>OY747707.1:23626870-25106870 GCA_963556495.2 Valencia hispanica
TTCCACACCTCCTCAGCACTGCTGCTGCTGTTCAAAGTCGCCTGGGTGATTATTAAAGTCCTGCTGGTAATAAGTGTAATGCTACAGTAACGTATTAGTCATGCAACAGGTTGTAAAGTGAGAAGAAGAAGAAAAAAGTGGATCTTTATAGATGCTGCAGTGGAACAAGTGGAAGGGTTGGATAAAAATATTAGATACCTTCCAACTCTCAGGGAGCTTAGACAACGATCTCACAGATCTGATAGGGACACAATGAATTTACAATTCTTTCACATCTGATCCTCGCTGCTCCCTTAAGCCTATATGTGCTCTGTTGCACTAGAAAGTCAGTTTTAACTTAGGAGAGGGGAGGAAAAAAAATCCTTTCAGGACAAAGTAAATAACTGCTGTACAAATTGTATAGCACTTGAAAGAGGCTGAATTTAAATTCAGCACTCTAATTAAATGCTTCGAGCTCATTTGTGACTATTTAATTTTTTTGTATGCACCCACGAAGTGCTACTACGTTTCCTATGACTTCAACATTAAGCAAATCGAATTGAAGAGCTCTTTATGGCTGACGTCTCTGAGCATCTTCAAGCATCTCAGATCATCCTCCTTTAGCCAGGTGAGTTGTGGATGTGATTCCGGATGTCAAAAAATCACGTTTTGCTGTTTAGACTCAGCGTGTACTCTTTGAAAGGCTAGACACATACATGTGGACGAGTGGCCAGCGCTGTGGTGCAATGCAGATGTTTAAATCCAGAAAATAATACAATATCATATTTAAAGGATGAGCATATAAAAGAAATCCTTATTCTTATTCTGCCTGGACTCAGCACTCATTCTGGAGTTTATCATTTTTTATAGGTAGGCTTGTACGGGATGGATCAGACAGGTAATTAGAAACATTTCAGCCCATACAGGCCAGCGGCTACCATTCTGATCACTCAACAACAGCATCTAGCTTAATATTGATAACTCGCTATTGATCAAGCTCACAGCTGCAGCCTTTGATCCACCTATTTGACAATAAGTCAAGCTGCAAATCATTCTGGTCAGAGCCGGTTAAGTTCAAGAACAGTCACTTTCTCTGATTCGCTCCTTAAACAAGCTACAATTAAATTAACAAGAACAAAAATGCAACAAAAAAAGAAGGAAAAAAAGGATTCGTTCCCACTGTTTGTTTGGTTTTATTTTATCATTTTTTTTGTCCCTCTTGCTGTCGTCCTGCAGGTGTAGAAGCAGACTTCTTGGTTTTTTTCCTGTATTTTTTTATTCCCTTTCCTCTCTTCTATCTTCAATTCCCTCTTTCCCTTTTAACATTTTGTCCCACCTCTCTTCTTCTTTTTTTCATTTTTTCTCTTTATTTTCCGACTTAGTGTCCATACTATTTGAAATAAACCTATAGTAATTTTAAGACTGCATACACATATACATTAAGTAGAGTATTATAACAATAGCCATAATGCTCCACATGAATTTAGAGGTAATTTAGAATATTGCAAATATTTTGGATCCAGTTAATATAGTTTCAAATAAATGTAGGCTTCAAAGGTTCTTGTTTACGCGTTAAAAGATTTTAGGGTTCATAATAATTTACTGGTGTCTTTGAATTAATTTGAAGTACCAAAACGTGAAGAAGGAGAAGTAGAAGTTACATTTTATTTAGAAATAAGTATGAAATCCTCCTGATCTAACACCTCAAAACCACATTTAAAAAAAGGCCCAGTTCCTCACGTGATCAGCAAATAAAATGTTACCACAAACACATCATCTCAACCATATCTTTTTCAATTTCTAAATAGCAGACTTAATTTGTTTAGTGATGAAAATACACCCATGTGCACGTGTTAGACATTACACAACAAAACAATATGAACAAGCAGTAAAAACAGCAAACAGCAGCTGAAACTACAGCAGGCCTGACTTTAAAAATAAATAAAAAAACTCAGAAACCAAATAGGATTTAAAGACTCCTTATTTTCAAGGCCCTTTTAATGATACACACACATGTACAGTGGGCTTTAAAGACATCTTTATGGTTATTTAATTACAGGATTTACACACAAAAAACATAGCATAAATTCAAAAGTAAAACCTCCATAAATTACATTAACTGAGTCCTCACTTGCAAGGTGTAAATATAAAAAGCCAGTCTCTAAAAATAAAATTCAACCTCATATATGAAATATATTTTATTGTCTAACTGTACATAATGAACAAAGTAATAAAAATAACTTGGTAATTAAATACTAAAATGCAAATACATTTAAGCTGGAATGGTTTGAAGGTCAAAAAGATCATATGTTTACAATATATAGATTATACTGCTGTATTAAATTAAGGCTTAAACTGGACTGGGTCACTGAATCCAGCCTGGGTTGTATTGGTTTGGATTCGATTTATTGTGTATTTATGTATAACTGGACATGAATTGGGCATTTACTTTGTAAAAAGAGATGACCTTGAGATGACAAAAATTAAAATGAATCAAATTAAATTGAATGAATAAAAATATACCAGTAGCATATTGTCTAAAAAAGGGCACACTTACAATGCATTTTAAATATGTTTATGAACCAAAGTTGATTTGTGTCATAATACTGACATATTCGAAATGACAGTAAGCGGTACTTTTATACATAGTTTAGTACAATTCAGTGCAGAAAAGTATTTAAATGTAAGGGTTTAAGTAAAACTAAAATGTTGTTAGTGGTTCCAAAAGAACACAATTTAAATACAGTAATCTGCAAAATTACTTAAAGTAAACTGATGATTGTTCTAGCTCAAAAACAGGGTAAATACACTTTGATGGGGTTTTCTGTTATTTAAACTAAGTTAAAATGTGATTATTTCTTGCTAAATTACCCACTGTATGTAAACTAAACTGCAAATATACTTGCAGTAAACATATATTCTGACTGGCTTCTACTTTAGCATGTGAAGGTATATTAAATAAACACAATACATTGTGCTTTTAAACAACTTAACTTAAAGGTAAATTACATGTTCCAAAATGGCACATTTTAAATGCAAGCATCTGCAAATAGCCTTTTACGTTTCCTGATAATTACTCTAAATGCAACTATATATAAATATGTCAAAATGTAACATATTGATTACGCTTTTTTTTCACTGGGGTATTTCTGCCGTTTAAAGGAAATCCACAAATTCAGGCAATATTTCAGGATTTTTCGCATTTTATCTTTTTAACGTGACAAATGATTATATTTTATTTCATCAAAAGCTGTTAACGTTCCAGTTCAACCAGATGTATCTGCGTTTTCGAAATGAACACCTGTACGCATCACCCGCTGCGCCGCTCGTGGCACCTCGCAGGCATGGCGAACATTTTCGCTTTAAGGCCCCCTTTTTCCTTCTTACAGGGAAACACGCTCTGCAGGTCCGGCAGCTGCACATACACACTGCCGATATGCGGCCAGTCACATGCACTGTATGGACATTTAGCTGCGTGCTGGTGTCCGCCTATAGCCGTGAAGGCAGCAGCAGAGCGCAGGGCCATCATCATGGCAGCCATTACAGGAGGGCTCCTCCAGCTTTTCCACGGCCTACGTGCACATTAACTCAGGGGAGTGGCGCAGGCTTTGACACCATGTTTGCGCCTCGCAGATCGAGCCGTAAAGCGGGGAAGCTGCAAGCTTTCCTCGACCGTGGTGCAATTTGAACGTAAATAACGCTCTATGAAGGGGCTACAGGGCAAAGAAAATGGGCTCTAACGCAGGAAAGTATGGCTTTGCACTAAAAAAGGGGGAGGACTCAAATGAAGTAGGGGTCACGTGTTCTTGCACAAAGGGGGTTGAATATTTACCTTTTTTGTCACGCAATGTACTTTTCCCCCTTATACATAAGGAATTATAATTGCATGAAAGAATTTGGATTAAAAAAACTGTATTTTTTTTTAACATTTTAAACACTTTAAGCTTTTTTATGATTTTATATAGTGTTGGGCGCACAAATGCAGAAAGTCCATAGATCATATATCCAAAGAAGGTCGATTTACTGCAACTCATTGTCCGATAAGAGTTCCAACACATAATGAAACGTAACCTTTTCGCCCACATATACACAAATGCGCATTCAAGTTGGATCACATTGTATACGCAAAATAAAACCCAATTAGGACCCAAACATGCCATGTTTGCATGAGTGTGTGCGCGTGTGGGATATGGGCCTCGCTCGCAGGTCACGCAACATGGCAGCAGCCACGGTTCTGTTCTGCGGATGTTGGGACTAAACTGTGTCTTTTTTTTTTTTTTGTTGATGTGTGTGTGTGTCGCTTTTTTCTTTCTTTTGTTTGTTTGTCCACACGCACAATTAGGAGCTTTCATCGCCAAGCAACAATAACAGCAGCAGCAGCAACTACAACAACAGACTGGCAGAAATCTCACGAGAAAAACAGGGAAATGTGGCTTACTATATTTCACAGCGGAAGCCTACAGGTCACACACGTAGGCAGGCACACACAAACACACACACCCACTGACGTGGGGTAACAGCATATTATAGGTGTGTGGGTGTAAGTGTAAGCGCCTACCTTAGCTTTTTGGGAACAGAGTAGTCTACCTCTATCAGCTTTCCGTGCAATTCAACTTTACCTGCAGGGTCGAGAATGGACAGTGTAAGTCATGTGTCTGCAACAATGCACGCCAACACTTCATGAAGTAGGCGCGTCTCCATTCATATTTTTTAAAGAAAGTACTCAGCGCGCACCGTGGCGCACACGTTGCACATGGTTGCATTATTCCAAGCACTTTGAGGAGGAGGAGGAGGGGGGGGGGGGTGCATTTTGTGCGCCAAAACGAAGCTTGATGAGCTTATATAGTAGTAGTGTATGAGTGGAGGTGGTGGGGAGGTGAGGGAAATGGGCAGCCATGCTTTCCACTCCAACAAGCAGTGCAATGAGGGGGGGTATATGTTTTTCCTGTAAAGAATACGACACCAAACAGATGTTAGGTAGGCGCTTCCTCTTATTTTTCAATTTTGGTCCCTATCCTGCACAAATAGAAGGAGTCAGTGGCCTGGCGCAGCGCGGAATTAGCGTCTCACCTCGTCCTCCCCCCCCCCCCCCCCTCTCTCTCCACCTCCTTCTCCAACGCTCAGCTACCTGTTTATGAGCCCTTTTCCTCCGGACCCCCGTGACCCACCTCCAAGGCACCTCGTAAAAACATAGCCGGACACCGGGGGAACACGGCTCCGACAAGTTTTCCGCGCTGGCGCCGCTCTGCGCTCCTCAATAAAATCAGGACGAAAAATAAGTGAAAAATAATTATGCCTACCCGAACCCAGTCAGTCAGTCAGAGACCATCCCATATACATTCCAGCGGCTAATCGCGAAAAAAGAGGGAAACAGAAAGTAGCGCCATGCACTATCGGAATCTCCTTAAAATAAAAAGAATTAAAAGGTGATTCTGCGCGTGGAAATCGGAGTTAAGACCGCGCGTGTTTTTCTCTAAAAAAAAATATATCTTCCGAGTGTGTCCTGCGAGGAATCGATCATTTATCCAATATCTCCAACTCTAATCACAAACACCGTCCCGTGTAAAACACAGATTTCTGTTGTTGTTGTTTTTAAAAGCAACAACAACACTAATAATAAATGTTACACATTTTACTTTGACCTACTGGAGAGTGATTTCCCCTGTCAGCAGCGAGCAGCATCACTCAGCGCAAATATCAAAATCCACACACTTACCAGAGAGAGTCTCTATAGCCTTTATGGCCGAGTTCTGGTCGGGGAAGTCCACAAAAGCATAGCCGGATTTCAGTAGGACCTGCTCGGGCGCTGGTAGCTCCCTCTCCCCGAAGAGCTGCTCCAAGTCCTCGACTGTGACCGAAGGACTTAAATTCCCAACATATAGTTTGTTCATGATCTGAAGAGCTGAAGAAGGGGGAAAAAATCTTGAACGGCTTGCCAGATCTCAAGAGTGAGACGATATTGAGAGTGCTAGAAACCAAATTTTTTTCAATAAAATAAAAAAAAGAACAAATATTTTAAAAACCCACCCTCCGGGTTAATTGTGAGCTAAATAAGCGCCCCCCCAGTACCAACCAACTCTGGCCCTGGTCAAACTCTTTCAACAGGGACTGGGGGGTGGTGGTGAGGTGAGGTTTTAAAAAAAAAAAAGAAAAGAAAAAAAGTGTCGTTACGACGCTATTACTCCGGAGCCAACAAGCGCCGCCTCTAAACAAAATCTCCCTTAAAAATCACAAGAAAAAATGTTTGGAGGTGCATGTGCCGCTCGTCCGGCGTGCAGAGGGGCATGGTGATCACTGGGCTGCGTTCAGCGAAAGGGATGGGCTTAAAGGAGGCAGAGGGGGGGTTATTTCATCAAATCATAATAAGGGTATCCAGGCTGCATGGGGGTAAGGGGCTTGGCTTGGTTTGGATCGGGAAGAGAACAGAAGCGCAGGGGCGTCTCCAGAAAAGTTTAAAAGGGGGGCAAAATTGGGGGCCACCAATAATTTTAAAGGTTTTGCAACAAAACCAGCAAGTATTAAGATGGTATGGACTTTATAGGGCTTAAAGGGTCAGTAGACCTGCTGGGGTTTAGAACCTCCCACCAACATTTTTTTTTTGTATTTAAAATTTCTGAGCTATTTCATTCATTTCCATTCGTTAACATTTATGGAGTGCATGTAAGTGTTTTTTTAAGTGTGTCCCCCCCCCCAAAAAAAAGAAGAAGCAGATTTTATACATTGGAACAAGCTGTTTTAAAGTCCAAGGTAAATTTAGCATCAGTGACTTTGAAATACCGTCATTGTCTGTCATTACTAAACAGTAATATACAATAATAAATATGTGATCCTGATATCCTTTGAAGGCCCAAAAGAGCCACAATGAAGGATAAATAAGAAGGTACGTTATTTTATTCATAAATGCTGTATGTCATCAAAGCCGGTCCTGCTGTTGCTAAGCTCAGAATCAGAGAGGGTTTATTGCCAAATGTCGGGCAGGTTTACAACATTAGGAAAATGCTGCGGTACTTTGTGCAAACATATGAGAACAAAAACACAAACACTTAAATAAAAATAAAATATGCTAAACAGATTGATATATACATGAGTGCAGGTAGCGATCGGTGCAAAATACCTAAAACAGATTTGAATGACAATATACGAGCACGTCGACATGAACCAGCCCCCCCATGTGACCCTGAAAGGATAAGCAGGAGGGATTGGATAGATGGATGGATGGGCACTATGATGTGTAATATTTGTCACTCTAAGCGTAACCCACTCCACATATGTATGTATATTTTTTATCTTTTCATCCTTTCTCAACAACTCTGTCTAGTCCTGTTTTGATCTATGGATGTATGAATTTACTCCATTAGAGGAACATTTGCAATATTATTGCACTATGTACAATGATAAAAAAGTTATATAGTGTTCAACTCTAAACTATAAAATGCCATCAGGTCAGACCCTCCCCTTATCTGGCACCACAGGAGAAGGAAGTAAATAGAAGCTGCTGTGTGGAAAATCCAAGTTGTTGTCATTGCGCTTGTCGACTTACAACAGTAAGCCACTGATCCCTCCCACTGTTGAGGCTATTTATTATTTATGAGTGAGCCAGAAATATGGATTTTTGCGATCTTTTTACTGCAGTCAGCACCTGTTTGAGAAATATTTGATTTTTGTAGCATTTACATTGAATTATAAGCAAAAACATTCCTTCCAGACACATGAACAAAAAAGCAATAAAGAAAGTGAAACCATGTATCTGTCTTTGTACATTTTGCCCTTGTAAAAAAAAATTAAAAAAAGGATTTGTTCCTTGGAGCTTTTAAATCCCTTTTTGGGTGCAACCTAAATGGTGGAAAAAAACAAATGCTGATAAGAATTGAAAGGGATTCCTGAAGGAGCCACTGCGAGCTGTACACACGAATCCTTTTATTTGTCGTGGCGGTTGTGTAAGTGTTTGCAAATGGGTGTGTTTGGGAGGGAAGCATGTTTTAAGGCAGACTGCAAACAAAAGCTTTGCAAGTCTGTGGCAGCTGTGCTCATGCATGGATGTGTAGTCTTGTACCTAGTTACCCAAGGGGGAGGAGTCTAATTCTTTTCTCTTTAAATGCGACTTCCTTCCCTGAGCTCTTGGAGCATTACTGCCACCCCACTGTAGTGCAGAAAGTGCCAGCAGGAGTGACCATCTCCTTCTCTCCCGCCTTGTTTACATCAGTGTGTGAACAGAGGAATGTCCAAACTGTGCCTTATTTACAAAACAGCTCTTTAGTTACTTTTCTGATGGCATCCACACACGTTCAAGTTATTGTGGAGTTAGGGTTAGGGTGGAGTTATTGTCTATTTGCAACAGTGGAAAGACTAACTAATCCTTTAGTGACAGTAGCCCCAGAACTAAACTCTACCAGGGCCTGCAATGAATTTGCCAGCTTTTTCACTGAAAAGATTCTAACAATTAGACGGTCAATCTGTACCTCAATATCGAACCCACAACCAGTGCCATCCCCAATCAACAACAATGTAGAGAAAATGTCTGAAGTCCACGAATTAAACCAGAACAGCTTTGAAAAAATCATTATCCAATTAAGCTACTCCTCCTGCTGTCTTGATATCCTACCCACAGCTTTTCTAAAGAAAGTTCTTCCTGTTATTGGGTCTGATCTTGTTCAAATAGTGAACTCATCACTGTTATCAGGTGTCTTCCCCCAGGCTTTAAAAACAGCAGTTATTAAACCACTGCTAAAGAAGACACGTTAATGCAGAACTACAGGCCGATCTCTAATCTCCCATTCATCAGTAAGATTATTGAAAAAGCTGTGTTTCAGCAGTTGAATAGCTTCATAACAACGACAAACCGTTTTGATGTTTTTCAGTCAGGTTTCCGTGCTCACCACAGCACCGAGACTGTCCTCGTCAAAGTATTCAATGACATCTGCATAAATACAGACTGTGGAAGAACCACAGTGCTGGTTCTGTTGGACCTCAGTGCAGCATTTGACACTGTTGATCATGATATTTTATTGGAACGACTGGAGAGCTGGGTCGGACTCTCTGGTACACTACTTGGCTGGTTCGAGTCTTACCTAAAGAACAAGGACTTCTATGTTTCAATAGGAAACTTTTCATCAGAACGAACAGAAATCACATGTGGGGTGCCCCAGGGCTCCATCCTGGGGCCCCTCTTATTTAATATCTACATGCACCCACTAGGCAAGATTATAGCAACCAATAACATTAGCTACCATAACTACGCAGATGACACTCAGCTCTACATTACAATGTCACCAGGTGACTCTGAACCCATTCAAACCCTAAATCAATGCATTGACCAAATAAATGGATGGATGTGCCACAACTTTCTCCAGCTGAATAGAAACAAAACTGAAGTAATTATTTTTGGACCCAAGGAGGAACGATCAAGAGTCAGCACACAGCTTCAGTTAATACAGCTAGAAACTACTGATCAGGTTCGTAACCTAGGTGTAGTAATGGACTCAGACCTGAACCTCCAGGGTCAGATAAAGGCAATAACAAGGTCAGCGTTCTATCACCTGAAGAACATCTCTAGGATTAAAGGACTGATGTCGCAACACGACCTAGAAAAACTCATCCATGCGTTTATCTTTAGTCGGATTGATTACTGCAACAGCATCTTCACAGGTCTGCCTAAAAAGTCAATCAGACAGCTGCAGCTGATCCGGAACGCTGCTGCTCGTGTCCTCACTAGAACCAGGGAAGTGAAGCACATCACCCCAGTTCTAAAGTCCTTACACTGGCTCCCTGTAGCTCAGAGAATAGACTTCAAAATACTTTTACTAGTTTATAAATCATTACATGGCTTAGCACCAAAATATGTTGAAGACCTGTTGTCATGGTACCAACCACCAAGACCACTCAGGTCCTCCAACTCTAGCCTACTAAACATCCCTAGACTCAGAACTAAACATGGAGAAGCAGCTTTCAGTTTCTATGCTCCCCTTATCTGGAACAGACTTCTTGACGAGTATAGAGCTGCTGAAACTCTGAACTGCTTTAAATCGAGACTAAAAACTCCTGTTTAGAATTGCCTTTGAGTAAATGCTTGATGTTATATGTATTAAATGTGTTCATGCTCTCTTGCTTTTTGATTTGTGTATCATGTGTGTTTCTTTTACTTTTAATTTCCAGTGTTATATTCCATGAGTTTTTTTTTTTAAATCAAATCATGTAAAGCACCTTGAAATACCCAGCTGTTGAAAGTGTGCTATAAAAATAAAACTGCCTTGCCTTGGTGCCTTTATTTTTTTTGCTGCCAGCCAACAAATCAAGTTAAACCGCTCTAAATCCAACAGAAGTCCTAAACAAAAAAAATATCTGCTTTTAGACAAGTTTTCTGCAAATTGGGTCACCGTGCTTCCAGAGTGGGCAAATTATTTCCACCCTGAATGGAAACGCATGTGACATTAGGAGGAACGTGGAGACACACATACATGTGGACTTGTGGTGGAACATGGAAATTAATTTCCAAGGTGTGGTCAGCTGTGCAACGAGTGGTTTCTGTCTCCACGCTGCTGCATATTACGCACTTTCAGAACACTTTGAATATTACAACACTGCGTTTAAGTCTTGCAGCAGCTTTTTTTTTAACCAACACCTAATTCCATGTTTTTTAACCAACTTTCATAAAAAAAATCCCCATGCTGTTTTACTAACCATAAAGCTGCCACCTTTTCAAACAGCTTTTCTTTTTGCTAAGATTTGCTTTTCCAGGTCATTAAAAAGGTAAAAATGAAAACCATTTCAACCAACTTCCTTCAAAAATAAAACATTTGTGTGATCTCAGATTTAAAGAAAAGCAACATTATGGATCTTATCTTGGTGAAATACACCGTAATCCACCCTTCTGAGGACTTCTCAGAGGTTTATGGTGACCTGCAGGGGTAGTTTGAACCATTTTGAACTAGGTAATAAAACTGGTCTGACCTCATGGCTGTGATGGTGAATACATTTTTTTTTTAATCAATGAACAAAAGCACCACTGTTTAATATCAAAATTTTTACCAGTTTGAGGGTCAATTTAATACTTTTAGGAGCATTACAATTCACGTTCAAGGCATCAGATTGACAATAATTCAATGTAATTCAGCCTAACAGCAAGTTACCTTAACTACAGTTGATGTCTCTCAGCTCTATCTTGAAACCCAATTCTTTTCATTGCATACAAGCTTCATAAGTTAATGCTTAGCAAAAATCTACTCTTCTCAATTGAGAATAAACCAGTTCCTGGTGTAGACAATGATTGAACATAAAAAACTCAACCTAATGTGGGAGGTCTAACTGATTTCATGAAGCTGATTTGTATGATTTACAACAGTGACTTTTCAGCGGAACAATCCAAACATGATGAAATCAATAAAGGCTCAAATTTAAATGTAAGACTTTAGCTTTAATTGTCCAAACTTAATTTTGTCATTTTAGAAAACTCTACAGAAATTCAAAAAAATTTCTAAGCAAAACAAAGAAATGTAGCTTGTGTTGTACATCATACCTGAAGCACACTCATAAAAAAGGGAAACACTTCTGCCTAAAGAGAAGACAATGCTATAGGCTTAAAAGAAGGACACGAGTCATAATGGAAAAAAAAAGCAACTCCCTTTTAATTTGTTCAAAGGTTGTTGAATTCTCACTCAATTTGTACACAACAGAAACCCATAAATTAACACGCCAGGAACAACAACAGACCTGACCTGTACATTTAAAATTTAAAACAAGGACACCGCTTCACATGTTATTCCATTTTTACTGATCAGCGATAAGCAAGAGGAAGAGTGGCGATCATCTTTGATGGACAGTTTGGTTTCTTTCATGTGGAGTTGGATGAGAGATTTGTTAAATAGGAGCATGTTGTAGTTCCCAGCAACTGCTGCATAAATGTTCTCTGAAGCTAAAAGCCTTTCTGGACAGGATTAGTGACTGTACCTGGAGCAAGTGGGAGATGGAGGCCCAACACTGCGAGATGAATTTTAAGGGGTTACACCAGGTGGAAACTTTTAAACACCAAATGATACAATAAACTAACAGACTGAGAAGAAAGCAGAGCGGGATCTCCAGAGTTTCACATTCTGCAGAAAGATAACTGCCTCAGGGGCAGTAACGGGTGAAAAGGTTTTCTGCCCCCCTTTTCACACCGGTACATAGCTAACCTTACACTGCTGGTGGTCTGCTCTTACAGGTTTTAATGCAAAATTTCCTCATGAAACTCCATATCAAAAGAAACCCAATTTGTCCCCTAGAGACTGAGAATATGATATCTACAAGAAAGCCAAACAAATCTTTAGGAGAAACGTCTCGTCTGTCCGTGGAAATAAGGGGTTTATGTCTGCCTGAACTGCTCAATATCGACCTGTGAAAGAAAGCAGTCATTAGTAAAAACCCTGAAAATGACAAATATGTGGCTTTAAGAAGGCAGCTCATAATATTTGGACTTACGAGGAGAATAGGACCGGGATCTTGACCGAGATCTGTACGCTCCTCTGTAGTACGGTGATGGAGACCTTCGTCTAAAAAGAATAGAAAGCAATAACATTAAGAAATTCAGAAAGGACAGCAGAAACTAAGTTTCGATTTCAAATCAGCGACACCGAGCATAATACCAGCTGAAAAAACAAAGAATATCACCTGTACGATCTGTAGTACTCCCTCTCGTCATAGCGATCGTAGCCACCTCTATCGTATCCGCGATCATATCCACGATCGTACTCACGTGAATGACGGCGGGGTCCCCCAGGGCCGCCTCCGCCACTGAGAAGAAAGAAACATTTACTCCAGTTTCTACAACCAGATCTGTTATGCAGGTTTTAATACGCTATCACATCAGGATCGCAAATGATGTAGGCAATCATGCATGTCGGAGATTAAATGTAATTTCTTTTTCACATCACGACTACCAACTTGAATGTGTTTGGTTTTTTTTAAAGATAATTTCATGCGACAGATCAACAAAAGTTGTGCATAACTGAAGTGTAAGGATTTTATTCTAAAACTTGACAAATTCAAATCTGAGACGTCTATTTAACCTCCTTCAGTTAATACTAACGCTACAATTACAGCCACATCTTTATTGCAGTATGTTTCTACTAGTTTTACAGATAGTCGGAATTGTCAACCCAGCGTCTTTGAAAAAAAAAAAAAAAAAAAAAAAAAAGTTTAAGCTCCATCAGGTTAGAGCGTGCCCAGACAGCGAATTTCAAGCTATGGCACATATTCTCAAATCGATAGAAAACAGCAGATCTCTCCTGCCCGTATTAATTAAATACTAGTGTACAACTGCACCACCTCTTCGTCTGAACAAGATCTGAACCAGCTTTATCTTTATCCGCTGTGTATTTGGCACCACCCTCTGACTAGGAGCATTACTGTCCCTGCTTGGCAAGCACCACCAGCACAGCTGCAAGACTCCGGTCTGCATGTAGACGCCTGCGAAGATTTCACATGGCTTCCAGCAAACCGCCTATGGGAGCTCAATTACGTTTTATCAGTGGCTCACTTCCATTCAGAACAAGCTTGTGGAGTGAACTACAAATAAAGATGTCCTGTCAAAATTGACCTGAGCTGTGGATCTCTGCAGCTCCTCCTAAGTTACCATGAATCTCTTCTATTAATGTTTTCTGATGAGCTATACTGTTTCCATTTATGGATAGATGGATGGAACAGTGCTCAACGATATTTTCAATCTTGGTTTAGAAATTAACTGAGCTTTAAACCTCTCCACAACTTCATCTCCGACCCATCTGGTGAGTTTCTTGGTCCAAGCAGCATCTAATGACCTCCAACGCCCAATTCACACCGGATGTGATGTGGTTTTTTTTGGATGCCGCGGATTCCCATGACGTTAGGAAGGAAAATGATGAAGTTGCATACAGATGTACCGTACCCGGTGTAAATTACGTGTAACAAAGCACTGAGGCAGTTGTCTTAACATCTGTTTTTACACTGGTGAGAAGACTTATGGATGAAATCGTTTATGTTTAATTTAGCTTTAGAGTAAAAGAGGCTGAATATTTATGCAAACAACACTTTTTCCTTCCACTCCACAATTAGGCACCATTTAGTTTTAATCTATCACATAAAATCACAAAAAAATGTGTGGTTTGAAATTGTAAAAACAAAAACCCTTATATAAAAAGGCGGTAATAAATACCGTAAGACACTGGACTTGTTCCCATACAAACAGGCATTACGCTTTAGCTAACTTACTATGTGGGCCGCCCCATGTAGATTCCCGGGGTTGGGGTGTGAGGCCTTTTTGTGATCGAGAAATCCACACGGATTCTACGGCCGTCCAGCTCCATGCCATTAGCTCGGTCCTTTGCCTGACGGCATACAAAGTTGCTTTTCATTTCAAATTTTAATGCATTGTTTCTCTTTTGAAACGATGACTGATTTAAAAAAAAGAAGAAAAAAAGTATGTCCCATTACCTCTTTAGCATCACCTGTGTTCTCAAAGTAAACAAAAGCAAAGCCCCTGGAGCGCCTGGACTGCTGGTCATACACGATGCAAACATCTGCCAGGGGTCCATATTTAGAGAAGACGTCCCTCAGATCCCTCTCTGTGGTGTACAGGCTCAGGCCAAACACTCCCAGGCAAGCATTTGGATCTGGATTAGCCTGAAATTTTAGACAGTTTGAAGGTTTGGTTTCAATTATACAGAAATTAATTACACACACACACACATTTCTTTTTTGCATTTCCATTTGCAGACTTCATATAGTGTCTAAAATGCGGTTCTGGTAATGTTAGATCTGATATCTTCAGACATAATTTAAGAATGTGGGCAATGAACAAAGATTTGTAAAGTAAAGGTTTAGAACAAATTCTGAGGGGCTGATCGCTAGAAAAAAGTGATGATCCAAAACAAGGAGAAGAGTGAGAAAAACATGGGTTACTTGTAATGGATATTATCATTACCAGATACATCATGATTTATGGGGATGTGTAACAGGAATCTGGTGATACAATATGCATCACAATATAGGGGTACAATACATTGCGGTACCTTAAGAAAGACTATATATTGTGATTTTTAAAACTTAATGTAAACGTAGGAAAACTGTCACAGCATTCTAAACACTCCAACCTGTATGTTTTAACACATCCAATTTTATTACTAGATCTAGTTGATCCACTGGAACAAAGAAGGTGAAAACAGCCTCCAACTAGCGGTCTTACTTTTAATTTTACTACAAAACGTACTATCATTAATGGTTCCATTCAAATAAAAAGCGATACAATATCAAAACATAATATATCGGTTTATCGATATCATCTTGCACCCCTAATGATTTGTGATGTTTTTTCTAATTTGCAACCCAAAATAATTAGTGTATGAACCCATTCCATAAGAAAAAAAATAAAAGTATTAAGAGTATAGAAGGATAGCACACCCGATTGCCGACGTGCCTGCGCCGATTAGACATGGGAGAATGACTGGTGCTTCGGTGCCGGCGCTCTCCGCTGTAGGACCTGCTGCGAGATCGGCGCCGGTGGGACCTGGAGCGGGACCGGGAATGGCTGTAGTGCCTGTGGGAGCCATGGTGGGAATGGGAGCTGAAAGGCAGAAACAAAACTTTGAATATTCGTCAAAGCTCTGCTTGAAGGATTGGGGGTTTTTGCACCACTGTTTGCTCACCCTGATCTGGACCTGGAGCGGGACCAGGATTTCGAACGGGAACGGTGGGATCCATCTTTTGAACGGGCCGGTGAACGAGCTGGGGAGCGGCTTGCCGACTTCCCAGCGGCGCGGGGACTCGCGCTCCTGGAAGCGGAGCGAGACTCCTGAACGAACCACACACACCAACACGTTATCAACACAGACGAAGTGATAAAAATGAAGAAATGTGCTACAACAACTCTGTAGTTGAGATTTAAAACTATCCTGGAAAATTTGAAGAAAAAAAGAAAAAGATGTAGAAATTGGTAATTATGAATGTAGGTTATGTAAGTTATTTTGTCTAGCCAATGAAAGGATGGCATCACTAGGATTACAGCAGCAAATATAATTAAGATTACAAAAATGAAAAGCAACTTAAAATAGCAATAACATAAATTAAAGGGTGATGTATTCAATAACAATGACATGCACGCATTTGATAAATAGACCAGAAAATTACTTAGCGCAGTGACCTTATCCAGATTACTTCCTTAACTTCATTTCTGTAACTTCATTACTTCACATTATTCTTCTTTCTTCAATTTTCTTACATCTTCTGACTTCCCCCTTCTCACACACTGCTCAAAGTTCTTCCCTCCTCATGTTTAGCATGCATTCAACAATTCAGCTTCACACATCTGAGCTTCACATTACTGAAAATAAAGTGGACATGAGACTTCTTCTGCATTTTCTTCGGCCAACCTTAACCTTAATGGAAAAGAAAAGGATGAAGAATATGACTACAATTAAAACGGCACGCTCATTCAAATTTTCATCAGGATTTTGTGACAAATGTTAAAGTTAACAAATGCTCAGCGGTCAGTTCAACCCATTTCACCTTCAGTGGTTCCACATTCACTACCGTGTCTTACAGTTTCATAGAATATAAGGTTGCAATGAAAAAGGAAGATGCAACAGTCCTGTAAACATTACATGTATTTGTCCAAAAACTTGTAGTGGTTCACTTTTCTCTCCCTTTTTCCTTACAAGAAAGAAAGTAGTCTTGTTCAAATAGTTACATTTTTAAATGACCTTGTTTTCATCATAGTAAACATAAAACCACTGTATGTGAAAAGGTCATAATCAGACTTAAATCCGCCCCATAATTTTCCAAAAATAAATTAAATCTAGGTTAACCAAAACAACCTCACGTTACTATTCAGTTGTATTCACCTCCATCAACAAGTAGCAAGTGAAAAACCCCAGAGTCCTTTGAACTACATATTTCATAACTATGTACAGAAAAGAGAATGAATTGCATGCATGTCCCGTAGATGACGATGTGCAATTATCTTTTCTGAAAAAACCAGATCTGCCGTACCCTTCGGCAAACTACCAACTGGTTAAGCAGGCGTTCAACAAGTCGCAACACAGGACATCACTTTAAGTCAAATCCAATAATAGGTTGATATGTCGTAAACCCACCACTGTAAAGATGAACCATCTCCGCCACCGACCCTGAAGTTGACGTCCGTTTGGAAATGCATTTATCAACTCCATTTTGATTCAGATAATTTATATCAGATACCAAACCTTGAACTGGATTAATTTATACTCTTTATTATATATAAACTATATTGTGAAACTTTCATTTACTTAATGGAAAATCACCCTTTTTGTTTCTCCCACTAATAAAATAAAGTGTAAACACTCCACAAACTGCATTTCTGAATAATATTAAATGCCTTTAAAACAATCCAGCTTCAAATGAATTAAGTGAAATGGCCCTTTAAAGAAAAGCCGAATCTGCAGCTGCGAATCGGACGCCAACTTCAGCATCGTGCTTCATTGTCTACTCAGCCGAGCAATTCGTTGAAGCGCCTGTTTAAACAGCGAATATCACAAGCTGCATTGACAGAGATGATACAAATGAAGAATTTTGAGTATGTTTGATTTATAATAAAAAAAGTACATTCTTTTTATACTTCCGTGTCGATTCAATGGCGCGGGTTAGGCGCGCGAAACCTAAAATGGAAAACCCGTATTGCTGCTCAATCAACATAATGAACTGCAATTCCAATCATTTAAATGTTTAAAACCCACCATAAAAAAAGGAG
Source organism: Valencia hispanica (assembly GCA_963556495.2). Lineage (NCBI taxonomy): Eukaryota > Metazoa > Chordata > Actinopteri > Cyprinodontiformes > Valenciidae > Valencia > Valencia hispanica. The sequence continues at coordinate 23,644,581 of OY747707.1, forward strand.
CGCATAGAAATTCATCATTACGTAGTAACAGGTACAAATTCTTCTAGAACAAAACGGCGTCACTTCGACGTTCTAGCATATTCCACGAAGGGATATTAAAAATAAATTGTTTTAAAATATATATATTTACATTTACGACAAGAGTTTGGAGTGCCTAAGTCCTCTGGTTGTTAAATGCGCTCGTCAACCCCAAAAGTCGCTCAATCGTATGAGAAAATATTAACACCAGCCTAAAACGACTCTGAAGTTTGGTTTCGATTCGTAGGCTCTCGTCGTTTATGAATTAAAACCTCGGTTTCAGTAATTTTTAAACGTCGACTATGCTTTGTATATGCTTTAATTTAAAATACATAATGCTTACATCTGTTAAATGTTCAAATATTTGTTAACAGCCACGCTATGCTGCTAAAATGTGCAAATTATTTTATTACTCTACACCCCCCATACCCAGATATTTATTACAAGTTTAATTATACACGCTGAACTGCATGAGTGTGATTTTTATTGTTTAAGCGTTGGATCTAATTTAACGTGTGGCTTAAAACTATTTATAGAGAGCCGGACATAAATGTTGAATCACTGGCCACATATCGGAAGCCAGCTTCGTTAACCTGAGGCCCAGTTAACAATGCAATGCGAGCATTAGCCACGTAGCTAAAGTTAGCTACATACGTTTTGTTTTAAAACAGTAAATTATCATACATGCATTTATATTTATATTATAAGATAATCACATCAATTGTGTTTATGCGATAGGGAAATAAAAAGAAAACTAAAATTGAATTTTGAGCTACCAAAGGTGAGCAGCATACTGCGGGTAGTTTCGGTTGATAAATAACAAAAAGACGTTAATATCACAGTTTCCCCGTCAGAAGGTTTTGTTGTTGTTACATATTCATGCAGCATAAAGAGTACAAAAAACGCAAAGAAGTTCATACATACCCGGACTTTGCCGTTGTCGCTCATTTTTAGCGCTAGAGAATAAGCTAAACTGAGGAATATTTTAGCACGATGCTAGTCTGCGAGGCTAGCTTAGCGATGATGGTCGTGTGGGTGCGCGCGTGAATGTAGAACTCTAGCTCCTCCCTTCTTCTGCTGCTCTCGCAAACACGTGACTTGGTGACGTAAATACTTACGTAATTTCATCAAGTCAATACAAACATTACACACATACACACACACGTATATATATATATATATATATATATATATATATATATATATATATATATATATATATATATATATATATATATATATATATATATATATATATATAATATATATATATATATATATATATATATATAAATATATATATATATATATATATATATATATATATATATATATATAAATATATATATATATAGTGGGAGATGCCTGATCCAGGAACAATATTGCTGTTTGAGGGGGCCAATTTGCATTTGCAGGAGTAACTTTATTGGGGGGGAAATACTTTTAGGTGTAGAGCACACAGTTCAGCAAAATCTCTCTGAAAAAGTTTTAAATTAACTGCATTTGTTTTCTGAAGAGAAAAAGAAAATCCCACATAATCTAGACAGATAATTCAAAACGGAATGGTCATATATCCGGAATTGCGCCGCTCAAGGTTGTATGTTGGAGTAGCTCTGTTACTTTGGTTCATATTTTTTTCTTTTTTTAAACTTTAATTCTTCCATTTCTGATAGAAACATTGTTTTTGTGGACAACTGCTCTCTCTGGTTTTGAATGCTGTGCAACTGGAAAGATTTTTGCTGATACTTTTTATTTTTGGACATTTGTTATGATGCATAACCATGGCAACAAGGTGGTTTACAACTGGCAGCAGCTGATTAACATCACAAAAGCTCAAATAAGACCTCAACTTCAGCCACAAAACCCTGATGAGTTGAAAAGAAGACCAGAAGACTATAGATCCAGAGCATCCTCTACATCAGACTGTCATACAACTACAGAGCGTCTTCAGTCAGAGGCTTCTTCAGATCTGCAGACTGCTACAGGAGATCATCCCTACCCACAGCCATCAGCATCTACAACAAATCTTTGAAGAAACTTGCATAATGAGTTACAAAAACGTTTAATTTCCCTTTGGGATTAATAAAGTAATTTTGAATTGAATTGAATTTGAATATATCCCTCTGTCTATATGTGCCAATCTCATGAAATGTTATAGGTAAAAGCTTAAGTCCTGTTCAGGGCAATAACAGCTGGGGAACCGACAACTGAGCCCTTTTGTTCAAAAGCTCTTTTTAAACGGATATTTCACATCTCAAGCAGGGGTGCAACAAATGCGACATGAACTAGTTCAATATATTTTTAGTAAACATATATATGAATAAAAATACATTTTATTTAATACTGTAATTATTTTTATCTCCAGTTTGAGTTATCAATCACCGTTTTTCGGACCCACATTTGAGGTGTTTAATGTTTCCAGTGCTGTCAGACAAGACCAACAAATTACTGCTGTTTCCTGAATGTAATACTAGAAAGTAGCATATGGTTTATAGGAGGATCAAATTTATGACCCCATCTCTGATAAGCATTCAAATAATAAAACTGGTCACAAGACTTTCGGTTGCATTTTCTTTATTCAAGCAGATAAATTACTGGAAATGAGAGAGAAGATTGTTCAGAATTTCTTTAAAGACACTGGAAATGATCATCTAAAGAGCTTCAGCAGTGGACCCACTTATTCATGGCATGTATATATTTGAGAAATGCATATTTTAGCTGATTTAGCAAGTAAATGGCATTGCACTAGAAGGTAAAAGAACACAATTTTAAAAAACTAGACTTTTTTAAATAAAAAAAGCAAATCTATTGCAAAATAAATTATCTTCAGTTACATCATCTGTATAATTTACTCAAGAAGATGTACTTCAAACATCTGGCAGGATCTTACTGTTGAGATGTTTGGATTCATTACTCATTAGTACCTGTAAATGAGAAAACCAAAACATATGTATATATATATCAAGCCAATTAAAATGATTGTAAAATTTATTTATCTTTTCTGAACTTGTTTGTGTTACATTTCACATACCACAGTTATAAAGGACATTTATTTTATGGAGGTCAAGTGCACTAGGTCCATCTCGCTGGCCAATAGGAATGTAAGGGTCTGGTTTGGGAATGATGGTTGGTCCACCGTCTTCAGAGAAGGCGTATCTGAATGAGAGATTTAGAAAATGTAAAGTTACCCCAGCATCCACTGAAGCAAATACTGTATTTTTAGAAAAAGTGTATTTTAAAGGTTTTGCTGTTTTCCAAGTTTCTTCCTTTTTTACTTTTTGGATCACACTTAAATGTTTGAGATCATCAAATATTTGTATCTTAATATTACCTGAGTGAATACAATAGTTAGTTATTTAATTACAATTTCATTTATTAGAGACAAGTGCTATCCAAACACACATGAACCTATGTAAAAAAGCAATTTCCTGCTAAACTTGAAAACTGTTTGTGCCACTCTTGGTGGTAACAACTGCCATTTAGTGTTTTCTAATTGGCAATGAGTGTTTTACATCCCTCTGGAGGATTTTCGACCCACTTTTTTTACAACATAGTTTTAGTTCTGCTACATTGTAGGGTTGTTGAGCATGAGCTGCCTGTTTAAGATCATACTATGGTATCTCAAATGGACTTCACTCTAAAACCTTCATTCTATTTTGGTTTTTAGCCACTCAGAATTGGACTTGTTGGCATATTTTGGATTGTTGTCCTGCTGCTACACCATAAACCTGACGGCTAGAATTTATGATTAAATCAATGACAACCACTCATCCATTTACTGAAATAGGAAGTAGTCCCTGACCATCACAGTACTACCACCATGTTTGACTGTTTTATAACAGATGTAACTTGACACACATCTTTAAAAAAAAGTTCAACTTTTTCTTTGTCAGCCTACTGAATGTTTTTCCCAAAAAGCCATGGCGATCATGAAGAGGGTTTTTTGACAAGTTTGAGATAGGTGTTCGTGTTATTTATAGTAACATGTGGTTTTCACTTTGGAACTCAGGCATGGATGCCATTTTTGACCTGTCTCATTTGTTTTGTGACTTCTGAACACTGACGTTAACTGAGACAAGTTGTGGATTTTTGAGATCTGTTATGTTGTCAAACAAATTCTATTTAAGTGATGTCTTGATCTTCAGGACTGGCAATAATCAGAAGTGAGTATCCAAAATTGTGGATAATCAGGGTTAACAAGCGATTTAACAAGCAATTACCTTTTCTCACTCAGGGTCAGCTTTTTTCCCTTTGCACATACTCAGACTAACTTTATTTGATATTAATATTTGTTTTAAAAATTTTAGTGACTGAAAAAGGCAAAAACAGAAGAAATCTTTAAGGGGGGGCTCACCGTCCATAATGCATGACAGAACTGTAGTCGTATGGGCTGTTCAGATTGTTTGTCACCTGTTTCCTGAAGTTATGTATGTGCTCTGTCAGACAGAAAAAGGGGCATTAGTCTTATTTAGTTCAAATGTACTGGGAATCCTTGGACACAGCTATTTATCCAAACCTGCCATGATGTTCTTCCACACAATTGTGACATAGTGGTCTCGGTCCGAGCGGGACTGCTCGTGCACGAAGCCGAGGGCGTGCATGAACTCATGAGCAGCAATCCCCGACCACATGCACCCAGGAGTCTGCAGGGACAAGGTCTGGCTTCCCCCGGTCTGCCCCAGAAACGACCAGCAGCTGGGGGTACACAGAGTAAATCTCATTATGTTTCCTCACACAATGCAGAGCTACATGAAGCAAAGCCATAAGTGAGGAGTCAGTCTCACCCGTATCTTGGCTGGATGTCAAGGAAGCTGGCTTCATGAGTGCGAGGGACAAATTTGATGCAGGTTCCAGAGGAAATTTCTTGCATTCCTGTTTCTATTGTGATTCTGTCCATGTCATCTACAGACGACAAACAAGACAATTTAATTAAAAACAGTCCAAATGTGTCGATCTGTAAACCTCCTTTAACGGATTCATACCATATATAGGAGAGAAGATATAGGGAACGTAAACAAATCCATCAATTGATTTAGGCCACAGACAGGCATTCCCAGGGCAGTTTATGGCACTGCGCACATATGAATAGGCAATATCTCCTTCTCTGAATGACAGTCCTCTCGGCGCTCGCAGCCCTGAAGCACAACATTTAACAAAGCTTACAAAGAGTCGATCAGCACAGTTAATTTCAATTTAAACTGTACTTACTGCTGTTGACTTCAAGGATCTGATCCATTGCAGTCATTTCGTCTCGGTCTGTGATTTCATCTTAACACAAAGAAACATCTTTGTCTTTTTTGTAAACATTAAAATATGGAATGTACACTACCGTTCAAAAGTTTGGGGTCACATTGAAATGTCCTTATTTTTGAAGGAAAAGCACTGTACTTTTCAATGAAGATAACTTTAAACTAGTCTTAACTTTAAAGAAATACACTCTATACATTGCTAATGTGGTAAATGACTATTCTAGCTGCAAATGTCTGGTTTTTGGTGCAATATCTACATAGGTGTATAGAGGCCCATTTCCAGCAACTATCACTCCAGTGTTCTAATGGTACAATGTGTTTGCTCATTGGCTCAGAAGGCTAATTGATGATTAGAAAACCCTTGTGCAATCATGTTCACACATCTGAAAACAGTTTAGCTCGGTACAGAAGCTACAAAACTGACCTTCCTTTGAGCAGATTGAGTTTCTGGAGCATCACATTTGTGGGGTCAATTAAACGCTCAAAATGGCCAGAAAAAGAGAACTTTCATCTGAAACTCGACAGTCTATTCTTGTTCTTAGAAATGAAGGCTATTCCATGCGAGAAATTGCTAAGAAATTGAAGATTTCCTAAAACGGTGTGTACTACTCCCTTCAGAGGACAGCACAAACAGGCTCTAACCAGAGTAGAAAAAGAAGTGGGAGGCCGCGTTGCACAACTGAGCAAGAAGATAAGTACATTAGAGTCTCTAGTTTGAGAAACAGACGCCTCACAGGTCCCCAACTGGCATCTTCATTAAATAGTACCCGCAAAACAGCAGTGTCAACATCTACAGTGAAGAGGCGGCTGCGGGATTCTGGGCTTCAGGGCAGAGTGGCAAAGAAAAAGCCATATCTGAGACTGGCCAATAAAAGAAAAAGATTAAGATGGGCAAAAGAACACAGACATTGGACAGAGGAAGACTGGAAAAAAGTGTTGTGGACGGATGAATCCAAGTTTGAGGTGTTTGGATCACAAAGAAGAACGTTTGTGAGACGCAGAACAACTGAAAAGATGCTGGAAGAATGCCTGGCGCCATCTGTTAAGCATGGTGGAGGTAATGTGATGGTCTGGGGTTGCTTTGGTGCTGGTAAGGTGGGAGATTTGTACAGGGTAAAAGGGATTCTGAATAAGGAAGGCTATCACTCCATTTTGCAACGCCATGCCATACCCAGTGGACAGCGCTTGATTGGAGCCAATTTCATCCTACAACAGGACAATGACCCCAAACACACCTCCAAATTGTGCAAAAACTATTTAGAGAAGAAGCAGGCAGCTGGTATTCTATCGGTAATGGAGTGGCCAGCGCAGTCACCAGATTTGAACCCCATTGAGCTGTTGTGGGAGCAGCTTGACCGTATGGTACGCAAGAAGTGCCCATCCAACCAATCCAAATTGTGGGAGCTGCTTCTAGAAGCGTGGGGTGCAATTTCTCCAGATTACCTCAACAAATTAACAGCTAGAATGCCAAAGGTCTGCAATGCTGTAATTGCTGCAAATGGAGGATTCTTTGACGAAAGCAAAGTTTGATGTAAAAAAAATCTTATTTCAAATACAAATCATTATTTCTAACCTTGTCAATGTCTTGACTCTATTTTCTATTCATTTCACAACGTATGGTGGTGAATAAGTGTGACTTTTCATGGAAAACACAAAATTGTTTGGGTGACCCCAAACTTTTGAACGGTAGTGTATATGTTTGGCATGGAAATGTGCAACTCATTAAATTAAAATATTATTTAACGTTAATTTACTTCAGTTATTCAACTCGAAAAGTGGAATTAGTAATATTATCTAAACAATACAAATGTTTGTTTTTGTTCATTTATACAATTATGGCTTCTGATTATGTCTAGTCAATAATTTACTCAAAATTTTTGAATATTACATAAGACCAGTTTAATTAGTTTTCATATAGAAAGGTTATCTTATGGCCATATTATGGCCTAAAGGCATAGTAAAAACTGCTGACTTGACAGTTTTCCAGCAAGGAGTCATTGACACATTCCTTGAAGAGGGTAAGCCACAGAAAGCTATTGATGAAGAAGCTGGGTGTTCACAGAATGCTGTATGACAGCAAATTAGTGGGAAGTTTAGTGGAAGGAAGACATCTTGTAAAAACTAAAAGTGATTTAACTTTCCAGCAGGACTTGGCAAATGCGCCCAAACTCCCAAACCAACACTGAGTTTAATGTCCGTAGCAATGACTGTGCCTGAATGGCCAGCGAACTCTCCCGACCTAAATGCCATGCAGACTCAATGGAGTATTATCAAGAGGAAGATGGATACACCAGACTTAACAATGCAGAAGAGCTGCAGGGCAGTATTTTATCAATTTGGGTTACCTTAACACATCAACAGATTTAGTATTAAGTGCATAAACTGTACAGTAAAATTAATTTTTCAGTCATCTGACATTTCCATACTAAACCTCCTTTTTCATTGGTCTAATGTAATATTCAAATAGACAGAAATAAACACTTGACATATGTCACTCTGTGTGTAATGAGTCTATAAAATGAGTTTCCCTTTTTGAACTTTTTATATTCAACTACTGAGATGCCACTTTATGTAAATACCTTCTTCAAAGAGCTCACCAGAGTATTTCCTCTTCAGTCTCACTTTGCTCTCATGTGCACCAGTGGAATTCTGTCAGTCAGGTTACAAAATTAAGGTATGCAATATTAATAATAAGTCATTTAACTGTAGAGCACAATAAATCTAAGAGATCTTTCTCTATAAAATATTTTCTCTTGGTACTGACCTTGACGGGGACCATATCCACCGGGATGAGCACGCCAAACAAGATGCCCAGAAGCACAATCGTAGAAGCCATAGTTGCCCTTCAGGTTGGTTTCCCAGTTTCAGATTGCTGCCTTTAGATGTGAGAGCTCAGTAAAGTTCCCACCATCACTGGATCTATATACCCACTTCTCCTCCACAGCTCTGTACTGATTGGGCCCCACTCCTGTGATGAGAGCGTGGGCTGAGACCTCTCATCATCCAACGGGTGTAATTTACTGAAGTCCACTACTGATCCACAACAGGTGGTCCCGCTGTTGACCTTCATTATTCAGCACTTTCTGAAATGAGACACTTAGAGTTTTTTTGCTATCAAAGCAGTTGCTTTCAGGGGAATAACTGTCCACCCAGTTCAGTAGGACCAGCAATTTAAGTCTGACTGGACTGGTAACCAGTGATTTAGTGATATACTATCAGATGATAACAACAGCACAGGTAAACATATATAAACAGGAATATATCCCTCTCTAAATATTGTTCCTATTTTTTATTAAGGGGCAATTTTCAAGGGTAAACACTGAAGGAGGTGGGGTGTGTTGTAGCAGTGAAATCTGCAGTTTATAGTTTTCACATCACAAAAAGTATGATCCTTATCATCATCACCATATTTCAGTATATGCTGGACTGCCTCTCTGTTAATCTAATAAACTGCAAATATATATATATATATATATATATTTTTTTTTTACATTATCACCCAAAATCATCAGGTACCTCAACATTCCAACAATAAGGATGCAGGCAAGATCTTTTTTTGATTCATTAACATCTTTATTGCAGTAAGTGAGTAGGAACATTTAAGTGACTACTGAAAACAAGGCAGTAACTTTCAACTCGCCTTTCACTGTACAACAGCAAAGGTTTATGCCAATTCTGTCTCATAACCCATTAAATATAAAGTCACATGTCTCACTTAAACAAATATAAGTTCAGCTACACAAAACAAGCCCTAAAATAAAGCTTTATTACGAGACTGTATCAAGATATTTTAGCGTCAATTTATCATGTCTGCTTTCAGAGGACTTCTGCTTCACCTCGGGTCAGTTCGGACACTAATCACCATTCACAGCTGCAGAAAGAGACAAAATGAAGCACTATTTAGCTTTAATTTACCAATTTACATAGTAGCTCTGAAATATAGGCTGGTGGTTATTTTTTTTGGTACGAACCGCACTGATAAAGTCGGTTGATTTTCAGTTTGTCAACGTGACTGAGAGACGATGCCTGGCCGAGCTTAACGTTTCTGCCGTTCTTTGGGACGATGGTTGGTTCTCCGGCCATTGAATAGGCATACCTTAAAGGAGGAATATAGAGATACATTTTAATAAATGAGACTATCAGGCCAGTTTGCAAGCACAGCAACACCATGGTTATTAAGTCAGTTGTCTGTACCAGCCCTTTTTCACCTTAGCACCAGGTAAGATACTTCTTCCAATGTCTCTGCTTCAGGACTGGCAGGTGTTAAAAGTGACAGTTGAACCCATGGCCGCAATATGGCCTATGTGTGCCAACTGTGGAAGTGCTGACTCCAGCTGCAGTCCACAGTTTGTGCATCTCTCCCAAACTCTTGAATGTGTTTTGCTTATGTACCACACTTCTTCCTTCCACTAAACCTTCCATTAAGATCTTCAGTATGTCATCCATATGACGTCATAGACAATAACATGACCAAAACATAATATTTCAATAGTAAAAATCCTTTTTATTGGTCTTATGTTCAAATTTTCAGAGAAACTGAATGGTGTGTTTTCATTAGCTGTAAACCATAATATTCTAAACTAATAGAAATAAGAGCTTGAAATATATCCATCTCCATATTTCATGAGTTTCACATTTGTAATTTACTAAAGTTACTAAATTACTAAAACAAAATAATTTTAACAATTTTCTAATTTATTGAAATGCACCTTGTGAATGAAACGGAATGCAGTTTTACACATAAAAAGCAATACTTACATCCCAAAGTGCATAATTGAGCCAAAGTCATATGGCAGGTCCAGACTATCCGTCTTAAACTTCTCAAAGTTTCTTAGCCGATCTGTTGGAAAAACGTTTATTCAATTTTATTTATCAATTGTATTTGCCAGATATCTGTGTTAAAGGTGATCGGTATGTTTTGAAATTACCTCTCCAAATGTTGGGCCACATGATGGTGACATAGTTGTCCCGGTCAAAGCGGGATTGCTCATGCACAAAGCCTAGGGCATGCATAAACTCATGGGAAATCACTCCGATATGCATACAGTCTGGATTCTGGAGAGACAGGGTCTGTCTTCCACCACGAGAGCCAAGGTAGGACCAGCACCTTCATTTAAAAGCAAAAACATAGAAAAACAACACTATTTAATGTATATGTTTTGCAAAAAAGGAAATAATTTATTAAAGCAATGGCATATTGGAGTAAATTTTGGGGGCATAACTCACCCTGACTTTGGCTGGATGTCGATGTAGTCTCTCTGGTGAGTGCGAGGAACAAAGCGGATGCAGGTGCTGTCCTCTATGTTGTCCATTCCCTCCTTTATCAGCTTTGTCTCAATGTCAGCTGTTCAAGAATGTACACAGAAGACAGAAAACTTACTAAAGGGAAATTTCTAAAAGCATTTTACAGTGTTAGTAGGTTTACTGAACCCTCAAATTACAGTATTCAGGTGAGAGTGTGTATGCAACATAGACGTGACCATCCACAGATTTGGACCAGAGGCAGCTCCGGGCGAAACAGATCTTGGAGCGCCTTCCAGTGGAAACAGCAATATCTCCTTCTCTGAGGGTGGTGGAGCCGTCTATGACATGGGAAGCTTATGCAGAAATAATTCAGGGCACAATAAAAAAAAGTCAGATTTTCAAAAAGGGTTGCAAAGTGCTCAGAATCTATAGATAAATTATAAACAACTCACCATGAATCTCATTTGCTTTAATTATTTTATCCATTGCTGTTCCCTCTTTTTTTCCTTCAGGCTCTTGAAAAGAAGAATTAGTCAGAATTAGTTCTGCCTTTATTCCAGCTACATTCACAAAAACATAAGCTTTTTAATTAAAAAAGTTACCCCTGAAACCAACAGGTACCCATTTGGGACTGAGTAAAAATTTCTGCAAGGAAAAACAAAACACCAAGCAGCTGTGAGCAGATTTCTACATGTAAAAATCCCATTCTCACTCCCATTCCACTGCATGTTTACCTGAGCATTCACCGCTGAGAGGCAAGCTGAGAGTGCACACAGCAGGATAATCTGCTCCATCTTTTCCTGGCAGATCCTTCTTCAGTGTTGCCATTTGACCTGCACTAACTCCCAGTTTTATAGGCCGCTGTCCGGAGATAATACCCATGATTATCCCAGGTAAATTACTGGGCTGCTGTTATTTGTTTGTCAGTGAGTTTAATCCCCTAATTAGTTTGACTTTTTCCCCCCCAAAAAACAAGATCTCCAACAGGAGCATAATGTGAGGTCCTACACTGTTTAATAACAGCTCGACTACAATTTAAATTAAACGGTCTAATGTTTGGCACTGGATCGGTACAATTTTAGGATTTAGACGGTGTGTATGTTCACTGAGAGTACTGTTTTCTTTTTTACAGAAACCAAGCTTACTCATAGTTCGCATGCTGTGTTGTGCTGCTAATTTCACATTATAACATATTCTTATCCACACACTCTAATGCCTCTGAAACCTTCATTCTGCAGTAATAAGTATGCCTCCATACAAAAAGAGTAACTGTATATTCAGACTCCTATGCATACACATTTTCTTATTAGAGTTTGGGTTCATATTTATTTTTGGAGAACATGACAAGGTTGTTGTATTTGCTACTTTACAAACTTAATTTTTTGTAAAACCATTGAAATATTTTCAGTGTTTAATAAACTGCTCATAAACTGCTCTTTAATTCAGTGCCTTTCCAAAGCATTCACATCCCTTGAACATTCTCACATTTTCTCACATTACATCAAACTTAAGTATATTTTATTGGGGTTGTAAGCAAGATATCAGCAAGAGCCGAGCATAATTGTGAGATAAAAAAGATCAATGGTTAGTTTTCAACATTTTTTTTTTTTTACAAATAAACAGATCCACCTGTTGCTGCAGATACAAGTGCACATCATTTAGATTGTGTCTCTACCAGCTGTGCACATCTAAAGGGGATGACGTTTTGTCCATTTTTCTTAGCAAAATAGCTCAAGCTTAGTCCTATTGGGTGGACAGTTTTTCTGAACAGCAAATTGTAACCCTTGCCACAGATTTTCATTTGGATTTAGGTCTGGACTTTGACTGGGCCATTTTTAAATAATACCATGCTTTGATTGAAGCCAGTTTAGGTGTAGCTCTGTAAGTTTATGTTCTGCTGGAAGGTGAACATCTGTCCCTGTCTCAAGCCTGTCAGTCTCCACTTGTTTGCCATGATTGCTGTATATTTAGTTCCATCCATCTTGCCAATAACTCTAAACCGGGTGTCTTTTCTTCTGAGGAAAAACATCCCCACAGCATGATGCTGCCACCACTTTGTTTGGTGGGAAATAGTTTGCTCAGGTTGTCAGTTTTTCCACCACACGCTGTTTTTGATCTCATCCGACCAGAGCACCTTCTCCCTCCTATTTACAGTGTCCTCTACATTGCTTGTAGAAAACCACTAACGAGAGATCTACTATCTTATTCTCAACAACGGCGTTTTTTTCTTGCCACTCTTCCACACAGAACAGATTTGTAGACTAATAGTTGTCCCTTCAACCGATTTTCTGAGCCGGGCCGTGACTCTTTGCAGTTCCTCCAGAGTTATCATGGACCTCTTGGCTTCCTCTCTGGTCATTTCTCAGTAGATTGGAAGTTTGGCCATGCTCTGTTGGGTGTTCAAAGCTTAGGGTGTTGTCTTATAACCTAGCTTTCCACAGCCCTATCCCTAACCTGCCTGCTCCTTGGTCTTCATGATGCTGTTTGTTCATCAATTTTCTCCAACAAACCTCTGAGGCCTTCACAGAACAGGATTTAGACTGATATTAAATTGTACACAGTGGGCTTTATTTACTAATGAGGTGACTTCTTAAGACAGCTGTTTGCTCTGGATTTAGGGGTATTATGTTGAGACTTATAAGAGTTAAGGGAGCTGAATCCATATATTGCCAAGTTTTTAGATTTTTATTTGTAAAACAAAAATGTGAAATGTGAAAATCTTTATTTTCCCCTTTCACAACGTTGTGTGGTTCAGTCAAATAATATCCTAATAAAATACAGTGAAGTCTGTGGTTGTAAAATTACCAAATCTGGTTATGCTAAAGGGATAAGAGTACAGTTGCAATCATGGTATGTAGATTCAACATACTTAAAAATGATAAGAGAAATGTCTCAAAAGATGTGTTACGAACAAGGGAATGTTCCTTAAAGGTATTTATCATCTTAGAGTTCCTCAGTGAATCCTAATAAATAAACCTTAGGATTCACTATATATATATATATATATATATATATATATATATATATATATATATATATATATATATATATATATATATATATATATATATATATATATATATATATATATATATATATATATATATATAATTATATATATACATATATATATACATATATATATATTTTTTATATATATTTTTTTATATATATATTTTTTTTTTCTAAATTAGTAAAGCTAATTTTTTCTAAATTAGTAAAGCCAATGAAATCAATGTTTTTTAAATAAAGTTGGTTTGAATTATCTGATTTCAATCATTTTAAAATCTTTTTTGATTAAAACTTCAAAAACTAAAATACATTTGAAAATTGTTTCAAAACATTCTCTAAAATGAGGGACTAAAAATTTGATCTTTTAGGACTTTACCTGCTGAAGACCGATCAGAGCTGATCAATGGAAAACTGGTCAATTTTGTCCTCTAGTTGATTGGCTGGTGGATTTCTAATCAGTTTGTAAAATATCTAATATAAATATAGGTTTAAATATAAATATAAGAGGACAAGGAAAATAAATTGTCTTGGGTTCATTATATTTGATTTGGAGAAGGGGGAGTGGGGTTTATGTGATGGAATTCATGTTATTCTTTGCTTCTTATATTTGTCTTCTTTATTTTCTGTTATTTACATTATTAGGATTATCTGTTGTTTACAATACTAAGAAACTGATGTGAATTCGGTATAAAGTTTAATACTCCTAGTACTACAACTACTACTACTCAATATTCAAGTTGTCATGTAGTAAACCAAAAATAACAGATACAAATTTAAAGAGTTTTTTTAATTTTAAGTTTAGATTATTTTTCTTCATGTATATAAACAATAACCTTTGGAATCTCATACATTTTTGTGCACTCTGTCTTTTTTTCTTTACATATCCAGACCTAGAAAATTATCCTGACTTTTCCCGATAGCATAAAAACCCAGCGTAAATGCATTTCAATAATTTCATATTTGTTTAGAAAGAATAAAAACCCTAAAGCAGTGTGTATTAGATGTAGTTTGTACATATTTTTTCTTGTGGATTTTTTTTTTTGCAGTTTTGTGAATTAACTTTTGCATTTTTATTGATTTTTACATTTTGTATTCCTTATTTATGTTATTTCCACTGCCTCTGTGTCATTTACTTGCACTTTATTCTTTGGAGTTTGAGACGTGAATTCCTCCACTGTGGGATCTTTCAAGTTATTTTTAAACGTTTATTTCTGTTCAGTATTTATAGTCTTTTTATTTCTGTATCCCAAAATTGTGTAACACCTCGTTGTCTCAATGAATAATGACAGAGACCAATTAATTATGTAATGCTATTGAGGTTAGACGTCTCAACGAGGAGAGACTGTTTAAAGCAATAATAAATCAAGAGGTTGGGGAATTGGGTCCAGCTGTTCCAAAACATCATTTCACCCCTACCCACTCCCACATCAACAGAAACACGAGATCCGAGAAGAGACACAAATTGAAGAAAGAAAAAAAACTGTCGCCCGAACAGGGACTTGAACCCTGGACCCTCAGATTAAAAGTCTGATGCTCTACCGACTGAGCTATCCGGGCTCTGAGCATCGACGCAGAAATCACCGTTATAAGCCGGACGTGCGTCATCCGTAGGAACATTTCTCTTTTGTGAGGAGACACCAGACCGCGACAAGAATGACAGCGTTTTCTGACCTTACACTTTTCCAACCGGAAGAAACACCTGTAAGTTGACTTGTCGTAAAATTTAACGTTCACAAGGTGCCCGACATGGAAATTATGTGTGAAGAAACGCGTCTCTCTTCTAGGAACAGATAATAGAGCTGCAGCGTGCTGTTAATGAAGCCACTCAGAAACTTGAGGAAGTGCGGCGGGAGAGACTGCGTGTCGAGGAGGAGACCGCTCGTTGGTACTGACTTGGTGCACCGCATCATCTTCTTACCACTGTCGCATACGCGTTTAAAAAACATTTTGTCAAAAACTATTAATGCAGACAACTATCTTAGTGACGTCATTCCGCATTCTAAACGTTGCACACCATTGGTCCACAAACGATACACGTCACAGCTTGTCCGCCATATTGTTGGTGGCAAGGTTTTGGGGTTTTTTTGGTGGGAAGTTCACATTGGGAAGTCATGAAAGTATGGTTTGAATCGGGATTTTTCGATTTAAGGAAACATTAACGTTTACCTTAAACTAGCTGTGATTAATCGATTTGGGATACAACAATACATGTTCAATTTTGTCGACATAAAACCTAGCAACTAATCAGAAACATAATGTGCTTAACCCCCTTTTCCCTCCCGCCCCGCCGTGATCCACGGTCCCCTCATTTTGTGCTCAACCTGTTTCTAGATACACAAATGCTCTTAAAAATTACCAGTTTTTTTTGACTATCAGTATATTTTATTGGTGTTAATTTAAAAAAGTAAACAAATAGAAAAACAAATAATTGTACTTTTCTTTCCGTAATCATCAACGATTTCTTTTCATTTTACCCTATATGTAAATTCGTAGATATAAATTACCTGAAAAAATATCTTCAATTTTAATGAAACATGAATCTCAACATAAGGTAATTGAAGACAAATAGAAAAACAAATCAATTTGTAACTGTGGACAGGACATAGAGCTCTCCATTTCATTTAAAAGGTACTTTACATTGAAACAGCCAGAGGTTTCGTAAACATTTTGATTAAACAACATAAAAAAGGCAAGGGACCAGCAGGGTTAAAAAGCACCCAAACTTGTCTTCAATTACCTCTAAATCAAATACCAGAGCACAAAAGTTAATTTAATTTTAGTTATTATTATTCAACTATCTTTAGTTCAGCTAGTTTTTTTCTTATTGTTCTTTGCCAATACATATTATTTTGGCGGACTATTCAAATTAAACTTTATTTTATAGGAACTTTTAAAAACAACTAACCTTAACAGAGTTTTTAACACAAGTAGAGAAAAATGAATCTAACAAAAAATAAAACAATGAAAAATGAAACAATAGAGGAATACAAGTAAAATAGCACTAAAATAAACAATATCAGCTCAAATTTAGTCTATATTGGGTAGACATGTTAGAAGAAATGATTCTTGATTATGTTTGTGCCTGCCTGGAAATGTCTAACTCATTTTTTACCTAATTCTTGAAAAAAATAATAGTTTCTGGTGTTATCGGGGAAGGGTGATCCCATCAGTATGCCCATTTTAGATAAAAAACTGTTTTCCTATGGTTTTAAGAGCCTTTGTAATGACATCCAAAAATGATAGAAACAACCTTACTTCAGTTAAGATAAAGATTATGTTTGGCCAAAACAAAAGCACACATGCCTCTGTCATTGCAGGTGTAATACAATCTAAGGTATCTGCTGCATTTAGAGGTATCCTCATGTTTTGGCAGGAAGGTGATTAATAAAACATAGCTGTGTTTTTTTTCTAAAGAAAAGTTTGCTGAACAGGGAAACAAGGTAATGAAACAAACAATTTTGAGGCTTCATCTATTTAAAATCTTTAATTTGGTTTAATGTGTGATTACACAGATCTCAAGTGGGTTTTAAACTCTGGTCTCATCTGCAGTAAGAACAAAACTGAGCAGAGAATGGAGCTGATGATAGAAAATAGTGAAATAGTTGATGCATTGGACCAACTAGGCAATCTACTGCAGAAGGAAAAGCACCTCTCAGAACATTTGGATGAACAGGCTGCATCCCACAGGTAACTGCGAATGTGGCTGGCTGTAAGAAAAACCCATAAGTATGCAAACTGACACTATATGTTGACTACCTTTAAGAAATCAAATGAGTATTTTGGAGGAGCAGAGCAAAAGTGCCTCAAGTAAGGTCCAAAGTCTTGCTGCTCAAATCCAGGAGGTGAAGGAGCGCTTGGCAGAGCTCAAAGCTTGTGATCATGCAGGTATGGGAAGTATTCAGGCTGTTTATATCATGCATAATTTTTAACTGATAGAAATTTAAATCTTTCTCTTTCTTTGTTTACAGCACAAGTTTCAAGCCCTGTGCCAACCAGCAAGTCAAAAACAAAACGAAGAAAAAAGTAATTTAGTGTTTCTGGGGCGAGTTATTTTCTTTTTAACAATTGTACTGTCATTCGCTGTCTACATAGTTTTTTAAAGAATAAAATCTTTTCTTTTTTCGACCATTCTACTTTGTTTTAATTCCACCTTTCCATGCATATCTTGGAGTTAAAAAAAGTTCGTTGCACTTGGCTTAACTTCTCAAAGTTCAAGATGTTAATGTCTTCTGAAAAATAAAATCCAGATTCAAGGTGTGCATAGGTCTCAGAACTCAAGAAAGCAAGGAGGGGAAGTATTACATTAAATACAAACTGAGCTTGGGGGCATCTGATTTCCACTACTTAACCTTCATCGTGACTGGGCCAGTGGATTAAACATAATTTAGAACTAAACACAAGACCCGTATAAGGTCTCACAGTTGACAGAGCATGTCAGAGCAGAAACAAAACAGAACATCAAAGAAATTGTGGACCACAAAGACTCGATTGTGTCAAGACAAAAATCTGGGGAAGGATACGGAAAGTGTTGGCTGCATTGAACATCCTAAAATGGACTGTGGTCTCCATTAGTCGGAAATGTGACATGTTTGGAAAAACCTGGACCCTAACAAGATCTTGTCCACCTGACCAAAGTGAGTGATCGACAAAGAAGGGTCTTAAGTCGGGATGTTATCAAGAGCCTAATGATAACAGGCAGAGCTCAAATGGTCTCTTGTAGAGATAGAACCATTGGGAAGGTCAACCATTGCTAGCAAACTCTGACAATAAAGCCTTCACAATGAAGTGACCAGATGTGAGCTAGTCCTTACTAAACGGCACATGTCAGCCAAATGCCACCTTAAAGATAGAGGGACCAAGAAAAAGCTAGTGCAACACAAGGGGTACTATTTTAGAATAAGTCTATACTAAAAAAATTGACGATCGCAGATTTTATTTCATACAGCATATCTAAAATATTCAGTTGACAAATCATGCTTGACACGCTATTGGTTGGTGCTTTTGAAGTAGTCTCCAGAAACTGCATTTATTTCTTTTCCTGGTGCTGATTGGCTGTGCCCTAAAGAGCTAAGATGAGGAAGACCGTGGGTGTTAGCTTCTGGGGTAGTGCATGTAATGTGTGTGTGTGTATATATATATATATATATATATATATATATATATATATATATTAGTGCTGTCATAAAATTAAACAAACTTTGAGATTAATTAATCTCTTTTTAAATCTCACCTAATAATTGCTGAGAAAAGCTCTTTTCCTGAGGTATTTACTTTTAAATTCATTGCAGTATTGTGGTAGAACAAAAGTTTGATACATGTAATTAAAATAACTGGCTTTATAAAGTCATTTATTGTATTTAACAGATTGAACAGATGCAGTCCCAGCCATTTACATTCTGCTGTTTTGTGACTAGTACCAAGTGGCGCCTGCAACCTTCTGCTTCGAGCATGCGTGATTCATTTAGAGCATAGGTTCTGGAGGAAAATGGGTAGTTTTTGTTCTCTTCTGTCTATGTTCAAATACAGTCAAGTTTATGTGTTTGGAATATATAAATACCAAAGCTACAGTACTAGTAAATGTTTTTATATGTAAAATAATTAACTGAAATGTATATCTGGACTTTTTTTTGAATATGGTTTTATATTTAGAAACGTTCCTTCGCTCGACATTGATTTACTGTGGCTTAATACAATGTTCCCCTCTGTTTGGCTTACCAGCAACCTTTGGTCTCCTGATATCAGCGCAGCTGCCGCCGCCGTATAAATGACACTCCTAAGCTTCCGTAGTCGGTTGGAGGAAGCACAATATTTTCTGACCGCTTTCCTTTTATGGTGAGTTACTATTTATTTTTAGGCCATTTATTAAGTGCTTCTGTTAGCTCTGATGCTATGTTGGAGGGGTTAAATCAACAAAGAAAGTCGTGTTTTATTTTGAAAAGAATAAACACCAGCCGTCATTTCTACACGTGTCGTTAGCTGGACACATTTCTGTCATCAAACTGTAACGACAGCTTAAAAAAAACCATAGTTAAAGGTTGGTTTACACTTTGTTTTCAGATCGTAGAGGGGTACGTCTTCATTACAATATACCAATAGTCGAATAGTAACGCAGGAAGCTACTTCTGTGTGTGTTTACTCCATTTAAAAAATATTTCTATCCCTGTTTATATATAAATATATTTTGTCTGTTTCTGTGATCAAACCAGTTCATGAAATATATAAACAATGACATCTGCTGACCTCCGCTCCATCTTTGATTTGTGCACAAATGAAGAAGCTTTTAAGCTAAGGGAGGTAAACTCAGTCCTGAAGGAGGCTGAATCATCCACAGACTGTAAGTATACTGTAAATGTACAGTTTGAGCTCTGTAATTTAAAATACCAGCAACAAGTTAATTTAATTCAGTAATATATTTCAAAAAGTAAAACAGATTCAAAAATTGATTTATTATACACAGTGATATATTTCAAGCGTTTAGTCCTGTTAATTGTGATGACTGAAAAGCCATAGATTACCGTAGTTTTTTAGAAAGTTGGGATATTACAGAGGAGTTAGGAAAACAAACTTTTTAATAGAGAAATGTTTAGGTCCTGCATGGTGAGAACTGATGACTGACAGTTGCCTAGCTGTCTAGTTGCCCTGTTGTATGGAGGAAAAGTGGAGGTCCAGTGTAAGCTTTTCACAGTCAGTGATAATGTGGGGTGGCATGTCATGGTCCACAGTGTTTTATCAAGGTTAAACTCAGAGCAGCCATCTAACAGGACGTTTTAGACCACTTCATGTTTCTCTTTTTAGGCAAGATGCTGATTTAATTTTTCAGCCGGATTTGGGACCTAATCACACTGCCAGATGTATGAATACCTGATTTAAGGTAAACCCCATAGAGAAACTGTGCGGTATTATCCGGACTAAGATGAGAGAGACCAGACCAATGCAGACGAGCTAAAGAATAGAGCTAATCACTGTTAAAGTAGCCTGGGCTTCTTGAACCCCCACATCAGACCCACTTTGAGGCAGTAATACATGCAAAAGGAGCCTTGACCAGGCATTGAGGGTATAAACTGGACAGTAGATGGACATACTTCTCATTAGACTGAAAGTTCTATACTACGCCATTATAAGTCTGTCTCACTATAATTAACAGAAATAAACACTTGAAATATCACTGTGTTTAATGAATCTACATTTGACTTTACCTAATGAATTGAATCACTGAAATAAAGTTTCACTGATCTCATTTATTGATACACTCTGTATTTTGTGCATGATGACCAATAGAGAACTTCCAGTTTATTTGGGTTCTGGTTCATGTCGCTTTGCAGGTGTGAAAGTTAGAGTTCCAGACGATGACATGAAGAAAGAGGTGTCAGACAAGATGGTCTGCTCAGCTTGCAAGTGTTCCTTTATCAACAGAGAAGAACAGGTGACCACATCTGATTAAGCACTGTCTGAAACAGATACGTGTGTAGTTGCTAAACCCGAGTTTACACTGGTCTGTGTTTGTTTCACAGAGGGAGCACTACAAGCTTGACTGGCATCGGTTTAATTTAAGACAAAAGATAGTAGGATCGCCTCCCGTCACAGCAGAAGAGTTTGAGAGGAAAACCCGAGCTGGTGGGGAAACAACGGTGCTCTGTAGAAAAACTGTTTGTGTAAATACTGGATATCCTTGATGTCAAATGTAATTTTCACCCTCTAGTTCTCAACAACACTCAACCAATATATATACATTGCTCTAATAATTCAAAAACAAGTATACAACAATACTAGTAACACTTTTTCCATCTATTTGGAGCAGAAGTCTTACTAGTTAACCTGCTGCACTAGTACCACACAATAATGTGTGTTATTGCTGTTAAAAATCTATGTAAATCCAAAAAGATTTTAAATTATGAATGTTTTTATTAAGGAAAAAGCTATCCAAACAAATCTGGCCTTATCTGAAAATTGCCCTCTAACACCTGCCACCCTTGGTGGTGACAGCTATCATCAAGTTTTTGCAATAACTGACTTTTTTATATCGCTGGGAGGGATTTTGGCCCACTCTTCTTTACAGAATTGTTTGAAGCCACAATAGAGAGTTTGAGCATCAACAGCCTGTTTAAGCTCACAACACAGCATCTCAATCACATCTAAGTACAGACTTTTACAAGGCCACTCTAAAAACATATTTCTTTTCGCCATTAAGAGGTAGGCTTGCTGACTTGCTTTGAATCGTTGTCCTGCTGTGTAATCCAAATGTGTCTAAAGCTAAGGTCATTAACTGATAGCTGGATATTCTCCTTTATGATTTTCTGGTAGAGCGTAGAATTCATTTTCCCATATATTACAGGGCATAAAGCAGCAAAACAGCCTCAGACCATCACACTACCGCTATCATGTTTGACTGTAGGTATGTTTTTTTTTTTTCCTGAAATGGTGTGTTAGTTTTACACCAGCTGTAAACCTTTCAGAAAGTTGAACTTTGGTCTTGTCAGTCCACAGAATTTTACCAAAGGTCTCTGGGATCATCATCAGGATGTTTTGTGGCAAACGTGAGCTGGGCCTTTATTTTCCTTTTGGTCAGTAGTGCGTTTTGCCTTGGATGCCAATTTTTGCCCAGTCTGTTTCTTCTTGTTGAATCACAGATCTTAATTGAGGCAAGTGAGACCAGCAGTGCTTTAGATGTTGTTGTGGGTTTTGCTTTTTGTTTTATTTTCTTTTTCTGTCTTGAAGATTGATTGATGCAATAATAAACTATCAGGGAGAATTCTTATCAGCCAGTTACAAAATTGGTGTAATAATGGGTTTGACATAGTCATCGACTTTCTTGTGGTCTAGTTATTAACTAGTGTGTTTAAAAAGCACTTTGTAACTTTTGTGCTACTACTGCTCTTACTAGCTGGCAAAAGTTGTTACTACAGAGCGGCGCATGGTGCAGTGGTAGAGGGCACGTTTCATCTGGGGTTAAATTCCTGACCTCTGGACCTTTGCTGGATGTCTTCCCTCTTTCTGTCTCTCCCCATTTCTTTTCTGATTGCTGTGACGAAAGGCTGCTAGTACTAGTACGCAAAACCTTTAAAAATGCCCTATTAAGAGTGCGTTGAACTAACACAGCTAAATATTGAGGTACCACACGACTGTTCAGCTAGTGCAGAAAACTATTGCTATTATCAAGGAGGTCTAATAGTTACACAATCGACTTGCATAGTGTGGATGTTATCAGAAAGAAAAAGGAAATGTGATTGTTTCTTTCACTTCACAGGAGACCTGTCGAGTATCTCCGGCTCCGAGTCAGACTCAGATGAGGAGGACATGGATAGTGACAGCAGAGGAACAGGGAGTAACATTGGTGGAACAGACAATGAGAGTTCAGCTGAGTCTAATTTACCAACTGGCCGGTTCTCCAGTAAGGTGGTGTTTCAGAACGCTGCAGGAGAATATCTGTCGGTCTATCGGTGTGTGCTCATGGGAAAGGTGAGTCTCAGCAGGTACACCTCATGTTGTAATTCCTCATGATGCTGCTGCTACTACTACTCACTGTCGACTTAATTATTGTAATGGCAAATTTCAGGGAGATTCTGATGAGGACGATGTGGTTTCCTCTCTGAAGAGTATAAATCAGAAAACTGTCTGGATCATCCTATTGACGGGCGGTGGACATTTTGCTGGAGCCGTCTTTGAAGGGTAAAATCTGATCTGTTCGTTTATCTTTCAGATCACTGTAATTGTGAGCGTAATAGATGGCTAAACAGGCGTTATCATCAAACTATCATAATGTATTTGCGTTTTAGAAAACAAGTTCTCCATCACAAGACTTTCCATCGTTACACGGTTCGAGCAAAGAGAGGCACTGCCCAAGGACTGCGAGATTCCCAGAACCGCAGCCACATGGCGAAATCTGCAGGAGCGACTCTGAGGAGATACAACGAGGCAGCGCTCGTTAAGGCAAGATTACAGTGCAATTGAGTTTTTTATTTAACCTTTTATCTTATCTTCAGATAAATTCTCTATCATTGAGTTTGTATCAGTGTCTTAATCATCTAAAATAATCACATTATAGATATTTTATATGGTTCTGTTCATCTCAAGCAATGTGGATGCTGTGTCTCTCCGCTCTAACTCTAAATTTCAGAAAAAAATCAAATGCAAACTTAACATTTATCTGAAAAGAAGGACTTTGGACCACTGAGCAACAGTCCACTTTTTACTTCTTAAGACTTGGGTTCAGGAGGGTTTGACACAGGCAAATGCTACAATTGTAGCTTCAGGTCCTGGACAGGTCTGTGTGTCGTAGCCTTTGAAGCAACAGTTATCCCTGTTGCATTTGCAGCTTTTCCAAAGTCGTTTTTTCCTTCTGCATAATTTTGGATTAAATGCTTAGATACAGTATGCACTCTGCTAACAGCCAGCTACTTTAGAAATTACCTTATTCTCTTTGTTGAAACTGTCAGTGACTGTCTGCTGGACAACTGTCAGCAGTACTCTCAATGATTCTGTAGGCCGTAACATTTATTTAATAAATATACTATTTTTTTATTGGTCTTGTGTGATATTCAGATTTTTGGAAGCTACATTTTGGAATTTCATGAGATGCATCGCTCCGTGGCTAATGAATCTAAATGAATTAAACATTTTTAATGGTATTGCTGAAATGAAGCGACTTTTTGATGACCTTCTAATTTGCAGAGATGCACCTCCACACGGTAAGGTTATGTTTACCATCGAGATTATTCAAGGCTTCTCTAACTCCCTGCAGGACATTCAGGATCTTCTGCTAACCTGGGCTGTACACTTGAACAGGGCCTCTGCCGTGTTCGTTCGAGCTCCCAGCTACAACAAGACCATCTTCTTCGGAGGCCGTGGGGGTCCCCTCCAAAAAAAAGACCCCCAGATCCGTTCGCTTCCCTTCGCCACGCGCAGGGCCACATTTCGAGAAGTGCAGCGGGTCCACAATGTCCTCTCTACTGTCCAGGTGTATGGTATGTTTAATTACACGGTTAGAGCAACAGCATGTTGTCTGGCCATTTCTGTAACTCCAGGGGGTAATTATTGAGTAATCCAAAGTATGACTGTGCAGGGAAAGATGCGGACATGTCTGCTGTTTTGAGTCCATCTAAGAAGGCATGGAAGAGCACGACGAAAGCTGCAGCACAGAAAATCCCTAGTGGAGAGAAAGGTACGTTTCAGCCCTGAACGGCTCTCTGAGGGAAGCGTGTTGGTATATTGAGTAATAATATTTAATTTGTTACACACAGATACATTGCTGGCGCCAGGGGAGGAAAATAATGAAAGCTCAAGTGATGAGGGAGAGGAGATCCAGCTGGAGATGGTGGAGATCACAGTAGGAACCCTGGACCTCAGAGAGTCTGAAATTTATCCCTCCAGGCGCAAGAGGAGGAAAAAGAAAGAGCAAGGCAACCAGCAGAATGAAGGTTGGTCTAGATCAGTGGTTCCCAGCCTTTTTTTCCCCCTTGAGGGGCCCCCTTGCCTGTGTCCAAGAGAAGCCGGGGCCCCCCAACTCCTACCTGTATGCACGCATTAAAAGTGATTAATTAAAAACTTTTATCTGCAAATATTAAACAGTAATTGTAGGTTTCGGTTCTTCTTGTTTTACACCGTTGGCTATATAGACAATTTTCTTTCTGTCTTTTATAAATATAATTAATAAAGTAATATTTACAAATGTAATTTTGGTAACCTCACAACAGACAAAATTGTGGGGACCCCCTTGGGAGGTCTCAGACCTCAGGTTGGGAACTACTACTGCCCTAGATGGCTTTAAACACCAGAAAAAAATGTTTATAACATGGGAGTCATAAATCCCACATCCAGCAGGAATGGAGAGAATGAATGCAGGAGCAAGTGTGCAAGAAGAGAGGATGCCTGAGGCTACACCCGCAGAAGAGGAGGAGGCAGCCCCTCAACTGGAACTGTCAGAAAAAACAAGTACAAAGAAACCACAGAGTAAAAAACAACTAGATGGTGAGTACACATGCCTATTTGTTACTTGCTATGACATCATTTCTGCAGCACTGCAAAGCTCTAAAATTTAGTGATCCCTAAATCTGTTGTGTTGTCTCTCTAGCAGCTGTTGATGAGTCAGTTGATTACAGCCTCAGGGATGCTCTGTTTACGGCATGCAAAGTTGGCGATTTAGGTGCTCTGTGCAGTCTCCTTCAGTTACCTCAGGAAATGGTGGACCATCGTGAAAGGAGGGAGGAAAGTTCTTTTGCGGTCCCTTTAAGCCTCCTGAATACACCCATCGACTCATCAGGGTTCACTTTGCTACATGTTGCTGCAGCAGCTGCACAGAAGACTGTCATCAGGCTGCTCCTAGATGCAGGAGCAGATCCTGCATGCAGGTATCAGGAACTCTGTAGTCCCATGCATTATTTTTCAAAGTACTTTTTCACATTTTGTCATGTTCAGTTTATGGTTTTGGGATTTTATGTGGCAGACCAACACAAAGAAGCACGTGATTGTAAAGTGGAAAAACAGGCTGCATGTTTTTCAACCGAGAAGCAATTTGCGACATGCATGTATATTCAGCCCCCCTGAGTCAGTACTTCTTTGTGTTTGTCGTGTCTCCCACATGGCTTGTGGCAAACTGCAAACAAGATCTGTCTTGGCTTTCTTTCAACGATGGCTTTCTACTTCCATGTCTTTCATAAAACATAGGTTTGCATACTGCATGACTAAGAGTTCTTCTAGCAACAGATTCTTCCAACTATGGAAGATGGATATTCTGGATTGAATACATTGTGTAAAACATTTCTCTTCCCAAAATTCAAAAAATGAGAGATTTCTTTTATTATTCAGATTTGTCTTTTAGACCCTGGAATACAATTTGAAGTCTAAAACCTCAAACTCTTTCCATGTCAGTTTTTTCCATGCTTCTCCGAACTTAAATTACATTTCAGACTTTTCGCGACTGTGTGGGAACCCTGATAAAATATATAGAAATTTGTGGTTGTAACACGTTTACTAACGTTGCAATCTTTTTTCAGGGATAACAAAGGCCAGACGGCATATATCGTTGCCCCCAACAAAGACACAAGGAACGTCTTTCGTAAATACATGGGGGAGAACCCTGATAAATATGACTACAGCAAGGCACAGGTGAGAGTACACAGACTGACTTTCCCTATGAATTTTATCTAATGAAGCTGTGCAATTCCAGGTCCCCGGGCCACTAACTGCAGAGACTGAATCCAAAAAGGTGGAGAAGAAAAAGGCCCAAAAAGCTCAGAGAAAGCAGCGGGAGAAAGAGCAGAAGGAGGAAAAGAGGAAACAGGAGTTGGAGGCAGAGGAGAAGAAGAGGTTTGCATTGCTGTCAGATCGGGAAAAGGTGAGAAAACATACATTTAAGTTGTAATCTCAAAGCCTATTTGAATACATTCATTATTTGCTCTTTGATCATAGAGAGCCCTGGCAGCAGAGAAAAGGTTGGCAGAACAAGCAGCCACATCAGGGGTCAGCCTCTCTAATGTCCAGTGAGTCCCCCAAAGATGAAGATCAATAATTTTAATTGGTGTATCTTCAGAATTTGCTGGTATTCTTTGTCATGGTCTTCTTTTGCTCTGGATTTGTCCTCTTCAACAGGAGGTGCTGGTCGTGTGGAGAATCTCTGCTCGGGAAGATCCCGTTTAACTACCTGGAGTATTCATTCTGCACGCCACGATGTGTCCAAGCGCATCGAAAAGCAAATGCTCCTCCAAGCAAGTCCTAGCACATATGGGAAAAAAAAATCTAGGTGACAGGAAGCTAGAAGTAAAAGGCTTCTTAAGTTTCTTTTTCACCCGTTTTATTTTTAGAAAAAAAGTGTAATTTGGATTTTGTAAAATTATTTAAGATGATTAAATAAACACACTGATTAAAATTATTATACAAGGTATTTACAGAATGTGCAGTTGCAACAAACGTCAGGTAAAATAATGATAATAAAGCTGATAATTATGTGACTAAATAATTTTATGACTATTGTGCCCAAAGTTAAAGAACCAGACATGGGAGATAATGAAGAATTGGCAACTATAAACCAAGGAGTATATCCTAATGTTACTGGTCAGGATTTACAGGCAGTGAAGTTGAGCTGAGGTCGGTCCATAAATAGAACTCGCAGGTGTGCTGGGGCTCCCTCCAGCTCCAGTACGGTGATCTTGTTGACCAGACTGGTGCTGAGCAGGGGTCCAGGGACATACAGAGTCTGCTGGGGGCCCCTCGTTGGCCAGTATCGTCCCAAATTCACCCCATTAATCCAAACCTGGCCCTGATTGGAAACAAAATGCCCCTTTATCACGCTCACACACAAAAAAAACATGAATCTATTTATAACTCCCTCCACACTTATTGGAACCTCTGGTAAAGTTGTGTAAAAAGCCTTAACATTAAATGAATTTGTTATTAAAGTAGATTAAAAATGAGAAAAATGCAGCCTATGATCTGAGTATATTTAATCAGTGGAGAAATAGCCTTACTTGAAGACGTTATTATTTTACTATATTACCTGAACCCCTGTTTCTTTGCTTGTTTAATCATTCGTACAGCTGCCTTCTGTAAAAAGGCTGGCCTTCAGTCTTCCCCAGAAACACAAGGTCGGAGCATACAGAGAACGCTGTTCTGTTGTAGTCTCTTCTCCTAAGCTCACCTCAGGTTTTCTACAAGATGTTTAGAGGTTTATGGAAACTTGGTGGCTCCAGTATGCCTCCCTTAGCTGCAGTTCTCTTGGAGTGGTTCCCAAACTCTTCAGCTTATGACCCATAAAATACAGTGGCTTGCAAAATTATTCAGCCTCCTTGAATTTTTCCGCATTTTTCACATTACAGCCACAAACATGAATCAATTTTATTGGAATTCCACGTGAAAGACCCAATACAAAGTGGTGTACACGTGAGAAGTGGAACGCAAATCATACATGATTCCGAATTTTTTTTTACAAATAAATAACTGAAAAGTAGGGTGTGCGTAATTATTCAGCCCCCTGAGTCAATACTTTGCAGAACCACCTTTTGCTGCAATTCCAGCTGCCAGTCTTTTAGGGTATGTCTCTACCAGCTTTGCACATCCAGAGACTGAAATTCTTGCCCATTCTTCTTTGCAAAACAGGTCCAGCTCAGTCAGATTAGATGGACAGTGTTTATGAACAGTAGTTTTCAAGTCTTGCCACAGATTCTCGATTGGATTTAGATCTGGACTTTGACTGGGCCATTCTAACACATGGATATGTTTTGTTTTAAACCATTCCATTGTTACCCTGGCTTTATGTTTAGGGTCGTTGTCCTGCTGGAAGGTGAACCTCCGCCCCAGTCTCAAGTCTTTTGCAGACTCCAAGAGGTTTTCTTCCAAGATTGCCCTGTCTTTGGCTCCATCCATCTTCCCATCAACTCTGACCAGCTTCCCTGTCCCTGCTGAAGAGAAGCACCCCCAGAGCATGATCCTGCCACGATCATATTTGACAGTGGGGATGGTGTGTTCAGAGTGATGTGCAGTGTTAGTTTTGCGCCACACATAGCGTTTTGCATTTTGGCCAAAAAGTTCCATTTTGGTCTCATCTGACCAGAGCACCTTCTTCCACAGGTTTGCTGTGTCCCCCACATGGCTTGTGGCAAACTGCAAACGGGACTTCTTATGGTTTTCTTTTAACAATTGCTTTCTTCTTGCCACTCTTCCATAAAGGCCAACTTTGTGCAGTGCAGGACTAATAGTTGTCCTATGGACAGATTCCCCCACCTGAGCTGTAGATCTCTGCAGCTCGTCCAGAGTCACCATGGGCCTCTTGGCTGCATTTCTGATCAGCGCTCTCCTTGTTCGGCCTGTGAGTTTAGGTGGACGGCCTTGTCTTGGTAGGTTTACAGTTGTGCCATACTCCTTCCATTTCTGAATGATCGCTTGAACAGTGCACCGTGGGACGTTCAAGGCTTGGGAAATCTTTTTGTAGCCTAGCCTGCTTTAAATTTCTTAATAACCTTATCCCTGACCTGTCTGGTGTGTTCCTTGGACTTCATGGTGTTGTTGCTCCCAACATTCTCTTAGACAACCTCTGAGGCCGTCACAGGGCAGCTGTATTTGTACTGACATTAGATTACACACAGGTGCACTCTATTTAGTCATTAGCACTCATCAGACAATGTCTATGGGCAACTGACTGCACTCAGACCAAAGGGGGCTGAATAATTACACACAACCCACTTTTCAGTTATTTATTTGTAAAAGAAAATTGGAATCATGTATGATTTTTGTTCCACTTCTCACATGTACACCACTTTGTTTTGGTCTTTCCCATGGAATTCCAATAAAATTGATTCATGTTTGTGGCTGTAATGTGACAAAATGTGGAAAAGTTCAAGGGGGCCGAATACTTTTGCAAGCCACTGTATAAATGAAATAAACCCATGATCCTGACTCTTGGTTAAGCATACAAGCATTTTTACTGAGTCAGTTAAAAAGTGGCACAATGGAAATACTGCTCTGTGAAACCCATGTATCCGTTATCATCCTCCACTGTGGATGGTGGTAACACAAACTCTGGTCCATGTCCAGCCTTCTTTGTTACCATTTTAACTATTTTAATCTTTTTAAATTATCACTCTGATTTCTTTTCTTGTAGGAGTTTCCTGGTTTAATCAGATCAATTTATACCCGTCTTATTTGAATAGCATGTTCTCTTATTTCCCCCATTTTTAAGAGTGGCAAAGAGAAATGACCCCCCCATCATATTTAAAATCTAGGGACACAGGAGGCCATGGATGACTACGCAAGTTCCTTAACACTCTGAAACTTTGGATATCTCCACGTTTTCAGGTATGAGATTATTGTATGGCTTTTTATACATCTTTACCAGAAGAGCCAATAGGTGTGTAGCCAAGGTAATGTAGGAATAACATGAGTTACCTTTGTCCATTCATTGAGCTTGAGAAAAGTGTCCCATGCTAGCCCGTTAGGTTGTAAAGTCCCCATGTAAAAGGTTGGTCCAATTGAAGGTTCTGTTCGTGGGGATGGGTTGGACTTTCGACTGTTTGAATGAGGCCATCCTCTTGAAATGGCTCCATCAATGTCCAACGGGTAGATCTTCCAGTCTGTCAGTACATCTTTACCCAAGATCAAGTTGCTCACCAGGCCCTAAAACACAGAAATACTGTTTACAATACAGCCTTAGTGTCTGTGTATAGTTTTACTTAAAGTTTGTCATATATTTAATGTTGTTGCCTTGCCTTATAGTCGTTAATCTTGCTGCCAAAGTTAACTCTGCCCATGTTTTCAACAAGAATATCCAGTGTGTCTCCCTGCCGTCCTGTTACATTCATCACCAGTACAGTATCTCTCTGCAACAACCCCTGGAAAACCTGTTTGTACACATGTAGACTCATTAGTTTCCAATAGTACAACATACTGTACTTGGATTTATAATTTTGAAAGGCAGGCTTGTCTTTAACCTGTGTTTTCCGCACTGATATTGAAACCTTGACGGCTAGACAGACAACAGTTCACAGAAAACTCTTACCCCATTGACTGACACATATGCACGGTCATGAACCCCATTCAGCGGAGATATAAGTGGTGTGGGCTCTGTGAGGTCATGGGGCAGCGTGGTCCGGTACAGCATGTACCCATAGTACTGGACACAATAGACATGACAGGTTGCAGACACAACAGTCTAGAAGTTTACTCTATTTCAAGAGGTCTACTGTCTCTACGTTGCTAGCCTTTTCTATGTTGCTGGCCTCAGAACAGCACCATACCTGTTTCACCTCTTCAAACGTCAGAGGATACTTGGATTGGACTGGCCCAAAAGGAGAAATCGTGTCTAGCAAACTGCTTATGTTTCCAATCTGTAAAAATAGATCATATTGAGACATTCAAACATTAAATGTGTTTTGACCCAAAAAACGTATTAAATTATACTACCTTTTGCAGTGTGACAAATCCATAGGCAAACTTGGGAGTTGCTGGTGGCATGGGGCCGGAGGGGATGTCTCTAAACTAATGAGAAATAATGATGGGTTACTCCCACCCATCTCAATCAATCAGAATATCACTGGAAAGTTGGTTTATTGAAGTAATTCAGTTCAAAAGGTGATACTCAAACGAGTAATATACAGTACTTCAAGTGTGTGTTTGTTTCGAGGATGATGGCTTACAGCGAATAAAAACCCAAAATTCTGTTTTTCAGACATAGATTAGAATATTACACCAATAAATTATTTTAATTTTTAGAAATGTGTGGTCAATGCAATCATGGAAAACTGCTGACTTGACATTTTTCCAGCAATTATTGACACCCTCTACAAGGAGCATAAGCCTAAAAAGATCATTGCTAAAGACCTTCCCTATTCATGTAGTAACATAACCATGCATATTGATGTAAAAGTTGGGTGGAAGAAAAAAACAAAAACTGTTGAGAAAGCCTTGAAAGGGTTTGTGAAGCAAAGCCCATTCAACAGTGATGCAGTAATTAATGCAAAAGAAGTCCCAACCAAATACTCCGCAAAAATACTCTAAAGTACATTAAGATACTTTACAGTAGGTGAAAGCTGCTGTATTAAAAAATGCTTCTTTTTTTTTGGCATAATTTAATATTCAAATTTCTGAGGGTGCATTTTTAGGTTTTTTATTAACTGTGTGCAACTTACTTTATATAAGAGTTTCACCTTTGGAGATGAAATAAAATAACTTTTCAATTATATAATTTGAGAATTACTTGCAGCTTTGTTTATTGGTTCCATCAGTTTTACCTGTTTTATGACATCTCTGATGGCCAACAGCTTCTCTGTGGGGTCTCCTGCCTCAGTCAGCGGAGCGTCATAATCATAACTTGTTACCACAGAGCGGAACCTGGTGTCATGATCAGCACCTTTTACAACAGGAGTAAACGATTTTAGGTGATCATTGCACCAATGTGAAACTAAGCTAAAGTATGATAACGAAAATAAAGGTGTTAACCATTCCAGTAGCCAAAGTTAGTTCCTCCTTCAAACATGTACCTGAGAGGAAAGAAGGGTAGAAAACATGATTTCCAAGAAAGATACCATTAATAAAAGCTGCGAGTTTCTCTCTCTATCTTCATAATAAATGTCAGGTTGGTGGAAGATGATCAGCATTCGGGCATTAAAAGCCTCCCTCCAATAACCCAAGGGATGAATCTGTGTTGTGAACATAGACAATTTTTAGACACATTTTGTCCAATTTCTTTGCATTTGAGATGACTCTAAAAAATTCCCAGTATTCAACAAGTTGAATCTCTAGGAATTAAATCCTAGGAAACATTACATGATCCGTTTGGGGATTAAGCGGCCGTATGATGACAGTCTTTCAGATACTGGGGAAGTCTGACTACTTGGTAGCAAAGGATAAAGATATTAGTAATGCTCTACACTTTTCTACAATACTGTTTTACAGTCAAGTATTTGTCTCCAGCTAAAAATGTGCTTTTCTCATAATTTTCTAAAAATCTATGCCCTAACGTATCTAAATACTGTACCTAAAAGTATATAACTGGCCTGGACTTTCTCCTAGAGAGCACAGATAATCTCTTTTTATGCCTTGGTCTGCTGACTAATGAAAAATGTATAGAGAAGGAAAGCTGGAAGCCGGGGAGTTCACGGAGACATACATGCTGACGCTGGCCCCCATGGTTAGCATTTCTCCAAGCACTCTGCTGACCTTCTGAGCACCAACCATGGCATGCTGATCTCCCCAGTGGTCCAACCAGCCTGTGTAGAACTCTGAGTTAACCTGCAAGACATCTAAACAAGTTACATACATAAAACATCACCAGGTGAGAAGTTGATGATTGATGGATGGGTATGCAACAAACCAGGGGTCCTTGAGGCTCGAATCTTCTCTGGCGGTTGAAGGCTACAGTTATGTTGGTGTCTGAGGAAAATTGGGTAAACAAGAAATGATCCAACTTAGCTGTATAATGCTGCTATCTCTGTTACACAGTCACGTACCACCGACCTGTGCCAAAGTCCACCGTGGCATACAACCCATCCAATGTGCCACATGTCATCTCCTTGTCTGTGTTTCCGTCAGTGGTGAAGAGAACGACGTCCTCACCGAGAAAGAAGCGGAACAGCGTTCGCAGGTGGCGCATGTAGTTGTAGTCACAGGCAAAGTAGCTTCCATACTCATTCTCGACCTGCCGATAAAGTTGATTCATTAGGACCTGCAATCATGTATTAAACATTATTGGTGCTAACCGAATTGTTTTACCTGGACTGTGATAATGTTACCACCATTGATGTAGAGCCATGGTTTAATTTTGGGGAGGAGGATAGCAAGCCAGCTGCTGACTGCTTCCAAGTAATCTGGTACAGAAGAAAGCAAATCCATTGCATATAAGTATTTTCTTCAAAACCGCATATGGGCGCCTGATTACCTGTGTCTGCTGAGCGAAGTATGATGTTTGGTTTTTGAAGAAGCCATGCTGGTAATCCACCCTGGAACATAAATTCAGCAAAGACAAATCTGTTTGACAAATGATTCCTGAATCAAAATTGATTTCCTGGTGGCAGCTGACTCTGGGCTGGAAACCATTTTCCACTTCCTTGATCTGAATTCTGCCTTTAATATAATCCCTCATGATATTTTCATTGGGATATTTCACTCAACTGGTATTGGATTGTCATGCACAGTTTAAAACATATCTCTAAGATAGAACTCAGTATGTACTGTTGTAACATTTCAGATCACATCTTCACCTGTAGTGAGTGGCGTTCTCCAGGGCTCTGTTGTAGGCTCCCATCTCCTTATTTATCTGGGAACTGTTGTCACGTTATTAGGAAATACGGTACACATTTTCACTTATATACTGATAACAAATGGTAAATGGCCTGTCCTTCTATAGTCCTTTATTTATTCCTTGAGGACCCCAAATCCCTTCACGCTACATTCAGTCATTCACCCATCCACACACATTCACACACTGGTGATAGCAAGCTACATTGTAGCCACAGCTGCCCTGGGGCACACTGACAGAAGCGAGGCTGCCGAACACTGGTACTACTAGGCCCTCTGACCACCTCCAGTGAAGTGTCTTGCCCAAGGACACAACAACTGAGACACATGGAGCGGGGGCTCGAACCGGCAACTGTCCGGTTACAAGACGAACTCCTCACTGCTGAGCCATTCAAGCTCTACAAAACCTAATTGCAAACTTCCATGTTATAGTTAATAATAATGCTATTCGTGTACATGCTCTGTTTAAATTCCTCTTCCTCTCTGGTTTACCATAAAAACTTCTGCATACACTTCAACTGAAACAGAACAAATAAGCAAAACTCCTTCCATTGACTTTTATTGTTTTATGTTAACTT
This sequence comes from Valencia hispanica, assembly GCA_963556495.2. Lineage (NCBI taxonomy): Eukaryota > Metazoa > Chordata > Actinopteri > Cyprinodontiformes > Valenciidae > Valencia > Valencia hispanica. The sequence goes on from OY747707.1 coordinate 23,679,400, forward strand.
TCAAACCTTTGCTACTTTCAAGTACAGTTTTTAAATGGATTCTTTTTTTCAGTCTCTACTTTCAAAGTACAATGGAGGATCTGTAATGCTATTAGCATTTTTTAAGAGGGATTTTTTTTGGGGTCACAGAATAAACACAGAAGGTAAAGGTTGGATTTCTCAAAAGTTTGAGTTGCAAGATTTTACCAGTGCAATAAAAAACGAATTCATATTTTAGGCTTTTTACCAGTGATGCCAATTATCATAAAGGGCTCTAAGCGTATGACATATTTTCAAGGTATGGAGGAATTATGTTTATTTCCATACTTTTGTCGTAAATGCTTAGGCGTCTGATGAATTTTGTTTGATGTAATCGAACGATAAAAACAGCTGAAGGCTCTATGCTTCTTGTCTCGAGCTATTTTCTTTCTTTTTTTACTCAAAACAATCAGCTGGGCTTCTTTGGATGAAAACATTTTTACTAGTTGGAGTTAAATGATCAACTGGATATTGTGACAGTGACAAAGAGCGATACGGGCAGATACTTATCCATCTTACAATACCATCAGGGAGGCATATGATTGGCCCCAAATTTATTCTGTAGCAGGACGACGACCCCAAAAATAAAGCCAAAGTCATTTAGATCTATCTTCAGTGTAAAGAAGAACAAGAAGTCCTGGAAGTTATGGTATGGCTCCCAGAGCTCTGATCTCAACATCATCAAGTGTGTCTGGAATTACATGAAGCGACAGAAGGATGCGAGGAAGCCTACATCCACAGATCTGTGGTTAGTTCTCCGAGATGTTTGGAACAACCTACCAGTTGAGTTCCTTCAAAAACTTTGTGCAAGTGTACCTAGAGGAATTGATGCTGTTTTGGAGGCAAAGGATGGTCACACCAAATATTGATTTGATCTTAAATTTCTCTATTCATTCGCTGCATTTTGTTGATTGATGAAAATAAATGATTAACACTTCCATTTTTGAAACCATACTTAGTTTACAGCATTTTTTCCCACCTGCCTAAAATTTTTGCACAGTACTGTACTTCTGATTTTTCTTACACTTGTGGATTTCTCACATCTTCAATTATTCAGACACATGTCACACTGTACTGTTTCTAGCACTTTCTGGTTATTTTAGCTCTCCCTCTTGTGTTCTGTTTCCCCCCTTTTTATGCACAGGCTCTTGATGTGAAAGACATTCTTTTACAGTTTTGATATGGTTTGATGGCTTCAACAATAACTTGACAGGATTGTCTTATTTTTCTTTGTCACTGTCACAATTCCATTTAAATGTTTGTTTCTTTGTATTATCCATATAATGTAGGCCTTGTGCTGATGAGTTTTTCTTCTTTAGCCTGTGATGTCAAAAACTAAGTACAGGACCAAAGTTACTTTTCTCACCATTTCCCATTCTGCACAGATGTACGGTCCTGGACGCAGGATCACCAGGAGGCCTGTCTGGTTGGCCAGATTCAGAAAGTGCTCAAAATCTCTGTCTCCTTTGAAGTTGTGGACTCCCTGAACTGCTTCATGGAAGTTCCAGGGGACATATCTGAGAACACAGGGGGAATAGAAAGCTTATAGTAAAAAAATATATATAGTGTCTTGGAAAAGTATTTATATCCCCAGAACTTTTTAACATTGTGTCTCGTTAAAGCAACAAAAATTGTATTTTATTGGAATGCAATGTAATAGACCAACAAAATAATGTATAACCATAAGGTGGAAGGAAAATTATGGTTTTGGTATATTTTACAATGGAAAAAAAAAGTGAAGTGCAGTGTTTTTTAGCTTCCCCTACTCTGATACCTCTACTTAAAATGTAGTTCAGATAATTGTCTCTCCACAAATCCCACCTTTAAGGACAGGTGGCTACAAAGAAAGCAATAAAAGTCTTTGTTTGCAGTTTTGTCAAAAGTAGGGGACACTGTGAACACGTGACAGAAGGTGCTCTAGTCAGTTGAGACCACAAATTACCTCTTTTTCCAACACGTATGTGAGGAAACTAATACATTATCATGCTCAGAACACACCAACTCTGCAGTGAAACATGGTGGTGGTGGTAGAATAATGCTGTGGAAAAGTTTCCTCAGCAGGAATAGTCAGGTGGTTCTGATTTTATTTTATTTAAAGCATGAGATAAACTCCACTTTTTCTGTTGGTCTGTCACATACAATCCCAATAAAATATATTGAAGTTTGCAGTTGGAAAAGGACGTGTGACAATGTATGGATGCCAAAGGGCAACAGGCAGAAAATAAATGAATCTGTGTTTGGTATAAAGCTAAAGGATTTGTTTCGCTCACACTTGGATGGCATTGAGTCCAGCCATGTACATCTTCAGCAGGCGGTCCTTCCAGTAATACTGTGGGATTCTGGAGTAGTGGATGCTACCTGAGATGTACTGAAAAGGCTTCCCATCTTTCAGGAAGCAGTGGTTCTTGTAGTCTATAGAGAACGATCTCGTTCCAGTGACCTGCGAGAAAAATCACGGCACCCAAAGCGATGGGAAGTTCTGCATGATGTCACGGATGGGTCTCATTTCCAAAATTCAAACAGGGAAGCCGAAAAAGATGTTGATAACTGCTGTTAAATCTCTGTTAGTGACTAAAATCAAAATTGCGCTCAAAGATTATACTATGAAGTTTATCTGAACTGTTATTTAAAAAAAAAAACATCCAGAGGAGCAACAAGTATGTTAGTTTCCTTCTTACCAAACTTCCACAGAGAGCTGAAAGCACCATGTTCACTGCAAAGAGGAATGAAGCAGCAGCCATCTCCGCTGCCTCCTTAGATCAGCTTTACCTAAAACACAAACATCACTCATTAGCGACCTCTTTTCACTGAAATGATGTTCTGTGTGTCTCCTGCATGCATGTTTACTAAGGAAACAACATTTTAGTCAATGTCCTGCCCGCTTTACAACCACTGTCATGTGATTAATATTGTTTGTTGCAGCGGGGTCCTAAAGCCCGCCCGTTTTTGCACATAAATCGCAGAATTATTTACATAATTGTAAAGTGGGCGGAAAGAGATGTGTGGTTTTTTAGTCTTTTTACACATTTGTATTCATCCATCCTGAGTCAGTATTTTGCAGCACCACCTTTTGTGCAATAGCCTTTTAAGTTATGTTTCTACCAGCTTTGCACATCTAAACACTGACATAAGCTTTATGCTGCATCAGTTTACCCAAACTCTCACTTTCCCAGTTCCTGTAGTAGAAAAAAAACAAACATAAATAACTCCCCAAAGCATGATGCTGCCACCACCTTGTTTCACTTTGGGGATGATGTTAGTGGGTGTCATCTAATCAGAGCACTTTAACACATTTCTTGAGTGGCTTGAGGCAAATGCTTGCAGGATACTCAGTATATAGTTGTACGGCCTTTTTTATTGTCTGTTTGGTTCCTCTAATGCATCTTTTGTTCTTCATGCCAATTGCATTCTTTAGTGAAAAATATGACCCAGTCTATTTTCCAAGTTGAAAACTTTCTTTTTGCAGTGGTGGATGAATTTTTTTTCTGTCTATTAAGTTCTCCTATTATTCCAATGTGTTCTTTTGGGCTTTCTATTTCCTCCCTCAGGTTATTCCGCTTGGTTCCCTGATTGCGAAGCCTGTTGACACGTGCTCGTATCTATTGACACTGGCTCCTCATTGGTTCCTGGCCTGCCCCTCTTTTCTGAGGCTATTATTGCCTCGTTTCCGTTGCCTCCTTTCCGTTTCCATTTCCTTCCTTAATTTCCTCGTTCTCTGAAATTATAATGGCACAGTTAGCATGAAAAATAATTGTTAAATAAAAAAAATAAGAACCTCTATTATTTAACACGGTTTGTACCACACTTTACTTTAGTAGTGTGTGTGCGGTCACTGGTCAGTGGATCAACATGCAGTGGAAGTTGTACTGTACTCTAACTGCAGGACCCTTCCTCCTCCCTGGTTCTGGGCAATGAACAAAGAGGGTTGGGACAGGATTAGCCCTCAGTCTCACATGGCCTTTCTTTGTCTCTGTAAAGTGTCCTCCCTCAAAATGTGCCTGTAAAGTGATGTATTAGCTTATTCCTTGTACATTTCACAGTTTTATTGCGGCCTTGTGAATTTGACAGTAAAACATGTAGAGCCCTGATTGAGGGTGCAGATTAAAATTACTGAACAGTTTTCTGTTATTATGACCTCTGGTGATGGTGAGGTTGCTCCTGCTGACTTGCATCTCAATGCAGCACAGCCAACCATGGTAAGGGCATCAGCCTATAAAGGGTTTATTTACAGATAAATTTTTATTCATATAAAACTTTGTACAAAGTCAAAAAATTGTGATATAAGTACATACTTAGTGATATCATACCTGAGCTGTGCATCTCTGCAGCTCCTCCAGAGTTACCTTGCTGCATCTCAGATTAATGCAAATTAATACATCCCTTGGCAGAACTGGGGAGAGTAGCCAAAAATTCTACTTGAGTAAGAGTAGCATTACCCTACTACTTAGAGTAGAAATCAAAAGTAGTCATCCAAAAAAAAAAATTACTCAAGTAGGAGTCATTTTTAAAAAAAGCATGAGTACTTAACACTGTATTTAATTAATTCCAAACTACGTAGTCAGACAGACAAAAACATAGACTTACAGTGGCTTGCAAAAGTATTCGGCCCCCTTGAACTTTTCCACATTGTGTCACATTACAGCCAAAAACATGAATCAATTTTATTGGAATTCCAGGTGAAAGACCAAAACAAAGTGGTGAACACGTGAGAAGTGGGTGTGCGTAATTATTCAGCCCCCTGAGTCAATACTTTGCAGAACCACCTTTTGCTGCAATTACAGCTGCCAGTCTTTTAGGGTATGTCTCTACCAGCTTTGCACATCTAGAGACTGAAATTCTTGCCCATTCTTCTTTGCAAAACAGCTCCAGCTCAGTCAGATTAGATGGACAGCGATGGTGAACAGCAGTTTTCAGATCTTGCCACAGATTCTTGATTGGATTTAGATCTGGACTTTGACTGGGCCATTCTAACACATGGATATGTTTTGTTTTAAACCATTCCATTGTTGCCCTGGCTTTATGTTTAGGGTCGTTGTCCTGCTGGAAGGTGAACCTCCGCCCCAGTCTCAAGTCTTTTGCAGACTCCAAGAGGTTTTCTTCCAAGATTGCCCTGTATTTGGCTCCATCCATCTTCCCATCAACTCTGACCAGCTTCCCTGTCCCTGCTGAAGAGAAGCACCCCCAGAGCATGATGCTGCCACCACCATATTTGACAGTGGGGATGGTGTGTTCAGGGTGATGTGCAGTGTTAGTTTTCCGCCACACATAGTGTTTTGCATTTTGGCCAAAAAGTTCCATTTTGGTCTCATCTGACCAGAGCACCTTCTTCCACATGTTTGCTGTGTCCCCCACATGGCTTGTGGCAAACTGCAAACGGGACTTCTTTTGGTTTTCTTTTAACAATAGCTTTTTTTCTTGCCACTCTTCCATAAAGGCCAACTTTGTGCAGTGCAGGACTAATAGTAGTCCTATGGACAGATTCCCCCACCTGAGCTGTAGATCTCTGCAGCTCGTCCAGAGTCACCATGGGCCTCTTGGCTGCATTTCTGATCAGTGCTCTCCTTGTTCGGCCTGTGAGTTTAGGTGGACGGCCTTGTCTTGGTAGGTTTACAGTTGTGCCATACTCCTTCCATTTCTGAATGATAGCTTGAACAGTGCTCCGTGGGATGTTCAAGGCTTGGGAAATCTTGTTGTAGCCCAAGCCTGCTTTAAATTTCTCAATAACTTTATCCCTGACCTGTCTGGTGTGTTCTTTGGACTTCAAGGTGTTGTTGCTCCCAACATTCTCTTAGACAACCTCTGAGGCCGTCACAGGGCAGCTGTAATTGTACTGACATTAGAATACACACAGGTGCACTCTATTTAGTCATTAGCACTCATCAGACAATGTCTATGGGCAACTGACTGCACTCCGACCAAAGCGGGCTGAATAATTACGCACACCCCACTTTTCAGTTATTTATTTGTAAATAATGTTTGGAATCATGTATGATTTTCGTTCCACTTCTCCCGTGTACACCACTTTGTTTTGGTCTTTCACCTGGAATTCCAATAAAATTGATTCATGTTTGTGGCTGTAATGTGACAAAATGTGGAAAAGTTCAAGGGGGCCGAATACTTTTGCAAGCCACTGTATGTGTGAATTCTATTATTTTTAATAATTATCTAAATATTTGTAAAACCTAAAACATCATTATAGAATAAACGTGGGCACAAGAAATACATATTTTTAAACTATACTCAATTAAAAGTAAAAAGTATGGTACAGTAAATCTACTTCTTGTAGTACCTTTTTCAAAAAATAAGCTACTCGAGTAATTTTAACTCGAAATAATGTAACTAGCTACTACCCATCTCTGCTCCTTGGACTATTTTTTTCATAGGACTGCTGTTGTGACATGCTCTGTCCATCTTCAGATGATGAATTGAACCATAAGATGTGGAAAAAACCCTCAGGTTATTGTTTACACACCCTAACCCTATAAACCTCTCCCTGACCTTTTTCATTTATTGGTTTTTATGATGCCGTTTGCTCACAAAATAATAATAATAATTGTACTACTTTTTCGGTGATTTATGTTGTTCAGCGCTTTGTGACTTCTCTGTCTGTGAAAAGTGGTTTATAAATAAACTTTACTTACTTAAAAACCTCTGAGGCTTTCACAGAACAGCTGTATTTATTAAATTAAATTAAAATACACATAGATGCAATCTTGTTACAAATTATTGGACTTCTGAACAATTAGTTCGACTGGATTTTATTTAGGGGTATCAGAGTAAAGGAGGCTGAAAACAAATGTAAAACAGAATTGAGATTTTAATTTCTAAACATTGTTGAAATGTCTTTTCTTTTTGCTTCCTTATCACTTAAAACCCTAATAAAATACAGTTAAATGCGTTGTCCTATCTGAAACAGAGGCTTAAAGCTAAATAAGTGAACCATATGGATGAAGAGAACTTTTGGCCACTATGTGACATAATGCTCTCCCAACCTGCTGTCATGCTATGCAGTATGTAGGTTGAGGACAATTGCCTTTATGTTCAGCATGGGAAAATGACAAAGCAGCCAGTTCAGGAACAGTTTGCTTTATTTTAGCTTCAGGGGCTGGTTTTGTTTCTTCTTGAACATCCTTTTTTAAGAGTGCTTGAATGCATGTTGACTAAACCTGTGGTTTAACAAAAGATTTATTTAGATATGTTTAGTCTTTGTGTTCATCGAAATATTTAAATTGGCTTTATAACACATATATTGTTGTAGTAGTGTTTAATGTAAGAACCACCAACCAGATTTATGAGGAACAATCTTTATATTCTTTGGACAACACTAGATGGTGCTGTAATACCTTAAGATAACAATCTGCACGCTCCAAAGCGTGTTGTTTTAACTACCTTTGGTTGTGTTCTTGCTTTTTTCTTTTTATCTATAATTTTGATTGACTTGTGGTGTTTGCTCTCATTAAAATAAATCCAAGCCTCTTCCAGAACTCCAGGACTTCAACATTGTGGTAACAAAGAGCTTTTAACTGGGAGTGAATTTGCCACAGTGCTGATGAGCAACAAGAACGCTAGTTTGTCTCAGTCTGACTTGTAATAACAAGACAATAATGTCCTGCATTATCCAAATTCCTTGTATTTATATGGAAAAAAGCAGATGCTTTTACTCTTTCTTTGTCAGTTCCATTATCAGTTTTCCCAGTAACATTTTTAAACTCTAGTCTCATTTCCTGTCTCCTCAATCATTAAGCTCAACCCTGAAAGAATTCAATCGGTGTGCCCTCTAATGGCTAACAACAAGATCTAGAGTGCAGATAGGACAAATGTTCTGGCTTCGTGGGTCATTAGCCCACTGTTAGACAGTTTATTGTCATGTGAATGAGAGGACCAAAGCATGTGATGCCCTGTAATCTGGTTATTGGCATGATGGTGCCTGATGAGAGCTTATGTCTGCATGTGTCGTTGTTAAAGAAAGTCTTGATGGATGCTCAAACCACAAAACATCGCAGTTACTAATGCACTGAGTGTGTTATCACTTATTGAACCACTGGGGAAGGAGTGAAAGTGGAATGGCTAATAGAGATTGCACATGATTAAAAACAAAAACAAAAATAAAAAAACATCTTTCACAAACATAAACATTTTAGTCCAGTTTCTCATTACTACTGCTAGGAGAAGCATGAAAACACTGACCCGAGGGTTGGGCGTCACCTCCATGAAGTCATTTCCCCAGAGTCTGTAATTAGATTGGACCCTCCCCTCTGTAACCCCCCCCAGGAGTGAGGGTCTCTTTGTCTCTGCTGGAAGCAGGTGTTTTCACCAACATTCAGCTCCCACCTCCCATATGTACAGTCCAGCTCACTGGGAGCAGCTGATGTTAGAGAAGACCTCCATTTTTACATATAAATACCACTTTACATGTCATAAGAACAACCAGTAAGCTCACCTCATATAAACAGGGATCTGCTTTTAGCTCAGGTTTTTTTCAATTTTAGCATTGTACCAAAAAAATTATAATTAGCTGAATTTTTGACAGGGCAACAAATTTATTGCATTGCTGTTTTACCTTGATAAGTAGTGATAAATAGATGGAAAAATTCAATCAAACCAAAAACATAAAGTCTTTAAATCATCTCCAGGTAGGGTTCTCTTGTTTCAGGACCCAGATTAATAATGTCCAAACCTTTTTTTTACATTAGCCAAAATTGTCAAGTCAAAAGTACTGGTGAGGCCAAAAAAATATTTAAAAAAAACTAAAATCCTGAGAAATTAAATTGTAAATATGTTTTTACTTGCTTAACAATAAAATATGCATGCGATATTTAAATCAAGCAAACAAAGTACATTTTCCTTTAGGAAAGGGGTGTGTATATAATTGTAGAGATCCTATTCTCAAAAAGGCAACTTTATTTTGTAGCACACTTTCAACAACAAGGTAATTTAAGGTGCTTTGGGTGATTAGGGGATAAAATAAAGGCAGCAACAAACCAACAATAAAAGCATAAAACACAACATTGGAGACTCAAAACATATGACACATTAAAGAAAATATGACATTCCAGCTATAATCAGTTGCTCAAAGGCATCTCTTAACAGATGGGTTTTTAGCCTTGATTTTAAAAAAAGTTCAAAAAGGGTTTTGCTAATTTGCCTCATTAAAAGAAAGGGACCGACTTTGTAAATTCTGTTGGTGAAGAAAAAAACTGAAAAAGCTTGCCATATTTAGCCAAGTTTAATAAATGACGTAGAAGCAGATTTGGGTGCACCTAAGTTTGCTGTTGACTAAAAGTCGCTGGATAGATCTGGTCATATTTACTATGGAATTAAAGAGAATGCAAAAAGCTTATTAAAAGAATACTTTTTGGTGTACCTAACATTTTCCATTGTAGGAAGATTTTAATTTGTTGGTAATAATTTTGTCCTAATCAAAAAACTACATAACAGTGGAGGGTCACACAAAATCAGTTTGTGGACCACAAATGGCTCCCAGGCTGTACTTTGGACACCACTGCCGTAGATAGTTGACATTGAATTTGACTGCATTGTAATATAACTTGGAATAAAATGGAATGAATGTAATTAAATTTAAATCTGTTTGTATGCAAGGCGAGATGAAGCAAGGCGAGGCGAGGAGAGATAAGTTGATTTGTACAGGCCGCCATGAGCAACAAACAAGTCAATTCAAGGTGGTTTCGGTGATTAGGTGGAAAATAAAAGCAACAATAAAACAACAAAAAAACATAAAACACAACATTGAAGACACAAAGAACATTAAAGGAACTCAGTGTTTCAGCAATGATTTATAAATTAGTAAAAGTATTTTGAAGTCTATTTTCTGAGCTTGGATATCATTTAGACTAGTTTGTATTTTAAAGTACCTTGAGATCACACGTCTAATAAATTAGTGCTATATTAGCAAATTAAATTGATAATTGAAACATGCAAGAACAGTGACCTGCATGTTTTACATGTTTCCTAATCCAACACTCTTGAACCAATTGAATGGGCCATAATCAGACATCTGTAGGACTTGATGACATACTGAGGGTGTTATTCAGCCTTTTGAATCAGCTGCATTTGGACCAGGGGCACCTGTGGAACCTGCAGGACACCGACCCCTGAAGACTGTAGTTGGACACCCCTGCTCTAGACCATCAAGGGGTCCTGGATCCTCTCTAATGGTTTTGTCTCCTCAGCTCAGCCCATGTGTTTTCTGTTTGAGGTGAGATGATCATGGAAGAAATTTGACTCTGTGTATGGAGAACCAAGTGGATGTGAACATGTTCTTGATCATTACTCTTGTGAAATGACAATCACTTCCTATTAGTTTTCCGCCAGAGGACACCTGATTTTTATTTAAATGTCCTAAAATGTCAAAGATTTTATGAGATACCACATGAGATTTTATTATGAATAATTATGTATTATTACTGTTAGATTATGTTTCCCACCTGAATACATATACTTAAATTAAAGGTTGGATGTTTCAACTGTTTTCTGTGTGAAATTATCTGATTGCAGGTAAAGATGAGTTTAGAATTGTATTTTATTTTGTTTCATTTATGACAAATTATTTGTTCTTTTTAAATCTTACTTTAATAAATATTATTTTAACCCAAAAAAAGACCTATTCTGACCAATATTAGTTGGAAAATATAGCAGTTTAATAGTTTTGCACAGGATTACTTTTAAACATAGTAAAACATACAAGTTTTTGATTAATTGATAAGTGACTATCAGGAAGTTGAATCACATGTTAAGAGACAGAGCTGGGAAAGTCTCCATATCTGTGCTGAGCTCAGGAATGTACCTTCTCTGTGTTCTCAGGCTCTGAATGGCCCCTGAGTCACCGCCGGGCTAATACTCTGGAATTTGAGAGGAATCAGCTCTGAGAAACTGAACAATAAACAAAACAACAAAAAACAAAACAGACGAATAACAAAAGCCTCCGGTTATGTTTGCATTTTATGACCTTTTTTAGATCAGCCACCCTTTTCTGGGTTTCTTGGCCTAATTAAGCTATAAATATGAACGGATTAGAAACAGAAAGCAATCTCTGTGTGGGAGTTTTTAAAACGCGAGACTTTACAAATAAACAGGAAGGTGAACTTGTAGGGGAGCATGGGAAGAGTGTGAGTTGGCTCTCATTCTTCAGTCTTAAGGAAGGTATGGTATGCCTTTTGGGCGCATGCTTGTCTAAAGAGGACTGTGGTTGGAGTTTATTTCCACTGAACTCACAGTGATTAATCATAGCATAAAAATCCCTTCTACTGCTTAAATGAATCACATGATGCCTATTTCTAAATTTTCCCTTTTTATGACCCAACCAGTGAGAAATATCCCTCTGATTTTCAAAGACCAGCGAGGATCTGGTGATCCAAATTAGGTAAGCAACAGGAACTGAAAACTCGATCACATTCACAGCAAGGCCCAAATTTCTTGTTGGTTTGGCTGCAACAGCAGCAATGATCTATGGTTGAACATGTTAGGCCAATAAAACAGAAACATTAAGTTTTGGTTTTTGCTTAAGCAAACAGCTCACTTTCATTTATCTCATTAAAATGGTTCAACCACTGGATGTTGAACCAGGACGTGACTTGGCATTCTTCAAGCCTCCAATACTTTAAAGCCAATTACATGGACATTTAAGGACATTCATGTCAGCCTAAGCTGGGCAAAAATGTTGTCTATATATTTTAATATGATAATGAACAATAACATAAACAATAAACATTGAAAGTTAAAACACAGAGTTGGAAATAGGACATCCCAACAAGTTTTGATTCCAGCCACAAATATGACAAATTTTTTACCTAAAGATAACTTTGCTTCATCTAATGCAATGCTTGTCTAAAGAGGACTGTGGAGACACTCGCTCTGCACTGGTGAATATTCACTTATCCTGTCATGCCAACATTGCAGGGAAGCTTAACCTATTTTCTGATTAAATCAGCTAATAAAAATCGGACATCTTCAGGGTGTTCTCAAACTGTGTAAAAGCACCAAACCTTCAGCCCAAGATGGTCAGCTGATAATTAAACATCAAAAAGGTGATGACAAAAATAGACAGCCACCTCAGAGCACAACGAACATTTTGTACCTTTCTTCTCAGTTATTAGAAACTTTTTGTTTATACCTGATTGGAGCCCATTTTAGGTTCAGAGGTGTCTGAATTATTCACACTATTTATTCAACAAGATGTAGAAAACATTTATCCTACATTTTGTCTTGTTGATATTAGTCAGCTACTCACCGATGATGCAAACCTGCCATTCCACCACACGATTGGATAGAGATCTAGTGAATGTGGAGGCCACTGGAGGACATTGTGGTCATAAAGGGATGGATATGGACAGCAACAATATTCAGGTAGGCAGTGGTGTTTAAACCATGCTACCCTGATTATGGACTTCAAGTGTACCAGTCTGAAAACAGATCAGGTCAACATGTGAGTAAAATCGAAAGAAAAAAAACAACCCACTTCAAGGAGTAAGAAGAAACAAAATTTCGATATAAAATATTTTGAGCTGTCTGCTGCCTATAGATGGGGTTAACATTTAGAAAATTTCACAATAATACATGGGCCTGCAGTATGCTGTAAACAACCCACAGAGTTTTATGTGTCAGCTGTTTTATTACTAATATGTGCATCTTTATGCCAGCAAAAAGAAAACAGCAAAAGCATGATATTAAGGAAAAATCAATAATGTGATTTTTTTCACTTACGCAATATTTATGTCCCTTTATTGAAGCTTCAGTATATCATAACACCAACAAAGATTCTTGATATAGGCTATGTTTGAACAATGCTTTCTATTGGAGACCAGCTGGCTCGGTCATGTTCCACGTAATTTAATAAACGCTGCAGACAGATTTATCATCGACCGTATTTACACCTTAATGTGTTACTGCCTGCTGGAGTGATACAATAAATATTGAATCACTTCTGTTAGGTGTTCTGTTTATATGTCATAGTGTCTGCTCTTTTTTCCCTCGTCTATCTTTGTCGAATTATATGAGATTCAATCAGTTTTAACCTTCTTGCCACCTTTCCCCCTGTTTGTTTTGTTCCATGGGTGTGTCCAATTGTTTAATCCACTGCTCCCCTAACTCTGAGGGGGTCCGATCCTGTGAGAGATGAACAAGCAAACTGGACATCACTTTCATTAGGAAAATTACCCAGGAAAAATCAGTACATAATTACTTTTGTTTATGTGTAAATTCACTAATCAGTTACTTCAAAATGATGCATCTTCCTCATATTATTACATGCAAAATCCACTAGGTATTTCATATGTTCAGTAAATTATTTAAGCCCACTCTTTGTTGAGGCACTTCAGAGTCTTCAGCTCAAGCATCAGTCATACTCTTATGTATTATTTCATTCAGAACACATCACTATTTGTTTTTTCAATTTTGAGAGTGCTGCCATTGAGCTGAACCATAAATTATAACAAGCAGCTGCTGCTTTGATGACATAACTCAGTTTGGATCAATAGCATTCACTGTTTAGGCGGCAGACATGGATGGGAGGGCTTTATGTAACCAAGCAATCTCCAGCAGACCAATATTACGGTTTGACTGTGACTGAGGATTTAGGGATACTAACCACTGACTCTCAGTCAGCTGGAGCTTTCACCAGATGTCACAAGGTCAGACTTAACAATTATTTGACATGAGCCATCAAAAGGGGGCTTAAGGTGACCTGAATGACTTTGCCTGGGGTCCACTACTATGTGGGTAGGGGGAATTGCAGGCTTGCTGACTTTATGAATATATATGAATATAATGGTGTACAGAGCCATTAAAATGTATTTGGCTTCTGACAGATTTATTTTGTTTCAGATCATCAAAGAAATGTGATTACAAGACAAATATGAACAAAAAATAGCATATAAATATAATATATAACAAACAGGTATCAGATTATTTCTTTTACTAAATGAGTAAAAAACTTTAGTCTTAACATTCATGTTTCCTTGCTGAGCAAAGAAATATCTTGCACACCTCCCATAGTTAAACTTGTGCAGTCTCTTTTCTGTACAAGCATGCATGTTCTTATCAGTAGCAAGAGCCTGCTGTAGATCCTTTTATGACATATTTAAAGATTTTGAAAACTTCTTTTAGCATCTTGTGGTCTGCTTTCAGAGTGAATTGTGTTTTAAAATTCAGAACTGTGCATGTTTGCAGGTGTTTGTTGCTTTTTGTCTTCCACCAGCACACAGTTTTATGTACAGTGGGATGACTGATTTTAAATTCTTTTGAAATCTTCTTAAATCCCTTACCAGACTCTTAAGCTACACTCCTCTTTCTGGAGGTCTCATACAGTTCTGTGGACCTTACCACAGTGTTCGGTGTCCCTTTAACAGTAAGGAGGAGCATACTAAACTAAATGTCTGGGCTTTGAACACTTTCAAAATAGTTAGGGATGGTGTTCTAATCGTGTGTAACTAAGGTGATATGGTTGCGTGTCTTAAAAAGGATAAATGTGAGTGTCCTAATTTATTCCTCACCAATTCAATTTAGTTTATTTATGTAGTGCCGATTCACAACAGATGTCATCTCAAGGCACTTTACAAGAAAAGTCATTTGAATACAACCATACAAACATTCCAATTAGTTTAAAGTTTTAGTTAGTTTCCTAAGGAATCCCAGCAGATTGCATCGAGTCAGCAGATTGCATCGAGTCATTGACTTGAGGTATGACCAGAAATCATATTATAATATTTTGTAGAAATGTTTATAAAATGTATTCATTTTTATTGCTTATTTATAGTTACAACAATAGCACTAGATATTCATGGCGAAAAATCAGGCAGAGGCTTCTATTAAGCAGAGAATTAGGTGATTCTGTGATGACGCTACGTTATGTGTCATCGCTACCAGCCAACAGCTCTCTCAGTGACTATTTTGGCACTGCAAGAATTGATCCAGTATTAACCCTTACAGGAACACAAAACAGTAGCTGGACTGTTCACTGAAAAGCTGATATTACTGTAACCTTAAAAGCAGCAATTAGGAATGTACCACAACAAGCTTTTCCATTCCTATACATAAAAATAGGTTAATTAAAGTTTAACAGCGACATAAAAACAGAGCTGAATATGATGGCTACAGTGTAATTATCTATTAGTCAAACTGTTCAAAATATAAGTTCTGATTTACAGTCAGGATCTAAAGGGCAAACTGAAGAGTTTCAAGAGGGTAGGTGCTCAGATTTGTTTCTTTATTGGATCAATTAATAAAATTTACAATGTCTTGTTTTTTAACAGTCATGCCACCAAAATTCTAGAAAACATTTAAATTAAACTAAGAAACAAACTAGTGTTTTTTCATTATTATTATCAATATCATCCATTTGAACATATTTGCAAAAAGGCAAAATCCCCTAAACCTATAAGAACCTTTAATTAATTAGTAATGTGTTCTCAACCAGTGTGATAATAATGCGGTGTGAGGAGGCCCTGATTTGATTAAAGTGAGGAGTGTCAAAGTCAACACATGTTAATTCCTTTTGTTTATTAAAGATAACATGGAGAGACCAGAAGAAAAGTTGCTGATTAAGCATGAATAACTAAAGTACAAATGTGTGACTGAAATGAAAGACCATTAGACCTAAAATAGAGAAAAGGTTTTATTGTTGAATATAAACCTTTCTTGTGGAACATGTTGTTATGATGGTATTTTAGTGGACATTACAGTTAATTATTCAAACTAAAAACTCATAAATTCAGATTATTAAATCTAGAGTACACAGCTTGATAAACGTGCCTTGTTAATAACAGAACAGAATAGCTATGTATGACATCATAACCTGTAATTTATGCACAAGGTACCAAAATCTTCAATAATACAGATTTTATAATACATGATGTAGCCAATAGTTTGGTACAGAACATTTAGTGGAGCTACTGTTGGTAGCAACGGGCGACTCAAACATATTGCGATATATCTAAAGAATGTGCAGCAATGACACTTACTGCGATATATTTTTTCTTCTGTTTATATGTCAAAGTAACTGTTTTGAACAAGCAGAAAGACTTAAAAAAGTATAGAATGCCATTGGAATATTTATTTTGCAAAATGCATTAAAAACAATACAACCCCCTTTCTGAAAAAAACAACACAAAAATTCTCATAACATAAATAAGGATGAAGATATTGAAATAAAATACAAGTTAAATGTTAACAAAACAAAAAATTCCAAATAGTTTGAACTGAAGTACAAAATGCAAAAAGAGAAATAACATTTCTTTCTGCTTTCCTGATTACTTATTTATAAATGTAATATTGTACAGAAATATAACTGCACATGTTAGACTTTAACTAAAAATGTTTCATTGTTCAACAGGTTTCTTTTTCCTTTGATAGAAAATACTACATTTTAAACTTGTAATATCTAGTCTAAATACAAACACTGAACATCAGTATTTATCCCCTTTACGAACTTGGTACAAAGTACTTAGGTACAGCTTGACATCATCATCAACATGCAACATGCGCAAACAAGCCAAAAACTCTACTGTTGACCAAATGTATATAATTTTTACGTTATACCACTTATATAGCTCACTACTAACTGTTAGCACCCTTAAGCAGAAGTATTCTTTTGTATTGTCTATCAGGGCTGGCCACCAAGCAGTTCTTAGCCAAGGCCAAGACAAAAGCTGTGAGCCATATGCCTTCTTCACTGCATACTGCGCACACCAATTATGGCCACCCACTCCTCACAAATGAATAAGCTAAAACCAGACAGATCGCTTGGGCTACAACGAATGGGTAACTGTTTTTGAGTGCTTATATAACGCATGGCATGAAGGCACCCTGCACGGAGAGCCAACCAACACCATTGTCTAGAGCAGGGGTCCAACTGTCCAGAAGGTTTTAGTTGCATCCCTCCTCCAACACAGCTGAATCAAATAATTGAATTTAATTACTTCTGCGGCATGTTGTAAAGTTCTGCAAAGGCCTACTGATGAGCAATTATTTTATTCAACTGTGTTGGAGCTGGGATGCACCTAAAACCTGCAGGACAGTAGCGTTCGAGGACAAGGGTTGGAGACTCCTGGTCTAGAGGAATAAAATCATATTTTATGTTTAGAAGGAAAAAAAATATTTGATGGATCAGAATTTAAGTATTTGTTCATTTGTTTGGCCCAAATACAGTAGGCCAATGCTTAAAAAAACAGTCAAGAAGACCATTTGCAATAAAATGAGCCTGATAAACGTTTAATGTCATATGAATCATATGTGTTCATGCTTAATTGCCTTACTGATGTTTTTCATGTTTTATTGTGTATCATGTGTTGTGTGTGTTTCATGCTAAATTGCTGCTTTTAATTCATTCTATGTTTTTCTTTATCACCAAATCTTGTAAAGCACATTGAATTACCCTTTTGTTGAAAGTGTGCTATACAAATAACATTGCCTTGCCATGCCTTGCCTTGAAAGCCTAATAATTAAATATGCTAGTATAGTCATATTCAATACATTGGAATATTCTAATGAGGCTTGTTTGTCGGATTAAAAGTACCGTTTCAAAATGACCTTTGAGTAGGTATTACCTGTGATTTTTTTCTTCCTCCTCAATAAATCTTAATCATCATCTTCTTGCATAACTTGATCTGGAGTCATTTCTGATTTTAACTAACGTGAACATTTCTTATGAATAAATGCGGTCATATAGAATAACACGGGATGAATGTGTTCATCCTTTACAGCATCAGAATCCCATGTTGAGTAGAAACAAAGAGGGCGTATGCTGAGGGGAGGTGCGCTCTGCCTGCAGACTCCTCCTTTCTGCATAATGTGCCGGCTGCCTCATTGAAATGACTAGACAGCAGAAAAACAGACTCACAGCCGCAAGTCGGGAGACTGGAGAACCGGTCAGGGAAACCGCCCAAAGTGTCCGAGAGCAGGGCTGAAAATGGACTGCCTTTAACCAACAGAGTCCTGTGAGCAAGCAAGCCCTCATAACAGAGAATAAGTTGTATTCGCCGTAAGGAAGTGGATGGGATTTATTCGGGACTTTGCTTTTTCCTCCTCCTCAGCTGTGGTACCCTAAGGTCAGATTACAAAGAGAAGTGAGGTCGGGCTCTGTCGGAGATGGATTTCTTCTTTGCAGAGGTAAGTCATATCAGTTTTCCTCGCACTGAACGCAGTTTTGGGAGCTGTTTATTTGTAGTGTTGAGTTCTGAGTGACTGTGGGACCCCCCACCTCCACGCTCTTTGTTTGGTTCTATCGTGCCCGTTCGCCTATTTTTCTGACGCATTTAGTTGTTTTTTCCCTATAAGGATTTAATAGAGGCTTGTGGGCTTTTTGGTTCTGGTGAGTCGTTTGCATTATTTTTGATATTTTATACCAAAGCTGTTTCCTTCTGAGCCGGACTGTAATTGAAAGTTAAAAGCCTATGAGAGAAATGCATTAAACTCAACTATTTACTATCATCTAACTGCTGGAGAATAAACACTAACAGGACGAACCGACTCAATGCCATTATCTGAGCCTCATTTACATTATTTTTTTAAAATCATTATGACAGTACCTACCTGTAAAGGCTGACCATGTCCCATGCTGGCTGGATGTGTCATGTGCCATGCAGCCCAAACACCTCAGGGTTGTAGAGAAATCATGTCTGTAGTTCTGATTTGTCATCCCCCTGTGACTCAGAGGAGGGCCCAGTCTCTCACAGAGAGACACTGTTGGTACTGGTAGGATTCTCTTCACAGTGCTCACCTCTTGTGTCTCCTGTTGGCAGCACCAGCCTCGTCCCTCAGTGATGTTGAGTTCTGACTCGACAGAGACTCACACATCATGCTTCTTGCAAATGAGACTTCTCCATATTTTGGCCTAAAACTCACCAGCTGTACAATACCAGAGGTTCTAACAAACACTACTCACAATAAGTTAGGCATATTGTTACATGAGTGTTGTTCCTATTTGGTCTGAATTTTAATGAAATAAGTAAAAGTATCCTTTGATATTACTAATAATGAATGAGAAGAAACACCATTTTCATTAGTGTAATATTAATTACCCCAAAAATGTAGACAATAACAAGGGTAACCCCAAATAACACAAAATGATAATGTTAGTAGCTGGTGTTTCTACCATTTGCCACAATGACAGCTTGACAGCATTATCATCTATGAACAGAAAGTTGGGGGTGTGCTGGCGGAATTGGGGAATGGTGATGGGTTCTATGATGTCTCTGAGGTAAGAATCTGCAGTGACTGAGCCATCTACAATAACCAAATCAGTTTTGCACTGACTGGTGATGCCTGCCCAGACTGTAACACCTCCTCCACCGAAGCTAACCCTGGGGACCATGTTGACCTCGGCGTATCGCTCACCTCGTCTTCTCCAGCAACGCTGACGACCATTTCTGTGCAAGGTGACCCGACACTCGTCAGTGAACAGAACGGTAGACCACTACTGTATTGTTCAGTTCACATGGTCTTGTGTTCACTGCAAACGTTCACGGCAGTGTCTTGATGTCAGTGGAGTCACCTGCAACGATCGTCTGGCATTCAAGCCAAAGTGGTGGAGTCGGTTGCGAATGGTTTGTCTGGAAACCCTAGTACCGCTCACATCGCGTACACGGGCCTGCAGCTGTGTGGCAGTTGCATGACGATGTCTGCGTGCAAAGGTCCTTAGGTACTGGTCATCGTTGCGGTCTGTCACTCATTGGGCTCCACTCCTGGGTCCGTCACAAACTCTGCCAGTAGATCTGTGTCTTGATGCAAGTCTGCTGATGACACTTTGAGACACACCAAGTTCACAACATCTGATTGCCTGCCACTGACCCGAAGGTGCGCTATGGCCAGGTGGTGCTGCTCCTCCATTAAGTGACGTTGTGTGTTCATGGTTGTTTGAAGGATGACGTTGGAATGACTTGCTGACAATACCATCTTTTTAAACCCACAGAATGTTGAAATTGATGCCACATTGAAAAGAGTTGTAAGACACACTGACCACAGTGAGACCATTATGTGGAAAACACAAAATGAGGTGGGTCTATCACCCTAATACAATTGCCTCCCTAACCCAAAAATCTCTGAAGTGAAACAAACACCATATGTATGACATCCACTGAGTCTCTCACAATATCCCTAACTTATTGTGAGTAGTGTATTTCTTGTAACAGTTTGACTGACATAGGAAGCTTTCATTTTTTTATGTTGTTGGAACTGCTTATTTATTATTTTTGTTTGAATTGTGTTTTTTGATCTACAGTGGCTACCAAAACTGTTTATAACCCGTGAATTGTTTCCACATTTTGTCACTTTACAACTACAAACGTCATTGTATTTTATTGGGATTTGAGCTGTTGGACCAACACAAAAAAAGGGTATATTTGTGAAGAGAAAGATAAAGAATACCAATAAAAATCCCAAACGTGTGTAATGCATTTGTATTCAATTCCAACTTACAGTGAAATTAAAGCAGTAAGTCTTTTGGGGTGCAAAACTTCATATGCTTGCGGCAATAGATGAAGGACTTCTTATGGTTTTCTTTCAACATAGCTTTCTACTAGCCACTCTTCTACAAAGACAAGATTTGTGAAACAGTTGTTCTGTTAGCAGATTTTCCCACCTGAGCTGGGGATCTCTGCTGCTCCACCAGATTTAGTATTGGCCTCTTCTTTGATTGATACACTCAAGGTGTAAGCCATGTCAAGTTAGATTTGCAGTTGTACTACACACTTACTTTTCAGGACATTTTTCAGGAGATTGATTGAAGTCTTCTCTATGAGATGTTCAAGCTGAGGATATTGTTTTATAAGCCAACTTTGCTTTAACTCAGTAGGGTTTATATGTCCCGTGGGCAGAACATAATGTTATTTGTTTATTATGCATCACTGGAAAGCTAAGATTTTTCAGATTCCAATTATATCTATCATTGACACAATCAAGCCATCTCATACAAAAATTGTCTTTTTATATCCACAAGGGTCAAATTAATCTAGTAATAAAATAGTTAATCCACAACAAGTCTTACATCTGTAGTCCAATGTAGTCTGCCACTGAAAACCTTTGAAATTTCCTTCAGATACATCTATTTCTTACAAAGTTGTCATTGTTATGTCTGTTGGGATTCTCTTTTTTAAAGCGTTTTGGGTAAAAATTGCAGAAAATGTAAGGAGTTAAACATCTCCACAACTTTCTCCCTAAATCATCTGCTGTGTTCCTTGGACTTCCTACACATTTTCTCTACCCATACATTTTTATTACAAACCTCGGGGGCCTTTACAGAACAGATGGATTTATACAAAAATTAAATTACACAGGCGGATTCTGTTAGAAATTAGGAGGTTGCAATGGGACCTATTTTAGGGATATCAGAGTATAAGGCCTGAATACATAGGCACACCAAGCCTTTGTATTTGTAAATAATTTTGAAAATGTTTTTCCTCTACCTTAAAATTAGATCTTCACAACATATCGAATTGTAGCATCATTGTGTGCAATTTTAGTCATATAAGAATGCTTGGATGCAATGTTTGGTGGGGTATCATCCTGCAATTTTCATAGATTCAAGCTTTGGGAATTAAAAATATATTATTAATTCCCAAAGCTTGAATCTATGTCCAGGTTCCAGTCCATTCAAAAGGACAAACATATATGTTTGTCCTTTTGAATGTACTGGAATCGCCCTGAATGCTCACGCCTGATGTTTATTTTCCGTGGCTGTGATGCTAAAGCTTATAGACTGATTAGGCTAACGTGTAATGGTAAATTAACAAAAGCAGTTTGAGAAATGTGGGTTAGTTCTAATCATCATCTGCAATATATTTACTTGATGTTGTGCAGCCCTATTCCCAGTTATTCACTTCTTTGTATTGAACTATCACACAAAATACCAGTTAAATACTCTGTAGCTCATTATTGTAACTGGATAAAATGTGAAAAGGATCAACTGATGTCTTTATCAAAAGTGAAGTGACTTTCAAATAAGGATTTCTCTATACTCTAAATATTTTCAGTTAAAAAGAATAATGGATTCCATTGTCTATGCTCTCTTGTGTCGCGAATAGATGAAGTTGAGCTGGATTATGCTGCATAATCTGACTTTATTAGAGTGATATCCTAAGCAGAAGAAGATTAATATTTAGGATCATTTGTAATTTAGGCTTTATACTGTGGGGTTTTTCAATCTATGTGGGACTGACTCAGAGATTCATCTCAACCAAACTGTTATTTATTTATATTTTTGAATTTCTCATTTTTGACAAATCTCTATTTACCTACCACAGTAATAACCTGATATAACCATCTCTATTAGACTGTAGATCCACAATGGTCCATGCTGACTATCTGTTGAAAATACATTGCAATATCATTTACTTTGCTTAAGGCAATAATCCAGCAACAGCCTTTTTCCCTTTTTTAACTGTTTTTCCTAAACTTAGACTTTAGGTAAATGTTTCTATATTTTCATATGAAAACTTTTTTTCTTCTGTTTTTGGTCATTTTCAGGGTGTGTAAACTTAATAGAAATCTTTGGCACTATTTTGTTGCAGAGCATATATGAAAAAACGTGTGGAAAAGACCAGCACACCCTTCTTTCTGTCCACCCCTCTCATTAAAACTGTGCTAGAAATAAATTGACTGAACTGTCCTGGTTTTTTAAGTGACCTTTGGTGTCATGGAAGGAAGCCAGCTTCTTGAATGCTGCAGAGCAACAGTTTGGATTTATTTAAGCAGGAATTCTGGATGCAAAAAGAGAGATTAAGTTCAACCAAGTGCAAATGGATAAACTTTTGGCATGACTCATTAATGAGGCTCTTGCAATCTGAAAAGTAACAAAGCTGTAATATAATTGTTTCCTTTTGTCTTAACTCAGTTAAAAATCTTATTGTAGTTTTGCATTGTGAGGATTCCTTTACAGGTTCAGTTTACTTAAACAGGATAAATAGGAATTAGCCTACTTTACCCTGGACAAAGATTTAAGCTCCCAAAAAATTCTAAATATTGCTAAAATGTCTTGTATATACAAGTATTTCAAATAAAAACAATATCACATGTCACATGCATTGCTACAGATTATGAATAGGATTTGATCTGGACTTTGACTTGGTCATCTTGGCGTGAATACACTTCAATCTTAAGGTCTCTGGACCCAGGTACTGAGATTCCTGACTTCTGCCTTGCATGATGCCTTTTTGTACCAGGGCAGATAGTTACAAGGCGGCCATCGTGGCAGTCTGTCAAGAGGAGTGGCGAGTAAAAGGGTGTGTGCTCTTAGACTTCATCCTGAACGCCCATCCTGTCCATCAGCGAAAACTCTCAGGAGCTGACACGGCACCATAAAAACCTCAGCACCATGACTCCACACCCAATCCGTCCTCTGAGTGAATGTGACTCAATTTTAAAGCCCACCAGCTGCTGGATCTGGTAGCAACATATATATCTGACTTTATTAGAAGATTTAATTAAAAATCTCTCTTGTTGCCACTTTTAACCCTTTACAGATGAGATGACCTCTCAGATATTAAATTCCTTTGTGAAATATCCTGCTGATAAAGTAGAATTTCAGCTATTTTCTAAACTTGGTTGCCAATTCCTCTATAGCAGCAGCTGCACAATGTAAAGCCACACGAGGAGTTTACCACACCCACCAATGCAAATTCCTTCCTCTTAAATATACTCTGACAGAGAGAATCCCAAATTCCCGAATATGACCCTGCAAATTCCAGGTCAAGGCTTCCTGTCATCCATTCGTTGTAGTGCTGTAGTGGCGAGGCTTTAGGTTTCACACCTTCACCATTCTACACACACAAATATAGGCCCACTTGCTTAAAGCTCCCTAGGAACCTGATGAGCTGTTTATGTCTGGCTCCCTTAAGTCGGAGCTATGGATCTGCAAGCTTGGTGAAAAATTCAGTCATGACACTGATGATGTGTGAAATCTGTTAGTAGTCCCTGGAATATTTTTCCTCCTGCAGTCGCGGCATGCTTTCTGTTTGGTTGTCACATCCTACATCTCCTATTTTAAAGAGCCGAGCATCAAAGGTTGCTGCTCCCAAATTTCTTGCATTTTTTGTCAAAGAATGATGTAAAGGCAGGTAATCGACAAATGTACTACTTTTTGATTAATAAAAATGATCTCTTCAGTGCTTTACGGATATATTTTCAACCTTACTACAGCGCTGAGTCTACAGAGATATAAGTTTAAAATGAAGATTAAATTATTTTGGTTCCGACTGTCTCATGTAGTAATTATAAATCGCAGTAAGGAAAGATCAGAAATGGGATTCCTCAAAGCTCTTTTTGTGGGTCCCTTTTATCCCATATCTAAATGCTCCCATTAGTTCAGAAATACATCTTAAATTGATCGTGTATAACTGTATGTTCTTAAGCGATTACTTAACCACAGTCCACTACTAACCCTCAGTTTGTCTGCCTATAATATATATAGAGATTGTTGGTTTTGATCGCAAAAATTCCAAGGTTAGAAATTATACAGGGATAAAAACTACAAAGCATACAAGAAACCAAAAGTTTAACAACCAAAAGCATAGTACTAAGTCAGTACTGTTGCCATAGTCCTGACCAACACCAGTTAGTAAATGTATCATATTACAACTGTAACTGGACTGGCTCCCTTTTTGCAAAAGGACTTTACTTTTTACTGCATCTTACCGATAAAAGTCAAAGATTAATTGATTAATTATCGATTTATGTTAAATTAGCGGTTCACAGCTTCTTTCTGTTTAGGTGTTGCTTAAATTGCACTTCTGTTCTCTAGTTTTTAATGTAATTTTCTTTTCCTTTGTTCATATATTTTTTTCTATTAAGCACTTTAAATTACCTTGAGTATAAATGACGCGATACAAATAACCTTGACTAGACTTCCAAGCTGATGGCCCTTGAAGTGAGGAAAACAGTCAGGAAGTAAAGCTCGAATGTATTAAAGGAAAGGTTAGGAAATGGGGCCTGCATTGCTATAAATCTTCTTTAAGCAGCTCTTCTTGATTACTCATTAATTGGTTACTGTGAGCATTATGGGGTCTAATTAGGGGATTATCAAACTGCTGTTGAAGCTGTGGTGAATTTACAGCACTGATTGAGTGGAGGGCATTATTACTAAGGCGGTGGTTTGTGTGTGCGTCAGCAGGAATCTTGTAGGTTTGCGTCAGTCCAGAGTTTGGATAATCTGTCACAGGAGCGCAGAGGCTAATTAGCAACAGACATTTGTCTAACCATGAACCAGAAAACATGGATTATCCTCACTCAGGTTGACGTTCAGGTGAGCTGGTGGAGCTCGTTATACAGTGTATTTAACTCTGCTTTCAAACTATAATATACCGTTGAGTATTACTGATAGATTTCAGCAGGGCAGCTTGGATTGGATATAACTGTATCAATAACCTGACTGCCCCCCCATCCATCAGTGAGCTCAGCTTCTTGTCGGGAGCTCAGTGCTATGATAACCTCCTGCTGACACCAAGCTGTTGACTTTAGCTTTATCAGCTACATCTCTAAGCTCTTCATACAAAGCCGTCTGCGTTTGTGCTCATCAGAGGAAAATGTATACACTTGTCTTTCAACAGGTCTTCACCAGTAATAAATAACGGAGCGCAGAGGCGTGGCTTTCTGTCTGCTGGGGTCATGATGATGAACAAACATTTCCAGCATGGACTCTCTCTTAGTCACATCTGCCAAACCACCTGGAGAAAATTTTAGAGGAGTCAGAGCTTTAGTATAAATATGAACATTTTAGCCTCAAGGCGACAACTTTATTTTTCTATAAAATAAGTTTCGCATCATTTGCCTTAAAAGTTTTTATGAGTCGGTATCGGCCATCAATGATGTAATGACCACTACATTTATGGCAATTCATCTGTCACATTTATTTTTGTGTATTTTAAGAGAACTAGACAAAAAATATACATAGAAATAAACAGCTACTTTATTCACAGTTGTAATAGTTTTATAGTTAATTACAAATTAAGAGCCTTTAATCAGATGCATTATAGGCATATTGCTCTTCGCTTAACAGCTATACTGCACTGTTATGTTAAATATTAGAAAGATAAATTGTGTTCCTTTAGTTCAGGGGTCTACAACTCCAATCCTCAAGGACTACTGTCCTCCAACTTTGCATGCATTCCTGCTCCAACACACCTGAATCAAATGAATGCTGAATGACCAGACCTTTGCTAAACTTGCTGAGATGCCAAGGAGGTAATTCAGCTGTTTGATTCAAATCCAATTCAAAAATACTTTATTGATCCCAGAAGGAAATTAAGTGTTGTTTTAGCTCATACTAATTAATTATTTAAGGAGTTGTTGTAGATCACGATGTCTGTGGGCAGGAAGGATTTCCTGTAGCGGTCTGTATTGCAGCGAAACTGAAGAAGCCTCCGACTGAACACACTCTGTTGTTGTAGGATAGTCTCACAAAGAGGATTCTCAGGGTTGACCATAATTTTTTTGATTTTTATGAACAATCCTTCTTCGCTTCATCGTCTCCAGATGTTCCACAGTAGTGCCAAGAACAGAACCAGCCTTCTTCATCAGGTTCTTTAGCCTTTTTAAGTCCCTGGCTCTGATGCTGCTACCCCAACAGATGACGGCTGAAGAGATTACACTCTCCACAACAGAATTGTAGAAGATTTGCAGCATATTGCTGCAAACCTTGAAGGACCTAAGCAAGAAGTACAGTCTGCTCTATGCCTTCACGTGGACGACTTCACTGTTCAGTCTCCAGTCCGGTCTGTTGTCAAGGTGAACGCCAAGGTATTTATACTCCTCAACCACCTCCCCTTCTTCTCCTATGATGGAAACAGTGTTTGACTTATCCCTGTTTCTTCTGAAATCTACAATCATCTCCTTTGTTTTGTTCACATTTAAGCTAAGACTATTGTTTCCACACCATGCCACAAAGCGGTCCATCAGCTCTCTGTATTCAGCTTCTTGTGCATCTCTGATACACCCGACAATTGCAGAGTCATCTGAGTATTTCTGCAGATGACCGAATCTCTGATTTGTACTGGAAGTCTGAGGTGTACAGAGTGAAAAGGAATGGTGAGAGTACGGACCCATGCGGTGCTCCTGTGCTCCTGATCACCTGGTTTGACACACAATTCTTCAGTTTCACAAATTGTGGTCTGTTTGTCAGGTAGTCACTGATCCAGGCGATTGTTGAGGGCTCCACCTGTGTCTTCAGGAGTTTCTGACAAAGTAAATCAGGCTGAATTGTGTTAAATGCACTGGAGAAATCAAAGAACATGATCCTCACAGTGCTGCCTGCTTTGTCCAGATGAGAATGGGTTGGTTGAAACAGGTTTATGATATTATCTTCAACTCCAACTCCACAGAGATAAGCAAACCGAAGTCAGGACACACACTTATTCCATTATTATGGCCCTAACCTCTGGGCCTAAGGGCTGCAGAGAACGTTCATGTTCTTAAGAGCAGGCTCAAGCCTCACCTTTTTAGCTGAGCTTTTATCTGATTATTGCTTGATTAAATTTTCAGTGTTTTACTCCATAGTCTTATCATATATATCTCCTGTTATTTTTATACTTTAATCTGATATTTTAATCTTCCTGCCAGTGTTTCCTCTATGGGAGCCCTCTGCTCTGGGGCGGTGGTTGCCTGGGGCTGCCTGAGTGCTCTCCATCTAAAATTTGCAGAAAAGTGGAACTGGAGGACTGGAGATACAGCAGACCTGTACTATAGGTCCTCAACTTTCCAGCTTACTCACTACTGATAACTATTTAGCTAAATGTTTCTTTTTTTAAGTAAATAACAAGAGTAGTAGCCAACTTTCAGCCACCTAACTGTCAGGGAGCAGCAACAAGGGGGTTGGCATATTTCTCTTATTTTTGTTTGCAGTTCACCCACAACAAACCAGGAAGCAGTGGTGCCAAAATCTGGAAATGTGGGACAGTACTGATGGTTTACACCAGTGGTGTCCAAGTCCTGTCTTTGAGAGCTACTATCCTGCAACTTTTACATGCATCCCTTCTCTGACACCCCTGAATCAAATCGCTATATTCCTTCATCAGCTCCGCAGAGGTCCGTGAATGAGCCTTACTCAGGGGTCTTGGAGCAGGGATGCATCTACAAGTTGCAGGATGGTTGCTCTAGAGGACTGGAACTGGGCACCCTTGACCTGTACCAGTGTACAAAGTCTTTTTTTTCTTTTTTTAAATGAATAGATTAGAATAATCCAGATTTATATTCAAGTTATATGAGACTGGTACCGACTCTTTAGTCAGTTCATTGACATGACATGTATTGTTCTTTCAAAACTTTAAATGTCTGATCTCAGTGACACTGTTTGTTCACCTAATAATAACTAAGACAGCTTTTCTCAGATTCACATCTTAAAATGATTTTCAATAATCCCTTCGTACTTCAGAGGCAGGTGTAATAGAGCTTGAATCTAGTCCCAGAAATAATGTTTTTTCCAGATTAATGTAAAGTTTGTTTTTTCCCATGATAAATGTTTAGAAATGTGCCATTTCCTGAATTTTAGCCTACCAGCACAAGACAAACAAGCTGCTGGCTATCACATTGGTGTGCTGTACATACAGGCATACAGACGCTGTGCAACGGCAACCAGTCTCTTAAATCCTCTGGTTCAGAAGTCCTGTCAGGCAGCTTAATAACAGCTGACCTGTGATTACGGCTTCCTGCGCAGATGTTAACTTTCCTTATTTTACCTCCTATGATTACTCTGTCAGTGGAGAGGCAGCTTATTATAGGATGGGGCATGAATGTCTCTAACTTGCACTATCCCATGAGTGTAGGTTAACTACATGAAAAATATAGCCTTGGTTGGAAAAAATATTTGTAAGCATTTGCATCCCATGATGAGATTACTGCCAAAAGTTGCAGTTCCAGATCTAAGCGGTGAGGCAAACATTCATCAGGGCTGAAGTATGCGTCTCTCTCTGAGTGATCCTCAGCTGCAGAGTTTAACTGGCAGTCAATTATACAGTGCTGTACGAAAGTATTTACCCCTTACAGATTTCGCTTTTCTGCTTTTTTGTGTCACACTTTTGTGAAAGTGTGTACTTCACATGACTTCAATATGAAACCCTTTACTGATACTAATTTTGGGTAACTTTGAGTTTTCCTCACTCAGTAACAACTTTCACACATTTTAATTTTCAGCTCAACCACTGTTACCAGTACAACATATGACAGGCTGGATGCCATATTTGGAAAGTTTTTTTAAATTATTATTTTATTTAAAATGCCATGTAACAGTTCCCTATTTGCAACAATATACTTTCACAGTTTGGATGGCTGTTCAGAGTCCTTGATGCCTGGACCTGATAAAGATTGATATGAGCGAGATGCTGCAGCTTGCGTGGATGGATAAAAACATCATAATGGTAGAAAAGAAAAGAGACGAGTGCTGAGAATGGGAGTAAATGTAATTAATACCCTAAGTGCAATATTAAGCCATAATTTTGGGTAATTCTACTTTACATTTCATTATTTTTGCTTTCTCCTAATCATAAAAAATTAATAAAGAGCCATGTATATAGTCGGGTACTTGGACTAATGCATTAACTGGCAGGTTGTTTGTGTTTCCTTTCAGCTTGTTAAATTATTAAAGTGTACATTGTAATTTAAAGTGAAGCACTAACACAGTGCTGAGTGAGATATCTCGTCTGTTTGTGCAATCCAAGTTTTCCTTCTCTTTTCACTGCAACATTACCCATTATGAAGGGATTGTTTTTTGCTTGGGAAAACATTACAGGTGATAATTGCATGTCTCACACTGACATATGAGAGTTGAAAGGTGCCTTTTATCCCCAGACATTTTAGTGTCTCCTTCATCTGAGGGCTCTTTTGTTGCATTCTTTTAGTTTATTAGATCCTTTTGTTGTCTGCTTTTTCTGAGTTTGAAACAAAATTATCGATATTATAGTTGCGGAATTTAACTTGATGTGTAAGGGAATGAAATACCTTGGCATTAACCTTTCTAAAGATGTGGCATAGTGGCATTAAACCCTTTACTTCAAAAGATAAAAATGGATCTTGATAAGTGGTCGAAGCTAAAGCTAACATTGATCGGAAGGATTAATTCTAACAAAAATGATAGTCACCCCACAATTCAGTTATGTGGCAATGATGCTGCCAATTAAAATACCATCTACCACCATTAGACAACTGGATGATGTAATAAAAGATTTTTATATGGGGAGGAAAAGACTGAAATTAAGAAAATTATGTCCACATAAAGAGAATTGGGGGGCTTGGCCTTCCAGATCCGAGACTATATCATTTAGCTTTCGAAATGACTAAAATAACGAGGTATTGGCAAAACTACAAACATTAAACCAGCTTGGATGGAGGTGGAGGAGGAGATATGCTCACCTTTTCAACCCATGGAGATACTATCGCAAAGGAGGTCTAATAGTAGCAATCCAATGCTTCTTTATGTAAAGGATGTATGGAACAGAGTCCACAAACTGTTAAATCTCACACATAATCTGCAGAAATATTCATCACTGTGGAATAACACTCGGGTTTGTATTGGGAAGAAACCTGTTCATTGGAGAGAATGGCAAGCTAAAGGGTTAAATACCATTACCGATCCATTTGAAGAAGGGCTGTTTATGCCATAAGACAAACTGGTGCTGAAATTTAATTGGGTGGAAAAAGATAATTTTGGGACATTTTTGCAAATGATGAGTTACAATACAATATTACTGACAGTATGGTGATTGACTATATGAAACTTCCAGCTAGCTTCACAATTTTATAAAATAATTAACTCTTCCCTTAGTGACGACTCTAATCAGTTAAAAATTATCTGGCAGAGAGATCTTGGTGGAAGGAAAGAAAACAATAAATGGGCAATAATTGTTGCTATTGTTGTTACGCAGATGCTATTACACGCCATCCAGACTATTTAGAATGAAGCAACTGGATGACGGTTTATGTTGGAAATCCAGAAAGAATACTGGAACTTTGATGCATTGTATGTGGGAATGTGCCCTAGTTAGATTTCTTTGGATCCTATAGATGTCAAGTAATTGGTTTGGAGCAGACATCCCCTTAAACCCAGAGTTGTGTCTACTAGCAGATAAATATTAGTTGCATAAGGTAAACATATCTAACTTTACAATTATTTCGGTGGAATTAAACACCCAGCCTGCTGAGTCATTTTAGGACACTGGACAACACTAAATGACTTCAGTGACACTGTTGTTGTATTTACATATCTATTTGTGGGATGTTGCTGTGTGATGCAGTTCTCATTGTTCGTTTGTTTGGTTTGTTTTATAATTGTTTTTGTCCCTCTCTCTGCCGTCCATCAGGTTTAGAAGCAGGCTTCTTGTGTGTTTTCTTGTATTTTCTATATTCCCCTTCCTCGATTCTATCTTCAATTCCCTCCTTTTAATGGAGTCATGACCTGTAATTTTCACTTTTCCATGAGAAAAAATGTATGTTATGATTGCCTAACGATTATTCACTGCCCGGGAAGCCGATATTTAAAAGTGAAGCGTTTGTTTACCCCTGTGTTAACAAACGATGTGTACCAAATGTACAAAAACAAGCAGGGGGGAATGAAAAAAAAAAAAAAAACGGCTCCCAATGACGAGCCGACTCCAATCGTTCACTTCAAAGAGTTAGCTCTTAGAGCCGATTCGTTCGCGACCGACACATCACCGATTCGAAGTACGAACTCCACCGTGACAGATGCAGAAAGTTTCTTCACGCAATGAAGCATGAAGAAGACATATTCGTGTCAGCCTTTTATTTTAATCAGCAAAATCAGCTAAAACCATTTCTACCAGAAACGTAGTGCCCACATGAGTTGCTCTGTTGTTGACTGCCAGAATCAACATGGAAATATTTTTTCTATTTTTTTACGCCGGAATCCTTTACGAAGTTGCCATTGAAGCTCCGTTTGGAAAAAGGGGCCATTCCAACAATCAGAGACTTGCCTGCAATTGAAACGGTAAGGCTGTGTTTTTATTGCTCTGCTGTGTGTAACAAACAGCAGCTAACTGCTAATGTGGCTATCGTATGCTAGCGGGAGTAGTAGATATGGGTTAGATATGCTGAAGCGTTCCCTGCGGTGTCAACCCTCCTTCCTGCCCCCAATCAACGTGCCCCTCATTTGCATTATTACAATGCCCGTCCACGACAGCCAAAGTATCAGAAATAAGGGTCAAAGGAGCTCTGTGTTTATTTTTTTCAACTTTTTTTTTTTAGAAGGATCTGAAAGACTATAATAGAGCGTGGTTATCCAAGATAATACTATGTTATGACTCCTTTAAGTTTTTGTCCCACCTCTCTTTCTGATTTTTCCTTTTTCCTCTAAACTATTCTTCAGAATAGTTTTATTGTAATGAAATTTGACAATTTTCCTCCCACTTCCCTATTATGCTGTACTTTATGTTGGTCAATTAGATGAAATCCCTCAAAAATACGTTAAAGGTGGTAGTTGTAATGTGACCAAATGAGAGTCCAAGGAGTGCGGCTATTGTTGCAACGCAGTGTATACTGCATGTATATTCAACAAGCTAACTGATAACAGATCAGTATTTTAATCAGCCAGTTTGGACAGCCTATTATCTTTAGTCATGACTTAATGTTGCAGACAGAACAACAGGAGGCAAGCTATCCTATTATGGCTCCACTGTCACCTCCCACTATCCCACTGATCGTGCCCCAAATGTCTCCCACAGTCAACCAAACACACCCAAAGTCCCTGGCAGTTCTGGCTGAGCGGCATTCCTGGGATACCTCCAGTATCCCTGCTGTGTGACCCCTCTATAAAAGTCAGGTGGTTCCAGAGGAGGTCAGATACGTAGAAGACAGGCAGGAAGGGGGTCAGCCAGGTGGCTCTGTAGATACAGTGAACTCCTGAAGCTAAGCTGAATATCCACTCAAATGCATAGTAATCGCATAATTTCTTTTGCCGATTTACCCATCCCTGATATGAGGTTTCAAATGTGCCAAAAATGTTTGTCTATGTTCATATGCTCACTGCACATGTCCACTTAACATGTAAGTTGCTATGTAACTGGCAGCAGTTCTTCTGTGGTTTCAAAATTGGATCTAGCTACTACATTGTCCATGTTAATGACTTGCCTGACAAAACATTTAGCCTTTTCAGTTTTCTTTAATTCTGTATTTGCTGTAGTCTTACGTTGCTCTGCTATTGCAGACTGTTGTCTTCCCCTGCTGTCACAGACGCTCGTCTTCCTTTGTTGCCTGGCCGTGTTGTACGTCATGCTTTCATGTATTGGATGTTTACCCTTTGTTCTTCTTGGAATTTAGTGTAACCTTTTTCAACCTTTTTGCATTTTAAACATTTTTTTTGTTTCAGGCAAAAGCCATTTTTAAATCTTGATACTTGAAAGCATGATTTCAACATTTACTTTTTTCCACTGCAGAATTTAGCATCATCATGGTTAGGATTGTAAATATCAAAAGGTGAGAAATTCAGATATTGCACTCTTGGTTCACACTTTAATGGCATTAAAGCTCAAAATGGGAGTAAAAACGAGGCAAAACTGGCATAGGCTATGTCAAGGAGTATTATGTTGAAATACCAGTTATAAACTGGAAGTACCATGTTAAATTTTTTTTTTCTTGACCGGTAAGTCATGAGGCAAGGCTAGCAATGAGCAATTTTGTTGTAACAGTCATAAAGTAATTTATTACTGCTGTACATCAAACACAAAATAAAGATGAAACTGACAACTTTGTAAGCACACAAAGTAACGACAGTGGAAAATGGGGACGTACAACACGGCCAGGCAACAGAGGAAGACGACAGTCGGCAACAGCAGAGCAACGTAAGAGTACACCAAATATGGAATAAAATAAAACTGAAAAGGCAAAATGTTTTGTCAGGTTAGTCATTTACAGGGACAATGTAGTAGTTAAATGCAGTTTTGTAACCACAGAAGAACTGCTGCCAGTTACATAGACCCACCCAAATGCTAACTTACATGTTAAGTGGACATATGCAGTGAGCATATGAACATAGACAGACATTTTTGCCACATTTGGAACCTCATAGTGCAAACCTCTCTGTTATTGAAAAAGTATTGTTTAATGTTCTGATCTGTATGGGATGAATATGTGTTCACAGAAGATAACAGACAAGACCTCGAATCAGGAGCCTGGCAGGGAGTCAAGTGCTCCACTTATTTCTGTCATGCTCTTAAAGAGATGGTTTGTAATGCAAATGATCTTCAGTACACTTATTAACAACACAGTAGATTAGCTCCATCGGATGATGATGGGGGTGGAGCATTTTAACCCCCTTCACCCTCTGCAGACAGGGTGGGTCTGTTCCCTAAATCACACACACAGAAACACACACACACGCATACACATACGCACACATCTAACACAATCTAAATACAGATGACTGAAAATGCTGCTGCTGTGTTGAATGTGTTTGATTGTCTTCCAGCATGTGACACTGCTGTTAATCGGTTTCTGCCCTTCTGTCGTAACAAAAACAGTTTCTGAGCGAGACCAGGCGCCTATCAGTTTGTGTCAGCATTTAAAAAGAACGGCAGCCGCCTCCAGGCGGTCTTAATCGAAACATGTTTATAGTCTCCTCAGCGGGGAGGTTGCTCCTCATACTGAGGAACAATTGATGATATTTCTGTCAGACACAGACTGGGGGAAGCCCTGTTCCCCATGGGAACTCCTCCTACTCCATTAGCAAATTTTCTGATCAGCTGCTCACTCCATCATTAATTCTTACGTCTTCCCTGCACAGATGTTAGAGGTTGCCTTTAATCATCTGATGTTCCTCCTCTGTCACCGACCTCCCCCCCCCCCCTTCTCAATTCTGGCTTAAAAGTGCTGCAGGAGGCAGACAGTACAGAAACAAAGAAATGGGGAAACGTGTGAGATCAGCACGGCAGCAGCACATGTTTGAGAATGATGCGTAATTATTTAAAGTTTGTAGAACAGCTCATGTTTTGGTGATGCCAAGGAAACCCATTGAGGTTTTGCTTTTTGTAGAACATATAGCTCTCGACCTACTGCAGATCCTAAATCCAGTGGGACCTTTGCCCAGATTCCTCTTTTAGCCTAATTCCGCCACTTAATTAATCTCACCAGCTACTTGGCACATTCCTGCTCGTTCCACTCTCACATCATTCAGGAGATGGCCATAATCTCCATTATTCTCCCTGCTCTTGTTTCCAATTTAAAGTAAAGATATAGCAAAACAACCCTGTTTCTGCATACATCTCCAACTCAGACAAAAACACAACTATCTCTGTGCTTTCTTAGCTGCTTTGTTTTTTTTAAACCGTGAATTGTGACTAAAACAAATTCCTTAATAAGACCATGCAAATTTGCAAGTGCCCAGTAAATCGTCTTTAACACACCCTTGTGGTTCTCAGCTTCATTTAGCGAGAGCCTCCCTTCTTTCACAGAGATGGTCTGTGGCTCTCCACCACCACAGTGCATGCGTGCACTCCTGTACTTACACACGCACATAGGCTGATAATTCACATGCCTATGTGCAGTCATCAGTATAATCAAGTTTACCTCGTACTTCTGTACAAGGATCAGATTTCATAATTTTCCACCCATACAAATGTACTCTTATTAAGACAACAAGCTGAATTCCCCAATGTACCTTTTTGTTGATGTCCTTCTCAAATTCTTTTCTTTCTCCAATTTAGCTCAAAAGCTTGTAACGATTTTTATGTCTTCAGAACCACGCTAAACTCTGAACAATGAGAATCAGTTTTCTCCCAAATCATGTTGCAAACCTTCCCTGAAAGATGGGGGACAATGTTTTTATCCAGTTTGTCCACATTGTTTCATTTAGGGTACAGCATCTGTCTATCTGAGAGTAAATATGATAACATGCAATGCAGTTTCAACGTAACAAAACAATGAGTTCAACATACTAAATATAATGCACTTATTTCTATTTTTAAATGGTTTCTAATAGTTTTTAATAAATAAATGAACTCTATAAACCCACTGAATACAAATACAGAAATGTGAGTAAAAGCAGCATATCATGCATTTAAAGTTTAATTATTCCTTTTCATAATCGTTGTTTTTAATATTTTCCAAGACCCTCAAAATGTGCTGGTGTTTCATTTTACAATCTTTAGTGTCTGTGCGCCGATGCTGAGGTATTTAAATTCCTATTATTTGTTTTCATTCCCCTCAATCTGTTAAGCTAAACAATTCAGCTTCTAAAGAATTTGTATCTTAAATTACTCAACAAAAGTGTGACGCAGCTTAATTTCTGAATAATAAATTAATAATAGTTCAAGTATTTGTATGCATGTGATGTTACAGAAACATCAGTAGAGCTGTTGATTTGTTGCTCAGCTGGAAGCTCACTGTGCGATGTGGCAGCAACTTTATTTGCATGTAAAGTGGGTAACTGTGATCTGATCACACTGGGTAGATTTTAATGCCAGGTGTGAATGGTCGTTGTAAGGCTCGTCTAGTAACATCTTGATCAGCCATGCTAATGAAGGTCTGAAAAAGAAAATTGGCTTTGAAGGTTTCTCTTTGTGATGAACCACTGACACAAGCAGAACCTCTTGTCTGGACCCTACAGTATAAAGTCTAGTTTATGCTTCTCTGTCTGCGGCGGTGCGGAGACACACAGCGCCATTATCCAGCAACGCCAGGGCTCTCTGACGGCTATGCAAGGATGGAGTAGAGCCATTTTTTAGCTATCCGTCGAACGCAACAGAGCGCACGTCTGTAATTGGTCAGCCCAACATCAGCCCCAGATCATTTCTTCAGAATGGTGCTCTACGGTTGAAGTAATAAATTATTTAGCTTTTGGGCTCTAGATGCTTTATATTGCTAGGCCAGTTTATCTGATATGGGCTTTTGGTGATTTTGAACACCAGGAGGTGTAGAGAACAACAAAACAGGCCACTGTGTTTGTTTGTTTACCTGCATTTATAGGGTATTCTATGAGCTGCACTTCTACTAAAAAGCTTTCCAGCTCAATCAAAACTCGCTCTCTGTTGGCCATTGCTCTTTAAGTGGATGTGCGTTTACATGCGAAAGTAAATAAACTGTCATCGACGAGAGACGTCACTGCAATTGTTAGGCAGACCCGCTAGAAAAGGTCTGCACCCCCCGCTGTCCTGGTGGGGAATTGCTTTGCAACACTAAAAGGAAAACGTCTCAGTCAATACATGTTCGTGTGGGTGCAAACTTTCTGATGGAGAAGCACAAACTAGGCTTAAGTGTCTTCTTGATAAGGCCCTCACTGCAATATAGCTAACTGCAGTTGAAAGTAAGATAGTCACATATTAAACTAATTCTGTTTGACTGGTTAAAATTTGGATAGCATAATAATTTTTTTAAAGTTAAAAGTGAGAATTTATCCCGACTGTAAACATTTTTGCAACTTTCAAATTTTTTGGCTGCCTTTGGTAATCTGTGCTAGAAATTTTTTTGCTCCAACATAAAATGTTAACACTCACTTTATAAATGGGCAATGTGAGAAATAAAATCAATGGGCCTAAAATAAATGACACTGCAGATGTTTAGATTTTGAAATTATGATATAGGTTTGCTGGACTTTAGTATACTAAAATGTCTGACTAGCTAAAAGTACATCCAATTAGTAAGAATTTGTAATTGAAGATCAGAATTACCATATTATTCCATGCATCTAGACCTCATGTCCTGAACTGCTGTGAATTAAGCCCATTCACAGCAGAAGGCAGTGCTGTGTGACTGTACCACTTCTTCTCCTTAGTATCAGAAAAAAATTACCATGCAGATATCTCCAAAAGATACAATTGAAGCAGATCCTCCACATCTAATCACTACAATTAAAATACTTTTCAGGAAACCAGCTGTGTGCACTCAGGCTTCATCCTGCAGCACCCACAGCTGCTGAATGGTGTTTGCTAAACAGGGAACTCATTCATCACTTCCCTTAATCCACACTGTGATCCAAGAAATTAGCCTGTCATAACTAATTGTTCAAGCATGTCCAACTCAGGTTGAGTTAATTAGCTTTCCTTTGTTGCGGCTCATCTGATCACCTGATACTGCCTGAACTTGTGCCATGGCAGACGGCAGAGAGAAAGAGAGCAGTGGCACCTTGTGCTTTGTACGTCCTTAAATATTTAAGTGGCGCTCATTAGAAAATCTCTGAGCTGGATGTCATCATACAAGCCTTGGAAACTCAAGCTTTGAGCTCTGGCATCTTTCAGGCAGTGGTTTCTGTGTCAGAAAGCGTGATGGGACGTCGCTGCGAGGCCTGTTGTGGTGGCTCGAGTTACTATTGTCACTGGTTCAGCCTCAGCGCTGCGGCACGTGGTAAGTGACATGCAGCATCAGCAATCTGTAATGAGGTCCAGCTGAACATAAAGTGGCAGCAATTCAGTTTAGTTATTTTCAATATTGCCATTAAAAACATCTGGTTACACGATACATAGAAGTGAAGTAAATTGAAACCCTGTAATTTAACGCAGAGGCAACTGCTTCATTATCAAATGTGTGCTGTACTTTCCAGGTATTATCATGCAAGAAGCGTCCATTTTACTGGGTTAGGGTGGTTGGCCGTGCTGCAGCAGCAGGTAATTCAAGTCTCAGGGACTTAAAAACACGAGCTGATACCCGTGCCCCCTTTGTTTCCCAGCTGGCCTTTGTTTGAGATATTTCCGCCTGGTTAACTTCCGAACGCGGAGTTAGAGGAGGCAGCCTTTGTCCTGACTTAGTGACTGAGCCCCTGAGGATGGAGAGACGAGTGTGGGGGGGGGGGGAGTTTTGTTTGGGCCATCTGTTGCTGTTGCTAAGACAATTCGTCTTGACTTTTTACCCTCCTGCCTCAGACTGTTTACACACACACACACACACACACACACACACACACACACACACACACACACACACACACACACACACACTCACACACTCACACACATGCACACACAAAGACACCAATAGATGGACAAATACCCATAAAAGGGCTAGTTAAAAGTCACTTGAAAAAGTTTAAATTTAACTTATGCTGATGAAGTACAGATGAGTAGGTTAGTGTTTTGCTCAATTCTCGTAGGGACAGGGAAGCAGGTCAGAGAGTAGATGTGGTGGATGGATCTAAATACAGGGCAAACCTGGAAGAAAACCTGTTCGAAGCTATTAGAAGGAGGTTTAAGATGTTTTATTTTTGATTAATATTATGTGACTTAAACATTTTAAAGGGACCGCACATTATGAAATCTTATATGTTTGTTGAAATGCAGAAAATAAACTTATGCTTTCAACAATGTGTACTGAAAATCTAACACTGCACATCACCCTGAACACACCATCCCACAATGAAGCATGGTGGTGGCAGCCTTATGCTTTTAAGGATGCATTTTTTTGCAGTGATTAATATAATGTTATTTCCCTTTATTTCTCTGTTTATGACATTGTTACATGTTTAAAATCTATAGGTTTGATAAAATGTTGCAATTTAAACACATTAATGTGAGCCCACACCTAAAATCTTAAAAGGTATGTTTGAAATGAAAATTAATAGGGTAAATTTATATTTTCCATACACACACACAACAGCACTACACACACAAAATCTACACCATCCGTATTGTAAAACATGGTAGTGGCAGCATAATGCTTTAACTGATGCTAAATGCAAGGCAATGCTGAAAGAGACCTTGCTGGACTGCAGCAGAGTTTAGGGTAGAGCAGAGGTTCACCTTCTAGCT
Source organism: Valencia hispanica (assembly GCA_963556495.2). NCBI lineage: Eukaryota > Metazoa > Chordata > Actinopteri > Cyprinodontiformes > Valenciidae > Valencia > Valencia hispanica. The sequence goes on from OY747707.1 coordinate 23,719,092, forward strand.
GGACAATGACTCTGAACATACTGAGAGAGCTACAATGCAATGGTTTAAATCAAAGTACACCGATGTGTTAGAATGGTCTGGTCGAAGTCCATACCTAAAATAATTTGAGAATCTGTGGCAAGGCTTACATTTTACAGACATTCTCCATGAAATTTGACTAACAAAATGTGGTTCTATATAGTTTTGACCCGGTGAGGGAACTAATAATACACACTGCACTTTTCAGATCACCATTATGTATTCCTTTGTGTGAATCTATCACGTAAAGTGACACAAAAATAAATGTGCCTTTGTGGTTCTAGCGTGACATGTGGTAAAATCAATGGATATGGACACTTTTGCAAGCCTCTGAAAGTGCAATGTTTGAATTAGCACCTCTGTCCTAATTATTTTCTCAAGAAGAAGTGCACTTGATAACTGTTCCTGTCATGAATGAATTTTGAAAGTATTTATGAGATGTAGCGGGCAAAACAAAATCCAGATGATCGGAAAACATCTGGGTTCGTCTCTCACCAACTGAGCCACCTAAAACCCACAAATATTTTTCCCCAAATGTCTGCATGATAGAAATTTTCTACTGATGCAACACCGGATATGGGGAGTGGGAAATTACAAATCCATGAGCCATCCCAATGCTTTCCAAGTTACTACGTGCCCACAGTTGTTGTCCGCTTGTCTTGTAATATTCAGTGTTACAACATAATTCCATCTTTTTCTTCTTTGTTAGCTTTAAAACCAGGGTAATTGACACAAAGAACCTGTGCAAGATGGAAAGTGAAATAACTTTCTGCTTGGTTTAACCCCTCCTTTCCACAGTTACATAACAGTAAAAGATTTACTTAAAATCCTCATAGTGAACTCGATTAATCCCCTGGCTTGTCTCACGTGAAGCAGCTTTTCCAGGTTCCAGCCTTGCGCACTGAGATGGTACCAGGCCGACACTGTCACCCCCTGATGTTGAGCTCACTAAGCATGTCATAAAAAAACTGAACTTGTGTTAATGAGAGGCCACGTGTTGCAGAATACCTCTGTCACACGTGTGTTTGTCTCCTTTTCCACACAATAGGAGGCGGGACATTATCAGCTGCCCACACCCTTCCTTTTTCACCTCGACCCCCCCACACACACACACTTTAGCCTCCTCCTAATTTATAGGACCCTCTTTATCCAACTGGCTGTCATCCCCTGAGGCTTGAGGGCCACTTTTAGCTCTGCTCCATTAGCTGACTGAAAGCACAAAAAGAAGTCTTGATGGGGGACTGGCTGCTTGAACTTAGCAGTGCTTTGTCTAAATAAAAAGACTAAATTTCCAGTTTCAAAGATGCAAGATTAGTCATTTCTCTGAGCTCTTAAGGAAATACATTTATTGGATTTTGTAACAGAATAACTCAAGGAGCAGTCATTGTTTTTAAAACATCAAAGCATATGATAGAAATACATCTTTTATACATATTTGCACTCCATGGATGAGAGTGTACGCTACCATGGCAGCCTGTTGTTAATTCTTAATGAGGATTGATGTCTGGAAGTGGTGACCTCGTCTAAGGTTGCCTAGTGGAATCCATGCATATTGATCTTTTTAGTTTTATGCTCTGTTGGACACACAATTCATTTACGCTCCCCCGACCATCTCGTCGGCAGCACTTCTGATGATTGATGGTTGGTTAGAGATAAGCTTTTTGTGAGAGGGTCCGAATTAGGTTCAGCTAAAATCCTACATGTGAAATGTTACTCCTTACTACTTGAGGATGTAACTAATTCATCCTTTCTCTTTATATTGCTTCCAAGAAGTCTATCTTTCTCTTGATCTTCTAAATTTGACGTGAGCAACATATCTTCAGGATTTATGGAAGTTTTCTTTTAAGTTCTAGTTTTTAGACTTTGACTGCTGATTTCTTTCTCACTTTCACTCAATTTACTGACCATTTGGAGATATATTTTAAGTTGGATCTCGTTGTTCTTTGTTTCTAGAATGTTATTCTCTTATTTTTCCAAAGACATTTACAGCACAATCTAAACATAAGAAGGCTTTTACTGTGTCCTTCAGACACAACGTGTTCTATAATTATACATCCAGCGCTGTAAGGAAATGACGGCTCATCTTAGCAATCAGCTTCAGATTCCTGTTTTTACTCCAAATGTCTGAGCTCTTAACAAACAAGTCTGCAATGGAGAAAATCTGGTTGTCCAGTGGAAATTTGCGTTTTCTTGTTCATTTTTGTCAGTTAACTTATTTAAATTTTTTAATGAAAAAATAATAGATAGTATTACTTTAATACTTTAGCAAAAAAGTATATGCATTGTGGTTTACTTGTCTAAAACGTTGTAAAGGAAATATTGGTGGTATAACATACATTTTTTAATGACTGACATGTTACTTTGGGATTTGTAATCTGATATTTTCTTTTAAACCAGCCTTACATCAAAGATTTCAAGCTTCTTTGATGATAGTGTAGACGAATCAAAGCTGTAGTGTAGCAGTTGTAGAAAAATGTCTTACGTGACTGGATTGGAGACCTTTTCAAACAAAATTTTACTTAGATTTGATGAAGAAGATCCTTGGTGGGTCGGATTTGTGCTGTGTAAATGTGGGGATGGAAAAGATCAGAAGGCAGAATTTATTGTTAAAATTCTAAGCAAAAACCCAGTTTTTGTGAGGAAAAACTGTAGTTAAAAACTGTGTTAAGTTTATCACATTGATTATTGTGTTTCAGGGAGCCCGTGTCTGGCTGAGACACAAGGAGCAGCTCCTTCCATCCATTGTCAGCTCCTTTGATGACTTGTCCCTGGTTCTCACCACCGACTACGGGAGGGTAAGATTTTTTTTCTCTCCCTCATTTCTTGCTGCTCAATGACCTGGTTCACTTGCAACCTGACTTGCAAGAAGTTCTTTCAAGTCCCCCATAAAAAAAAATTATTTTAAAATCCAAGCTGCAGTTTTAAAGCATTGTGTGCATGAAACATTTCTGCCTGGTTTTGTTATAATGTGAGGGGGAAATTGCCCATTGTGCATGTGTGGTTAGCAAGCTGATTGTTTTACCATATGAGTTTCATTTGATGGCTCTGCAGTGCGATCAACACCTTTTGTAAGTAAGTAAGAATGACAGGAATGAAGTCCTACTGACAAGTCTTTGAGCTGAGCTTATCTGTTTGGCAGTGCGCAGTAGTCTTTGTGTCTGGAGGAAATCCTGTTTGAGATGCAGAGACATTGAGAGAGGTCTGTGTGTCAGACACTGCAAATCAGAAGATTTAAATAATATTCTTGTGGACTTCAGAGTGAGATTAAATCCATACAGTCGTTGAGTGTAAAGACTTCTGTTCACAGGATTTAGACCTGCAGCATCTACTGTATTGTCCAAGGCACACTAGTATTTCTCTTTAGACTTTTTCTGAAGTAAGAGAAAAAAAGTAATATAAAAGAGGATTGGGAAAGTTTGAAGTATAGAAAAGCAACATGTAGAAATAAAATGGCATGTATAAATCGTTTTGCAATAAAGGGTTCAGTTCAGTTCAGGTTTTTGTTATTTATAGACCATCGGTTCCCAACAAATGTCTCAAAGGCCCTTGCCAAAAAAAATCCAAATCAGTAAAATGTGTTCTTGTCTTGACACATTTACAGAAAATTATCATTACCTTTGTCTGTTTTTAGTGGGCCTTATTAGTGGGCTAATAAGAAAAAAGACATAAACAAGGTGGCAAACTCACAATAAGAATATGTAGTAACTATGAAGAGTTGGTTGACAAGAAAAGAGACTCACTTGCTCACTTGATTTTAGGCTATATTTAGTAAGTATATTTATTATCATGTCCTATGATCACCGATATATGGTTATGCCTCACTGTTTTAGAGAGCTTTGACACCAAAGGCTCTTTTTTGGCCTAAAAGTGTTTTAAAATTATTTATCTGCTTTGGAAAACAAGGATATGGCCGATTGTGATTTGTCTATGTTTTATGCTTGCAATCCTCTTATGTTTCCTGGTTTTAATGTGTGTGTATATATATGTTTGCTCTTTAAGCTAATTATGCATACCAGTGACTCCCAAAGTTTTCTGGTCATGACGCACAAAAGAACAGTGGAGACTTGACCCCACTTATCAACTAAGTATGCAAATAATACTAGAAATTTAATTAAACAAAGGTATCTTGACAATTGGCGCTCAATTTAGATTGATTTCTAAGGATCTCAAGATCCCCCTCCGGTGATTTGAGACCCAAAGTGGGGTCCTGACCCTAACCTTTGGAGGCACTGTTGTAAACGGTGCTGATGTTTTTATGCGTAGCGAGCAGATTTACAGAAAAGATGCACTGCACAATAATTTTCCTCCATGACCATAATATACAGCCCCTCTCTGACCCAGACTGTTGCCTCTACACGCTATTAAACATTAACCTTCATGCCATGCCAGAAAATTGTGATGTGTTGAGCTTCAACAACTTCCTCCCCATTGTCATCCCATACTGACACAATGTTTGACTGTCTTCCACATTTTGACACATCCCAATTTTTTCAGTGCATTTACATTACTTCAGAAGAGACAGGCACACCAGAATCTTGCTTTAATAACCATGTGGGAGTATTTTTTTATTCAGTCCAAGATGTTTGTCTTCAGGACCTTGGCAAAAATTGGACACTGAACTTCCTGAATAACACATTCCAGTCTGCTAAGTGAAACACAAACAAAGTTTTTAATGACTCTTAAACCGTCAACCAACCTGTGGATGATATCCCAGTGGTTGGGCTAATCCTGGATAACAATAGATCAGTCCTATAAAGGGGGAGGTTTGGTACATGGCCCGGAAACAGGAACAGGAATTTGACTCTGAATGCAAAGATCACAGAGAGTGGATCTCAGGAAACATAAATGCTTACCATATACTCCCAACTATATCTTTGGTTGTAACAGAACTGGTTTAGAGACTACCTTCAGCACCAGCCCTGGTCTATCACTGCCTACTTTTTGATGGAAAAAACTAATTTAAAACCGAATTTGCATACTAAATCTCTCCTAATGTCCTTGATCAAATAACATGTATTTTAAAATCCCAGAATATCTAAAACAGCTGCTCTCTCTCACACATGGTAATGTTTTTTTAGTCAGAAGGCAAAATGAGTCTGACATTTTTAAATTGTGTCATAAAAGTAGTACATTTGGTATACATGTCTAATTGCAGTCACTTTTAAAACACTACAAGGCTGTATTTCTTCTCATTATTATTATTCAGACACATTAGCTGACAAAATCTTCAACTATGTAAAGAAGAGACATCTGTGGTTTTATTCTTGCTATACCTACGTGTGCAATGGTCTGACGTAAAAATTAGAAGTGTCTAAATGCATCTGCAACTTCTCAGCTCATCTGTTGTATCTCCCAGTATTAAATGATAAAACTGGGCTCCACATTAAACAAAAGTTTACCCCTTACATTTTTTTTCCCAAATAGGGGTTTCTTATTGAGCTTGCTTAAAGTTCACCATGTAAAAAAAAAAAAGAAGTTTTCGGTTTACAGTTCTCAAGCAAGGTCTCTTCACTAATAAATACATTAACAACTGCAAAGATGATGGGGATAAAAAAATCAATAAAAACGGTTTTATGTAACTTCGAAATCAGAACTCTATTTCCTTCACAAACACGTCTATTTTGAAGAAAAAAAATTCTTGGCCATACTTTGATAGTTGGAGGGCCCAGTTCTGAGCCCCTCCTCCAGCATGGTCTCGGGACAAATATCGGAGGCCGTACTTGTAACAGGACAGGTGATGTTTTGTTGCACGGTGCACACACAGGATGCTCATTTCACTTCGTCATTTGCCACAAGACAACTTAAAAACATGTATATTGTAATCTAGTACTCCTGTATTATCATGTACACCCTACTTACTGGCAGCCTCACTTGCAAAGCAAAGCAGCTGAGTACATGAAGGAAAATGCACATCAAGGATGAGCATTGGTTAAAAGTCATCATGTGAGTGATGGTAGCCAGATCATTTTATTGACCTCAATTTTTATTAATACTTAAATGTTACTGTTCAGGGGCACAGGCATGGCTCCACATGGACATACTCTCCCAAAAAAAACCTCAAAAAAGGGAACTTGGGGCATCACACAGGAAAGGGGCAGGTGCCCAAGCCTCCAGCACAAAAACAAATGATCATCACTATGCTGGTAAACATTTAAGCACGCATGCTCTGAAGCTCATTAGTCACGTACTGTAAATAAGTTATTCTGTAGTAGTTGTGGTAACGATTTACATTCTGAGTCCTGAGTCCATTCTGTGTTCAATCAGGTTGAATGTAAAAGATTTGTGAGCCAGAGCAAACGTATTTATCCATGTGGTCTTCCGGGATGTTTTATGATGTCTCTGTGGTCAGTGGTAGGAATAACTGGAGTGTGAGAGGACAGCAGAAGAGGCAAACTAAGTTTCTCTCAGCAGAAAAGAATGTAAAAACCCTCAGTTAGAACCTTTAAACGCTAACAGTTGGCTAACGTTGACGTTTTTGTGACAGGAGGTGGGAGGAAACTTTTGAATCTGACCTGATCCTGGAATGCCTCGTATGGTTGCGACATCTGAACAGAGCATTTTGGTTATCAGGCCAAACATATGGGCTTCTCTGCTGTTTCCAACTACAAAGATGCTGTAGCAAGAATGAGAGGAATGTAAGACTGAGCAACAGCCAGTCTGCATCTTCAGAATCCTCCACTGACCTCATGTGATCCTCTGCTCCCGATGGGGCCTTTATCAGAGATTTATCATCACTTTGTGAACCAAAAAGAGTTCCACAGAACCAATGTTCTTCGTCATGTACTGTATGTCTAGATGTTCTTGATGAACTTCTTTGTACCATGTCAGAGGTGTGTTTTTTAAATGTTAATTTGAAAAGGGGGTCTGGTGATACACCTTCATCCATTGCTTCGGTGGCACCACCTATCTGAATGCTGAGTTAGATTTAAGATTTTCACCCATCAGAGCAGCTGCCTTAAGAAACAGACCTAACCTCTTTGATAGTTACCATCATGCATGTCTGGTGTGTCCAGATGGCTCTGTGACTCTTACCCAGCTGGATTAACAGTGTGTGATTATTTCCAAAGCAGTGTGCATAAAGAAAAGAAGAAGCAGATCCATCGCATAAACTAAAGAGCTGTTGTTGGTCATGTGCTTTCTCTCCTTTTTATAGGCCTTTCCCTAAAAGTTATGTTATTTGACTACACCTAAATAATAATATTAATGATTGCTTTTTTCATGTGTAAAAGCAGTATTGAATTTTAAACAATTTACACATTTCTTTATATTAATTAGGGATTTAAGGATCTTGAAATCTGTGCAAAATGAAAATGTAAACCATTGAAAGAATTCTACATTTTCACTTTGGTTCAGAAAACAGCTTTTTTTCATAGTCCTTTAACACACAGTTTCTGTGGTTTAAATGGATAATTGATGGCCCCCTGCCTTAATCAGTCCATTGAGTTTTTATGTCCATTCAGGACTAAAGCTACAGAAATAATGTACTTCTTGCATCTGTGTCTTTGCAGATCTGTTGGTAAAACTGAACCAAAATGTTTTCTGTTGCTGTGTAAATTATCCCCTCTGCCTTTTTTGTTTTTGCATTATTTGATTTTTATATTTTTTACTATCATTATTCCTTACTTACACACCCCCACCACCCTTTCATTTTCCTCTGGGATCTGGGTGGGATCTCCTTTGCAACAGATGGATTAACTGTAAAACAGAGGGCAGTCAGAAATGCTTTAAAAATCTAAAAAGAAGATAAAGAAAGCCTGTGTCCGTCTGTGTGACCCTGAGCCCGTTAATGTTTTTGTCTGCCCATGTGTCCCTCCTAAAGGGCTTAACTTATAAGAAATGTGTCTGAGCAGCAGAGCCTGACTCCACCTACAGTATGTGTGAATATTAAGTGGGGCAGGGTGAACAAAGCACAGCAGCAGCAGGGTGGGGCTGCAGAGAATAGGGGAACAAAAGGAGAAAAACATCACTGTCTCTAAAAAAGTTTATATGCGCTTACGGCTTCTACAATAAAATATTTGTTTTAAAGCTCAGCTGGACATTTTTGCAGTTTATTGCATTTTAACTTAAGAATCAACCTGATAACAACAAACATTTTCTAGTTACTTACTGTGTCCAATGTTTTACTTTAAGGACAAAATATATGAAAAATTACTTTAATTATCAAAAGTATGCTGTTTTGTCGAACTGTCTTTAACCAAGAAACATTGGTGCAATATTTGGTTGGGTATTATATTTGAATTGCCAGGCATTCACATCTTGACCGCTGATAATCCATTTGCCCACCTGGACGGTCTCTAACTGCCTTTGATGTGCATCTGATATATATTGTCAGAGGCTGAGAAGCTGAAGTTAACAGAAAATAGTGGGGATGTGCACAACGATAGAGAAGAGTCAGAAAAATGTGGATGAATTGTAATCAATATTGCCATTGTAATATTCAATCATAGTAATGCAATTACATGTTTTGCTGACATTGTCCAGTCCTATTTTTATATCCCAAACCTCTATCTATATGATTTAGCACCTTGGTCACTAAATCTAAATCAGGTGAGGCTTAAATGACAGTAAAAATTCACCCAATTGACAATAAATAAATGTAATCTGACTCAATGCTGAATATTTCTCCATTTTTAGAGAATTTTCTCTTTGTTTCCCTTCCCAGGTCCTGCTTCCCCTCCCCACCTGTACAGAATTTAAGCTTAGAAAAATATAAATATATAATATAAGAAATAATAACTAAATCTAAAGAAAAAACAATATTTTGATCCTTGAATAGTTACATCACGAGTTTGAGGGACAAAAACTTTAATTAGCAACCTAACTTCACAAACATGTCATTTTCTGTCATGTGTGCAGCCATGTGCTCTGGAGGGTAGGTTTCTAGCTTTCCAATGTCAACACTGTCTGGAAATAATTGAATAGTGCAGTAAACAACTTCACCAATCAATCCTAAATCGCACGTAGTTGTAAATGGCCTGAAGCCGTCTCTGGCTGCCACTACACCAAATCTGATCGCTAACCTCCATGAAGCCACGCCCACCTCGTGGCACACGGGTAGTTGGGATTCTTGAAGGGCTTCTTTTTTTTGGAGTTGGGTTTGTGTCACTCAGGTATTTTTTGCAGAGGATGTTTTGTAAATTGCTGGTAGCTTGTAGTTAGAACTAGAACTAGTTATTATGGTTCTAACTGAACATTAGTGCATCACAAGCTTGTAGAAAATTACAATCTAAAAAGTTGTACACGTTAAGTAAATTGAATATTTTTAGTTAACTTTATTGAGACAAGCAAGAACTATTAACAATCTACAGTGATAGGGTTTAGCAACCAATCTCTCAGTATATTACCCACAGTGAAACTCAGACCCCTCTGAGGCAAAACCGAGAAAAAATGAAACCCTTTTTGATGTTGAAATTTCCAGCTCAGCTTTCCATGAAAGTCCCTGATATTTTGGACATGGAAAAATTCCCCGAGGGTCACACTGTGAAATCTGAACAGTGAGGTTTTTTTTAGGGGTTTGCTGTGTGGTTAAGAGGCATTTTAGAAGCTGGTTGTAAAACGCCCTCCTTTATTTACAAACATTAGCCAGGCTCCTTACTCCTACAAAAGTATTTACATCCCTTGAACTATATTTTACATTTTGTCATATGTTGACCACAGCTTTGAGTATATTTTCTTAGGATTTAATGTGATAGATTAACACAAAGAAACAAAGAAACTTGGAGGCAAAATGTATATTTGAAAAGAAATTATGACTGATAATCTGAAATGTGTGGTGTGCATTTGTATTTATCCCCCTGGAATACTTTTGTATTTTATGGTATGTCTATCGGCTTTGCACATCTTTCTGTCAACTTTTTTTTTGTTTGCAAAATAGCTCAAACTCAGTCAGATTACATCAGGAGCTTCTGAGAATATCAGTTCTGAAGTCATACAACCGATTCTCAGTTGGACTGAGGTCAGGACTTTGACTAGGCCATTCCTACAAACAAATGCTTTGCTCTATACCTTTGCATGGCTCTTGCTGTTTGATAAGGGTCCTTGCCCTGCTCGAAGATTAACCTCTTCCCAAGCCTCTAGTCTTACAGCTTCTAACAGGATGTCTTCAAGGATTGCCTTGTATTTAGCTCCATCCATCTCCTCAACTCTGACCAATCTCCCTGTCTCTGCTAAAGAAAAGCATCCCTGTAGCATGATGCAGCCACAATAGTTCAGAGTAGCATGAAGCCCAAAATGTCTCATCTGACTCATCTGACCAGAACAACTTCTTCCACAACTAAAATGTGTCCTTTCAATATATTCTACCTTTTGAGTTGTGAATCTCTGCAATTCCTCTAGATTAACCATGGAAATCTGTGTTGCTTCCCTCGATGTTGTTTTCCTTGTTCCTTGTATAACCTAATCCTCCTTTAAATTTCTTCACAGCTGCGTGTCTGACTCGTTGTGGTATTTGGTCTATATACATTCTCTAACAATACTCTGATGCCTTAACAAAACAGATGGATCTATACTCAGATTAAATTACACACAAGTGGACTCTGTTTACTAAGTATGTGACCTCAGAAGGCAATTGGATGCACTGTACTTTACTCTGGGGCATCACAGTAAAGGAGGGTTACACATGCATGCCACACTTTTCACATTTTCATGTTTAAATAGAAATGGAAACCATGCCTAATTTTCCTTCTACTCCACAATTAAACACTTTTTGTCTTGGATTATTGCATAAAATCCTATTAAAAACTGTAGTTTCTGGTTTTATTTAAAAAACACGTGAACTATTTAAACAGCTGTGAATACTTGTACGTGCAGCTGGGCTTCCGTTATGTTTGCTCTGAAAGAGTGAGGAACAGAAAATATCTTCGAGTGCTTCAGGAAGGTTTCTTACATTACTTTATTATAGTTCACATGCATTTGGTTGTTTTATGCTATTTTCTCTTGTATTATATAAGCAACGCTGTTGTGAGATGGAGTGAAGAGTAGTATGCTACATTTTCCTGAAACTTGAGTTGAAACTGAGAGTGTAATCTTGCCCTTTAGCGCTTTCTGTTCTCTGTTAGACTAAATGATCTTTACTGCTGGTGACCCTAATGCCAATCTATACTTGGGTTTTAGTGGTTTGGTTGATAGTGAGTCACATTAGGAAGAAAATTTAAATTTTTGCTCCATTGCTATTTCTTCCACCATAAATGGATAAAGAAAATGTAATTTCCTTTCTTGTGTTAACAAAGCAACATAGTATAATGACGAATAAATACCCAATCGAAGCAGACAACTTTATATGTACTTATTTTCAAATTCTCAAGTAAAGAACTGAGATTTAGATCAATGGTTACATTTATGACCAACAAAAACCTCATCTGGATTTACGTGATTCAAGAAACACAGGTTTTTATTGCCCAACTGACTATTGCTATCTGAATCCAGGTAATGTTAACAGAAAAGAGATCAACATCTGTGTTTACCATATGCTCTGCTCATGTTGATTTTCACATCAAGTTACTTGACCCTTCACCAATTTCTACCTCAATTACCTCAATTTTCCTATTAGTATTATTATTTTCATTAACAAATTCTTGGTTCAAAGACAATCACTTTATCTGCAAGGGTTAGGAATAATTTTGGGCTAACTGTAGATACTCAAGTATCATATACAATTTCATCTATTTGCATATTATTTATGAAAATCTCTGCTTTAGGGTCTTATTTTAGTTTCAACCAAGGGGCAAACTCTGCCGCTCAGAATTGAGGCCATCCCGGAAGTAACAAAAATTGCAGTTCACCCCTCATCCGCTGGGGGCTGGCTCCAGAAAGGAGCAATTTCCCATTGACTCCCATGTTAAAAAGGCCAACTTCACAGCAGAAATAAACATGTTTACAGCCTGGTTCAAAAAACCATTTTAGGTTTAATAGGTCAGGTTTATCGTCATGACAACTCTGAGGGGGGTGAATTTTTTTCTAACTCATCCGTTTAGACATATTTTAATCTTGAAATTATGAATAATTAGGGGCGTGTCCGTTTGATTGACAGGTCTCGGATGAGCCGTCAGCGCTAAGGCTGGTGGCTAACGGTGGCTAGCAGCTTGCCGCCATAGACTGCTTACCCTCCCTGCTTGCTCCGGGGAAGGCCTTCAGCCTGGGACTCCCGTTAAGACTTTGGCCATTTCGTTTCTCTGAACTTGAACATCAGTTCTATCCGCAAACTTTATTAGTGTTTAGATATAAATCGTGCACTTATTGGACAAATATGGCTTGCTGTGGTACTGATTGCACTAACAGACCGTCCAAGAAGTCTCTGCTCCATTTTTTTCGGTAAGTAAAATAATATTCATGTACATTATTTTGTAGATGAAGCTCCTGCAGCAGAGCTCCTTAATTAGCAAAGTAGCTAGTTAACCACGCTGGAAAACTAAAAACTGAACAGGTTAAGATGTTGTGCATTTAAGAAAAGGCTTGTTGGTCAAACATGGGTTGAAATGATCACATTTCTTATTTACTTTACATGTCGATTTATTCAAACTTCACATAGTTTTAGTAATAGCTATGGGCAAACAGGGCTTTATGAGTTTATTTGACAAAATTATTGAGTTGTGCTCATTTCACCTTCAAAATAACCTATTGATCGCTTCGCGGTCAAGACACACACACACACACACATATATAGGCTTAAATATATACATATATACAAATAAGAAGGCAATTGGATGCACTGAACTTTACTCTGGGGCATCACAGTAAAGGAGGGTTACACATGCATGCCACACTTTTCACATTTTCATATTTAAATAGAAATGGAAACCATGCCTAATTTTCCTTCTACTCCACAATTAAACACTTTTTGTCTTGGATTATTGCATAAAATCCTATCAAAAACTGTAGTTTCTGGTTTTATTTAAAAAACACGTGAACTATTTAAACAGCTGTGAATACAATAACGTATTGATCGCTTCGCAGTCAAGACACACACACACACATATATAGGCCTAAATATATACATATATAGAATTATATATACAAATATATATATATATATATATATTTTTTTTTTATACATACATATTTTATATATATATATAATGTGCACGTTATTTTGACGGTTTTAACATGTAAAGTAGATAAGAAATGTGATCATTTCAGTCCGTCGACCAAGCAGCCTCATCTTAGAGGCCCATTTGTTTACAAAAAAAATCATTTTTTTCCCAACTAACTCCAGATATATTTCAGATTTTGTTGTCAGAGATTTTTTACTTTTTAAAAATTAATAAGAGTTGTCAGTTAAGGCATTAACCATTTCTGATATGCTGTCATATGGGATTCACTTTCATATTTGTACTTTTATACATACACCCATAAGTGTTATGTCTGTGTGTTCATTTGTTTACAGCACGTTTGTCTTGTTGTGGTGAGTTGGTTTCCAACTAAGACGGGCAATGTTGAAATTTTAAGTTTTTAATATACATTGGGTTTTTTTTCTTACAGATTATATAAATCGCCTAAAACTACAGGAAGATCATAAGGAGAAGTACTTAACATTATATGTGCATCATCTTTAATGCCACTTCTTTCATATCGTTAGGTGCTGTCCGTTTTTTGTTTTTGATTAAATAAACAACAAATGAATGAAGTTTGTTTTTCTTTCACACAGATATTGTTTCCATTTCAGGAAAAAAAAATCATAGTTTTGTATCCGCATAAGAAGTATGATTTGGCTTTGTAATATTGCAGACGCCAAGGTTTATTTTATTATTGAGATGTTGAAGGAATTTATCAAATTCAAAAATGCAGTTGGCTGATTAATTACTTTGTTTTATTTTTTCCCTTGTTATATACTGTTGAAAGAATTTTCAGTCATTATAGAGAATAAAACATTTATTTTTTTTAAACACAAGATTCTATAAAAGAAAGGGACACAGATAAAAAAACAAGGGGGGCCAGAAGGCAAAAGAGACTTATGTACAGTAAAATGGGGTTGGGGGGGGGCAGAGTTGTCAACAGTGTTATGGCAACAGATGTAGTTGTTGAAATAAAAAAACTACACCAACAACACATTAGACATAACAATCAGGATTATATTTATACTTTTTGCGTTCAAAAGGACTGTCATGTCTAATGTGAGGATGCGTGAAGATGGCACCATTTAAACTAGGAATAAAAGAAGCCATAACACTGTTGACAAACTTCCTGGCCTTTTCTATTTTTGCTGGGTTTACACCTGCCCTCTATCAACGTCTTTGGGTGATGGAGGAGAAGATGATGGACATCTGAGGGTGGAGAAGGTAAAGCTGGTGCAGGTCCTCCATCATCATGTTCACCAACTGGACACTGCTGACCATCCCCATGTCATCTCCACCACAGCTGATGATGAGGACATCTAGAGCTGCTCTTCCTCCTTTCCACCTCAGCCTCCAGCCAAACCAGGAGATACGGACGTCTGGGAGGCCGAGGTTTCCTCCGATGGTTTCTTCAGCTTTCTCAGAACTATGTCAGACATAGCTGTCTCCAATGATCCAAATGGCTCTGGAGAAAAAAACTAGCATAATGAATGGCAGTTGCATAGGTGTGGCTTATCGGTTGAAAGTATAATACTATTAAAATTCTACATGAAGTGATGGAGACAGGTACTTAAATTTTCTGCTTTGTTTGGCTGTTGTGTGTCACGAGGTGTGTGGAGAATGGACCCAAACGCACTCGCTGAAGGAAGGTGCAGGATGTTTATTACAGTGATGAGGTCATGGTGATGATGATGATGATGAAGACACTGGATATCGGGCAGGGAAGGAAGACAGCAGGAAGAATGACACACCATGGGGATTGACAAATACTACTGACTACTACTAGGAATGATCCGGCCGGGAGTGAAAGGAAGTGAGGGGTCTTAAAGGCAGGAGGTGAGTAGGATCAGGTGTGGATGATGAGACAGACAGGTGAAGACAATAAGGAAGGAATTTGGCAGCATGACAGGACCCCCCCTTTAAAGGTGGATTCCAGACGCCGTGGAGAGAGTAAAAAAGAAAGGGAAGAGAAAAAAAACAAGCACCCTTGCCAGGGTGGGTGAAGGGGGCCCACGGAAGGAGGGCCCGAGTCTCTTTGGGTACGCCCCTGGAAGTCTGGCGGACGGCCCCGGCGGCGGCCCCTGAGGACCTGGAGGTCGGGTGGACGGCCCCGGCGGCGTCCTCTGGCTGAACGGAGGTCGGGCGGACGGCCCCGGCGGTGTCCTCTGGCCGGACGGAGGTCGGGCGGACGGCCCCGGCGGTGTCCTCTGGCTGGACGGAGGTCGGGCGGACGGCCCGGCGGCGTCCTCTGGCTGGACGGAGGTCGGGCGGACGCCCCCGGCGGCGTCCTCTGGCTGGACGGAAGTCGGGCGGACGGCCCCGGCGGCGTCCTCTAGCTGGACGGAGGTCGGGCGGACGGCCCTTGGGTCTTCTTCTGAGGGTCAGGTAGCGCCAAAGATGCCTGGCCGGTAAAGGTCGGCCGAGACAAAGAGAGTCTGGAGGCTCGGACGCCTCCTGAGACGAAGAGTCTGGAGGCTCGGACGCCTCCTGAGACGAAGAGTCTGGAGGCTCGGACGCCTCCTGAGACGAAGGTTCTGGAGGCTCGGACGCCTCCTGAGACGAAGGTTCTGGAGGCTCGGACGTCTCCTGAGACGAAGGTTCTGGAGGCTCGGACGCCTGCTGAGACGACCGTTCTGGAGGCTCGGACGCCTGCTGAGACGAAGGTTCTGGAGGCTCCAGTGACGGGGACGGGTCCTCCCTGACCCTCCCTGGGAGCTTCAGCGATGGGGACGGGTCCTCCCTGACCCTCCATGGGAGCTTCAGCGACGGGGACGGGTCCTCCCTGACCCTCCCTGGGAGCTTCAGCGACGGGGATGGGTCCTCCCTGACCCTCCCCGGGAGCTCCAGCGACGCATGGGGAAATGTCCATCGCTGGAGAGCCGCCGCTGTGACCGCCAGAAACACGGCAGCCACAACAACGGCGGGCTCTGGAGCTGGAATGGGCTCTGGAGCTGAGCTGGAATGGGCTCTGGAGCTGGAACGGGCTCTGGAGCTGGAACGGGCTCTGGAGCTGGAACTGGAACGGGCTCTGGAGCTGGAACGGGCTCATGGACTGGAACTGGAACGGGCTCTGGAACTGGAACGGGCTCATGGACTGGGGCTGGAACTGGAATGGGCTCATGGACTGGGGCTGGAACTGGAACGGGCTCATGGACTGGAACTGGAACGGGCTCATGGACTGGAACTGGAACTGGAACTGGAACGGGCTCATGGACTGGAACTGGAACGGGCTCATGGACTGGGACTGGAACTGGAACGGGCTCTGGAGCTGGAACGGGCTCACGGACTGGAGCCGGAACGGGCTCACGGACTGGAGCCGGAACGGGCTCACGGACTGGAGCTGGAACTGCCCCGGAAGCGGCCCCACCTCGGCGGCGTCGCTGCCTGCGGCGAGGCGCTCCCCTGGAGCAGAGGTAGGCCGTCTTGTCCCCATAGAAAAACTCGAAGAGGTCCTCCTCCCTGATGTGAGGAGCCCCGAAGAGCCAGCTGGAGGAGGGACAAAGACGGCGGGGGAGAGAACCGGCGGTGGGTGCCACGTGGAGATGGAGCCGACGTTGGTGGTCCGTGTGGCCGCGCCGCCCTGCTCCTCGCTCGCTGAAACTCCGGTTCGGCGGGTCCGTCGCCTACGGCCAGATGGTGGAGGCGGAGAGGGCGGACCGATCGTCTGGTCCAACGCCTCCTGACGAATCTTCTCCGCCTCGCGCCGCAGATCGGCGAGCTCCCGGGCCGAGAAGACACTCTGGAAGTGAGGGAGCACTCCGAGGATCTCCCCGGCTCCGGAGACCCGCACAGGGAGGTGAGGAGAGGCAGCGAGTCTGGCCAGGTTGGCCCAGATGTCCTGGCGCAGGGCGGCGATCTCCTGGGCGAGTGCTGGGTCCATGTTTAGGGCCGGATCATTCTGTCACGTGGTGTGTGGAGAATGGACCCAAACGCACTCGCTGAAGGAAGGTGCAGGATGTTTATTACAGTGATGAGGTTGTGGTGATGATGATGATAAAGAAGACACTGGACATCGGGCAGGGAAGGAAGACAGCAGGAAGAATGACACACCATGGGGATTGACAAATACTACTGACTACTACTAGGAATGATCCGGCCGGGAGTGAAAGGAAGTGAGGGGTCTTAAAGGCAGGAGGTAAGTGGGATCAGGTGTGGATGATGAGACAGACAGGTGAAGACAATAAGGCAGGAATAGGGCAGCGTGACATTGTGGAGGACAGGCATGCAGCCATTGTGACCTGGTAAACAAAATCTATAAAAAGAAACACAAGTGTCTTACTAAAAGTGCAACTTATCCCTTCCCAGACCTCAATAAATGATTAGTAAAATTCATACATTGCAGAATTGACTAGGATCGAAATTAGTCATATTAGATGTTGCCTACAATAGCTGTGGGAACAGTTTTTTTTAACTGGGAGATCCTACATGGTGTTACAATCACTAACAATTAGGGTAAATACAAATATTAATATAAATATGTGAACTATCCTTACTAATGTAGCTTGATCATGTATATCATGCAAAGACTAAATAGATCTCATACACTATTAATAACTAAGTAAAAAAATATTATTGAAAACTCGCATTAAGTTAATGATCATTTCATTTGAATAAATTATTTCAATTTAAATGTTAACCTACCGATTTAATATTGTATTTATAGCCTGGATGGAGGAGGGTAGCAGAGTTGCTCTACTGCGGCTTTCAGGCTAAAGGCGCCCGCTAACCTCAGTTAGCTTCAGTTAGCTTCAGTTAGCTCCAGGACTAGCTCCTGGCTACATCGGCTCAGAGTGTCAATCATCCCCCCCCGCCCTCACAGCGACACTCTCAGCTCCACCTCTTTGCCCATTTTTGTATTTTCTGGGAGTGACGAAACGCGTGACACAGACAAGATGGCGGCGGTGGGAACAGCCCATTTGGTTTCATTTTTGCTCTTCAGAAACCAATGGATGACGTCACTGAGGCTTCGTGACTTCGTCAACAAGTCGACTTTTATCAAATATGACAGATTATGACTCTTGATCAAACCAAAACAAATCTAAGCACCTTCCTGCCAGTAGCTGTTGTTCATTGGATTCTAATACCCACATTTCCTGGCAGTAAACTAAGAGTAGATGATCGCAAATACCTTTAAATGATCAAAGCAGGTAAAAAAAAAGTCCCATTGGTGGGTACAATTTGACATGCGGTTCATAAGAAACACCCCATTGCAAACTAGTCATTTTGCATGAGTGAAGTCGGGTAAAAAAAGATCAAAACTACAAAACAACAAAGTATAAAAATGACCAGCACATGTTGGTGTTATGAAGTAAATGCTATTTGTAGCCACAGCAGTTGTTAAGTTCAGTTGAAAAGATCATTGTTCATAATCATACTTCAACATCTTTTTCCTGATATTTAATCCATGTCAAGTCATGTAAGAAACAGGGTTATTGTAGCAGCTCTTTGGTTTTATTTGTCTAATCAAGCTTGGTTTTGTGAAAATACAATTAAGATAAAACATATTTTTGTTTTACAACTATTCTATCACAGTTTAAAAGCTAAAGTGAGAAGTATGTTTAATTAGTCACTTGGGTGCTGCTGTGAATCTGGGCCATTCTGAGGGTGTGGAGTTGGATCAGATTGTGAATGGATGCGAGATCTCCCAGTTTAAACTGGATACATGAGATCACACCCAGCATGCCAAATTTTTTACAATGTTCTGAACTGTTTTAAAAAGACTAACATTGTGTAACTCATGAGAGCGTTGTTGCTGTCATACTTTTGCTTCAGCTCACAATGATTGTTGAAGAAGAGCAACTTAGATTTTAATGATTTTAACAATTTTCGACCGGTATCTAACCTACCGTTTTTAAGTAAAATTTAGAAAAGCTTGTTTTAATTCAGCCTAATGATCTTCATTAATCTACACAATGTCCTGGAGAAATTTCAGCCTGGTTTTAGGGTGAACCACAGCACTGAGACGGCCCTTTGAAGATTTTAAATGATTTTAGATTAAACTTTGATGCCCAGAAGATGACAGTGTTGGCTCTACTGGATCTAAGTGCTGCCTTTGATACAGTAGACCACACTATTCTTTTGACCCGTTTAAAACAGATTGATCTCTCTGGTCCTGTTCACAAATGGTTCACACCCTATTTCACAGACAGGACTTTTATGGTAAGTTTAGATACCTGCTCCGCTAAGGTCCACAAGATTACATGTGTTGTGCCCCTGGGATCGATTTTAGGCCCAGTGCTTTTTAATCTGTATATGCTCCCTCTTGGCAGTGTCATCAGAAGATTTGGAGTGAACTTTCACAGTTAAGGTCTTTGCACACCGGGTCCGATGCAAATAAACGACACGAAATTGCGAAAAATCAGAGGCCGAAAATTGACGTGTTGTGTATGCACACCAGACGCGCTGCCAAATTGCGAATAAATTATGAAGATTCTATTAAAAAAATGTAAAACGGCAAAACTAAAAATGGATTCAACATCAAGTGACGATGACATTGTGTTGATAATGATGGAGAAAGAAAAGAAGAGAAGAGCGCATTGGGTACATCCTATTCCTGAGAAGAGAGGAGAGTTTGGAGAGTACACAGCTATTTTGTACACATTGATTTACTCACCATCTTCATATCCAAGTTCTTCGGCAATGGATCGCCACACATTATCCTTATAATCGTTGTCCTTGTAGTTTATCTCTTTTTTATTAAAGAGACAAGGGTGCTGGGACACAAAAAGGATCAGATGCTCAGCCATGGTAAAGAAAAAATTAGTTACTTCAATGAAAGTGACACTTCAGTTCGCGACTCTCGGCTCTGATGACACCATCACCACGCCTTCTCTGATTGGTCAAGTGTTTATCTGTCGGATACGAGTTTTTAAAAAATCGACCTCAATCCGAAAAAATAAAACTCACAAAATCGCAGGATGGAATTTCGTCAGTGGTGTGCACGTCCCCATTGACTTGACATTGATTCGAAAGAAAATACTGTTGTGCGAATTAATCGCACGAAAGAAAACGGACCCGGTGTGCAAAGACCTTTATGCTGACGATACACAGTGATACATCTCCGTGTCTCCCAGTGACAAACGGCCAATGGATGCACTTTTTAACTGCATTTTAGACATCAAATCCTGGCAGAAAACTTTCTCTAGCTCAACCAGGACAAAACTGAAGTTTTATTCATCGGTCCTGAGGTTCTGAGAGAGAGAGACTTTTACCAAAACTACAATCACTGTCTTTTAATCCCTCTTTACAAGTGAAGAACCTGGGCGTGATTTTTGATTCTGAGCTGACTTTTATCCCTCACATTAAAAACATTACTAAAATAGGTTTTTATCATCTAAAAAAAATTGCTAGAGTCCGCCCCATTCTCTCTCAGGCCAACACAGAGATACTGATGCATGCTTTTATCACCAGTATAATTAATTACTGTAATGCCCTGCTTTCTAGTCTTCCCAAAAAGGATATCCGGTTCACAACTTCTACAAAGTTCAGCAGCACGTGTCCTGAAGAAGACCAGGAGCACATCGCCCCTGTCTTAAATTCATTGCATTGGTTCCCCGTATGTTTTAGGATCAATCTCAAATTTCTTTAATGGTTTTTAAGTGTCTTAATGGTCTTGGGCCTTCTTATCTCTCTGAACTGTTTTTACCATATGAACCCTCGCGGTCTCTGCGCTCCTCTGGCTGGGTCAGTGCCTTGGCTCCTGCAGTTGATGTGATGCTGCCGGTGCAGATGGCTCCTTTGATGGCGTTTCCTGACCTGGCTCATCTATACTTGGCCCAATATCCTTTTTATTGCTGCTCTTAAGTGTATGTGTGCATGAAGGTTGGGTCTGAGGGATAGGGGTATAACTGGTCATGCTTTTAATAATGTGGGGGAGGGATGGGAATGGGGTCTTTGTGTGGTCATTTTAATTATTTAAAACACCTAGAGTTGCAATTTTTGTATGAAAAGTGCTTTATAAATAGAATTTGATTATTTTGATTCTAGACTAAAAGTAATATAAAAAAACCTGTCTAAATTAGGCAATTTTCAAGTGCTTACTGTGGGAAAAGCCATGTAAGTTTGGACGTCTCTTTAAGACGTGTTATTAAAGAAGGTATAGGAATACCATAAAAACAAAATTTCTAGCCTTCCTGCCATGACCGTCCATTAATTATTGCTTTTGGAAGTATCTGCAACGTCACTCAACCATGTGAGAGAGCAGTCACTGTAAAACAGGGTTTTATTATTATTTTAACACAACAAAGACAGAATCATTACAGAGCTGCTATTTTAAACTATCTTTAGCATCCTATGTTGGGCTTTTCACAGAGGTAAAAATTTAAAAGGATAAAATTAACCACCTTTCCTTTGCTCCCACACCCTTCCTGTTATCTTCTGAAAGTCTTGCTCTCTCTCACTCTCTTGCAGCCTGAATGAAACTGACATCTCTCAGTATGTCATAAAAATATAGTTTCCTCTTAAAAAGCTTCCTAAACCTTCTCACTAAAACAACTCCCTAATACTAAAAATCGCTACCTTTCCATCTTCACTCAGTCACAACTTCCACAAAAAAGATTGTTGTTTTTAGTGTCACTAGACAGTATAATGGGTTCAGTTACTGTAAATTTAAAAATGACATGACAATGAATAACAGTGATGAATGTGTCCTTTATTCACCTGGCCCAGTACCAAACTACAGTAGGAATGTTTTAACCTATAGTGATAATGAATACCAATTAAAAGCATAAACAAAAGTCAATACTAGACATTTATTGGCTGTCTAGAAATGAGCTGCTCCATGCCTGGTGAATAATATTGATTTAGCATTTTTATTTTACATAATTTATTATGGCTGCACTACCTGTTCTTCTTTCCTTGTGTGGTTAAAATGTTTTGACACACCTTTGTGTTCAATTCTAGTCTCCCTGAATTCAATTCAAACAAAATTCATCCATTACAGAATAAAGAAGCCCAGACCTATTCATCATGTCTTCAAAACAAATTCAGCCAACTCCTTTTAAACCTTAAACCATTGTCTGCTCTTCAGCAGCCTATCTGTGCTGCCTCAGCAGTTTCCTGAAATGCCTTCCCCCTCAATTGGGAGACACTTTGATATGCCAGTAGAGCCAGCAGTAATGCTCTGGGACGCCACAATCCCAGCCTCAAGTCCATCAGTATCGATCTGGACCCATTTTCCCATCAAGTGGCCAACACAGTCATGGCCTGTCTGTCCTCTTATCTCATCCCTGAGACATTAGTGCTGTTAGCCACAAAGTCCACAAGACTCTTTGTGGATGGCTGTGGCTTGATTAGGACGTTTCTCTGAATCTGAGCCATAATTCAGTGGCGAGTCTTTGAAATCCCTCAGTTCTTCATCTGTTGGACATTAAAACGTTTATTTTGCTGCTCCATCTACTTTGATTTGTCCGAGCCAAGTCACATAGTGTAAGATTTGTTTACCAGAGAATCTCATAGGTGTATGAAAGGCGAATGAGGGCCACGGGTTCAGACAAGCTTTCCATGCTTATACTGTTTGAGTGTGTGTGTCGGTCTGTCCTCGATGCTGACAGAAGAATGTGGAGGTGGTACCAGAAAAATAATAAACCATTACAACTTTTCTACCAGCAACAACCTCTATGATGGTGTTTTTGTTTTTATTTCTTGGCCGATTTAATTTCCCAAAGTTATCCCTTGTTTAACAACACTGTGTACAATTTCATCTTAGTTTTCAGCTGAACAGTGATGTAGTGTCTTCTTAAAGGAAGAAAGGGAATCTCACTTCAGCAGGCCCTTTCTGTGTGAAGCTTGCATGTTCTTGCATGTGTAGCTTTTTACTGGATTCTCATTTTTTTCAATCCAAAAACCGGCGTGCTACTTGAAGACCTTAGATTTAAGAGTGCATGGCTTATGAATCTGCTGGAGATTCTACCACCATGCAGACCAAATAATTTATACATTAAAACCTGAGCACTGACAGAGGGTGTACTTTCTATGTACTGTGCCAAATTTGTACAATACAATAACTATTCGAAGACATGTCCTATTATCATCTTATTTATTTGTACTTTGTTTTTCAGTATTATCAGTTTCAGTTCCACAAGCATTGATTTGCATAAAAGCCTGTACATATTCTTCAAGAACCGAGTAATTTGTTCGTTCACCTGTGGTGGCAAGAGCAATACTTCATTCGTTGTTTTATTCTTCACCAGAAACTAAAGTACAGAACTTCTGAGAGTTTATGCTTTTCATCATTAACCATGCCTGTCTCAAATTTCTGACCAATCACACAATCATGGTTGGACAGCACTCAAGATGACATTTCTACCCAGATGTGTATGGAGCTAGAATTGGGACTTTAGTTTTGTACCTGTAACTTTTAGTTTTCTATGCTCCTTTAATCTGGAACAAACTCCCAGACACTGAGTTCTTTTAAATGACAACTAAAAACTTATCTGTTTAGAGTTGCCTTTGATTAATGCTTTGTTGTATCACATTTTGTGTATTCTTGTTTTACTGCTGTTTATACATTATATACACTTTGTAATGATTTGTAGAATCTGTGTGTGCTTCTTGCTTTATTGCTGTTTTTACTTTAAATGCTTTGTCTGTGTTTTACTGCTATTTCTATTTTACCACTTAATCATGTAAAGCACCTTGAATTACCTTGTTGAAAGTGTGCTATACAAATAAAATTGCCTTGCCTTGCCTAAACCAGAGCTGTAAGAAAAGAATCAGTGTTTTACTTTCTGGGATAAAGAACACATTTCTGAGTCCTTGCAGAGTATGCCTCTTATTAATTATGGCTAAAAAGCATTAATTAATAGTTTTAAATGTAGAAATAAAAACAAATGTAGGTTTTAACAGTTTACATTTTTTTTCATGTAATAATTACATCAACATTACACAACAAAATGAAACTAAAAGTACTAATAATTAAATAAATCTATTTTTCTTTTCATTAGGTTGGAAACTGCTTTTTTTTCATAATTTTACATTTTGTGTTCCGTTGTGTCCCGTTTTTCAGGCCCCATGAGAGCAACACTAAACAGCTGATATTGGAGCTCTAATATCGTTTTTTTTGGGATCTGAACCAATCTTGATATCTGGATTTAACCATTAGGAGTTTATAAGCACGCCGACATAATCATATCACCTTACATATTTTAAAAAAACTTGAAGGGAGCACTCCTGTAAACCTTCACTTGAAATTGCAGTTTTAAAACTTTCACCAAGCTTTTTATGGGGATTGATAGACCATATAAAACCAGAGATATCATTAATTTAATTTGATAGCACAAATATAATATTTAAGCATAAAAGCTGGATGGGATTAGCAGGTGTTACCTTTTCGTTTAGTATATTTGTCTGTCGAATAAGCTGCTACTGCTGTACATAATGAACTTCAGAGAGCTCTGAAGTGGACCACATTGGGGCACCAAAATCACCAAGCTGGAGGTCCACCGAGGAAAACAATAAATCCAGAGATAGGGATTAGCGTTTTGTTTCCTCCTTTTTCTGAACTTAGACAAGTAAACTTGCACAGTAATTTCAAAAAGATTGATTCACTAAATTTCCTGTTGTTTTCTTGGGATTACTTTTTATGTCTATGGTTGTATAGTTGGTTTTGAAGAGTTGAAACTGACAAGAAAAAGAAAAGCCCTTGCATTACATGTTCTGTTGGAAGCCCGTGCATCTTGAAAGTAAAAAAAAAATGAAACAACTAAATTATGTTATAATTTTGATTTTTAATGTCATAATTCAGAGATAATTATGTCTTAATAATTGTCATAATTATGAGATTACTATGACTTTCTATCTGATAATTATGACTCCAAAAGTCAGAATCATGACTTTATCTCATACTTATGACTTTGTATCAGTGTTGTTTTTGACAACAAAGACAACAAAGAGCTGGAGGAGACAGGTTTGATCTGTTATACATGGAAGACTGGATGAACACGGAGATTGGATGGAATCTTGAGTTTAACAGTAGACTGACTGATGACTTTTTTGATGGGGAATGGACCGAGGAACCGAGGATCAAGTTTTCTTGGATGGGATCTGAGGGCAAAATCTTTGGACAAGAGCCATACCTGTTGTCCTGATGAATAATGGGGTGCTGGTCGCCTCTTCTTGTCCGCGTATCGTTTGTTTTGAGCAGCAGTGCGTTGGAGGGCGGCATGAGCCTGGTTCCAGACACATCTGATGGCGCGGAAACGAGCACGGACCGATGGCAATACTGGTTCAGGGAAAGAGTCTGGAAGTAGAGATGGTTGGTAGCCGAGTGATATTTCAAAGGGGGAGAATCCGGTAGCAGAAGAAACGTGTTGTGGGAGTATTCGACCCAGGGGAGATGGATGGACCAGGTAAGTGGGTTTAAACTGCACAGACAACGGAGGGTGTTTTTTTTCAATTTCTTGGTTTAACCTTTCACACTGACCGTTTGACTGAGGATGGTAACCAGAAGTTAGTTTGGATGTGGCTCCCAGGGCAGAACAGAACTGTTTCCAGACGGCTGAAATAAATTGAGGACCTTGATCAGAGACGATTTCGGATGGGATTCCATGGAGTTTGAAGACGTGAAGAATGAGCTGGCGGACAGTTTCTGTGGATGAGGGAAGCTTAGGAAGAGCGATAAGATAGAAAAACGGTCAAGGATGGACAAAATGACTGTTTTACCTTTGGAAGGTGGGAGGCTGGTAATGAAGTCCAGTGCGATGTGAGACCAGGGACGAGAAGGAGTGGAAAGTGGTTGCAGGAGACCAGTTGGAGATTGATGGGATGATTTATTTCGGTTGCAGATATGACAGGTTGAAATATACTCTGCGTCATCTTTGTCAAGGGATGGCCACCAGAAATATCTGCGAAGGAGGGCAATGGTGCGACTCGTGCCGGGATGACAAGAGAACTTGGAGGTGTGGGCCCAGTGGATGGTCCGTGCTCGGATGGCTGAGGGCACATACAGACGGCCAGGGGGTCCCCCACCTGGGTCGGGTTCGTTCTGGAGAGCGGTTCGGATAGACTTTTCAATGTCCCAGGTTAGGGAACCGATAAAGCAGGAGGGTGGAAGTATGGTGGTGACTTCAGGCGGATCTGGGAGGAAACCAGGAAGAGTAAGCACACCGAAGAAACAAAGGGTAAACTTTCTGGAGATATTGGTCGGCCGTGTTACCACGCTAGAAGCGAGAACCATCTGGCGTCAGCTTGCAGCCTCTGTCCCTCTTTTGAATGCTGGAGATAATGAGCCTAAATGATCTACACCTGTCACCAATCAGCCATGCCCCTGCAGAGAAGGTAGGAGAGCACACACACACACACAGCAGAACAAGGTTCCTAACAATTAATGTAGGTCAAATATAAGTATTTTGCTGTTGCGCAGTGTCACTCATAAGTTGTGAAAATAGCAGCAGATCTATAGTTCAACACATTGTGAGCTTGCAGATCGACTATTTTCACCAATAATTACAATAATGAAGGAATGGTTTTAGACATAAAAGGTTTCTGCAACTGCAAATACTTTCTGATCTAAGGATTGTGCATTACACAGAGATAAATTGGTAACAGTGGAATCAATGTATAACAATAATTCCACCTGTTTAACATAGCAAGTTACGTGCTGACAGAGCACAAAGAGATTACCATAACGTCACCGAACGTAAACATGGCTAAACATGCTGCTAAAGTAACACACATAATGAATTGACGTTAGCGTAACAAAAGCTAACTTTAGCCTGAAGTTAGCAGCCCATTTGCGCCAGGAGTATGTGGAAAACTTAATATTTTTAAAGCTTACTATGAAATTACTCACGAGCTGATTGTCGAATAACATTGTAACGTTATGTGTAGGCTATATGTAACTTACCTCCGAAAAATATTGTGGCGAGCCTTCAGATGCTGCTTAAGGTTGGTCGTAGTGACAAAAATGTGACGTGTTGAGCACGTTGTGCGCAGCACGCCAGGTGGTGGGCGTAACCAAACAAGGATAGAATGCAGCGGCAGATACTTTTTAGCTTTTAATTGGGACGCAGAATAAGCAGTAATGTCATGCATTTCAAACGTCTGACAGACCACCCACTAACATTTTCGTCCACTCTCGTCTTGTCAACGAAAACTCACGCAAGTCATGTTTTAGTCATCAAAGAGCCATGTTCATCTCGTCACTGTCTCGTTATCGTCATGAAAAAAAGTGGCGTCAACGAAATGATTTCGTCATCGTTATCGTTGACATAAACAACACTGTTTTGTATCTCATATTTCTGACTTTTACTTAAAAAGTCAAAATTATGTCTTTGTATCTCATAACTGACATACCATGTTTACTTCCAAATGGGGTGCCATATTGTTCTCAATGGGATTTTATAAATATAGTTTTTATATTATTATTTGTATTATTTGTACTAATATTCTTTGACCAGGATTAACTTTTTTTTCTAATCACAGCACTGTAGCTTTTTATGTGTAAAAATGTAACAAGTATAGAGTCAGACAGTAGACAACAAACCTAAAATGCCAGTTTTGGAGTTGGAAAATAGTTTGAACAATAAGCATTGTCAGTATGCAGTAGTTTATTGTCCTTTTCTTGGTCGAACAAGACAAATGCTAAGGTGTAAAAACATTGTAATGAGGAATAAAGCATCTTAGAAGTTCAGTTTTTCTAAAGCTATATGCATTTCTGGCTATGTGTCGATGCAGGTGATCAGTCTACAGAGAGCGGAGCTGAACAGAGACACGCTGTGCCCGATGCACCCAAGCAGCATCAATGGAGTCGAAGACATGTCCACACTAGCAGAGCTGCATGAAGCTGCCATCATGCACAACCTCTTTCTACGCTACCAGAAAGACAATATCTATGTGAGTCTTAACCAGTGAGCCCACTTGTATTTTTACAAAGAGAGTGTTTTGCTTGTGAATGAAGAGAAATCTGTCATTCTCACTTGTTTACTACTACAGAGCTTTCACATTTGCTGCATATATGACCCTTGTTGCAAAAAGTGCTCACTTAATTTTGTGTTGCCAATAAGCAGCCACACATCCATTTTGACAAATTCTGGAAAAAATGCCTTCTTTTCTTTCTCCAAAAAGAATTCTGTACAATGTGCAGTAGGCTAATAGTACATTTTTATGCAGGTGATACATCAACATCCATTTATGGTTCTCATTTCCTACTGATTTGTTTATATGTTATGCTCTATTGCTCTTAAAAATATTGAGCCTTTAAAATAAAGACAAACCCTGAAATGAAGTGATTTTATTTGAATATTTATAACTGAATCCATTGTTCACTGCATAGTTTATTAAAATAATCACATGGTTTGTTTTTAATTTTTTTTGTTGGGAAATTCTCTCTTTTAATCTCATCTCAGAGCGTCCACCCAGCCTGGCCTGTAGAATGCCAACATTGTGGCATGATGACTCAAAAACACACTTTCAAGAGGCACTTCCCCCTAAACGCATTACAAGAGCAGGACCAGTGGATCCTAAAATATTAGCAGCCTTACAAACTAGGCCAGATTGGGTAGCTGAGGAGTCTCACTGAGTTTTGGTGTTGTATCAGAGGACGGGTTTATTTATAGAGCTGATTGAGCAAACTTATTGCACTGGAGAGGTCATATAAACCACAAGGCTTGACCAAGAATTAGGAATTGCTAAATTTCCAAATGTTGAGTATTTTCTCTTATACCATGAGTGTTTGTTTATCTTTCACTGATACATTTTTCTCTGCTTTCTCTTTTCACCTTCTTATAGACCAATATAGGCTCCATTCTTGCAGCAGTAAATCCTTATAAACAGATAGCAGGCCTGTATGACTCCACTGCTGTCGAACTATACAGCAAGCACCAGATGGGGGAGCTGCCTCCTCATATCTTTGCTGTGGCCAACGAGTGTTACCGCTGCCTGTGGAAGAGACATGACAGTCAGTGTGTTCTCATCAGGTCGGTGAGGACTACCCTATGAAATAATAGGAAACTCATCGAGGGGGTTTTCCATCAATGTTATGTGGGCTATGAGACAGATGACGAGTCAAAATTATTTTTTTGTGTTGTGCCTGTTAATCTTTAGCGGGGAGAGCGGTGCTGGGAAAACAGAGAGCACCAAGCTGCTGCTGAAGTTCCTCTCAGTGATGAGTCAGAACTCGTCTGGTACTCCTTTGTCAGAGAGGACCACCCGGGTGGAGCAGGCACTCGTCCAGAGCAGGTACTGAAGAAACAACCCACCCCACCCAAAACCTCTGACCTGATATGCAGCAGCATATGAGTCAATTGGAGATTAATCACATTATGCGCGCACTCATCATGACAGATGGAGACTTACTCAAAATAAGCAGCCGGTGCACATTTTTGTGGTGAATCTCTACAGGTTTCCTGTATTTGGAATACTTCACTGATATTTTTTCCAAAAAGGTTAACACAAAGAAACTCAAAACTGCATTTCATAGTAATGCTTTCCCTCACATATTCACTAATAGAAAACAAGGTTTCAAATGGAGTTAAGTTTTTTGAAAAAATTGTATTTTGTTTACTCTTAGTATATTTTCATTTGTTAATATGTTTAATTTGTCCGATACCATGTGATAAAAAACCCTTTTTTCTCTAGAGAATTTTGTTTTGAACCTACCTTTGTTTTATATCCTTCAGCTTTATAAGGGGTGTTAATCATGAGCATTTTCTGATTCTTCCTCCTTGGGAAGGGTTCTCTCTACAGTTACGTTATTCCACCTAACTTAGATGACTGATTAATTTTAAAATTTTGTGAATCAAATGGTTTACAAAGTTTGGATCCTGACTCCACTTTGAATCATTAAATACTAAACATGAGTCAAGAAAGACCTTTAGAAATGTAAATTAAATGACTGATTGTCATATTTTTAGAGACTAGAGAAGGGATCTGCAGCTCCAGTCCACAAGGACCGGTTTTCTGCAACTTTTAGATCTGTCCCAGGTCCAACACACCTGAATCAAAGAGCTGAATTACCTCCTCAGTATGGAGTCAAGTTCTCCAGAGTCCTGCTAATGACCTGATTATTTGACTCAGGTGTGTTGAAGACAGATACACTGTCTAAAAGTCGCAGGACACCAGCCCTCCTGGGTGAACAGCTGACATCGCGAAAATACAGTTTCCTTTTGCGCAATCTCTGAATTCAGTTCAGTAAAATAGTTGAATTTTCAAAATTAAACTCTGATTTTTGAGTTTCTGACTGCCCAGGCAGCAGTCAAGGCCTTTTTAACTGAAAATGTTTTTACTGAGATTATAAGAATCTAAACAGTGATTACACATAGGATAACATTTAGTCTCTAGTTTTAGTTAGTCAGAGTTTAATGGCTCATTAGTAATGTCTGCTTACCTTCACCTACACTGGCTGATGTTGCATGCCCCCTATAACTATTACAGCCATGTGGAAAACTCTGGACATTAGGGCTAGGCGATATGGCCTAAAAATAAAATCTCAGATTTTTTCACACCAAATCCGATTTCTGATTTTAATCGATTTTTTTCTTTCTCCCTTTAGTTTCTTAAACAGAAATGACAAATGACAATCTATTTTTTAAAACTCTTATTTTAATATGTCATTTGGGAGTCTACCTGAATTCAAAGTTGTAGGCAAAGTTGGTTGCACATACCTGGTTTTCAGTAGGTAAATAAAGCCAGGCTTTTCCACTGTATAAACAGGCACCATATCTTTGGGAATATAACTTGTGATGGCATCTGTGATTGCTTTCCACTGGACACCCGTCTTATCATAAGGGACACAGTGTGAAAATGATTCCACTATGGTGGCTTGTCTTTTGGCAGTGTTTTGTGAGCTGCTGCTTGCTTAGGCATCTCGTAGAGAGCAGCACTTCTCCTACTCGACAGAGTGCCTCTGTTTCAGGTGTTGAAACAAATTCGTCGTACTCCCACCTTTGGTAGCAACAGCCTTCAAACAGATTTTGCAGCGTGCTGTTTATTGCTCCAAGTCTGAAGTCGCAAAACCGAACCAGTTCCATATAATTGAAGAAACTGTCCCTTTTTTGGGAACAAGCTCCTCTTTGCTAGGTGCCATTTTAACGTTTATGCGTTGCGAGAGACGGACTGGCTGACCTTGCTCCAAACTACGGAAGCCCAAGAGAGCAGTGGGAATGAGGGGGTAGGTGGTAAATCTCGATTTTCCCAAAAATACATCTTCTTAAACGGCAAATTCAAATTAATCGATAAGATCGGTTTATCGCCCAGCCCTACTGGACATATCTGGACATTATGGTTATTTCCTATCAATTTTAACAATGCTACAAATTTCAAATAATATAAATAACCAATAAAAACAGAAGAAATTGCCTTAAAATGTTAGGTGATTTTTTAAAATTCTCTATCTGGTAAAGAATAAATTAAGACACATAAAGATTGTTTCCCATTTGAAATTGTTAAAATACATACAAGTACATTATATCAGATACAGATGAAGAGAAAACCATTACTCATAAGTTTGAAGGAGAATTGCCCTGTGTGAACTTACTGCATTTCGTTTGGTGTGCTCCTGACTGTTGAGATGACAGTAAACACAGTGGAAAGTATCTGAGAAGTTTGGAAAGAAGATTGTTCCAGCTCATGAGTCTGGTTAGGGCTTCAAGGAGAGCTCAAAAGAATGTGAAATTAGCTATCCCGCTATATGGAATTCAAAACAATTGCTTACACTTCAAGGTCTGGCCATCCAAACAAATTTACCCTCAAAGCAGAAAGCAAGATGCAGAAAGAAGTCTGCAAAAATCTTAGAATGTCATTTACAGAATTTGGCTGCTATTTATGTAAAAGTTCATGCCTGTACAATCCAAAAGATACTTTTTTTTTTTTTTTGACATAATTTTATTGTTTGGAAGTTTAATTATTTGGTATCCAATAATTTAACCAACAAAGTATTTCCACTTGAAAGCATAGTGTTTAGATGCAAAATGTTCAGATGTTATTAATCCCAGTAAATGGTAAATGGACTTATCTAGCGCTGTTCTAGTCATACTGACCAGTTGAAGTGCTTTACACATTCACCCACTCATTTAAACTCATTAGATTTAAGTGCCTTGCCCAGGGGCATATCAACATGGGAGAGTAGTAAGCTGGAACTGAAGCTACAACTTGCTGATTAGACAACTTCTCTACCCACTGAGCCACAGTAACTCAGTGTGAATGAATGACATTTAACATTTTACAGCAATAGAGCCATGTTGAATCTCGATTTAGATCAACATCAGCAACTACATAGTCAAATAACTCATTCCAAAGGTTTTCATCCTAACAGTGAATGCAAACACTGCAATGTTTGTTCTGCATCATTTTGTGTTTTCCTGTCTACAGTCCCATCATGGAAGCATTTGGGAATGCAAAGACCGTCTACAACAATAACTCCAGCCGCTTCGGGAAGTTCATACAGCTCCACTTTTCACAGAACGGGAACATTCAGGGAGGCGGCATCATTGATTGTATCCTTCATAACACAACTAGAACAAACTGAAAAGATTTCCCTATTTTGTGGATCTTGATAGATTCATTAGATTTTTTTCCCCTTGACTTCCAATCATCAGATTTACTTGAAAAGGTGAGTTTTTTAGAGCGTAGAAGTATTTAGAGAAAAGTAGTTTTTTTTGTATTATCACAGACACTATTTAGAATAATTGAAACAAAGGAACCTAGATTTTAATCATGTTTTTTCTAATAGAACCGCGTGGTTCGGCAAAATCCTGGCGAGAGAAATTACCACATCTTCTACGCCCTGCTGGCAGGTGCAGACAAAGACCACAGAGGTAGATTCCTCCTGATTTTAACTCGCATCTAGGCAACAACATCTGACCAACTATATTTGTACTTAAAAAAAATTTTACGTACTGGAAAGGTTTAAACGCAAATGTTTTGACTTACATGTTGTGTTTGCTCACTTGTGTTGCAGACATGTACCTTTTGTCTGAGGGTCCAGAGTCATTTCACTATCTGAGCCAAGCAGGCTGCGTTCAGGACAGCAGTCTGGATGACAAGCAGCTCTTTAACAGTGTGATGGTGAGGAGATAATAAACGTTTTGTTCTCTGCAGTTTTTCATGCAACCCCCAGGGGACGCCATATACCTTGATGATACAGAGAAAAACTAACGGGCAAGAAAACCTGCTAGTACCACCAGAGGACGCTGGTTATGTGGAAACCTACTAATCATCAGTATTTCAAAGTGCAGCCAAAATGAAGTGCTTTAATTCTCCTTTAGAGCAGATGATCTGACAAAGGTGCTATGTCTGAAGAATGCAAACGCTAACAGGATGTTTACTTTACAGGAGGCTCTTAAGGTGATGGAATTCAGTGAGGAGGAGATCAGAGATGTGTTTAAGTTGCTGTCTGCTGTCCTCCAGATGGGAAACATTGAATTCATGACTGCTGGCGGAGCTCAGATCACTTCAAACGGAGGTGTGGAAAAGATGAGGCAGCAACATAAAAAATCTACTACACTGTTACACACATTTTAATATTTATATGTCATTATGAATATTAAAAGGTGTTGGAGGTTAAACACAGTTAAACAGTTGTTTTGGGGGTGCCTGTTTTTTTTATAAGTAAAATTATGTTTAGAAACTTTACTCTAACGTTGTGTTTTTTTCATTACTAAGCAACCCCACAGCTCAGTAAAAGTATTAAATGTCAAGCACTAGTACGTTGGTTTAGCTGCTCTTTCTAAAAGCACAGTGAAATGTTTCACCTTTAAACACGTACCTTAGCTCAGATCTTTTACCGTAACATCCAATGTTCTATAACAGACGGAGCTTGAAAGGTCAAACGTGAAGATAGAGCAAATTTGCTCTAATATGTCAGCCATCTTGTTATTTACTGAAGACGGCTCTGGGTTGTTTCTCACCTTCGTCAACTGGACAAAATACCGAGTCAAGTGAGAATGGATGTGCACAAAGAAATTCAGTTACGACAAAAATACAAAATGGTGAAGGAGGGAGAGGACCGGCACAGTAAGGCAGAAGTCTAGCTTGCTGTTGTAGCAGCCTGAATTAACAGATATGTCTGCAGAGAAGGAAAAAAATCATTTTTTATAGCTTCTTACACCTCTGTGCTTCCCCTGACTTAAGTTTTAAACATCTCGCTGACACTAAGAATTTTTTTAAACATTCTTACTATAGTAACAACATCCACACTGAAGGGTGTTGTGGTCAGCACAGCCTAGTAGCTACTAGATATGCTGCGGATTTCCAATCTGATCACTGGGCAAAGCCAATCAAGCTGCAAATAATCTGATTCTGATTACTAGCTGATTCCTTGGTTATTCTCCAGTTGAGTATCACAATATTCTGACTCCTCTAAATTTTAAAATCGTATTAATAAGAAATAACAAATTATAAGAATGATGGACTGGCGCCTTGTAAAGTTATTGTATTCTGACATTTACTCCAAACCAAAATACCAAAGATAAAATGCCATGATCAACATTCTATGTGCCTAATAGGAGTTTACTTACACAAATTACTGATAATGCTGTTTGCAGTAAAGTTACTAAAAGTTTTGGCATGTGCATGTGGGATTTTGCCTCGTAAAATCAGTGATTATTATAAACCCCTGATATCAAGCAGGATCATTTTAGCTTGAAACCTTGTTTTATGTATGTTTAAGACTCTTATTATGAAGTTAGAAGGGAAGTACCTTCTGCTATATTCTGTTGTATTTACACAATCTGCTGACTCACATTGTTTGCAAGCTGGTCAACACCACTGGTTGCAAAAGTATTGAGGAAGTTCCTTCGGTCTTGCCCGTTTTAGATTGTTTTTCTGACAGCATGATTCGGTACACATTAGACAAAGGAAACAGTGATGTAGCGACAGACAAGAAATGAAGCACTCTGAGATTAGTGCAACTGGCTAACTAGCTAACCATTGGCTCATAATGAAGAATGTATCGCAACTACATTAAAAGGCTATTTCACAGTTTGTATTCAATAGGACTGCCATTCAGCCTTTCTCCTTCAAAGTGTAAATTACCTGGATTATTCTGACTTAAACTGTATAATTTGTTACTGAACTGAGATTCCTTAAAACATGTTTTTATATAAATGAAACCTAAATTCAATATGTGAAAACAACTAAAATACTTTTCTGGCATTAGTGCTGCCTCAGTAGACAAGCATAGGATTTCTATGCTTGTCTACACTGTTCCTATGATAGGAACATAATATATGAGCTAGTCAAAACTGAACTATGTTATTGAACACTTAATAGATTATTTAGAAAAAAACGTATTTTATTGTACTGAACCCAGTATAGTGTAATGTCTCGTCTCATGAGCTGGATGTATCGTTACCTTACTGTCAAGTTTTGAAAGAGGAGCACAAAAACAAACGTTTTCCTTAAAAAATATCATATATCTTGAGCTAACACCAACAATGCAGGTACCCTATAACACAAAATACAGGTACCAGGAGTTGTCTTTAGTCTGGCACGCAATTAAGAAACCTCCACAGGAACCAAAGTACATATTTGAGACATCATGTTAAACTATAGATAAAAAAAAAATGCAATTATAAAAAATAATAGTCTTTGGAAATACAAACAAGAACCTGCTGCTATGCCTTACACTGGTGTAATCAAGAGTATACTGCTAACTGGGAGATGTTGGAATTTGCCGTGACCTCTAATTTCACTCTACGGGCTGCAATTGCAGATATGACTTGCTGACTAATTGGTAGGCCTAAATCCGTGGCTAAATCACACTCTCAAAATATGTCAGAAAGTGGTCAAAACATGTAAAATTGGGGATATGCTAAAAATCTTAAGGTGGTGTGCATGTGACACACACTTCCAACCAAACAGAAACGACAAAAGGAGTATAGGACTCTCATTTAATCACAAAAGCACACTTCAGGGTTTTCAATCCCTAGAAAGCAAATATGAGTTGCAACAGATAGATTTTTTTCAGGTTTCTTCAAATGCAAGATTATTTAAATAAACAATGCAAAGTTAAAAACAAAACATCAAACAATTCACATTTTTTGGAAATTCTTAAACTTGTCTACACCTCAATTGTAAAAAAAAAAAAGCCATCTCGAGATTATACAATGCTCTGCTGCATGCCAAATAAGACAGTACTCTACATACATATATAAAGGAAAAATGGGAAGGTGAAGCTGGAATTAACATAGAAGAAGACTGGCAGGAAATTTGAGGCTTTCAATGATTCTCCACTAATTCACTGGAATGGAGAGAAGATTGTTGGAAAAATATTATAAGGTTTTTCAAAACCCCTCTCAAAGGTAAATATAGGGACTGTAATTCAGAGTGTTGGAGACAATGTGGCATAGTGGAGGCAAACCACTATTGCATGTTTCGGGCTTGTCCCAGGCTATATCAGTACTGGAGTGTGATCCATAAAATATTGATATCTGTATTCAGAGCACAAATACCTATTGATTTTTTTAAATTTATACTTGGGTCACATCACAATTCTGGAACAGAAAGTCGACACAAAGGTCACTGCAGGTCCTTTTAGCTGCCAGTAAAAAACTATAACACATATATAACCAACATTGGAGGATTGGTACAGAACAGTTTTAGAAATTTATAAAGTGCAAAAAATTATATATTCTCTCAGAATTCAACAAGATACATTTGAAAAATTGTGGGAAAATTGGATTACAATTATATGCCATATATATCCATAGCGTTCTTTATTTTGATTCCCAGCACGTATGTCGTATGTTGCTTTTACCTTGTGCTGTTTTAAATAGAAAGTGAAAAACTGTAAGCGCCCTAGTTTGTGTGTATTTTCAGCGGGATAAAATGTACATGCAAATATGTGCAAAAATGGAAAAAATACCTTGTAATATTTCCAAGAGGTTTTTTTACATCTTTGTCTAATAAAAAGATAATTTCAACAAAACGAAATACAGACAAGAAATGTCATACTTTTCCTACACATACTAGTGTGTTTAGGAAGTCTATGGTAATGTTGGACCGCAGAGCCAGTCTTTCCATGAGTTTGATTGGATTTGCACAGGCAGACAAAGCCCTGAACAGGCTGTAACACGAGCTCAGGGCTCCTTTGTTCACTACGTCTGACCTCTTTTCTGAGGAACCTGTAAACTACAGCGGTGCCCAGACTGCAGAGTAGATTTTCCCCTGGACTGTATGGGATCTTGGTCTATATCTGTTGTTTAACATCAATACGGGTGAACTGCCTGTGTTCTGCATTATTTATACATTCAGCACAATGTATGTCTGTGTGTGTGTTTCAGTGGTCAGCAATGTCAGCGAGCTGCTCGGTCTGGACTCCTTCCAGCTGTCAGAGGTGTTGACCCAACGCTCCATGATCCTAAGAGGAGAGGAGATCTGCTCCCCCTTAACTGTGGAGCAGGTAACGACATATCTAACCCGCCTTCCATTAAACGTCCCATTAAGGTTGATGTCATCGTCCTGTTGGGTGTCTGTTTTTAGTGTGGGATGATAGTTAATCTGCATATTTGCCATCCCTGTAGGCTAACCCCTGACTCTCAGTGACACACCGAGCCTTACTCTGCTGCCCTCTGCACCACATGCCTCTCCAGATCCCTTGCGTGACTCTCAGCCATTTCCTGCTTTTTGTCTGCCAGATTCCCAGCACAATAAAGCCATCGTGATAGTGATCTGAGTCAAAAGCACAATAGACCCAGAAGCTGATGGGGGTGGGTGAAGTAAGAGTCCTCTCCTCTGGAGGCAGTGCAACCAGGCACCGAAAAGCTGGCACCATAATTCACTCGTGTCTCTCTGAAGCTAGGAATTTCTATGCTGTTGCCTGTAATTAATGCTAATATATCTCAAATTGTCAGTTTTGAGTGATATCACTTTCACCATATGCCAAAAGAACATTTTGGCCCATGACACCACCCACGTTTTTTGTTTTTTTTTGGCCAGAGAAGAGCCTCCTCGGCCTACTCATGCTCATAAATGTCAGTAAATATGCAGCACAGACCTTTGCTATTATCACAAGGACACGAAAGCGACAAGACAGCTTTTCATGAGCGGACAAAGAGTTGGTAGTGTCACCCTGTCGCTGCTCGTTGTGCTCATTGTGCCTGGCCTTTGAAGCTGCTTGTCTCTTAAAAGACCTCATTATTCTAGTCCCGGAGTCTTAAAAGAAGGACTTCTTCTCACAACGGCCAGAGGTCATCGCCCCCCTCGTCTTTAGTCCCACCATCATGCACAAATAGCCATTCTTCTCACCCCTCTGACGGAGATCCTGGAGCCACCAGCGCCCTCTTTATACTCAGAAGCGGTGAGAAGTTTGATGGATTACTCAGACGTCCTGGGGCATTGTCGCTCCATGTACAGTACAGTACACACTGCCACCGTTTTGTTTTTATTTTCAGTTCCAGCACAATACCTGTGCAGGAAGTGTAAGCGGGAAGGTCGAGCTTTTTGTGTTGTTGCATGGATGAAGTTTGGCTGAAAGGCAGATTTCAATGAAACTGCGGATAATCAGATTTTAGACTGTTGGGTTCGATCTAATTTGGGGTTTGTTTTGTTTTGTTTCTTTCATTTAACTGTGTTTTCATACAGTTCATACTGTGATTAGGAAAAAAATCCTGAATTGTGGACACCAGAATGAGGATTGGAAAACAAAAAAACTATTTGGGGGAACTGATTGTAGAAGTGTCACCAAATTATTGTGCTGTTTTACATTGCCAACAGTATTCCCACTCCTAGAACTTTTTCATATTTCGTCACATCACAACCATAAACTTAATACATTTAGTTTAAATTTTAGTTGGAATATCAACTTAAAGTAGTCATCCATCCATCATTCCTATGTAGGGTTGCGGGGGGGCTGGTGCCTATCTCCAGCTGTCATGGGGCGAGAGGCAGGGTACACCCTGGTCACCAGTCCATCACAGGGACACACAACCATGCACACACACTCATACCTAAGGGCAATTTAAAGGAACCAATTCACCTTGGACTGCAGGAGGAAGCCAGAGTACCCAGAGAGAACCCATGCATGCACAGGGAGAACATGCAAACTCCATGCAGAAAGACCCTAGGCCGGGATTTGAACCCAGGACCTTCTTGCTGCAAGGCAACAGTGCTACCAACTGCGCCACTGTGCAGGTTACAGTCGTCAATAAACGCAAAATAAAAAACATATACGCAGCTTTCACATTCCTTTACAAATACTAATCTAAAAGGTGTTGGTTGTATTTTGTATTCAGCTCTCTTTACTCTGCTTCTCCTAAAAATAAAACCCATCACAATCTTTTGTCTTCAGAAGACGCCTGATCAGAAAACAGAGTCCAACTGTGTGGAATTTAATCTCACTATAAATCCAACTGTTCTGTGAAAAGCTTACGGGTCTGTTAGAGGACATTAGTGAACAAAAGACGTCATGAAGACCAAGGAACACAGCAGACAGGTCAGGGAGAAAGTTTAGGAGAAAGTTGTGGAGAAGTTTAAAGCAGAATTTAAAAACAATATTCCAAGAGGGGTATATCTGAAAACCAACCAAGGCATGACTGTCTACCTAAACTAAAAGGCTGTGTACAGAGAGAAATACTCAGAGCAGCACGTAACAGACCTAAGGAAACTCTGGTGGAGCTACAAAGATCCTCTGCTCAGGTGGAAGAAATTCTTGAACTATTAGCAACTATTAGCTAGACACTCCAGATTTTTGTCTGTTGTGATGTGCTCTTTCTGTCTCTGTAGGAAATTAACTCTCATTTTATTGTGTTGAGGATAAAAAAAGACTGAAGGAAATGCAAGATTACTAATCAATTTTTTTTAAAAGCCGAACATACCAGCAGTGTGTCACTACTAAGATATGTAGGTGATAAACAGTTTCTGTTGTGAAAACATACATCAGACAGACGCTGCCACAACACACCTTTGTCTCCAAACCTCTATTTGTTTTATGGCCACCGCACAGAGGCCTCACACAGCATGAGTTTACCAAATCACTGTTTTAATCTACTTCACCACCATCCGACAGAATTAATTAAATATCTTCTGTGTGCTGATTTACATCTTGTTTTGTGATGCGTTCTACACTTTCTTCTCTTTCCTGAGAAATAATGCATTGTGCGGTACTCACTGTATTCGTTATCTCTTTGTGTTATCATCTGCAGGCGGTGGACTCGCGGGACTCCGTTGCCATGGCTCTTTATTCTCAGTGTTTCTCCTGGATCATAATGAGGATCAACCAGAAGATCAAAGGGAAAGACAACTTCAAATCCATCGGCATCCTAGACATCTTCGGCTTTGAGAACTTTGAGGTGAGCTGTTCTGTGAACTCCTCAGAGGTTTTGTTAGAGAACATTAGTGAACAAACAGTATCATGAAGACCAAGGATCTCAGCAGACAAGTCAGGGGTAAAGAAAGTAGTGGAGAAGTCTGATTCAGGGTTAGATTATAAAACAAGATAACTAACAGCCGTGAACTCCAATAATATGACCTTAAAGAGTAGCGTTAGAAAAGCCATTGTTGAAAGAAAGTCATCCAGCCTTGTCAGGGTGAACTACCAAGCATTTGACCAGACTTAATCTATGGTAAGACTCGAAAGCGAAGTTAACAAACACTCAAGCGCTTTTGTAAATAAAAATGGACAAAGATTCTGGTCTTTAGATGTGCAAAAGACTTACAACTACAAAGGCTTTAATACTTTTTCCTCTTCCTTTCACTTCACATCTTTTAATAACTACATTTGGTCTGTCAACATTAAATCCCAATGAAATGCATTGATGTTTTTGGTTGCAATGTTGAGTTCATATTGCCTTTTATTTTTTAATCTGAATTTATTTGCTTTAAATAAAATTTTTCCGGCCCCGCAGGTGAACCGATTCGAGCAGTTTAACATCAACTATGCCAACGAGAAACTG
Source organism: Valencia hispanica (assembly GCA_963556495.2). Lineage (NCBI taxonomy): Eukaryota > Metazoa > Chordata > Actinopteri > Cyprinodontiformes > Valenciidae > Valencia > Valencia hispanica. Next base: position 23,759,986 of record OY747707.1, read on the forward strand.
CAGGAGTATTTCAATAAGCACATCTTCTCGCTGGAGCAGCTGGAGTACAACAGGTCAAAACATAACGCACAGATACACATCATTTGAACATAAAACAAGAACGAGACTGAGCCGTTAATTTAACTGAAGGTGGGTCTCGTCGGGGTGAATGACCAGGCATTTGGAACAGACTCAGTTTCTTTCCCAGCCAGTTGTTTTCTAGTATAATAGACCAGCAGCTAGGACATGGCTCATTTCACTGCATGTGATGCTGGATAACACAGCCGTTGTGTCCTCTTGTTTTTGGATTTGTGTATATATAGATGATGTGTGTGTTTTTGTGTGTTCTGACAGGGAGGGGATCCAGTGGGAAGCCATAGACTGGATGGATAATGCAGAGTGTCTGGATCTCATAGAGAAGGTAAAGCAGTCCGAACGTGAGAAAGCACAGTCACCGTCTACTAACCGCCCGCCATGCCGGTGCGGGCCGACCCAGACGCCACACAGTGCTTACATACACTGACTCCCTTCTCCAAGTCTATCATTACAGAGTCTCAGTTCGCATGTTATTTACACAGTAATACACACCAGTCAGTGGTTGGAGGTAGGGTTGAAGTAAAGCACGGCAGCAATTTGTTATTTTGACCACCAGAGATAGAAATCATGTTGAAACTGAGTGCTTGCAAAGGCTTGGAACAATCTAGCTATTTTACTTCTGCACATTCCTCTCATTTTTGTTGCTTCATTTACCTTATTTTTGCTTCATTACTGATATTTTGTGTGCATAAACATATAAATCAAAACATTGAAAATGAAATGATTTAACAGTTTCATTCTGATATTGGTATAATATCAACTGCCAGATGTGCTAGGATTATAACTAGTTTTATCATGATTTTCCAGACTGCTTCACTCTCTTTCTTCTGTCTGTCTCTGCTTTAGAAACTGGGCATGTTGGCTCTTATCAACGAGGAGAGCCGCTTCCCCAAAGGCACAGACTACACCCTTCTGGAGAAACTGCACAGCCGACATGCAGTAAGTCAACACAGTAAAAATCAGAGTTTATCTCTGTACCCTCTCAGACAGTTTGAGAAGGAAACAATCCACCTGGTTCCGTACACGCAAGCTGAGGGAGTGCTTCTGACGTCCTCAAGGGGTTAAACCTCTATCCTGGCCAGTGATTCGCCTGCTGAGCTGAAAAGTCTTTGTTACACCTTGTGCAAACCCCTCCCTACACACTTTTACACACAACAATGCTGAAATCTGATCAGCCATTTTCCAGCTCTGATTAGCTTTGTATGCAGGAGAGAAAGGACCTTTCTTAGAAAATTGTTGTTTTTGTGACTAAACGGAAAGAACTGTAAGAATCACCTGAGGTTTCTGCCCTGACTGTGGAGCCCTGTGCCATGTTAGAAGTATGTTTTTTATTTCCTTTCATTCAAGATACAACACTTTTAAAATGTGAGGTTTCATTTCTATAATACAAGGCTGGTCGGTGGTTTAAGCACACATACATAATTGGCATTGATTTAATTTATTCTGTGGCTTTAATAATTCATTTTAAATGCTCTTTTTCAGGATGCAGTGAACATACAACAAGAGTTTGCGCTAGACATTTTTGTCATCCGTCATTTTGACTGACAGGGTCAGAAAAATCTGGTCATAATCTATTTTACCCGTCAATTAAAAAAATTATAACATATTCAATAGTATAAAATTTGCATTAATTTTAAACAATATTCAATCTGAACAAGCTGAACAGAGAACTTGGTATTAGAAATAAAGGTCTCCATGGACTATAGTGTTTGCAGATGGCATTGTGATCTGCGGTGAAACCAAAGAGCAGGTAGATGAAAAGCAGCAGAGGTGGAGGTATGCACTGGAAAAGAGAGGAATGAAAATTTGTCGCAGCAACACAGCATACATGTGTATAAATGAGAGAGACACAAGTGGAAAGCTGAAGTTACAGGGAGTAGAAGTAAAGAAGGTACAGGACTTTTAAGTACTTAGGGTCAATGGTCCAGAGACAGATGATTCGCTCTGGCGACCCCTGAAGTGAAAACCCAAAAGACAAGAAGTGCTTAAAACAAACAGTTCGCCTGCTGTCTGAAGTCTCACAAGTCCCTTCTGCTCCTCATGGAACTGAAATGCACACCCATTGGTGTGTAGTCAAATTGTGGGATTGCTGCAGAGGTTATTGTCATGTGGTTTTGGATTTTCTTCTTGGACAGATGACTTCTCGTGGGGGTTTAGATGTTGTTCTGAAAGCTGAATCCTCTGCCTCACTGGAGACGGGAATTAAATGCCACTTAACCCAAAGTTTTAAGACGAGGGAACATTTCTCCAACAGAAGTTGGAGACTTTTTGACCGAGCCGTTTCCTGACCCGCAAGCTATCACTTCAGCGGGAGGAAATCCTGCAGCCTGTACCGGTGGTTGGCAAGAGCCCGGTGTCGGGCTCCATAGCTTCTGTAACTCTTCAATGTGCTTTCAGTTCCCAGTTAACGAGATGCATTAAGTATGCTGTCCAGATCTGATACAATGCTCAGATGCTCTCATGGGAATCTTTTTTTCTTTATTGCTTTAGTTACCCATACTCTGTGCATAAGGTTGACAATGTCTACGCATTTGCACCAAGTGGTCATAGGTGTCAATACTAATCGGTCAATATGACAGAAGGTCTTCAGATCACTGTTTAAAGGTTAATGCGACCCCTGCATACAACATACAGCTTCAGTCATTTTTTAAAGCAATAATTTTGTGAACAACTGTAAAAGGTTGCAAAAAATAGCTAATAGAAAACACAGTAAAACAGTTGTGTTGCCTGCAGCCCTCAGTATCATTAAGTAGTCTGCTGAACTCTTGCAGAACTCAGAGTTCTGTCTTTCCTTATCAGTTTATTAGACAGACATGGACTTAATGCCTAAAATAAATCTCTTGTCTTCTTGTTTTTTCTTCCCAGACAAACCCGTACTATGTGAAGCCCAGAGTGACTGACCACCAGTTTGGCATCAAGCACTATGCAGGAGAGGTGATTAACAACTCTTGCACCAACACACTAAGATACACAAATCAGTGCCTTTTTCTTCTTGGATCCAATGCTTAAGGGAAGTGAGGTAATTGCTGGATGAACAGAACAAGTTTATTTGCCAAAATCCTACCCAGGATGTCGGTGTCTCACTCCTTCTCCGCAGTTTTTTTCCCCCTGAGTCAGGACAAAAAGTCTCCCCGTCATCCTTCTCTTCCTCTGCTGACAATAAAACGGGCAATACTCCTAGTGAAAGTGAAGAGAAGAGGAGCAAGAGGAGAGTGATTAGGGACAAAACAGAGCAAATGCAGCAATTAGATTAGGATTCTGCTTCATAAAGACTGGCTTTGTGATTCCTGTCTCAGACAAGGTCTCCTCAGTGCAAAACAGTCAGAAGCCTGGCATAGATAGCCATAGTCATGATCCGGTTCAAATGGGAAAGGCCAGGCCAGGCTGTTGTTTCCGCTGTCTGATCTACCCCTCAAGAGCTGTTAGCTGAAAGAGGTTTCATTTTATACCACTGAGAAGCAACCTTTGATAATTGTTGACAATGTATTACATGTAAAATACATCCTTACTAAATCTACAACATTTATGAATAATAATATAATAATAATAATAATACATCAAACTTGTATAGCACTTTTTTGGACACTCAAAGACGCTTTACATGGGGAATAAAACAAGACAAAAAAGGGGTTTCAAGGAAAAGCTAGTTTGAACCGGTGGGTTTTGAGTACTGATTTGAAGTTTGGTAGTGAGTCGGAGTTTCTAATGGATGGGAGTGAGTTCCAAAGGGTGGGGGTGGCGATGAACTAATATAAAACAATAAAAACAGAACAATAATACCTAAAGCTTGGTCTCTGAAAGCAAATATGTTCTGCCTAATTAGAAGAACATTCTTTTAAAAAAAATCAACCAGAGTAATAAGAGGTTAGGCTAAGTAGAATTTTGGAAGAAAAAAGTATTCATACCTGTTAAGCAGCCCCCTTAACTCTGATGTCCCCAAAGAAAAATCTGGTTAAATCCATTTAGATTGATTTATATACACTTTATTGTCCCCCAAGGGGAAATTAGTTTTGCAGCCTGCAAAGAACACCTACACTGTAAAAACACATGCACAATTAATAAATAATAACAATAACACTATAACACACGCAATGCAATCCTAAATTATCACTGTCAATTTGTATTTATCAACTCAGGTTATTACTAAGGCCGAAACTAATAGGGACAAATTAACATTTGTACCTTTTTGTATTACATTTTACTGTCATGTATCTGCGAGCAGGTGGCAGCAACGTATAATGATGGTGAAGAGGGTGTTTCGGGTTAACAAGGATAACTTTAGCCTTCTTTGTGACCCTGGTTCTATAGAGCTGGGGGAGGTCTGCCAGACATATCCCAATGAGTTTGCTGCAAAACCGTACAATATTGTTTAATTTGTTTCTATTTTACAAAGTGAGCGACTCAAACCAGCAAGGAATTTAAAACATTAAAATTGACTTGATAAAACGGGAATAAAACATTTTCCTAAAAAGGGTGTAAACGTTAAAACTTCACAATTTCATGTGACAACTTTTTGTCTCACTCTCCACAAATTCAGCTTTTGTCGCAAAAATAAGGTAGAAAAAAACATTTAAAGGAAACTATATGATGTCTTGCTTTCAGTTTACCTCAAATATAGGGGCACAGCAAACATATGTAAGAAGTTGCTTTGTCATGCAAAATAACATGCAAATGTCTTGTGTGGCAGATTACTAGCACCTGCACATCATCCTTAAAAGATCATCGACAACGCAAAACTGTAGATTTTCTTTTCTTTAGCTTCGACAGCACAGCTAAATAGATTTGATGTGGAGATAAATAGAGATAGGCAAATAGGCAAATCTGGAAGAAAACCTATTCGATGCTTCAAAAGACTTGGAGGTTCACCTTCCAGCAGGACAGCAACCCTTTAAACATGCACCCAGTGCTACAATAGAATAGATTACATCAGGGGTGTCCAACTCCAGTCCTCAAGGTCTGGTGTCTTGCAGGTTTTAGATGTGTCCTTGTTTCAACACTTACCTCCTCAACATGTCTTGAAGTTCTCCAGAGGCCTGGTAATTAACAAATTCACAGATTCAGGTGTGTTGATGACCCAGTGTTCTGGCCCTTGAGGCCCTTGGACACCACTGGTTTAGATCAAAGCAGTAAAATTGGTTGAATGGTCCAGCCATGAATTGCTCTTCAGAAATGCTCTCCATCCAATTTCACTGATCTTTTTCAAATGGGAAAAAGGCGTAGTCTCTGTATGGGCAAACCTGGTAGAGACATACCCCATTGACTCTGGAGGGTTGAAGAAACATTTAATGCAAAACTTCTCAAACTTTTATTAAATAACAATCATCCATCCATTAGTCACGGGGCGAGAGGCCAGGTACACACTGAACAGGTCGCCAGTCCATTGCAGTAAATAACAATCACTTACTTTTAATTTTCCTTTTAATGTGCTCTATTTTATGTTGGCAGATAAATGAAATCCCATAAATTATATTCGTTTGTGATTGCAATGTGACAGAATGTGATGCTAATACTTTTGCGAGGCACTGTAAATTGTCTTAAAGTAAAACTGCATCTTTGCAGATACCTTGCTACAAATAAACATGTAAATGCATTTTTGTGAAAGATAGTTATTGCTGCCATGGTTGCTTCACTAAATTGTGTTTCATTTTCAGTAATCTGGTTGAAATGAAATGAAATTCTGATTTTGTACCAGTTAACATATTGGGATTGACACAAACATGAAAATGTATTAGTGTACTCCTCTTAAACAGCAGTGCATATTAAATAAATGAGTGCTTCTGTGATTTATGTGTACACGTTTCTTCATGTTTGGCTCTGGTAGAGTCTCCAGGCTTGCAAATAAGCTTTTCAAAAAAAGAAAAAAGAAATTAGGCATGCAAGAAACTCACACTTTTTGCATATAATATGTGACACACCATTATTTTTAGCAAACAAACCCAGCCTCTAAAGAGTACATAACAAGCATGGTGGTGTGGAGAAAGGTGAGTGTAGCAGAGTTTTGATGAAAGCTAAAGCGACTCAGCCCGTGACAAGTAGCTCCATTAGGCCCTGGGGTCTTTCTTTTCTTTCTATGCAAGGCCTCAAAAAAGCTCAAACCATTTGTGTTTGCATGCTAGACTGACATTATATGTGAATCCACTTCTAAAAGACAACTGTATTTCGTGCATATTTATGATTATAATTGATTAATATTTACCCTCTCAGCATTGAAGTTATGGATCTGAAAGGGCAAGTTTGCATGAAAGCTGTTTTAATCGCAAGGTTTGCGAGAGTTCCATTGAACATTATGCAAACTCCCTCCAGATCGAGGTGCGAAGTAGTTTTATTATTTTGAGTTTAAAGGCCAGTCTTAAGGAGTTCTTGCTTTATGTTTTTCGTATCCTCAGATTAGTCACTGACTTTATAATTTTCTGTTGCAAAATCTGTCTGAACAAAATAAATCTGGAGTTTCAGAATTGCACATTTATTCTCGTTATTATATTTTGTAGTTGCTTTTGTCACTATTGCTGTTATTTCGTCTTTTTAGGTGCTGTATGATGTGCGAGGAATCTTGGAGAAGAATAGAGACACCTTCAGAGATGACATCTTGTTCATTCTCAAAGACAGCAGGTAAGCACATGTCCTCTTTTGCATTCTGCATACTGGTACACCAGTACTATCAGCTGGCTTAAGTTTACTTAAGTGTTGGCATTCTTCTGGTGCCTCTTTAGGCTCGACTTCATCTATGACCTCTTTGAGCGTGTCGGCAGCAGAAGTGGAGACGAGACTCTGAAGATGGGAACAGCTCGTCGGAAGCCCACCGTCAGCTCTCAGTTCAGGGTGAGACAGCTGCAGCTAAAGCCCTGGATAGCATTTATTTTCCTTTTTCAGATCTATGGTATTGTCTCATCACGTTGACTACTAATACTTTGCAGTGATGCACAAAGAAATCTGCTGGTGACCAGAATTAATTCATGTTCATTTTGACCAGACCTGAACGGTGATCCGCCAGTTGGAAACTGAAGAATCTGACCAGGACACTCGAAACACAACACAACAATGTGGAAGTTATTACTGAGAGAAAAGACTCAAAGTTACTTCGAGTGTCAGTGTGATCTTTAAAAATGAAGTCATAGGATGCACAAAATAAAAAATAAAAACTGTAAATACTAAGTAAGCAACTCAGTTTACTCTGGAAGACTATTACAGAAAGACACTTCTGCAGGTGCTGGTCCTTTGACTACAACACCATTTCATACTTCTGTAGTTTTGAATGAGTCATCTTCCAAACATTTGTACCCATGTTGGCAATGAGTCTTTGCATTGTCGAAGAAATATTCCTGTGCATCTGTTGCCGAAAACAACTGTTAGTTTTGATTTTAAACATAATCATCGGAAAATATTTTTCAAGTGACGGGATTGAAGTGGCAGTTTAGCAGTAATTATGAACAATGAAAACTTTACCCGTTTAACATAAAGCTAAAGCCAGTATATAAAGATGCACGGAAAACCTTGATCAGAATGTCCTACCTTTTAAATAGGCCTATAGATGAATATCACTCTGGAAATCCGTTATTAGTTTGTAAAGCAGCTAATGAATATATACCAAGCCAAGACGTAGAGCAGATTGCGGTATTATTACTCCAAAATATTAAAATGTAGTATGATTATAAGCACAAATAGCCCACAAAAAACACCGCATTTCACAGATATCACAGAAGTGAAACTTACATACATTGTCATGTAAACTTGAAACAAGTAGCTTAAGGAAAGCCTTAAAATATTTTGAATAAAAATTAGCCAGGAATAAAATAATTTGAATAAAACTCACCTTAAACTTCAAAGAAATAAAACAGACGAAATGGATCTTCCAGGTAGGAATTCTTGATGACAGATTTGCTGAGTAAGCGAATTGTGACATAACGTCGAAATGTGCATGCGCAGTGCTACAGGGTAGCATGGATTGAGGGGTAGCACACCTGTTTACATATGAATACAATTTCGGCTCTGTCATGATGACAATTGTTCAAGCTACCTGCTGCTAGGTATTTTTCCATTTATATGTACCTGCCGAGTATGCTCCACCTAGAGAGCCTTGCAGGACGCTACACCTACCGGCATTTGTGAAGCCTGCCGTAAAGCAAGTCGCATTTGAACTACAAAACCGCTACCCGATGACCCAAACTTACATAGTGCTGTTATGGCCGATAGAGGGCCGCAAAGCGAATGTGAAAGAGCCGTTTCACCCTGTTATGAGTTGATGAACCACTGACACGAATCCGGAAACTTTATTTTAATGGAAAAAAAACTCTAGTGTTGTTTTAACCTATTTCATGTTAGACTGGTTCTGTTGATTTCTTGATGCTGTAGGTCAGGCAGGAATCAGGTGAGGTCGTAGTGAGTGAAATTTAACTCGGCTTTCTAAAAACAAAAAGGTTTATCAGTTTATTTATGATTTAGCAAGGGGTGCGATTACTATTTCACAAGTTGGTTTGTTGAGTATTTTTTAGCTAAATGGAGAAAATCATCATTTGAAAACAGCTTTTTGAAGGCATAAAATATCGGATTGTCACTTCTTTCCTCACTCTTAAATCCCAATATGAGAAGTAAAACATGCGGGGGGGGGTTGATGGTTGATGGATTAGAGGGAAAACTGTAGCTGTAAGCTGTTGGTGTGTGGAGGAGGGGATGCCAAAGAGGACTCAGTTTAAACATGTCCTAGCCGCAGTGTGGGGTGACCGAGCAAGGGAGGATTTGGCAGGCTGCCCTGGCATACATATCCAAAAATCCAAGAGATTAGGGTTGACGGCTGGGCAGCGAGGGGCCAACCAGGGGCCAATCACACTCAGCTCTGCCAGTCCGGGTCTGAAGTAGTGAGACAAGTCTGGGTGACTTAAGGATTTTTTTAGTGTGTATTTGTAAATGTGTCTATCATAAAGTATATTTAGATGGATATCCAAACTAATAAATAGGTAAAATAAAGAATATTTTTTTGTCTTATTTGTTGGATTTCCACACATTTGGATTCGAACCCAAGGCAGCTGCTTTGAGGACTGTAGCCTATGCATATGGTGTGCCTGCTCTACTACTTAGACACACTGTGCCCCTTTAAGGGCTTTAAACAAATTTAATAGAAATATTTAAACTAGGACATGATTGGTTTTAATTTCTGGCCGACTTGACGTCTGACAAAAGGATGAACATTTACATTTGAGACGTTTGTGAAATGCTAAAAAAAGAAATTCTGTGAAGGATAAGAAAAATTTTAAGAAAAGCTGTCTGTACTTCTTGTAAAACCCATTCGTATGAAGACAGTTTCAGGCGTAGCTAAGGTTGTACTGTGCTTTTAATTTGAGTAAAATGGTAGAACAAATGAATAATTCACAAGGGATTTGTAATTCAAAGTTGTGTGTAGAATGTAGACAAAGAAGAACAATCCCAACTTTACCCTGAAAAAGTTTATTTTGACCTCAAAATACAATTTATATAAAAAATGTTTTGATTTGATTTATGTCTTTGCCCTAATGTCTTTCAGGACTCTCTCCATTCCCTGATGGCCACATTGAGTGCCTCTAATCCTTTTTTTGTGCGCTGCATCAAACCTAACATGGAGAAGGTAAGTCATGCAAATTTAATTGCACAGAAAAAAAAAGTTTGAAACCCTGCCAGGTCTCGTCAAGGTCGCATGTGAACTTAAACCTCCTTGGTGCTATTCATAGCTCTTCCCACACCCAGAGCTCATATTTGTGCTTCAGGCTCTGTGCACTGATGGCTCCAACCACTATTAAAGATTCTCACTCAAAAGTAGCTTTACTGTTTAGCTGCAGATAATCACTACTAACATACAACTTCTTCGTGCAAAAACTATTATTAATACAACAATTAATACAACATATTCCTACCACTGTCTTTTTATCCAGAGGGTCATAGGTGACGGCTGGCTACTCCAGCTGTAGTTGATGCTTTGTTGATCGGGCCACATCAGTGGAATGCCAAGCTAAAACCACAGCACTCAGTTTGTTCTGTAGAAAGCAGGACGCTTACTTACAAGGTCTTTGTTACATCCTGCTCAGTCGTGAAAAATCTGGAAAAATCTGGAGCTTAATTTCAATGTTTTTCCAAAAGCAAGAATTAGAGTATGACTTCTATATTAGCGTTTTCAGACAATTCACAATTTCCCATTGTCTAACATTTGTATCCATCCATCCATCCATCCATGTTTAAAGCTGGATCGTTGTCAAAAACTCATACTTAACTTTTGTAATTAAATTTTAAAAAAGAGCTAAAAGTACTGACAATTCTAGCAATGCAAGTCTAAAGGACTATAGAAATTTGTCTTAAAAATGTGTAGGAAGCTTGTCTTTGTTACATTGATGTCACATGTTTAATATTAGATGGTTATATTGTGTTTTGTTTTTTTATTTTATGTGCTGAAGGCTTAATTCAGTGGCATTCCAACTGTATGTGCTTTCCTCCTGCCTGCAGGACATTCTGCACGTTCTCTTCTTGTTTCTTTGCGCCTTTTTTCCTTACCCACCACTCTCTGCTCTCCGATAGACAGCTCCCTGTCATTGTCCCTGCCTCATGTTCCTTTATCTTGCTCTGGTTGATCAAGATGAAGCAAGCAGTTTATTTGTTAATGCTGCCCTGCAACACAATGACAGACATGCACATTTATGCAGACCCGCAAATGGAAACTGTGTGTTTGTGTGATCGATGTGAAGCTAGTTTCCTTGGAATTAACATCGCAGAGGGAGATGGTCAGCACATTTTCATGCTTTCAAATTAACATGTCGTACCTCTTTCAGCACCCTAAATCCTCTGCAGAGAAGCAGAGTTCAGAAATCAAAGGGCCACGTGTTTAATGAACATGACACATGCAAATTTCCATGCTAACAAGCGTTAGCCTGTAATTAGACTAACATGTAGAATAATGCTACCGTCCTGTGTGGGCCCTCTGTGTGACAAATGGCCTTCATGTGGACCTTAGTGATCTGGCGGCCTTGAAAGCAAGGCGGCAGATATCGCAGATCCTCGCCGACAAGCAGGCCTGAGGATTATTGGTAACTACACAGCTGAGGATTCCAGGAAGAAAAAGGCCCCCCAGGCTGCCAAGGTCTTGCCTAGCGGAGCTCAGGTTTCCCATCTGACGATGTTTGTGTTTCCTTTCAGTAACCCGACTGTTGGTGTTAAATGATAGAGCGCTCTGTGGTCATTTACTTTCTAGTTCAAGTTAAACTTGACTCACCAGAGAGGTTGTTTGAGTGGGTGTTGCCGGCAGTGTTTGGCTGCGTTAAAACTGCACTGAGAGATGAAGGTTATATTTAAAAGATGACATGTCTGCATGCTTAAACACCAGCTGTGCATTTGCACTGCACCACTAGTCTATTGAAATTACATCATAAAACAGTTATTGCTGTTACTATCACTGGACATAAACAAAAGTTGTTTTTCTTGCTTGTTTGTCTCTGACAGAAGGCTAATCAGTTTGACCCTGATGTTGTCTTGAACCAGCTGAGATATTCTGGGATGCTGGAAACTGTAAAGATTCGAAAGGCTGGATTCCCTGTCCGCAGAACATTTAAAGACTTTTTCAGCAGGTATGAAAACTGGAAGTAAGCCTCAGTCAGACTGTACAGCCACATTTACTTTATTATAGAAGTGAAACTAAATGAGCCATTTCTAGGTTTTTAGCATAAAAGAAGACTAATTTGTGTTAGTGTACTTAAAATACCAGTGGCAATCTTCATTTTTAAATTGATTCAGATATACATCTGTGCTAGGATAATAATTAACATCTTTTTTGTTTTGTTTTTATTTTTGCAGTGATTCTTCAGGCAAAAATCCTAAAATTTAAAATTATTGCAAAAATATTAAAATTATAGACAATTTAAGAATTTTTTGTGTGTGTGGGGGGTGGGTTGATTTAACAATACATTTTTTTTACTAAAGATAATCCTATTGTTATATAGTATTACAATGCAAAAAGGTGCTGTAAAATATTTTCTGTATGTTTTTGTGTTTTAATAGGTACAAAATGAGCCAGAAAAGCAAAAATCTCCCAGAGGAGGAGAAGTCTTGCTGCTTAGAGCTCCTCACACTTCATGAATCAACCAAGAAAGAATGGCAGCTGGGGAAAACAAAGGTGCAGCTCCCATACACACACACACACATATAGAAAAACATGCCCAGACTTGGTTTTTTGTGTCACTTTGGAGTGACTTGCAGTCGATTTATGCTCTGGGTACTCCCAAGAACCATAAACAATACTGCAGTTCAACTTTTCATATTTCTTTTTACTTTTTGCAAAGAAGTATTAACTTTTTAGGTTTTTGGTTTCTCAAATATGGATGGGAAAGTTTAACTAGGCACAGGGAGAAGTTAAGAAGTCAGTTCATGTTTTTCTTCAAGTCCACAGTATGCCATTCTGTTAGCAACTCGCTGTACAAAAACCTTGCTTCAGATCTTTTTTATACACTGAGTCCATAAACAAGCCATGTTTTGCCAAAGAAAATTAAGAACGTTCCAGAAAATGTGCTAACCTTTGAGACCAAGTTGAGCTTCTGTCATTCCTAAACTGTTAATGTGAACCACAGTCTCTCTGACTCATGTCCCAAAGATATGTCTGACCCATTGTGGTCAAGCTGCAGCTCTCTTGTTGAAAATGTCCCCCTATGAAAAGGAAAATCCTGACTCTGTTACTGTAAGTGTAACTCACACAAGGAGTTACAGTAATCTCGAGACAATCCAATATAAGCTGCAGTGCTTTCCCCTCTCAACACTCACTTAGCTGTGCATTAAACAAACAACTTTCCGTGTGAATAATATGGAGGCACACTGATGCATGCCTTTGATTTTGAAGAATTTTAATAGCTCTGTGTTGCAGTCTGAAGCTCATTCAGCTCTTCATTTCAAAGTAAGATCGACTTTAACTGCCTCGTTCAATCAGGCTGCACAAAGCCAAGAGGAGTATATAGAAAACTGCTTTTATGGAGTTTTTTAATTAGCTAAACCAGTATCTGACCCCCTGTTTTTTCCTGCTCTCAGTTGTGGTTCCTGTGCAGCGGAGACTTTTCAGATTTGCTGTTTCCTTTTTGGACACTTTTCTTGTAATATTCCACATGGCTGGCACGCTGTGAACAGTGTCAGCCTGCACACATGGCATGCCAAAATATATGGTCAGACATGAAAAATTAAGCAAGCCATATGTACGGCTTGCTTTGAAGACATAACTGGTGCCGCTAATGTGCACATGCTAGTGCACATGCCTCCATCCAGCAACTTGAACGTACCCACATTTTGTCTCCTTCAAATCTCAAACTTCAAGGTATTTTATTGGGATTTATTGTCATATACCATTATCAAGTAGTACATAATTGTAAGGTAGTGGAAAACTAATACTGCACATCACCTGAAACACACCACCTCAATGGTAAAACATGGTGATGGTATAATTATTAAACTGCTCATAGTTCATTTAAAGACGGATTGAGCTAAATACAGGCCAATCCTTGAAGAAACCTGTTAGCGGCTGCAAATGACTTGAGACTGGGACGGAGGTTCACCTTATAGTAGAAAAATGACAGATACAGTGAGGGCTACTATAGAAGATTTTAGATTAAAGTATACTGATGTATTAGAAGACCTAAATCCAATTGAAAATATGTTTTGCAAAAATGAGTGGGCAGAAATTTCAGCCTCTAGATGTTCAAAGCTAGTAAGACACATACCCCACAAAACTTGAAGCTTTAGTTGCAACAATAAGGTTTTCACTGAGAGAAAAAGTTCAAAACCATGCATATTTTTCCTTACACTACACAATTATGCAGTAATTTCTGTTGGTTTATTGCATAAAATCCCAGTGAAATGCACTGAAGTTTTTGGTTGTAAAGTTTAAAAAATGAATATTTTGCAAGTCACTGTATGAGACTACATTGCTCAGTTGAAGAGCTGGTGTTTCTGGTGGCATGTTATTCCTGGGTTCTGGGTAATGTTGTGTGGGTTGTGGGAATGAGGCTCAGGGTCTACAATTCATCCTGGTAGAAGCAGCTGTATGCAATTATGTATGCACTGATTGTGTGCAGGGGGAACTGTGTGCCCTGAATTAAGGGACCAGGGTTGATGTTTTCTGGCTTGTGCATGTGTTTGAGAGCCGTTTGTTTTTCAGACGGGGGAAGGATGTGGACTAAGGGGAAGCTTCCTCCTCTCGCAGACTTTTACAGAGTCGGAGAGTTGCAGCTGTGGGATCCTTTCATTAGTGGAACATCTGGGACACAAACACTTGAGTGTCTTCCCCCGCAAGAAAAACTTTTTCAGGGGAATAAAATGGCCAAACGAGCTTTATTTTTGCTACGACAGAGTTACAGGCTTTCCGATCTCTTACAGCAAAGGTTAAAATGTTGAAAAAAGTTTCTAGGAGTGAGGGAAGGGTTAACTAAAACTCTTTTTTCTTCCCTCATGAGACCAAGGAGGGGTGTGGCTTTCTATCTGGACACCAGCCACTATCCCTCCCCCTCATATCCCTTCATACCTCCCTCTCCCTGCCTCTCCTCTCCTCTCCCCTCCCCATTTTCTGTGCCTTTCTGCCTGCATATGTCTAGCTACCAAGGCAGCAGTAACAGCAGAAGAGAAAAGCTCAGGAAGGACGCCCTGAACACAATGAAGCTCTGCAGCAGCAGAAACGCTGCAGTTTGTCAATCAGTTTTCCTGCCTGTTCTGCTTTGCAGTCAGGAAGACCAGCTTGCATGGTAGCTACAGCTGCACCGCAGCTTCCTCTGCAGTGATCAACAGCAAACAGGGGCCCTTCACATCTCTGTGGGCCCATTTTCTATTTAAAACCTCACCAAGACTAGGAACTAACCCATCCTCTCTCTTGTCAACCCCACGTCGGCTGTGCCGCTGCCCGTCCTGCAGGTGTTCTTGAAGGAGGCACTGGAGCAGAGGCTGGAGAAGGAGAGGGAAGAGGTGCGGCGCAGGGCTGGCATGGTGATCCGCGCCCACATCCTCAGCTATGTGGCAAGGTGAGTGATTGGGCAGGGGGGTGGAAGAGGAGAAGGTGGGCTGGATGGCTGAGTGGCAGCGGCAGTTGTCAGTGTTTGTTTTGTGGTGGAGGTATGCAGCTTGTGTGTTGGTGTGTGTGTGTGTACACATGGGGGAGGTTGAGGGTGGATTAGGTGCTCTCATGCATGGCTTTGGCTGAGTTATCTTTTCCCTGTATGTACATGTGTGCTATTTGGACTCAGATCTTGCTGAGCAGTGCATGGCTCAGTTAATCAACAGCCAATCCTTGTTGCAGAACTTCTAGTTGTCTCTTGAGAGCCTTTTTGGGATTTTTTTAGTTACAATTAAATTATAAAGTTAATTTTACATAATGGAGTAAGAGTACTTTAGCTGCACTGTCCTAGGGAACAAAAAGAGATTAATTATTTTGACGTGCTTATTTAGAATAGTCAAATAATCATAGTAGTTAAAATATATATTTCAGTCTGCGTTTCGTTGGTAATAAAAAAGCTGTTACCTATAAACATTGCCTTGCAAAAGTATTTATAACACTGCAACTCATTCTGATCGCAACATCCTCAGAGTGGTCATTTCCAACTTCCATGACACCCTGGCATGATGGTGGCAGCATTATGCTGTGGGGATGCTTTTGTTCAGCAGAGTCAGGGAAGCTGGTTGGGGGGGAAGATGGGTGGAGCTAAATGCAGGGCAATCCTAGAAGTAAACCAGAGCCTGCAAACGACCTGAGACCCTCAGAGTTTTGCCTTCCAGCAGAACAATGACCATAAATATGCAGCTACAGCTACAGTGGAATGGTTTAGATCAAAGCAGTTCTGCATGGGAATTATATATTTGGCCTGTTGGATGGACTTTTCATGCCCTTGTTACCCAGAAAAGATGTATGTTTTTAGGGGCTGAGCAGAGGTCGCGCTACAATTTTTTGTTGTCTGCCATTTTGACGAACGAGGTCTAAAAAAATCCAGTCATAGTCAATTTTTTACCCATCATTTTTTAAATTGATAAATTAATAACATATTCAGTAGTTCATTTTCATTCATCTTAGTTAATATCCAATCCGAACCAACTGATGGGAGAATCCACATCTTCCCATCAATCAATCAATCAGTCAAAGTTTGATTTATAAAAGCACTTTGCAACAACCGCAAATTAATAAGCTACATGTATTGTGAACATTTCACCTGCTGTGGCCTAAACGCTACACAAGGATCTAAACTGCGCTCAACTTGTGCGTAATGAAGGATGAAGCGCCACTTAAGCCACAGTTTTTAAATCAGGGAACATTTCTAAAATTGAAGTGATCAGTGAAGAGAGGGGCTTTTCTGTTCGCTTCCCCTTGCATGCATTCTTTTTACATCGGTAGGTAAGCCGCAGGGATCTGTCACCGCCAGCCTGTGTATGGTGCTGTGACTGATGTGCTCCATGCCTCTGTTACTCTTGCAGATAAAGAGATGCATTAGTTACAGTGTCTGGATCTGAGATGCTGCTCAGATGTTCTCATGGGAATCTTTTTTTTTTTTATTTAGTTACCTGTACTCTGTGTGTAAAGTTGAAAATGTCTGTGTGTCTCCACCAAGTGGTCAGGGGTGTGATTACTAATCTGTCAAAATGACCAATGGCCTTCAGATTTTTCCATCACCGTTTTAGAAGAAAACTGTCAGATATGAAAAATATTTGGTCAATGCAATCCCTGGGGCTGAGATGCAAAAGCTCACCCAGATTGTTGGGACATTGTGATTACAGTAACAAAGGAAATAACCAGAAAATCTATATAGAATGTAATAGAACAGAATAATCCTTTATTGTCCCACAAAGGGGAAATTTGACTGTAACAACAGCAAAAGGACAGGTAATAGAAGCATTCACAATCAACATTAAGGAAACAATTACAAAAACCAAAGTACTGTATGGTTATTAAAAAAATAAAGTGGCATACTCAGATTTGAATGTGCAAATGAGTAGGATAATTTAAAAACTGAATATTTACTGAATATATATTTGTAGTTGTGCAATTAAAAAGTAAAAAAGTAGAACGTATTCTTAACAAGAAGTTAATTGTAGTATTCAGCAATACTATCACAATAAGACGTTTTCCTGATTTTGTGCAGGCACCGAGTTTTGCAATGGCTGCAACTGACAGCCTGATCTACATTTTGATTAATTATCTGATCACATTGGAGCACTCATGATGATATCACAGCAAAAGTAATATAACCTGTCCTAACACTATACAACTCTGCACATTTATTCACCCATCCTAAGCATGCACTATACAAAATGGGAGTGAAGTAGAAGTGACATGTATACGTCATAGAGTTGATGTTTCACTCTTTTACACTTTTTGTATGGCCGGACAAACTTGCGTGTTAACATCTACGGTAAGAAGGGAATGGTGTGATGACAGCTTAAAGGCTGTAAAACCTCTTTGTTCCTTAGGGTATGCTCAGATTTCTTTAGATCACATCTACATATTTACAAATTCCTCTATCTTCACAGTTTTACACTGGATTTGTCCACAGTGAAAATCAAAGGGGAACTGAAATGTAGCAAATTTCTCAAGCAGAAACTTAGGCTAACTGCATTTCCCGACTTTCTTCTCTTCGGAATGGTTGTTAAACATCTGCACAAGCAGGCGCTCCCACAGGCATTTAATCTAACTGTACTCCACCTGCATACAGCCATATATACGGTTACATACAGTACTGTGAAAAGCTCTGCTGGGAGAGTATAATGGGGCTGATGACAGCATTCAGGTTATGAGTTTCCTTCCCCTCTGACTAGTTCATACTGAAGGCAGAGAGTCGGGAACTTCCCTAAAGACACAAGTACAGCCTTTGTGTTATTACACGTAACATTATATCAGTTCAGAGTCTGTCCTGACACCAGAGGAAGCCAGTGCTGTGATTAATGTGGAGGATAGGTCAGACTGAGGGTCACAGTGTTGGAGCAGTGTGTGTGTGTGTGTGTGTGTGGTCCCCAGAAAGTCATATGCTGTTTGGACATGTTCATGTTTATATGCATCTAATGCATGTGCTGTGTGTGGTTGTTGGGGCTGAGTCACTATGCTAAGCACAACACCCCACAGAGGATTGGCACAGCCTTATCAGACGTACAGGGCTTTTTTATTTCCAGGGTGTTTATTTAAACAGAGAGCGTCAGCAGAAACAAAGATGCACCCATCAAAATTGTACGTTTTTTTGTAAAGCTTTGACCTGCCAAAACAGACTTTAGTCTATTCCTATTTCTTTTCAAGAACAATAAAACAAGACGTTTTAAGAACGGCCTTTAAGCTATTTTTATACTAGCCTTCCTACTGCGAGAGGACATTAATATGAGTGCAGTTGCTGTAAAAATGGGTCTTAATACTTCAAAACAAATCATTAGTGTCTTTAGCATTTTATAATAGCATTTAGTGGTGCTAGTCGGCTTGAGTGAGGCTTGAGTTCCAAAAACAAAGACTTCAGAGTTAGACTCATGGTCAGAAACTTGAGTTATTAACCAAGTGATTGTGACTTAAGGGGAAAGACTTATAATTTAACTTAGACTTGCCCCTCAGAGACGTCAGACGTGACCTACCTTAACTTTGAGATATCCAAAAAGCAGCCAAAACTTCTAAATCCAATGTGTTTCGAGGCAGGCAAAGATGGAAATATCCTCAAGGTTAAAAAGAGTCACTTTCATGTACTAAGTTCAGTTTATGTTCACTGCTGAAAGGTTGCTCTCTCATAGCTAAAATGAATGACATAAAAGTATTAAGATGTTTAAACAACAAAAGGTTTTCTTTGAAATACCCCCTGATATCTTGTGTGCTCTTGATGATGCCATTGTTAAACCCATTAACACCTGAAAAAAAGCTAACATTGAGTCTTCTGTCAGGAACAACCTCCACACTGAAGATTGTGAAAGCTGAACACTGTGTGATTCTTCTCAACAACCAAGGATACATATGAGACAAAAATGTTTGTGGTGTCACCGACATTTTCTGACAACAACCGTTTCTTTTTCACCTATTTTTTATTTTTATTTCTGTATGTAGGAAACAATACAAGAGGGTTTTATTCAGCGCCGTTACCATCCAGAAGAACTATCGTGCTCACTTTTGGAGACGCGCCTTCCTGCGCCTGCGCGTGGCTGCCGTTGTCCTGCAAAAACACCGCAGGGGACAAC
Organism: Valencia hispanica; assembly: GCA_963556495.2. Lineage (NCBI taxonomy): Eukaryota > Metazoa > Chordata > Actinopteri > Cyprinodontiformes > Valenciidae > Valencia > Valencia hispanica. Next base: position 23,779,225 of record OY747707.1, read on the forward strand.
TCGCCCGGTCCATCTGCCACAAACTTAGGGAAGAAAAGCGGAGGCGAGAGCAGGAGGAGGAGAAGAAAAGGAGAGAGGAGGAAGAGGAGAGGAGGCGTCTAGAGGAGAAGGAGAAGAAAAGGATGGAGGAGGAGGAGGAAAGAAGGAAAGAAGAGGAGAAACTCAAAGAGGAAGAGAAGAGGAGGGCAGAAGTGGAGGAGCAAAGGCTGATGAAGGAGAAAGAAGAACTGCAGAAATTGGCAGCTAAAGAGGATAAAACAAGGTAGAGTGTAGTTTTTGTGTTTCCTGTGTGACTTTCTTTACTTTATGGTCTGACTTATAAATCAATATTTGATCTTTAGGAACTCCCTTGTGAATGGTGCTTGCCCTAAGGTAACTCAATTTCATCTTCTGTTTCTAAAATAATTCCTCAAACATGATATGTGCTCAAATGCTTGAATTTTCTGAATTATTCTGGTTAACAGAAGGAACTCACCCAGACACCGTCCTACAACCACACCTCTGAGGAAGAGAGTCGCCAGATGGAGGAGATCCTGCGTCTCGAGAGGGAGATTGAGCGTCTGCAGAAGCAGCAGGAAGATGGCGTGTCCCTCCTCGGCGATGTTTCCTGCGAGGAGCTGCGTCAGATGAGGAACGCTGAGATCTACAGGCTGGAGAAGGAGGCTTCTCGCGTGGCAACAGAGTTCCTGGAGCTGCTGGACTTCGGAGGGTTAGAGCCATCGCTCTCAAGCGATGAAAATCTCCATGAAGCGAATGAATCTGCAGCTCCTCTGGCAGAGGAGGAGATGGACGAGGGTTTCCCCACCGAGGACGAGTGTGTTCCTTTACCAGACTTTCCTCCCCCAGCTGCGATTCCTCTTGATAAGGACGTGTTTAAGAGTATTCCTCCTCCTCCTCCTGCCTTTGCAGAAGGAGTCCTGGTCTCCCCTGCATCAGGTGCTCGCTCTGTGCCAGAGAAACTCACCCCTGCTACCCCTAACGGACTCGATCACGTCTCCATTATTACAGACCTCCAAACCTGTCCCCCTCCTCCCTCTCCTTCTTCTCATATAGTCACTAATGGAGAAAGGCAGCCATGCCAGAGAACCACCAGGACATCGGATCTTGTGCCTTTGAATGATGTGCCATCTCAGTCAAACCTGCCAGACACAGAGTCAGACTATGATCAGGAGGAGTTTGAGGAGGCTCATGGAAGCTCAGGTGCTAGCATAAACGATGGCCATATCACAGACAAGGAGGTGCTACGGGAACCCTCCTACACCCAAAATAGCCTGGACTCCTTTAGAGGCAGCTCAGACTCGGTAAGAAAAATCAAAGGCTCATCACTTATTACTAGGGGTGTAACGATCTCTAAAACCCAGAAGATGAGCTGGGATGAGATTTTATTAATAATTTCAAGAATACTTCAAATATCAAATTTATGCTTCAAAAAGGCAGTTTTGCCTATTCTGCCAAAAACTCAACGTTTCTTTTTATCTCTTTAGACCCTAGGAGGGTGCTTCAACTATACCTGGTCTGCAGCACAGCATTTATTGTTTTCAGTTGCTATTGATAGCATGGACTGTGATTATGATGTAGCTCAACGTACCCCTAGATGTCTCGCCATTAGTTGTCATAGCGATGCTTTCTGCCTCCTTAAGAGTCTAAACAACTTGCAGTGCTTACATATTTTATTGTTTGTGACTTGTCTGTTAGTCTGTCGCCATTTAGCCTTGATTCTGGAAACCCAAAATGCTGCCAAGTGATTTAATAGTAGGTGGGGAATCTTCTATTACAGCTTTATAAGACGAAGCCATGCTGACCACAACTGGCTCGTGCTCGCGAGATAGCAGTGACCTCAATGAGAAATAATGTGATGCTTTATTATCGCAAGATCTCGTTAGACCGCTACTCATTACTCGATTACTGAAGTTATACCCTTTAAACCTTTCTTGCCACATTGCAACCATGCACCTCTATCTATCTATCTATCTATCTATCTATCTATCTATCTATCTATCTATCTATCTATCTATCTATCTATCTATCTATCTATCTATCTATCTATCTATCTATCTATCTATCTATCTATCTATCTATCTATCTATCTATCTATCTATCTATCTATCTATCTATCTATCAGATCGGAGAACCTTCTTCTGCACGTTCGCTGTGTTTCCTTCATGGGTTTTGGTAACTTTAAACTTTGCTTATGGTTTATTTAGACTGTGCTTATATCTTTAAATAGCAACTGTCTTCTTCCCACCCTTGAGCCCGAGATTTGTGGAATGCACAGCTAAAAGTTGTCCTAGCATGAGATTCTCTCACCCGATGTATGGATCTCAGCAGCTCTTCCAGAGTTACCACGGGCCTATTAGATGTTTGTCTGATCAAGGCTCTCCAAGGCTATATGGTTTCCATTTTGAAATGTTTCTTGAAAAGAGCTCTGTGAGATGTTCAAAATTTTGAATATTGGAACCCTGCTTCCAGCTTCTTTACAACTTTATCCCTGATGTGTCTGGTGTCTTCCTTGGTTTTCATGCTGTTTGATCATTAATGTTCTCCAACAAACCTCTGAGGCCCTCACAGAGCCGCTGGATTTATACCGAGCTCATGTTACACTGTACACATGTACACATGTGGACTCAATTTACCTACTAGAGGACTTCTGCAGTGTGATTAATTGGCTGCACAGGATTTAATTTAGCAGTATAAGATAATTTTCAAATTGTTATTTGTAGGAAAAATCTCATTTAAACTTCACAGTTATGCTCTACTTTGTGTTAGTCTATCACATACAATCAGAATAACATACATAGAATATTGTGGTTGTGACGTGACAAAATGTGTTTGAAATCATGAGATTTGAAAACCTTTGCCAGTCACTGTATTATAATCCAAATTGGCTAAAGTAACATCTGAGGCAAGCAGAATCAATAAATCCAAAAACAAATCCTATGTGAAGAAACTTGAAATAAGCTTAGAAATTGTGTAATAAACTTGGACCTATCTTAACATTAGCTTATTGAGGTTGTTCTAACATACACCAAAACACCAAGAATGTCCTGTGTTTATTATTTTGGTTTTACATGTGACTTCTCCACACATGGTCGTTTGCTGTCTTGTCTGTTGCGGTTACCACAAGACTCAGCAACAAGGAAGCTGAGTTGAAATCATTTGTTTTGGCTCCGCCGATGTGCTGCATTTTAGCTTAAATGCAAGATACTGCTGGCTTAGCAGAGGCTTCAGTCTGAACTTTGTGGCATCAGCAGAATGTCACAGGAAAAGAAAAATGTTGTATGTGTTGGCATGCAGAAACATGCATCTGTGTTGGTGTGAAGGGATGGCTTTTAAAGATTTCGGTCTGACAGAATGTCAGAAGTGAAATTACAAAATTGCAGTCATTATACTTGCAGCTCATGTGGGGGGGGGGGGGTCTAAACATATGTACTTTAGCCTTTTTTTTACTTCATGTATGTTGAACAATACATTTGCTGTGTATTTCACATCCACCCACAGTGAAGCAACATCACAATACTGCTGTGTTTTCAGTTCATTGACAGTGACGAGGAAAACGATGGCTACGTGGACACAGATGAGGAGATTTCTAATGGGAGAGTTAATTTGCTGAATGGCAGCGGGCCTCCGTATTTCCATGGCTACCTCTACATGAAGGGTGAGGATCAAGCCACTGGCCAGAAGGCATGCAAATGACTAATGCACAGCAGAGCACAACTTAAACATGTAGACTTTTTGTTCCTTGCAGACTTTGTTGCTGGTTCATATTTTTGTAATTTAGTCACTTGAAGCATTGTTTTAAGTTAAATATCCCTCCACATTATGAAATTGTGCACAAAACCCTCTAACATCTCAGGTGGACTCATGATCCCATGGCGTCGCCGCTGGTGTGTGCTCAAAGACGAGACCTTCATGTGGTTTCGGGCCAAACAGGACTCTCTCAAATCTGGCTGGCTTTACAAAAAAGGAGGAGGGATGTCCACTTTGTCTTGGCGTAACTGGAAGATGCGTTGGTTTGTTCTGCGCGAGGCGAAACTCATGTACTTTGAGAACGACACCGAAGAGAAGCTGAAAGGAACAATAGACGTCCGTGCAGCCAAGTAAGACACTTTGAATAAATGTCATGCAGTCTAAAGGTTTTTTTGGTTTGTTTTACATTTCATCATATTACAACCACAAACATTTATTTTGTTTTAATAGGCAAGGCAAGGCAATTTTATTTGTATAGCACACTTTTATGTCATAAACTAACACAAAGTAGTGCATAATTTTCAGGTGAAAGAAATATGATAAACTACTTTTAAAAATAGTTTGCAAATTAAAATCTTAAAAGTTTATTCTTTTATTCTGATACCTCTAAATATAATTAAGTGCAACAAATTCCCTTTGGAAGACACCCTTGTAGTAAACAATCTATAAGACTGACAACTATAAAATGTTCTTTTAAAAAAACGAATCTCTCCTCGGTGGAAAGGTGGTCCCAATGCAGTTTACCACAGGTCATGTAGTGGAAACAGCAAACTTGTGGGAGAAGGTGCTCTGGTCAGATAAGACCAAAACGGAACCTTCTAGGCAACATGCTAAAGGTTATGTTTTAAGGGAAAACTAACACTACACATCACCCTGAACACACCTTGCCCACCATAAAATTAAAATGTGGTGTGGGCAGCATCATGCTGTAGGGATATTGAATCTACAAAATGCTGTAATATTTCCAAGATGCTTAAATAATTTTTGTTCCACGTCACAATAATGCACTTATTTGTCTATCATTGCACAATGCTTTGAGTTTATTAGTTTTATTGCATAAAATCCCAATGTAATCCAATAAAATATGTGGTTGTAACAGGACAAAATGTGAAAAAGGTATACAATATTTCTGAGGAACTGTAGTCCTGATTTTTATTATTGTCAAATAATTAATTCTGGGTGTCTATGAAGGGAGATTGTGGACAATCATGAGAAGGAAAACGCACTGAATATTGTGACTGAGGAGAGGACTTATCACATCTATGCAGAGTCCCCTGAAGATGCCAGGTAAATCTCGTCTCCTCGACATGCTGCTTTTTTTTATCGTCTCAACCTAAAAGTATAGAAATTAAGTTCCCCCTTGTGGTTGCCCGATGGAAGTTCACGGTTTAATTTGCAATTATGTGTTTGCTGACTTTGTGCTTTCTGAACTTCCTCTGGCCCGTTCAGTGGTTGGTTCAATGTGCTGAGTCGGGTCCACAGCGCCAGCCCGGAGCAGCTCCTGGAGATGCACCATGAACAGGCCAACCCAAAGAATGCTGTGGTGAGTGCCTCGGCTCCAGTCTCAGTTATTAATTTTTTTTTACATTTTACAGCCAGTATGGAAGAAACATATAACTGATTCTGCAAAAGTATGAAAGTCCAGTCCAGTTTTGAGGTCAGATTGTAATTTAGGTTGACATGAATAATTTGAAACTGTAGCTCCCTGATCTGTACCGAGGTTAATGTATCTAAACCTACAGCGTCTCTGTTGCTGCCTTTAATAGAAGTCAATAGCTTAAAAGAGGATTTTGCAACTAAAAGGTTGTTTTCTCTTCCTAGGGTACACTAGATGTGGGTTTGATTGATTCTGTCTGTGCATCAGACAACCCAGACAGGTGAGTTTCTAAATGTTATGTTACCTAGCAGGATCTTAAAAACACCTTTAATTTCTTTATATTTTTCTCCCCAGCAATCAGACTTTCTTTAAACATTTAATTTGGTCTTTATCAACAGTTTTCCTGGTATTTCAAACTTTTGCTTTGGATATTGGCCGTTCTCACTTGATTATGTTTTGGTACGATTGCATTGTGGATTGTTGGCCTATTAAAAATGTATACAAAGAGATCACAAAGGAACAATTGTAGTGGATTAACAGTTACTGAAAGCAGGGTTGTCATGATTTGGGGTACAATTCATTTAAGGAAAGGCATTTGCCATGGAGTCATTAAAATCCTTGCCATTTAAATGCAGTACACATTACATGCTTTATATTAGTAATGTGATTCTGTCCCCTTTTCACTCTGTTTCCAGTGTTGCTCACAAGACTGCAACAACTATCTGTTTTAATTGAAAGTACAAATATATTTGTTCAAACTAGAGTTACTGCAGTAAAGCTTTAATTTTCTGATAGTCCCCTAACAAAGGTAAAGGTATCCGAGCAGTAGAGAAGGTCACATGGCACAGACACTTAGGGAGCTGAAACAGTAGGTATAGTGACATTAATGTGAAAGGTAAATTGTTAGATCATGTTGGACATTTTAGATCAACAAACTAACATACACAGTCTATGACAAAGTTTTGCAAGGCATGCGCACAAAAATAGGTTTGTGATTTTTAAAAACGGGCTACAAAATGTGGCCGCATGACTTATAAATCTTTGTTTGGTCTGGCACCCAAATGCCGATCATTTTAAAATGTGTGTTGATCCAAAACCTGGGTTCAGATTGGGACACCCATATCTGAAAAGTATGTCTTTAAAAATAGAATAAAATCCCATTCTGTTTTTATGACTGACTGCGCGTGACAAAATGTCTAAAGATCTAAATTAAAGTGGTCTGTTTTGTGTAGAGTAGACGCACATTGTGTTGTTCGTTTGTTGAGCTTAGGAGCATTTTTGCCTGAATGATTAATAGGTCACACATTTCCTCCAAGTCAATTTACGGCAAATGGAAAGGAAGCCGAAAACCTCCAGAAAGCCTAAAGAACTATTTTACTCTACCAGTTTGAGGTTTCTGAAGGTCTGACTGCTGAGGTGTGGTTTAAAACTGTTGCAGGGCACTGTTTTTGTTTTGTTTTTTTAAGAAAAAGTGACATCTTCTGTCTCCAGACCAAACTCCTTTGTGATCATCACGGCCAACAGAGTGATCCACTGTAACACGGACACACCTGAGGAGATGCACCACTGGATTGGCCTGCTGCAAAAATCTAAAGGAGACACACGAGTCGATGGGCAGGAGTTCCTAGTCAGAGGTCAGACAGAATCTGGTTTTGAGATGATTCATGTTGATGTGTAGTGATAGATTTCAATTCAGAAGGTTAAAATTAAGAAAGCAATATTGAAATAAATCCACTTTTTGAGTAGATATCCATGACAGCATTACTATTTTTATTCTCAGGCTGGCTCCATAAAGAGATGAAGTCAGGAGCGAAGAGCACTTCTCTGAAGCTGAAGAAGCGCTGGTTTGTTCTCACCACAAACTCCCTTGACTACTACAAGTCATCAGAGCGCAACGCGACTAAACTGGGAACACTGGTCCTAAACAGCCTCTGTTCTGTTGTGCAACCGGATGAGAAAATCTTCAAGGACACTGGTCAGTGTGGCGTCATTTAGTGCGATAATACAGATTTTGCTGAATGTTTTGCATTTATTGACCTCGGTCCTAGTTTCATCATTTGTCTCTTTTCTCCTTTCCTCCCAGGTTACTGGAATATTATTGTTTATGGGCGTAAACACTCTTACCGACTTTATACTAAGATGCTGAATGAAGCCATGCGGTGGGCAAATGCCATACAGGGAGTGATAGACAACAAAGTTCCCATCGAAACACCAACTCAGCAACTCATCAAGGACATCAAGGTGATAAACCTTTCAGTTTGACTTTTTGTTGTGACGCAGACCTGATTTATTGATAACTAATGGCTTTAAGAATTGATTATTTTTCTTACAACTAATAATGTAAGATATGACCAATAACAAATATCCTTTCTAGTCTAGCAAACCTTTGGCAGGGACACACGGTTGTGAAGTGAGGTATTTGAACTGTGTGCTGTGCTGTTCAGTTGGTTTTGCTTTTCCAAAGCAAAACTGCTTTCTCCTTACAATACATTCAAACATTTGTGATATTAAACTCTGTAATTATTTTTCAGTTATATCTTAGCACAAATTTCTTTGTATTAGAGCCAATTTACACAAGATTAAGACCATATTTTTATTGTTAAAAATTACCTAGTACTTGGAAGATCTCTGTAGGTTCTTGAGGAAGTCTTCTAGTACTTATTAAGAATGCAGTGAACTCTCCTTTCCGTCTGATAGGCTCCTGACTGTCTTGAGCATACACATACCTTCCATACAGAGGTTGTATTGTTTTATCACCGGAGTAGCAGCATATCAGGCTACTGTATGAGGTGTGTCTGAGGTAGTGGCAGCAGTGCTCTGGGTTGGATTAATTATCAGAAAATTTAAAACGGGACTGCACTGGAATCATGCCGACGCTAAAACCTCATCACACCCACACTGGGCTGGAGGCGCTCCAAAAAAATTAGTGCTACACTCTTGGCACCACGGCAGCTATGTACTGAAGTGAATAATCTCTATAACAATAAATGCCACTCTACACTTAAACCCCTTGTACATCATAGAATTTGGTATGCACTGGCCTTGCCAACGGAAAATGGCTTCCAGTTCACATACTGTATCTCCAAATAGTGTCCAGACTTGGCTGTGCTGGTTGCCGGGAGACTGAAGATACTGTTTTTTAAACTCGGTTCAAATGAAAAACATATTACATGCTGTCAAAGCTGTAACTTTATGTTCATTAGAAGCCATGAAAAGGTGGAGAAAAAAGAAAAACTACAAGCCCCAAATCATAGGTTTTAATATATATTATTGCAATAGTCAAACATTGACTCATAGCTTAAATTCAGTCTTTGGTGCCTTGATGTGATTAGCTCACTAAAATCAGTGACAAATAGAAAGACTTTTGAGAAAAAAAATTGTATCTGCTTGTGTCCTCCAGACGGCATGCTGGTTAAAATTATTGCATAATCCTCAGCATGGCCGAAACTGATGGTAGTGGTGCAGAAACCTCTAATAGAAATAGGCCAGTTTATCAGACTGTAACAGTGTTGGGGAACATCCTTCTTTAGATATAATACATGCGGCTGTATCACTGTGGCGGGATGCCTGGAAAAGCAGTACAGGAAACATATTTGGCAATTGCTAAGAACATTGCAGCCTCATACAGTATATACCATCCATGTTTGAATAATCCTGGAAACTTTAGGGAGCTCTTAATCCTGTGTGAAGTGTACTTTGTGAGAACTAGTCAGTTAATATAGGCATCAAATAACAAATTAGCTTTTTTCTTTGTACAGGAGAGTAGTTTAAATGTGGAGGCTGTGGAGCAGACGTACTGGAGGAACCCCATCCTGAGATATACCCAGCATCCTTTGCACTCCCCTCTTCTCCCTCTACCTTATGGAGATGTCAGCGTCCACTGTGAGTGCTTATCCCTGCAACCAGAAAAAGTTTTCAAGCGTAATTTTCTATAGACGCTGACCAGCTGTGCTCACAGATCACTCTTTTGAAATACATTCTTGTAGGCATCCAAAGATTCATGTCAGTTGTAAGACGTTCCACCTGGCGTAATATTTTTCGTATAACTTCTATTTTGTTTGTTTTTTACTACATTCTGTTCGACTAAATAGTTTTTTAGTATATTTAGGTTCTAGTTTAAGGTATGCAGTAAATATGATTGCAAATGAACAAGTTTCTTTGGCTAAATTAACTGCAGCCCTCTCTATCTCTCTCAGTGCAAAAGGAAAAGGGTTACACCAGCCTGCAGGATGAAGCTGTGAAGATTTTTAACTCACTACAGGAGATGGAGGCCGTGTCAGACCCTGTGCCAATCATTCAGGGAATCCTGCAAACCTGTCAAGACTTAAGGCCGTTAAGAGATGAGGTCTACTGTCAGCTGATCAAGCAAACCAATCACGTCCCGCATCCCAACAGTCCTTCCAACCGTGCCCACTGGCATCTCCTGACCTGCATGAGCTGCAGCTTCCTGCCCAGCCGAGGAATCCTCCGTTATCTCAAGTTTCACCTGAAAAGGTGAAGATATGTTCGGAATAGGCAGTAAAGTGATCAGTTTAAGCTCTGTTCTAAACTTCTGTCTTTGTGTCTATGCATTTTCTTCAGGATTAAGGAGCTGTTTCCTGGGACAGAAATCGAAATGTTTGCCCATTTCATCGGAGAGTCTCTGAAGAAGACAAAGACGAGAGAGTTTGTTCCATCACAGGAGGAGATCGTGGCACTTCTTACCAGGCAGGAAATGACCACCACAGTCTACTGCCATGGAGGAGGGTCCTGTAAGATCTCCATCAACTCTCACACCACCGCTGGAGAGGTAAGCAGACCACAATAATTGCTTGTTTATTTTATAGAGTAAATTTGTTTGTAGGGAGACAAATGATACTTTAAGAAATCTTTTTTTTTTAATTGTTACTCCTGTTAATACTTTGTAGTACATGGTGAAAACCCATTTTGCCAACATAGTCTTCTCCCAAAACTAAGTCCACAAGGTCGGGGTATATCATTGAGGTATCCTTGATGAGTCCTCTTTGCACTTTCTTTCTATAGTGTCCAGAGTGATGGGTGCTTTCTTATGCTTTGTTTTCCTTAGCTCTGCTCACCGGTTTTCTAAAGGGTTTAGGTCTTGGGACTGAGGTGAAGGTTGATTTTGTGTTTGATTAACCATTTCTGCCTTGACTTAATCACATATTTTGAATCATTATCCTGGTCAAAGACTCAATGATGAGCTATTTTGTAGAGTTCACCAGATTTTTATTTATAATCTGCTGGTATTTCAAAGAATTGATTGACCCATTAAGACCATCATTCCGAAATAAAAACTAAACCACAAATCCTCTTTATGGATGGATTTTGGGGCCTGTGTCACTTCATATTTATACATCAGGGAAACAGGATTCCTAGATGACTAAATTAAAGTTCCTATCTGATCAGCTAAAAATGTAAAGAATAATTTAATCACTAGCTATTTTATTTTTATTTCATCCCTTAAAATAAAATTTTTCCTACACTCAAACTTTTTTTCTATTTAAAATCTTTTCATGCGGTTTTACCTGCGGTGGAACTAAGAACGAAAACTGCTTTTTCAGACATATGGTTGCATTTCTTTCCCATGTCAGGTGGTGGAGAAGCTGATCCGAGGTCTGGCTATGGAGGACAGCAGAAACATGTTTGCGCTTTTTGAGCACAACAATACTGTGGACAAAGCTGTGGAAAGCAGGGTGCTTGTGGCTGATGTTTTGGCTAAATTTGAAAGGTATGTTTGAACCTTTTCCCCAGATATTGTCTTCGTTTAATCAGATGCACACAGCAGTCTATGTCCTGGGGATAAGTAATATGAAGACGAAGTAATAAAATTAGATAAAACCAGATGTGGGAGTGACAGGTTTACGGCTTTCTCCCCCCAGATTGGCTGGCAGTGAGGAAGGGCAGGATGAGGGCCAGTGGAAGCTGTATTTTAAACTCTATTGTTTCTTGGATGTTGAAAGCATGCCAAAGGAAGGAGTGGAGTTTGCTTTCATGTTTGAGCAGGTTTGTTTTACTGATTTCAATAAAATGGTTTTGAATAAATTACCAAAAAAATACATTTATTTGTGTTTTGTTTTTTACTTTTTTTTGTTGTTGTCAGGCCCATGAGAGTTTGACCCATGGCCACTTTCCTGCTCGTGAAGAGACCCTGCAGCACCTCGCCGCTCTGCGTCTGCAGTTCCTGTTCGGAGACAAAACCCGGATTGCTTGGAGCCTGGAGAACGTCTACCCCGTGGGTCGCCTGCGCAACCGCATCCTGCAGTTCACCAAGGCGGGCGGGGCCTCCGGGTCGGGCCAGACTCTGGAGCGAAGGAGGACCAGCTTCTTGGACGGTACACTGCGCCGTGGACTGAAGACCGGCTCCATGAAGAAGCAGCGCATGGAGGAGGAGCAGATGCTGGAGATGTGGATAAAAGAGGAGATGTCTGCCACCAGGGCGAGTATTGTGGAGAAGTGGTCCCACCTCAAGAGTCTGGATCAGCATCAGGCCATGCTCAAATACATGAGCATAATAAAGGAATGGCCTGGATATGGATCCACACTGTTTGATGTTGAGGTAATTGTCATGTACATGAAAGTAAACAACTTCTAAAAAGATTGGGACCTTGTCTAATTATTAAAACTGAGCACCAAGTATAGTTTTATATCAGTTTTCATAATTCCACAAAATTACTCCGGTAATTGTTTGAACTCTGAATATAAAGTTCTTACCTTTTACAGTGTAAAGAAGGCGGATTCCCACATGACCTCTGGTTGAGCGTCAGCGCTGAGAACGTGTCCATCTACAAGAGAGGCGAGCCAAAGCCTCTGGAGACGTTCCCGTACGAGCACATCATCTTCTTTGGTGCACCACAGCCCTGCACTTACAAGATCACTGTGGATGAGAGGGAAATGTTTTTTGAGACACCAGAGGTAAACTTTTTATTGTAACTTCTCATTGGCTTGGAGAATGATTTACTCCTTTAACTTTTTCACATTTTGTGACATTGCAACCACAAACCTTTATATGTTTAATTAGAATTCTATGCAAAAATCCAAATCCAAATAGTGCATAATTCTAAAAAGATGTTCGTGGTTTTCACAATTATTGACAGATAAAAATCTTAAAAGCAGGGTATGCACTTTTGAACTATGTCTCAACTAGCTTTGCACAGCTGGAGACAGAAATGATTCACTTTTCTTCTTTGAAATCAGCTCAAGCTCAGGTTTCTTGGATTGAAAGCATCCTTGAACAATAAGTCTTTCTACAGATTCTCAATTGGATTTAGGTCTGGAGCTTGATTGGGTCATTCTAACACATGAATAAGCTGATCTAAACCCTTCCCTTGTAGCTTTATCTGTATGTTTAGTGGTGTAATATTGGAAGCCCCTTTCACAGCTACTACTTTATTTCCAGGGGTTTCCTGCATTTAGCTCAATCTATCTTCACATTAACATCATGCAATTAATTTGATTTAGCTGAATGGCTAAAAGACAAATGGTTGCACTGGAATTATAATGATTATAAGAGTAAAGCGAGCATTTAAATGCCTTAAATACAATACAGGACAATTTTCAGTTTTAATTAAAAATATAAAATAATATAACATTTGAAACCATTTTAATGCATTACTTTGTGTTGGTCTGTCACATAAGGTCCTGAGAAAATACATCGACATTTGCGGTTGCAGCTGTAAAATCTAAATTAATCTCAAATATTTCAGGGGTATAAATTATTGTGAGAGGCACTGTACATCTGAGGTGCAGTTTTGTCACTTTTAATTTTGCATGCACAGCCATTGACTCCCCTTTGCTGCATTTCTGTCAGGTCGGAGAGATCACAAAGATCATGAAAGCATACATAAACATGATCGTGAAGAAGCGCTGCAGCGTCAAATCTGTGTCCAGTTATGGAACCAACTGGATCCGGTGATCTGCTGGAGACCGATGCCATACCTACTCAGCTGCATGACCGGCACAGAAAGGAGACGGAGCTACGTGAAGAGGAACAGCCTGGAATTATGCTACAAAGCTTTTAAATTGACATTAGTATACTCCATTCAGAAATCTCCCTAATATTACCCAAACATGTTATTTCTACCTTTTTGGACAGAATTTCTGAATGTTTTTCCCCTTGGATCTCCATGATGTTGTTTTCTTCCATATAATCTTCAAACCACCTTTGTCATGGGAGTTACACTGGTAATTTCACATGTTTCTTTTAAAAAAAAGAAATCGGGTGTCTTTTTTTATGGATTTTATTTAAACATTCTGAGTTCCTTTAGCATAATTCTAAACACCTTCATATCTAAATTTCCAAATCAGTAAATCTCAGACATCTATGAATGTGCTGCAGTGGCAAACGCACACTGACAGTGTTGGCACCTTTATGTATTAGATTGGTGGTTTTTTTCTAGATTTCTGGGCCCCTTTCTAATGAATGTTCTCCAAAATGGAGATCCCCTCAGGGTATTTATTAAGTCCCCTCATCTTGCCTTATTTAACAGCGTAAATGTGGCCTTGCAGAAGCAGAATATAAACTGGTTTGTGATTATTTACAAGTGTGAGGCAAAACTACACCTTTTACAGGTTAATAAAAAGAACTAAAACGGATCAAACTTGATGTTAATACATACACAAATTAAAAGTCTGACACCTTTTTTTCAACAAGGCAAAAAATTACTAATATCAGAATATTTGAGCTTCTGTCCCAGAACAAGAACAAATGTGAGCTGAATGTATGTTTAAAAATAGCCAAAATGTGTTTTAGAATGAAAGCATGATAACATTTCATTGCATTTGTAAGCATAGTTCAAGTGAGGGTGTGACATTTATTTATTTAAAACACTCAATGGATTTGAGAGACAAAGAAGCTAATCGTGCTTACTATGATTTGTTAGTTTTATATGTGCTTTTATGGACACAGAAAATGATGCTGAGATGGACCCGATGAATTGTCTCTGTTTTAGGGCCGTGTTTCTGGGCTTGTCTGAACGTTAGAAACAAACCGAAACTCATTTTTTATATTAAGTCAATGACAACCAACCTGCAGTATACTGTAGTTCATGGTTAGAGTAATTTAATCTCGACATAATGAGCTTAGTATTTACCTCACATTCGATCACTGTCCTCCGTTATGTCCCAATCCTTTTCACCAACGCTCTGGTCGGCTGCCGGCGGCCACACCAGAGAGCAAGTCACCTTGTCGTTGATGACTGTATTTTTGAGACTTCTGATTGTTTTGATGAGGCATAAAAACAGAAAATGTTTTATATCAGAATTTAATAAATTATTGTATTTGAAACCCTTTTGAATTGTAATTTCATGCTTTAGAATAAGAAAATTATGGTTGTCTGCAGTGATCATCAGAAATGAATAAATGACAACAAACTGCAGAATATTGATTTATCATTTTTGCTCAAACCAGGAAAAAAAGTAATTAAAAACCTTGTTCTTAACATCATCCTGAACAAGAAAAAACATTTGGATACATGCCCATGGAATTCAGATGAGTTTATTTATTTAGTACCAATTCACAGCATATGTCATCTCAAGGCCCTTTACAATAATACGATATTTCAGTGAAATCATACAGATTCCACAGCAAGAACACACATTTAAATTGCTCCTTGCTATTAAAGCCTGTTTTCAAGTTTAGTTTATTACTCAGATTGGTTAAAACGTTTTCTATCTGAGGAAGCCCAGTAGATTGCATTATGTCATTTATTCCTTGCTCTTTCTGGACGAGCATGTAGTGACAGTGGACAGTAACTTGCATTTTATCATTGACTTTGAAGCAACCCCTCCCACTGAACATGCATGTAGCAACAGCGGAAAGGAAAACTCCCATTTAAGAGGAGGCAACCTAAAGCAGAATCTGGCTCAGTGTGAGCAACCATCTGCCACAACGAACTGACCATCTTAAAAAGACAGAGCATACACAAAAAAGATAAGCCAGAAGCACTGATCTAGGAGTACTTTCTATGTTAAAGAAACAGTAAAGGGCTAACAGCGATTTCACTTCAGCAAGGAGAGAAACACAGTTAAACAGATGAGCCAGTAGTAGTTTACCAATATTTTACACACAGATCATGTACAAAGCTGCAGCTAAACTCATTGTCTCCACAAAAACAATATAAAACCTGTTGACAGATTCAATGATTTTTCTCTGGAGGTCAGTTTAGCTTCTACCTCTCCTGAACAGAAGGACTAATTATAGCCATGCTGATGTGATTCATGCAAACTCTTTATGTCCATTGTTACATATATGAAGAGTCTTAGAATATAATCATCTTCAATCAATGTCAATAATTTTTAGACATTTTGGTTAATTTTGTGTTTAATTATTTTTGCTGGAATTTTACGTTATAGCCTACTCCAATATTTTTCCCATAAACAATTAAAAGCTGCTCTTTTACTCTCAGCAGAATGACTAAATTGTTGAAGCTGGAATGTGTGGGTTTTATGTCACTATGGTTTACCCTAAATTGGTTCATTATGCTCCCTGTAATTAAAATGGGTAAAGTTCTCATTTTGTACAATTAAGCTCTTCTTAGTTTGAAATCCAGTGAGGTACATAGTCTCACTTGCTGGTTTACCTTCAGCCAATGGGCTTTTTTTCACCCTACGAAGGATATTTTTTTTTTCTTTTTTTCTTTTTTATTCATCAATTGCACAATTTACAGGAATGTTAACTTCCATTTAAAAATAACATTGTGCAGTTTCCAAAATTGCAGGTGTTTTAACATAAAACAAACAGAAGACTCACATCATCACAATTTGCCAGGGGGAGAGCGGATTTACAAAAAGATATCAAAGTGTTTACAAACATTCACAGTTTTCGTTGCCTTTTGATTAAGAGAGCACTTAATCGTGTTGACATTTAGCTTGACCTCATTGTTAAAAGCAATGAAAGATGTTTTGGAATGCGCAAACTTGCATTTATGAATGTAAGATTTTGCCAATAGAATAATGAGATTAATAATGAAGGTTTCATTAGGCATAGTCTTATTTCTGTTGAGGTCATTAAGGCCAAAAAGAACATCCTTCCAAAACAATTTGAAATCTTTTTCAATTTTTTCTGCAATAAAATTACAAATGTCAGACCAGAAGCTTTGGACAAAGAGGCAATGCCAAAACAAATGGGTAACTGTTTCAATATTCACAGAACAAAAAGTGCACATTATATCAATGTCTTTTTTGAATTTTTTAACAATATGATCATTAGACGGGCAAAACCTATGAATTATTTTAAATGATATCTCTCTAGTTTTGTTGGTCAGCAGGTATCGGTTGGGTAAGAGCCAGACCTTCTTCCAGTCAATGTTTGGCACTAATTTATTCCAGTATGGAACCACATATGGGACTGTGATATCTGTTTTGAATGGGGATCTAATTAGTTTATTTTTCTTACCATTGTTACAAGAAAAACAAATCTTACCAACTGAAGTGTCAGTCAGGGATAACAAGGTTAATTGTTGCGTGTCCAATCTTGGTTGAGCTCTAAGTAACATGCAGACAACAGAAGAAATTGTTCCAAAAACTTTGGCATAATCTCCAGGAGACATAGGGATTTTGTATTCTTCTAGGAACTCATTATAAGAGTAAAGGCAACCAGCCCTGTTAAATAATTGGTCAACAAAAATAATGTTGTTAAACCAGTAATCAATAAATGAAGATTTGTATTTAAACAGTATGTCTTTGTTGTTCCTAATATTTGTGGGGCGAAAAGTTATGTTTGAAGAAAAGAGACCATGAAAGGATGACCTTTTTATCGGGACTTTATCAATATTGTAATTACAGGTTAAGAAAAAGCTCAATCCCCCCAGTTTTGACAGAATATGACAGGGTGTGACATTCCAAATAGAGTTTGGGTCACCCTACGAAGGATTATTATCTCCCTGCAGCTGCTTCATGACAGAAGCGTCAGCTGCTCATGACGTCCACCATCGTAAAGCAGACGTCCAGCCTTCACTTTGACTCCTCACAAAAGCCTTTTTTTCTTTCCCAATGCTTCCCACCGGTGGCACCATGTTCGGGTTTTCCACCTCACTCTCGTCTGTTATTGCCTTATTTTTTAACATCTGGATCATCATTGTTTTTATCGCTGGAGCAGAGGCGCAGACTCCGACGTCCCCAGCTCCGGGTAAGTTTTCTTCAGGCTGTTGTGAGTTATGTTTTTTTTTTTTTTAAGTGCGGTCATTGTGGTCAGGAGGTTGTCACATGACATCAGCAAATTGGATTTATACAGAGCAAAACAAAGATAATCGATTTAGATAATGGATTTTCTCATAAGCTGTTAAAACGGAGCTTTTGTTGCATTCAACAACGTCTTGTTTTTCAATCTGAGTCCGTATAAACCAGTAGCTTACAAAGAAAAAAAAAATGAGTCATCTGTTTTATTGTTCTTCAGTTCTTATACAACAGCTTGTCTCTGTTTCAGCTTCTTGCAGCCTGAAGTCCAACAGTAGCTGTGATGAATGTCTGCAGAATGTGGCAGTAAGTTTCATACCCCTCCTTGTTTTTTCCACTTTCTTGATGTGTTGCCCTGATCAGAGCGGGTTTTGTAATTGCAATTTCTGGTTATGATTAAAACTTTTTCGTGATTTTCTACCTTTTTTCTTGTATTAGAATAAAAAAAAATCACCTGCCAAAAGAAAAGAACAATCCATCCGTTTGATTTTTTTTTTAAATATTCCCAGACTTGCACCTAATTCTGCACTTTGAGTGTAGGGGGCGATGTGTCCCTAGTAGGCCTACCTATCAAAGATGGTGTCCCATGTGTTTTTCGCCACAGAAATATAGAATAACCAAAACCTATATATGAAATAAACAAATATATACAAGTTTAATCAGTTTGATTGAGGCTAAGTAATTTAATACAAAATTTGTTTCATTTCTATAATAGAGTGAAAAATATTGAGCCCTCCCACATTTCGTTTTAAAATCTAAAACACTAGATAAAAATACAAAATAAACATTTGAAAAAAATGGCCCATTAACTTATATTCTAACACCTTCCACAGATCACCTTTTGCTAATGTGGCCTCATGAAGTCACTCCCCATATATGGCCGGAGATAGTTTTTTTCAACATCCAGCTTACAGTGCCATAAAATATGTGACAACTTCAATTCTTTTAAATATCTAATCCAAACTCAGCATATTTTTTTTAAATATATGTTTATTTTGTGATAAAAGACCCCACCCTCATGGTGCACAGAGGAAACAGCTCCTCCTACAATCACAGTATGTGATGGCCAAAGAATCAGGTGTCGGTCTAAGAATATGAAAGAAGAAACAGGTCATTTTTTTATTTCTCTTTGACCTTGTTTATATTTAAAAAAATCAGACCAAATTTTAATTTCTGTACATCTGTTTTCCACCACAAAAAAGGGGGAAAAAAGGCTTGCATTTGATACAATACGCATTTTTGTTGTTGTTGTTCTTTTTAATTGCTCGTTTCTGATGAGAACATGCAATTTCCAAAACAACCACAGACCTGCCATAAATACCAATGAAAATGTTTTAGGCTTTTTTCCGCTGTTGCAGTGCTTGTGGTGCTCTTCGACCCAACAGTGCAATGACTACCCAGTGAAGAACATCTTGCCCCCAAGCAGTGTTTGCCCCCTGAATGATGCACGATGGGGGGTGTGTTGGGGTAAGACTAAAATGGGACCAAACTCCTATGTCAGCTTTGCATATATCCGTGTTGTTTTTGGGTGTATTTTGCTAGTATAGAGGAAGTTTTTAGTTAGAATATTGGGTAAATATAAGTTCTGTTAACTGTTATTTTACTCATTTCATTTCCATATACAAGTATATGTATTCACTTTCCAAATTCATACTCGGGCAAAGTTTAAACAAGAATATATAAAACTACATAAAAAAGAGAAGAAGGAAGAAAAAAGATCATATATAACTCACCCCTCTAATTTTAAAGCTAAATCAATCCAGATCCCTATTTAGAAATATCTACAAAACAAAACCAAGCAGCTGCCTAGAGTATAATCTTTCTCATTTCAAAATGTGTCATATTTTTTTTCTTATTGCAATTTGTTATTTTGATTTTCATTTCAATTAGTTTTTATATTATCTTGTTATTAGATGTACACACAAAAAGCTTCTACAAATTATTTGGCAGTAGTTTTTTTTCAGCTTTGTAGGCTACATAACTTTCAATATTTGACTGAATAAACAGAATGTTGGTGTGGTCTCTTGCCCCATAATGTAAGATTTAGTCTTTTTTGTAAAGCAAACTTTTCTTCTATACGGTAGCTGAAATATGAGAGGACAAAAAGATTTTAAATATGAAGTGTTGTTGGATAAAAAACTTTTAGAATTGCAATGCATTGCATTTCTTTTTGTTCTTGAGACTAAAGATTTCGCAAACAATGTTTTTTATAATAACTAAGTTATTCCCACAGCACAAAAAATATGCAAACACAAAATGTAGCTTATTTCACAAACGTATGTAAAATACAAATTGGAGAGAATATCTTTCAACACTGAACCTTGTGGTACTTTAAGCTCTGATAATTCATCGTTAAACTGAGCACTGAGGGACTGAGGATTTGGTGGCAAGATTTTAGAGGCAGTTAACAGCCAGCATCAGTGTATCTTCTCCACATGGATTTTACGCTAGCTGCAAAGGTTCTTGCCGAATTAGAGATCACAATGGACTTCTTGAATGCAACCCACTCGGGTTGAATACAACAATCGGTATGAGTAAAACCAGTTGAGCACTCTGTGTTGGTCTTCCTTGAGTCTCAACAGGTAGTAGGAAAATCCATTCAAATCGTGCAACGCACCTTGGAAACACATGGGTCCGACATTTTACCCAGAATTGTTAGGCATCAAACCTTTTTCGGCAAATTGGGGCCAATATACCAAGCATAAACAATCCCATCTGAGGCCCATTTTTAGCCAGTTTACAATGTGTATGGGCCCCATTTTTAAATGGAGGCTGGAATCTCAATTGGGAAACTATTGCCAGAATTATTCCTTTATTGTAGCAATTCTCAGCTTCTGAGACCTTGTCAGCAGTTTTAGAAAAATAAGTTGAAAATGTTGCTTAAAATATTTGAACTTTCTAAAGAGTTACTACCATTTTCTAGACCATTTAAAACCAAATATTATAACTTTGAGACTGGTGTAGAATAAGCTGCTAGTTGGTCACAAACCCTCAAGTCAGAGATCCTATTGTTGCATAGCTGGCTGTTTTTTTATGAGGGGAGTTTACTCCTTTCTCCTTTTAAAATTTACAGTCAACTTCCAGATCTTGATCATCACTATGTCAGTGCTGGCTGGAGTCATCATCATCGCCATTCTAGTCTGCTGCTTCTGTTGCTGCAAGTGTGAGAGGATTGGGTAAGCTGCGAGTCACATAAAACACACTGGCAGTGAAATCTGGTTTATAACCAAAGGAGGAGGTGGAGTGGTGGTGAGGGAGGCACAATGGGTTATTATTCTGTAAGGCTGGCCTGACACCGCTATCTCCAAAGAACTTTTTCTCACAGTTGTATTTAAGCCTCGGCCTCTTCTAAGAGCCTGGGTTGTAAAAGGAGAACTACACCGTGTTTGCCGTTTTTCCTCACTGTTTAGAACTTTTTCAAAGTCTGAAACAATAAGCCTCCTCTTTTCTTTTTTTTTTACAAATGTTGCAAAAAATCTTCACTTGTGTTAGCCAAGAAGACTAATAAAAGGCCTAAGATACAGTTCCTTGAAAAGTATTCAAAACATTCAAACCTTTTTCTATTTTGTCATATAGAACCACAAACTTTAACGAATTTACTTTGGATTTTACACCAAAGCAAAGTAGTAAATACATAATTCTAAAGAAGTAACATAACATATTCAGAATTTGTTTTTACAAATAAAAGTTATCATTACTGCTAGTTTTATAACCAAAACCTTATTTATACTTAACCAAAACTCTGTCACCTTATCATCTGATAAGGACTGCTCATCAGAGGATAATCAGGCACTTCACATTACCCATACAGATACAAATAGTACCAATGGTTAGTATGTTGTGTGTTTTAATCAATATACACTACAGCTTTTGATGTAATCTGACAAAATGTGAATAGGTTCAAAAGGCCCAGGATCTCTTTAGGATTTTTATATTAGCTTTAAACCAGTTAATCTTTTGCACATATAAACAAAACTGTGATTTATTTATTTTTTCAGAAGCAAAAGAGAAGATGCACAGGTAGAGAGACAGACCCGAGCGAGGAAGGCCCGTCAGAAAGCCAGGTGAATGGCTGTTGAGTAGGTGTCTGTTAAGAACATGCTCAAACCCTGTTTTCTTTCTTGATTGCTTCATTTCTGTTTTTGTGGTCAGAATTCAATTTAAAATAATTTTTAGGCAATGATACTTGTTTCTTTTTTCAAATATACTCTGCTCATAAATTATTTAAATGATGTACAAAATTAAGATTTGGTGTGCAAATAAATATACATCCGAGCTGTCAGTCGCCTGTCGTCCAACAGTTTGTGCTCTTTTTTTTCTACCCTTTTAGGAAAACAGAGATCCAGCTGAGGCATGATGAAATCAGGCAGAAATACGGTGAGATCTGTTGCTTTGATTTCTGTCATATCAAGAGGATTGATGAAAGTTGGAAATACCAGAGAGGGATTTTTCGGATATAGCCAATTCATTAATGTGCTGTTTTAAAAAAAAAAGAAAAAATAGCACATAAAATATTCAATAAAGTAGGTAGAGAAAGAGAAGAATAACAAACAATAAATTAAAAAAAAATTGTAAAAAGGAAAACAAAATGTTTTAAGTTGTCCATGTTGCCATCTAGTGGTCAAAGGCTGAACTACACAGCTCGTTGTTAATCCACATTTACCATTATTTAACCCCCTAAAAAAACGAATGTATTCAACATATATTTTCCTGAAATTATTCTAGGATCATATTTCTTTATAGGTATAGCGGAGGAAAATCCATACGCCCGCATGGATGATCACTAGGAGGAATGTCAGTGAAGAGGATCTTTTTGATGCCAGTAACAATGAGATACAGTCGTATGAGTACCTGTTGATAAACTGTGATTAATTTCAGTGTGACCGAACATGACGTCAGATTACTTTCTTTAATATGAGGGCACAATTTATAACGAAACCAGCGTAAAAACAGGTTGGGGAGAGGGTAAAAAGATATTGTTGAGAGTAAAACTGTTATCATGGGTGCAATCATTTTTTCACAGGGCGGAAACAATGACATTTTTTCATCACATTTCCAAAATCTTTTCCACTTTTGCAAAACACGCTAAGGTTTTTTTCCCCCTACACTTACTTATTCAAAGTGCGCTCTCTTCTTTCTGCGCTCTCTCTCGCGTCCGGATTTGTGACGTCACAGATCCAGACTAGACTAGATGATGCGCTATTTTACTTCCGGTGTTTCTGGTCAGTGTTCCTTGTGGACACACAATGTGTGGCTGAGTGCACCGTGCTCATAGCTGGGATATATGTTTCGATGCATGATGCGTGCCAAAGATCCCGTAGGTCACATAAACAAAAACTATAGAAAGACTGGGCAAAGTGAGAGTTTATTTATTAGACTGGAAACTAAAGACTGGAGTATACATTTTTATTTTAGTGTCTTCATGAGACTGCTGCTTCTTTTTTTAAATTACATTTAATTACAAGATAACTATACTTATTTTCTCAGAATCTAATTTCAGCTATTTGTGTTATTTCTTTCCTGTGTTATTATATGAGTGTGGTATTGTTACAGTGTATTTTTCTAATACAGAACAGTAATTATTTCTATTAAACTATTTATTTCCAAAGTCAGTTTTGTAATGGTTGACCTGTGAAAGCCTATCTGAAGTTTGTTATTTAACCATTCTACCTAACCACAGAGAGAAGGACAATTTTTAATATGTCAAAATGAAGTTTTCTTCAAGTAAACAATAATGACTGAAGTGCTTCAGGAATGGACCAAGTGTGCTTTTTTTTGGAAATCAAAATATGTTCATCTTAAAATATGGCGTGATTGTATCAGCCCAAAATGTAAATTTACAGTCTAGTAATTAGTTATTTTCTTATATGGATGAAGTCAAATAGGCTGCAATTGTTTCCAGGATCTAATTCTTTCTGTAGTGATTGGAATCTCATTTTCTCATTTCAACCAGAGATTCAGTGACCATAACTCATTTATTTGCAGGAAGTAAAATCGTGCATTGTCTAGTCTAGTATGGATCTGTGACGTCACTCCCGTAGAAATCTGGAAGGGAGAAAAGCAAGATGGCGCACATAAATAAGTACAATATCATATTACCCTCCCCCCAACTTGTTTTTAATGCTCATTTTGTTATGAATTCCGCCCTGGTAATAAAGACAGTAATCTGACGCCATAGGGACCGAGTTAAAAATAAAAACCTTCTCTATGCTTAACATCGGTTTCACAAACAAATGCTCTTTAATATCTGGGCTTGATTAAAAGGATTGTTCAAATAATGTGATTTTCTGTGCACGTGTAAAACAAGTTGTAGGAAAGAAAATCTTAAGGCAAAATGTTGTCACCCAAGATAAGCTAAAGCATTGATGTTGTAGAATTGTACACAAAATGTAGTGTTGTAACATCTGACACGATCCACCACTATTCACAGGCTTCACAAGCTTCACCTTCTTTCTGCATCCGCACTACTTCGGTCGCTTCTAAAGGGCCTCTAATAGGTTTCTATTTTGTCTGATTTTAACTTTTATTAGTTTTAAAATGTATCAGTGTCAAGTAATCACATGTGAATCATCAGATGTTTGTGCAGGTAATCACAAATTTGAAAATAAAAAGAATAAACAATTGTTTCCTCTGTTAATTTCTGCCTATATATTCATTTATTTCCTGACAATTGGTTATTTTTAAAAGGAGTATGAAGAGTGAAGAGCATGCCCATGCACTGTATAGTATATGCATTCAGTACTTTTTCATATCTCCTTTTGCATGAATTACTGCATCAATGCAGCGTGGCATGGAGGCATCCGCCTGTGGTACTGCTAAGATATTATGGAAGCCCAGGTTGCTTTCATAACCGCCTCAGCTTGTCTGTTTTGTTGGCTCTGGTGTCTCTCATCTTTCTCTAGGTGATACTCCATAGATTATTTTTACCAGGTGTAAGTTATATCAAGCACAGCGATGCTACAGTTGTTAAAGCAGGTTTTGTTACTTTCGGCTGCATGGGCAGGTGCCAAGTCCTGCTGAAAGATCAAATCCTCAGTAATCAATCTTCCCCATGATAATGTGTGCCATTCCACGGCTATAACCAAATGTTCCTGTTATAAAAATCCAGCCTTTTATTTGCTTCTTCTAATATTTTTCTAAGAAGTTGAATTTTGGGTTTTCATTAGTTGTAAGCCATAATCACCACAATTAACAGAATACATAAGTGACATATTTCACTGTGTGTAATGCGTCTTTATAATTATGTTTCCCTTTTTGAACTTAATTGCTGAGATGTATTTACTTTTTAGTTATATTCTAATTTATTGAGGTGCATCTGTGTTTACTGTCAAATTTTCAGAGTACATAGTGAAAGGAGTCACGGTACTCTGTACCGTTGATACAGAGTAGAGGAATTAAGTAATAAACATGTTATGATAATAATTTGATTTATCCAAAGACCTTAACTGATTATTTAATCTTAGACTTTAGAAGAACTAAAACTGACCAGTCATTTTCTTTCTATTTTTATGAAGAAGTCATTAGTTGAAGTTGTAAATAATTGCGTTTCCTGGCCTCCTTTATTCAGATTCCCCTTAAGCTCTGCACATTAATGATCGAAATACAATAGTCAGTGCATTTTTAAAATTTAAATATTGATTTGTCCACAGACCTGGATGCATACTGGTTTGGTCTGGATGCATCACGACATGTGACCACAAATGAGGTGTGAAGACAGTAAAAATTGCCTCCAGCATTATCTATTTACAGGTACAAGTCATCTATGCCAGTCGATACAGAAGAAAGAAATTATGTATTCGGGACCCAAGATTCTTTGTCCTAACTCCATTTGGAGAAGCCTTCGCTTCACTCTTCAAACTTAGTTTCTCCACTCAGGAAATCAGACAGATAAACTCCTCAGCCCCTCTTTTCACCTGAGTGTTCAAAACATGCGACCGCAGATCAGATGAAAACAGAACCAATTTGATCATCGAACTGCGGCCTAGGGTGTCCTGGTGCTAAGTGCAAATATGGAAACCCTTATGTTTCAATATGGTATTCGTTATAGACAATCCATGACGAGTACAGAAGTCCAATAACAAAACACTGCTCGAGTTCAGATTGGGGTAGGCGTTCCTCCAAACCACACCTCTCCAGGTCTCACTGTCATTGCCCAGGTGAGCGTTGAAGTACCCCGGTAAAACAAGGGAGTCCCCTGAAGGCACACTCTCCAGCATCCCCTCCAAGGACTTCAAAAGGGGTGAGTAATCTGATCTGCTGTTTGGCACATAGGCACAAACAGTCAGGACCCGTCTCTCCACCCGTAGGTGGACGGAGGCTACCCTTCTAATTTACCCGGGTAAACGCCAACATATAAGCGCCGAGATGATGGGCAACAAGTACGGCCACCCCTGCTCGGCGCCTGTATTGTATGACTATAGCATCTAGACACATTGAGGAATTTTTGTTCAAATGATTCTTCTTTTTGGGCTATGATCCTAAGCATACCACTAAACTATTTACATGTAAGAAGAAAAAAAAAAGGACAAGGACAAAAATGAAATTGTTTTGGAGTGGCCATCACAAAACATTGTGGAAAGAGCTGAAAGGTTGTTCAGGTAAGACAGCTTACAACTCTGATTCAGAAAGCTAAACCACTTCAATCAGGAAGAATGGGCCAAGAAAATAAATTCTAATTTGTAGCATACAGTTTAAAAGTCAAGTCTTCTAAATACCCAGAAATTTTTTTATATGAACAAAAAAATCTTTTATAAAAAGTAAAAACTGACATTATTCTGGCATTTAGCAAATTGAAACATCGTTGGTAATCCTGACAAACCAAAAACAGGGAAAAATTCTATCTGATTTTATGTCAGACAATGAGAAAAAAAACCCCGGTTATCTGTGATATTATATGATTTAAGTAAACTTCTGGTTTCAACTGTGTTTTCTGCTAGGCTTGAATTTTTTTAATTTAAATTCCATCATTCTAAGCATGTAGCCTGTAACACAAAGTTTAAAGTGTGAGCAGGCCGTGCTGATTTAAATCAATGTTACGCATTTGGATTATTGACTCAGTTTCCCCGCTGCTTGCTGCAGCTGGTTTTATTGCGTTAACACTGGCTATTTCTCGTGTTTCCTCGTATCCCGTTCAGCTCTCTCGCGGGAGTGCGCACAAAATCTCTACGCGTTCACGAATCCGCGGCCCCGTGAAGATGCGGAACACGTGATCCCGTTAGGTCGTATCAGATTTTAAAGCCTTGTCCGGTGCGCGCCACTGCTCCAAACGAAATAGCCGGGCCGTAGGAGGTGAGAATAACCCGCCTGAGCAGCACCGACACTAGGTTCCACGTTTGTTACAGACACCGGAGAAAGTAGCAGGATGTCTGAGGAGAAGCCAAAGGTTAGTACCGGGGTTCCACCGTGGACAGCCCCGTTCAGGTTCGGTGTTTAGAGCTGATGATTACGGCTGCAAGTTAGCGCTAAAGGCTGCGGTAACCGTGTTTGAGCGGGTAGACGGGGAAAACAAAGGTTTGCGGGTAGTCTGGGTTTGTGCGCACATTGCGTTTATATGTCCTCCCTTTGATTAGTTGTCAGCAGTTTTACATACTAGGCTGCGTTTAAAGTACGCCGCATTTTCCGATGCTAAAATACGGGATGGCGAAAGTGGAAATCGTTTGCGTTTTCTCTGAGCGTTTGCGCCATTGTGGCTCTCTGCGCCAGTTTTCAGCATGGGCTAGCATGCTAAGCTAACCCTCTGGATGAACAGAAAACGGCATGGATGTGTGAAACCTCTCAGCGTTAATATGTAATGATATTAGCTGTTGCTGCTCATTCCCTGGGATCCTGGCGAGTCTGTCTCCTCAGTTCATGATGATGATGATGATGATGAGTAATTTTGTTGCAGGAAGGAGTGAAGACGGAGAACGACCACATCAACCTGAAGGTAGCAGGTCAGGATGGATCAGTCGTCCAGTTCAAGATCAAGAGGCACACTCCTCTCAGCAAACTCATGAAGGCTTATTGCGAAAGACAGGCAAGCTCTGCCCGCTTTACACTCTGAAATATACCTGTTCTACTTCAGAAGAAGTGTTGTTTTTTACACTTTAGATTTGACACAACAAATCTGGTTTCAGTTTTGATTTCTCAACCCAAGTTAAGTTGTATCTTTGTCTTTTACAGGGACTTTCGATTCGTCAGATAAGATTTAGGTTCGATGGGCAGCCGATCAATGAGACAGACACGCCTGCACAGGTTGGTATGACACAACATCACACGCTGTGGTGAAAGCAAGCTTGCATTTTTCGGATTGCCCCTTGTGCAAAATATAGCTCCAAAGAGAACATGGTCTTTCGAGCTGGATACCACGCAGAGGTAAATCTCTGCTTCTTCACTATTTGGTGTAACAACAAGATGGAGGCCGTTTTACAAGGCTTATCCTGCATACAAACTAGAAAGGGCAACAGTTATTCACTCCTGACTAGTGCCAAATCTATCCAGTGTTTTCACTAAACCTACATTGCACCAGGCCTACCTCTTCAACTTTTTTGCATGGCTTTAATAAGAAGAAATCAAATGAACCTAATTCTCAAGTCGTTAGTTTCTAGCCATTTTTACGCTTTCAGCGATGTGTTGATGCTCTTTAAAGCGTTGTCCAAATACAAATGAGATTTGCGTACAGGAAGGCTCAAGGTAATATTTCGCCAATGGTCAACAGAATACTTCACATTTCCTTTTATTTTTTTAAGACACAGAATCAAATTTTAACGGGTCAAGTCCTTTGTGCCTATTATAAAATGTGGGAATTCTCTAAGAGGGTAAGCTTTGAGTTATGAAACCCTAAAAGAAGGACGAGGACGGTTAAAAAGAAGGCGACCGGCAGGGAAATAAGGTTGCAATTAAGGCCATGAGGGAAGACTGAAGCAAAGATGCAAGTAATGGTGAAAGGATAGAAGGGGAATAAAGGGGGATGAACCCCCCCAAAAAAATTTGACTTGAGGAAGAAATTTAGTTGACAGAAGGTAGGAAGGACACAAGGAAGGAGAGAGAGATACATTTTTTTTTTCCATACTCATATTTTCTTTATTTAAATACTTAAGACCTGAAAAATATTGATCTCAAGCTCTAAACTTTTCCATATCAAAGTACCTCATCCCTAGACACTTTTCTATGACGTGTATCAAAGTTAGATTTGCATTTATCTCTAAATGCAACCTCAACAAGCGTACATAACATATTAAAGCAGAGATTTAGGCAGTTTAATGATGTAGAACTCTCAGGTGCGTTCCTTTACAGTCAGCCGGTGGGTGAGCCGGTTGGAACTGATGATGAAGCAGGTGGGTGGGGTGGGGTGTCCTATTGAATTGGGGTCAAAGCATTTGTCAGCAGGAATTTGGAGACTCTGAGTGATCTGGGTTTGTTATTCATTAACTGCTGAAAGCCTAAATGAGCTTTGAACTAAAAACTGCTAGAGATCACCTGCTGGTCAATACACAGCTGGGATTTCTGTAGATTCACTGACTTTATAGTAACTGATGCATTTTTATCTCTAAACCCAAAATCTTCTGCTTTAATATTAAATAAGTTCACTGTCAGTTCGTTGTACAGCTAATGGCCTACACCTTTCTGTTCTCTGGCTCAGAAATGGTGTGCAGTCGATGCTCAGGTGGAACGTTAATTTTAAAAGCAATTGTCACAAATGAGTAACTTTAATACAGCTTCCAGAAACAAAAAGACTGGATCTCTGAGGAAGATGGCTTAAAGTTTATTGTGCAGAATTTTACACACACAAAAAGGGCATCAATCTAGGAGCCACATCTGGGATCTGCTTCAGACTAGGGCTGGGCGATAATTCAATAAAAATATCTGTCGATTGATAGACGTGTGGTGCGATAGATAAAAAAAAAAAAGGGTTGATACGTTAAAGCCTATTGGGTAGCTTAATACTACAGTAATTACTTATTCCAAACCAATCATAAATGCAGACCCAGGCAGCTCCGCCACTGAGCCTCCACTCCTCTCAGACCACAAAAAAAGAGCAAATGACTTAAACTGTAGATGATAATGTCACAGCAAGGAGCAGCGGAGGAAATTGTCCTGAAAAAAAGTTTCGGCAATTCACCGGCAGGTAAATGTTGCGTCCCGTCTTGAACCGTTCCTCGACTCACATCAACACTAAATGTAACAATAATGAACTAAATAAAATACAAACGGGGGGTGGAAAGATCTGCTGGCTTCGGCACTCAGTCACTGAACCGTACTCCAGTGTTTTGGGCTCCGTCTACACTCAGCCATCGATGAGTAGCTGGTTTCCAATCAGTTTTATTGGCCTGGTTTTTACACAAACTAAACCAAAGCTCTGAGCCATTAATATATATATATATATATATATATATATATATATATATATATATATATATAGATAGATATATATATATAGAGATAGATATATATATATATATATATATAGAGATAGATAGATAGATAGATAGATAGATAGATAGATAGATAGATATAGATATATATATTAAAAAAGGTGTTTGAATAAAGGGCTGAATTTAATTCTTAATTAAAAAGCAGCATAAAATGACCAGGGATGCACTCAAGTTTTGATAGTTATCAAAAATGATTGACATCGATGAATATGACTATTCCCTTTATCGATATCCTCTTTTCTATATCATCCAACCCCTACTTTAGACATCCCAATATGTGCTGGGAAGCATTTTGAAACAGTCTCTGTAAATTTCATAACTAGATAAAAAGAGGTGAGTTGAGGAGGAAATTGGTATGTAATAATGGGAACATTTACTATCATGATTACTGTTTAAATTCACCTTGCTTATCAGTTTTATCACGTTTGCTAATTGATTTAAATTGTCATAGTATCATAACCGTGGCTAAAAACCTGGTGGTCCATGAAATCTGCAACATTGAATAGAAGAACCAGACTATTTTAAATATTTTCAAACATCCAGTTATAAGTTGCCTTTTTTTTCATTGGTCAAACTGAAATTTTCATACAGCATTTCCAAAGTTATTGGAAATAACCACAAGACTCTCTAGGAAAGCATCCTTTTGACAAATGTCTCCAAGCTGCGAGTCTAAAAGTCTTGTATCTAATTTCAGATCGCATGTTTGGCTGATTATACAGATCTGTTCAAAATAATAGCAAATCAAAATCACTAACCTGACCAAATACTGTTTTTGGTAGAAATTACTTCTGTGTGGTACATAATTTAGGCACTGTAGCATAATAGACAACCATCAGGTGAAACAGTTGACAGGCACGCTGCTGATTCAGCATAATTGAACCATTAATTTAAAGGCATGTGTTCAAAATAATAGCAGTTTGGAGTTCAATCAGTGAGGTCACACTAAACAAACAGGCGACTGTTATTTAAGGATGAAGGCAGCAGGTGTTGGATATGTTGGTTATACTTCAGTCCTCTGAGAACCTGAGTAAAATGAGTGGTTCTGGACGTTGTTCAGAAAAATGGCAAGAACCTTGATTGAAAGGTTGCTTGGAGTGGAGAAGTGCAGAAAAAAAATCCAAAACCAGAGAGATGTGGAAGAAAACTGAAAAATACCAATCTTTTAGATCAAAGACTCAGCCAATGAACATCTCCAGGATGATCAATGAAGGTCCACAGTTACCAGAGTTGGGGAGCAGTAACGAGATGTGTGGGTGAAGCCAAGCTGTTGGCAAGAAGTCCCAGCAATGTCCCCTTTTTAGGCCTTTATAAGCCTACGGTCTGCCAAAGAATAACCTAATGCCTCGTGGAAACAGGCAAATGCTGCATTGAACCGCACTGACCCATGCTGTACCCCTCGGTGGAAACGAGGCATAACCGGCCTGAAGTGAAATGGTGCAACATTCTGTGGGGGTTGAAACGGTTTTACCAGATCGGCCACAAGAAGGTCCATCACAATAAATCAATTGATTGTATGATGAATTCAAATGAGCTCAATATTTTTCCAGCCACAATAAGTTCTATTTGCATGATTGTTTTCCTCATGCGTCCTCCTCTTTCTACAAAAGACTGGATGAAAAAAGGCGTCTATGGTCCATATATTTGTATTGGCAGAGCAAAATAGGACGTCTTGTTTCAAGCTGAGTGGCTGTTTTTTTATTTTTTTTTATTTTGGTTTTGTTAATTTATATTGGATATAAAAAATGTCGCCCAGTTGCAGTGGTAAATGTTCCTCTAGAAATGTCAGTTTATTGATCGTTCACACAATAATGCACGTACACGGTGTACATTTATTATTATATTGGTTAAAAATTGTCTCTAAATGACAATATAATTGTCTATCTCAATCATTTCTGGGGCAATTAATCATCCAGCAAAATGTATCTTGACAGGCCTGTCCATGAACACTGAATTTAATTAACAATACTCTGAAGCATGGTGGCTCACACAATATACCAGGATGTTTCTCATATCAAGGTGTTGGGCCTGTTTATGCATACTGATAATGGATCATTTGGGATTCATTAAAGTACTTGAACAGGTTTTCTTGTTTTATGGCGTGGAGAAAATGTCTCGGGGGAGGGGTGGGGTAAAGTTTTTCTGAGGGTTTTGAGCTTTACTCAATTAAAAAAATATATATATATTCAATTTGAACACATCTGTATGTCCTTGTGCGTGCTTACCGTTGTGGTGACTGACTTCTAAATGGTTTTTGTTGCAGCTGGAGATGGAAGATGAGGACACTATCGATGTATTTCAGCAACAAACAGGAGGAGACTTCTAAGTGGCATTTGGACTGTTGGTGTAACATTGCATTTTTTGTTCATGTTGTATTGTTTCTACAATGTAAGGTTTTTTTTTTGTTTTTTTCTGTGCTTGACTTAATGTCAGGCTCATGTTTATGGCGGACATTCAGGGAGGGGTGAGGCAATCCTGACTCTGAAATAATGCAGGGGAGCCCTTTTTAAAAGCGTTTTATTCTCCTAAATGAACTGTTTAACAATTGTCCGAAGCTGGGGCTTATCTCAGATCTGATGTCTTGTAATGGGATGAATATCATGACAAGATGTGCTAATGACTCTTAAATCATAAGCCCAAATCTGTTTCCAATTTTCTAAGCATTTAAATTTAACATGGGCTGAAGTATTTTAATTGACGTAAGGGTTAAGAGCGTGTGAAACCCTCCTCCACTTGAGGCAGATTCTGTTGTCTGGTAGCATTTTTACAACTATGTAACATATTTAAGATAAACGAGACATTCTTTTGCAACAAAGGGTTAAATATCCATATTATATTTAAAGCAGATCTAAATGGATGGTGTTGTATGGTTTGCTGGACCAAAAATGTGGCTGTCTAAGGGGTAGATGTATAAGTTACTGTACATTGTTAGTTCCTTAGTCATACATGGGGAAACAGTTTCCTTCACCTGTAAATTGACTTCATCGCATCTAACTAAACCCTTAGAGTGGAGAAACTGTTCACCTTCTTTGGTCCATTACTGGCGTATCTGTATACATACGATGTCATGCAAACTGTCTTGACAATTTTTGAATATGTTTGTAAAGAGTTCATCACATCTACTTTTTTGTTAGCAGCGTATCGTTTGATTACTTTTTTCTTTTTCAAGAATGTCCTCTGGTGTTCTAAATGTAACTTGAGAACACGTAGGGACATTGGCTTTTTTTCCTAATTTGTACATTATTTGTTGTCCCTATGCTGTATACAATAAATATAGTTTGATACCTCTTGAATTGTCTGCGTGACCTTTATTTATAGCTGTTGATATTTTTACATAGTTAAATATTCCCAAGTGCAGGCTGTTTTGGGGCAGGATGCATAATTTGACTTATGAAACCACCAAACCAGGAGTATTTTGGATTGTGCATTTATGACATCTGTATACACCACTGTGAAAATGCATTTTACCTCCTTTACAGAGTTAGTTTTCTGCTTTGTCTCACACAAATGTTTCAGATAATCCAGTTTTGAGTGAAAATATAGAATTTTCTAATTATTATACTAAAGGGGGGTGAAGCTATCGAATGAGTAATTGCCCCCTAAACCTAAATGCCATCAAGGCTTTGTGCTGACTAATGATCCTTTCTATCATGAGAGGGATTTGTGCCCACTCACCTTTGCAGAATTGTTTCATCCCCAGTGGAGGGTTATAAAGTAAGAACATATCCTTTTAATTGGGGTCACTCTAAAAGATGCCTTTATTTATGAACCATTCAGAGGTGGACTTACTGTAGGGCTTTGGATCATTGTCCTGCAAAAACCAAGCGCGCTTGAGTTTAGGCCATTTAACCGACAGCCAGACAATCTGTAGCTCCAGACCACCACAATGTTTGACTGTTGATAGGATGTTTGTTTTTGTCAGATGTAATAGGAAACACATTTTCTAAAGGTTTTGGTAATGATTAGATGCAAAGACATGCCTTTGTGTTAGTTTTTCCCTTGAAATTCACCCAAGGAAGCCATTTTTCCCTTTTATTATTGAATTATAAAAACTGACCTTAACTAAGGCAAGTGAGTTATGCAATGTTTTTGGTGTCCTGGGTTTGTTAAGGGCTTTCTGCATCAGTCATGGCTGTGCTCTTGGATTCATTTTGTTAGGCCAGCAATTTATGGGAAAGTATATCACTGTTCCATGTTTTCTCCATTTGTGGATAATTGCTGTTAATGAGGTTTTCCCTGGAGTGCCAAGGCCTTCGAAATGGCTTTGTAACCCTTTTCAGACTGATAGATGTTGACTTGATAATGATCACAAAATTCTTTTTCAAAGAATATTAATGGAAAGTTGAGTGGAAGAAAGTCAGAAAAATGAGCAGAAGCAAATGGGGATAATTGCTTCCTTGACATTGGTAGGATGGATAGTCGCCTTCAAACTGCCAATCTGAGGATGCGTTAGGGAAAAGGGCTCTGCAAACAGCGAAGGATTTTATTTCAAACTAGTCTGTATCTCAACAAACAAATCATGAGGAAGCTTGGCCAAATCATAGATGAATCCCTGTTGATTTTTAGATGGAGCCTCTTTCAGACCTCCAGACAGCAGATATACAGTACCATATTTGGTGTTTCCCAACATATAGCTTTAACTTCCACCATTTTTTTCCCCACAAGCACAGATTTTATATCTTCCTTAGTTCTGGGATCTATACCTTTCCTGACCTGTTCACTTCCATTGTAAGACTTCAGCCTATAAATATGGTCAAAGTTCAACCAGAGGCCTTTCTACTATCAGATAGTACAAGATTGTAAAGCAAATCCCCAAACAGTGGTCTGTGGCTTGAGTCAGGGTCCCCCACACAGACGTACCCAGGACATGAGCTGTTGTCTATACATCATCAAGGCTCATACTTATGATCATCAAAAAGCAAAAACAAACGTAAGTTTTCACCACAGCACATAGAGCAAAACGTAAATCTACTTTTGGATGAAGGCAGGCCAAATTAGTGCAGAAAAAGTTGCATTAAATTGTGACTTTATTAACATAATAAATAAGCTTTCATGCTTTTCTTTTCTTTATTAAAAATGACAAATTTGTCAGTCCTTAGAGGAATTGTAATATCACAAATAAAATGTTAGAGCAACTTTTAAAGTAGTTTTATCTTTGCTTGCTTGACTGTAAACAGACAGTTTTGAACTATATGTTTTTAAGAATCTTGGGGGCACCGAATAAGGGTTTAAATTGCTTATTCTTGGGCTGGCTTTGTGTTGTTAAACATGAAAACTAGTATGATTTTGACTAGGAAAAATATTCCCAAAAATGTTTTAGGCCCTTGATGAAGGTTATTATTTAACAAATGTTGGGCACAGATTTTTTTCCATTTGAAGGAGCTTGTCCCTAAAACGTCCACAAGGTGGTTTTTTCTTTTTCTCGAAAGTTTGTGGATTTTTTTGGCTGAAATACAAATAAGATACACTAGAGGGCGTGATTATGCCTCAGGTAGATTTTTTTTCACAGCTCATTTCAAACATTGAAATCTGCAGCCCTGAGATTACAACTACAAAAGCAAATTTGTTGCTCCAGTTGAGGGTTAAAACACCATGAACCTCTTCCTATTGAAGCAAACTTGATTTCACAGATGTTACTGAGCAGCAGCCAAGTGAACTCCCCCCAGAGATTGTCCACACAGAGATCTCATTGTGTTGTATTTATTTTTGGCACTTTTTTTGAATTTTGTATTTCCTCAGGCGGGTTTTAGATATCTGCATATTTCCCCAAATGGCTCAGAAATGCAGCTGTGATATGCTCCCCCTGCCTATACATTTAACCTCCTGCTGATTGCTGAAGTAGGATGGTTTGTTTTGGACAAGTCACAGTTGGCAGCTTGCTTTATGGAATGACTTTGCAGAGATAGACTATCAGACATCTCTGAAATTATACAAGGAAAACTGATTTTGTTTATAACAACTGTTGTAAGATTAACACTTGTGAGCTCATTCAGATTTTAGTCAATAAAACGACCGGTGGTTGCATCAGGAGCACTCATGACTCATTACACAACCTCATTTGTTGGACAGTGCATTTATGAGAGCTACATTGTTTGATTGTTATTGTATTAGTATTGAGTCAGTGAGCAGCTTGTGTCATGTGCACAGCTTATTCTGCTGTGACAGTGGTGAAAGGGTTGCTTATTTATAAGGATAATAGGTAGACTAGTTACACAGTCACATAAATGTATTAAGCCAATGGGGGATGATTCTATTTCATGAAATTTGTATGTCATACAATAATATAGATGACACCTCCTTTAATTATGTACTGTAATTTACCCTAAGGTGCTTTGTTATGCACAACTTTTAAATGTAAGTGATGTAAGCACCCAAAAACAATTATATTAACAGTTTGATTCACCACCTTGCAAAAGTATTAATATTAATAAACCTTTTTTACATTCTGTCATGTTCCACCGACTTCAGCTTCTTTTTTCTGACAAACCAACACAAAATAGTTAATTGCTAGGTGGAAGATACACCATAATCTGATAAGTGTGGAATGCATTTGTATTCAGCCTTCACGAATGAATACTGTGTAGAACCACCTTCAACTGTAATTAAAGACAGGTCTTTTGGGGGGTTGTCTCCAACAGCTTTGCATGTTTAGAGACAGATTTTTTTTTTGCCAATTCTTCTCATCAAAATAGTTCAAGCTCTGTCAGATTGGATGGAGAGCAACAGAGAAGAGCAACTTTTAAGTCCTGCCACAGATTCCTAATTGGAATTAGGTCTGGACTATGAATATCTTTTGATCTTAACCATTCCATTGTGGCTCTTATTGGTTGTTTAGGGTTGCTTTTTTGTTGGAAGGTCAACCTCAGCCTGAGTTTCAAATTGATTGCAGACTCGAACAGGTTTTCCTCCAGGATTATCCTATATTTAGCACCATCCATTTTCTAACAATTCGGGCCTGCATTCTTGTCCCTGATTAGGGAAAACGGCCCTATAGCATTATGCTGCCACCACCTTGTTTCATGGTGAGGCTTGATGAAAACCCTTAGGAGATATAGTAAAGTTTGTGGTTGCAATGTGAACATTTGGAGTTTATTTTACTACATGATCTAAGAGCAGTGTCTTGATTGTGGATTTGTTCACAATCTTCACATTGGGTTTAATTTTAAACATTTCTGAAATAAATATGTTTTTATCTTAATCAGATTATCACAAGGAAACAAATCAGAATTTCACAGGAAAAACTACTTTATTTATATTTTCCTGGGAAGTTATGGCTGCCATATAGAGAAATCTACAGCACACATATACCAGTTCCATTTCATTGTTATTCCTTCAGCAACTTCAAATTTCTGTAACATTTGAGTAGTAACAGACCAACAATTTAACAATCTTATGTTCAACAGTTGAAGAAAAGGCCATTTAAATAGGTATATTCCAACATCTTGTTCATTAAGACTTAACAATGGATTATACATTTTAAAAGAGCATAATCTAATTACTAAAATACAATAAATTGACAACCTTAATGGACTTTACAGATTAGTTGTATAAAGTACTCATCACACAGGGAGGGGACTGCAGCCAGGAAAAGTCATATGGACGGGGAACATGTAATGATTTCATGAGTCAGTCAGCTGTGTTTCCCATCCTCAGTGAGCTAAACTGGTGTAACACCCTCCTCCGTGGAATCAGTCCAGCAGCCTGAATGAAGCCACTATGCATGTGGAGAACTTCTGGATTATCTCCAGATCTATGTGCGGTGATGTCACCTTCTTGGGATGAAGCCTTCCCACATGACGCCGCTCCGCACCCTGAACAACAGATCAAATTTCTTTGTAACGCATTTTAAAGATCTTGAAGACGGAAAACAAAAGATAAACAAAATTCCTATTTTCTAAGAAACAGGAATTTGTACATATATAGGTGTACATATATAGGTGCGTCTCAATAAATTAGATGATTATTGAAAGGTTTAGATAGTTAGGTAACTCAATTCACTAACTGAAACATTATTGCACATGTGATGTTTTCAAGGCTTTCTTTTTTGTTGATGGTGAGTTTGCGCTTAAAGTTAATGAAAAATATATTTATTTTCTTAGATTAGAATATTTAATTGGACGAATAACAACAATTAATACAAAAATTTGGGCTTGATCAAGATTTTTTGGGCTTATATCAAGATCTTTACTATTAGAACACTCGCTGAAGTGAAACATGTTGGAGAAATGCAATAAAAGACAAGTAGATTGCTTATTGTTGTTCACCTTAATAATATTTTCATACTACTTTTAGTAAGATGGTATAAGATACTTTTAATTTCACACATAATTTAATTCAAATCAGTTTTAAAATACCACATATGCAAATTCACTTAAGTTTTTTAATAACAGCTTAAAAAGTAACCCATTCATCCTAAGGATGCATTGGGCGATAGTGGAAAAGAACCCTTTCCACATGAAATGGAAGCATATACACATTGAAGCTGAAGTGGCAGCTGTGAGAACAGCTAACTTTAAATAAAGACAGATGAGACAGTTCTTCGGAGTCTTCCGCTTTATTGCTTGCTGCAGCAAGGAAAGCAGTACATCAGACCCAAAGGCATTCTAAGCATTGCTCTGAACACATGTATGGAATTAATGTGTAACATAAATTAAATTAAAATGGATCAGCAGAAATGCTTTTTCATTTTCAAAAATCTAGCTGCTATTTTTGACTTCATAGTGCAATGCAATTAATATAGTAACCAAATTCCTTGTGTTGTGTAATTTTATTTTTGAATCAAAAATAGCAGCTAGATTTTGAAAAGGAAAAAGCATTTCTGCTAATCCATTTTAACTTGATTTATGTTATACATATGCTTCCATACTTCTGAAGCTCCTTTTAACAGTTTTCTAACCCCCCCCCGTCACACAATCCCAATACACATCAGCGTATGACACTCTGGAAATTAACAACCCTGATTGGTTAGAAAGCACTGATTTGAAATCAATTCTTTCCAGGTCAACTCAACACAAGTTAAACAGTTTCTTTCAGCAACCCCCTCTGCTCTGAACATACATTGTCCTCTTGATTAAACCACAATTCACTCAAAGTTATCACATGTTAAAAGTTCAGAGCATTATGCAATTCAGTGTGGTAACTTATTTTATACAGAATAACACACAAAATCTCCACCACAGAAGCACTGAAGTAATTTCTGTGGACAAGAAAAACAAAGCGAGTATGTAAAGTCAATGGCTTTTTTCAGACATGTGACACAGCTAAACAGAAGTTCTGAGCAAGGAGTGATTTATATGGAAAAAAAATGAAACTGAGAGATTACATAAAGTTAATGGCCATATTAATGGCTATGTCCAAAGAAACAGCTAAACACTTGTAGAAGGACTGAGCTAAGAGTAGCTTCTGTGGGAGATATGTCAGCAACATCTCCATCAATAACTTTGCCCAGGAAAGAAACACAGCTAAAAAGCAAAGAAATGAATCAGAAGTACTTTCTATGGGAAGGAAAAACAAAGAAACAATAATGAATTAATTAATGGTAACTACAGCTCTGTCAAGGGCCTAGAACAAAAGTGATAAATAGATATAGAAAAGAAAATGCCTACAGTAATTTCTATTGGAAAGAAAAACAAAGAGAGTAAACTGAGTTAAAAGCATTAATATCTTCCTCAGTGTCTTTAGCTAAACACAGAACTGCTAAGGTTGGATTACTTTCTACGAAAAAGAAAAACATAATAGGAATAAAAATCCAAGGAACGTCATACATTTTTGCAGTCACTTCTGAAATGACAAGTTCTAGTAGCCTATTAGCATGGGCGGTTCTAGACAGGGGCCAACAGGGGCACGTCCCCCTGTAGGCCTGGTCTTGGCCTCTGTACTGATGAGATAATACTAAATCAGCTTCTTATCATGAGAGGCACTGGAACAAAAAACATAGCTAATCGGTCCCTTGGACCAATTTCATTTTTTGCCTTCACAGTTTTAATTTATCGATAAATTACAAAATTTATTTTGCTTTCATCTGCTAGAGAGGTCTGCAACCTGCAACTGTGGAACCGTATATGGCTCTGTGACACAATTAATAAATTAAACAATGAAATATTCCTGTGTTTTTTTTTTTGTGTGTGCTTGTTTTTTGTTCTGTGCCCCCATGAAAAAACGCTGGCCCCACCCCGGCCCCACCTGGTGAATTTGGTCCAGAACCGCCACTGCCTATTAGGGTTTTGAGTTTTAAGCCCTGCTTCCTGAATGGAAATAAAACAACCCCATTAACATGCATTTCACTCACACTATAAATTGCTACATTCCTGCAAGGGGGACCTGTGGCGCTACTGTTGTTTTTCTTTGTCAATGAACTCCAACTACCACAATGCAACACACCGTACAAATCATCTCCTTAGCTGCGGGTTTGGGAGCTACGCCCCAAGAAGAAGTGGGAGGCTTTTAGCCCCACGAAAGGGCTCCGTGAGAGACCCCCCTCCCCTCCTCCTCCTTCCACATCCTTAACAATCTGGTCAGCAGTGCGGGGATTAGGAAAGCCAGCCCCGCACAGTCACTACAGACACACCGGAGGTTGAAACAAACGTGAATCATGCCCGTCGTCATCTGTGTCGGCTGGGAGCGGAGCCGAAATTGTGAAAGATACGGATAATACCAGGAGGAGGAGGAGAGGTGGATCGAGTCACGCTCCCAGGTCTCTTCCTTGTGGAAAATGCGTCTTCAGGGACTCCGCTGCTGGTGCTCGGACCCGTCGCATTATGCCGCCCACCTCTCGTGTTTTATTTTAAAGAAGAAGAAGCTGTGACCTGGATAAGCCCGATAAGAGCCGCATAAATAGGCAGAAGACCAAAGGGCGTCTGGGATATATATTTCCAATAAATTGTGACACTTTTATTTTATTTTATCGAGAGTAAACAAGAAGGGGAGGAAAAAAAAAAGTTTGTGGCTGCCTGCTGGTGTTTCAAAACACGGAGCAAACATGGGAAACGCAGGGAGCATAGACCACCACACCGACCTGAGGGGACACAACATGCCCCTGAAACTGCCCATGCCAGAGGCGGGGGAGCTGGAGGAGAGGTTCGCACATGTTCTGGTAAGAGGGAGAAAAAGTTGTGTCCATGTGTCTCCTCTCTTTGTTCTCTCCACGCTTCAGTGTCCTGGGACAGCGGTGGACCTCTGTTTGTCCAGCACGCCTTCGAAAAAAAATCTCTTAGCTGTTCAGGACAAAAACAGTGATTCTCTACTTGGTTTAAAAGTCCATGCAACGTATCTGTGTTTGGAAACACTTTATTTTTGACTTTTAAATGTGATCAAACGTTTCGCAGCTGCACTGTGGACATTTTAAACTTTCTCTTTCAATCAGTTTCTCAACATTTGTTTATTAACACTTAATACAATGCAACAATGCAAAGCTCTCCTCAACATCTATTAAGAAAAAAAAAGTTATAGTATAATTGAATTCATTCAACTACAAATATTGATTTGATTATTTTACTTTTTATTTCCAGAGTTTATCATCTCTGTTTTTGTTTAGGGAAACTTGCCATAAAGTTTGACTGTTACAACTTAAAAGATCAATATTGATGTCAAAACACACAAACAAATTAAAATAATTCAGGTAAAAAGGTCTGATATGGCCTTAGCAGCTGCACTCTTCAGTTACAGACGTCACAGTAGTCTAAAAGAGCTCAAACAATTTCAAGAGAGACAAAGTCATCAATCATGGGTTTGTTGTGAACTTTATTCTATTACCAATGTGCAAAGTAAGTTGACAAAGTTATACAAAGTTTAAGAAAAGTTCTGGATTCTCTAAAGAGAAGCCAACTTGTGGATTGTGAGTGACACTAAAAGAATGTGGTCATCAAGCCACACACTGATATTTTTTTGATAATACTCTACAACTACGGACTTGCCCTAGGATAGAAATCCCAACCTTAGCTGAGATTATGGAACGATCTCTGGAAATCTACACATGAAGTCCAGCTATTGTGCTAATTTCAGGATATTTACTTTGAGGCATGTTGACAATGTGTTTATTAATGTGCACTGTCCAAATAAATAAAGTTAAACTTAAAATATCAATTTAGTTTTCTTCAATTTAACAACCAACCTAAAATCCACACTGTGATGTCTGCAGCAACTGAAAACACCCTGCATCAGAGTAAAATCAGCTGAATAAGGTATGGTGTCATATGCACAAAAGCACCCTTTAGTGCTAAACCTATTCTTTCCAATATAATTAATTTAAATTAAAAAAACAAATCAGGCTAAAAATTTAGCCCTGGGGGACTCCTTTTAAACTCTTTTGAAATCTGGACTTGTATCGATCTGCAAAAATGCACCGCATTAGGTAAATAAATAAATTGATAAGTTTATATTACCTCATATCTAAAAATAAGGGCAAAACGTTTTATTGAGAAAATGTAGAAATCAATGCAGAATAGCATTCTCACCTATCCTCAGGTCTGCAGTAGCTCATTCCAGAGGTGGGAAACATAATCAGAAATTGTTTTATCTCCATATAATCTGTTTCTCCATTTAATCTGATTTTAAATAAAGCCACTGCAATATTCCAAATATCACTGTTTGGAGTATCGCAAAAAAAATGTTGCGCTTTACATTTCTAAACTCAAGATGTAGGACACACCTGCACTGTTAACATGGAAAGTCATTGGCTTTATTGCCCCCATTTTTCTTTCAACTTTACAAGTCCAGACACTGGCTCACTGCTAAAATCTTAAGTGCTCAGCATGCCAGGTCTTTGCGGAAACTCCTGTCACATCATAAAGTGCCAGCTAATCTGTCAACAATTATCTTGCAAGGATAGATGGACTTTTGATGGACAATAGATGGATTGGCTGCATGTGTGCACAAATTCCCGACAGTTGGGATGAAAAGTATTATTTGCAATCGTTTCACAAGGCATAATTAGGAAAGCCACTGATGTGGATCAGTAGTCTCTCTTCTTTTTTTCCCCAACCCGCTGCTGAATAGACCTGCGCAGAGGAATAGTGAGGTTGAAATCTGAGAGCTGGAAAAATGTGGGTCAGACGTGATTGTTGCTTGGTCTAGTGTTCTCATACATCAGCTGTTTAGAAGAAGGATTTGACTTTAGTAAGCACTTTTTTTAAGTAAACGTATAGCTTTTTGGTTTTTGATCAGTTTCAAGGCAAGATGTAGGTCTCATGATAACAAATAATATATAACAACTTTGCACTGAATACTCCCTTTTGCAGAAAAGCAAACCTCAGAGGTGGAAGTGTGATCGTTGTTTGACAGGGAGGGCTGTGTTTAGGGTGTGAGTTCTGCTCGTCTGATAGGGATGAGTCCCCTTCACTGCAGCTTCAGACTTTTTTTTGGGGGGGGGCGGATTATTGGTATGGGTAATTTTGAACTCCTCTTCCTCCTCTTATTTGTGGTTTTAAAATGTTTAGGATCCATACAGTTTATTTTAGATAATCCCTCATTATGCTGCTTCCAGAAACAGACCTGCCTGTCTAAACTGAGGATTTCCTGGGCTGGCTGACAGTAAAGCCAGTCGTTGTATAGCGTGCCGGGGATCTCCCCTCCCCTCTGTCTCTCTCTCCCTTTCTGCTGCCAGCATGATGCCTCATCTCTTGGCTAGATGGAAGCCCTTCGGCATCAGAGGAATTTGTTGCCATTATCAGAGCGTTTAGTATTAGTTACCTCCCTTTAAACTCTAATGTGTCTCAGCTGTTGCTGATGTCGGGTGGCTCTTTTGAGGGGCTCTGTGTGTGACTCTGACCCAAGGAGCAGATGATGAGCATGATCCCTCTCAGGCTTCTTTGTGTCCTAAGAGGTTTCCAGTGCTGATGAAGACAAGATTTGTACTTGCGTTTCACCCACTCATTAATCATTTCCTGTCTAACACTGCCCCCACTATTAATAATCTATCTGACTAATTTACACGTTTATCAGTCTTGTTATGCTCTAATCTTCAATCTTGGAACCTGTTGATCGAAGCGTAGCTGCAGGACTGTTTACTCGCCACTCTTAATAGGTCTGATCAACTGGCAAGCCCTTGCATCACAGCAGGGAACTGCTGGGATTAAAGACTTCAGCTCTACGTGACCACATTTAAGCGGTCTGCTGAATTTCTCATTAGGCTGCACTGAATTTGAATTTCCACACTGTGATGTGAAAAGCCCTAAGCTCAAATGTTAACTCCCAGCATCTCTGACTTGTGTAGTCGCAAAGACGGTCGCAGGGTTCGGATGTCGAACTGAAGGTAAAAAGGCAATACCACATAAGGTAACGCTAGGGTTTCCAAGTATCACCACACTAACCAAGGACTTTTATTCATCAATTTGTCTTTTCCTTAAAAGCCATTCTTGTCAATTGGAACTGGCTGTTTAGATGGAAGAGGCAGTTCAAAACTAAAATTGAAAACAATTTGAGTTGAA
The DNA here is from genome assembly GCA_963556495.2 of Valencia hispanica. NCBI lineage: Eukaryota > Metazoa > Chordata > Actinopteri > Cyprinodontiformes > Valenciidae > Valencia > Valencia hispanica. The sequence continues at coordinate 23,823,573 of OY747707.1, forward strand.
AAAAACCCGATCAGAAGTGTTCCTCTAAAAATGAAACTTCAAGTTGTTTTTCATTCCAACCCAAACCTCCAAATCCAACATGGCTACCACATGTTAAAAATAAATATAGTGACTAAGCTTTATATAGTGCTTTTCGAGACCCTCAAAGCACTTTATAACTGCATTATTCATTCACTCTCACATGTGTTAGAAGTAAGCTCCAACTGTTGCCACAGCTGCCCTGGGGCAGGCTGACAGATGGGAGGCTGCCATATCACGCCATCGGCCCCTTTGGGCAACACCAGCAGGCAGGTAGGTGAAGTGTCTTGCCCAAGGACACAACGACATGTAGCAGGTGGAAGCAGGAATCAAACCCACGATTTCAGTTGCAGGCTGACAACTCTACCACTGAACTACAGCTGCCCCCTTCTCTTTGTTGTGGCTACCTGAATAAGGAGCCCACATGTCTCTGTAGAAAATACAGTACCTTTTAAAATGCTTCTTACATCTTTGTTTTTCCTGACTTAATTTAAAATATATATTACGGTTACTAAAACAGCTAACTTCTTCCTTCAGCAACAACTTCCACCATGAGGAATGGTGTTGCTACCATGACCCAGTAGTTTTTGTATGGTATGTTAACTGGTTAGAAAAAATGTCGTTTGTTTTATTCTGACCCTAAACAAGATTTGATTTCTTTCAGTTTCTCTGACGAAACTAAAAACCGTTCAGTTCCAGTGACCAGCTAATTTCTCATTGCATTTCTATTGCAAAGCTTGAGCAGCAGGTCTAACTCGGCTAAAGTTATTTTTTCTTACACCGTCACTTAGTTGTTTTAGCAAATTACATCTTCAAGGTTTTGAGTAAACTTGTCAGGCTCAACAAAGTTGTTTGCCAAGTTTTATTTCCATATTCACACAAATCAAGTAACTTTTTTTTTTTTTTTTTTTTTACAATTTCACAATTTATTTAGATTTCAATTTAAGTATTAACCAGCCTTCATGTGAATGCGTCTCCAGATTATGTGGAGTTATAACTTCAAAGGAAACCTACAAAGCAGCAGTAGGTTAAAATTTAACCCACCCTATCTTGGATAAGGTGGTATTTGAGTTTGCAGCTTCCTCTAAATAAAATGCTTCCCTTGAAGTTAGTCTCATGAATCTTTGGAGTTTTTGCCTGTTCTTTATAACAGACTAAGGCTAGTTGTATTATAATTCCTCACCCATGATGCAAGGTTTTGGTTCACAATCGACCTTGGGCATGAAGTTAGTAGAAGGTTTAGCCCAAATAGTCTCTTGTTTAAAGTACACAGTGGGCTTGATCAGTATGCATTTTGCAGTTTGCATGGCTCCATTTAAAGCTTATTTGCACTAAGAGGTCTATTGATTTACTGTGAGACTTTAAGGCGTGTAAAACTATTGCCGGTCATCATGCATCACATGATATTTTGTAGAGGGACGGTGGAAAGAAAGTCTGGACAACAAACATGGAGGCAGCATTTTCTATGGAAAAGGAGTCCCTCCTTACAGGGTGGACTTTGTATTTTTTCAGAATTTTCACATGTTAGATAATGCACCAACTAAGTCAAACAAAAAGTAGGGCAGCAGGCTTAAAGCACAAACCTATAAGAGGAGATATTATTCACCTTAATGCCTGGATGGGGCCTCCTGGGTAAATGTCTGTGTTTAAATTTGGAAGTCTGCTACTCCTCTGGTTGCTATAGTATCTGTTCTTTCTTCCTTATCATTTATTTTTTGTGTATATCCTCCCTCTTTTGTGTCCTTCCTTTTTGTTCCTGTATTGCTCTTGTAGGTGGCGACATGCACCCTTTAACGTTGGCATTCTTCTGGTTGGCCTAGGGGGCCACACAGACAGTAAACAAACGCTGGCAGCAGCGAAGCAGATGGAGTAAAAGCAAAATATGCACAATGAGCGAAGAAATGGACCAAAAACAAGAAGCTGCAGCACAGTACATTTTATAAGTACTGTACTGTTTTATTGTGTTACACTCGTTGTTGCTGCTTTGTTGTTATTGTTCCAGTGTTATTCCTGCTTCCGCTGTCTCGTCACTTCCTGAAGGGGGAGTGCCCAGGCATCCACATAATCTGGGTGTGTTAGCTCGATTAAGAGTAGATCAGTTCTGTTTGACTTCAGATGGACTAAGGTGTACATATGCATTTCAAAAGTCTGATTTCAGCCAGACTAAGGCAATAATTCGGTTTTCTCTTATTGCATGTAAATACACTGTATGTCTCCCGTCTGATCTGGCAAATTATTACAAGGCAGGGTTGGGAGATTGGACTGCTGACTTGATAGTTTTAAGACAGCCGCTACCCAGAGTTCCTGATTATCTTGGAAGAATCTTTAAAATCCTGGAATTTGACCAATGTATTTTGCAGTTCTGAGTAAAAGGAGTAGAAAATTTAAACAGAGTATTGAAAAAATACATTTATTTTCAAACTTCATCATGTTTACTAATTAGCCCGTCTGTCCATCCATCCATTGGTCCGTCCGTCCACCCGTCCATCCATATTTACAGCCTGCACTGTATCACAAATTAATGGTTATCTGTATTACTTTTTTATTTTAAAATGAATGTAAAGGTCTTACAACTAGAAGCACACAACTGTCCTCCATCAATGGGCCACACTCCCCTATTTAGGGTTAAGATTATCTGGCAAGCCTGATCAGAAACAAATATCTGTTATAATTAAAACATCTGCTTATGCATGTTTTATGAAAAACTATGACTCTTTGAATATTAAAATGTCAAAAAACTTTTATGCTTCCATGTTAAAGCATCACAGGAGCGTCTGCAGCAGTAGAATAGTGTCAGTTTTGGATGCAATACTGATCAGTTTTTACTGTAGTTTCTGCCAGGACTCCAAAATGTCACACAAGCAATAAAAAATGTGTTTATGCCTTCTCAGGTTTTACTTTGAACATGTTAGGTAGATGAGAAATATATTAATGTTGTAATCTGGTGAGATCTCATGCCATGTTAAACCTCTAATATCTGTTGGACACGGCACACATGATTATTAGTCAGGTCTCTGTTTTTATTTCACACTGTCACCAGTTGTTATCTCTTGTTAATAAAATAAACTTTCCATTAGATTGGTTTACTCTACCTTGATTACTCAGCCTATCTAAAACGAGCTTTTTGACTGTACAAACATGACTGTTCTTTTTTTTTCTCACAGTCTGGATCTTTGCTTTTATCAAGAACTTATGCTTGAGAAAAATTAACTTCGGTGCAGACGCCTGTTCTCTGGCCTTAGTTAACCACAAAGCTGACGTCAAATTAAACTGCGCCCAATTCCATTATGTGTTTGCATTTAAAAGGTGCTTGAGCTGGCTGGATATCATTGCTGCTATCAGTGATGTAAAGAGGCTACATGTTTAAATGCCATATGGGGAACTGCAGGCTTAACTGCTGCTGTTGTTGTTGTTCCTGCTCCTCTCAATAGTCTGTCCAGATTACATCTAAGCTGCTTTGTTTGAAGGCGACTGAAGTGCCAGGAGTTATTTGCGTTGTGGGGTACTGCGTCTGAAATTTACTCTGGATTAATCAGGAGTGGCCTTTCATGTTAGACTGAAGCCTCATTTGTCACTCTGATGGGTCTGGAATAAGTGGGGTGGTTACCTGGGCTCTGCTTCGAGCCTCCACCATCCCCGGCTGGATTCAGCTTTCACAGATCGGATATTAAACCAGTTTAATTTTTTTTTGCTAGATGTGCATATAAAGCTGCATCAACAGATGTTGCAACTTTCCAAATGAGTAATGCTACCTGTTGGCTGTGAGACGTTTAAAATTAATTTGCATTCAGGTGAAAAACAAGACACCAAATGAAAAGCAAAATATTTCGCCATGCCAAAAATGGGAACCCCATACTGTGAACTGGTGAAGAGATGGACACTGCTAGTCACATTTTTTTGGTCACTCTGGCAAATGTGTAAAGCGCCTTAAAATAGGCCTTTTATTTTAGAAGCACAACGTCTCTCTGAACAGTGTAGCAAAATCCAATCTTTAACTTGGCTACATTTACTCTGCTGGGAGAATAATATTCCATATTCAGAAATGATAGCATTTTAAAAAATCACACGCAGCATAACTATTGGGACCTAAATAGTTATGCCATTTGTAGGCATGACTAGAACCCCTTTTTATCTTACCACCACACATTGTGAGCAGGACAACAAGGGAGGTAAGAAAAATCTCCATAGCTCATCAAGTCTCCAAAATTACCATTTGACGCCATATACATACTTAGAGATTGTTTGGCAGTGACGTGAGGAGAAGAGTATTTTTGCAACAAGCACTCCAATTAGGTCTAGTAAAAAAAGAAAGGATTACTGGTAATATGTGTAAAAACACAGCATGTCAGCTGTTAAGTACGGTGGTAGATTAGTGATCCTGTGGGCTTGTTTTTCTTCAAAAAGCCATGGAAAAGTGCATGGGATTGGGAAGTCTTTGAAACACAAGGATCGTTTGAATAAGAATCTAGTGTACTGTATTCTGCAAAAACATCAAAGTTTGATTATCATTCAAAACACTTTAACAAAACATCCAACATCCTCTCTAGTCTCCAGTCCTAATTACTGAAGAAAATCTTTGGAGTAAGCTGTAGAGGAGAGAGAACCCAGGACTCAGTATGATCTAAGTTCAAATTCAATTCAATTCAAATTCAAAAATATTTGATTGATTCCAGAGGGAAATTAAGTGTTGTTGCAGCGCATACAATTAATTCTTTAAGGAGTTGTTGTAGATCATGATGGCTGTGGGCAGGAAAGATTTTCTGTAGCAGTCTCTGTTGCAGCGAAACTGAAGAAGCCTCCGACTGAAGACACTCTGTTGTTGCAGAATAGTCTCATGAAGAGGATGCTCAGGGTTGTCTACAATTTCTTTTGATTTTATGAAGAATCCTTCTTTGCATTATCATCTCCAGATATTCCACAGTTGTCCCTAGAACAGAACCAGCCTTCTTTATCAGGTTGTTTAGCCATTTTAAGTCCCTGGCTCTGATGCTACTACCCCAACAGATAATGGCTGAAGAGATTACACTCTCCACAACAGACTTGTAGAAGATTTGCAGCATCTTTCTGCAAACCTTGAAGGACCTAAGCTTCCTCAAGATGTAGAGTCTGCTCTATCGCTTCTTGTAGACGGCTTCACAGTTGCGCCTCCAGTCCAGTCTGTTTTCAAGGTGAACTCCGAGGTATTTATACTCTTCAACCACCTCCACTTCTTCACCCATTATGGAAACAGTGTTTGACTTATCCTAGTTTCTTCTGAAATAATTTCCTTTGTTTTGTTCACATTTAAGGTAAGACGATTGTTTCTACACCATGTCACAAAGCTGTATTCAGCTTCTTGTCCATCTGTGATACACCCGACAATCGGTCTTTGTCAGATGACGTATGTAGGCACGTTGCATGATGGGATAGTTGAGTGTAAACAATAACAGAAGCTTCGATCGCTTTGTGTGTGGAGTTTATAAATCTGGACAAAATGGTACACTGGTGTTGTGTGAAGGGCTGCCCTGCCAAGTCACACAATACCAGGAAGCAAAAACTTGACAACAAAATAAGATTCTTTCAGTTTCCGGTTTGGAAAAGTGGTTTTGGAAAGAAAATGGGAGCGCAAAGAGACAAGTAATTTGTAATTTTTACATGTGTATGCGCTGATCCCAAACACAAGATAATTTATGTCCAATGCGGTAGTTGGAGGCAGTTCGAAACATCTGAGCTCCATTCGTTTCCTTTGAGGACTTGTAGATCTACATTGTCGACTGTAGACAATTTCTGATCATATCTATCACTATCAAGGCCGTCGGTTTGTTTTTAAAATTGCTGGGGACAATAACTATAAACATGAGTGTGGTTTGAAGATTGCTGGGGACAATAAATAATAATCATTTCATATATAGGTATTCATTCTTTTGTACGTGCTATTACAATATACACTGTGGTGTAAAAATAGGTGTTAAAATTGAAAGCCTGTTGTGTTTGGGTCATCAACAGCCCTGAAAACCATCATTAGGTTGTTGTCTGGGAAAGATCATGTCTATCCACATCATTGCACAAAGAATAATGTTGGCTTCATTAATAATATCTTCGCCCCAGAAGAAGAATGCGCAACAAACAAAAAAAACACATTTCCTTGCAACCCTTGCTGTTGTGTGCCCAGAAACTTCAACTGTAACTTAACTACAGTTCTGCATTTGATAAATACCAGCTGTGCAACATTCCAGAGAAATAAAAAGGGAAATCATTTGTTGTAATATGGGGCCACGTTATTATCCGTCTTGGACAGTTTTTTCTTAAAAACACTGATGGAAAAATCTGAAGTGCGTCCATCATTTTGACAGTTTACAATTCACATCCCTGACCACTTGTTGCAAACGTGCAGACATTTTCAACTTTACGCACAGAGTTCACGTAACTTAATCAATAAAAAAGAAAAGATTCTGGTGAGTGCATCTGACTGAGCATCATCTCAGACCTGGACACCGGGATCGCTATCGGAGAACTCAGCTGACAACACAGTGGAGTGGGACTGGAGCGCCTAGCTGCGGTGGACACAGACTGATGCAGGTTTTAAATCAAGGGGTGGATCTAGTTGGGATTTGATCTGGAGATAACTGTGGGTACAGGGTCGGGTACAAAAATCATCTTAACGGTTGCAGGATGGTAAAATTGGACCAGTGCAGGACTCTGCAACAGTAAACCGTATCCTTTTACTGCAATTATTTTGCATTTAAAACATATACGAGAGAAATTAGATATGCAAGGAGAAATTCTTGGGGAAGCAATATTTATTTTTATGCAGCTTTGAAGACAAACCGATCGCAAGAATTGTTGCATGACTGAGAAATGGGCTAAGAAATATGCCAGAATTCACACAGTGGATGCCCACCTTGCCCCCTGGGGGATGCGTGCACAGACCTACGCCATCTGTGCATAGATGCATAGAGCAGGTAACGCTGCATAATTAAAACACCTTACATTTAAGAGATACTGTTACAGAGAACAGTTACCTGTTGATGTTGTAGCCGCTTTTGAATGCGAGTCTTTGTTGAATGTAACATTAAAGAGTAACTAAACCCCAAAACAACTTTTTTTGCTTCTAAACTGTATGAATGGGTCTTTACCAATGCAATCTTTCAGTTTCTGGGGATTTTTTAACATTTTTGTTTAAAGTTGTTTAATTCTTCACTTTTTGGTCTAAAAACGTCTTAGTGCTGCCCCCTTAGGGTTGAACGGTGGCTACTGCATTTGAATTTTGTGATTGGTGGAGAGTGCTACATCTTTACGTCACAGGCATTGACTGTGTCACAGCAGCCATGGTCTCACAGATACGCCCTGTGAGTTTGGGTATAAAACTATCAGACATACCGGCCCTGTGGCGAGTTTGGAGTTGGATTGCGTTTTTCAGGTTACCTTTATTATCACATTACCACTTAGTTAGCATAGCTAACATACTGTTTTGAACATTAGCCTATGTTAGCATTACCACTCAGAGACTGGACTCCTCCTGTTTCTCTCTCCCTCAGCAGCACCGGCGGCCTCGGGCAGCGCTGACTCAGCGCCCCGAGCCAGCGACTCGAATTGATACGGCTGGCGGCCGCTGGGCTCCGTAAGGCCTCCCTCTACTCCTCTACCTCCGGTGACGACGGAGGAGATCCGCTGGTTCAAGGCGCTGAGCCAGCGCCGCCCAAGGCAGAGGGAGACAGGAGGAATCCAGTCTCTGAGTGGTAATACTAACATAGGCTAACATTAAAACCAGATGAACGTCGATCAGTCGCAAAACAGCCAACGTCACTTTGGTCACTGTCCATGTTTCAGTGTCACATTAAGCGAGCTGTCACTGTCCTCCCAAACACACCCCCACGTTCCCCCCTCCGCTTTTCCTCCACACTTGGCCATACCCCTCCGTGCTTTGTCCAGATGACAGTGGCTTGGTTGAAGCAGGTGGATGATGGCATCTCCAACTCCAAAGCGATAAGCAAACTGCAGAGGATCCTGATATGTTCTAATTTGCTTATTCAGGTGGGCCAACAGGAGTCTCTCCAGGACCTTCATGATGTGGGATATCAGGGCAACAGGTCTAAAGTCATTGATGACTGATGGGTGAGTTCTCTTCGGTACTGGAACAAGGCATGATGTCTTCAACAACACTGGGACCTTCTCGTGGGTTAGGCAAAGATTGAAGAGGTGCTTCATAATCCCACAGAGCTGCTCTGCACAGGCCTTCAGGACTCTGGGACTGACAAGTGGGAGGGGGAGGCAAAGGGGGTAGCAGCATCTTCTGACGTTGTTGAAGACAAACTTGTGGAAGCAGAAGAGTCCATGACTGAGGTGAAGTATAAAACATCCGAGGTATGAGGGGAAAGCGGTGTGTCAGATGAGGGTGGGATGTCTGTTTAGCTGGGGACAGGAGAAGAGGATCCTGAGCTACTTCATGAACTGAACCTATTGAAAAATGCTTTCAGTACATTGGCTCTTTCCAGACTTCCATCTACCCAATCCTTACTGTGCTTAAAGCCTGTGATTTTTTTCATTCCTGACCAGACATCTCTGATATTGGTCCTCTGTAGTTTTTACTCCAGCTTCTTCTTGTATGCCTCTTTACTGTCTCTGATCTTGACTTTAAGTTGCTTCTGGATACTCCTCAATAATTCTCTGTCTCCCTCCCTGAAGGCTCTTTTTTCTTGTTTAGCAGTTCCTGCAGCTCACTGGTGATGAAGGGTTTGTTATTAGGGAAGCATCTCACTGTTTTGGTGGGGATGATGTTGTCCACATAGAAGTTTAAATTTGTGAGTCACACACTCAGTCATGGCATTTATGTCCTCTCCATGTGGTTGGCAAAAAGTCATCCAGTTTGTGGTCTCATAACAACTCTGCAGGACTTCTTCAGCTTCCTGTGACCATTTTCTCACAGTTCTTTTTTTCACAGGTTGCTTCTGAACAAGTGGTTTATAGTCTGAGCAGAGAAAAACAAGATTGTGATCTGATTGTCCCAGAGGAGGTTTCTGATTTCGTCCCAGACGAAAACTTACTGCCAAGAGTTCAATATCTGGGCTGCAGAGACGACACTTCACAGTAACATATCCTGGATGACACCATCTGTTGTTGACAAGCAGATCTTCAGATCTCTGTCTGCAGGTATAGTCAGAAAGCCTAGCAGAGAGACGTTGGAGTCGGGGATATGATCCTGCAGCCACGTCTGAGTGAAACACATAACACTGCATTCCCGATACGCTGGCTGAGTCCTTGTAAGGGTTTGGAGTTCATCCATTTTGTTAGCCAGTGATCTCACGTTGCCCATTATGATAGATAGAAGAGATGGTTTGAATTTCCTCCTTCTCTGTCTCCTTTTTGCTCCTGCTCTGCATCCACGCCTCCTCCTCCTCATCTCATCAGGGATTTGTGGCTTAAATTGAGATATTATTTTAGCTTTTGCCATGTTAATCAGCTGCTCCCAGCTGTAAACCACCTTGTTGCCATGGTTAGACATCCTACCACGTTATCAAAAAGTGATAAATTAACGGCAACTAGAAAGTACACAGGTTCAAAAAATGCAATCTTCCTCAAGAAAACAGATAAACTAAAGTTAAGCCTGGGGCGGTAACCGGATTACCGCCATACCGCGGTCATGTGACGCCCACCGCGGGTCTGAGCGCCTCACCGTCATCACCGGCCAAAACAAAAAACAAAAAAAGCCCTGCACAGTTGTGTGTGAGCGCAATTTTTTTGTGATGCATAATAACATTTCATGTCTGTGCATTTCAAGCCGTGGATGAATGCACAAATAAAGTCAGTCCCCCAGTAGAGAAGAATGGGAAGACGAAATATGGGGGTAAGAGGACGTCTTCCACAGGTGATCCCGACAGACGGAGGGGAGGGGCTGTGTGTATATGTGTGAGAGGTGAGAGAGCGAGCGAGCGAGACACGTGAGTGACAGAGAGACGAAGAGACAGCATGTTTTAAATAGCGTAAAAAAGAAAAGACGCAATATGTGACGGTCGATGTTGATTTTTTTTTTTTTTGGGCTGTGTTTAATCTGTAGCGCACCGCCACAGATTTGTCTATGTGTGGGAAACACTGGGGGCCAAAGCAGGAGCTACGGTGTGCTCCTCTCCTGGATAAGTTGTTGCGGAACGCTCTCTGGCTTTACCGCAGACAGAGCCGTCTTTGACACATAGGCGCGGCCGTAGTTTGGCCTGAATATATATATATATATATATATATATATATATATATATATATATATATATATATATATATATATATATATATATATATATATATATATATATATATACGTTTATGGGTATATCAGAAAACCGCGGGAATTTGTTGATTACCGCCCGCGGTAAGAAAAAATCCAAACCGGCACAGCCTTAACTAGAGTGATTAAATGCAGGAGAAATGGTCAATGATCCATCTGTCTGTACGCTCCAACCTTGTGGAACGTTAAGGGAGAAAATTAACTGCTGTTTTATTGGCGAATGCAAAGTATCGACAGCACAACTGTTTAATTTTTTCCACTGAATAAGTATACTGACATTCAAGGTGTGTTAAATGTGCTGTGTGGATGAAGGATTCATCTGTGCTTCCTTTTTACACATCCATGTAATGGGTGCCATTAAATGTGCCCTGCGGTGTAACCCCCAGTGTGCCTGTTTTACTACCCGTTAATGTGACTAAGTTAACCATCTCTATTTATTTTTTTTCCATGTCGACTCTTCTTCATTAAAAAGCAGAACAATGGTTGTTGTCTGAGGCGCAGAGGGTGTGCAGTGGCTGAATCCCGTGCGTCAGCTCCACGGAACAGAGCTGCTCTTTATTCTCTGGGGTAACCAAGACGGAGCCTGGCACTGGACCCAGACCCGGCAGCCTGTGAAAGACCACCATTCGCGCCCTGGTGTGCATGTGCTTGCGTGTGGGTGGGTTTCTGCTGTGTTGGACCAGCCCGGATGTTCACCCTCCAATTAGCCAAAACTGAGTTGAGCATGAAATGCTTGGGGAGCTGTGAGATTGGACTAGTGTTCTGAAAGTTGGAGTGGATGTGAGATTCTGCTGCATTTAGAGATGAATAACTGATTGAAACCCTGCACTTACAGCTAAATGGTGTGTTCTGATTGGCCAGAGGGTCAGCTGTAACCAGGCACCGCTAAACTGAAAACAGTCTTGTTACTTTCAGTTCACTTTTGACATCTTGGGGGTTTAGTTTTGTTCTTCTCTGTGTGGGTTGGATTCGGAGACACGCCAACTTTCAGTATGAACATCTGTAGTCATGAGTTTACCTAACCTTCATTTGGCTGCTGATGAACCAGTTCCCAAAACTCTGATTTGAAAATAATAAAGAAACTATCAACAGAAATGTCCTTGCAAGTTTGAGATCAACTCCCAGTCAGTGTGTTTTGACTTGCCTATATTTATCTCCCCTTTAGTGGTTTTTTTTTTCTCCCTGCAGGTGTACTCTTACCAGCCTTGAAAAGACCAGTCTGGTTCTTTTATTCGGTGTCAGAGTCTATTGGCAGCGTTATCCAGCTGGACCAGTCCAAGTTGACACAAAAGAGCAACAGAGACCCAACTCAGAGGAGAAGTGCATTATGGTCAGGATCTGTTCAGGGTCCAAAGAGCCTGCTGTTCCATAAAGCTGAGACCATGCAAAAAAGCAAAGTTTCTATGCAGCCTTGGAAAGTATAGAATTTTGAAATGGAAAATGTGTAGGAACCCTGACAGAGGTTACATTTGTTGTGCATCATGTATATTTCAAGCTGTTAAATTTTATCTGTAAAGAGGTTCAGCAAGATCTTCAAACGTCTGTGTCATTGTGACAAATAAGTAGGTTGTGGCATCAGGGATGGCGTTATCTGAGTATTGTTGTTGTTCTGGTTCAAGTTTTAAAGACCTTGTTTTTTTTGTTTGGGTTTGCAGTTTATTTTTTGAGTCTGTTGGAGAATCATGAAAATCTCATTTGGATGCAAATACTTCAGGAAACTGGCAGAGTTAACCTCTGCAGTGCAGAAAGGGAGGTCCTGTTGCTTTTGCATGTATCTCAATTAGTGCTGCTACGATTCGTCAATTCGCCAGGACGACGTTGACTACCAAAATCGTCGAGGACAAAAGTAGTAATTGACGTCATCGTTTATTTTTTAAGCTTTGTTTTTCTCTTAAAACTGTCATTATATCTTTCACTGATTTGTCTGCCTTTCTGCCACTGACGCACATGCGCAGTAGTGGCAAGCGGGGTCAGCCGTGACGTCATTAAACCCATTGTGGCTGACGGCAGCGCAGCTGCTGCTGTTTACAAGAAATTAAAGTGCAGGTGTATGGTCGCGACAAATGTGTGGCGGAGTGCAATGCGCACATAGCTAGCTTATTTGTTTCTGTGTATGGCAGGGGCACAAGATCACGTTGGTCACATGGAAAACAAAAAATATGAAAAGGTTGAGCAAAGTGAGAATTTATCTATTCAATGAAAAACTAAAGACTAGAGTTTCCCTTTTTGGAGCTCTGTGTGAGACTGCTGCTTATCATTTTTATTATTACATTCAAAATAAAATACTTATTTCTTCATAATGTAATTTTTAGATGCCCTTTTTAGATTTTAGATGGCTGTCGGCAGGAAGGATCTTCTGTAGCAGTCTGTATTACAGCAGTTTTGATTAAGCTTCTAACTCAAGATACTTGTATTGATAGCTGTAACATTAACAGTAGTGATGGTAATTTCATTACCCTTAGCACACGCCATGTCTGCTGTAACGCTAATGATTTATTTTATAATTAGTTCATAAATGTTGAATGAGCTTTCATCTTAATTGTCAATATTTTAGATATAACAGAGATAACACTTCAAGATAGAAGCAAATTATGGTTAAATTGTAGCAGCTGTGTGCTGCTGGGATAAGATACAGTTTACACGTGATCTCATTAGTCGACTAATCGGCAAAATAATTGGTGATTAGTTGATTAACAAAATAACTGTTTGTGGCAGCCCCAATCTCAATGCTAAGTGGTGTCTGTTTCAGACCTATTTGGACAAATGTTGTGCTTCTATACCCTTAATATGAAACTAAAACTGAGGGTTCAGATTAAGTAAACCCAGTAAATCTCACTTGCTTGAAAACTTGAACAAAATGGCACCATTTGAATTGGGTGTAATAGCACCCTGTAGCTTTTCTTTACAAAATGAGACATCACTTTTTTCTGTGAAGAATTATTAAAGTTTTAAGAGGGGATGGTTTCAAATGTGGGAGATAGACTTTGCTGTGAATGATTAAAGTTTCCGTTGATCAGCAATGATCAGAGAGACCAAATACAAAATAAATTACTTGTTTATTAAATACATCAACACTAAAAACTCACACATTTTCTATGTCAGCACATTAACAAACAGCAGGTTTAATAATTCACTTTGTTTTGTGGTTAGTTAGAATCAGATAAAGGTTAGGGACATGTGCTTTGGTGCGGGAACGGGGATAATCTCGTAATCCCATTATTTCTTGTAGGAATCAAAACTCCTTCCTCTACCAGGAAAGCCGCTGTATTTTTTTTTTTTTAAAGATGCACTGATTAAAGTTGTGGCCGATTTTTCTAATCTCTGGTTTTTGTAAAGCTGACCTGCTGATAGAGATTTTGGACCGTTTCTAGCTGTCTGCCTTAAGCCTTCATTTTTTGTGTTGGAAGCAAAGGCGAGGCCATGGCATGCATATGTGAGAGAAGCAGTTGTAAAACAAGAGCTATTTAACATTTTAAAATAAAAACAAATTTTTTTTTTTCATTTTGTAACCGCAAAAGGCATTTTATTTGAGCTATTTGCACAATTTGAGTGGTTAGTCACTAACCGTAAACAGCGGTCTGTGTTATTTACTTGTAGAGAATGTAGATATGTTAACTCTAAGACTTCTAAAGGGCTACCAACATTTTAAATCAATCATGTTCCAACACAGAAAGAAACTGAGTGCTCAAAAGATTAAGAGGTGGCTAATTTACTGTGGTACTTTCAGCTTTCCTTCTATCTGCTAAAATTCTCACTCTCTCTTTTCTATAACTAAAAATGATCAACCGCCCCACAGTCACAACTTCAAAGCTTTAAAAAACCCTTTGTTTTTAATTTAGCGAAAGTCAGATAAAGGTTGAGGACATAGGCTTTGATGCATAAATTAATTTTCTGCAGGATTACTTTACCACCTCTCAAGGAATCTACAGCACATTATTTTTTCTTTTTTTGTAGTCATTGCTTGCTACATTTAACCCTTGAATTTCAACATGGTTTACACTAAAGATGGCAATTATGAAGATGCTAGTACATGCTGGCAATCTACAAAGGCAGGAGCATCGTGGTATTTTCTATAGCCCACATGCTGTCTATTGTTGCTCCACCAGTTGTCCTTTCAGTTTTGTACAGATGGATTACTTTAGCTGTGTAAATGCTACTTTGACTGTAAACAAGCTTTGATGCTAGGCAAGAGCACTTTACCTAAGTTTTCTTGCTGTTTACATTTTAGGAGTTCTCACAAAAAAAGACTTATTTGTAATTAGTAATATTTGACATAGGTTGGCAGAATTGCAAAGAATGACAGACTTTGTGTTCTTTGGCCTAATTGAAGTTATATTTTTCTTTTAAAGGCTATGTTCTCACATAGGGAGATTATAGTTAAACCATAGTTATGGATTTACTCTTAAAAATGTTGTATAAAATTTTTTGATAAAGATTACTCCTCCTTTACACAAATGAGATGACATGTGTTATAGAAATCAGAACAAGTATAAGCAAGGTAAAAAAAAGGGTAAGTAAAGTAAAATGGGTGCATCTCATATAGTCTGGCAGAAATGTTAGTAAAACGCTGTCGGTTTGTGGTTTATTGCCTAAATAAATCAAAACAGGAACTAGTTCTGAAGTGCCAGCTCTGAGCAAAATCAGAGAAGTGTCATGCTTCTGACTCCTTAAAAAGTTTTTGTTTTAGATAAACAACTTTTCTGATTCATCAGTTGTGAAGCTGGAATCGAGTTTGGACTCCACCTCAGTCCAGACTCTTTCGCAACCTTAAAACATCTGGTCTGGTCCTCTGTGACTCCATGTTTTTCTTGTTTTATTTGGACAGCGCCCCGCAGCTCCAAACCATCCCTGTAACGTTCTTCCGGTGTTTGGATGACAGAAAAGTGGTTGTGCTATTTTATCAGGCCAAAGTAATTATTGTTTAAAACATAAGCATTTCACCCAACATATTTGATGTTGTTCATTTAGCCACTGCACAAATGAAGCTTGAAGGTTCTTATAAATGTGATATCTTATAGAGCAATGAGGAAAAAGCTGTTGAATCAGCTTGGCTCAGAATTTAAAATGTGTTTGCAGAGGAAGTTAAATGGGATTCCTCCCATTTGCAGCTTCTTAATTCTGTGTTGCAGTTCCTTTACTGTTAGTTTCTTGGACTTCTGGATGTTGTTGACTAGAAGCGCAGTTCAATTTTTATTAATTCAGTTTAGGAACCAAAAGTCTTTATAAAAGTATCCTTAAATACAGTGAGAGCAAGTTCAAGTAATTATTTCTGTTCATTTTCATGATTATGGCTTATAGCTAATGAAAGCCCAACATGTTATGTTCAATCAGCAGACAGTCATTGATACCCTTCACAAGGAGGCTAATCAACTGTTCAGAGTGCATATTACTGGGAAAATGCGTGGAAGGAAAAAGTGTGGTGGACAAAGGTGCACAAATAACTACAGCCTTGTGAGGATTATGAAGCGTAGTCTGCATTGAGGTGTTACAGGCTGATCACCTCCATGTCATACTGCACTGATGCAGTAATTCAAACCAAAGGAGCCATTACCAAACATAAAGTGCACATACTGTACAGTGTATGAACATATTTTATATTATGCTATCTTATTGGTCTTGTGAAATCCGAAAAATTTCTAAAGCTTCACTTTAGAGTAGTTGCTTGTCAATGGTTGTTATAGACTGAACCTACATGAGATTATAACTCATCACACTGAGCTAAACGGATTGAAGGCCGTTAGAATGAGGGGGCAAAAGAGGAGTATGTCCATCTGATCTCCCTATTTGCTCTCAAAACATTCCAGTGAACAGCTTCACGAACATGAAAGCTGCAGTTGAGTCAACGGGGGTCCTGGGGATTACAATGATAATCTGAGTACAGACAGGGGACACCTGTGCCCCCAAAAAGGAGGGGGAGGATTACGGAGCAACACTGAGCTAATAAGTAGTGGACAGTCTCCCTCAGGATAGCGCGGAGTAGGGCAACTCATTTTTCCCTTTTAGTGGGCCCTATATGCATGAGAGCCTTCACTATGACTATGACAGGGCATTACTCATCTGTTTCTTACTGTGTGGTTGTACTATTCTTGTATATTTGGTTTCCATAGATACTATCCCACAATCGCGTAATCTTTTGTGAAAAACACCTGATCGCGGCACATTACCACCACAGGCTGAGAATTTATGAATGACCAATATACTTACTGGTTCCGGCATTGATACCGGCACTGATGGCGGCATTGTCTTTTGAAACAGCCTAAAACCAGGATGAAACTAGGTTGGGAAATTGCTTTGGAACTGGAAAGAACGTTTACATTAGTCAGAGATGTCAGTTGAGCTTGTTTGTTTGACTTTTGCCTCATGTCTTGTTTGCTTATAGAGCTGAGAAACTGGTTTTGATGAGTTGGATCAGAACAATCTGCATATTTATTGAGAATAGTTTGGGTTATGTTCCATTTGCAGGAACAGTATAAGAAGAAGTGCATGAGTGTGTATCTAACTCAACAGCTCATGTCCCATAGGGCCATTCTGATGGAAATCAGAGAGGAGGCTTTGAGATGTTGCACTACACACTTGAAGCAGACATTTGTTGTTTTTACCTAATAACAATGAAATAAGTCTAGACCTTGGCACATAACAGAATATTTGTATCTTTAGAAGACTGCCTACCAATCATGTAATGTTTGTCTTTTGGCCTAAATTTATGACAGAGTAAGACTACTGTTCAAACGAAAAGAACGATGAACGACCTTCTGCTGGTAGATATTTTTTTAGTCACAGAATTGAGAGTTCCTCTGTTTACTACTCCACTGAGTAAGGCCGAGAACAGGCAAAAGGGGAGGGACACAAAATATAACACGTGATGTTTATTTGATGTACAAATATTCACACTGCCTTACCTGAGCGGTCTAATGCTTTGTTCACATGTAACCGGTATCTCACAAAACAAATATATTTTTCTACGATTTGGCCTGTCATCTACACGAAAACGCAGATTTACGCAGAGGTGGAAAGAGTACTAAAATATTCTACTCAATTAAAAGTACTACTACTGTGATGAAATTTTACTGAAGTACAAGTAAAATTACCAGTCTAAACATTTACTCACAAAATAACTTTTTTTAAAGTGTAATTGAAGATTAACTACAAATTTATAAATCAAAATGGGTAACACTAACAGTCGCAAGTGCTGTGACTTTCCCCAAATGACTCAAAGAAGACCAAACTGTCAGGTACCATCACAATGTTTACAAGACAAAACCATGCCATTTTTTGATGAGACTGTGTTATACTTGTCAGATATTAGAACATGTTAAATAAACTTAAAACTTGTCAAATTAACATAACAGATGCTAAGAAAATAGTTTTCATTTTTTCAAAATTGCTTTGTCCTAATGTACTTCTAGATTACAATTCATTCATCTCTGAACCTCCTGTTAAAGGGGCTATATGCAACTTTTCCCCCAAAATAAACGTAACAATAGCCTTTTTATTTGACCATTTATGACTCAAACATCTCCTGATGAGCATACTGACACCTTGTCAGCTCACAGTGGGTGCACCTATAAGCCTGTATCCAATTTTTTCTATTCGGATTTTCCCGCGCTGTCTGCGGATGTGACGTCAAGCGCGTTCATGTTAAATGTTTCAGATCACTCTGCCACCACCGCTAGTCAGCACTCGCAAGCAGTTAAATGGATTGTGTGAATACACAGAAGAGACCAAGGACAACTTTGACACCATTAGTAACTCCACATAAGACTAAAAAATGAAACCCTTGACAAGTGCCCAAAAAAGATCAAAGATTGAGAGTGACTGGCGTAGGAGCGCGTGCTGCGAGAGCGAGCAGAAAGGAAGAGCAGTTCCGTTTATTGGCCAATTGTGTCAGTCGCGAGTTTAAATTTCAGAAAATTGCATATAGCCCCTTTAATTTTGAGCAGCAGTTAATTTTTAAAGTTAGTAGAGTTCAGGCTTGCTTGCTTTGCAGTAATTTATTTTCTGTATTGGAAAATTCTATCGTCTTAATAGATCTATGGGATGATTTTTTTAAATTCTACATATTTTAAATCACTTTAAAAATCCCAACAAATCATGCAGCATTAGTAGTTACAGGCTTGATGAAAAACAATAAAACCAGACGATTTAATTTATTTGTGAATCCACTCATCCACCCACCCTGGACGCGCCTCACTCTTCAGATAGGACATAGGAAAGTGGACAGGTCCGTGAAACAGAGGACATTTACTCGCATTATTCACTAATGTCTTTGATTAACTTGAACAAACAGCCTTTAATTAAACTGTGACTTTTAGTTTAATAAAAGGCAGTAGTTTAGTTTAACTCACCTCTACACACGGGATTGGTGTGGAATTTTTAAAAGCTGCTATCGTTGGTCTCTCTGGGCAAACACATAATAATCCTGCTGCCTTTCTTGAACTGAAGCCAAAGACGTCACTTACATATGGCCAGGGTTTAACATTGTTTCTTTGACTTTAACTTTATTGACGGGGTTTAAACAGTTTGATGATTCTTACTGTTTAACTGAATCAATTTACTGCATAAATTCATGAGTGTATCCAAGAAAAGAGGGATGTGTTCTGTAAGCGTGCATTTGTGGAAATTTTGCCCATAAGATAAAAAGTTTAAATACAACTATGGTATTATTATTTTTTTCTCTTTTTGATGACTAAATAGCACATTTTTCCAAAACAGAACAAACAAACAAATCCTTTAACAATTTTTTCTGCAATAAACACACATAGATTTTGCTATATGTTTTTACCATGAGGGCAAAGCCAAAATACATGAACAGCAGATTCTGTGTGGATATTATAGAAACTACAGTTCACATCGATGTCTAATTTGACCCTGTACATTTACAGTCTCCCCCCTTTGATTTGACTCTGTTTTCCTGCTTCACAACATGGCCTGTGCAGCAGTATTATTTATCATCTTTTGCTACAAACAGCAGTGGTTCCACATGTCTCAGCAATTGATGAAGTAAAAGTTGTCTCCAGCTTTAACAAAAGAAAACAATTAAGAGTAAAACCAAATAAATGGAGTTGCAAATATATTTTTTTCTTAATTACGTTTTACTTAGTGTTTACAAAATATGGTGTTGATATACAACGAAGAATAAATAGAATAGAATCATCCTTGGCTGTCCCACAGAGGGTAAGTTCAGAGTTAACAGCAGCAAAGTGACAGGTAATTGAAGCATCTAGATTCACATAAGAAAAAATATTAAACAGAAATAAGAGTAATATACAGATAGTAAGGACAACAATTAGAAAAATAAAGTACTTTGCAGTTATTACAAATAAAATGGCATACTCAGATTTGAGGAATGTGTAACTGAGCAAGATAATTTAAAAATATTTACAGAATGCGCATGTGTATTGGTAAATGTAAATGTGTAAAGGTAAAATAAACTACAATAGTTAAGTTGCAAATATATTGTGTTTCATAAGTTTAATTTTTAAACAGTGATTGGAATCCATTAAGATTTAAAAGAAAAAAATCCTGGGACCCCTTCAGTTGTGGAGTGCAATAGTGCCATTTCCAAATGTGGTACGGGTCTGAAAACTGACCCGACACCCGCTGTTTTCTGCTTTTTCCGGAGCGCCGCGTCTGGAACCCCACAGCATCACAGGCGGTCAGAGTGCTCCGATTGGACTCAATATTTTTTGGTCTTTGCGGAAGCCGTATGGAGTCCGGACTGCATCCTTTCCGCACTTCCGCAATAAGACCTTAAGAAGCACCATTTATTTGTTTTTTTTATTTGTATAGCACACTTTTAACAACAGGGTAATTAATGAAATGATAAAAGCTCCTCCAGTAATAAGTCAGTGTAGAAGTCCTGACTCTGTCTGTAGCCTCCACTGGATATGTTTCTACTACATAACTTGAATACAAGTCCTTTGCTTTTGCAAGCCCTCAGTGACATGTTTGTAGACCTCTTCTGAGCTGCACCTGGGTTTTATAACCATGTTGCTTTTTCAATAAAATTTGGTCTAGAGTTACGTTTTGGTCTAACAAGCTCTTCTATCAGTTCTGGCACAAAGAGGTCTGTTTGAACGCCTTACCATGTAAAACAATTAATTAAAGTCCTACCACCATGAAAGGGAATTTCTTTTTGCTTTGTCTACATGGCTTGTATCTTTTCACACTGTTACTAGCTGAAGCTGGCCCTTCATGTGGGCTATGTGTTTGCTTTTCTAGCCAGCTCCAATATGTATAGACCACCTGTAAAGTAGCGGGCGGCTGCAGGACCGCATATTTTATACCGCTTCTATGGCTCCAGCTGGCTGAGAGGATTAGCAAACATTGATATTTTCTATTTATTTTTTTTAAGTTAAGACTTTGTGAATTAAGCATGGTAAGAAAGTGGTAGAAAAGAACAAAAAAGAAGTATTTATTGTTGCCAAACAATCAGTTTTGAATGAAGTACTGTGACATTTATGTGCTGAGAAACATCTTATAATATGCAAGTCCTTTCCTGTAATTAATGAATTATTGCAGGATTTGAGATTCTTCTGGAGATCCTTTTTCTACCTCTAAATAAAGTCAGTTTGTATTTTACTTACCATTTTAAAGGTTTTTAAGTAATGGGTAGCTCAACTCAATATGTAACACAAATACGCTTTTTTTTCTTTTTTTTTAAACAAGTGTTTTGCTTTGGAGCTTTTAATGATGTTCCATCTATTTTTTTTTTATTGTAAAATTTAAATATATGTCTTGTGTGATGTAAGTTGTAAATAAATTTACAAAACATAATTTATAGCCATGCCAAATAATCAATCTAAAACAGTGGATGTTTTTCTCCAACTGAGTTCTGAATATAAATATTTATAAAATGTATAAATAATTATAATTGATTCAGGAGTTTAATTAAAAGCCACAGTAGTTTTTGTCAGGGTTAAGTTTAATATCCTAATTACAGATTAATGTAAGATCACATGTCAACAGAAACATCTGAGGTGTACAGGGGGGCTATGACTTTTATGACAATTTATTGTCTATCTGGATGCTGGCCATTCTTACCAATTTAAAACCTTTGATATCTTTGTAAAGGTGAACACCTAAAGTATTTGAGTTGGAAAAGCATACTAAATATGCAAATGTTTTTTTTTATGTCAAATATTGGTCATGGACTATATAACATGTTTTGCCCATAGTTCGACTCTTATCACACATGTCATGGGACTACAGATGAAAGATCCCCTTTTGGTTATACACAGGTCTGTTTTGGTCATTACTTGGTAACCATCTGCTGATGAGACAAAACATGAAGGAATGCAACTGCTATAGCTGCCATGCCATATGTTGCTTGCCTTTAAAGCTTGTTGCACAATCCTGCCTTACCAGTTTTTGAAAATGACACCTGTTGTCTGTGATCAGTTGGCAGAACTATTTCCAGAAGTTTGCAGTTTATTGCAGGTTCTTTTTCAAAGGAAGTAACCAAGCTTGTTATTGGAAATTATTGGAGCACCTTCCACGTTTAATGGTACCTCTGGTGTTTATAGAAGTAAATAAATCCGTATTTTATTCCAGTGGCACGGTGACATAATCATTCTAGTTGTGTGTTTTGAATATTTATTTTTACTGCCCATACTTATTATCTGAGTGTTGAATTTTCTTTAATTCACTGACTAAATACCACGCTTTGCAACAGTGTCAGCGCTCCTTGAACCTTTTCACATTTTGTCACATAACCACTGATTTCAATACATTTTTGTGGGATTTTTAGGAATAGCCCCCTGTGTCCCCGTGTCTCATTGAGCTCATTCGGTCTTTGTGTGTGCATACCTGGGAGATTAATTGAATCAGGGGTTTAAATCATTTTCACACCACACTTTTTAGGGTAGTAATACCTTTTGCAAGGCTTGACAATTTAATTTTTTTTCAGTTAGATTATGTTAGTGCAATGGAAGAATATTTTATCTGAAGACTTTTTAAACATCTTTGTTGGGATTTCAATAAACGTGGAGGAAATTGTAAATTATTCCTTTAGGGAACAACTATACTTTTTTTCATCATGCATTAATATCAAAGTTCTATATTGTGGTTGTGAAATATTTATGTATTTTATCATTACCTCATATATCAATCCCACTTTGATTACTGTTAAATGTACTAATCAGTAAAATTTAGGTGATTTTGTTTGTATCCTTCTGGATGGTCTGCCACCAGGTGTTGGTAAAAAGCTACCCGGCCCTCCTTAACATCACCCCCACCCCCTTTCCCTTATTAATAACAGAGACATGGGTGGCGTGGTTGCAGACACTGGGTAACCTAACCTCTGCAAGTTGAGTGGCTGTCACAGCTTGTTAGTACTGAGCTGAAATGAAAGCTGGTAGAAATGGTTCTTTGCTTTAGTTGGAGGCTCACCAAGCACGAAGCCCACAGCTCAGCTCAACCAAAGTTACTCGACATATCACCCCATCACTTCGCTTGCATCTAAATTAAAAGTTTATGCTGAATTTCTGATTTGAGGATCAGTTGTACAGTAATATTCAACTACAATCACAGCAATCATGTTATCAGGGGCAGTGATCAAAGTCTCTGTTTTATCTGTTTTTAGCTAGAGAAAGGGGTCTTTTAAACCATTGCTACATTTCTGTCAGGCTGTCATTTTTACTACAGTTTGTGAAGCTTAGATCGCCCCTAAAACTGCAGTACAAGTGGATGTCATCAGCATAGAGATAACAGAATAACACAGTATTAGAGTACTCGATAATTTGTTCTAGTGGAAGTACATAAAGTAGGAAAGAATCTCATTGTGGTCTCATATATAAAGCTTGGTTACGCACATAACGGGGTCTGAAAATTGCGTAAATCACTTTCTGAGCAAAATTCAATTTGATTTATTTAACTTATTACATTCTGCTGTAATTTAGTTTTCATTTGTTTTAATTTGATTTTATTACATCTATCTTATTGTTGCTACAAGCGGTAATCACAGAATTCAAACTTTATATTTATTGTTCTTATTTGTGATGTCGCTTGTGCTGCAGCTTTTATTTTTTATTTGAGTCTCTTTACTGTTGTTGTCTTGTTACACATTTTCTTGTGACGCACTTTGGTCGCCTTTTGGCTGAGTAAAGCTTTATGTAGATCAACATTGATTGATTGAAATAAAATGTTTTTCATGCCTCTATGTCATCCATAAACACATCGATTTCAGTCTCACTGGAATTGTGCTTTCTCCTCCTCTTGGTTGCCATGGTTACCCATGAAACTCCCCATCTTACCCGGCTTAAGTCTATGCAGAATATTCACTAGGCATTTACATTTTATGGCAAAAAGTCGGTGTATAGGAGGCCGGACATGATCCAAACTCCCCTGTGCACATTTCTTGGGAGAGTGTGATTTATAAAGCGGAAATTTGCATACAGCTGTGTGCACTCAAAGTTTTATAGATTGGAAAACTTCTTTGCATACGTAAAAAAAATTTTAATTTTTTTTTTGCTTAGCTTAAATTACGCCTTTAGTTCAGATTCTATGCAAAGTTTTATAACTGAGACCCCTGGCAGGTAGATCTAGTTCTGTTAACAAAACTAAAACAAAGTACGTAATAAACAAATAAAAAAATATATTTTACATTTTAAACTCCCTCTGGTAAGATGTTCAAAGTTCATTTAGTGGATATAGTCGTTATTGTAAAAAAAAAAAAATCTGCTCAAAACTATTAGGATACACTTGGACAACCAAAAACATAGTGGAATGCATAATGGCCCTAATGGAATAATCGATTACCACAGAACTCTCTAAAGCACTTAATTTTTCATGTCATTATCATAATGTGGAATACAGTTTAGTCTTTTTATCTTCAGTTCAGCTGTTGCTAAGATGCAATGAGTGTCTAATCCTTATTCCCGTGCAGCTCTCTGCATTGAGTTTCTTTTGAAATGCACCTTTTCGAAATGAAAATAGCTCGATCAATTACACCCCCACTTTATAAATACAAGGCAAAGAAAGAAAACATTACACCTTCACAAATCTGAAAAGCAAATTTGGGCTCAGACTTTTCACTTTGGGTCCGACTTCATATTTGTGTTATCCACTCTGTGAAACGGGTCTGATCTGAGGATATTGCTAATCCGTTTTCCTTTGCCTCGCTCACGATTAAAAGACAAAAAAAATCCAAAACAAGAAAAGTAGCAGCTGAATGCTGCACAGACTCTGTAAAATGATGCAGTACAGGAAAACACTAAGCCATGTTTATTCCCCTCTTTCTCTTAGCAGTGGAAAAACTTCTACAAGAAAATATTTTGTGCTGGAGGGGGTTCAAGCAGGAGTTAAATTTTTTGAAGCTTTTCTGATCCGCATGAGAGGTTGTATTTGAAGAAGCATGATTCTGGGAAGCTGAAGAGGTGTTCTTGCTGGAAGCAGATCTTAATAACATTGAAAGACGTTATGCAACAGCTATTTTTAGTTGTGCTGCTGTTCACCAACTACTTGTTGCATTTTTTTTTAAGTGCCCCCCATTAACACCGGCAAAGCATTATAGCTTCTCTATTACTGTGAAATGACTTTAAAATTATGACTTATGTGATGAATGCTGGAGATGGGCACCAGCCCCCCACAACCCTCCAGAGGATGGACTGCTAAAGATAAAGGATGGATGGATGGATGGATGGATGGATGGATGGATGGACAGGTCTTATGTGATTGGTGTTAAAAAGGACGACCTTTCTCTCATGTAACGTGCAGATAATAAGTGGAGATCTATCTTTCTCTTTTACATCACTACCTGACATTGATTAGCAGGCTTTGTTCTTTTATTTTGCTTGAACGTTTTGGTTTTTGTTATTAGCTCATGAGTCATATTGCTGCTTTAAAGGATATGGAAATATATTTTGATGAGAACAATTTTAAAAAGAGGAACGTCTGATATTTTAATTCAGGATTAAAAGGGAAACTGTTTTTATTTAGTAGTATGTTGCAAACTGTTACTGGTACTAAATGATTTAAGACTAAATTAATAATGTTGAAGCAGCTTCCATATCTAAACATATTTCTTTGCACTGTGCTGCGTTTTCCATTCCTAAGAAAATGGTCCAAAATTTGAAGAGCGAAACATTACCTCTCTCTGGGCATTGTTCCTACTGCGGGTTTTAAAGTCTCATCAACTTCTTTGCATCTGTGGTTTCTTCATCAGCACAACATTGTTTTAAGAAATGAAAGCCTCAAACACTAGAGATATGCTGACTTTTCTGGCCATTTCCAACTTTGACTTACTCAGATTCTTTTTTTTATACTTAAGGACTAAAAGACAAAAAACGTACGAATTTCTTGGACGTTCTTTGATAGAGGTAGTAGTTTTGAATCCAACAGGAAATGAAGGAATTACAAGAATATACTAATGATGAATTGGGAACTTTTCGTTGTTTCAGATGCTGATCACCCATCAGCGCAAATCAAGAACAATTGACTTTTGTCCTGATCTCATGCCGTTTGAAATGCTACTGTAACCATGTCAGTCATGTATGTGGTGCACATAATGGTGCACTTGGGATCAAATGTGGTTAAAGGTGAGGTTATGGTGTCATTATGTTTTTAAAATGTTGTGCATTTGTTACCTACATTAAAATGCAAGATTCTTCTTCATACTAGAAGTCTTTTTCCCCAAAGATTTGCGTATTTGTAGTCTCTTGATTTTACTTTAATTCAACATTTATTGGATTCAGCAAGCCATGTTCCTCCCTAAAGCAAAGGGTTTTGTTTTGCAAATAGAAACTACTGGCATTAACCTTACTTCAGATATTAGTAAATGTGACCAGGCAGTTTTTAGTGTTGGTTGGATGTTGGATGTTATTGGACACATCTGCAGCATCTCAGGTGTAGTGACTTTTGACACTAATGGGTTCAGATGAAGAGACGGAGCAGCTGACAAAAAGAAGATGGAAAAAGAAAGAAGCTGTTGTTGACTAGTTCACATCTAACATTTTGCTAAGCTGAAAGGATGCTGATTGATCCAAACATTTTTGCTGAAGATACAGATATAGGAAGAACCATTTTATGATCAACTCAACATCATAGATTCCTCTGAACCTTTAAAAAAAATCAGATTTATTTTGCTTGTGTAATAACCTTTAACCTCTCAGAATAACTGCAATTCGTATTAGTAGGACATACTTTTAATTCTTACCCTGTGAAAAACTGATAAGCAATAGAATAGAGTTCTTCATTTCTCAGACACTAAATGGATGTCTAGAAAAGCAATTTAAGGATTCCCAGCATTGATTTCTACTGGATTCCATTATTACAGTCTGCATTTAACTACTAACAGACACATTATTTAAAAATGTATATCTATATCACTATCATTGCACAGCAATTCCTCCATGGGCAGCTCAGTGCCATGACCTGAGTATTTTCAATTGGTTCTTTCAGTTGAAGCAATCCATGCAAAGGTTTGCTCTCAGATATTTTACTTTTTAAGGAAAAGAAATGTGTTATAGTTTGGCTTGGACAAATTGTAACTTATACGAACTGTAAGACCAGTAAACCATCCTAAAATTGAGAAAACTACAGATGTGACCTCCCCTTTATAACAGAAAATTAAACAATGGACTGCAGTCTGATTCTACTCAAAACAAGACATATTTTCAGAGGAATGAGGGCTTATGAACTATCAACAAGATAACATGAGGATAAACATGTTCCAAAATTTAAATTAAAAAGGCACTGTTTCAATGTAACCATTGTAGAGACAACAAAAAGGGATATGAATGCCTGAATTTTATTTTTTTTCCTTTTGGTGTCTCTCTTTAAATTATATTTGGTCTAGTAGTTTGTAGACGATGCTTAATTTCCAGTTCCATATCTGGTGTTTTTACTTCAGTTTAACTATTTTAGATCTACTCTTCTAAACTCAACACTGACAACACAACTCAACACAATTCCTATTGTAAATAATTTTTACAACTCAATTTTTTATGTACTCTGTAATCACACATTGCGTTCTTGAGCTATAAACAGGTGGATGCTGCAGATACTTTCGATATGAATGGAAATAAAGTTTCATGGTGCCGGACAAAACTAAAACATGAGTTTTAGGCTCTGTAATTATAATTAATAATTCATGTAGGTAATTAACTCTGATCTTTTTTTCTCTTTCAGAACTCAATGAATCTTCCTCCAGACAAGGCTCGACTGCTGCGACAGTATGACAATGAAAAGAAATGGGAACTAATCTGTGATCAGGTGAATATCTTTCCTCATTACGAAGCGATGTGGTTTCTGCGTGGCTCAAACTGACACATGTCTACTCTTTTTAAAACAAGCTGTATTTACAGTTTGAACCTTCTGATATAATTCTAACGATACATATAGTGCCTTGTGTTGCTCATAACTCTTGAAAGATATGAATTGTTTGTTTGGCTTTGTAGAGCCATCTATCACTGCAGTTAGAGCCACCAGTCTTTCAAGATATGTTTATCAGTTTTGAACAAAATAGTTCAACTTCAGTCTGACTGGATGGAAAACATCAGATTTTCAATTAGTTTTAGGTCTGTACTTTGACAATGCCATTCTAACACATGAAGATAATTTGTCTAAATCATTCCATTGTAGCTTGGGCTGTATGTTTAGAAGATGAACTTGGTTTTCTTCTTACCATTCTTCCATAAAGTTGCCATACGCCTCTTGCCTGCTTCTCTGAAACCCTCTGCGCTTGTGTGGTCTGTCAGTTTAGGTGGACGGCCATGTCTCAGTGGGGTGGAGCTGTGCCATACTCATTTCATTTTCAGATACTGGATTGAACACCTGAGATGCTCAAACTGTGGGATATTGTTTTGTGACTTTAGAGCCAGCCTTAAACTTCTTCACAATGTTCTCCCTGACCTGTCTGCTGTGTTCCTTGGTATTCATCTTGCCGTTTGTTCGCCAGTCATTTTCAGCAAACTTCTGAGCCTTTAAAAGAATAGCTGGAGTTATGCTGAGATTAAATTACACACATGTGGACTTCATTTATGAATCAAGTGACTTCTGAAGGCAGCTTGTTGCGCTGGATTTTATTTAGGGGTAAAAGAGTGAAGGTGGCTGGATACAAATACACACCGCAGTTTTCAGATTTTTATTTGTAAAAACGTTTGGGTTGTTCTGTCAATAGAATGCAACAACATTTGTGGCTGTTTATGAAAAGTTTAAAGTGTATGAATATTTTTGCAAGTATTGCCCTGAGAGTTTCATGCTCCACTATCCCTACAGGCCCCTCCTAATGCTCACAGATTGCCTTAACGTTCTTGGTCAAGTGGGTTAAGTGGCACAGCAGGGTGCAGAGCTCAGCTAGCCAGTTAAAAACTCCCAGCCTGTTATTGACATCAGTGCTGCGTTTAGGAAATAACAGAGTGCACGTTATGAGCAGTGAGCTGTGGTCTGACGTCGGCCGTTGCGGCAGAGTTTTTTTGGCCTCCTCAAGCACCCAAGAAAAGGACAGACTAGATCAAAACCACCTCTCACCCAAACCGTGTCGAAAGTTGGTGACCCTGAAGAGAATCGGGCCGCTGACCAGCAAAGACTCACCCAGCATGGGCGGCAAACTTTTCACAAACCTTTCAGGCTGAAAGTGAGGCTGGTTCTGGTCCCTTTCAAACTGTCAGTGAAGAGTTTCCAAATCATTACCCCACAGAGTTGCATACTGGCTCGTTGAAGTTTATCTTTTTAAGTTAGAAGGCCAACTTTTGGTGCTGAGCTGATGTTTGTAGGTCTGCTACTTGATGCCAAGCCCCCCCCCCCAACCCCCCCCCACCCGTTACTTTCACTACCAACCTATATCTGTTACCGCTTACACAGCTCTGGGAGTTAGATGTATTCTGTGTCCATAGTTACAATGAATCCTTTAGAGTAACCATGCAACGGTGACAAAAGCTGGACTTTTTTTGTCCTCCAATCTCCCCTTAGGATGATGTTTTAAGCTCTTGCTGCAAGTATAAGGAGTTTTTAAATAAATAAAAAAACAAAAAAACAGACTCTAAATATTCTTTGATAAAAAGTGAGGCTCATATTTTCAACCTGTTGCCTAGACAGACTTGCTCATAAAGGCTCCTAGGAGCATGTGTGAAGGTTGGTTTGCATTACATTTTCTTATGTATTTGGACAGCAATCTGTTCACTTCTTTGAACTTTTGCAGAATTGCGTAGTTTTTATTACCACGGTAGGGCATGGCTAAGTCGTCCTGCCTGTCCGTTACTGTCTTCTGAGAGATACTCCCATTCCTTTCTCTGCTCTCATCTTGTATTTCTTGTTTTTCTGGAATAGACGCTCTTGACCCTGATGATAAATGTAGTGATGCTGATTTCATCATACCATCTGTGTACTATGAGTAGAAACACCTGTTATGGGAGATGCTCTACTACAAACATAGTCATGTTTGCATGGAAACGTGTGTAGCAGCATTTTGTTAGACATCCGTCAGTCAAGGCAAGGATACAGGATTGTCTAAACCAGTGTCTCAAACCTTTTAGGGTCACGCTTCCTACATACTGTGGTTTCTAACAATAATACTGCAGGAGCTAGACTTTTTCAGTTGGTTGTATTTTATCCTTAAATAACACAATTTCCAAACTCCAAGTTAGAAAAAAAAACACGTAACATGAAGTCCCCTGAAGCTCAAATTCTGGAAGGAAAAGTTGGCTGTTTCTCACCAACCTTGACCTCAAAATCTAGTATGGCTGCTGCATGTTTAAAACAGGGATAGTTGCAGGGATAAACTGCTTATTGCAGATCTTTCACAAAGATATCACTTTTCAACCACTGTTAGTGAGCCTGTTCCTGTAGTGCTTCAGTACATAAGATGCAAATGGAATCCTCTGATAGTAATTGGATTGACACTGCAGTACAGCCTTTAGCATATCCCACTGGTTTTCCAACTTCCAACTGCACAAGGTGTCACTGTAGCAGGACGCACCAAAAGTCAATGTCATTCATAGTCATTCATTGATCAATGGCGCTGTCCGTGGTCGTAGAATTTCAGGCAGTGCCTGAAGACTCGTGATGGCTGGTTTTGTTCGTATGAGCACCAAATAGGCTGTCGGGGAGCCCGTCACACTGCACGAATCACTGAGCTGTGGATCACATGAACGCGCCCCGTTTTTCATCACGATTCTTTTCACAACAAAAGAAAAGGTCTAGGACGCCTTAGTGGACCAGAATTCGATTCTCAGGGTATAATAACTTTCATGGTATTTACTCAAAAAGAATAATTTCTTCATGAAACTAAAATAAAAAAGGAAAGCCACAGTTATTTATAGTGCTGCAAAAATAATATAACAGTAACAAGCTGGTAATAGTTGGCTAGTTAGTCAGGCAATTTCCTCAGATAGCCAGACTACAATCAGACATGTAACTCAACTGTAGTTTTAAAGCAAACCGAAGTTTAACATTATGTTATAATTTGACATCATCACAGCGGCAAATTATTTCCCACAAATGTAAGATTGTTGCTCACCCAACTAGTTTTGTGTAACTGGCCTGGCTTGAAGTCGCTCATTGTGTATGCACAGTCATCCTTGAGCTGATTAGTGTAGGTGTGACTTCCTAACGTACTTATTTGCTTAAAGGGCACATGCTTCATATAAGGACCACATTTTAAAAAAAATCTAACTAAAAGAAACATTCTTAGGAATCTTCATCTGAGATGTATTTAAATATATAAAAAAATAAATTTAATGACTAACCGATTTTTCTCAAATGAATGAATAAGTCACAAACTGAAGGAGCATAATACACAACATTTACAAAATAAAGAAGTAAAAATAGATTAATACCAAAATGATCCATCTAATTCCCTCCTCATTCATCACCATCTGTTTGTCTATCTGTGTCTCATAACGTAAAAGCTTCAGAACAATATCTAATCAGGATTTAATTGTCTTTTGTTTTGGAGTAAGCAGCAGCCTGTCACTTTGACAACACTGCTGTCTCGCTGCTCTCTGGCTTGTGGAGCACAATAAGAGGGGCCAAGATTGTGTTTGCAAACACTTACCAGATTTTTTTGCTTAGTCTGCCTTCTAGCATATGTCTTTGTTCTTCTTTTTTTTTACCACACTCGCCGAAGTTGTGCCATTCATAAACTGCTGTGCTGCTGTTCTCAGTCTGAAACAAATACCATTTCCCGCTCAACATGCTGATCCAAATCCTGGACTAATCTCCTCTTCTATATTTAGAGCACAATGGTGTAAGCTTAAAACTTGGTGGTTGGTTAAACTTGGGAGGTGCACATGTAGAACCACACAGTGAATTTTTTTTTTTACAGCAAAGCCTTGTGACCTTTTGGGATTTGTTTTGGTAATTGTTTTATTGAATCCACGATGTATTTAAAAGACTCCTCCCCTTAAAGGGATAGTTAGGAATTTTTAAAGTTTAGTTAATAGCTTAGAAGCAGGTAACATAGGTAACTCGCTTGGTGTCTTCATTTAGAAGAAATACACATTAGTTGGGCTGTTTAATGTTCACATCTTGTTGTACTTTCCTCACTGAGAGACAAAAAAGGTAGATTTTATTTGATTCTAATTGCTTTTAAACTTTTAAAAGGACCTCACAAAAATCCTGAACCATCGTTTTAACAAAATAAACATAGAAGTGCTACCACTAGCATAAAATCTCATCAGGGAACAGCATCATTCTGTGACAGATTTCACTTCATCATGTAAGTAAAAACGAGTCATATGAGGGTTTGTCGTGTCTGCAGCCACCTCTGAACGGAGGAACTGTTTATTTTTCCTTCTAAAGTGGAAGATAATCTAAAGTTCCCATTTAAAGGATGGTTTGCTCACTGTGAGTTAAATTTTCCAGTGTGCTGCTGAGAATAAATGAGGGTGTGCATGTATTTTTGCTTTACTTTGTGACCATCTGAATCACTGAACTCATCTAGATTTGTGTTTTGTGAGGATTTTTTTCCTCTTATTTTTGCCCCTCATCTTTTTCCCTTTCAGACCTCTGATCTCTTGTTCTCTTCTCCCTCTGACAGGAGCGATTCCAAGTGAAGAACCCGCCTCACACATATCTTCAAAAGCTGAGGAGCTATCTAGATCCTGCAGTGACACGAAAGGTGAACGCTCAGTTTAACATGCTTTCCTGTTCTCGTGGCCTGGCAGCTTTTACTCCCCCGCCTCCCCCCCCCCAGCCTGCTGACCTTCTATCTTTTGTTCAGGATATCCCTACAGCTGAGGAAAAATTGCACCGAGGAGTTCCCTGGTAGACAGCTTGGGAACTCGAGTTGCAAAACACTGTGGATTAGTGAGAAAGGAGACAGTTGTTTATCGGGAACGCCCTGGTTGGAGAAATCTCTGGCCAGTCTTTAATAGGGCTGCTTTGTGGTAAAGAATGAGCAAGGGAATGAAAGCCAGACATATTTCAGCATTGATAATTCCTTACCGCAATGCAGGCACTTGAAAGAAATAATCAGGAGTGCCTTATCTATATGATAAAAAGGCCTTTTTGTCCCTTAGCAGCCAGCTTTTGGATGTTTGCCTTGGCTGCATGAGAGTGAGCAGGGGAAAGTATGAGGTGAGGGAGGAGCCTCATGTGGACAAGTATCAGCCAAACTTCTCTTGTTTGCCAAAATTAAGTCTTTTTGGCCTTGGATGTGCAAGCTGCAGAGAGGAGCGCCAGGAGACCTGCCTCTGTGATAAACAAATTAAGCAACGCACACATCCAAGACAAGAACAAATCACTGAACAATTCAATCTGAAGCCTCTGGTTAAAAGTTTCAACCGCATGAGACGACTAGAGCTGCATGAAAGAACTAAAGCAAGCAGAAACTGTGATTATGGTTGTAAAAAGAGGGAAACAGCTGATTTTTTTATGAGCTTGTTTTAAAGTATCTCTGACTTGGAAAATTCTAAAGTCTTGACAAAATAATTTAAAAAAAGAAAAAAAAACATAATAAATCATTGATAACATATGTACAAGTTAATTTCAGTTTCCTCTTGAATAATCATATTACCCTAACCGTGTAATTTTTTAATGACAGAGTGTTTCAAACATTACAGATCGAGTTCAGGCCTACAGTTCTATGGTTGGCATATCTACTGCCTGAGGAATAATGCATTTAGAGGTTTTGATTAAGACTAGAAGTGACAGCAGAGTGTCTCAAGTAGAAGCAGACATAATGGAATCGTCACTGTCGAGGTTAAATCATCATATTTTTGCAAGAGCCTATTTAGTCATAGAAGATCTAGACTAGAGATGCACCGACTGGAGTGTGGGGCTAATATCTGATCTCCTGTTTCTGTGAAGTTTAAACCTTTCAAGACTAATTTTAATTTATTTTAATTAATCTCTAACAAAACTAATTAATTAGTCGTTTTGAGTTAACATCTACTAAGCTCAACATAATGGAACAGAGGCACTTTGTAGTACCCCATTCTGCCTTTCTGTTATCGGTTGAACAGTTTCCTCTCTTGCCTGGCTACCTGAATGAATAATAGGCATGTGATTCAATCTTGTAATCTTGTTCGGAAATCTCTAAGCTTCATTTCATTTAAAACACCTCACTGAAACTAAAATTTGATAATTTAGATAATTCTGAGTCTCTGTCCTGGACTATTAACTTTCACAACAAAGAGTATTGCTGTTGTGATGCTAATCTGGTGGAACTAATGACCCACCAGATGCTCTAATCTCAGTAAATTAAATGCCAACGAAAAGTTAATTTATTTCATTAATTCAGTTCGACATGTAAAATTAATGTGATGTAGATTTATTATTCAGATTGAAAATATAGTGTTTGTAAATCTATAAATTTTGATGATTATGGCTTACAGCTAATAAAAACCCCAATTTGATTTGTCGAAATGTTTGATGGTTACACAAGAGCAATTAAAAATTATTTTTAAGGGAGAAGTGATTTCCTATGGCCTACACAGTTAGTATGAGGACCTGATGGTTGTCTACCAGACATCCTCCATAAGAAAGGTAAGCCATAGCAGAATACTGCTAAAAAGGCTGGTTTACTTCAAAGTGCTGTATCCAACCATATGGAGCTCCGGACGTCACGTGACTCTCAGAGCGTAGGCTCCATGTTGGCAGGCATGAACGTCAGCAAAATGAACGTCGCTGACTGTGATTTTACTCCATCGGAGTTTACTCCCCATTATAAAACGGAAGATATTATTGTCTATACCGGGAAATTAAAAAGATGAAACATATCCGACCCTTACCTTGCCCCTGGGATACTTTTTAAAACTTCAGAAGCTGTCAGGGCGGACCTTTTACCGGACCTGAGATACTCTCACAACAGCTTCAGTTTGTTTTTAAAGTTACTGGGGACAATGACCATAAACTTAAGTGTGGTTTGAAGATGGCTGGGACAATCATTATTAAATATTCATATAGTCTATAAATATTCATCTGTTTCACGTTTATGCACTACAGTGAATAAACAGTGTTGACAATCGTATCTTTATTCCATCAATAAAAGTTGAAAGCCATAAGCTTATGTGTTTTGTTTTACCAACGGCACTGAAAACCATCATTAGGCTGTTGGCTTGCATGGCTTCATTAAATTCCACATTATAGCACATAGAACAATGCTGGCTATATACTCGCACCAGAAGAATATGTGCAACAATAAAACGCATTCTCTTTGCAACCCTTGCAGTTCTGTGCAGAGAAACTTAAACACTAACTTACAGTTCAGAGTCCTGCAACAGGGCGGGTACCCGCGGGTGACCCGCATAAGGTTTTTACATCATAAAGTTGTTAAATTAAATTTCAGGGGTCCGGGAGGAAGTTTCTTTAATGCGGGCGGGTTGCAAGTGAGAAAATATAATTGTTTATAATGTTTTGTTTAAGACTCCCAAAGAGGATCATGTTTAGATATTGTGATATGTGGAAAGAACATTCCAGACTATTCCTCCAATTTGCGCTGACAGCGGAATATTCTCGCTATCTAGGCATCCATCGCTGCTAGACAGACTTTACTGCAGCGGGATTTGCGATTCAGGAACGGAGAACACTGTTAAATCCAGGGACTGTGGACAATTTTTCGTTTCTGCACAGGGATCTCTACATCAAATACATTTCAGTTTTCATAAATTTCAGAAAAATCTCTCTGACAGTGCAGGATACCTAGATATTGGGAACATTCCGCTGTCAGCGCAAAGTTGGGGGAATATTCTGGCATGCTCTCTCCACAAACACAATATAACACTATTCTCTTTGGTAGTCTTAAACAAACAAAAATATCCCATAAATATTTTTTCACCTGCAGTAAAGAAACTTTCGCCAGAACCTTGAAATATAATTTATGTATTTTTCCATCTGCTCGCAACATTGCAGGACTTTGAGCCCTGAACGTGTTTGTAGCGGACTACGAGTCTTTTAAAACCTCGACATATCCACTGCTGTATAATATACATGTATAAGAAAGTGGAAATAAGTGATTTAAATAATAATCCATTCAGAAACACTGATTATGTGGAAATGTGGATGTTAGAGCTGGTAAGAAATTCCTCATCAAGTTTTTAGAAGTGGTGGGGGGAAAAATCATCAATTATAAATATTGCTGGGGACATGTCACCGGCTAAAATTACGACAATTTCCTGATCAACTTTCCCTCGTCCTACTCCGGAGCATCGCTTAAAGTATATAAAAGTCTGGAGGGATATAAATGGACACAACCGGGGTTTGTTAGTGGGATCCAGATCTGGAATCTTCCTGCAAAGGATTGTGTTGTCAGGGAGACCTGTCCTGATTTTGGTTACCATGAGCAACAGGCAGTAGCTAGGTTATGTCTGTGTGCAACATTTTGTATGTTCATCTCAGGAAATAAAGTATTTTTATTTCTAAATACTTTGCATCACTTAATGATACAAGAGCAGTTATCAAACAAACAGCATTAAATTTGAATTACAGGTGAATCATTCCCAAAGACTAAATGAAACAGCTTAATTTCTGCCTGATCGCTAGCGCGTTTCATGGCAATGATCCATCGTTTTCTGCGTTCTGGATCCTTGGGAATCCTATAGAACATTTCTCCCTTATCTCATCCGTGTCTGTTATGGCACCCTGGGGCACAACAGGTATCCACCATATTTACCGTTTCTAACTTTGGGTTAGCAACAAATAAAAACAACTGCGGGAGACTGCTGGCCACAATGGCGCCCATTCGATTTTAACTGTTGCATGCTGGGAGAAGTGACGTCAACTCCCGGAGCTCTATTGACGGGAAGCTGAGAGGAAGAGAGAACTGTGGCTGAAAAAGGTGAAGAAGCAAAGCTCACTCAAGAGTTTAGGGCAGGAAGATTCGCAAGATGAGAGCCACCAAACACAGATGTATCCAGGCCCTGGGACTACAGCTGTTGTATTCTTGAGTTAGGCTAAGGAAATAAAGGTTTGGTCCTCTCTTCAGAAATAATCTTTGCATCTTCATTTGGAAATCAAAGTCCCAGAATCTGAAAGAAGACTTGAGCGACACAGAATGTCCATGTTGCTTGACATCTATTGTCAAGTTTTCTCAGTCAATGACAATGTCATCTGCTGGTGTTGGTCCACTGTTTTTGAATTTTAGAGCACTTCATGCTTCCTTCTGCTGACAGCTATATGCAGATGCTCATTTTATTTTCTACATGGACATGTACTCCCTGACCACATCCCCAAACCTACTAATATCTGCTTTAATGACCACGGGATCACTGTTTGATTGGCCAACAAACTGGTTGACTTAAAATATTGCCAAGAGGAAGATGAGAGACATCAGACCAAATCAAATCAGCCTGGGCTACCTCAAAGTCTCCTCCATGCCACACTGGACTTCTGCTGTAATTCATGCAAAATGAGCCCCTACCGAGTTTTGAGAGCATTTACTGTGTAGTAAATCGACATACTGTACTTTTCAGTACACATACATTTCTATTTAGGTCTTAACTCTGACAAACTGAATTTCTTTTTAAAGGTTTTGTGGCCACAGTGGCATTAATTTGAAAGAGGACAGTACATAGAAAGGGGGAGAGAAGTGGGGGAAGAAGTGTAAAAATTCAACATTGCCTTTGGAGATCATCCAGATGAGCCGATCCGCCATCTCCATTTCTTATATTTAGAGATAATCAACTTTGATAAAAAGTGTTTTAATGACACAATTAATAAAAGATGTGCCTTAAGGTCGCTTCAGTTCTCCTCCACTTGGATTTTAGCTCCAGTGGCCACATGTTTGTCGTGTAAAATCAGCCTGACATGAGACTGGCGCCTTTTCTTTCACTTGATTGAAAGTTTGAAGTGGACAGGCACAGGGACGGGATAAAAGACTGAAGCGAACGGAGTAACAGGGATGGAGGGATGGAGAGGTGCTGAATTAAAAAGAGTTTATCGAGGGAAGGCAGTGAGAGATGGATGGACGGCGGCAGAGACAAAACATGAAGCACAAGAGGGCACGGAGGAAGAGAGAGTTATGGGCTTCTTTCTACATTCCTACTCCATCCCCCTTTTCTTCCAACTCAAACAATCGCCACTTTGTGCCACTGTGAGAGCTGGAGGTCATTGCCTCTGCTTTCCATAGGCAGGCTCCCGTGCATTCCTCAGAGCAGCTCCCAGCCAATAGGCAGCCAAGGAGGAAGAGCTTCGGTCCAGCTAGTCCCCAAGAATTCCTCAGCCGTTGATTTGCTTCCAGAACAACCCGTCCTGTGCTAACACCTCTCCAAACCTCACTTTTTTACTCTCCCCTCCTTTACATTCTCCCTGCTGTCTCCTCTTCATTGCCCCCCCCCCCCTCACCCACTCTCTCCCACTCACTGTTCCTGCTCTCTCTGTGATGCAGCTGGTAGCACTTAAAGTTGTGGGGTATTCGGTGGGGGCTCAGGGAGCCTGCGCAGTACCCCAAAATGTGTTCTGTGCTTTCCATATCCTTTTCTTTAAAACAAAAGGTCCCCTCCCCTATGAAAAACTCTGTTTCTCATCTCCTCATTCTCCCAACCTACACCGCCCTGTACCAGAGACGTCCACTGGAGAGAATCAGCTGTGGGAACAGCTCTCTTCTCTGTGGATGTTAATAACAGGCTGACACAGGCCTGAGCTCTGTTTCCTCCCAGATATAAACGCATCATGGAAGGAGACAGGGAGGATTTGTCTCGTCTCTTCTTCTCCGTCCACACACAGTGTTTTACAACGTGTTGATCATTCACCCATTCACACATGCGTTTTTCCTGTCTGTCTCCAGTCTGATCTGGCAAATGAACTCAGCCACTACCCAGGGTTCCTGATTATTCAGGAAAAGTCGGGAAAATCCTGGAATTTGGCAGAAGTTTTCTCGAGTTCAAAGAAAGAGGATTAGAATTGTAAAAAGGGTGGTGAAAATATCCACACCCCATTTTGCAATCAGTGTTGAGTATTGTTTTTTTTGTTTTTATTTGACCATTCATCCATCTATTGATCTAACAATCAGTTCATCTATCTGTCCACCCAACGAGGGATTCACGTAATTGATCCATTAAATGTCTTCTTGTCTGTGTCTCTTCAAACCATTATCTCCTGAACTGAATGTATCATTAAACCCCTAATTCATAGGATTCTGCTGTCTGCCTGTTTCCTCCTGTCATCAGATTGGCTAAAATTTCTTTGCAGTCATATGTAAACATGTCTACATGTAAAGATAACAGCTAATGATGCGACATTTTGTGCAATAAGCAACGTTCAGTTTGATTTTCTGCTCTCCTTCTGTCCCATATATCATGAAACGGTTTCAGTCCTTCTCAGCAGGGGCTTTCCCCCTCCCTGTTACGTTACAGCCCATTTGATCGCCACAGGTCATTCGCTGAGCTTGTTTTGTTCTTGTTGTTGTATAACAGCCTAAATGGCCTCTTGTTTGCAGTTTTGCAGATAACTCTTGAGTCAAAATTAGAAAAAAAGGACAGAGGAATCCCCCCTTGTATTCTCTTTTTTTTCTCTTTCAATCAGGAGCTGGGTCGCACCTTCATATGGTCCACAGGTTTTTATAGCAGCTGTAGCCTCAGTGACACACCTGGGAATCTCTCTGTTTGTTTATGTAGCTGCTGGGTATCTTAACACTATTTATAGACACAGTCGACTGCCCTTAGAAGAAGGTTGGACTTATTTTAGCTGAACCAGCCTTCTTTAATAGACTTACAGAGGCTCTTGTTTTTTCTGATACAAAAAATAGACAAGGTTAAATATCAAACTTCTTTTTTTACACTTACCTGAAATACATCTTGAACAACTGAGAAACAAAAAAATCTGCTAGGATGAACATTTAAAAAAAGCTGCAATAATGTAGTCGAATAAGTGCATACACCCTTAAACTAATGCTTTGCAGAAACGTCTTTTGGTTCTGTATCCGCATTTAGTCTTCTTCTAATCAATTATGGTGAATCTGATTAACTTGAAACAAAGTTAGAAAAAATCCTTTATGGGGATTTAATTTGACATTATTTTACCTAGAGTCTATAAAAGATCAAACATACCC
Source organism: Valencia hispanica (assembly GCA_963556495.2). Taxonomy (NCBI): domain Eukaryota; kingdom Metazoa; phylum Chordata; class Actinopteri; order Cyprinodontiformes; family Valenciidae; genus Valencia; species Valencia hispanica. The sequence goes on from OY747707.1 coordinate 23,863,271, forward strand.
TATTATTAAAAAGAGGAGAAGGGTTCTAAAAAATCCCATATCACTACATGCATATCATGGCATGGTAAAGGCAGTTGTCAATAGTTGGAGAAAAAATGGGACAACTGTTATGATCTCATGAAACAAAACCTTTACTTTAGGGGCATACGTCCAAAAAGTGTGTTTGGCACAAGAACACTTGATCATCACCAAAGAAACACCCACATCGAAACAAGGTGGTGGCAGCATCATGCTTTGGGATTACTTTACTTCATATACATCTAGGGATGGGCATTTATTGTTTTGCTTAGAATTTTGATTAATTGGGAAAATAAATTCCAATGAATCTTTAAAAAAAATAAAGCTGACAATATTGCCAGAATTTTTTTTACTAATTATATTTTCTCCGCTGTTTTATTCCATGAGAACTTCAATAAATTGAACAATATAATTTAATGCAGTTAATGTCTGTAGTTTAGACATACAAATCACTCTTCTTTATGTGACTGGTGTCCTGAGGAACCCTATTTCAAGTGGGTGTGTTTTTCAAGCAGTAAGGGGCTATGGTTGCTGTGATTAGTCATAGTTACCTAAAAAGAATGCAAAGAAGTAAGTTTTTTTTTCTTTTTTTTTTCTTATCACAATAGTTCAACAAAATAGTGTAGCCTAATTAAAATTTTTTGTCTATATCGCCCACCCCCAAGATCTGTGGAATTTAGTCACGGTTGTTGAAATTAGGAACCATTAAAAATAGCTTTAAGTTTTGACCCAAAACTTTCAACTGTCTCCTAGAATGTTGAAGATTTAGAAGGATGGCTGACGTCAGCCCTCACCGAAGCCCAAATAGCAATGCCCGATTCAAATTCAAGTGCAGTACAGATTGTGAACCTGAAGATACTAACGTTTTTAGGGATAATTTTTATATTTTTACTAAGATACACTAAAATACCAAATAATGACCAGAAATGTAGACATGACTATTAGACACTCATTTATACAGTTTATCAGCAAAAAAAAAAAGATTGCTCTTTAACGAGTTGCTTTTTAATGAGGAGGAAGTCAGAGTTCAGGATTGGTTTAACCAGAGGTCAGAACAAAATCTGACAGAATGTCTGTGGGATCACCTAAAGAGGGCAGAGATGTCATCACTGTCTGATAGCTTTGGAGGCATTCTACAAGGGAAAATGCTACCTAATCGAGCTGTGGGATGCTGAAGGATAGAATGCTGATATTGACTCAAAAGGTGCTTCGATGACTTCTTGGTATTTAAAGTTGTACAGGATATATGTCACATTAGAAGTGGAAAAAGTGTTGGAATGATTTATCATGGAGTCAGTTTTTAGGTCACAAAAACCTTTCTTTTACCAGGGGTAACTTTGCTTTAGAACTTGGCTGAATAAGGTGTAAAATTTAGGAAAAAATGGAAACTGTAGCTTTTTTCTCTAGCAAGTCAGCTCTTCATATTTAATAGCCTAGTTAATAGCTATGTTTCTGTTCCATTTTTTTAATCCCTGGATTTTATAATCAGTATATGCCAAACCCCCTCCTCACTCTCACTTCCAAATATCCGTATTTGTGTTTGCCTGACCTTTCTTTAAGAAAAAAGCTCTCCTCAGCCAAAAAACATCCCTCATCTATGTTCCTACCACATGTTGATTTATTGGGGTATGATGAAACTTAACCTCCCCCCTAATTTTATTTTCCTTCCTCAGAAATTCAGACGGAGGGTACAGGAGTCCACCCAAGTCCTGAGAGAACTGGAAATTTCGCTGCGGACCAATCATATAGGGTGAGTCACAGACCGTCCTAAAGCTCGTGAAGTGTAACGTGTCTTGAGTCTGATTATGTTGGATTTAAGGGGAAAACGTCTGGCATTCCAGACACTGTGAGATGCAGACATCAACGCTAAGCCCAACCTCCTCCTCCCCTGTATCATTCCTATCTCTGCTGTGACCTAATATTACACAGAAAGCCATGTGGCGGCAAAGAAAAAATGAATCGAAGGATTGTTTGGGAGCAGCTGACACATGAGCAGCCTCTGGAAGGAAAACACATTTTTCCCTCGCTGTAGTTTGGCTGCACCACTTCAGCGTTTCAGTCCACGATGAAATATTAATGTGGATATTGCTACACAGATGATGATTTCACAATAGATGAAACACTGGTGCATTCATCTGCTATGTTAGGTACTCTGAGATAACAAGTCTAAACCTGTGGCTGCAGATACAGATTTAGCTTGGAGCACAGATCAATATCTCGCAGAAAGTCTGTATTTTTTCATGCTTTAGATCACACATCTGCGTCTCTAAGGACTATGATGGGTGCATTACTAATGGGGTCTAACGCATGCTAGGATGTGTTGGATCGTAATTCCAATTATAGTTGTAAAGAAATCCTGCTTTGCAGAGGCAGGGGATGTCTACGTCAGTGTTTTTAAGTACCCGTTGTCCTAACATCAGGGTTCCTATGCAATCTGGAAAAGTATGGAATTTGATTTCAAGTTTTACCAGGTCTGGCTAAGTATGGGAAAAGGAAACATGAGTATAGAAAATTGTATGCATTTCTTTTTTCTCTTTTTGTTATCTTTTGTCTCTTCCTTTCCTGCCCTTTCATTCGTCTTTCCTTCCTCTTATGTCTTTTCTTCCCTCCTTTTGTGTTTCTTTGCTTGCTTCTGTCCTTCCATCTTTGTCCTACCTCCATCCTTCTTCCATTCCTTTTGGGACCCTATTTTCATCGATTTGTGTCCTTCCTTTTTTCTTATTTTACCTTCTTTGTGTCCTTCCTTCCTTTTTGGTGTCTTACCTTCCTTCGTTCCTCCCTTTATTTCCTTGAGTCCTTCCTTCCCTATTTAGTTAATAAGTTATATTTAAAATATAACATATGAAGATATATTTTAAAATGAACATAAAGGACTATGAACTCTGAAAGATTTAGCCTGGAAAAGTCAGACATTTTTGCACGATAAATGCAGGAACCCTGTAACCTGGGTGAAAAATCGGGGACGTATGTCCTTAGCAACCACACGAGCAAGCGTTACCAAAACAAACACAAGCAGAACAGAAAGTAAAACTTGCAGCTTTTGGAAGAGCTCTTAAATCTTTTTATCTCAGATAAGACTTTTTTCTTTCGCTATAATCATATCTCTCACAAGGTGGGTGTCTTCTTACTCAGGAAGAAGGGTGACTTAGTTTAAAAACAAAGGAAATGTATGTGTGATTGACTCTGAAGATTAGATTTGTGGAAAAAGAAGGACACCCTTTTTAGTTTTAAGGTTTTACATTTGAGGGCCGTTTCTAAATGTAAAATCTAACCTCAAGCATATAAACAAACACAAAAGATTCTAGGCTGTCAGTATTCATTGAGAAAAATAAACTCAAAAGTGGTAAAAATCCATGTGGAAAACCAAAGTAAACCCTTGCTCCTTTCATAGGATCCAAAAGCCTGTGATTAACCGATCTTCAGGATTATCAGTGTGACCACCTCTGTAAAAGCTGGATCTGTTGTTCTAGAGGCTACAGGTGTGTGCCAAGGCAGAATGACATCAGCTTTAAACATCAGTTTAAGATAATGTATACCCTGGTAAAGACCAGATGAGCATTTTAAGTAGGTGGCAGCCGCAGATCTTGAAGGATGCAGTTAAGAGAGCATTTGCCAGCCAAATACTATTGTAACAGCAGAAACAGTCTTCAGTCTAAACTGTCTCGTAAGCCCTCTGTTTTTCTCTTTTCCTCCAACATACATATGTTCTTCAATTTGTCAGTTTCACCCACACTCTGAGATTATGTCATGTGTCTGACAGCAGCGGCTCTTGCCCTCCTACAGACTGTTTACACATTGATTCTGCTCTTTAAACCAAAACACAGCTCCAGCCGCAGACGACGCTTGTGCTGCAGAGCAGCTGAATCACTGTTTATAAGGATGAACTTTTTTTTAAAGATTCCGTGTAGAAAAACAAGATTACATGAAGTCGGTCTCTGTTAGACAAATGAGGAGCTAACCATAAAGGCGGGGGGGTACATGGAGAGGTCAGGAGTTGCTGATTGAAACGGAGCAACAATGTCACCCACTGACATAGTGAATAATTGCTGCCTTTTTTCAGGGGTGAAACGGAAAGTTTGATCAATCATGCTGGGTATAATGGGCAGATTGTCCCTGAGCATGCACTGCTGATGCTGACCCTGGCTCCACGCCTGCCTGTCTGTGTCTGACATGTTGCACTTTGGTCACCAACATGTGGAGAATGGGAGGGTCTGCAGGATCTTGTGGTAATGACCACCATATGGGCAATGAAGCCACTCCTCCAGTCTGTTTTTAAACAGCGGCCCTGCCTGGCACCGGTTTACCGGACGTTCGCACAAGATTATCCAACCCAATGCTGTCACACCACAGGAGAGCCAATCAAGATGGAGCAAGACAATCTTTTAAAAGGTCTTTATGAATGCAGCGTCAGTCAAAGCTTTTGTGGCTACAAAAAAAAAAGAACCCCTCTGTTTGATTATGTGCTGCTAAATAGAAATTCAGTTTGATTTGGTAACAGTGCAAAACTAGTCTTACCCCTTAAGTTTTTTTAATTTGCATTTTATTTTATTGGAACTTAATTCGATAGACCAACAGAATGCAGTACATTATTTTGAAGGAAATGGACAATGAGACATTGTTGTAAAAAAAAGTCTAATAGGCTTTCTTGAAGAACAGCTCTGTATTTAGCTCCATCCATCTTCCCATTATCTCTGACCAGATTCTCTATCCCTGATGAAGAAAGACATCCCCACAGCATGATGATTCCACCACCGTGTGTCACACTAAGGATAATATGTTTAGGGTTTTACTGTGGATAGTGTTTTGCAAATTCAATGTGTGCCATGTCTTGAAAACTTTGCAGTTTGGTTATAATCTTTCCATTTTCAGATAATATATTAAACTATGCTTACTGAGCTATTCAAAGCTTGGGATATAGTTTTTTATCCAAACCCAGGTTTAGATTTCTTTAAAACTTCTGGACTTTAGAGTAAAGGAGGCTCAATACAGGTGCGTGCCAATTTCTTTAATAAGAAAAATGCTAACTTTACCTACATTGTAGCCTAAGGCTCTCAATGTAAAAGAGTTCAAGGGGTATGAATCTTTTTGTAAAGCAGTGTTGGCTGAAAAGAAGAGCAGCAAATACTGAAGTTAATCATTAAAAGGGTTTTTTTCTGTCTAATACAAAATAAATCAAAGCCTGTGGAGTACTGAGTGGATGCCCCACTTTAGTCTTTTAAAGAAGATTTTAAAAAAAGCATTTCTACAATTCATTGGATTTTATCCTGCCAAAGTTGGGACCTACTTTGGGAGTGTAGGAGAAACGGGGGAAAAAGAGAGGCCAACTGAGTAATCATGCACCATGTGTCGCTGTCTGTCTGAATAGATCCTAGCATGTGTGATTCATTTGCTGTTCCAAGTTGGGATCACATTTTTATTTATTTATTTTAAAAATTAAATGAAGACTAGATCGCTAGAAGATTTAGTGACAGTGAAGGCCTCCAAGCCCTACAAGTATAGTAAAACTAGAAGAAGATGCACCAATCAAAAAAAACATTTTCTCCTATTCCTTAAATACATCAAAACCAAATACTTGAAACGTTTTCATAATAAAAGCTCAAATGGTATAATCTTACAAACTTTTTTGAATAATATCAAAACTATCTCCTCTTCAGTGTATTTTTTTCTTTCATCTGGTATAATCCTAGAAAACCAGAAAGCCAGAACAAGGACTGATTAATCTCTTGTAAAACAATACATCTTTTTATTCCTAGCAGCATTATCTTGTTCCATATTCTTTCTGTAGTTGTATTAAACATGTGTTTTTAAAGCTTTCGTTTCTGAAAATGTGCTTTAGAATGTAGTTGATGGTCAACAATTTATTTGTAGTTTTTTAGTAAACTTATTTGTCTGTTTTCAGGTGGGTGAGGGAGTTCTTAAATGAGGAGAACAAAGGTCTGGATGTGCTGGTGGAGTACCTTTCTTTCGCGCAGTATGCCGTCACGTAAGTCCCTACACACACCCTCTATGGGCCACAGTGTTTTAGAGGAACCAGCACAACGCTGCTATTCTACACAGACGCTGATGCGTCTCCACTCAGTGCCAGCTCCACCATCTCTGCTGTCAGAAACACTGAGTCACTCGCTGACCGTCACTGACAGATTGTGTATTATAGCAGCCATATGCTGCTATTCATGAACCGACTGCCTGATTATTAGTCACTCCGAGAGTAGCTGTTTGGGGCCCAGGAGCCTTTTTGTTTAATTTTATATTCATCGCTTCACTTCAACATGTGATTATGGTCTGTCCACATTATAGAGGGTTTGCTGTAATATTATACTTATACAGTGCTGGAGCAGCACATAAGGTTGCTGGGATAAAATGTCGTGGCCGGTACCAACTACAACAAAACATTTAATTTATTTTGCTCCACATGTTTAAATGGACTCCACACTGGGATCCAGTCCAAGCTCACTAGAGCTTGACGTGTCATGGTTTATATAATGATTTGATGAAATGTTTGTTTTGGTTTTTGGATTTTCTCATCAAAAAACAGTAATCAAAACCAAAAAAGCTGTTTTACTTATTTTGGGTCAAAACAAGTTCGTAGAAGTCTTATTTAGATGTTCTTTTGATGTTTAAAATCATATCTATTTTAGAATCAGGTTCAGATATCCTCCACACCTCAACTATATGGTTTGGATGAGTGTTTTTTGACATCAGGCTTACAATGAATGAACAATGTACCAATTTTAAGAAAATATGTGCTGTTGTCAAAACTTATTAGCGTTTGAAACTTATTAGCGTTTGAAACTTATTATTTTATATATTTATATTTTATATGTGTATTTATCTTGTATTAAAAGCGCCAAAAACGCTAAATTCCAAGCATTGGCCTGCTGTAGAAAAAAGTAGTTGAACCTGGTGCAATACAGTAAAAAGTCAAATAGCTCACCTGTTTTAGAAAGTTAAATAGTAACATAGAATGCATTATTTTATATTCTTATGGCAGTGAGAAAAAGGTTTTAATGGAATGTAAATTTGGCAAATTTGTCCTCAAAGGTGTTAAGCAGGAAGTATTTGCCAGGACATGAAACATAATGTATTCAGATCAGTTTTGTTGCTTATGTTAAAGGTTAAAAATATCCTAAAGATGATTGAATTTTGGTAGTTTTAATCAGGGCTGAAAAATATCTGAATAAAATACTGATACTATTTGAGGATTTCATTATAGTTTTTTGGTTTCAATTTTGGCCACAACAGTATTGGAACGTGGAAAAAGGCATCATAAGTGTACGAGTACTAGACTGCATTTCAATAATTTTGCTTAAAAAGAGGATTTACTGCAAAACAAATCATGCCACAAGCTGTTGCACAATCAAAGTGATCTGCTAATTAAAAAGAAAACTAAAAACAAATAACAAAAATGCCAAAGGAGAAAATGTGAGAATGGAACAAGAGGATAATATTATTGATGTTTTCACAGACCTCAGTGTCAGCACAAAGACACTGATGACTTTAGGCCCTTCAACAAAACCCAATTTTCACATTTACTACTAAAAAACCAACGGATTTCTGACTGACTGTCAGTCATTAAATTAGACATTCCATCTGAAAGACTCTGATGCTGCTAATTTTATGGTGTGTCGACCACCATAAGGAGTGTACAACCAATTCTAAAAATAACAACCCAAAATCTCACAATAAAACTTTTTGCTAAAAAATAATATTCCCATCAACCTCTGTTTACTTATTTTGAACTGGTCATTTGAACAAAGCTGTTTTTGTGTTTGTTTGTTTTTTTACCTTCTGGTGGTCCTCAATCGGTCTTTGTCAGACACGTGACCTGCCCAGCAACCACTACCCCCGGGCGCCATCTTGAGTGTAAGCATCTTGCGTTGCTAGGGGAGTCTCACACATTGATAAAAAGATGAAGGAGGAATGCATTCCTTACAGGGATAAACTTGTAAAGGAGGCTCTCGATAGATATAATCAGAAATTGGCTGCAATCGACAATGTAGATCTATACGAGCTCAAAGGAAACGAATGGAGCTCAGACGTTTCATTACTGCATCCAACTACCGCATTGAACATCACAAACTATCTTGGGTTTGGGATCAGTGCATACACATGTAAACAGTTCAAAAATTACAAATTGCTGGAGGCATTCTCAGTGATTTTCTGTCCACAATCAGTTTTCCAAATGGGAAACCTAAAGAGTCTTAAATGGTTGTAAAGTTTTTGTTTCCTGGTATTGTGTGACCTGTTGTGGCAGCCCTTCACACAATACGAGTGAACCATTTTGTCCAGGTTTATGCACTCTACACAGCGATCGCAGCTTCCGTTGTTGTGTACACTCAACCATCCCATCATGCAACTCACCTACAGCACCCGATACGTCATCAAACAAAGACCGATTGTGGCCCAGACTACTAACCATTTGCAAACTAAAGTGTTTCTCAACACTAACAGCAATGCAACATATTTTGACTAATCTACATCTCATTTTCCAGTTTTGATGGTGACTGTTTGGAAAACACCACAGAGGCTCTGATGGACAAGTCCAGGACCTGGGGACGGTCTATAGAGGACCTGAATGGGGGAGGTACCCTGCCAGCTCACATCACAGGGAACGGCATCACTCGAGCCGGGCGACATTCCACGTTACGGTACGACAAACATAACTCCACATTTCGACATTTACCTGACGGTGACAAAGTTACCCAGCAATTGAGTTCCTTTTCCGCTCTTTGTTTTCAGTGTTTGGCTTAAGCAGTGAGATTATTTTGAGAAGTCACACATTTCTTATGATGCCTCAGCTGCCTCTTTGTGTAGTCATGAGGTCTCTAAGACTTTAAATGGCTTAAGACACATGCAAAGGGGAAAAAAATATTTGTCTGGATTTTTTTTAACTGGCCAGACTCATGATTATGACACATGACTGACAATCTTTCAGGCGACACACACTGTAGATTTTTATGTGGGTCATATATTTTTATTTATAAACACCAAAAAGAACCTCAAAATCCTTAGACAGGATTTCACTGCTGTTTATTCATAAGGCCCAGAGTAGTATATGTTCTGAAGCACAAATCCAGCTCGTTCATGCATTATTTCTCTAATCCTGCCCTGTCATGGCTTTGTTCTTTCAGTACAGAAGTCGTATTGAGGTCTGTCGCCTCTAATCCTCAATTTGAAGAGGTTTACCTGAACATTTTATACACAAAGAGCATTACTGAGTCATGGGCCACATGACCTCTTGAGACCTTTGCACGCACATGTTTAGGCAGTGTACAGTTAGAAAAAGAGATCTGTAATATTTATGTAGCGTAAAAATATTTTCTCTTTTCACACATTTTTAACAACTATGAATCCAAGACTGTCAGGCAGAGATAAATCAAGCACGGTGCCTTGCATAAGTTTTAATACCCCTAGAACATCCTCACATTTTATTATTTTAATCTAATTTATGGGTATCTGTGATAGACCAACACACAGTGGTAAGGAAAAAATTGTGAAGTCTGGACTCACTATCACTATTCAGCCCCTGTGAGTAGATATTATAAAACCATTGTTTGCTGCAAATACATTTACAAGTCTTTTGTGAATGTTTCTACCCGTGTTGCACATCTAGAGACGGACGTTTTTGAAAATTCATCTTTACAAAACAGCTCAGGATTGGTCAGATGTATTGGATGATATAAACATTATTTTTAAGTCCTTCCTTCCTTAGATAATTATATTTCATTCTAAACTTCAACTGGACCATTCTAATAAATTTGAATTAAACCTCTCCATTGTAGCTTTAGTTGTATGTTTGGTCCTGTCCTCCTAAAAGGTGAACCTCTGCTCCAGTCTCAATTCTTTTGCAGCCTCTAACAGCCTTTGCCCTGTATTCAGCTCCCTCCATCTGACCAGCTTCAATGTCTCTGTGCTGAAGAAAAACATCCCCTTGGTGAAGGCATGATGTTGCCTTCACCATGTTTCACAATGGGGATAATGTGTTCAAGGTAAAGTAGAGTATTAGTTTTCCACCCCACATTGTTTTGCATGTTGGCCATCTGACCAGAGCTCCTTCTTTTATAGTAAAATAGTAAATGGCCAGCATTTGTATAGCACTTTATCAGTCAGAGGAAAGAACTTTACACTACATTCAGTCCTTCATTCAAATGCTTGTAGTGGTGAGCTACATTGTAGCCACAGCTGCCCTGGGGTAAGCTGACAGAAGCGAGGCTGCCGTAGACACAGGCACCACCGGCCCCTTGACCACCACCGGCAAGTCGGGTGAAGTGTCCTGCCCAAGGTCCCAACAAACCGATTTGAACCGGTTACAGGGCAAACTTCTACCACATGAGCCACGGTCACCCAACATGTTTTACATGTGTGCTGCTTTCTATTGCGTGTTTTTCTTTATGTAGTACTCGACTAATGGTTCTGTTGTGGACAGAGTTCCCCATCTGAGCTGTGGATTGCAAAGGATTTTTGGATTTGTTGAAAACTAGATTTTATTTAGAGGTATTAGAGTAAAAGTATCCAAGTAAATGAGATCAATACAAAGCACACTGTTTTCCTTCCTGGTTTCATCTTTTTGTTGGTCTGTCACAAAAAACCTAAGAAAGGAATGATGTCATGTTTTTGTTTAACATGAAAAAAAATGCAAAGATCGTTATTAAATATATTTCTGGACTAAACAAATTTGGCTTCTACTACTTGATTCCAGTGCTTTATTTATTTTACTCCTACCAGTTAAAAAATAGTGCTGTTTCTCTTGTGTCGCAGCTCTCAAGTATGTTCACTTTGAAAATGGTCAATGTCTTCAGCTGTCTTGACTGTCTCTTCTGTTTTTCTTCCCGTATTCATCAGTAGTCATCTGCTCTTTTGTCCACCACTCTTCGACAGCAGGCAGGTTGCTGCTTCCCTGTTCCCTCTTCAGACACACACACATACACATATACACACAAAATGCTGCATACACAGACTGACGCTCACATATACATTCTCATACACAGCACCCCTGCCTTATTGTACTTTTTACCTCTCTGTTAGAGCTGCCCGGTTTATTTGTCCAGCTGTCTCTGTGAGGAAAGTGAATGATTTGTACTCCCAACCTGCTCCCTCCTCCTAGTCCTCATTCTCCTGTGGCTGAACTCTGCTTCTCTTGGAGTCAATGGTTTATTCTGCACTCATTGTTTCTGTTTGTGTGCTGCTTGAATGACATTCCTGTGCAGAACTTAGCCTAGATTCTCCAATGGCCAGAATAGATTGCTTCTAGAAATGTTTCTGTGTTTTTGGTGGAGAAGACAGAAAACATGCTTACCTTTTGCTTTTTAGGTTTATTAAAGCCAAACTAAGTCCTTTTTAATTTGCTTTCTTCAAACTGCCTCTTGTAGGATGCCGGGTTCACTGAACTGTCCAAAGTGTTCTCAGATGAGATGGTATGTCTGAGGAATTAGGAGAAGGCTAGTAACATGTAGGCATATTAGTCATGTATCTTATTGCCTGTAGTTGTAGTTCTAGTGTTTGGTTTTTCCATGTGGTCCATTTTAAACCATGTTGTTGCTCAATATAGTCTAAATTCTTTAAAGATGGATAGATAGATAGATAGATAGATAGATAGATAGATAGATAGATAGATAGATAGATAGATAGATAGATAGATAGATAGATAGATAGATAGATAGATAGATAGATAGATAGATAGATAGATAGATAGATAGATAGATAGATAGATAGATAGACATTTCTTTGATACAGCACCACTCAAAAACACAGTTAAAACAAAAAATGCAATCTTTGATTTTAAAATTCCTTTTATGTTTGAACCTTTTTTGTCCTGTTGCAGAACATGAATCAGATGTTTCAGTGAGCAAACAACACATTAGCTTTTTAATTTGTCCCAAGCCTGCATGTCAATCAGGATTTTTTTTTGTCCCCAACATAGTCATAAAGTATAGACATGAGATCTCTGTGGCTTTAATGGCAGAATAAGAGCACATTTTCTCTATTTGACATTGTCTGCATTATTTTTGTGATTATGTCCCACTTAGATCGCTCTCATTTTCTTGCCAGCGATGTATATTTTTGTCATAACTAGAGTATTCTTCAGGGCAGTTTTACTATGTTGCTCCAACATTTAGTCAAGTGGTATCGGAAAGCTGCGCACATAGCTTTATCATTTGTTTCTAAAGTTGTATCAAACTCAGCACATACAGTTACGCCTTTAATAAACTCACATCTTGTTCCTGCTTATGATGTTTACATCTGGAGAAGTTTGCTCGACTGCTAGGCTGACGCTAGCACGTTTACTCTTGCTTTGATTTGATTTGTCAGTAATTTGTCTCCTAACATGTTTTAGTACTGTACCAGTTAGACTCAACTGAAAAGTTGATCTCCTGCTTTGTAAACGTAGCACTCCACTTTGAATGTCTTAAATATTAAGGACTTTTTGAGCTGCTCTCTGCTCTTACCTACATGAACAGAAGTGTGTCCATGTAGGTAAGAGCAGAAAGACAGCAAGCTGAAGCAGTCTGTATGTTCTCTCTGTCACACTTTAGACATCATTCTCAGAGGAACAAACACCTTACACTCTTAGAGAAAACCCAGATTCATTAGATCTGCCAAATGCTTTACACAACCTACAGTACAGGAGTGCAAGCTATACACATGCAACTAGGCGCTGATTTTTGTAAAGTGGCTGTGTGACTGCATAGATCAGTGGTGGTGCAATTATATCACAGACAGTAAACCAATAAAATCTGTTGGGATGAGAGATGCATCAAATAGTTGCCTGGAGATGTGGAAATTTCAGGTTGATCGGCACTGATCTGTGATTAGCAGGTCGAATATTAAAACATTAGAAATAAAAAATTTAATTAAATGGATCAAAGCTAACAATTTTCACAGTTTGTCGTGTGTAAACACAACAACCAGGAGAATGTACTTTGTTACACTTTTGGGATTTAATAAAACTCATATAAAAGGTTATGGACACATGCATTAATGTGTAAATGGGCATAATCTTGTAATCCCTTGATTTTGTTGAACGCAAAGCTACTACCACTATCGAAGAAACTGTAGCAATGTTTTTCTCCCTTTATGTGTTATAGCCATTAGAAAGAAAATTTGGAATCAGCAGATCAGACATAAAATAAAACCAGAAATCAGTGTTGGCCAATAAAATCATGATAATTTTTATTAAGCCTGATACTTTGGTTTAAAATCAAATGATGTTATGTTTGTCATAACATATAAATTAATTACAATTTACAAAGAAAATTCACTACATATGGCACACTTTCAGTCTGTTCTTACTCTTATTTTGAATTCAGGTGCTAATTCACCTTGAATATAGAAAAAAACACAAAAACCTCAAATATTACACTTCAGGGCTTTCTTAAACATGAGCTTCAATCTGTACCTGCCTTCTTGATTGCTCTATAGTTGACTGAATCATTTATTTTGCTATAGTCCTTCCATTTTTTTCATTTATTATTAGTCATACATATGCTCAATAGAAGATAGAACAAATATTAGTTGACTTTATTCAGACATGTCAAAGCACCTCAAGGACTTTTAGCTGAATCTGAGTCATCTTTTGATAATTTCCTTTGAATGTATTCATGTCCTCTGCATTCCACTTCACCTCAGTTCAGATGTTGATTAGTCGGGAAGGGAAAATATTTTTTTTAACCACTCTGCATTTATTTTAGGTAACTTGTCTTATATGCAGCAGGCATGTTTTGTTTAGGATACACTTGCCTTAACCCTAAAACAAATATCTTGAGTTTAATGTTTATGCAGACTTAAAGATGACTTATTAACCATCTTCATCCTAAACCTGCTGCCTCCTCCTTAAAGAAGACTCTGCTGTGACTCACTAATAAGTCACACCTACTGGCAGGGAGTCTGACAGGAATCAGCATGTCAAACCGTAGCCTGAAGAAATGTTTTTCCTTGGAACCTGGAAATAGAAACTTGTGATACTAAAGTTTGCATATAAGCCATTTACTTTAACTGGATCGGCACTTCTGTCATCACAGAGGCTTTGTTTTTGTTTTTTTGTCCTCGTAAAGTTGCACCATCACCGTTCTGTATGCAAATGACTGGTTGCTATTATGTTAGCTGTGATTAATATGTAAGTGAAGGACATGAAGCTAAGACAAAGAAGCCATCTTGTGGCCCCTGTGTGTGGCAGTTGATCATATAGCCTTTGTTTGTGGAATTGTAAAGTGTCTTAGCACTAAGAACAAGGCGCTGTTACGGTTCTCATTTACAAATAGCATCTGTTCTATTGCTTATCCAGGCATTCCACACTTGTGTGTTCAGACACAACCGACTCCACACTCCATTTAGGAAAGCAGGCAGTTTTTCCCCCCTTTTTAGGATCTTGTTTTGTGTTATAGCTCCAGCACGCTGCCAAGCAGGAGAACGCTGAAAAACTCCAGACTTGTCTGCAAAAAGGACGACGTCCATGTTTGCATCATGTGCCTACGTGCCATCATGAACTATCAGGTAAGCTTCTCTTTATCTACAGGGACTACATGACTACATGACATTTCTCCTCTGCTGTCCCTCCATCATGTACAAAAATATTTAAATGCTCCTCTGTTTTTAATCAGTTATTTGTCTCTGTCTCCATTGTATTTATGTTGCAGTATGGCTTCAACATGGTTATGTCACACCCACATGCTGTGAATGAAATTGCACTAAGTCTCAACAATAAAAATCCACGGTAAGTTCAAGAAAGAACTTGCAAAATCCAAAAAAATGTAGACCAAGAAACAGACCCTGTTAGGGTAGTAAAAATAGAATTGTTAGACATTAATCAATGCTTAAAATTTGGAAGTATTGAAATATCCATTTGGTGGCTTCAGATCAGTGTAAGAACCACAGTCTTTAAACAGCAAAGATCAACAATTAAATCTTCAATATCAGCTGAGCACAAGGGCACTGGCTGAAAGAAGTTTATCCACTTTTAGTATGACATGAAGTGCTTTGACAGAGTATTTATCCCCTACAGATTTCCTCTGGTATTTTTTCTGTCATTCTGCATTTAAAATAATTTAAAATAAGAGAGAATAAGTTTTTAGTTGATGATTTCTTACCGCACTATTTTCAGTTTGTGTTTCATGTTTTAGTGTTATTAAAACCATAGTTTCAGTGTATCAGCAGTGTATTCATTGCTCTGAGAAGCATCCATCAGGAAGAAAGGAAGGTAAAAACCTCTGCCACCAGACTCTGCTACACAGACCGATGCAAGAGTTCACTGCTGGAAAGCCTCTGGTGTGTTTGTGCGATGCATGAGTTCTCACACGATGCCTAAAGGTGACAGGATGTCCTGAAAAGTTGATGTGAAACCTCCTTTTCATCTTAAGTCAGATTTTCTTTCGTTCAGGCAGAGAAGTCCCACGTCGAACTGAAAATGACACAAACTCAACAAATGACAAGATGATGATCTAATGCTCTTATCACAATCAGCTTGCAAAGCCTTGCAAAAGTAAAACACGTATTCCACATTTTGTCGCGTTACAAGCACAATGTGTATTTATTTGGGATTTACAAGTATTACATACTTGTAAAGTGGAGGGTAAATGATGCATTGTTATTACAATATGTTACAAATTTTTTAAAGTGTGGCGCTGATTTGTAATAAGCCTCCCTGTATCAATTCTGTATAAAAACATTGTTCGCTGCAATTACAGCTGGAACGAAATGCATTGATTTCAGTAAGATTGGTCTCTTGGCACAGATGTTAAATTAGATTTAGGTCTGGGCTTTGACTGGGCCACAATAATACATGGATATGATTTTATTTTAACCCATTGATGTTCACAATATGGCTTAGGGCAATTTGGAGCCCTTGGAATTAGGGATAGACCGATATATCGGGACAATATTTACCTCTTTTTTTTATATTGGCATCGGCCAATATACTTCTTTAGTAGAGCCAATTTCTTCTGTTTAGTAAACGTATTCTGGTAGCTCAACAAAAGTCAAGTCCAGCTCTTTTTTAAATTGATCTGTTTTGTATATTTAATGCTTGGTCAGTTTAATTATTTTGTTAGATTAACTTTGGGTAAATGTGAAAAAAGGAAATGAAAAACCCATATCGGTTGATCGCTACTCAGAATTATCTTGTTTGGAGTGGATCTTGTCTTTTCAACTCTGACAAACTTTCCTGTTCCTGCTGAAGAAACACATCCCCACAGGAGGATTTCATTTAGGGTAACAAGGAGAATGGTGCTAAATACAAAAATCACAAATGCACACCTCTTTGACTTTATTTGCTGAAAAAATAGAGAGGAAAAACATGTCCTTCCAGTTAAAAATTATCCACTACTTTGTGTTGGTCTATCACATAAATTCCCAATAAAAGCATATGGAGGTTTGTGGGCATGAGCATGGAAAAGTTGATGGTACTTTTGCAAGGCATTGTTGTTGATAAGGGGTAATTATGGTGATATTGACTGTAATAAATACCGTAATTGCTTTTCAGGTCCCCCTTGTCCTGATTATTCACTGTTTACATGACATTTAAGTTTATTTTTGCTTCTCTACTGGCGATTGTCATTTCCTAACTTCTCCTGCCATTACTTTCTTTGTGGTTTGCAGAACCAAAGCTCTGGTTTTGGAGCTCCTGGCGGCAGTTTGTCTCGTAAGAGGCGGCCATGAAATCATTCTCTCCGCCTTCGACAACTTTAAGGAGGTATGACTATCTTAGAAAATGGTGAAGTGGGGTTCAACAGGAAGATCTCTGTCTTTACATTCCAACTGTGTCATTTCAAACAATCACTCGGCTCTGCAGGAATGCTTCTCCGGCAGATTTCACTTCAGCGTTGCTTCAAAGGGGATCACAGATACCCGTTTGTCTGTGTAACACAGGATAACCCACACTCCCATCAGATAAAACCGCTACGTGTGTTAACAAGATTCGTCAGGCGGATCAAAGCTCAGAAAAGCACAGTGACAGATGTTCTAGATAGCCTTTTCTGACCTTTAGCTGTCTGGAGGAGGTATCCTGGCTGCTGGGAAGTGGGAGCAAACCGTCTCATTTTGTAGCGAACATCTTAAAAACATAGAGCGAGTGCAGTTTATGTAATATTTACACCTCTGAATTAAATATTGAGTGTTGCTCTCAGCGACTGTGGCATTAGTGGGAGAGCAGAGCTCATCTAATGAGATGGAGGCTGAGAAACCACAGCTGGACGGTCACAGATTTTCATTATTAGGAAGCATGGTTAGCTTTACTTTGCTGGAGTTGATTTGCTGCTAAAAGAACTGCCTGCAGGCAGAAGTTTGAGGTTTTAAAATAAACACGCCTCCTATTTCTACTGAATTCTTTATTATACTCTCCCAGTCTGCCTTGCTACCCTCCTAGTGACCTTTCTGATCAGCCAAACATAAATCTACTCCATTTTTCCATCATTCTGTATATCAAGTTCTTTTTTCAAAAGTCTTTCTGGCCCCAAAATACTGTATTTGCAGGATAAAGTTTGCAAAAAAATTTACAGTGTTAGGTGTAAATTGGATAAGAGCAGGTGTGTATGAATAATTTTGTGGAACAGCAGTAATCACTTTGAAGACCGAAAGCTGAGGAGTATTTATTGGCAGACTATTTTAAAAGTGTTATTTCACCCTTACTGGTGGTTTATATGATGCAGCCACTGCTGAAATCTTAAACCTTCATACTTTTTTTCTCTTTCTTGTTAACGTTATGATTATGGTTTCATAATAATTGCACAGGTCACAAATTTTAAACACCTTTTTCGGGTTGCAGGTATGCATGGAGTCGCAGCGGTTTGAGAAGCTTATGGAGTACTTCAAAAATGAAGACAACAATATTGACTTCATGGTGAGTTCATACAGACTCCTAATGATTATACAGATGCACCAGTATGAGAGAACGATGAACAGAAAAATAACTGTGTAACTCTGTTTAAACATGCACATTTATTTTTACATGATTGCTAAAATTAATTTTTAAAGTGAGAATAATAATAACAATATCTATAACACTTATTTATTGTTTCTTTTTGATTTTGGTAAATTTATTCAATGCAGCTTGCCATGGAGGGGATCAGCCTGTGGCTCTGCTCAGGTTTAAGGAAGCCCACGTTTCCTTCTCAGCAACATTACTCAGTCTAGTGAACCACATTCTCATGGAAACCTCTATGTGTGGTCGTTCTTGAACCTCTGACCAACTTCTTTAGCAATGACCTTTTGTGGTTTACCTTGCTTATGGAGGGTGTCGGTGACTGATGGAGAACTGTCATGTCAGGAGTCTTCCCCTTATTTTGTAGGGCATGACCATTTGTTATCCCTCATAATATTTCGATTTTCAAAGAAACTGACTCTTGGGTTTTCATTAGCTGTTAGCCATAATCATCATTATTTAGCCAAAATGCTTGAAATACTTAACTGCAGACAGGTTTCGCTTTTTGAATGTAATTACGAAAAATAAATGTCAAATATATATTTTAATTTCCAACTGCATCTTTGAACAGTTACTTTATTCAAAGTGATGAGTAGTGCTTCTTTAGTTCCTACATCCCAGCTTTCCATGCTTTTTTGCGGTTAAAAATGTCTCAAAACAGCCAAATTTGTCTCTCCTGTAAGCCCCGTTTTACCCAGCAGTTTTGAAAGGGAACAATTGAAAATGTTTATATGTCCTTGATACCAATGATACCATGATCAGCCAATGCCTAAATAACATTGGTTCTCATTAAAATTTAAAGAAAACTGAAATACAGTTTGAAAATGCAGTATGAATATTGGATAAGACGGGTCCACAATAAGCAACAAAAGCAGCAGCCCCAAATATATATATATGTGTGTGTGTGTGTGTATTGAAGTAAAAAAAACCAGCTGTAATCTATAAGAGAAATGATTTATCTCCAGATAATGTGTGCTCCCATACTACTCTGTGAAGTGTTAAAGGTGAACACAAACTTCTGTCATGTTTTTTTTTAATCGGTCCGTCCGGGTCAGAAACGGAACACTGCTTGGGTTCAGATTGGGGTGGAGGGGGGGGGAGGGTGCTTTCCTCCCAACCACACTTCTCCAGGTCTCACTGTCTTTGCCTATGTGGGCGTTGATGTTGAAGTCCCCCAACAGAACAAGGGAGTCCCCGAGAGGAGCCCTGTCCAGCACCCCCTCCAAGGACTCCAAAAAGGGTGGGTAATCTGAACTGCCATAAGTGCAAACAACAGTCAGGACCCGTCCCCCCACCCGTAGGCGGAGGGAGGCTACCCTCTCGTTCACTGGGGCAAACCTCAACGTACGGGTGCCAAGTATGCCCACCACTCCTCCGCGCCTCTCGGCGGGGGCAACCCCACTGTGGAATAGAGTTCAACCCCTCTCCAGGACTGGTTCCAGAGCCGTGTGTCGAGGTAAGGCCGATGATTTCCAACTGGAACCTGTCAACCTCTCACACCAGCTCAGGCTCCTTCCCCACCAGCGAGGTGACATTCCACCTCCCAAGAGCCGGCTTCTGCAGTCAGACTGCCAAGGTCCCTGTCTTCAGCCATTGCCTATCCCACATTGCCACAGTTCCCCCGTGGCCCCTCCCACAGGTGGTGAGCTCACATGAAGGGTGGCCCCATGTTTCCTCTTGGGGCTGATCCCCTGGGATAAAAGCCCGGCCACCAGGCGCTCGCCAACTTGCCCCACCTCCAGGCTCCACCTTCAGGCCTGTCCAAAAATTTAAATAGTTGTGGTTTTCTTATTTCCATAAATCAATTAGATTACAGTAGGCATTTTGGTTTTAATATTGCAGTAAGATGTGTGCTACTCTTGTTAAGCTTTATTATACTGTCAGAATCTCCTACTGATCTATACCCATTAGAATGAATATAACCCATTGCCTAGCATTACATATCTTCAATTACAGCTTAAATCTGCAGAGGGACAGGGGGAGATAGGGGGTGACATTTACAAGCGTCTCTCATCTTTTTAAGTGGGACAGCTTGCACAATCGATGGCTGCCAAATACATTTTTGCCCCACTGTATGTATATTCTGCAGTTCGACTACACGTAATCTGTCTGTTTTTATTCTGCAGGTTGCCTGTATGCAGTTCATCAACATTGTTGTGCACTCTGTGGAGGACATGAACTTTAGAGTTCACCTACAGTACGACTTCACCAAGCTATGCTTGGATGACTACTTGGATGTGAGTTGAGATTTACACAGAAAACCCTCTGAGTACTTACAGTTTAAAGTCCACAATTTCTGCTGCAGTTGCTGCACCCCTGAGACATCCACCTTTGAGTAGCCATTGATAACGGCTTGTTAATATTTTCTAAACCTGCATACATGAGCTTTGTGCTGTCCTTCGAGAAGAAAGTGGACATAAATGGCTTTTTGTGTCTGTTTTACAGAAACTGAAACACACCGAGAGCGATAAGCTCCAGGTTCAAATCCAGGCGTACTTGGATAACGTGTTTGATGTTGGAGCACTGCTTGAGGATGCAGAGACCAAAAATGCTGCCCTGGAGCGAGTGGAGGAGCTGGAGGAGAACATGTCTCATGTGAGAATCTTCAAGTGTTGATATTATATTATATTAATAAATATTTATTTATTATACATGTCTCTTTTTTAAACTGTGCAGATGTTATTTATGTGAGCTTGTGCAGTGTAATTATGTTATCCACTGTCTTTGAGATATTGTTAGAGCATTAATCTTAAATTAACTGGAATTAGCAGGATCCGATGTTCCCCCTCTCTTAGAAAAGGCTAAAATTTAGCTAAATGTTTGCTATAATGTTTTCTAAAACAGTAAACAGATGAGGACGTAGCTTCCATGCAGAGACAAAACAGTAAACTCCTGAAAATGTCTAACTTATAAAGACATGAACGTGATAAATGTTTAATATCACTGCCCTTCATGATCTCATTGGTTTTTTTTTTAGTTCGATTCTGTCTCTGCAACATGTTCATGTGAAACCTTTGCCTCCTTTTACACTCAGATGACAGAGAAGCTGCAGGACATGGAGAATGAAGCTATGGCGAAGATTGTGGAGCTGGAGAAACAGCTGATGACAAGGAACAAGGAGCTTGAAGCCATCAAAGTCAGTTCTTACGCCAAGTTCTTTTAGCTTCTTAAATCTTCATGACTTGTTGTAAAAGATCAAAGATATGCATACATTATAACATCTCCACATTACATAAATGTAAAATGTAAAAAATGGTGCTTTAGATTACACTTAGTCTTGTTTTTTTAAAAGCACACTGTAGCCAGCTTTCATTTACCTCTTAACAGCTCTGGCTCGTCTTTTTCTCTTTCCTTTTCCATTCAGGATGTCTACAAAGATACCACTTCACAGATTCACTCGCTGAGGCAGACGCTGAAGGAGAAGGATGAGGCCATCCAGCGCCAGAGTAAGCTGGAGAAGAAGATCCACGAGCTGGAGAAGCAGGGAACTATCCGGATCCAAAAGAAGGGAGACGGAGACATCTCGATCCTGCCATCTTCACCTCGTGTGGCGGAGGGTTTGCCGGGTGCCATGTTGGGGGCAAACGGTACAGCTGTCTGTCAGAACCATTCAGGAGTTGCAGGAGGTATGTCTGCTGTACCGCCACCTCCGCCCCCTCCGCCACCAGTCAACGGACAACGTAGGTTTATAATGTTATATAGAGTTAGCTGTGTGCCTCAAATATTGAAAACCCAGATGAGTAAAAATGGTTTAGAAAATTCAAGCTCTGAGGATTTTTTACATCAGGTTTATTTAGCTGCTACATTTTATTTCTGTTTAAAAGAAACCATTTGTTCTCCTCAATCTCTTGCTGTCTCTCCCAGTACCAAATGGACCGTCGATGGAAATTCCCACTGCAGCTGCCCCACCCCCACCGCCGCCACCCCCACCACCTCCGCCTCCACCCCCTGGGTTCCCCTCGGACATATCGGCCCCTTTGCCTCCTCCACCTCCTCCTATGGCGCCCCCTCTTCCCGGGTGTGGGACGCCCACTGTAATCATGAACTCAGGGCTGGCAGGTGAGCTCGCCCTTAAAATATTCTTTGGTCTTCACATTATTATAACAAAACTATCTTGTTTTTACCTAATTTAGCTTGTATTTAAGACTTATTACAGCTTTGTTGGGCCTTTAAATGAAAGATTAAATAACATTTAAAAATTTGTTAAATCTCTTAAGTGCAAACATTAAAACTCATCTGGTTCTACCCCCTCTCTGTATTAACAGTACAGTTGAGGAATCTTGAGTTAGATTTCTCATTTCTTAATATTTTGGTGTATCTAGGCTTCAGATTTTTTTGTAACTGACACATCCCGCATACAAAACTTTAGAGGTGTTTATGTTAAACCGCGAAAACACTTTGAATGAACTCAGTATCCAGATAAACCTGTTAGATCTGTTTGCACATGTGGGTGCATTGTTGCTGCTACGCATATATGCGTATATGTGTATGAGTAAGAAGAGATTCTTTAAGCCAGAACACTGCCCTGTGAAAACTGAAACTTTTGAATCAAAGACGCTTGTCTTGGATTATTCATGCTTTCACCTGTGGCGTCAGTAATATGTGCTCAGATAAACATTCTCACTAACTGTGGGAATTTTGTTAACTTGTCTCTCTGAATTGTTTTCTTTCCCTGCCAACCAGAGGGACCCATCAAACTGTTCTGTAGGTTGTTGCTGTTAAGTTCAATGTAATGTCTCCCCACCCCACCCAACCCCACTTTACATACTTCTGTTCCCCTGTGGTGGTTTCTCCTGGGTTTTAAATGTGGTATCATTCAGGAAGGAAAATCATTCTTGTTTGTCTGTGGGGTCGCAGCAGCATTGGGAGTATAAGTATTGTGGATTATCTATTCGGATGAGTAGCTGATTATGATCACCATTCAGATGTCAGTTAGTGCCTTACAAAAGTTTTGATACCCCTAAACCTTTTCACATTTTTTCTAATTACAACCACAAACATCTATTGAGATTTTATGTAACAGACCAACAAGGAAGAGTACACCAAATTTCTTATTAAGGTAATAGAGAACGATCCTTAATGAAAATATGGCAAATAAGCTATTGTTAAAAAAAACATGTTAGTCAGAGGGGACAAACATGTGGCAGAAGGTGCTCTGGTAAGCTGAGACCCCAATATAAGTTTTTGACCTGCTTGCAAGGCTGTGTTGTGGAAAACTAACACTCAACATCACCCTGAACAGGGATCGCATTAAACAAATATTTTGCGTATTTGACCTTTATTTTTTAAACAGTGATGGAAAAATCTGAAGGTTGTCCATAATTTTGACAGATTAGTATTCACACCTCTGACCACTTGGTGCAATTGCGCAGACATTTACAACTTTACGCATACATGTAACTAAATCAATCAAAGGAGATTCCCATGAGTGCATCTGAGCATAATCCCAGTCCTGGGCACCGTACTCAATGCATCTCGCTAACCGGAAGATGACAGCATTTTGAAGAGTTACTGAGGCTTCGGAGCCAGACACCCGGCTCTTTTGGCAAACCACCGGTGCATGCGGCAGGATATCCTCCAGCTGAAGTGATAGGAAATGACTCGTTCAAACAGTCTTTCCAACTTTTGATCACTTTAATTGGAGAAATGTTCCATTATTTCAAAACGTTGGCTGAGTGGCGCTTAATTCCAGTCTCCAGTGTGGGAGCGGAGCACATATTCAGCCTCCAGAACAACATCTAAACCCCCATGAGAAGTAATCTGTTTGACAATAACCTCTACAAAAAATCCACTATTTCCTTACGCACAAATAGGTATGCTTTTAAATTCCATGCGGAGCAGGATGGACTTGTGAAACTTTGTGTTCAGGTCACAGCAGTTGAACTATTTGTATTTTAAGTCCAATCGTTTCATTTTACTTTGTATATGTAGTTCTCTGTTCAGCTTGTTCTGATTTAATAGCATTTGAAAAAAAAAAAAATACTATTGAATATGTTATCATTTTAAAATTTGACAGGTAAACTAGATTACAACCGGATTTATTTTTTACCCTGTCTGTCAAAATGATGGTCAAGAAAAATATTTAGAGCGACCTCTGCCCTGAACATAACATCCCAATTCTGAAACATAGTGGAGGCATCATCATGCTGTGGGGATGCTTTTCCATAGCAGGGACAGGGAAGCTGATCAGAGTTAATGGGAAGATGGCAGGAGCTCAATTGGGGACAAGAAAACTTGTTGGAGGCTGTAGAAAACTTGAGACTGCGGCAGAGTTTCTCAACATGGCTTTAATCAAAGCATGTTGATGTGTTAGGATGGCCCTGTCAAAGCCCATACTTAAAGCCAATTAAGAATATTTGTCAAGACTTTCAAGTTGCTTTTCAGAAATGCTCTCCATCTAAACTTTCTGAGCCTGAGATGTGTTGCAAAGAAGAGTTAGCCAATATTTTTAAGTCACTAGAGGGTAGAGATAGCCCCCCAAAAGACTTGCAGCTGTAATTGCAGTAAAATGTGGTTCTACAAAGTGCCGACTCTGAAGTATTGTATACAAATGTTTCTGAGCAAATGCATGAGGAGAAGAAAAAGTTAGAAAAACATATTTTCCTTCAAGTTCCTCGATAAATGCTAACTGCAGTTTGTGGTTGTAATCATGCAGTACATAAGATCTGCTGTGAACCCTTTAAAAAAAAGAAACTACCACATTCAAAACTTCTGCATGGTTTACCTGTTAGCTGCTGTAGTGCCTTGACTGTGTGAGGTTTTTTTATGAATGACCTGTTACCACCTTAAAAACATGTTTGTTGCATGCAGAGACCCATTGACCTGCTGTAGCACGCAGATAGTTAAAGTGACAGAAATTGTGTACAGCCGGAATGCTGTTTACGTTTCCCATGACGGCCTTATCTCTCACCTTGTCGCTGCCGACACCTTGTCTGTACACCAATGCAGGACGCCGCCTCAACGTTCTGCTTCAATGGAGCAGCTCTGGTCACTACAAATAGCTTTAATCTGTCCAATAAATAGTTTGGCCCAAGGCCTGGCGAGTAATCCTGTACCATATGCACAATTTAGTAACTTGTTAACTTGTTCCTCAGCCAGGAGGCAGGAGGCTCAGCTTGGATAAAGAAATTATTGGAAGCATCTAATGTGTTTTATTTGATAGATGTGTGTTTTCTATTAAAATGTTTTAAAATGAAATACAATTGTATGATTTAAGAGATCAGATGTTTCTTGTTTTAGATCCTCCTTCTCCTGCATGTGTGTGGGTACGTTTTTTTTAGACCCTTACAGTGAACAAAACATGTTTTTAATGTATCTTTCTTTCATTCAGCTGTTAAGATCAAGAAACCCATAAAGACAAAGTTCCGCATGCCTGTCTTCAACTGGGTAGCCCTGAAACCAAACCAGATCAACGGGACCGTCTTCAACGAGATCGATGACGAGAGGATACTAGAGGTACAAAGCCTAAACTCAGAACAGGGGCTCTTATCCCACCTACTTCCAATCCTAATAAAATAAATAACATCTTTGCTGTATTTTAGGACCTAAATGTTGATGAGTTTGAGGAGATGTTTAAGACTAAAGCTCAGGGCCAATCCATCGACCTCATCACAAGCAAGCAGAAGGTCACTCACAAGGGACCCAACAAGGTGGCCCTGCTGGACTCCAACAGGGCAAAGAACCTGGCCATCACGCTGAGGAAAGTGGGAAAGACGACTGAGGAGATCTGCAAGGGCATTCAGCTGTAAGCCTCTAACTTTGTTTTGTTTGCTTTTCATTGCTGGATTTATCTAACTTAGAAGCAGTTCCAGTGAAATAAAAAATAATTAATATAACATCTGGTATGGCAGGCAGATGAGTCATAACACAGTTCTTATGCAGTCTGGAAAAATAAATGTACCTAGTAAGCTATGTCTTTGTATTAAATCCTTTTTTGTTATTAATCTTCACCTAACAGTTGGAGATCAGTTCAACACCAATAAATCTAGATTAAAGTTTATATTTGTCACATTTTACCAAATGGAAGTACTTAATCTTTACCTCGTTCCTCAGTTGGTCATGTACTTCTATGTCCCCCTGTGTCTTCCTGTCTATCAGATTCGACCTGCGGACCCTGCCGGTAGACTTTGTGGAGTGCCTGATGCGCTTCCAGCCCACCGAGAACGAGATCAAAATCCTGCGACAGTTCGAGAAGGAGCGCAAACCTCTGGAGAGCCTGACTGACGAGGACCGCTTCATGATGCAGTTCAGCAAGATCGAGCGACTCATGCAGAAGATGACCATCATGGCGTTCATTGGAAACTTCACTGAAAGCGTGCAGATGCTCACTCCGGTGATTAAGAGGGTCTCAAACTTGTTCTTTGTAGTTTATGATGTTGCAGAGTTGTGAAATTGTCGTGTCAAACTGTTTGCTTGTCTGCAGCAACTGCATGCCATCATTGCAGCGTCTGTGTCCATCAAGTCGTCACAGAAGCTAAAGAAGATTTTAGAGGTAATTACATTTTTTTTTTTTTTTACCTAAGCAGATCCTCTTGTCCTGCAATACACGGTTTAGTTTGTGATCCCTGTTTACCTATTCTGCAGATTATTTTGGCACTTGGAAACTACATGAACAGCAGCAAAAGAGGAGCAGTGTATGGATTCAAGCTGCAGAGTTTAGATTTGGTGAGCTGGCTTTGAAGGCAGTTAAAGTGAAACTTCATCACTTTTTTCTTAAACATTATTTTTCTTTGGCACCTTTCTCTCAGTTGCTTGATAC
Source organism: Valencia hispanica (assembly GCA_963556495.2). Lineage (NCBI taxonomy): Eukaryota > Metazoa > Chordata > Actinopteri > Cyprinodontiformes > Valenciidae > Valencia > Valencia hispanica. The sequence continues at coordinate 23,889,958 of OY747707.1, forward strand.
CAAGTCAACGGACCGCAAGATGACGTTGCTGCACTACATTGCCAATGTGGTCAAAGAGAAATACCCACAAGTGTCTCTCTTCCATAATGAGTTGCACTATGTTGAAAAGGCAGCTGGAGGTGAGCACACACTATTTTATCTGTAAATTAAATATTTCCATGTGCAGTTTCCATCTGTTTTGGGGTTCTGTGACACAAATCTCCTCATGTGCCCACAGTGTCGCTGGATAATGTTTTGCTGGATGTTAAAGAGCTGCAGAGAGGCATGGAGCTGACCAGGAGAGAGTACAGCATGCATGGTCACAACACCATGCTCAAAGATTTTATCACACACAATGAGAGCAAGCTAAAAAAGCTGCAGGATGATGCCAAAGTTGCACAGGTAATGCTGAATAACAGAAACACACTTCTCTCTCAGTGATTGTCTAAATGTTTAATTGCAAAATTTGCTCCCCCTTCAAAAAAGGACGCCTTTGATGAGGCTGTGAAATTCTTTGGAGAGAACTCTAAGACAACACCGCCGTCTGTTTTCTTCCCGGTGTTTGTGCGATTTGTAAAGGCCTACAGGGTGAGTTGGTTGCATTCACTGTTTTGCAAAGTATTCATTCCCAGTTGACTTATTGTTAGAAATGTCACTTTATTTTATGGAGAGTTAATTGAAATTGTGTGGTGAAAGGAAATGGATTTCTTTTTCACCAATAAAATCTGAAAATATGCGCATTTTGTTTAGTCCCCTTTACTCTGATGACTCTTTACAGTCCATCACCCTGAACACATGATCCCCATCATTAAAGATGTAAGTGACAGCTTCATGCTGTGGTGATGATTTTCTTTTGCAGGATCAGGAATCTGATCAAAGTTCATGGGAAGATGGGTTGGAACTGTTACCTTCCAGCGGGACAACAATCCTAAACATACAGCCAGAGCTACAATGAAATGGTTTAGATCAAAGCAGACTGATGTGCTAAAGTGCATTAGACCTAAACTTAAGTGAGAACGTATGGCAAGATTTGAAAATGTATGATTATAAATGCTTGCTATCCAATCTGACTGAGCTTGAGCTATTTTACAAAGAAAAATAGGCAAGAATATTTCTCTGTAGATGTACAAATCTGGTATAAACATGCTCCAAAATGTCTGTAGCTGTAATTACAGGGAAAGATAGTTCTACAGAGACTAAGCATGCTCAAAATAAATGCAGTCAACTCTCTTTAGATTTTTTTTTGTTAAAATCTTTTTCAAAAACCATGCATGGTTTTACTTCCACTCAAGATTATGCAATAATTTGTGCTGACCCATCTCATAAAATCACAATAATATACAGAGTTGTTTCTGGTGTACAATGGCAGCATGTGAACAGGTTTTAGGGGTATATCTACTCTTCCAAAACTTGGAGCCTATAGAAAATAAAGTACCACATACAAGGTGAATTTACCTGTATTTTTATTCTAATAGTGTCTGAAAATAGGTAAATTGCGCCCTCTGGAGGGCCTAAAGTAAACATTTCAGAAAATGTTTATTATTAGAGATCAATAAAATACTGGACGAAACAAAATAACCTCTTTGAACTGGTGTGTTAATGATCTTCCCCTAGTGATTCATACAATGTACATAGGAGAAGATGTGAATTTTAATGTTTTTTTTATTTTTATTTTTAATTTTTATCTGTGGCTCCTCAGCAAGCGGAGGAGGACAACGAGCAGAAGAAGAGGCAGGAGCAGCTGATGATGGAGAAACTTCTAGAACAAGAGGCTATGATGCAGGAAGACCAGAAGGTAAGTTAATCATTCTCTGAACTCTCCTGCTCCGTCCCTTGAGGATCACAATGACCAGAAGCGAGTCCAGCTCCACTTCCTCCTGTTCCGCTTCATCCTCGGATTCCTGTTTGGAAGATTAGTCGAGCACAGGCTGCCTGCTGTGCATGGTGGTATTTAGCTCTTACAGTAAGACTCCCTGCTGAGTAACCTCAGTCAGGATCAGTAATTATTTAATTCCCTTGCATGAGTAAGGATAGTAGGATGAAGGGATGTGATGTGGGAGAAGAATGTTGTTGGTGATAAAACTTGTCGTGTCTGTGTGCTCCACAGTCTCCCTCCCATAAAAGCAAGCGGCAGCAGCAGGAGCTCATCCAGGAGCTCAGGAGGAAGCAGGTGAAGGACAGTCGTCACGTTTACGAGGGCAAAGACGGTGCCATCGAGGACATCATCACGGGTAACATCACCAGATCCAGCCTACAGTCCGCAGCCAGTCACAAACATTTTATACTCCGCATGAAGGTTCATCTCAGCCTGAAAGAAAGGGTTTCTAAGCCAACTAACACAGTGATTTCAGTTCTTTTTAAAGTTCAGCTTGATACCAAACCAGGCGGCTGATTCAGTTCTTTTTGATTGATCTGACAATCATGGCTTATCATATCTTCTTCGCCTTCGCTTTGTAACACCATCTGCACTGTGCACATGCAGGGCCAGGATATGACCATCTCTCTGAATGTCAACCAGTCAAAACGAAAAAATTGTTTTCTTTTTCTTTCATAACAAGGGGAAATGAAATTTCCTGTGGTGAAGGTGTGAGGAACAGTTACTTGCTGTTTTACTTTGCGTCCTTAACATAGTTTAAAGGAAAAAAAAGGCACTTTTCTCTCTAATTTGACACCTAATAATGATATATATTTTTTGTAATAAATAGAGATGCACCAGGCAATCAGCCAGAGATTGGAATTTACCAAATTTCTCTGATAAAGTCATATAGAGTTCTTGCTTGTTTCTAAAAGTAGCATAGGTACAGTAACAAATTATAGAGCTGCAATCTGTCTTATACAGGAAAAGCTTTGACATTTCTTTCAGTTAGATATTATTTATAAACACATCTGTCCCATAACCTGAAGCATTTTTATTGTCCTTATTGTAGGTTTCAGGTGATGCAGAGAGTAACTGTAACTTTGTTCTCTTTTTGAGAAATGCATCATTATTTTTGATAAAAATGTTAAAACTAAAATCCATGAAGTAGAAAAGGAAGATGAAAGTATGCTGAATCCTGCTATTTATGTTTTTAAGATAAATTTGATGAATTTGAAATTGGTAGATCAGCTATTCATAAAATAAAATATTTAATTAAAACACATTAGTAAAATCAGCTAACTGAGCTCGCTGACATGAAAACATATACATCATTTGACACTCAAAACGGATTCAGTCCTAGAAAAGTTTTATGCAACCCCACTTGCATTGTAGATGGGAACAGAAAACAATGCAAGTATAAGAACAAAAACATGTGGTATAATAAAAATGACTTCATATATGTTTTTGTTATTAAATTGAATACACTCTTAAATCTTTAACAAAATTAGCAAGTTAAAGTAATGTTTGAATTTATGAGCTGTTATTTAGTTAGCACACTTCGAGACTTAATTTTTAAATGCAAGCATAGTAACAAAACAAAAAAAATCATGGAAAAAAATGAAGATCTTGAAAGGTTTTCAGTTTCCTGAGTTTGCTTTGGAGTAAACTCTAAAGAGGAATTGGTCCATTCAAAGTGCTTTAAGTTACAGCTCTTATTTCCTTCAGTATTAATGGTCTGGGGGGGCAGATTAGTAAGATGATGCCTGATAAACAGCTTACATAACTGTGTGATAAAAATTTTTTTTTTTATTATTAGAGTAAATATGCTAAACTTGTCAGTATGCAAACATTGAAGACTGAAATGCATAAGCACTGATCCAGGACTACTTTCTATGATGGCATAACTATGGAAAAAATTAGATCTCTAAAAGATACTATTGAAAGGAGTTTTTGCCAAGTTATCTGTTATGTGTTTAGAAGCCTATTTATACTTGAATGTTTAACAGGTGATAATTAAGAATTATGTTTCCTCTGAGAATGGTTGGGTACTGGACTAAAAATAAGTTTAAAAAAAAAATAAAGCAGCCGAACTCCCAGTACTTTAAATTATCATCAGAAGGTCTGGATTAATATTGAACAAGATCACTTAAAAGATTACAACAAAGTTTGATTACTTTTTTACAACACTATTTCTAAACAATACAAATTACTCAATTTCAGCCTCTAATATGTTGTTTTATATTGTTTGAGGTTTAAGATTTTTGGCAAAGTAAAAAAGGAGTTGTAGAGTTAGCTTCCAAACACATTTCTCCAGGGGTCCTGTTGCTGTAGTTGGGTACTTACTTAGTGCTAATCGTTGCTAAACCCACTAGAGAAGACCTGCTTTTCTCATATTATTCTTGTCCTGTTTTGTGTCCTGGCTGTTCTCCCTGTCGTTCTCAATGCAGTGCTGAAGACCGTGCCCTTTACCGCCCGCACAGCCAAGCGGGGGTCTCGGTTCTTCTGCGAGTCCGCTCTCAATGAGGAGTACCATTACTAAAGCTTGTAGATCTCTGTCTCTTCTTAAAGGTTGCTGGAACAAAACGTTCTCTTCTTTATGTTTTTCTCCTCCTTGCATGCCCCTTCACCCCCACCCACCCCATTTTAACTCTTTACACTCTCACACTGCGGACACTGTGGTTTCTCAGGAACACACACACTCACTCACTGAAGTCTGAGTGTGTGTTGTGTACTTATTTCTTAAGCATGACGATGTGTTTTGGGAACTGGTTTCCTCGGCCCACCTGCATGAAGCTTGATGTCCATATTTTTCATCATCATTTTTCCCACCGCAGCAGACCATAATGTCACAGAAAGAACAGCATCTACCCTCATTTAGCATTACCAGGGTCAGGCTGGGTGCTCCCATCTGGTGGCAATCCGTCTAACATGGTCAGCATACTGCAGCTCAGTTTGTCATATTCAGTACTACATACCGAATTTATATATGTACACCTCAGGTATGACTAATACTATGAAGTGTAAGTGCCTGTGGCATTATCACTTGCTTGTTTGTGTGTTTAAATGTTTTTAATGATAAAATCATTTTGTGTGTGCTAATTTATCACATGTCATCACCACTGTTTATACAGTTTGTTGCATGCTGTTTGTATCAACCTTACAATGCACTCTTGCTCTTGCAGATAGCATTTGCACTGCGCTTGCTCCTGACAGGTCACTCTTCTGTCAGGAGTTTTCTGTGCTCTGACTGTGCTTTGCAAAAGTATTCATAAAGTTCGATTTTTATTCACTTACCTTACAACCACAAACTTAAATGTATTTTGGGTGGATTTTATGTGATAGACTGACACAAAGTAGAATATCATTTTGAAGTGAAATGAAATTGATGGATTGTGTTTTGTTATTTCTTTACAAATAAAGTCTGAAAAGGGTGGTGTGCATATTCAGTCCCCTATACTCTTTTACTCCTAAAAAGACTCCAGCTGTTCTATCCTCACATTTTGTCTTTGTAAAAGGGTAAAAAGATATTATTGAAAGCAAGCCATAAGAATTGGAGTAGAGCTGAGAAAGTGGCAAAAATCTAATCTAAAAAAAATAGTAGTGGTGGCAGCATCATACTGCGGGGGGGAGTTTTAGCAAAGACAGGGAAGCTACTCAGAGTTGATAGGAAGGTTGATTGAGCAGAATTCAGGACAATTCGGGAGTAAATCTCTCAGGTTCTACATCAGAGGTGCTTGGTCTACTTCAAAGGGATGAGCGTTTGATTCCCATGAATAGCTGCATCATTTGAATATGTGAATTCTGGTCTGTTTAAAAACGTGTCTCGGCTCACTTTGCACTCCATGTGCAGCTTGGTTACTGCGTAAGCCACTGGACTATCAAGGGGGCCAAAGAGTTATTAAGATGATTTACCATATTGGCTTGCTGCTCTTACAGGGCAGCTTTTTGTGATTATTCCCCAAACAAGAAGCCATTGTGACTGCAGGACAATGTCCAGGCAACTTGAACACACCAGTGTAGTCCAGGGGTCTTATTTATAAAGCTTGCTTATGCACAAAACGGTGTCTGAAAATTGTGTAAGTCACTTTTTTCGCACTTTCTGATTTATAGAAAAAAAGGTGACAAAAAATCTGTGCAACTTTAAGCACACTTAGGGCCTTGCTTACACACATTTTGGACACTGAGGAAACGGGTACCGCACCCAGTGAGATGGCAAAAATTGTGAATTTAAGACATTTTCAAACTTGTACAGCTTCGCTCGCACAAAAACACACAACCAACAGTCAGCCCCCACCCCCGTCTCTGAAATGAGAATGAAAATGAGAATCTGAATGAAAATATGATGCACCTAAGAAATATATCACAGAATGTTCATATATGTGTCTTCAGATTATACAGCAATTGCACTTATTGATCCATTAATTACGTGAAGTACAAATAAAAATAGTACAGTGACACTCCTGCGGCCAATATTTAACACGAATGATACTTTTTAAAAGTAGACTTAAAATGGACCTTTTCTCTCAGGCTTTAAATATCTAGGATTGCTAATACTTACTACGTTCTGCTGTAATTTATTTTTGTTTGTTTTAATTTACTTTTATTCCAATCTTATTGTTGCTACAAGACGTAATCATATAATTCAAACTTTATATTTATTGTTCTTATTTGTTTTATTGCTTGTGCTGCTGCTTTAATTTTTTTAAATTTTAATATATTTACTCTTGTTGGCTTGTTAAACATATAAGCTCTATTTCAATCTATAAACATTGATTGATCGATTAAAATAAAACGGTTTTCCATGCCTTCACGTTGCGCTTTCTCTGCCTCTCGGTTGCCATGGTTAACCGTGAAACACCTCATATTAGCCGATTTAAGTCTATGCAGAATATTCATTAGGCACTTTGCATTGACTGTTTATGGCTGAAAGTGGGTTAGTAGGGGGCGAGATATGATCTAAAAACACCTGAGCACATTTCTAGGGAGAGTGTGATTTATAAAGCGCAAATTGCATGCAGCTGTGAGTACACCAACTTTGACAGATCTAAAACTGACTAGGCATAAGTAAAACAGGTTTTGCTGAGCTTAAGTATGGTTTTAGTAAGGATCCTACGCAAAGTTTTATAAATGAGACCCCAGGGCACCATCAGAAAATCATCCCCACCTTCTGATGCTACCGCTACTATATTTCCTCATTAGGATTGTGAGGTTTGCAGTCTTGGCTTTCCACCTAAGAGTTTTGCAGATTGGCTAAATAATTACATTTGGTCTTTTATGACCGTGTTTTTTCTTAAATGGCTTGTGGCAACCTACGGATAGGATTTCCTTGACTTACCTTTAATATATTTCGCAACACTTCCATTATAGGTTCCACTTCACAATTATGCATTAGTTTGAGTTGGTCTATTGCAAATAAAAGTTTGTGGTAGTAATCAGAACATTTAGATATATATTTTGATATAAAGACTTTTGCAAGCCACTGTATGTTCTTCATGCTGTTTCTCTACTACTATCTGTGTGTGCTAACTATCATTCAGCCAGGTTCTGTGCTCAATAATTGCTGTGAGTTAGTGTATCCTTGGCTTCATGCATGCTTTGGTTGGTTTTTGGTGGTGGTTCTGCTGAATATAACAACTCTGCTGTATGTTTGGATCCATCCTTTAGTCGCTCCTAACTGGAGGTTTGAAATGGGCTTGTCTTCTCATATGCTGGTAGCCACTTTGCTAAAGCAGTTTGGGTCTAGTAACAGAAATAAAACGAGCTTTTGTCTTCCTATGCAGTTGAACCAGTTAACATCCTCCAGCTCTGTCCTCTCTGAGCCTCTCCTCTTGCAGCCTCTCTGCTTTGCTCTTGCAGTTTGCAAAGCCAAAGTGAACATGTCGAGCTGACATGCACCAGTCAGCCCACGTCTTCCTTTTATTTTTAACCTCCATTTTGTCTTTTCTTCATCCAGAACTAAAGAAGAATAATATTACTAAATTTCCAAATGTCTACTTGAGGGTAAGGAAGTCCTCCAGTAGCACCCCTGTAGTGGTGGATGTGTCCCAATCCTGGCAAGCATTCTTTTTTTTTTTTTTACCTCCCTCCCTGTTTCAAATTTTGTTTGTTTAGGTTCCTCTGTTTCATCTGTTTACCCTGAATATTAGAAGTCTTGCTTTCTGTAGTTGTTTCTTCAATCTTTTAATAAAAATATATGCATCTTGCATTCACAAGATGCATGAGAAGTTTCTGGATTCATGCAGAGCTTTATTATAAAAACCCATCTTAGCCAGACTTGTATTATTATGTTGCTTAGATCTCATGCTGCTTTGAAAAGTTAGGCTACCAGCACTCCCGAACGTGTGGGCTCATGAAATATCAAAACATTGACATGATACTTTGACTTAAAGCTCTCCTATCCGATCCCTTCTTCCTTCCCGCTTATTCCAGATTTGAGGAATCAGCCTTACAGGCGAGCGGACGCTGTGCGAAGGAGCGTCAGGAGGCGCTACGACGATCACAACCTGCGGCCTGTGAACAATGGAGAAATGGTCATGTAACAAGGGCGAACAGAGGACGTGCAGGAGAGGATGGGAGGAGAGGAACGTGGAAGGACGGTGTGAAAGAAAGTCCGATGCGGGAACAAAGGATATTGGGTGCTTGTAGCAAATGATGAGAGGACTATATATACGCAGATTTCAAACAATGAAGGACTGAGATGTGTTTGGGACTGAATTTAACATAGAAATCAAGCCAAGTGCCTGAACCTTTTGGTTTGCTGATATTTTGTCTTCTGTTTGAATGTTTTAATTAACCCCCCTCAAAGCAATTCAACATCAGCTGGCTTTAATGTTAATGAGATGTAAAACTGGACATGCAGTGGCCTTAGGAGCCATGTAAAATGATGTTACCCTTGAAAAGCTAGTTTAAAATGTACTGGATGGTTTTTTTTTTCCTTTCCCTCATTCATAACAACTTTTGACAGTCCGGTGCTCTCTTTCATTCCTCACAAAGTTTTTTTTCTTAATCATCTCATTCTTATTTTAATAAATCGGGGTGAACTGGCATGAAGAAAATGAGCAAAACATATTTAAAACTATATTTTTACTAAAATATGATTAAAAAGAGAAGAAAAATATGTTTGGGAAAAATAGACCACTCTAATGTGAACTGTATTTATTGCAGACATTTACATACTTTTTACAGTGCCTTGCAAAAGTATTCATGCTGCTTAAGGTTTTCAGCAACACAAAGTTTAATGTATTTTTGGGAGGATTGTATGTGCTAGACCAACACAAAGTGGTGCATAATAGTAAACTGAAAGGGAAACGAAGCATTGTTTTAAAAAGCATCTGCCATTAAAAAAGCATGCAAATGTTTTCCTGTGTAGAACCAACTTTTGCTGCAGTTGCAGCTGCAAGTCTTTTGAAGCGTGTCTTGAGAATTGTTGCACATCACATTTTACTCGGCAAAATAAACTGTCCCTGCTGAAGAAAAGCATCCCACACCATGATGCTGCCACTGTTTCATACTAGGGGTGTTTGGTTTTCCACACTTTGATATTTTTTAAAAATACAAAAAACTGCATTGTTTTCTTTCAGTTTCACAATTGTCCACTACTTTGTGTTGCTCTATTATTTAAAATCCTTATGTGTCAAAACACTTTTGCAAGACACTGTATATCTGCTGATATATTTAATAAAAAGATGGGTTGAATCCGATTTTGTAGCTCCTAATTGATGGGAGTTCCTATAATTTCACTTTAAATATATGCTTTAATGTTGAATGCACAGCCTTTTATGTGGTTTTGGGAACAACTTAAGACAACTAAACGAGCCTATAAAGTGACATTAATCATTTCCTCTTTTATTAAACTGTACTCTACACAATGACTTTAGTAAAACTTGACATAACTAAGCATTAGGTTGCTACTGTCTTCTCACTTTACTGTATTTTTAATGTATAGTATTTAACCTCTGAAACAAACCATTGAAGCTTTTCATCTCGTGTGTCTGTCATTAAAGGCATGATAACATAAAAGGTTCTTGTACAGATATTTTTCTACAATTTTTTAAACTTACATTGTCAGATGGTTAATATTGTACATATTGTTAAAACAAGTATTCTTTGCCTTGTGCTATACAACTTGAATGTTATTTTAACTTATAGTTTTTTTCCGTTTTTGTGTATTTAAATAAGCCAAATGCAGGCCGAAATCCACCGTAGTGTGTTTTTTATCAGAATATTTCACTGTTGCGCAGGAGGCAGAAGGTCACAAGGTCACAAGGAGTTTGTGTTTGGGTCGTAGGTGCATCACAAACGGCTAAATGCTCTGATATAAAAGCCATCCTAATGGCCACACTAACCATTAAAACTATTAGTTGGCCTTTAATGAACAGACATTGAGTGATACTGCCTCCTGCTGAAGATGGCGCCATTCTGCTTGTTTTTCTCAGCTTCACTGTCTAATTAGATTATGCTTTCAGCTGGGTAATACTGGCATTTATGCCTCTCACTACAAATTTATTTTAGACAGTTCTGAGTTCTAAATAACCTTTTTTTAAGAATAAATGAAATAGGTGATATGAGATTTTCAAGATGCATAATAAACTACGCTGAAAAAAAGTATCGTGTGTTGTGACTGATCAATTTTATTACACTTTTTTCTGACAGTTTCATCCCTGCAGCCAATTATTTTGTGATCAAGAACACATCAAGACAAAGTCTGATTTTGGTAATTGATAGCATGACTTATATGGGATACAGCACGTGTGCCCCTTGTCTGGTGGTGGTTGCTTTATAATAGATTTCTTTTTAGAGTACTTCAGCCTTACAAAAAAGTCCGATTAATCTGCAGGAATGAGGTTGCTTGGAAAAAAATGCCATTTACAATCAAAGATACATGCTGCAAAGTGAAATATTAGTGTTTTATATTTAAAACATTTGATTTAATTCCTCTCAATTTATTACTTTGTAACCATTATTTTCTTTTTTGTCCTTAAACTACCAGAATTTGCATGTAACTATTTGTGTCTGATGAAATTATTTGTAATCAGAAGAGTTATTCAGTACTTGGGTAGCCTTTTTACGAAATAATTTTTACTTTTGCTTGAGTAAAAATATTTTTGAAATAGTGCCACTCTAGAGTACAAATTTTGGGTAGGCTACTTTACCCACCTCTGGCAAAATATTCTCGCGGCGCTCAGTATTTCTAGCTGTGGGTGTGTGGTGACATTTCTGTGCGCTTACACTGATTGGCCAGTGGGTGGCATCGTAGGGCCTTTTTAGGACCATAAGCATGCAGCAGTTTGGAGAGGTTAATGTGCTCTACGCCGATTACAAATGAGATATTTTCAGACGAAGGCATTTTGTTTGAGAAAAAACATAGTTTCAGTTTTTAGCTTCTAACGGAACAAACTGAGCTAATCTGTGTCTGATTTGGCTGCATCTATATCTGTTCTGCTGAAATATATTTCACGATAATGTTTCTATTGCCACTGATGTAACAATGTTAAAGAAGTACCTTCTCGTGTTGTAATGCGTTATTTTTGCGTCAACATTCAAGATTCTAAAAAAAATGGGAGTGCTGCATGGAAAGGCATACTAAAGCTTTCGTCCTGCCTCTTTATTGTGATTATTACAGCTCCCATCTGTTTTCTGCAAATGCGCCCCAATCAAATATTCCTTTAAATGTTTTCTATGGATCTATTTTTAATTAAGTAAAACCTCGGAACTATGTCAACATGGCTGAGGTAATTTAAAAACACCAATAAATAGAAAATGTGCAACAACCAGCAGTTTTAGGGAGGCTGTGATGGAATTAATGATGCATCAATATAATTGCTGCTGCCAATCATTGATCAGTCTTGTGGCCTAATAGTAAGACTGTTAAAAAGACTCAAGAAATACTAATGGGAGTGTTTAATGGAAATTATAAAAACATAACATAATCTTGCTTATTTCTTACCCCTCCCCCAAAACTTTACATTTAAAGAATAAAAAATATACAGCCTGTATTATCTTAAATTATGTTAAAGGACCTCTTAAAAACACAGGAGTTTTTGGAAAAGATTTTGGGGAACAAACATTGATTCTTGGTCTTAGGGTAATTTTTCTCGTTTTGAGTACAGTATCAACCAAATGGATGTGCTCACAAAAGGCTCATATCTGAAACAGTTTGTTGTACGTTTCTGTACTGGATAAAACCTGATGACCAGATTTTATAATGACAGGTTTGGCTGAAGATGTGTTTTTGTGAACATTCACAAAAGAAAAAAACATCTGCTTCTGATAAGTGAAATATTTTATTACCCTTTACTAAAAAAAAACCCCCCGACATAATTAAAACCTGTGTTTATATATACTATTGAGTAAAACCTAACTTTTTGAAAAAGACAGTAAGCGTGGCTTTAAGATATGCTTTTATTGAAATGAAATAAAAAATGACTGGCAATTAAAAAAAACATACAACTACAGCCCCCTAAACAAGATATTCAGAGCTAACAAGTCACAGACTGATCAGGTGATAAGATTCCTGAAATCAAATTAGTCAAAAAATAAACGTGAAGTACATTCCCATTAATAGCATGTTTCCTCGCTCAGAGAAGGGCAGCCAGCACAGTCGGGTGAGCCTGTGGGGGAATGCGTGTTTGTTGAAGTGTTCAAATAGCAGAAAACAGAAGCATAAACAGTTTCAAGGTGCATCCAGCTGTTCCAGTAAAGTTCTTCTTCTCTTCTCCAGCTCTCCTTCACTCAGCTCACTGCCTGACGTGTCCCAGCCACCCTGATCAGAACACACAAGGACTCAGTAAACACTAACCCAAGCATTCAAAGCTTCTGTCCAGTATCTCTCCATTTAAATGACCGTTAAAAGCCAGTAGACAAACAGTGCCTTTCAAGCTTCTAGAATGCATACTTCTCAAGCTTTTACATCTTAAAACAATAAACAGGAATGTATTTGATGGGGGATTTGCATGAGACAAACCAAAACAAAGCTAGGGTGGGATGCGAAGGATACAATGGACCTGTCCTTCAAATCCGGGAAAAGGAGGATGTGCTAATGGGCTGTATTTGGAGGAGGCTTCAAAATTGGACAGCCTTCATCGCATCGCTGTGAGGTAATTGACCTTCAAATGCGGTCTTGGGAGGATGCAGCCTTTGAATTTGGACGCACCCATGGTTTTCAGAATGTCCTTAAAAAGTAAAACCTGCAGTGTTGTGTGCATTTGTGTTTAGCCCCCTTTACTCCGACATCCCTAAATAAAATCCAGTGCAACAGATCTTTATCTAACTATTGAATAGAGTCCAGCTGTGTGAATTTTAATCTCATAGATCCAGCTGTTCTGTGAAGGCCTCAGAGGTTTGTTAAAGAACAGCATCATGAAGACCAATCAACTATCCAAGAAATAAGAGTATGTGACATCTGCAACCCTACCAAGATATGGCCATCCAAATAAATTGACAGACCCTTTGAGGACATCAGTCAGCGAAGCAGCAGTTTTTTGCCACAGGCTGTATGAGGGACAGCAAACGTGGAAGAAAACAACTGTGGTCAGATGAGGTCAAAACTTATTGCTCACATGAAAACTTCCCCCTGCCTGATCACACCATCTCCACTAGAAATCATAGTGGTGGCAGCATCATGCTGTGGGGATGCCTTTCTTCAGCTGGGAGAGGGAAACTTGTCAGAGTTGATGGGAAGATGGATGAAGCTAAATGCAGGAAAATCCTAGAAGAAAACCTGTTAGATGCTGCAAAAGACGAGAAAGGGGGTTCACTTTTCAGCAGGATGACCTAAATCCAGTTAAGAATTTGTTTGAAAACGTGAACATTTATGTCCTTCGCTGCTCTCCATACAATCTGAGCTTGAGCTGTGGTGCAAAAAAAAAATTAAATCAAAGTCTCTAAAAAGCTGGAGACATAACCCAGAAGACTGTAACTGCAATGGGATATAGTTCTAGAAAATGTTATCTCAGGGGGGCTAAATACAAATACTGTACATGCCACACTTTTCAGATTGTGGTTTAAATGTGACAAAATGACAAGAAGCTCAAGAGCTAAGAACCCTTTCACAAGGCACTGTGGAGTTAGTGAAGCAAATTCACCTCCTCTTTGGCTGCTTTCCTTTTAGGAGATTTCTGTTTAGACTCTGAGCGAGATTTCCCCCGAGTCTTGTCGTTCTCTTTATCCTTCTCTGAATCCCGTTCTCGCTTCCCGTCGCGCTCCCTTCCTTTCTTCTCGCCGTCGGAGTCCGGTGAAGCCTGTTTGTCATGGTTATAGTCAAGTCACAATAAACTGCATGCACATTCTGAGAGGCTGCATAGAGCTCAGTTTTACTCACAGATTTGTGGCGCCTCTTCTTGCCTTTCTTCTTATGCTTCTTGGATTTTTTATAGCTTCTCTCTGATTTGAAGCAGAACATACAAACAGAGCTGCATTTCTTCCACAGAGTGATCAAATGATTCACTGAGCTGGGAAAAATCACTCACCCGATTCTCCACTAGAAGAGTGCTCAGAGGGAGATTTGGACTGGGACCTCTTCTTCTTTTTGTGGTACTCCTCATCCTCTGACTCTGAAGCCTTTGAAAGCATTTAGAAAGTTTCATAAATTGTTAAACGCTTGTTGACCACAATTTGTGATTCATTCTTTTTAATTTAGCTACTGACTGATCGGGAGCGTGATCGCTTCCTGTGGTGTTTCTTGGACTTCTTTGAATGCTTTTTTGTCTTGGAGTGGTGATGCTGACATTCATGCTGGCAGACAAAAAAAAGAAGCAAAACATGATTACCATCTTGATAGATAAACTAACTCCTTTCCTTACAGTCATCATGGCAACCTCACCTCCAGGACATGCATGAAATCTTTGAATATCCTTTTCCTCTCTGACTCGAGAGTCACGTCTTCAAACGCTGCTTCTTTTAGGAATCTCTCCCTGACCTGAAATAGTCAAATGTCACCCATCACAAACCATCAAGCACAATGCAAACTGAATAGGAAGCAGAGAGGAGCACAAATAAAATAAAAATAATGATTTCATTTGTGCAGAGCACGTACTTCCTCCCATGAAGTCTCTGGCTCCAGTGGCGGCGTGGCCTGCTTCAGCATCGTTTTGAAAGCTGCTTCTTTCCTCTTCATCTTGCGGGCTTCCTCCTTCTCTCGCTCCCTCTCTCTGGCTTCAGCCTTCTCCAGTAACTGCTCAGAAAGAAGTTTGAACATATTCAACTACGAACATTAAAAAAATGGTGCAGGGAAACAATTTGACAAGAAATGTACAGATGTACAAATGTACATGTACAGCTAAAAAGCATGTTCCCTTAAGCAGCTTTAGGCTCAGTTGTTGATTCATGCCAACATCTTGTTCAACACTTTGATTCTTGTCTCTTTAGAATCAGTTAAAAAAATATTTTGCACACTGTATATTTTTCATTCCCGTCAAAACCGTTTGCTCAGAGTCTACAGACACGTTTAATTGAAGACAACTTTTGTCATATTTTTTTATATATACAGCTTCTTCATGTTTTCCATATAACTAATGGGATAAATGAATGTTTCCTGTTGTTCTGTGATGAATCTGGAAGATGCTATTTTTGCTTTTTTGAAAGCCCGCCCACAAGGACCAACCATATCAAGTTTTTTTTTTTTACGTTTTCATCATAGCGTTAATAGGCTTAAAATAATAATGAATGAGATGCCAGAAAAGTGGGCGGGTGTTTTGTTGGGTTATATGAAACCATTCAATAGCATAGTTCTGCCCCTCCCCAACCTGTTGGTGCAAACTGTAAGTCAGCTGGCTGAAACATTGCTACCGCACTTTTCGTTTGCTTGCAAGAAGTACAATGACAATGTTGCAATGTTGTTATAAACTGCTTTTTCCAAAAACGAAATTTTACAAAGCCGTTTTTTTTGCCGACGTCTGCCAATATAATTTCCCACTGAGTTACAACCAATCAGCATGAGTCAACCACAAGTCCCGTCCAGCGACTCTACCGGGCCATCTCCAAGTACATGCCCAAAGGCAGGTACGCGTTTGGTGCCTGAAATGGCCTGAAATGGAAGAATCTTTTGGTTCGGCCCGGTGTAGTGGAGACGCACATACCTGGTAGGTTCGGCTTTTTATATAACTTACTTTGCTAAAATAAATGAGTAATTGATGCTTTTTTTAAATAAAAGCCCTTAGGTTGTCTTGCACTTCTTTGTTTTAAATATAATAAAAGACTGTGGTAATTTGTACTCAATATAATTGCACAGAGAGAATCTCATACTGGTTTATTTTTGCCAAGTGAAAATAAAATGTGAGAAAAACCCAGTCATCAGTGTCCAGAAGCAAAGCACTACTTTAAGTCCAATTAGAGAGCAACTATTTCCACAGTAAACATGTGCAGCATTCTTCTGTACAAACTGCAAAAAGAACTTTGCAGAATATTTTTACACAACTTGTAAGTTGGAGTCTTACACTGTTGAAGGCCAGCTTTATGTTTCCAGCATCCAGAGTCGTGGCTCTCTTGTCCGAGCTGATGACAGATCCAAAGTCATCGAAGCTGGTGTTCACTTCCACCAAGAAGCCTTTATCCTGACAGAACACAGACAGGAAAAGGCTGATGAACAAGGTGTGCTTACATCAAAACAAAACCGGTTTGAGTTTAAACTGTGATAGCACAGATTGTTCCAAAAACTTCTCAAAAATCCAATTCTGCTTTCAGCTAGCTCACCTTGAGGATATCTTTGATTATTCTTTTTTCATCATGGTAACGGGCTTTCAGGTCTTCAACATAGAACTTGAAGAGGTCCAAAGGAGTGGAACCTGCAGGTCAGAGCTCATTTAAAATGCATTTCTACACAACATTTTATATTTGCACCTTAAGCTCCAAATAGAATGAAAATCATTCAGCAGATAATAAAATGCATACAAATCAATCAGGGAATACAAGTAGAATAAAGGTAAGAATAAAATAGATAAAGTTAATTTATTTAAGTAACATTACAATTGAACTCAGTATCTTTGTTTAATTAATAAAAGAAAAGAATTGAATGCATTTCTTCAGTTTATTTCTGTCTCCCGTCCACGTGCTGCTGAGCTCTTAGCTCATCGCAGACATGTGTAGTCACGTGTGATGCGCCCCGCTGTCATACCAGGCTGACCCAGCATGCTGCTGAAGCGCATGTCAGAGCTCAGGGTCGGGTACATCTCCATCCAGGAGGACATGGAATGAAGCTGGCCGTGGTCGTGGAGCTCATCCAGAAATTTCTGTGCAAAACAACAACAAAGAAGATAAATATAACTTTGGGAGAGCAAATCTTTTTCTTTTTTTTTCATGTATTTGTATCATTTTTAAACAAGACTAGATGTGATAAGTAGGATATTAAGTCATCACTTAAGAGTGTAGAGGGAACATGCCTGGAAGGACTCTCTGTTTTTACGCTGCCGTCTTCTTTCTCTGAGGAGAGTCTTCTGCTTGTCTTCCTCCTCCTCCTTCTCCAGAGCCCGTATGTGCTCCTCAAAACAGATGAGGGCATCCTCTTTATCCATATCTGTCAGCGGCAGATAACAGGTGGAACATCTTTTACATTCAGAGGTGAAACTGCTGCTGCCTCAGAAACACATTCCATGTATCAACACTGTTCAAATCTATGATAGGGAAAAAAAATTTTTTCGCATACTCTGCAGCTCCTCGTCCTCGGCAAATGTAGGATTGTCTAGCAGATACTGCTGGGCCTCAGACCAGGTGGTGCGATATGTCACATTGGCCATGTTGTCCAGGATGTTCTTCAGAGCTTCCCAGTTCCTCTTTCTCAGCTGCTTGGCTTGTTCCTGCAAGAAGACCAAAACCAGAATGTTATGTGTAGTCCAGCACAAAAAAAAAAAAAAAGAGAACACAGATCCAACCTAAATAAATTGTGTTAATTGGTCAAAACTAATTGAATTAAGTTGATCCAACTGAATGTATTTACATATGTTTAACTTGACAACTTAATAATCTTGATAAATTATATTAGATAAATTTAATTCAATTACATGTGACCAATTAACGCAATTAAAGTTGGATCACCAATTCTCTTTTTTCAGTGTGACAGGGTTCCTACTTAGTGTTTAAGTCAGAATCAAAGATTCTGTGAGACTGAAAATTCAATACATAAATACAATATAATCACAGATGTTACACTTCAAACAATGGATGGATAGACGGACAGCAAATAATTAGACAGACAATTGAACAATAGATGAATGGACATGACTGGATGAATGGATGGACAAAAAAAAAAAGATGGGTTGATGGACAGATGAATAGATGGACAAGAAGAAGATGGACAAATGAGAAACGGACAGACAAATGACAAACAAATGCATGACTGGACAGATTAGCAGATGGATGGATGGCGGGACATAAATATGGACAGATTGATGGGAAAATGGATGGTTGAAAGGTGGATGGATGGATGGATGGAGGCAACTTTCAGACAGTGAGATGGTGAATAAAGTCTGGAAATATAAATATGTTCCCTTAATCCATTGTTCTTTCCATACATATCCAGATATGAAAGATCCTTCCATTCCAAACCTAAACAGGCTGAAGAGGAACCCTGTACTGATGAGTGCTGAGAACATTTTACTGTAGTGAGACAGCAGCGCCTTACCTTCTCCTTTTTTGCCAGGTAGAACAACACGTCTTCATAGATCTCCAGCCTGTCTCTCTCAGGAACACAGCTCCAAACTTCCAGCTCATTAAACATTTGCTCTGCTTTTCTGGAGCACAGATACACAAACAGCGCTGGTTTAGATCATTTACACACAAAACCCCCACTTGGTGGCACCATTTCACAGGGAAATTACCTTTAACACTTCTCTGTACAATCCACCAGATGCACTTTTAAGCAGAATGAAATCTGATTACATAAATTATAATAAACATATAAAAAGCACCGTTTATATAACCAAAACCCATTTTTAGGAAATCAACTTAGTGATTTTATAACGCAGACTTAAAGGAAAGCTAGCGCCTCTGATTGGCAACTGTGCAATTAATAAAAGATGAGAAACATCGTCAGAAAGTCCTGCTATCAGTCTCACACTGCCTGTTGTGAGTCATCCCAGATTACAAGCTGGTGCCAGCAGTACTCTGAAACTGGCTAGCTGTCAAGGTCACCAGTCGATGGTCTATTATTGTGACTTTCACCCGTATGCTAAACCCAAGAACTGACAAACCGGAGGCTATATTTACCACCAATAAGCCCAACTTTTAATATTCAAGCCTATTAAAAATGCATCACTTCATATTGTATTTCAAATGGTCTCTTTATATATTTATTAGAACAAATTATGCTGATCTGAGATGTTCCTAAAATTAGTTTTCAATTTTAAAATAAATTCAAATCATTTGGTTTGGTTTAAATAATTGTTTTCTAATCTCCATTTTTTCCTTGTACAAAATTTCAAAACTCTTCAAATGTAAATTCATCAAAAAAGAGGATTAAGTGGATCTGAGCAGCCCTGTAGCAACATGAGGGTGTGCCTAAGCCATAGATGAACTTTAATTGATCCGGTTTGTATAATGAAATTGACAGTTCAGAGCACCACAAATCAATCTGTGGGAAAACACGCACATACTCTGAAATCACACCAGCACTTACTTGTATCTGGTGGTAGACGTCATCTTCTCGTGGTTCTCCAAGAACCTCTGAAACTTCTCTTTGGATTCCTTGTATTTAATCCTGGCCTCTTCCTTTTCCTCCTTCTCGGTTTGGACTTTGTAGGCATTGAACGCCTGCTTCTTTTCGCTCAGCTTAGGAAGCGCACTGTTGATGGGAGAGCAACATACTTAATGCCATAGATGAGACTTGTTACATCAGCGAAACACAGTGAGAAACGATAATCATCGGAGAATACTGTACCTGTAGCGAGGATCATTGATAATCATTTTCATGGCCTGTTCCCATGAGGAGTTTGAGGAAACACCCTAAAATGAAGAGAATACGAGGTTACACCAAATAAAAAAGGTGCATCTCCATAAACTAGAATATTTACTAGAGGTTGTGCTAGACAAGTTTTTTGTCCGCCATTTTGACCAAAAGGATAAAAAAAAAAATCTGGTCATAATCTATTTTTACCCATCAATTTTTTTTAAAGGATAGTATTTTAATACATATTCGATAGTTATTTTTATTCATTTTAAATATTCCATCAGAAAGTTGAACAGAGAACTACATATAAAAATGAAATTAAACAATTGCACTTAAAATACAAATACACGCTGTAGCCTGAATGCACAGTCTCAAAAGTTTCTCCTGCTCTGCATGGAACTGAAACGTTCACCCATTTGTGCGTAATCAAATAGTGGGATTGCTGCAGAGTATATTGTCATGAGATTTAGGATTTTTGCCTCAGACAGATGACTTCACGTCTAACCAGCCGCGCCGGACACAGTCGCCCTCCAAAGCCTCAGTAACTTTTTAACGGCACGTCAGCTCCCGGTTAGCGAGATGCATTGAATACGGCGTCTGGGTCTGAGATGGTGCTTTTGTGGGAATCCTTTCTTTAAATGGTTTAGTTACCTACTTCGTGCGTAAAGTTGAAACTATTTGCACATTTGCACCAAGTGTTCAGAGGTGTGGATATTAATGTCAAAATGACGGATAGCCTTCAGATTATTTAGTTACCATTCTAAAAAAAAACAGTCAAATGCAGAATATATTCGGTTAACCCTTGGTATTTACATATATACACAATGGCTTACAGCTGATGAAAAACCAAAATTACGTTATGAAAGTTAGACTTAAGACCAATACTTTATTACAGAAATGTTATTTTAAGGCCATGTTATAGAACTATGTAGAACACTACGGACCTGACAGTTGTACAACCCAGTCACTGACATCTTCCACAAGGAGGGTAAGCCTTTAAAAGTTATTGCTGGCTGTTCAAAGAGTGCTGTATCAAAGCACACTGATTGAAGCTTGAGTGGAAGGAAAAACGACCTTTTATCTGCTACCGTTTTTTCATCCACTTAACTTTTCTTTCAATATGTTTGGTCATTCCAGCTTCTAAATCAATAACCTTTTGTGGCTCACCATCAACGTGGAGGGTTGTCAATGACTGACTGTTGGACATCTGTCAGGTTCGTATTCTCTATTTGATTGTGTGAAGCCATGATATATAATTTCTGCATTAAAAAGCCATATGTATTATCTAAATGTTCTAAGAAGTTGAAGTTTGGTTTAATTACCTGTAGCCTACATTATTTAAATCAGTATAAATATATCATATAAAAAAATAACCCTTCTTGAACCTACCTAGTAAAATAAATCAAGATTTAAATTATGTTCTAATTTACTGAAATGCACCTGTAAACTTGTAAATATATAAAAATTACAACTCAAGGAAAATAACCTTTTTCATCATCATGAAAAAGGACAAAAAGCAATTTTCTTAATTACCTAAAGCTGCTTGTTTAAGAGGTGTGGAGCGGCAATAATTCAAGTAGGGCTTATATAAGCGCCCTTTCTTTATAAGCATGCCTCTCTCAGAAAGTGACTCCATCCATTATGGACTGATTCAACCACGCGCCTTTCTCGTCACTTGTCACAGTTATTCTAACTCACTGAGGCATGCCACTTTCTCTCACTGTCTTAATCCCAGCCAGCCCTCTCTGCCTGTGATGCAATAAAGCTAATCATAAAGACAGACCCATTAAGATCTTGAAGGAAATGGCAAGCAATCTCAGAGGAGAGCTTTGTGCACAAAATTAAAAAGCACCTAAATATAGCAACAATCGAGGTGGGGTGCGCTTGGAACGCCTTGCTACTTGTAAACAACACAGCCACAGCAACAGGAGGTGAGCTTAAAAGACCTCCCAAGGGCTGAAAGGAGGTGGATTAGATTGAGATCAGGATGCAAAGGATGTGACGAGAAACTCATAAAAGCTCATCAGACACAGAGATAGCTAAAACATCTCAAGTTTGGAGGAGAGCACATGTTGTATGTCACATGTTTCACACAATTAGAGAGAAAGGTGTAACAGCAAAGCAGCTGAAAGTGGACAGTCAATATAAAAAAGAGATGGAGCATTTTAGATTCCCATAAACCAAAACGACAACAATGGCAGTCTTCTAGCGGGAAGAATAATTATACTACAACATCCTGTTATTTATTATCCTTAATTATGCAAGAAACGATTTACCTACTTTTGTGACAAAATAAAAATTCTTACTCTGAAGCTTTAAATAAAAAAATAGTTCCTATAAATTCATCTGACCTAGCAAACACAGACCACCAACATCTGGCCCATGTTTTTTTTTTCTGGTTTAAAGCATAAATCTGATTTCTGGAAATCATCTAATCCACTGGTCATTTAGTCTATAAGGGACTACTGGGACCAATTTGAAAATTGACAATGCACCCTTCGATATCTTAAAATTTCAAAACCAGTACTTTAATTAAACCTGGTGGCAGGGTAAAACAAAGCTTTAGACCAAAGCTGATTTTAAATCGTTCTTTGCCAGGTTTATAAAGATTTTGTTGGCAGACTACAGGAAGAATAAAAGATGAGAGGAGTAAGAAAGACCCCATGTTGGCACATTTAGGCTGAGAGCTGACAGTTATGCTTGTTTTTACACATTCACACACAGTAAAGGCAGGATATGCTAAGATAATTTGGCTGAGTTAACTAAGCTTGCAAATGGCGCTGCAGTCTGAAGAAGAAAAATAAGTCCTGAAATGTGTCTATAACATTATGTGTCGGAAATTGCTTTTATGGCAAATAAGATCAAAACCTTCTCTGACTTATTTTTTTATGATGCATCATGTATGATTACAGATGCATTAATTTTCCTTCATTTCCTTTAGGTCAAGATAGCTGTCTGGTGGCTTGGCTCACCTTCTCTTTCAGCAGCTCTTTAAAGGCCTGTTTGGCTTCTTCTTTTGTGTTCCACTTATAAACTTTCTTCTGAAGTTCAGGTCGCTCTTCTTCTTTGACTTCGACACTGTAAACGATTGAGAATATTAATAGAATTAGTTAAATCACTCGTATTATAAGCACGTAATATTTATTACATTCAATGACCCTAATTAACATCAAAAGTCAAATAAGAGTCATTGTGGATCTCTGTGGATATTAATATTGCACAAGAATAGATCAGTTTGATTCTAGCGCCACTTTGCTGGTCCGAGCCAGAAGTCCAGGAGAAAACGGATACCAAGAGTGCATTTCTCAATTAAAAACAAAAAAGAATAAACTAATATGAAAATGTGAAACATTAGTAAATGTAAATTAAGATCTAGTGAGGAAAATCTTGGCATATTTATGACCTAAAATGCAATTGTTCTTTGAAATGGTAAAGAAAATAACGAGTACCTGTAGAGAACCCACACATGCACAGGGAGGACACGAAAACTCCACGCAGAAAGACCCAAGGCCGGGATTCAAACCCAGGACCTTCTTGTTGCAAAGCGTAAGTTCTAGCAGCTGCTCACTGTGGAGCCAATACTAAAAGCAGATTCCTTAAAGATGATGTTGCTGATCTTTGAAAACTTTTTACAGGTTCAGATCAGGCCGATTCTAAAAAAGGTATCTAGAATCCCCCCCCAAAAAGTTTAAAATATAATTTTCACTCAACATAAAATTGTAAACTCAAGTTTTAGTATGGCAAACCAGAGGTAAACCCTGTCAATTACATATAAAGCAATTACAAATATACATTTATTACGTTTTATTAGATTGTTGTCAGAACAGTGTTTCTCAACCTTGGTACTCAAGAGCAGCCCTGCATGTTTTAGGTATTTCCCTGCTTTAACACGCCTGCTTCAGATGATTGCAGTTCAGCAAAAGCCTGTTAATCAGCCATCAATTGAAATCAGGTGTGCTGATTTCTAAAAGCTCCTTTTAGAAAAGGAACCTAATAAAATTATAAAAACTAATTCTAGACTTTTCCAGACTTGGGTAAGAACCCGGAGGAGAAACATTTTCTATTTACATTTTAAAACATTCAGGTTTGTACGTAAACAATTCTACCTAATAAATAAATACAATAATAATAATAATAATGTTTGCCAGACGTGTAATATTTATATTAATGTGAAGTTTTAGTTTAAAACAGGGTCAACTGTTGTTTACCTGGGTTTGCTCTCTGCCACGACTGTATTCTCTAAGGAAGTCACAGGTGCCTCCACAGCCTTGACCTCAGATGTTTGATGCACGGTCACCTGGGACGGCTGCTCCTCTGGGACTGCCACAGCCGTTTCCACCTCCTTTACAGTCGCCATGGCGGCTGTATTTTTATCGGCTTGGACTGTAGGAGCTGCAGTCGTTCCAGGGGCCACTGTCTCCGTTGTTCTGAAATCAAACCATCATGATGAAGCCTCACACATCAATACTATGCATGTGCCAATAATAAGGTTTTTCACAGTATAATAACCTCAAGTGTAAATAACGTTTTCACCGGATTAACATAAAATGAATGTAAACTATGTCCTAAATACTTTCAATTAAATCAGAAAAGAAAAAAAATATATTCCAACTGCTGCTAAAACAATTTACCATATCCATCATTAACATGTTTATGTCTTGCAAACCCTTTGCATTGTTACTCTGATTTTGAGACCAGGTCATGATCAAAAGCTATAAATAAACATGATAAAACAGATGGTTTCTTTCAGCCAGCTAATTGCCAGTGTGCAGCAACAGGTGATGAAGGGGGAAAGTCCAACTATTCTTGGACAGAAACTCTGGTCACTCTTATTTAGAGGATTTTAAACAGCATGAATGCTATGATGGGCATTGCTTCAAACCTTGGTATCGGTAACCAGACTGTGTCTCATGATTACCAAATGAAAATTGTTGGGCTCTTGATGTTACATAATGGAGCAAAGAGGAGAAACAGATGGCAAAAAGAACGACTTACCCACTCTCCTCTGCTTTGATCATAGCTGGAACATGAAAAGAAAGTAACAGTTAATGAGGTTTCTGCTTCCTTTTTAATGCAAAATATAAAGTACCCAGCAGAAATCAATGCACATAACAAGCCAAGATGTTTCCTTTAAAATTCCTTTCTGATCTTTGTACAAAAGTGATTCACGAACTCATTTATGCTTTTAATATTTTGTTGTACATGCCAGCAGACGGATCAGTGCGTCTTGCTCAGACTCTTAAGTTTAACATAAGCTTGAAAATATGAGACAGCATATGTCTACCTTCCAGATCCTCCAGCTCTTTGGGTTTGGTCCATCTGGACTCCTTAGTCTGAGAGTTGTAATAGTAAGGCTTCCCTGTGTCAGACTTGTACTCCTTCCAGGGACATTTGGACAGCATTTGCTAGAAAAAAAAAACAGAAAAATGTCATGTTCATTTTGGGATCATCTTCATAAGCAGAATGCCATGATTAGCGAAATAATCATAAAAGTGTGTACCTCTGCAGGAGATTTTAGTTCGTCTGGTTTCTCCCATGTGGACTGTTTGGTTTCTGTGTTGTAATAATAAGTTTTCCCATCTAATGATTTGTGTTCTGTCCACACAGATTTCTAAGGGAAAACAAAAAATAACAAATACAGTGAAGCAGCTATTAAAAGTTAGCCACTTTTAATCAATATATAATACTTAATCAAATTTGAACACTTGAATTGTCTTTTGGATGAACGTGTGTGCCAACCTTCTTTTGCTGTTCTTCCTGTGGGGATCCATTTGTTGCACTCTGCAGAAATAAAAGAAACAAGTTAACGTTTGCAGGAACAAAAAACACAAGTCAACATTGTTAAAACGTATAAATTTGCATATAAAGAAAACAGTGATAGACGTACAGTTGTTCCAGGTGCAGCTGCTGCAGGGACTAAAAGAGAAATGTGATATTGAGATTAAAGCAAACCAAAGCAAAGAAACTGATTTGTAAACTGGATCTTACCTGTGGAGTCAACACCAGGCTGAAGAAACAAAAAGAAAAAACATAATATTATTTTACTGGAACAAACTTAAAAGAAAGATTTATTATAAAGAAATAGACTGATAAAAAGTCCTTTTTTTATATAAATTTTGTACAATGCGTGATGAAAACAAAGTGTGCTTCTTGATCCGTGATCACAATAAATATTCAATCACACTCAATGCATTTGTCAAAAACTCCTTAGTTAAATAAAAAGAAAATATAGTATTATTGAAGTTCTAAAACTTTAAATTACAAAAAAAGAGAACTCAACCACAAGTGGACAAGAACTCATAATTTAAGATACTATATTATTAATCCACTCCAAAGTCAATTTGTTTCAAACATATAGTTTATTTTTCTTCCAATCAACATCCTTCCTATAAAATTTGTGAAAATAACTTTTCCACGACAAACCTTTCCATTTTTGTTTTTTTTTTTGGTCGCAAAATAAGTTTTTCAAATGATGCATTTATTTAATAAGTGGTAGAATGGCCCATTCAAACCAACCTGACCCTATGTGAAAGAATGATTGCCCCTAATAACTAATCAAGCATTTGCAAATTTCCAATGAATCTTTTATATCACTGTGGAGGAATTTTACTCCATTAATTTCTTTTCTAAATTGTTTTACTTTAGCCACATTGGAGGGTTGTCAAACATGAAGGGCTTGTTTAGGGTAATGCAATAACTTTTCAATCAGGTTTAAGTCCAGACTTTGAGTAGACCACTCCAGGTCCTGTACACCATCAGAACATTCGTTTGACAGTCTGACTGTTCTTTTTCTAAAATGGTGAGATAGTTTTAGACCAGATGCAATCAAATGCAGAAATTCATCAAGACCCTTTTCTTTCTAACCAGTCCGGAGAATATTTCCTCCAAAGTATTGGGGATTGTCAAGATGTTTTGAAGAAAATCTGAAAAGGGAATTTGGTGTCCTTTTTGGTCTGCAATGGATTTAGCCTTGAAACCTTTTCAATGATTGATTGATGTCAGTGATTGTGTTTCTTAGCTGTTCTTGTGCATCCTTCCGTAGGGGCTTGACAGGGTGCTTATTTAAAACTTCATGCTGTCAAACAGATTCTGCACAAGCGATTCCTTGATTCTGCTGGTCTGGCAGCAACACCCAACCAATTTATTTAATCTAGGTTAGGCCAAGAAATTTGAACCAAGTAAATTGGGGTATTGATCTTTAATTATGGTTGTTTTTTTGACTACGCTTTCCCCCCCTCCCCCCAGTAGATAAAATCACCAGGGCGTCGCGTGGTGTAGCGGCCGCCCCATACACAGAAGAAAAACTCCTCAATGTGGCTGTCTCCTGTCTGGGAACTGTCAATAAAGGCCACTAGTGCCAAAAAAATAAAATAAAATAAAACTTCAATTAAATCAACATTTAAAAACTACATTTTCCATTAATTGAGTTTATTTTGTGTCATTTCAAAATACGTGTGACATAAGTGTGACAAAAGAGCAACACCAGAAGAAATCTATAAGGGGACAAACACTTTTCCGTGGCACTGTATTTGTTGTTTTAATGCTTCATTTGGCATTTACTGCATTGCAGGTGATTTTTGAGCTTTGTGAAGCAAACATTTAAAGAGAGATATGGTGAGACGTACGGGTCCTGTCGGCTGAACAGTTGCAGGTGGAATACGGGGGGGCAGCATCATTCCCGGGATCATGGGGGGTAACATGCTTGGCATCTAATAAAAGAAGCATCATGAAACATTCAGACATTTTCATACTACTGCCTCCAAACACAAGGCTTCAGACACAATAAGAGAGTGTGAGATTGTCAGCATGATGGGCTGCTTGTAACTTTAGGGAGAAGGTGAGACTGTAGTCAAGTCTGCTGTGCTAATTTAATCATGTGCTAACACGGCTTATGATCTGTGCAGTGCAAACACAACACGACTTTGATCCTCATCTACTTTACAAACTTGTGACTCTTTATATTGACTCTCTTTCTGAGATCACACCTTCTTAAAAAGACAGACAAATGCTTACTGAAATGGGACACAATTCTGCTTACTGAGTAAATAAAATAAAACGACCTTATAAATAATTGTTGCTAAAATGGTTTACTTTTAGAACAAATATGCAATTTCACCTAATTGCTTTCTCTATTAAATACTCCGTTAAATATTTTTATTTGGTGCAAGTCCTGTATTTTCCTCAACTCCACTAGAAAGAAAGAAGAAAGGCAATACATGAAAATTTCAACTGGCAATTATGATGCCATTTCCAATTCTTACAACTGTGTTTTGTAAATTCTAAAGGATACCATTTCCAAACTCTACTCCCTTTTCAATGCAATAGGACAGCATAAATATATTCAGTTTAGTTAGACACAAGGTCTTTAATAAGAAAATAAAAACTTACCTGTCCCATCGGTGGAGCAGCCATTGGTGGCATTATGCCTGGTGGCATTATTCCAGGTGGCATTGGAGTCATGCTAGGTGGTCGTTGTCCCATAGGGGGTATTCCCATGGGTGGGAAGTGAGGTGGTATTCCTGGTGGTCCCATCTAGCCAAGTGAAGAAACAGAGATTTTGTATTTTTAAACAGACACTGAACGTTTGAAATTGACATTTTAACTCTATAAGGTTTGGCAGCTGAAAGAAAAAAAGAGAAAAGCTAACAGTCACAAAATAGAAAAGTCTGTAAATCACTTACAAATGGAGGCGGTATCGCTGCAGGGGGCACAGCTGCATAAGGTGCCGCTTGGCTTGGGCCATTATTTGTCTCCGTTGAAGACTGCCGTGAATAAAAACCACATTAGGTTAGTGAAGTTCTAACTATCAAAAAAAAAGCAAAGAATTAGATATAGTTTAGCCTTTCACAAAAACTAAAAGGTTAATAAACTAGATTTTACTGTTTTATTGTCAGATTTATTATAAGACAAATCAAACCTAATTTATGGGGGGGGGGGGGGGGGTCTAATGGTAAGAAATAATTGTGTCTCTCTTATTTTTGGGTTACCTTACATGTTCTAGATAGGATTTAGGTCCAGAAACTCAAAGATCATTAACATTGGTTTCATATGGTCATATTTCTGTGTTAACTTGACCATATGTTGTTTCATACTATCTTGTTGAAAGACAGTCCACCTCTGACACCTCATAGGCCACCAGATTTCTAATTATATTCTCCTGGTACTTCAAAGAGTTCATGATACCATTCACTCTAACTACGTACCCATAAAAATTTTTTTTTTAATTATCAGGGTCACAACATCACAGATCCTCCACCAAAATATTTGTCTCATCTAACTAGAGCACAGGTTAAAGGCCTGGAAAGTGTTCATGTTTGTGATGGCAAGACAGAAAACCCTTTTCCTGGAATGCCTCCCAAACAACGTTTTGCCATTTAGATCCTGCCTACTGGTTGTTATGGAAACTTGATAAACCCAAGATCCCGCTCCCCAGGAAAAGAGAAAGATTACTAATTAAAAGTTCAAAGAAACTTGTCAACTTGAAAAAGTACAGCATAGTTTTCTTTCTCTCTTAGTTTCACTTTAGAGATTTTTTTGTTTGGGGGGGCAATTGTATTAGGGTGATAGACATCTCTTTTTGCGTTTTCCACATAATGGTCTCACTGTGTACAGTGTGCCTTACATATTGGGGCCAACACCAAAAAATACTAAAGACAACCCTTTTCAATGTGGGATCAATTTCAACATTCTGAGGGTTTAAAAAGCTGGTATCGTCAGTAAGTCATTCCAACTTCATCCTTCAAACAACCATGAACACACAACGTCACTTAACGGATGAGCAGCACTAGGGTTGTGCCATCACGATGGAGAGCCACCATCGTAATGCCACCGCCCCATTATTAGTAATATCAAAGGATACTTTTACTTATTTCATAAAAATTCTGATCAAATAGGAATAGCACTCATGTAAATAACAATGAGTTATTTACATGAGTGCTATTCCTATCCTTTTTCACTGAAAAGATTCTAACAATTAGACGGTTAATCTGTACCTCAATATCGAACCCACAACCAGTGCCATCCCCAATCAACAACAATGTAGAGAAAATGTCTGAATTCCACGAATTAAACCAGAACAGCCTTGAAAAAATCATTATCCAATTAAGCTCCTCCTCCTGCTGTCTTGATATCCTACCCACAGCTTTTCTAAAGAAGGTTCTTCCTGTTATTGGTTCTGATCTTGTTCAAATAGTGAACTCATCAATGCTATCAGGTGTCTTCCCTCAGGCTTTAAAAACAGCAGTTATTAAACCACTGCTAGAGAAGAAAAATCTGGACAACACGTTAATGCAGAACTACAGGCCGATCTCTAATCTCCCATTCATCAGTAAGATTATTGAAAAAGCTGTGTTTCAGCAGTTAAATGGCTTCATAACAATGACAAACCGTTTTGATGCTTTTCAGTCTGGTTTCCGTGCTCACCACAGCACCGAGACTGTCCTCGTCAAAGTATTTAATGACATCCGCATAAATACAGACTGTGGAAGAACCACAGTGCTGGTTCTGTTGGACCTCAGTGCAGCATTTGACACTGTTGATCATGATATTTTATTGGAACGACTGGAGAGCTGGGTCGGACTCTCTGGTACACTACTTGGCTGGTTCGAGTCTTACCTAAAGAACAGGGACTTCTATGTTTCAATAGGAAACTTTTCATCAGAACGAACAGAAATCACATGTGGGGTGCCCCAGGGCTCCATCCTGGGGCCCCTCTTATTTAATATCTACATGCTCCCACTAGGCAAGATTATAGCAACCAATAATATTAGCTACCATAACTACGCAGATGACACTCAGCTCTACATTACAATGTCACCAGGTGACTCTGAACCCATTCAAACCCTAAATCAATGCATTGACCAAATAAATGGATGGATGTGCCATAACTTTCTCCAGCTGAATAGAAACAAAACTGAAGTGATTATTTTTGGACCCAAGGAGGAACGATCAAGAGTCAGCACACAGCTTCAATTAATACAGCTAGAAACTACTGATCAGGTTCGTAACCTAGGTGTAGTAATGGACTCAGACCTGAACCTCCAGGGTCACATAAAGGCAATAACAAGGTCAGCGTTCTATCACCTGAAGAACATCTCTAGGATTAAAGGACTGATTTTGCAACACGACCTAGAAAAACTCATCCATGCGTTTATCTTTAGTCAGATTGATTACTGCAACAGCATCTTCACAGGTCTGCCTAAAAAGTCAATCAGACAACTGCAGCTGATCTGGAACGCTGCCGCTCGCGTCCTCACTAGAACCAGGGAAGTGAAGCACATCACCCCAGTTCTAAAGTCCTTACACTGGCTCCCTGTAGCTCAGAGAATAGACTTCAAAATACTTTTACTAGTTTATAAATCATTACATGGCTTAGCACCAAAATATGTTTAAGACCTGTTGTCATAGTACCAACCACCAAGACCACTCAGGTCCTCCAACTCTAGCCTACTAAACATCCCTAGACTCAGAACTAAACATGGAGAAGCAGCTTTCAGTTTCTATGCTCCCCTTATCTGGAACAGACTTCCTGACGAGTGTAGAGCTGCTGAAACTCTGAACTGCTTTAAATCTAGACTAAAAACCCATCTGTTTAGAATTGCCTTTGAGTAAATGCTTGATGTTATATGTATGAAATGTGTTCATGCTCTCTTGCTTTTTTTATTTTTCTCTTGCTTTATTGTGTATCATGTGTAATGTGTGTTTCTTTTATGTGTTTCTTTTAAATCACCAAATCATGTAAAGCACCCTGAATTACCCTGCTGTTGAAAGTGTGCTATACAAATAAAATTGCCTTGCCTTGCCTTGAATAGATTTAATCAAATTAAAAGGTTAAATAATTCCAAACTCTGTGATAGATCAATACATTTCAAGACTTATTATTTATTAGCTGTTCCCATAAATTTAATTGTAAATATCCAAACATAGGCATATATCTTAAGAGATAAAATTATTATTGATTTAATGATTATCCATGACAAAATTTGATTGTTTTACCACTTGGTAAATAAAATTATCCCCAAAAATGTCGATAGATAGATAGATAGATAGATAGATAGATAGATAGATAGATAGATAGATAGATAGATAGATAGATAGATAGATAGATAATATGCAATATGATACAAATTTCTGTAAAACTGGTTTCTTTCATTGGTGTGTTGTAATATTCTAATTTTAAATGTGTTTTCATTAGCTGTAAGTGGAAAGTCCTCACGATTAACGGCTTGAAAACATCAGTGTGTGTGTAATTAATCTATGTTATTAACTTAATGACTTAACGAACTGAGTGACTGAAATAAATTAACATTCAATAATATTCTAATTTATTGAGCCATCTACTTTCAATACGACAAAGGTTTTCTATCGCATAGGTGTTGTACAAAGTACTATGGTGTAATAACCATGTCTGTAAAGATGTAATAAAAACCTGTGGTATCACTTATATCCTGTCAACTTTTGTTCTCAGTCATATATTTTATTTTAAAAATTAAAACAAATTTACAGTAAAACTATATTTACTTTCTGAATATTGTTGAAATCTGAATCATAACTTTTCACTATGAATGAATAAATAAATAAATTTACTTAAGTCTCCAACCCCATCATTGATAATACATTAAGATAAAAGAATGGACAAAGATGTTGAAGCAAAGTAATAAAATGCAAAATCATAGATTCCATTAAAACACTTAATTTAAATAAATCCACCAAACTGTATACCATTTCAGACTGGATTGTAAACATAACATAATGACAAAGGGATGTGTAATTGTAATAGTTAGCCTCTAGCTAATAAAAGTGCTACTAGTCATGATGAATGAGCACAGGCTCCGTCTAAACTCTGGGGCAGAATAAGTCAATGTAAAGCTGAATTTTACTAAACCGACTAGGTTTAAATCAGCAGCAGCTTGAGTAATGGGTCATAATTGAACATTGCATTCACAAAGCGAAATGCCCGCTGCAATTTCTAACCGACTCATCTTCGATCAGCAACGGTTCCAGTTGATAGTCCGTGACATGGTGGTACGAAAATGTCGCTATCTTAGCCCAGAGCTAACACGGCATGCTAACTAGCGCCGGTCACCACGGTTCCACTCACCAGGAAGGCTAAGAAGCGGCTTCCAACCACACAAAGAAAAACCGAAGAGTGAAGTCTCAATTATTGTTCTTTTTTTCCGGAGCATTACTAATAATTTAAAAAAAACTTATCTTTCAAGCAGGTCCACTCACCATGTTGACGGCAACCTCCGAGGGAATCTATCACGTTTCAACAACGATCGCAGTGATTGGTCTAACTGGCCTCTGACGCAAAGGAGCAGAGGTGAAGGTTTCTGTTGTGTCAGTCTGCGACGGAAAAACGCATAAAAGCGCAACAACGCCATTCAGCCCTGATTATCCGATAATAATAATAATAATAATAATAATAATAATAATAATAATAATAATAATAATAATAATAATAATAATAATAATAATAATAATAATAATAATAATAATAATAATAATATCCTGCACAGTGGAGCAGTTGGTAGCCCCTTTGCCTTGTTGCAAGAAGGTCATGGGTTTGAATACCATCCTGTTTTTTTATTGCATATTCTCCCTGAGCTTGAATGGGCTCTCCCTGGGTACTCCAGCTTCCTCCCACAATCCAAAAGCATGACTGTTAGGTGATTTAGTCTTCCTAAGTTGTTCTTAGGTATGAGTGTTTGTGTGCATGGTAGTTTGTACTGTGTGTCTCTATGTTGCCCTGCGACTGACTTACAACCTGTTCAGGGTGTACCCTGCCTCTCGCCCATTGACTGCTGGAGATAGCCACCAGCCCTGTTAAGACCCTGCAAAGATGAGCGGGTATAGACAATGATTGGATAATTAAAAATAATAATAATAATAATGAGAAGCTCAATCCGGGGATGTTGTTGAGATTGACAAAAAGATTTTGAAATTTTGTGCCATTTTGCCATTTTGTTTCAAGTTAAAATGGCACATCATTATGATATGCTTAATACTTGAAGTTAAATATTGACTGTAGTGTTTTGATATGACTTGAATAAATTTGATTAAGTATTTATAAATGACTCAGTATGTATTGGACTTGTTAACAACATCAAGCGTCTTGTGAATCTTTACTAGATAAGCTGAAATGGGCTGAACTAAAAAAAATGTCACACCTAGTCACAGACTCCCTGCCTAAATCAAAATGCATTTTAATTAAAAGGGAAAACAAACCACTTAGGTACAGCTCTTGCTATGTAAAATCTTATTTATAAAGCTAAAGGAAGAGCTTTGGCATATCCTCAACACATTCTAATTCTACACAGAAAGGTTTTCTACACTCAAAAACATTGTTCAAATGTTGATTCACTTCAATCATCACAAACAAAACACAAAACCTCAATGTCAATAAAAACACAAAATCATAAAGACAATAATTGTTAAGAAAGATGTATTTAAGCTGGTCTTTACACTTGTAAGATTCCCCCTCTTCTTATTTCAGATGCGGAAGCAGGAACCAATTTCAAAAGCTGTAATGACTGTTTTCAAGTTGCAGCAAAATTACCTCAGTGTATTGGGATTAACTGGGAGAACTGGCTATGAGTTTCCAAATATTGCATTCGGTGACACTGCTTTCTTGACCATTCAGGAGGATGAAATTAAAGTGACAATTTGTAAGTGGTCACATTCACATCATAAGCTTTTCCCAGAACTGTTACTTTGAGCATAAATAGGGTCAGGTAGTAACTTTTAAATGCAATTTTTGTGATGATAAAGATTATGATGATATAATGATAATGTTGGACAAAGAAGCAATATATATAATATCAAATTTTTTCCAAAATATTAAAATAGAAAGACAAATGCACACGGTGTACAGATAAACTACATCCCGCTCAGTGCCATTGTTTTCTAGGGTCCATAGGATTTAAAGTGTTATTGAGGTGTGAAGCGTGCAACAAAGAGCTAGGAGACGGATGAGCCCTCACTTGGGGACAGACTGCAATAAACTCTGATGCATTTCCTGACAAGAATGGAAGAATTCCCAATCAATTCTCCTAACAAGGAAAAAGAAAAAAGGGGGAGCAGTAGTAATGGATGGAGCTTCACCATAATGATAGGAGTCAATCAACCGCATCAAAAGACACAAAAATAGACAGACAGGCAAGCAGACAGACAGACAAAATGTCCTGCAAAACTATTCATACACCTTGCATTTTCTCACGTTTTTTATTTTGTTGGAATTTTATGTTTTTTTCAATTTTAAGTAAAAAAAGAGTGGCATGCAAATCTGTTCCGACCCTTTTACTATGACACTCCTGACCAATATCAATTACCTTCATAAGCCACCTTTTTAGTATATTGAGTCCAGCTGTGTGTATCATGTTATCAGTATGAATCCAGCTATTCTGTGAAGGCCTCAGAGGTTTGGTAAAGACAGTCAGCAAACAGCAGCAGGGTTAGAATGTAAGACATTATCCAAAGCCTTTAACATGTCACAGAGCTCTGTTTCAACCCATCATCTGAAAATGGAAATGGTGTGGCCCTACTGCAAACCTACTAGGACATGGCCTTCCACCTGAACTGACTGACCAGGCAAGAAGAGCTTTGATCAGAGAAGCAGACAAGATGCCAATGGTAAGGCTGATGTTTTTGTCAGCAGGAAAAGGGAAGCGAATCAGTTGAGGAGACTATGGGTGAAGTTAAGTACAGGGGGATTGTAGAATGAAAATGTTTTTGCTGGCTGTGGCATACTTGAAACTGGGATGGAGGTTTACCATCCAGCAGGACAAGTACCCAATACAAGTAAAGGTTAGAATCAAACCATTTTAATTTGTTGGTCAAGGTCTAGAGCTGAATCCAGTTGAGGATCTGTGTTTGTGGCAATACATTTAAAATTCAGAGATGTTCTTCATCAAGCCTGACAGAGGTTGAGCTAATTTTGGAAGGAAGATTTGATAAAAGTAAGTAAGTGTAAGTTTCATGCATGCAAAGCTGGCAGAGACACCCAAAAGACCTGCAGCTGTAACTAAGGGAAAAGGTTCAAAACGTTTGTTTTTGGAAACCATGCTTTATTTTCCTACCACTTCTAAATAATGTAGCTCTTTGTACAGGTCCTTCTCAAAAAATTAGCATATTGTGATAAAGTTCATTCTTTTCCATAATGTAATGATAAAAATTAAACTTTCATATATTTTAGATTCATTGCACACCAACTGAAATATTTCAGGTCTTTTATTGTTTTAAAACTGATGATTTTGGCATACAGCTCATGAAAACCCAAAATTCCTATCTCAAAAAATTAGCATATTTCATCCGACCAATAAAAGAAAAGTGTTTTTAATACAAAAAAAGTCAACCTTCAAATAATTATGTTCAGTTATACACTCAATACTTGGTTGGGAATCCTCTTGCAGAAATGACTGCTTCAATGCGGCGTGGCATGGAGGCAATCAACCTGTGGCACTGCTGAGGTGTTATGGAGGCCCAGGATGCTTCGATGGCGGCCTTAAGCTCATCCAGAGTGTTGGGTCTTGCGTCTCTCAACTTCCTCTTCACAATATCCCACATATTCTCTATGGGGTTCGGGTCAGGAGAGTTGGCAGGCCAATTGAGCACAGTAATACCATGGTCAGTAAACCATTTACCAGTGGTTTTGGCACTGTGAGCAGGTGCCAGGTCGCGCTGAAAAATGAAATCTTCATCTCCATAAACCTTTTCAGCAGATGGAAGCATGAAGTGCTCCAAAATCTCCTGATAGCTAGCTGCATTGACCCTGCCCTTGATAAAACACAGTGGACCAACACCAGCAGCTGACATGGCACCCCAGACCATCACTGACTGTGGGTACTTGACACTGGACTTCAGGCATTTTGGCATTTCCTTCTCCCCAGTCTTCCTCCAGACTCTGGCACCTTGATTTCCGAATGACATGCAAAATTTGCTTTCATCCGAAAAAAGTACTTTGGACCACTGAGCAACAGTCCAGTGCTGCTTCTCTGTAGCCCAGGTCAGGCGCTTCTGCCGCTGTTTCTGGTTCAAAAGTGGCTTGACCTGGGGAATGCGGCACCTGTAGCCCATTTCCTGCACACGCCTGCGCACGGTGGCTCTGGATGTTTTTACTCCAGACTCAGTCCACTGCTTCCGCAGGTCCCCCAAGGTCTGGAATCGGACCTTCTCCACAATCTTCCTCAGGGTCCGGTCACCTCTTCTCGTTGTGCAGCGTTTTCTGCCACACTTTTTCCTTCCCACAGACTTCCCACTGAGGTGCCTTGATACAGCACTCTGGGAACAGCCTATTCATTCAGAAATTTCTTTCTGTGTCTTGCCCTCTTGCTTGAGGGTGTCAATGATGGCCTTCTGGGCAGCAGTCAGGTCAGCAGTCTTACCCATGATTGCGGTTTTGAGTAATGAACCAAGCTGGGAGTTTTTAAAAGCCTCAGGAATCTTTTGCAGGTGTTTAGAGTTAACCTTTTCATGATATGCTAATTTTTTGAGATAGGAATTTTAGGTTTTCATGAGCTGTATGCCAAAATCATCAGTTTTAAAACAATAAAAGACCTGAAATATTTCAGTTGGTGTGCAATGAATCTAAAATATATGAAAGTTAAATTTTTATCATTACATTATGAATGAACTTTATCACAACATGCAAATTTTTTGAGAAGGACCTGTATTTGTTGCATTTACAGATATGTCTTTAGTTGTCATGTGATCAAATGTGGGTTAAAACAAGGAGTATGAATATTTCTAAATGGTTGGTAGGAAGTCAGGATTTTCTGCTGTTACATTTCACTGCAGCATACAAGTTCAAAAAATATTTTTGTGGCACGAATCAACGAAGCATGTCTCACAAAAATGAAACATTATTCATCCTTAAGGCTTCAGATTAACCTTCTAATCAAAGTCATGACATGTAATCGTTATTTATTACTTTGCTAAAGACTATATTCTAAATCTGTTCCTCATAAAAAGGACTACAGTATAATCAAGCAAAAGGTTTATGTGCATTGATGTTCAATGCCTAACACTGTTTGCCAGTAGCTCATTCTTGTTTGGGCTATTGATTCACAGTGTATGAGGTGGTCAATGATTGCCTCTGGCCATTTTACCCAGTGAGTCCAGCATACTGCTGACCTGCCTTACAGGCACTCTGGTCTCATCCTGACAATTGGCTTCCTGTCAAACATGGTCACATTAACTATCAACATAGCACAGTATTACATTTATAGGTTGCTTTTCAATTTCCTGTCTAAGAATAAAGGAACCATCTGTTCAGAGTTCTGTTTGGTGAA
The DNA here is from genome assembly GCA_963556495.2 of Valencia hispanica. Lineage (NCBI taxonomy): Eukaryota > Metazoa > Chordata > Actinopteri > Cyprinodontiformes > Valenciidae > Valencia > Valencia hispanica. The sequence goes on from OY747707.1 coordinate 23,927,957, forward strand.
AAAACTATGAATATGTTTATCTGCATCTTTCTTCTTATCCTGATATTTTATTAAACACAGTGAAGATTTAATATATGATGAAAAGATTCATATATATATATATTTGAAATGGCACATAATTCCTCAGTCTTAAAACAATGTACAGTGTTGGATAATACAAAACAAACAAACAAAACCTCATTGCATAACCCAACTTCTTCTTAGTATTAGCTGCTTGAGAAAGGAGATTTACTCTGAAAGCTTTCTGTGTTGTGAGTGGTTATTGATGCTATGGTCAAATGATCAATAAAAAGCAGAGTAAAAAAACAAAAACAATATTGCTTCACAGGCAACACAGTAGAGCATTATTTAATGGTGGCCTTTCTGGGTGAAATTTCCCTTGGGTGTAAGTATGAATTTTATGTAGCTCCTTTCATACAACTAAATACAGCTCAGTGTGCTGTACACCAAAACATTAAGAATCTTTTTTTTAAATTTAAATAGTCATTTAAACAGGGTCAGGAAAACTGCTAAATATAAGAAAATCTGACAAAATCAACAGAAGATTAATAAGCCGAATGACTGATTTTTCAATAAACTGGTGAAATATTTTAAACTTGGTGCTGCTCCCAAGATTGTTTAAAAATGCTTTATTTTAAAGGTTTTTACTGAACAAGCTTCTCTAATATTGTGCAGTGAGTTTCAAAGCTTCGGGGAACAATTAACAAAGTGCCTATTGTCAGTCCCCTTTCAGTTGTTGCAAACAACTTTCTATAAACTCTCAGAAGTTTACAATGTTCGCAAAGGTAGTTTGTCAGGTAACTTGGTCTTTTGTCAGGATGATCTTTATATGTAAAAATGGAGACCTTAAAAACAATTCAAAAAGTAAGTGAAAGCCAGTTTAAAGCTGCTAAAGCTGGAATAATATGGTGTCTCTTCCTGCTTTAAGTTAGTGGCTTGGCTTTGGTTGAACCCTTAAAAGACCATCCCAGTTTTTACTTATTGTTTGCGTCATAAACAATACATTTTTTTTGCTGTTTAATTGATGGGTCAGAAGAGACCTTATATGCACCTGTCTTTAATCTTGTGATTGGTCGACTACTGTCTGCTCCACAACATTTACATGGGATTGCTTCCATCACACTGTGAAATCACAAGTTCAGTCCCATTTATGTCAGAGCACCTGCTGCAGATTAAAATAATCTCTATTTTTAGCCAGATTCCTCCCTGGATTGCAATTAACACTTACAACTGACAAAGCTGTTGATTGGCTAGGACAACTTATTCACAGTTTTTTTTTTCTCTGAAAGAGTTGCTGATTTCACATGATTTAGATCAAACAGAGCCCCCACATTTTCAGTGCTCACACCCACCCACACAAATACAAACTGTTTTCTAATGTGAAGATGGCAGAAAACCTTTGAGCATTCAGTCAGACATCCCTGCTGAATGTCACAGTAAATGTCAGGCACTATATTTTACTATATTTTCATCGCTGTTTACAATTTGAATAGAAAAACATGTCAGCAATTTGCCTTTGAAGAAAAGGCAACTTTGAGGAAAAGGGAATGAGAAACATGCTGAATTACTCCACATTGATTCACCTTAGAACATGCTACGGTTAGGGTGCCATAACATGTGACCTTTGGGGCGGCTGTAATACAGTGGTAAAGTTGACTGCATGCGACCTGGAAACCGTGGGTTTGATTCCTGCTTCTGCCAAGAGTGAGAACGAAAAGATACAGCGAGTCTAGCCCTCTTCGGTACAACCTTTCTGAAGACCCGAGGTCATCTGAGAGCTTAGATTACGGGTGTCAAACTCCAGTCCTTGAGGGCCGGTGCCCTGCAACATTTAGACATGTCTCTGTTTCAACACACCTGAATCAAATAATTAGGTCATCAACAGGACCCCATAGAACCTAACTGCCTGCTAGGATTTACCATTTGATTCAGGTGTGTTGGACCAAGAACACATCTAAAGGTTGCAGGACCTTGCAGCCATTGAGGACTGGAGTTCGACACCTCTGTTTGGATGTTTTTAAAAGCAGTCTAAAGACAAATGTAGTCAGTTTCACTGTTAGTAAAAGCTTCTAGCTATTCCCTTTTTCTTATAGTTTTTTTTCCAAGTTTAGCTACTTTTACTTATTTGTATTTTATTGCTATGTTACTATTTGAGTTATTGATAATCATGGCAAGTACTGTTATGTTTTAAGAACATTGCTCTTTACTATTTTAGATTTTATCATTATTTATGTTTACTTATTTTAAACTTAACTAGCGTATTAAAATACATTTTAATCTTTTCATCTTCCAACTGAGACAATCTACATGTATCTCCAGTGTTTCCTTGTTAATCTAACCTACACAACTGTGTTTCCACAGTCCCTCAATATAACTGATTGATTTCTCTTACTTTTAATTCCTTATTGTTTTATTACCAATAAATTTTTTTTGTCCGTTTACTTGATTTGATCTTTTCATAGTATGTGTCTCTAGTGCTTAAATGGCAGTCTTTCTATTTTTAAACTTTTTAAGGTTAAAGCACTTTGTTGTGTTGCATGAAAAGTACTCCTCAAATGAAGTTTGATAGATATATTTTGTTACGGACCTTGCTTTGTGCACTGGTCTTGAGCCAAGGGGCCATCCTCAAACTGTTTCTACAGAGTTGGGAGCATTAACCTGTCAAAAATATTTTTGTATTAAACGTTCCTTGAGGACAACCTGAAAAAAACAATTAAAACCACGATCCTTCCTTCATGTTTGGCACAATGCTGCCAGAAAAGTTTCATTTCAAACACTTCCATTGGGTTACTATACAGGAAAGTAGGATTTGTCACACCAGAGGACACAAAAAATGAATAATGATAAAAATAAATGTCACATTAAGGTAGAAGAACATATAAAAATGTTGTGGCCTTTTTTTAAATCCCAGAACTGTTGCATTTTTAAACAGATTTAAACACTTTTTATATCTAATTTATCTCATACAACTGATTGCCACATTTATAAATTAGCCACCATCAAGGAGAAGATGCTGACAGTCTCATGTTAGCCATTACATTTTCTACCAATAGCTAAACAGACGCAAAAAGAAAAAGATATTCAGGCTTCTACCACATCCGTTGCTCTCCAAAGGGAGCTGAGTGAGAATGTACGAAGTGTCAGATGACTGCCAAACAGCCTAAACCCTTTTTTGGAGAGCAATTTATTTTTGTTTCATTGCTTGGAAAAGGAGAGTTGTAAGGAATTAGACAGAGAATGGATCATTTCAAGAGCTTCTCATGTGACACCCCTATAACCAATCTATTAGCAATAACATACAAATTAAACAAAAAAAATAATTAAACAACCTACATCTTTTCTGAAATGCATTGACTTATAATGCACTTGCACTTATGCCTCTTTCATTCAGAATGCACAGTGTCTCTGCCTGCCTCCATTAGGCAATACAGTTTGGAATGCATGTTTCATTTAATGCATCTACTGTTGAAATGGAAGTGGTGAGTTGTTTCCATTTGAGAAGCAATGTTCAGTTGTGGACACTCTCTGGCTGCACCCTGTAATGAGAGGAAATGGCAGGGTGAAATGGGGGACAGCATTGGAACCAGAAGGAAGATGCCAGGGGATTTATGTGTAATAGCAGACTTTGAAATGGGGCTTTATGCTCCAAGTAGCTCATTTAAAATGTTGCACTGCGTATTCTGTTGCTGGAATGCATTTCACTGGCTTGGCTGAAGAAAGATGTTATGTTTCCTGTTATTCATAAAGTTTCTAAGTCTTAATATTATTTTACACTTACAAATATTTAAATTCTCTGAACGTTTTCCATTAGTTTAGGTTACAACCTTGAATAGTCGGTGTGCTTTTATTGGATTTTATGTGAAAGACCAACACAAAGCAGTGCATAATTGTGAAGTCAAAGGAAAATAATATCTTATCCTCAAACGCAGCAGTGGCTCAGGAGGTGGGGGTTTTATCCTCTAACTGGTGTGTTACGGGTTCAAACCCCTGGTCCATTTTTTTCTAGGCACTTTGCCATTGTGTCCTTAGGCAAGACACTTTACCCAGGTGGTGGTTGATTGAATGGCAGCCTCACTTCTGTCAGTCTGCCTCAGGGTAGTTATGGATACAATGTAGTTTACCATCATCATTGTGTGAATGGCTGATTGTACTGCAAAACTCTTTTGAGTCCCCTGACTTGATAGAGAGCTGTACAAGTCCAGATATAGAAGTTGTCTACAAATATAAAACAAAAAAGATTTACCCTTTTTTACTCTGTTACCCTTAGAAGAAATCCCATGCAATCAATTGTCTTCAGAAGTTACCTCATTTGAGTTCCCAGGTGTGTAATTTGTCCAGTGCACCAGTATGTACCAGGTAAATCTTTACCAACTGGATAGAAGCTGTTTTTCTTGGCTGTACCAAATGGTCTGGTTTTTGACTTTGTTGTTTACAAAGGCAAGACCACCTTCAGAGTTCCAGAAGGATACAGAAATGGAGAACAAGCTGTCTTTCAATTGGCTGAATCTGTCTCTCGAGTCGCCCACCTGTACTTTGCCACTTCCTTTGCCACTATAAACTTGCTGGACACTCTGCAAAAGGGTCTGACACTTTAATGGTGTACAGATAAAATAGTGCAACATAAAGCCTTTTAAGAATAAAGGAGGGGAGCATTGGAAGTGGTTGTTAGATGAAGTCTATAAATTAGAAATACATCAACATTTTAGCATAAATGCACAAAATATAGTGATTCGAGTTTCTCTGAAAGTGCGTTTGTTGACCTTATTGAGTTTTCTTTAGTTAAGAAACAGCAATTTAGTAGTTTCACTAATTTTTATTTTTGGCTTTTTGGTATTTTCTCTGGGGTGCACAGCTGGCAGCATGGTTGCCTTGTAACAAGAAGGTCCTGGGTTTGAATCCTGGCCTAAGGGTCTTTCTGCATGGAGTTTGCATGTTCTCTCTGAGCATGCTTAGGTTCCCTTTGGGTACTCCGGGTTCCTCCCACAGTCCAAAAACATTACTGCTATATTAATTAGGTTGATTGCTGTTTCTAAAATTCCCTTAGGTATGAGTGTGTGAGTGCAAGGTTGTTTGCGATGGACTGGTGACTTGTCCAGGATGTACCCCGCCTCTCGCCTGATGATTGCTGGAGATAAGCACCAGCCACCCCGCAACCCTGCATAGGATAGACGGTATAAATAATGGATGGATGGTATTCTCCTTTGGAATTTAATGATTGGCATGAAGTCCAATTTCACTTGTATGGTGTTCCAATGTCCACTGGAGTGGATGCATCATTGCTTAAAAATAAAAATAAAAATTCTTGAAAAATGTTTTTTTTTCCAGTATACTAATTGCATTCCAAACAAATGGGAAAGTTAAAAAATAGTGATTAGGCAACTTTTCTTCCCTTGGTAGTCAGGAGAATAAGCACCAGCTGTTCTTTGAAAGCCTCAGCGGTTTGTTAGAGAACATTAGTGAACAAACGGCATCATGAAGATGAAGGGACACAGTAGACAGGTCAGGGATAAAGCTGGGATGTATAAAGGAGTCCTATACAACAACTGCAAACCTTTCAAGACTTGGACACCCACCAGTGTCCAAATCTGACAGGCCTTTCAAGGAGGGTATCATTAGAAAAAATAGACATGAGGACCATGGTAATTCTGGAGGAGCTGCAGAGATCCACAACTCAGGAAGGAGAATCTATGGACAGGACAATTATTAATCATGCTCTCAAATATAACCATCATGTAATACCGACAAAAAGAAAACCATTAAGGAAAGAAAACTGGAATAAATCCAGTTTGCAGTTTGCCACAAGCCATGTAGGGGACACAGCAAATATGTTGAAGGAGGTGCACTTGTCAAATGAGAGCAAACTGTACTTTTTCAACTAAATGCAAAACTATGTGTGGTAGAAAATACCCCGAAAACACTATCCCTAAAGTGATGTATGATGGCGGCAGCTTACTGGAATAAAACAACTTGGTGTCATAAAGTTAAGGAGTTGCCATATGAGTTTTGAGTTCTGTGTTACTTTGGTTTTAACTCACATTTTGTAGATTGTTGTGTTTAGGACATTGTTGTGTTTGTTGTCATTTGTTATGTTCTGTTTTCAGTTTTGTTGTGTTTCCTTGTTGCTTCGACAACAGTTTCCTTTTTGTAGTCTGTCTAGAGTTTATTTCCCCAAATTTCAGTGGTCATTTTACCAATTACTTTACCTCAGAGCCCCAGTATCTAATAAGCCACTCTGTTCAGTGACTACTTTGTGTGTCCTATTGTCTCACTGGTTTGCTTTTCTGTGTTTCACTTTTTAGCTCCTGTTTTTTTTTGTTAATCATTTTATTCAATAAACACACACTTAAGAATGATTCCCACCGCCTGTGCTTGGGTCCAATTCAGCAACGGTCCGTGACATTTACAGGTTGCAAAAGACTTTGAAAGAGTTAAACTGGGCAAAAGGTTTCCTTTCCAACAGGAAAGCATCCCTAAAGCTGTTACTGTAACAAAAGGTGGTTCTACAAAGTGCTGAACCGTGGCATCCCGATGGAATGCAGATCCCATTCTGCAAATTTTAGTTTCTTTGGTTGACAACATAGCAAAGTCTGGAAAAACAAAAGAGTTAGAAATAGTTTTACCAGAGACTGTATCCATGTACTAGTTTAGTCAGGAAAGGTTATTCTTTCTAATAAAGAAATTTAGTCATGTGTATAAAACAAATCACATTAGAATGTAAACTGCATGTGTTGCTTGCTCTATTATTCATAAATGAAAACACGACGATGCTCAAAGCTCATAAGTGGAATCTCATTCCTGCTGTAGAGGTTTTTAAATGACTACAGATCTTCTATTAGAAATGAAAACCACTTAACTTAAATGCATGCTTGATGCAGACACATATTACGTCTTTGGAAATGCAGAAGGGCTTAATGAAAACACCAGTCATCTACTAAATGTCTGCAGTGTTATGTATACTAATATTCAGCCGATGCTCAAATACAAGACACATTTTTATTCTGGAGTTTTTTTTTCTTTTTCAGCTTATCTTGATGAAGAGTAAGCTGTGGATCAGATACAGCTTTTAACCACATTCCACACCATGCTCTTGCAAGATTACTTTGAAAAAACCCAAAACCCAGGATGCTTTCAACAGAGTGGACCACATAAATCCATCTAATATTGGTTCAATCTCAGAGAAACCGTACAGGCTTTTCTGACCCAAAGAAGAAATAAATGCGCAGAACGATAAGCACATTGAATAACCCTACTGGGTGTAAACGCTGTTCTGTTATATGGTCAGCTCCCCCTGGTTCCACCCCTCTTTGCAGAACATTGTGTTCAGAACATGAAGGGGCAGTCAATTATCTATTACACTGCTTATTTGTCTATTATTAATACCCTGCTTGTCACTGAGATACAATGGCTCTATGATACCCAGTAAACTTTTCAGATCTGAGTCCTCCTGACTGCAACTAAAGGATGGGGCCTATCTTTGGGCCTGGTGTAACATCTGTTATTAAAACTGTGATAGACTGCCAGGATCACGTGGGTTACCATCACCAGGTGTGGTGAGACTGACTCACCGATCCCAAAGGAGGCCACTGTGGGAAGTGTACTGTGAAATGGGGCAGCTATGGCAGGTTCACCGCACCTTGTTGAATCCCATAATACTCAAAAAAAAAAAAAACTTGAGATAAGCACCCCTACTCCCCCTCACCACCACCACCCTGTAAAATGCTCAGACAGAGGAACCGTTTGACAGCACGAGGACTGCTTCTGCATCACACTGGGATGCATCCACACATCTGGCAACACCAATTAGACATGCAACGGTGACCACTCAGGGCCACAAGAGGACAGAACATTTTGTTTTGAGGCTCTGATACCAGACTTAAATTGATGCTGTGAATATAAATAAGTTCATTTGGCAAAAATTAAATACGAAGAAATAGTTCTTCACCGTGAATTTACATTAGGAATAGTTTAAAAGGCACCGTTTTATTAAATTACTTTTAGCAAATTGCAGAATATTGCTGAGAATATGATGATGGAAAAAAGTCTGCCTGAATCACAGTTTAAAGGGACTGATTTTCCAACATTTTTGCAGACCATCAGCCTCTCCTGAAACAACAGACCAACTCGCACATTAAGAAACGCAGATGCTTGTCCTTAAAAGCATCTCATCTTATTCCGTTTTTCCAACATTATGAAACACAGCTCAGACCTTCCAATATTCTTTCACATACGTCAGCCAATTTGCTCTTTTTATCTATTTAACCTGTTTATAAATAAAACATTTTCTTCAAGCAGCATCATTAGATTTTATTCAGTCGCACCTATTCAACCCTGTATAGTCAGAAGTTTACAATCATATTAAATGATTTACTTTAATTCTATTTTTATGAGGTGGAAGGGTGATCCTGTAAATCACTCTAGGGATTGTTAAAACAGAGGTGGGAAACTTAATTATCTACCTGAGTATATACAAAAAGCTGTTTTCAAATGATTATTTCATTCGCTAATGGACACAAACTATTTAAACCATGTGTGAAAAAGTAATTATCCCCTAAATCTAATAATAATAAGCAATCACCATCTATCATTTGAAAGAACCTGAAATGTATGGAGATACAGAAATAAAAAATACAGAAATAAAAAATGGTTTGATTATATAATTAATGTGCCAAATATTGCATCCAAAAAATAAAAATAAATAAGATTTCCAACTTATTTAATTCCCCTCCCTGGGCTGCCACCTTATCATGGTGGAGGGGTTTGAGTGTCCCAATGATCCTAGGAGCTATGTTGTCGGGGGCTTTTGCTCCTGGTAGGGTCACCCATGGCATTGGTTCTAGGTTAGGGATCAGACAAAGTGCAGCCCAAAAGACCCCTATGATGAATGACATAAATGGATTTAGTGTTCCCTCGCCCGGACGCGGGTCACCGGGGCCCCCCTCTGGAGCCAGGCCTGGAGGTGGGGCACATTGGCGAGCACCTGGTGGCCGGGCTTAGCCCGAAGAGGTAACACGGGTCCCCCTTCCCATGAGCTCACCACCTGTGGAAGGGGCCATAGGGGTCGGGTGCTGTGCAGGATGGGCGGCGACCTTGGCTGTCCAATCCTCGGCTGCAGAAGCTGGCTCTCGGGACGTGGAACGTCACCTCTCTGGTGGGGAAGGAGCCGGAGCTGGTGTGCGAGGTTGAGAGGTTTCGACTGGACATCGTCTGACTCGCTGCGACGCACGGCTCTTGCTCTGGAACCCGTCTCCTCGAGAGGGGTTGGACTCTCTTCCACTCTGGAGTTGCCCCCGCTGAGAGGCGCCGAGCTGGGCATACTTGTTGCCCCCCATCTCGGCGCCTGTATGTTGGGGTTTACCCCGGTGAACGAGAGGGAAGCCTCCCTCTGCCTACGGGTGGGGGGACTTCTTGACTGTTGTTTGTGCTTACTCACCAAACAGCAGATCAGATTAAACACCCTTTTTGGAGTCTTTGGATGGGGTGCTGGAGAGTGCTCCTCCCGGGGACTCCCTTGTTCTGCTGGGGGACTTCAACACTCACGTGGGCAATGACAGTGAGACCTGGAGGGGTGTGGTTGGGCGGAATGGCCCCCCCGATTTGAACCCGAGTGGTGTCTTGTTATTGGACTTCTGTGCTCATCATGGATTGTCCATAACAAACACCATGTTCAAGCATAAAGGTGTCCATATGTGCACTTGGCACCAGGACACCCTAGGCCGCAGCTCGATGATCGACTTGGTCGTCATCTCATCTGATCTGCGGCCACATGTTTTGGACACTAAGGTGAAGAGAGGGGCTGAGCTGTCCACTGACCACTACCTGGTGGTGGGTCGGCTCCAATGGTGGGGGAGGACTCCGGACAGACCTGGCAGGCCCAAACGTGTTGTGAGGGTCTGCTGGGAACGTCTGGCAGAGTCTCCTGTCAGAAGGAGCTTCAACTCACACCTCCGGCAAAACTTTGAACACGTCCCGGGGGAGGCGGGGGACATTGAGTCCGAGTGGACCATGTTCCGCGCCTCCATTGTCGAGGCGGCTGACCGAAGCTGTGGCCACAAGGTGGTCAGTGCCTGTCGCAGCGGCAACCGGCGGTAAGGGATGCTGTCAGGCTGAAGAAGGAGTCCTATCGGCTCTTTGGCCTGTGGGACCCCTGAAGCAGCTGATAGGTACCGGCAGGCCAAATGGAGTCCGGCTCGGAAGGTCGCGGAGGCAAAAACTCGGGCGTGGGAGGAGTTTGGAGAGGCCATGGAGAACTAATTCCGTACGGCTTCGAAGCAATTCTGGTCCAGCATTGGGGGGGCATCTCGGGGGGGGGAAGCGGTCTGCCACCAACACTGTTTACAGTGGGGATGGTGTGCTGCTGACCTCGATACGGGATGTTTTAGGTCGGTGGATGGAATACTTCGAAGACCTCCTCAATCCCACCGGCACGTCTTCCAATATGGAAGCAGGGTTTGGGGACTTTGGGGCGGGCTCTCCAATCTCTGGTGCTGAGGTGGCAAGGCTCCGGGGGTGGATGAGATTCGGCCGGAGTTCCTCGAGGCTCTGGATGTTGTGGGGCTGTGTTGGTTAACGCAGCTCTGCAATATTGCATGGACATCGGGGGCAGTTCCCTTGGATTGGCAGACCGGGGTGATGGTCCCCCTGTTTAAAAAGGGGGACCACAGAGTGTGTTCCAACTACAGGGGGATCACACTTCTGAGCCTCCCTGGTAAGGTCTATTCAGGGGTTCTGGAGAGGAGGGTCAGACGGATAGTCGAACCTCGGATCCAGGAGGAACAATGCGGTTTTTGTCCTGGCCGTGGAACACTGGACCAGCTCTACACCCTCAGCAGGGTCCTGGAGGGTTCGGGGAGTTCACCCAACCGGTCTACATGTGTTTTGTGGACTTGGAGAAGGCGTTCGACCGTGTCCCTTGGGGAGCCCTGTGGAGGGTACTCCGGGCCCCTTGATACGGGCTGTCATAACTTTTATGGACAGGATTTTTAGGCGCAGCCAAGGTGTTGAGGGGATACGTTTTGGTGGCCTCAGGATCGGGTCTCTGCTTTTTGCAGTAACTTGGTCCTGTTGGCTTGATCAGAACATGATCTACAGCTTTATCTGGAGCGGTTCGCAGCCGAGTGTGAAGTGGCTGGGATGATAAGCTCAGTCATCCGGAGGGGGCTCAGAATAGAGCCGCTGCTCCTCCACATTGAGAGGAGTCAGTTGAGGTGGCTCAGGCATCTGGTCAGGATGCCTCCTGGACGAGGTGTTCTGGGCACGTCCCACTAGGAGGAAGCCCAGGGGAAGACCGAGGACACGCTGGATGGACTATGTTTCTCGGCTGGCCTGGGAACGCCTTGGGATTCCTCCCGAGGAGCTGGAACAAGTGGCTGGGGACAGGGAAGTCTGGGTCTCTTTGCTTAAGCTCCTGCCCCCATGACCCGACCCTGGATAAGCGGAAGAAAATGGATGGATGGATGGACATATTTAATTATACAGTGTAATGCAAATGATATGTTTTTAATTGTCAACTGTATCACTTTAACATTATCGCTATTATATAATTTTCCATTGTATTTCCAATTTTTATTGTTTAATTATTTTCCTTTTTATTTCATTATTTTACATATTCTGTATTTATTTAAGATTTTTTGTTTACCATAACTTTTTTTTATCACATTGATTTGTTTAACCCTCCAATATTTCATCTTTGCATTTTCTCTCCTCCTCTTTTCTTCTTTGTCCGTTTATTTACACATTTCTTTTAGTCTTTTCCTCATGTTCTCTTTTCTTTTTCTTTTTGACCCAAGCACAGAGATAGATAAGGTTTTTGGTGGCTGACAAAAGTGTGTGTTAGAGGATATTTCACCAAATATAAATTGACATGTATGAGTATTTTTGCAGTTTAACAATTTCGGCCCCCTCGTGGTCTAGGGAACATTAATGGTGCATTCAAAGTATTGCGCCCAATTATTCAATTAAAACGTCCTAAAAGTTTTTTTCTTTATAATTAGAAAAAAAGTAAAACAAATAAAAAACATCCATGCATGTGACAAGTTTATGTACTTCTAACCAGGACAGTAAACTCAAAGTCATATTTAAATTTTTAAAATACAACCCTCGAAAAATTAATATTTTCCACATTAATACCTAGAAATTTATGAACAAGTTGAAATTTTGATCAGTCTTACTTTTAAAATATGTTGAGGACATTGAACACTTTAAATAAATTTACAGTAAAACTATATTTACTATATTTACAGACCAGGGAACGCAGAAACCAGGAAGGGAGGAAAGACAACGGACCAGCGAGTAGTGACTGAAGGAGAGGTGAATATATACTGGGGAGGAAATGAGGAAGTGACTGAGAAGACCAATGACCAATTAGTGGGAGCAGATGCAGGTGAGAGGGAGAGAGCAGGTGGAAGTAATCAACTGGGACAGGATGTAAAATGGCTGGGAGACAGAAGAGTCTTAAGAAACTAAAGATAATAAGTCTAGAAAGGAAACCTAAAAAAATACTAGGGAGCAGAAGGAAGAAATAAGTAAACTATCTAGAGGAAATAAACTAAGGAAACAAATGAGGACACAGGTGAAAACATCTAAGAGCAAGAAGATACAGAAACAAGGAAGTGCCAGAATAAGATAAAGACAAGGGATAACCTAACATGATAAAACTAGATAAGGAAAAGAACTAAGTAAAACACAAACAGGGGGAACAAAACAAGAGAGCAGCTTGGGATACAGAGGGGAAGGAAATGCAGTGGAAGGAAAACAAACAAAAATGCACAGAACCTGACAGTGGGTGAGTGTGAATAGATCACTGAACACATGCAGTCTCATCCATCAAGCAAGAGAGCAGGAGCCTATTTCAGCAGTTATCAGGGGAGAAAAAAAAACACTGGACATGTTGTCCGTCCATCTCTGGGCCAACACAAACACCCACAGCACACATCACCATGCATGCACACACTTACACTTAAGGTCATTGTTTGTGTTTGGACAGTGGGTAGAAACCAGAGTACACTGTAGAAAGCCCATGTATGCAAAGAGAGAACATGCAATTGCCACACAGAGGGATTCCAGCAGGGGGTTGACCCCAGGACCTTTTTGGTGTGATGCATCAGTAACAACATCAAAGAATACAATTCATTAGTGAATACAAAAATACCAATCTATAAAATATAGTCACACACGCAACAATAGTGTTATAACAGCTTTTAATTCCTCCACACTGACTATCTTTCCTCTGTCACACACTCATTACCATAATGATTAACACATTAGGGGTACTTGTGATGTTTTGGAGAGGTTCAGGATTAAACCAATGACATATGTTCCACTTATAGCTGGTGTCAAAGAGCTCTGAAACCTCTGGTCTTTGTATTTAATTTGCTTTTAGTTTGAATTGGAAAATAACACTACGCATTTCCAAACGAAACTTAAATGAGAAAAACTTGATAAAGTTATTTCTAGTTTTTTAAAGTGTTGTTTAGCATCCTGGTTTTCACTTCCTGCCCTTCTTTGCAAATATTGATGTATGATTGGAGTCACAATGATGATGAAAAATACAATCCTTATTAACTTCTTTTTACCACACATTTGAAAGTTTTGGGTCAAAGCTGACAATTATGTCGAAGTGTTCATGATTTCATTCAGCTTTACAAGAAAGTCTGGTTTCATCTAAAGTACCCCAAATCATGATACTGCCACCACCATGTTTCACTGTGGATGTATTGTTTATCTGATAGTGTGCTCTATTGGTTTTGTGTCTAACATACCTATTGGAAGTATGGCCAAAATGTCAACTTCCCTTAGGGCATAACACATTCTTCCTCATTTCTTTTGGGGTTGAAAGTTTATTTCGATGTATTAAGAGTCATTATAATTGATGTCAATGTTAAGTGTAAATACAAGAACATTGTATGCTGGAAATGAATCAAAAGGTGACTCAATTAGGGTGTGCACATGTTTGCAACCAGGTTATAACATTTTTAAAATTGTCAAATATTTTTCTCTTCAATGTGAAGTGATGAGAGCGGTACCATTCAATGATGGTGTTTTATGATCCAATAGCACTGGATACACTAGAGTGAATAACATGGAACAGTGGTTTTGAAAGTAAACTTTATTGATCGTTATTCATGCAGAGCCCCAACAGAACCTAAAGTCGGAGAATATATTTGTGGTGAAATCAGATATCCTGAAATAAGATGGGAGGAACAAACATCTGAAGCTGTGGTCGCAACCTGCCAGTGTTGCCATGCCAGCATGATTTCAATCCACAAAGTTTTATTTTTACTTTATTTCTGCTTTTGTTTAAATTATGCTGGATTCAGACAAAAAAATTAACACATAGACAATGTAAAAGTGCATTTGTACAAAAATGTATAGACTGTAATGACTGTGCTTTGAAATGGCTTACATACAAAACTCACCAACTGCATCAATAAATGTACTCTTTGTAATTTCTCTAAGCAATTGAGGAACATGCTCATTTTTCTCGCCCAGCCAATAAAGATGGAGGTGGCAAAAAAAAGTTTTAAAATGAAAATATCTAAAATATCTAACATTTGTTGCTTTATATGACGATTAAAATACAACCCAAAACAGGTTTCGTCAGGTTGGAGAGAAAAGAGCAGCAGCGTCACTGAAAAAAAGAATGTAGAATGTAGGAGTGACACAGAGGGAGGCTGAACACTTTGAATACAGAGCTACATTGCTGAAACCCTGCTCTGCAAATTATTGAAATGTGATGAATATACCTGCTGATTTATTTTTTAGTTAGACATATTCAATGTAAATTCATTTCAATCCACAAGTTTGAATGAGCCAATGTATGAATGCAATATAAAATAAGACGAGAAAAGATAAAATAATTCTTCATTATTCCCACAAGTGGGAAATCTGCATTGTTACAACGGGAAGCGGACAGTTCAAAATAAGAGCAACAAAAAAAAACTATGGGATTAAAACAGTACAGTATAAAAATACATTATGCAAACTATCAAATTGCACAGTTCACCCTGTAATCCTACTACTATGAATAACAATAATATTCCACCCCAAAGATTGCACGTTACCTCAGAAATTGCACTTAAGAGAAATATTGCATATAAACTACCATGGTGTATTGGATGTGTGTGTTTGTTAGTCTGTGTGTGAGGGGCCAGTTGCAAGTGCATTGTTGTAGAATCTGACAATGGTTGCAAGGAAAGACTTT
Organism: Valencia hispanica; assembly: GCA_963556495.2. Lineage (NCBI taxonomy): Eukaryota > Metazoa > Chordata > Actinopteri > Cyprinodontiformes > Valenciidae > Valencia > Valencia hispanica. Next base: position 23,943,156 of record OY747707.1, read on the forward strand.
CTAAATCTCTCCTTTCCACATCGTGGAGGCTGCAGACTGTTAACCATGAGCTGCTCAGGTGCGTGGTCCCTGCATCAGGAGATTTCTTTTTTCACAAAGTAAAGTCAAGGTAGAAATAACTGCATATCATAATACATTTGAATTACAAAAATCCTCATTGGTATTTGATAAGAATATAAATGATTGCAGTTGTTTACCTAAAACCCCTCTAACTTACTGAATAATTGTCAATTTCATACATATATAATTTAAAAACATTCTTTTGACCCTCTTTTGAATACTTTATTTTGATACTTCTTGAAAACCCATAAGACTCTTTGGAGAGTCAGATGAAGCCACTATCACCACTCAGACGTGATGACTGACTGACACCGCACTGAGGTATTCAGTTAGCTGAGGCCACCTGCTCCAAATCTAAGGAGTATGCAGAGCTTTTTGCACATCAACCACTGTGGCAAAAGCCTGATGGAAACCATGCCAAAAATAATTACCCCATTTCTGAAATGTGTGGAGGTGACTCTATTCAAATTTCCATCTACTTTAACTTGCTGACACACTCGATATGTCATTAAAGTGCCTCTTTAAGCCCCCACTCAAATGTGATGAGCTGATATTTCCTCTTTCTTAGGATTGTTTTCTCACCATAGAGCAACTGGTGTTATTTTGTGGTAATAAAGTATTGAATAATTAACATAGTTGCATGCATAAACTCAACGATTTATGTATGGTACTTACTAAATATGGGATTCAGAAATTGTGAGCTGAAATATGTTTATTTTGATCAACTTTCCTATTATTTTAACCATCAATAAAATATTTGTAGTTTTCTTTTAAAAAAAAAGAGAAGCTGTTTATGTTTTGGGAAAGTTTGTTGAATTTCAGCCTAAATCAACTCCAGAGTCTGTCTGTATCTGGCACTCAGTGATTGTTAATTGGATGTATCATATAAAACTGTCACCCTCTGTTTGCCATGGCGTCTTTCAGTCAACTCCATTCCCGATGCTCAGTTCCCTCTTATCTGCAGAAAACAGCTAAGGCCATCTCTCCGCTGAGTTTTTCACGGGTAAAAATACATCAATTGAATTTCACAATAGGCTTACTTCTGGGCAGAAGTTTCTTTAATGCGGGAGGGTTGCGGGTGAGAAAATATATGTATAATTTTTTTAAGTCTCCCAAAGAGGATCTTATTGATATATTTTCTTGGTTTAGAGAGCATATGATTTTTCCCAACCTTGTGCTGAAAGCGGAATGTTCTCACTATCTATGAATCCAGAGCTCCCAGAGAGAGACTTTTTTGCGACTGATTTGTGATTCAGGAACGGAGGACACAGTTAAAGCCAGGGGCTGTGGATGATATTTTGTTTCTGCACAGCAAAATCTACATCTAATAAATTTCGACTGTGCAATATTCCAGAGAAATAAAAGGGAAATAAGTAATGCTTATATAATTTACATTCAATCATTCAATACTGTCGTTTACTTAAAAAAAAAAACCTTGATGGAAAAATCTGAAGGCCATCTGTCATTGTGACAGATTAGTATTCACACCCTAGCCTGTTTGGTGCCCTGGGTGAACACCCTCTCTGACCTTTTCTGCCAGGTTTGCTTACCACTGTAGTGACATCTCTGGTCGACGACAGTTTATTTACTTGTAAACGCACTTTCACCCAAGGATCAATGGCTGACAGAGTGAGTTTTGATTGAGCTGGAAAGCTTTTTACTAGAAGTGCAGCTCATTGAATACTCTAAAACACATGTAAACAAACAAATACAGCTGTCTGTTTTGTTGGTCTCTACACCTCCTGGGGTTCAAAATCGCCAAAAAACCATATTAGATAAACTGGCCTTGCGATATAAAACATCAATTCCCAATTACATTGACTATAGAGCACCGGTCTGGTGAAATAATCTTGGTATGATGTTGAGCTGACCAATCACAGACGTGCACTCTCTGTTGTGTTCGAAGTTAAAAAAATTGGGCTCTACTCCCTCCGTCCTTGAGTGCCTGTTGGAAAGCCCTTGCGTTGATGGATAATGGCACTGCGTGTCTCCACAATGGGCTTGAGGTGTCAGCTTGGAGACTTCATTTGCAATTGTGCTATTTTAATTACAGACAGCTGAGCTATTTTATTCTTTTTTTTTTACTTTATTCTCCCTCTGATAAACCATTTTACCGTATACCAGCTTACAGTTTTTCTCAATTGTTTACACACATTTTCTGAAAGCATGCCTCATATTCTCAGAACTCTACACGCAAATCCAAAATAACACACACAATGGGCAAAACCCCTAAATTCTCCTGCAAAATGAAACTTTACATTCAAAACAATGTTATTTCTTCTCAGAATGGGATTTTGTTTTCAAATGACACACAAACCATCATATGAATAGACATTTCTAAGAACCAGCTGAACACTAATGTGCTCAATGTAAAACACTATGATGAATGGAAAACACTTCTTCTCTATTCATCATAATGACTTAGGCCTTTTTTGGTTCAGTGTTACGCTTACTACAGAGTAAATACATAAGTGTGTTGTAAAATATTTGAGAATATTGTTTTTATACTCAGACCACACAAATACACGGTAATATTTTATTTAATTCTTCCCGCAAAAACAATGTACACAGTGTACATCCCATTCCCAACCAACACAGAGTTGCACATACACTACATACAAAACAACAGAAGAATTTACTGTATACAATTACAGTAAAAAAGAAACTAAAAAAAACTATGCTGCATCCTCTCTTCTGTTGCGGTCTGGCCACAGCACCTCATCCACATCACAAGCAATGTTTTCCCTGGCCAAGCAGCGGGGGAAATATCGCCTAGCATGGCGAATCCAGCCATGAAAAGCATCAGCTGCTATATCTCCACATGCATCCTCCCTAGCTTGGAGAAGAGGTATATGCGTTTGTGGATTTCAGTCATACACTTTCCATCTCCAGGCAGAAAAAAAATCCTCAATAGGATTGAGGAATGGACAATAGGGAGGGAGATAAACAACTAAAAAGCGTGGGTGGGCAGTGAACCAGTTACGAACCAGAGCAGCCCTGTGGAAACTTAAGTTGTCCCAAATAACAACTTGCCTGAGCTGCTCTGAGCCCTCTACCTGATCTGGTGGAATGAGTTGTGTAGGGTGTCAAGGAATGTGATCAGATGGTCGGTGTTGTAGGGGCCAAGGGTAGCATAGTGATGGATGCCGCCGTGGTGGGTAAGCGCTGCACACATTGTGATGTTTCTTCCACGCTGGCCAGGGACTTCAACAATGGCACCCTGGCTGATGATATTCCTTCTCCTCTTTCGTCTTTTTGTGAGGTTGAACTCAACCTCATCAATGAAGATGAATTGGTGCTCAACTGCTGCCACCTCTAGCTCAAGGACTCTCTGAAACACACGACAATATCAGAAATAGACATGTAGTGGTCACTATTGTGAGGCACAATCATTATGATTACAATATTGATATATGTATAATTTACTGTATGCAGTGTTGAGAGTATGCATCAATTGCGGGACTCACTTGCACATAGTTATATCGCAATCCTTTGACTCTTTCTGAATTGCGTTCAAATGGCACCCTGTAGACCTGCTTCATCCTGAGATGATATCTGTGCAAGACATGGTCCAGTGTTGATAAACTTACCCTATCAATATTTTGAAACATGTCATTGTTTTCTATTATTTTTCTTTGTATTTGCCGTAATGTTATGCCGTTGTTTTCTAGGACCATGTTCATGATTTCAGATTCCTGTTCAGGAGACAGAACACGTTCCCGACCACCTTGTGTTAGTAATCTTTCAGTTCTGCCAAACAAATAGTAAAATTGTACATTTCCTAAATACTTGAAACATACTTTACAGCATTGTTACAGTCCTACAGAACAGTCCACAGGCAATACTGTACTACTGTACTCTTTGAGTACTATATTGATATGCAGTACAGCAACTTCTAGTGAGAGTAGATTTCTTACCTATTCTCCGGATAATAGATGCTACAGTGTACCTGCTCAAATTTGGCTGTACTCCTTGCCCAGCCTCCCTCATTGTTAGACCATGGTTGACCACATGATCAGCCAAAGTGGCTCGGATCTCATCAGAGATTACGGTCCTTGGCCTTCGTCGTTTTCGTCCTCGTCCTCGTCCTCCCCCTCCCCCTCCCCCTCCCCGTCCTCCCTCTCTTATTCTCACTCCTCTGCCTCTGCCTCTGTTTCCAATGTTGGCATCCATTGCTCCAAAACAGAATAGCTCACCTGTTGCCCTTTTATGCCAATGCTCTGATTGCTAATTGTAAAACTGTGTGACGGGTGCTTGCCCTTCTGATGAGTCAGTGTGCATATTTGAATGGCAGTATGTCCCTTGTGAAAACAAGATATTTTCTGCATGAAAATTGCACCAAAAGCAGATAATTGTGTGTAGTGTTTTGAAAAAAGTGTGTTTTAGAACTGCAATTTGAGTGTAAAGCAGGAACTGTGCTTGAGGGCCTCCCCCCCCTCATTTCCAGCACCAGCAAGCAGCAGAGCAAATGCACTTTGCTGCTCCCGGACCCGCAAATGGGGGCTAGAAAACTGATTGGTGCCAATGTTTTCCAAAAGAGGCATGAGTTTCCATGACGTCGGGGCGCTGCACTCCTGAAAAAAAAAGCTTCTTAAAAAAAATTTTACCCACCCCCCCTCCCTCGTGACCAACTCCTTGGCCAACTGGTCAGGTCGCCCATTTTAAGAACCCCTACTGTTCACAACCCTGACGACCTGGTGCAGCCCCACAGACATTTTCAACTTTACGCACAGTGTCAGGGAACTGAATCAATCCACACAAAAAAAGATTCCCATGAAAGCATCTGAGCATCATCTGGAAAACTAGGCTCAGACCTTGACCATGCACCCAATACATCTCGCTATCTCGGAGCTCAGGTAACAGCACCATGCCGAGTTATGGAGGCCTAGAGCACGTAGCTGCAGACACAAACTGGTGCATCTTATCCACTGATGCTGTGTATTTTCTCCTGGTGAAGCGGGCAGGAAAGCTCTGGTTTAGAGAGAAGTAGCACTTGTAATTCCTGTCGTGTGGCAGCAGAGCGCGGATTCAGCTTTCAATAATCACAGGTGAGTGTGGAATTCTTGTCCATGAACCAGGAGGAAGGTGTGACTCAGCGTTCAGGCCACGTAGGCTATTCATCTGCTCGATTCGTCATGGTACGATATGGATTCTTTGTGGTCACAATCAGTTATTTAGTTATTTAGCTGCGCACGAGTTTACCAGAGCACAGACCTCGGTCTGGCAACGTCTACGGTTGTGTGTGCTTTCCGGTATCAATGTTGGCCTCAGTGAACTCTGGTCTCACATCACTATTTGCCTTCTGGTATCGTTTGATTTACAAATTAAGCACTGCATTTAATTAAAAGTGTATTCCTGGGGTGTTTTTCACGTCCTCCTTTCAGCAAAATCACAATTACCAATGCGAGTTGTGTTATGGGCAAAAAAAATCTTATTTAGCATTTATTTACACAAATCTTTGGAATTTGTATATTGATTTTTAGAGACACAGATGGATGCCTCCCCAATTGCATGGATCAATGACTACCTGAATAAAAGACCCTTGTTTGTATGACTGAAGGGTCATGTGTCACCAGCACAGGAGCACCACAGGAAACTACACTCCTATCATTTTTTTCACTCTATACACCTCAGACTTCCAGTACAAGTCAAAGTCTTGTCATCCGCAGAAATAGAGTGGACCCCGTTTAGGGGGCTTAGAGACCACAGCCGCCAGGCAATTCCCTCTGTTGCTAATGAGGGGCCCTCAGCTGTCTTGTGCTTGGTTTATTTCTTTCCTAAGCATATTTCTTCAATTTGTTCATGGAAATAATATAACTTGAAACGAACTTATGTGCAAATAATGATGGAAATTTCTCTTAAATGTATAATTTGTTGTTTAAAATCATAGCTCAGAGAAAAGTCTGAAACTTTGAAGCTCACTGCCTGGTTCAGTTTGTTTTCACACTGGGGACAAGCTTTCTGTGCATGGGTAGCAAACCACGGAACCAACAAGATTTGCAAGCAGCTCATAAATATTCCTGTTCTTCTTCACAACCAGTGATTGAAAAGAAAGTGAACGTGCATACTGTAAGCATTATTTATTTCTGCTTTATTGCTATATCTCCTAAGCCTTTAAGTCTTGAAAACAGTAAAAAGAAAACTAATTTGCTAAATAATGAAACGTGAATAAAAAAAAGCTCAACAATAAAAAAATGAACAAAATATGTTATGCTGTTAATGTCCAGAAAAACAAATGAAGGGCGTCAGTTTGTGTTTTCAGCTGTATTTGGAGAAGGTATTTTGTCAAGTCATCCTAAGTGCATAATCTCACTCCTTGAACATTTTATTTCACATTTTTTCCTACATTGTAATCACAAATTACAACGTATTGTTTATGCAATAGACCAACAGAATGCAGGGCAGAATTATGAAATGAAACGAAAATGATGCACAGTTCACTGAATGCTTTATAAATTAAAATCTGAAGTGTGTTATGAATTTGCTTTTATCCCTGTTGACGCTTAACTAATTGCCTCCAGAAGTCCTCAAATTTTTGTTTTGAGTCTACCTGTGTGAAATTTAGGTCATACCCTGAAAGCACCATATCCAAGGTGAAACATGGTGAAGGCAGCATTATAAGGTGGAAAGACAGAGGAATCGTTTAGAGTTGATAGGAAGATGGAGGAAGTTAAATACTCACAAATGTGGAAGAAAACTTGTTATAGGCTCCATAAGACTTGGGACTGAGGCGCACTGAAACCTTTGAGCTGGACAGCGACTCTAAACCTAGAACCAGAGCTACAAAGTTCAGACCTACATTCAATTCAGAATTTAATCACAACTCTGCATTGCTTTTTGTGGGTCTTTTACATAAAATCTCAATAAAACAAATTAAAGTTTGTGGTTGCAATGTGACAAAATGTGAAAAAGTTCAAGCTGTATCAACCCTTCAACTTATTATAATAAATCTACATGAATTTTACTCATAAAGACTTAACAGATTGTGTTTGTTCTCAGTAAATGATGATAATGTGAGACTCATTATGTACACTGTTTTATAGCAGCTACACTTGCATGAACTGAATTTATTCCGCAGATTCATTAACTGGCTTTCTTATAATAAATAATACTCAACACGAAGGCATGATCAATCAACATCTGTCCCTAAACCAGTTAATTTAACCTTTGCTAAAAAAAGCATTAGACATGTATGCACAGAGCAGCAGATGCCTTTATTAAATACGGCAACAAGAACCTATGTCTGGAGGAACTGCAGCGATCAGCCACCAAAATAACACAATAGAAGCAAAGCAAAAAGATGCATGAGAAACACATTTCCCAGTGCCTACTGAGTTAGACTGGCAGTTGCTGTCACAGTCATCCATAAATACTCCTGGCCTACGCACATGCTTTTTTCCATCACCTGAATCTTTAAAGGATATGGAGCCTATTATCTCTGAACTTGGACACGGAAGTAAAGGTCAGGAGCTGGAGACATTAATTCACTTACAAAGCTCAGCGAGGAAAATGATGGTCCTTTGAGGAGAACATTGTTGTCTGTTCATGTGCCCCTCTCAGACAACACCTCAGACAACACCTGATTGTCTGTCAAACAGCCTCCATGCTCGTTTTGTCTCTGCTTGTCATTCATTCATAATTCTCAGTCAGTTTCTTTTTGTTGAATCTTTCCAACCTGTCCATAATCAGAGCCTGCGCTCAAAGGCTAACGAAATGTGACAGTTGTCAAATCCATGCATCATGTCTCATCGCGCATTTTTCTCAGAAAACACAGCAGACCGCTCACAGCTATCTTAGCGAACAGAAGCGAATCCCTCTATGCAGTGCTGCTCTCAGCAGACAGGAACGGAGATTTCCCACTGTTCAGACAATCAGGTTTCAGACAGACTTCATATAAAGATTGCAGCTGTATTCAGAGGAGAAAACTAACACTGTCAAGTAGAGTTTGTCAAGTAATACAAAATCTGACAGGGTATGTGAATACAAGGGGAGTTTATTTTATTTTTAAAACATTGTTTTATGCACAGATCTAGTTAGAAGAATCAATGAATTAATCTTGGGCATTAATTAAATGTTTAAAAAATTTCTTAACTCTTCTCTTTTTGAGCTGGAATGATTGTACAACAAAAAACTTAAATTGATTTTTTTTTTATTATCGGCTGCACATTTGAATTTATTGTGAATATGATCAAATAAAAAAAGGGGAACATTTATACATACAGGGTAATTCTGGACGGATATTTGATATTTTTCCACCATCTTAGAAGAATTGGTAGATTTTGTTAAAATATATTACTTTCCTATTAAGGACTACATTTTTAAATCTAGTCAACACGTTATCAAATGTGTTGAATATAGGGCCATTATGGAAACTTTACTGTTACCTACTTTGTCCATACCAAAACCAGTTTTGATGTTTGTTTGGGTTCATTGTCCTTCCAAGTTTTAATAATTTCACATAAGTTTCACCCTTAGATATCAGCAAATTGGATTATCTGTTCAGGAACAACCACTGATACTTAACCCTGGAGAACTGGGTCAAATTTGGCCGCTGTTAATTTCTGCTATTTAAAATGAACAAACATATACAAATTGTCAAATTTAACTTCCAAATCCCAGAGTGCCACTTCTGCCCCCTGCATAGAGACACCTAGTGGATGCATATTGAACTGACATGAGCCAGAGTGGTTGTGAGATGATGCCTGACCACATGCTGTTTTATTGAGCTGGAAACCTCGCCAAACAAAATCGTATTCTCAGCAAACAAGCAGTTGGTAAAATTGTGTATTTTTTGTTAATCTACTTTTTATTAACTTGCAAAATGCCTAGAAGTACGTTTTATATAATTTTTGAATAAATTAGCGACTCTGAGCTAGTAAAAAAAAACAATGGGTCGAAAATGACCCTCTGGGTATATGGGTTAAAAAATGTCGGGTCAAAAATGACCCTTTGGTTCATTGAGTGACTGTGTAGATGGAGAATGGTTACAGTCCTGTATTTGACTAAAGCCTTAAAATAAATTCATTTGTATAATACATTTTTCTAAGTTACCTATGTAGTACAGGGTCAGAGACTAATAAAGTAAATACTAGGGGTGCACCTATCCCACTTTTTCAGTCCCGATACCGATACAGATGCCTGGGCTTTGTATCTGTCGATACCCGATACCGATCCGATACTATTGTTGTATTAATAATAAACTATACCCTCCACCTTATACCTTACTTGAAGAGACTAAAGGTACCATACTTTACTAACTAAACATAACTAAGACTTCTTTTTTCCTTTTTGGCCCCGCTCCTTTTGTTTTGCTGAGGTGCAGGAATTCAGTGTGCTCCTTAGCATAGTGTTTCTGGATGTGCTTGATTAAAGTAGTACTGTTGTACTTTGCAGTAATACCACCTCCCCTCAAAACATTTACTTTGCAAACATTGCAAACAGCCGACGAACTAGTTGGAATGGCAAGCGTGAAATATCTCCACACAGCCGACCCTCTGGCTCGCTCTATGTTGCTTCTAGCATGCAACACACGTGAAGCTGACGCATGAAATACGTTCTAATGCGACGAAAAAAACAAAACAAAACAAAAAAAAGCCAGGATTGGCCAGTGGTTCTGTTCATTTTTCCGATCCCCGAGCTGTGTGGTTGATTATTTTCCTCAATTTAAAATTGTCTACATTAACAGTGTTTGTTATTTTGATTCTTTGAAATGATATGCCTAAAGCCCAATGGGTCAAATTTGACCCTAATCCTAAATTAGGGAATAAAAGGTTAAAATTGAAAAAGTGGATAATTTGATGTTCAGTGAATTTATAGAAGTAATTTAATGCAAAGTTCATAATTTTCCAAAGAAGATAATGGTTCTTGGGTTCTCCAGGGTTAAGGCAGTCATAAACTGAAAGATCCTGGAACACCACTGTCATTATCCAGACTGTGGTGAGTTCATCATCAAAATGCACAGAGAGGATGACAAACAAGAAAGAGACGCTGCTCCAAAAACAACACATCAGTTGCTTAATTCAAAAAGCTAAATGGCTTCTGGATTAATGTTTTAGGGTTAGATTAGACAAAGATTGAGTTGTCTTCCCACAATGACAAGACATGCTGTATGTTTTAAAGATTCAATATGAGGTTTACAGACCTGAGAACAACTGTCAAGCATAGTGGTGGCAGAATCATGCTGTTAGACTCTTCTGCAGCCAGCACTAGTGGTACATTGAACAACATTTGTTTGGAATGGCTAAAGCAGACTGATATTAAGTTTTTGGAATATAGGTACAATCTAAACGCTATTGGAAATGTTTGACCTTACCTTAAAGCCAGTTCTGTGCCAGAAAGCCAACCATTTTGAATCTACCAACTATTTTAAAGGTTTAAAATGAAAATATAACACCATCTGTCCTTCATTTGTTTCTTGTGGGGTTGTTGTCATTTATTCTCTGCCAAGGAGGGGGGTAAAATAGCCAGAAATATGACTGAAACTTGTTTACGACATAAAAAAAAGTGCAGTTGAGGTGCAACTTGCTAAGCAAGGTTCTATCAAAGATAAGCGGGGATATATATTTGAGCCCATTTGTATAATTTTGACAATACTTAGATGAGAGAAAATTCACAATAAATACACATTTCTGGACTCAATACTAGCAAGAAAGAGACTGAAACAGTCATGGAGGAGTGAATTGGCTGTATACCCATAATAGGTACCATTATGGGTATTCTGTGGGCCCAAAGTTTTTGAACCTGTTGCAGATTTAGGTTTGTTGTAATCTTTTAATTTTACTAATATGAAGTAGTACTAATATTTTGGAGCGGCTCAGTCAGAGTCCTGACTTGCATCAGACAGAGAATCTGTGGAAGGAGCTAAATATTATGGTGATGGCAAAAGAGGGCTTCCAAATTTGAGGACTTGAAGCACATGACCTAAGATAAATTGTCAAAATATCAGCAAAAATATGCAGTGAATTGATAAAAAATTATAAAGACTTTGATTTTTGTAATGAAGATTTTTCAATTAATTATTGGGACAGTAATACATAAGTTTGGACATGCCATTTCTCAATAAAAGTAAATAAATACATATATAATTTTTTTCATAACTGATACAACTTTTTCATAGTTTTAGCTGTTGAGGGTTGCCTCAATTTCCTAAGAGAACCAATGTTGTTGGGTGAATGAAAAATAATTTTGAATCTAATTGTCTAAGGTATATGCCTATTTATGGCCTTAACTGTATGGAATCTTCTTTACATAGCCTGATGTGTTAACTTTATATTTTAAAAGTTTTTTTTTTTATTCACATACTTGATAACTTTACAGAAAAATGAAACTAAATCTTGGAGTCCAGAATTAAACATTTGAGGGACTACAAGACATTTGTGAGTCACTAAATATAACAAGAAAAGATGAAGCCTTTTTTAATAACTAATATACACACTAAAGCAAAGATTAAGTCCTGTGTTCTTTCTTGAAAATCTTTTCAGACCAAATGTCAATAAACTAAGGAGGGATTTGGAGTCTTCTGCTCATATTTGATTAGAAATTAAATAAGCATGAAATCTTGATGATGAAGATTATGATGATGAGGATCATAATAATTTTTCATAATATGATTTGTCACACAATATAGATGCTTGATTACACAATGCAGACAGTCTCAAAGATCATGTTATTTAAATTTAACTTTTAATTGTTTTTAAAGCAGATGATTGACCCTGAAAAATGAGCTGCCTTTTAACAGAGAAGTTAATCATCATGGTTCTCTCTTATGGCAGCTCCTCTATCTTTTCCTTTTCCCCCTGTCTCCATGAGTCTTGTTGCTATGTACATTGCTATCTACAGTCCCATCATTCCTCTGTCAACACATTAACTCATTTATAGGTATTAGCACTGCCCCTTGTGTGTTCCTCTGAGCCTGGAGCAGTCGGTCATGTGCGGAAAAAAAACGCAAATGCATTTTGTTTTGCTGGGTGTGTGAGCAGCTTTAATGCTGTGGTTTTCAGAAAAAAAGAGAGGGTGTCTGTAACACCTGTGAGAGATTTGCATTTACAGAGCCAGGCTGCGGAGCCCGGTGGCACTGAAACCTGCTCTGAGTGGCGCTGATGTGTTTTGACACGGCTGTCATCTAAATGCAGGCTGAAAGCAAGCGGAAGGACATTAAAAAGAGTGACACACACTCAGAGAGAAGCTGAAACAGTTATGGAGGAGTGGATTATTGGACATAAAGAACTAAAACAAATGCGAAACTAAAATACAGACGCAGATAAACAGTTTATATGTAACTGGCAAGTTAGTGTATTTGGAAACTTAAACAACGTTTGTTTCAACTCTTTGTGCCTGAGAAATCCAGCCGCTGACACATTTTGTTGTTGCATTTCCAGCATGAGATGAACAATTTTCTAAATGTCATGTACAGTTTTAAGGGCTTTCATCCATCATCAGCTGCAGAAATAGCCTGTAACATTGACAGGTTGTCAAACATTCCCAGCAGTCTCTGCTCAGCCTCTCGCCTTATCAGATTGTTTGTTTGTATGTGTGTGCATTTTCTTTGAATGCACTCCTTCCCCAGAGATTTATTGGGCAACTAACTCCAATATATGCATTGCTTCAGGGCTGACTGTTGTTACTTTGCTGTCCAATTGTAATATTCCTAAAACATGCATGCATTATGTAATGCTTGGAATAAAATTATGTCACATTGTTGGTATGAACATTTTATAAATTGCAAAAGAAAGTTTGCATCCTGGCTGTTCCTGGTTCTGACTGAACTAACTCTGAACAATGTGGAGGTAAACTGTAGTAGATATACAGGTGAATCTCAATAAATAAATAAAAACATTAATTCAAATTAATTAACGCAGTCTTTTAGATCCATCCATCCTTCCATTTTCTTTCGCTTATCCAGGGTCGGATCGTGGGGGCAGTAGCTTAAACAAAGAGACCCGGACTTCTCTCTCCCCAGCCACTTGGGCCGGTTCCTCGGGAGGAATCCCAAGGCATTTCCAGGTCAGCCGAGAAACATAGTCCCTCCAGCGTGCCCTGGATTTTCCTCTTGGTCTCCTCCCGGTGGGATCTGCCCGGAACACCTCACCAGGAAGAGGGCTGCTCAGTGTGGATTTGATGACCACAAAAAGTCATTACTAACAAATCCTTCACAAAGTGCTTTATCAGAGCAAATTATTAGAGAGTTGAGAGGAAAAAAGTGTGAGATAAATAACAAACAAATAGAACAAACATAAGATAAACATAAAAGAAATTAAGTGCCAGAATAATAATCTAAATTGCTTGAGGTCCAACATAAAAGGCAGGTTTCCACTACCGGAACTTCAGGGTAATTTGACCAGACCTTCCCGATATGCACGTGTCTCCACTTTGACAGGGCCGTTTTCGGGGTCAATTATGGAACCAACGAAGTACCTGTATGGGGGTATGTATTCAGAATGGTCAGCTGATTGGTTGTAATTCAGAGTGGGAAATGAGCAGATGCTTTCAAACAACTGACTTTGTAAACATAAGAAGAGATGCTAGCGAAACAGTTTATAACAGCAAACAGAAACGCAGCAAGAAGCCCTGCTTCTTCCATGTAGACCTCTTGTTATTTCTGCTGCTTTGGGTGCCTTTTTGGAGTGATCAGTGACGCTACTCGCCCCTTCTTTAGCTGATTCCCTAAAGGGCCGATTGTGTATGTAGACACGCTGAAAGGAGCGGGCCAACAGATTACCCCGCCAGAAAAAGATATGATTAAATTACCCTGAAGTTCCGATATTGGAAAAGCGCCTAACGTTTCAACAGACATGATCTGAGCCATCTCACCAGCTAGATGTTGTCAAATTTGTTTTATGAAGTCAGAAGACAATGCAGCCCTCTATCAACAGATTTTGGATCATTGTATGTATGTAAACCTTTTTATTTAGTATTTTCATGTTTTTTTAATATAAAAATTTACTATTTTTTTACATTTTACATAGTTGAAATTTAAATTAAGATTTCCATCCATCCATTATCTATACCCGTCCATCCTCAGCAGGGTTGCTGGGGGCTGGTGCCTATCTCCAGTAATCATCGGATGAAAGGCAGGATACACCCTGGACAGGTCGGCAGTCCATCGCAGGGCAACTCAGAGACACACAGGACAAACAATCATGCACACACACTCATAACTATGGGCAATTTAGAGAGACCAATTAACCTAACAATCATGTTTTTGGACTGTGGGAGGAAGTCGGAGTACCCGGAGGGAACCCACGCATGCACAGGGAGAACATGCAAACTCCATGCAGAAAGACCCCAGACACAGATGCTAAAAAAGAACAGAGAAGACTCAATTTATATAAGGTATAATATCCATACCTAACATGAGTTTCTTTTTTTCCTTCTGTCATTTTTGTGCACACTTCTTTAAACTTCTTTTTTACAACAATAGGAGGAGAAAAAGTTGCTAAATATCAGAGGATTTAGAAAACTGATTAAACTCTCTGTGCATCACCCATGGTTTGTAAGAATAGCCAGGCTTGGCAGAGAGTCACAATGACAGAGATATTTTTAGAGAATACAATTTAAGACCAAGATACGTTACCGCAGATACTCTTTGTCAGTTTATGACAAAGCAACTCCTCCTTTCTATGACAGCTTGTTTTGTTAATGTTGAATGTGCATTGCATGATGAAAGGAGGAAGCAGTAGACCACTGCTTTCTCTTTCTGCCCTTAGGTCATGCCAGCAGGGACCTGCTCAACCTTTACTGGGATCCTTTGTTGCAAAAAAACTGACCTGTTAACTGTTCCGGCTCCATTTTTTACTGGTGAATAATGTTTTGAGCTGTTATCAATCTAACACGGTAACGGTTCTTGATATGGGTGCCCCGGGAAGTTGCCCAGGGCCAAATGAGTAAAAAATGACAACAAAACAACGTCAAGCCAGTGTATGCCTCTTTTGGAAAACATAGTTATTGACTGGTTTTCTTTCCCCCATTTGAGGGTCGGGGAGCAGCAAGGTGCATTTGCTCTGCTGCTTGCTGGTGCTGCAAAGGGAGGGGGGCAGACCTACTGAAGTGCTTGGAAGTGAAATGGCATCTAACCAGCTTCCAAAATAAAACAAAAACAACAAACACTGATGCATTTTCTAAATTATAACATCTATTTATAACAGCAATTTGCGCCCTCGATGCACCTACAGTGCCAGCTGTGCCTGTTGCAAGGGGTGTGTGGATGGGGAGGGGGGTGGCTTTCTGGCTTCCTTGTGGCAGCCTTGGGCTTGGCTATACGAATGCATGCATCAAATTTTGTAACTAATGAGTTGGCAAAATAAATCATGCTAGACGTCAGAGAGGGTGTTCGGCCAGGGCACTGAACAAGGCTAGGACCATCCCTGATCTAACATATTTGTGAAGCTGTGACAGAGAAGATGTCTGCTCTCGAAGAAACTTGACAGGTTGTGGCTTTCACCCTAAGATCCCATGGATGGATTGATTTAATTCTGTCTCATATTTGAAATCTACTGTTGATAATATAAAAGATGGAAGCAACAGTGAGCAGCTTTGTCTGACAGATACTGAATTGGTGAAAAATGCACCAGTTTTTATGAACAATTGTAGACATGTTAATTTTCCTATCTCTTCTTCGACATTATTAGGTATCTATCAAGCCATTTTAAACACTGCTTCCTATGTAAAGAACCACAGAAAGCTTTGAATTACTGATTAAAGAAGTACTAGGGCTTTAATAATATTTTATCTGCTATTCGATCTGATCATCATAAATGGTTGAGACAGTGTCCACCAGTTTTAAGTGATATTATGGAAACCTTGGATGCTTAAAAAAAATAGACCTCTTCACCTTTTATAGAGTTGTCATAAAGCTTTACGCCAGATCAAGGATCTCATGCCACAGAGTCAGTCAATCAGACTAGGCAATCAGCTGCATTTTAAATGACCCTTCCAATAATTAGCAGTGTGTTCATCTCAGTGATCTTTATTCCTGTTCTTTGGATGTCAGAAAAAGTGTCCATCAAGGCTCTGTATTAGGATCAATGCTGTTTACAATTTAAATTACTGAACTGTGTCAGATTGTTAATGATCTATCTCCCCATCTGTAGTTCTGATGATGGTTCTTTATTGTCATGCAAACACAGCATGGTGTTTTTGACATTATTCACTCACTAATGTCACCCCATTCCCTCAAACAGGTACTGACCATGAGCGTCTTTTACAAATCATTTCTGTCATAACCCTGCAAAGAAGAGAAACCTCTGGGTTCCCTCTGGCCATTCATATTTCACAAATGGAAGCAGCATTCACCCGCAAAGCTGTAAGCTTGCAAAAATATATCCGGCAAAGTGTGACGACAAGAAGCATTCAATGGCATCAACCTTGGCATCAAAATCTGAGTCGTAAGTCTCCCCATGCCATTCTTTTATAATAATAATGGTGGCCAAACTTTCTTGGTGATTCAATGATCTCTTTTAGCTTGGCTGTCTCGCCACAAAGGACCTTTCATGAAAATCTAAATTAGTGTTAAATCATAAAGTGTGAGAAAATAACTTTTTGCAACCAGCAGCAGTTTTTGCGTGACTAACACCCTAGCCCAGCCCCTCCTTCTGCCAACAGTCAAAAATTATTATTTGCCACCTAAGCACCTCCCAGCTATGTGATATATTTAATTGGTCAAGGATTATGTTTATTGCCATGGCTCTAATGAATTATTTGAGTGAACAAACAATATCTAAGCTTAACCTTTCTGAAAGTCTTAACTGGTCTCTCTCTGAATCTAAAATACTGGCTTAAAGCTTAATTATTGATTTGTTATAGTTAACGGTAATTTGAACCCGCCCAGACTGGAGAAGAACATTAAGATCAGAACAAGAAAAGATTGTGTCTATGGTTGCTTTAGCTCCAACATTAGTTCTGTTTGTTCTTAGGTTACTCCTAACAAAAGTGCTGGCGTGTTGTGATGCTCTTCAAAATGGATTAAAAGCTAGATGACATGTTTGGCAAAGGTTACTAAAACGCAGAGCATGTGGTGTGGAGGTGTGGAGAGTAAAACAAAACAAAACTTTCTACAGGAGTGTTATTAAAAAAATAGACAAAACTATCAAAGGATATGATGCTCACCAAAAAGACACATTAATCTCTATTTAAAGATAACCTGCTATGCTTTTATTTTGTTTTATTTGACCTATTATGCTATCTAAGCCTTCCAAATTTCCAAATTATCCCATTTAGATCATTTAAAAAAAGTAATTATGAATTTATGTTTAGAATTGAATGTTTTAGCCACACTTGACACTCTGACCAGAAAGCCGATGAAAACCTAACCAGTACAGCTTTAAAAATGGGACACAGACGGCACAGATTTTCCATGTCAGGTACCCGAGCAGGTCTCCCTGATGGGCAAAATGCGTGAATAGAGGTGTGGTGAAAGGCACCATCGGTCAGGTGATACCCTGAGGTGGTGTCGAGGGATATGATCACTCCTGAAAGTGGCAGGGAGGAGGAGGTCAGAGTCTGAGTCAGGGCACCAGCTGCAGTTTCTGAGATTGGCTGCAACTGCGAGGTGCAGATTAATGACAGCCCTGATGCTCCGGTGCCTTTCTCACAGCAGAGGCGAAATGGCAGGATGATAATGCTCCAAACATATTTATTTCCAGCCCTCATGAATATGTCTGTGGTGGAAGTGCCTCACATTATCAGACCTAGCAGCTTTGTGCGATGGCATTTAATTTGAACCATGTTTATCTGCATGCTTATTACAGCAATGGCAAAAAGAAAGTACACCATTTGTCATTTCTAAAAATAAATTAATAAATAATTTGGCCTTTACCTGACTCTTAAATTACTAGCATTTAATTGCAGGTCTGCAGAATAGCACACCATGCCACTCTTGACTGGATCAAAACACTAAGTATACCCCAGCAACTCTAGATACGCATAAAAAAAAAAATATATATAAAAGGTCTCATTCACTAGTCTTTTCAATAAATTTGCTGTGGTCCCTTGTTTGAATGAATCCCTTGTGAGTCATTTTCTGTGGAAGAAAATCCTCTCTCTCTCCTGTTTCAGGAGGTGGAATTTGTCTGAGGAGTGAGTGGGTGGAAAACGTCAGGGTTACAAGTCTTACGCAATAATGTTCATGACATGCAAGCCTCTGATTGGCTAACAGCAATGCGACTCCTATGCTGCCTCCGAACTAATAACTAAACTAACTTACTTCACTGGTGGTGTTCCAAAACAAATTCCAACTGTTTCTTCCTCAGCTCCTCTTTCCTGGGTAAAAAATGCAACGCTGATGTCCATGTCCACAAATAACACAAACCCGACCGCGTTCTGCCATGTTGTGGAGTTGCAAACTTCTACCAGCCGAGATGCGCTCTCCTGTCTCTGCTCCCCACCTTCCTGTGTGCGGTAGCAAGCCAGGGTGGTTGTGGCCAGGATACACTTCTACGTAGATAACACGGCTTTTTTGTTATTTGTTTTGGTATTTCCTTTCTGTGGCTGATGCAGGCTGTGGGGGTGGGACAACAGTATCACATGCAGCATACACGTACTACTCAGAGTGAAGGATGGTGTTACAAGGAGTTTTAATAAGTTTCTTAGTGAATGACCTTTAAAGGACCACTATATTGGTGTAATTGTTCCATGTGTTAATGATAATGGCTTGCATTTATAAAGCGCTTTCCAAGACTCTCAAAGCGCTTTACAACTCCATTATTCATTCACTCTCACACACTGGTGGAAGCAAGCTATGATTATAGCCACAGCTGCCCTGGGGGAGACTGACAGAAGCGAGGCTGCCATATCGCGCCATCGGCCCTTCTGGCCAACACCAGTAGGCGGGTAGGCAAGGTCACAAAGGACACAAAGACATGTAGCAGGTGGAAGCTGGAATCGAACCCACAATTTCTGGGTTGCAGGCTGACAACTCTACCACTGAGCTACAGCTGGTATTGTCATGTTTTATCCATAGTTTTATCAAAAAATTCATAGTTTTTACTGATACACTGAAATAGTACAACATTAGCCAGTCTATACTTCGCCTGACCTGAGAAATTCAGTTTCAGTCATATGTTCACATAAACTTATCATGGGGTTGAATGTCCTATTCATTTTCGGTCTTCATTGATATTTGAACCATCTTTTTTCAGGGTTGAACGATTACATAACGCATAACTGCAAACATTTTTTGAAACAATCATAGAGCGGAGAAGTTTGAATTTATTGTGAATTCATAGGGAAGTTTTACAGGATCACAATAATAAATACAGGCGTATAGTTTCATGGTCTGACTTAACAAAGACCGATATCAACAACAAGCTTATCTGAGATCATACCTTAAATGTTTGGGTGAATGAGTTTGTTGCACATATAAAATCTAATAAGAGCTTCTTGGTTACGTGGTTTAGTTTTGACCATTGGTGAAATTTTTAGTTTTAGGTGTTAAAAACAGCTTAAAAACCTATTTTACCTGAGAATTGCATTATCATGCACCTACAAAATTAACTTCACAGGATCAATGTCACTGTCCTTTTGGAGATCCCAGTTGTGTCCAATATACATTGATCTGACCCACACTGTCAACCACAGATTAAAGGAAACTGGTTAAAATGATCAGGAATAACCCACCAAGGTTCAAGCCAATTATAAACTGGAAGATTCTGTAACACAAGTTCTACTATCCACAATAAGGTCAGTTTAAAATCACCATGGACTGAGAAGGTACCAACCAAGAAAGAAGTACCTGATCCCAAGTTCACATTGCATCTATCCACACATACAAGCTATCCACGTATACAAACCAAATCCCTTCAAGAGAAAAGCTTTGAGCTATTTGACCACAATGACAAGAATCAGGTTAGGCAGGATTCAAAATGAGCTTTCACTCGGAGCGCAGACCTAATTAACATTTACCTAAAACTTTTTAAGTTATGTTGCTAACTAACGACAGACAGAGAAGCAAACAAATCCTGGTGAAAATATAACCTCCATGGTGGAGGTAATGAAGACATGCATGACATGTTAAGCATGGTGGTGTTAGCATCATGCAGCTGTTTTGCTGCTAGCAGAACTGGTGCATTGCACAAAGTGGATGACATAATTACAAAGGAGAAATTATCTTAGAGTTTTTCAAATTCCCTTTGAATCAGCAGCTAGATCATAGCAAATTTGATACAATAAAGCATTCCAGCATGACCCCAATACCGTCTTTTGGGTTGGATAAAACAGGCTATGGTCTAACCTCAACCCCTTTAAGTTTCTAGAAGCAGGCTTAAAACTGGGGTCCATACTAAGAAAGCATCTAAAATGACATAAGCAAATTTTGATGTCTTTCAGTCTTGTTTTTGGATTCAATCCCAGGACAAAAACTGCAGAACTGAACGACCTGAGATGTTAAATGGATCATAAAAAACTTTCAGAACTGGTATTACTTGACATTTGTACAGCTTTTGATACTTTAAAGAACTGTCGTTGGGTGGTTCAAATAATATCTCAGCAATCTTTGTAAATATAGGAAATTGTTCAACAGAATGTTATGATCTAAAAAAAATGTTCTGCAAGGCTCAAGTCCTACTGATATAATTCTTATAGTTAATTCCGCTCTACAGTTTTATAGCCACACTGATAATCTTTTAGCTGCATTTTAGATGTTAAGTCAAAAATGGTACATCAGAAAAACATGAATACTTTAGTTATTGGCAGACATTCAGAGACAGAAACTCACAGCCCAACTTAGAATTCTTTTTCAGATTAGGTAAACAACTTCACTATCGTATTTGATGTAACCCAATTTCTACTAACCTCATTGACTTTGCTGTCTCGAGGTTTCTTTGTATCTAAGTTGGTTGGATGATTAAAGTAATTGTCCATTTAGAATACATATTTATGCCCTTAACTTTCTTGCTGATGTTTTGAGATCTGTCTTCAAGACTTCCTTTATATGTTTTTTCCCCATGATTACATTAAAGTGGCTATATGCAATTTTCTGAAATTTAAACTCGTGACTGACACCTGTGGCCAAAAACGGAACTGTTCTTCCTTTCTGCTCGCTCTCGCAGCACGCGCTCGTGCGCCGGTCGCTCTCAATCTTTGATCTTTTCGGGCATTTGTCAGGGGTTTAACTTTTTTAGTCTTATGTGGAGTTACTATTGGTGTCAAAGTTGTCCTTGGTCTCTTCTGTGTATTTGCACAATCCATTGAAATGCTTGCGAGTGCTGACTAGCGATGGTGGCAGAGTGATCTGAAACATTTAACATGAAAGCGCTTGACGTCACATCCGCAGACAGCGCGGGAAAATCCGACCCGACAGAAAATAGAAAAAAATGGATACAGGCTTATAGGTGCACCCTCTGTGAGCTGACAAGGTGTCAGTATGCTCATCAGGAGATGTTTGATTCATAAATGGTCAAATAAAAAGGCTATTGTTACGTTTATTTTGGCGAAAAAGTTGCATATAGCCCCTTTAACCCGACAGTGCTTTTGCAGATATTTTGGACCAACTGACCTAAAACAGTAAAAATTCTGCTTGATTTAATGTCCGACAGCAAGAAAAAAATTTCCGCATATTTTTTATGGTATATATAAAAATCGGGTGTAAACATTGTGATCTGCAGAAAATAAGTACAGAAAGTACAGTCTTATAAAGGTTGTAAAATGCAAATAAGTTGTCTGGCAATTAAATTGTAGCAAGTACAACACCTCAAAGCCACATATCTGTCATAAAATATGAGGAGGAAGAATAGCAGTCCATGTGAACATTTTCAGTTTTTTTAAACCGTAAAAATATGCTACCATTGTTAACATCATTTTTTAGTCTTCTGTCACTACAACCCAGCCACTGTAAAAGGCACCCACACAACTGTTAGTCTGTCTGAGCACAAAGAAGTCTATCCTGCTCTTTCCTTTTCTGTATTCCTAATCAATGTCCTGCCTCAAAGAGACCAGGGAGCTGTTTAATGGTTCCAAAGAGCGGAAAACCAGCAGAGAGATAGATCAAAGCACCTCTAACACAAGCCAGGTGCAACACTGTGGGATCAAACATTTTTTATGTGACGACTTTAGCAGCTGTGTACATAATTCACCAGATTATTCTTCAGCCTAATTACAATTTAACAATGTAAGTGAAGGAGTCTGTAATCCATTTAAAACCTAAAATGGACTTCTTGGGGATATGGCATGGATTTGTCAACTTGTGCAAATATTAACTTGCCTTTTGAATAGTTTTCTTCTTAAATAAGTAATATAATATGCAACATCAAGTTAAGTAAATATAACATTCTAATAATTAAGAAAGAGATACAGTAACTGAAGCATTTTATTTATGATTTTTCTTGGAGCATTTGAAATAGTTCTTTTCACTTTATGGATTACTTGAAAATCTCACTGGATCCCCAAGAAAAAGGTTTATTGTAAAATGATGCAATTATTTCTTAAAAACAACTCAAAGTTACAGGACTGTCCTTTTCTGTATCACTGGAAATCTACAATTGCTGGAAAATCTTCCTGGTTATGAGACAAACACATTTGTATAGATAAAACTTAATGACAGCATATTTCCTTTAATCCTTTATGACAAATTACAACTCACAATTATTTATTTATTTATTTATTTCACATCTCAAGACAAAGAAGTGCATCTTATGTAAGGCATATTTTTTTCTAAGTTCATTAAAAATAAAACATAAGCTGATGTTTAAGACCAAAAAGCGCTGGTTTTATCTGACATCATCCACTCCTTTATTGTGGCAATACAGGAGCATTAAAACGCGTTTCATTAAGAATCAATCGTTTCTTATTTAAAATAGGAGCGCCTTCACCAATGTGGACCTCCATTTTGTGCCTTTCTAAACATTGCCATTTCATCTGTTTCCACCTCATATCCAGGTCCTTGAAGCCTTGAATATAAGTTCATTTTCTTTGTGTTTGAAGCTGAAACCATTTACATACATTCATAAGAATACACTTAACTACTTGAGTTTCCCCTCACTGTCAGGTGTGTGCCCCTTGGTGTTTAGGACTTTTGCCTTGCAGCAAGAAAGTTCTGGTTTTGAAGCCTGGCTTGGGCTCTTTGTTTATGGATTATCAGAGAAAAGACTTCAAAATACTATTACTAGTTTATAAATCATTGAATGGCTTAGCACCAAAGTATGTTGACTAACCCCCCAGACCACTCAGGTCTTCCAACACTAGTCTACTAATCATCCCTATAATTGATAGAATAGAATAATCCTTTATTGTCCCACAAAGGGGAAATTCAGCTGTAACAGTAGCAAAGTCACAGGTAATAAAAGCATTTAGAGTCACACAAGAAAAGTATAAAAGTATAATTAAGAATAATATATATATACATAAAGGACAAACTTACAAAACCAAAGTACAGTGCAGTTATTAAAGATAAAGTGGCATCCTCAAATTTGAATGTGCAACTGAGTAGGATAATAAAAAATATTTACAGAATGTACATGTCTTGCTGTGCAATTAAAAGTAAACATAATATTTACAAGAAGTTAACAGAATATAAACTGTGAAAAATGTGAAAAATGAAGAAATGTTACTTTGAAATGTTGAAAGGGTGCTTTACAAATAAAGTTGCCTTGCCTTTTTCATCAGTAAATTGCATAGCTAGCAACCTACAAAATTAACTTCAGGGAACTGTTTATGAACCTGAGCTGATGCAAAGTGAAGCAGTCAAACAGACTGGAGTTTATTGGTCATATGACAGGGCTGACCTTTCGTTTGTGAGAAGAAGCGCAGCAGAGATCCCTCTGAAAGCGGCTCCTGTAGCGTGCCCGGCTGGATACTGATCCTTTGTGACAGCTGTGGAGATTTAAGGTGCAGCTTAGCTGGACTTGGATGTCATTTCACACACACATTCAAAAATACACACTTATTAATGCCATGGTTCATAGATGCTGCAGTAAATGAAGGGTGCACACCAAAGAGAAACATTAAATGTACAGGAAAAATATAAGTGTGTACAGTCTGGCAGTAGTGGAAAATCAAATTTCAATATTTTGGCACACACAACTGTAAAAAAAAAACAAAGCAAGATGGTCACTGCTCACAGCGTCTGAATGAGATACAGGCCCCCTATATTAGTGGCATTTTTGAATGTCATCCTGTCCGACTCCCAGTAAGTCACACGTGACTTGTGAAGAACAGCAGATAATTTTGACAGAGTGATTGATGCCCTTTGTGATAATTTTTAAAGTTATCTTTATTTTTCTGACTCACTGCTTAAACTATTTTCTCTGTCTCCTCTGCGAAATGATAAATCTCTCACGTCAATGTACCGTCTTATCTCAGCCAACCAAAGCTTTCACTTTAAGGAACCTGTCAATGATAAAATATTACTGCCTGCAGTAATTGGTCTGTTTGGCATTTACCCGATTCGGAGATGATTTTTTTTGATTTCCTTTACATTTTTTTGTACTTTTCTTAGAAAAAAGCAGAAGTACAACATAGTTTAAATGTATGGAATTAGGTGATGTCACTGCAAAGCACCCGCAGAAAGAGGTGGGCGATAATGGAGCCAGCCCTAAGGGAGGAACAGATTGGAGCAGCATTGAGAAGCAATCTGAGGTAGCTCAATAAGTCATGACCCTGCAGAGGTTTTATCATACAGCACTCAGCCTTACTTTCATGTAGTGTGACACAACCAGGAGGTGGACCATTAGGCATGAATTCCCAAGGTAGGCTACAGCATCAGATTGGAAACAGGGAAGACTTTACCCAACTGGCAACTAATAGATTGGAGTTACCATTCTTGTTGTCAGCCGAATTGGCAGCAAATGTTTAGAAAAGCAAACTTTTTTTCTCAAAAGAATTGTGATTTTTTTAAATGTAGTTCATGAACTATATGCATTCTCAGATTGCCTGATAAACATTCATAAAGTTTTTCACATTTTGTCACGTTACAGTGACAGATTTCAGTGTTATTTCATCTACAGAAAGTAATGCATACATGTGGAGTGGAAACAAAAAAGATACATGGGTTTTAAAAAGCTGAAAAGTGTGGTGTGCAGTGGTTTTCAGCTCTCATGAGTTATTATGTTAAATCACCTTTCGCTTAAGTTACATCATAGTCGTTTGCATATAAAAAACTGACATTTCTGACTATTCTTCCTTGCAAAATACCTTATGCTCAGTCAGACTAGATGTTAGACATCTGTGAACATCAATTTTGTAGTCCTTGCACAGATTCTCAATAGATTTAAGGTCTAGAAAACTATGTTTTTATGATTTATTAAATTAATAATTTATTAATTTATGTTTTTACATTTTCTTGTGTTGTTTTTTTTTTTTACTCCGAAATTTATTTTTTCCTATTTCAGCAACAAGGACTGGTTATTGGGTCATTCTTTTTTTCCAAAATACTTTTAGTTGGATTTTAATTTGCGAAGGAAACTTTGGCACTATAATGTTTTCAAAGTGTCCTTCAACATGTCTTTCAATGTGTCCACCTGTGCAGGCAGACCAAATCTGCTCCATTAATAAATTGCAGTCTGGAGCCTCACAAATCATTTCAAGGGGTGCATATGGCCTGTGGTAAACACTTTGGACACCTCTGATCTAAACCATTGCATTTAAGCACTGGTTGTATGGTTAGTGTCATTGTCATGCTGGAAGGTGAACCTCCACCCTGCTCTTAAGTCTTTTGCAGCATCTAGCAGGTTTTTATCCAGGATTGTCCAGTATTTAACTTCATCTACCTTCCCATCAATGAAGCTTCCTTACCTCTCCTCAAGAAAAAGCATCCACACAGCCAGCCCTGTGGAAATAAATAATAGTTTACCTGCCAACAGATTTTCTCATTTTTGCCGTGAGTCTCTGCAATTCCTCCAGAGTTACCAGGGGTGTCTTGGTTCCTTCTCTGATTAATGTTCTCCTTGCCTGGTCTGTCAGTTTTAGGTGGACAATCATGTCTTGGTGGGTTTGCTGTTGCACCATACTCTTTTCATTATTAAGTGATTTCTCTTACTTTTCATTACTCCTTATGGTACTGTTTGTTCGGTAATATTCTCTTACAAACTTCTGAGGCCTTAACAGAACAGTTTGAGCATTAGGTTACACACAGGGTGACTTTAATTAGTAATACTTTCTGAAAGCAATGAATTGCTTTGGATTTTATTTTGAGGTACCAACGTAAAAGCAGCTGAATAGAAATGTAGCCAACAGTCTTCATATTTTTATTTGCAGAAAAATTAAAATCATTTTCCTTACACTTGACAATTATGTGCATCTCTTTGTAAAATGGTCATACAATCCCAATAAAACACTTTTATGTTAAGGAGCATGAACACTTTTGTGAGGCACTATTTTTCCAGGTGGCTGAAACATTAAACTCTAGTTGCAGATGATGTGGTAGTTTTTGGTTTGGATAAACTTGATCGGTATAGTGGCTGAGGACACATGACAGCGGGGGCACAGGAGAATAGCACTCAGACAGGTAGGACAGTACTGCTTGGCAGCCAGGTCCAATCTGTCACTGCTTATTTCTACAGTCAGGAATGAGGAGAGCACTTCGCATCAGCGTATCTTTGCTCAGCCAAGGGATCAGGCCAACCCAAAAATGCTGGAAAGAACTCAAGGCTTTCAGAAACATCATAAATATTAATTGGGTTAATTTTGTGCAGTCACAAAAGTGCTGCCTTGAGGTATCACACAGCCTATTCCACTCGATATGCAGAGAAGTGGTAGAACATTAGAGTGAGGAACCCCTACTTTGTGTCATCCAGGTCTCAAGAGAGCAACTGACCTTTATCATGGTGGCACAAGGCCTAGATATGTTGTACCTATGTGAACCTGGAGTCAAAATAAGGTAATTTTGTCTCCTCGTGTGCTCTTAAGGTGCTGTTAAAAGTCATTGCTTCTTACATCTTTTCAGGCATTTTTAGCACAGCAGCAAAAGCAAATCTAACAGTTATATGGGCTCAGTGTCATACTGAATCTACCCTCATAATATCAAGGAAGGGAGAAGTTGACTAAAAAGAATGACTAAATGCAAAAGTTAGAGAAGTCTGGTAAGGTAAGTATCTATCTATCTATCTATCTATCTATCTATCTATCTATCTATCTATCTATCTATCTATCTATCTATCTATCTATCTATCTATCTATCTATCTATCTATCTATCTATCTATCTATCTATCTATCTATCTATCTAT
Organism: Valencia hispanica; assembly: GCA_963556495.2. Lineage (NCBI taxonomy): Eukaryota > Metazoa > Chordata > Actinopteri > Cyprinodontiformes > Valenciidae > Valencia > Valencia hispanica. The sequence goes on from OY747707.1 coordinate 23,970,366, forward strand.
CTATCTATCTATCTATCTATCTATCTATCTATCTATCTGTCTGTCTGTCTGTCTGTCTGTCTGTCTGTCTGTCTGTCTGTCCGTCCGTCCGTCCGTCCGTCCGTCCGTCCGTCCGTCCGTCCGTCCGTCCGTCCGTCCGTCCGTCCGTCCGTCCGTCCGTCCAATAATATGGTCATAAATTGATCTTGCTTTGTTCCACACAGGTTTTTTGCTCTGGTAAAGGGGCTGCATTTAAGCAAATAATTTTGATTTTCATAATGTTTGCATTTCTGTTTACAATATTTAAATTTTTGTCGCATTTGCATTCCACTGAGAAATCTCATGCTAAGAGGTTTTACATCAGTTTCTTGTCCTGTAATTTTCTCATTCAGTGCATGAGAAATTTTAGAGTTAGCACTTTAATAATTTTCTTCACAATCCAAACACAAAACTTGAAATCAGCTTAGCAGTTCAATGGAGAGATAAAAACGAACACGAACCGAGTCAGTTGAGAAGTTAATTAAAGTCCCTTTTTATGTCAAACATCTAGGTGACAAAGACACATCAATGGTGCAACGTTCTTAGCTATACCCAGTGTTGTATGTAACTCTAATAGCTGCAATTATTCTCAATCTTAAAAAAGTTTTTGGGGGATCATAATTTTACACAACTTGGAGAATGTGGAATTATTCAAACATAGTGAAGGATAGCATCCAGACCGGACATAACTCTTCATATCTGTATCTTGCATATTTAATGTCTGTCTTGACAGTTCCCAATGTGGGAAAAAACTAAAGCTAAAAAAGCAATATGCTGCAAGAGATTATGATACGTTGGATAAAGGATGCCCGTTATTATTGAGTTTAAAAACTTGAAACTCTATAACTACAGCTCTATTAAGAGGTAATTTACTGTATTTTAGTGGTGCATTCAGCACCCTCTCTATTGAAGTAGACCAACACAGAGAGAAGGCTGTGTAGGAGCTGATGTAGCTGCCAGGAAGCACCGTGATTGGAAGGTCAATAGACCATGAAACACGCTTACACAAGAATTGGAATGGATTACAGGGTCAATATCACATCATCACAGCTATTATTTCAAAGTAATGAACACTCATTATGCATTTGCATGACTGAAGGCAATAATGAGTTCCAAGTGTCTCTCTATAAAAATATAATTTGATTTAGCGTATGCTGCATTATCCACAAAACTGTCTTCATTACACACAACAAAAATGATTGAGTTGTGCTGGTTATGGACAAAACGGAGAAAAAGCAACAAGTTACTAATTGCCTTTTCAAACTATACATATAGAGAGATTATACCTCCTGTAGATACATGGGTTGTGGTACAAATTTCACTGGAGTATCTGTTGAATTCAGTTTGTTAAGGAATTTATAAGTTTAAATTTTCAGGAGCATTTCTTGTAGTATATGAAAAGCGGCTGTGTGCTTATTCTCAGATTTGACTCACAGATTCTGCAGATCTGCAGTCTGACCCTGCTGCAATGTGATGCTGGGCTGATGGGTTAATCAATCAGACCCCTATTTCACTCAAACACCTACCTGAGGTGCTTAAAACACCACTGATGAGAGTAAAAACAATAACACATAATACATATATTTTTCTAAGAAATGTGACACAGCTAAATGTTTAATTAAAGTGAATTAATAAGTTACTCAACATTTATTACATTTAAAATAAAATAAGAAAATTGATAGGGTTACCCCAGCTACACAGTTCCAACAGAAATTGGAGCGAAGCTATGTTAACTGCTGACAAGTTTTTATTTAATAGAAAACCGTGTAAAACATTTAATGAAAGAAAAGAAAAAGATATAAAAAACAAAGATATAAAAAGCATTGAAATAAACTGATATTGATGTACCATGCTATCTCACTGGACTGTCAGGAGTCCTGAATTCTCTCATATGATCTCCTCTCTCCAGTTCACTTCAGTATTTAGTATTTAGGTTAAGGACTGAGATGGCCATGGCAAGGACAGATATTTTTCCCTGTTGAACCATTTCTGTGTTGGTTTGATCATGTGTTCCGGATCATAATTTGAAAGAAAGGTCTATTGACAACTAATTTTCAGTTTTCTCACAGAGGCCAAAGATTTGTATTTTAGTTGTCCTGGTTACAATGTTTTTGTAGTGTGATAAAGTCTAGGCTTCCCAGAGACTTTAGAGGAGATTGGCACCCACTGCTTCACAAATCCTCCATTGTACTTGACAGTGGGGATAAAGTGCTTTTTTTTTTACATATTTGTCAGTGTTTCACGCCAGGCGCACCCTGCTAGACATTTACTAAAATGTTAACGGTTCAGACTTACATCCCCTCTCATTCCCATTTTGAAGTGTAGCTAAGAGAAATTAGCTTTTGTGCTACATCTTTGTTATAATCCAGGGAAAAATGAAGAAAAACTGAGCAATTTAACAAGTAAGGTATAAACAAGGTATAGAATTTATAGGAATTGAAAAATAGGGGAGGAGAACTAAATAAAGGTAGTTGGGATTTAATGTGGACTTCGTCCCCACTGAATAAACTGTACTCAAACTAAAAGTTGGATTTTAAAAAAGAAATCACTATCGGTGTGTGCTAGAGCAAAAAAAGATTAATGTACTTTAAGGCTTTTTTACACATCTTCACCAAAGGTGGCAATAAGAGTAAAATTAGATGTTTTAGTTCTGATTTGTTTTTGGAAAGTTGGATGCCAGCTACTCAAGTGTTTTTTTTTTTACTAAGAAGGCTGAATAATATTTTACTTTGGATGAACTTTTGCAGAATGTTGCATACCAACTTCCTGTTGAAAAAAAGTCCTTGAATGCAATTTAGGTTGTCTAGAAGGAAACATCCAGTGGCTTTATAAAGTCAGCCCTCATTGTGCTTTCAGAGATATGGAAGTCACCCATACAACATGCGCTAATGCATCCACATACCATTGTGGATTCTAGCTTTTGAACAGGGCACTGATAACAAGTTGGATGCTCTGGCTTCCTGCAGCAAGGGCTCAGCATCCAGGGTTTCCAAGATAATTTTAAAGATTGGACAGACGAAAGTAAGGAAGGATGGATGACTGGATGAAGTGACAGATTGATGGACAGATGGATGGTCAGAGGGAGAGAGAGCTGGGCGGGGGATGAATTGATGGATAGACAGACAGATGGCTAAAGAATACAATCTGGAAATGCAAATACATTGGTGTAACCTATAATGTTTTTTCAATACTCATCCAGACATAAAGAATACTAATAAATTCCAGACTTTTCCAGCCTGTCTGGAAACTCTGATTGTAGTGGCAGTGATGAACTGTGTTTATTATCAGTGGCCCTTAGTTCTATGATTACAGGTTTACATTGTTAGGACCAGTCTTTGCCACCACAAGAAAACTCTCCTCAGTTGGAGTGGAAGGAACATTGATTTTGTTTCTTTACGGCACAAACACACCGACAAAAGAACACACTCAGACACGTACTGTGGATTAAAGCAAAGTATTAAAGACAGCATGGTTCAGATGTTAAATCCCTGTGATGTTTCTGTGTGAAACAATCAGCAGTACAACAGAGCTGTGACTCATCCTCTGCAAGGTAATACAAATTAATACCAGAGTGTGAGGATTTCTCACAGCTCAACTTTTATGACTTTCTTTTTTTATCAAAAGCTGATGGAAACTAATTTATTCTGCTCGCCTCATCCTTTCATTTTATTTGATTTATTTTACTTTTTTATTCATCCTTTACTTGTAATAAATTACAATTCTAACTTCACTGACTGTGATGCAAAGGGGGGGCTAAAAATATGATCCAACCACACAGATCTCACACCACATTGACTGATGTGTCTGTGGCACCACAGCCCAGGAGATCAGTTGTGTGAGAACAGGAGAGAAACACAGGCACTGGCTGTGGCTGCCTTGCTGCTATTTGGGGCTTTTAGTCACTATCCAGTTCATTGACCGGGCTTCTGTTCACCAGCCAATCATAAGACAGGAAGCGGGGACCTGAAGCCTGTTTTAGTCCGCAATCAACACCCCACAGATGCTGTCATGGTTGAGCACAGTCCACTGCCAGTCTGCATGGGATAAAGTGAGCTGATGCCGTATTGCTCTGCGCTACACTGCTCATATATGTTTTTTTTTTTGTTTTTTTACAGAGACAGCTGGTACACGCTGAAGTAGTGAACAGTGATTCTCCCCCCTTCTGACCCGTAACACTCTCTGCCTTTGGGAAGAAATGCGAGAACACACGGTCACATCAGGCTTTCAAAACATGAATTTTTAATAGCCTGACTAGCTGTTTTAGATTTGCGCAGAGTAACAGTCAAAGCATATATCTGAGCATGTTGGGGGGCGAAGCTCACAGGTCTTGCAGAGCACAATCAGCTTATTGACAGTAGGATAGAGATGGATAATGTTAGTATCTCCTGAATTTCACCGAGCACCGGGGTGTGAAATCTTTAGGATGACAGATCTGACTGCCTCACACCAAACTAACCCTCTGCAACACAAGCTATGTGTGAAATTGAGAAAATATGCTTTAGTAATAAAACAAATCTTATCTCCTCTGTTTTGTTTTTTATATTATTCATACTTTTTTCAAGTCAGCTTCAAACAGAAGGTTGCTCCTGGCTGGACATTTAACAGGTCAGAAACCTACCTGTGAGCAATTTCCAACACTTCCCTAAAATTTGCTTAAGGAGAAAAATAAACCTGCCTCCTGTAATGACCTGTTGTTTATTCTCCTCTCATTTACAAATGACAATGTGAGAGTCTGTGAACATTAATTTTTTAAGTATTTCCAGGGACTCCTATAGTTCTGGAGATCATTATCATTGATGAATACATCTTGATCCATGTTTAGGGTTATTGTCCTGACATTAGGTCAGTGTTTCTCAAACTTTTTTTATCATTCCCCACTTTGGACAAAGGAGCACACACAAGCCCCCCATGCTTTTATCGCCCCAGCAGAATGGTGACCACGCCTGATTTTTGAAGTGTTTTATTTATTTAAATAGCCGAGTTAGTCTACAAGTTTTTATGGGTATAAATTAGTTGGAAAAAGGGGTTGCGCACTGGTATAAAACCGGCTCAGAAATATATGCTGTCAGTAGTTGCTACATGTAGAACTTCAGCTCACAGTTGGAGAAAATAAAAGTTGTAGTTTTATCAAATTTACAAAGCTTTCAAAAGTACAAAATAAAATAAAATAAATAAAGAGCAAGATACTCATCCCTGTATTTCCTCCGCGGTTGACCGTGTGACTTCTCTTACTCTGAAACGTTCCCTGATCTTTTTAGATATTTGTACTTTTTGTAGATGGAATCTCTGATAATGCCGCTATTTCAGCTTGTTTTTTTCTGCTGCGATATATTCCAACGTCAAACTCCCAGCCCGATGTTCCAGGTCCCGGTTCTGTTTACAATGATGATCACAATTGCTAATTTATTTGGGTGTGTTTAATTTTGTGAGAGGGGGGAGCTGGTTGATTTAATTTACAGTGCAGTGAAACATTCACAACGACAGAATCTAGGGGGGAAAAACTATTTAAATTCCATTGATGTCACGCCCCACCTGCAATACCTCGGCACCCCACTAGTGGGGCTCGCCCCATAGTTTGAGAAACACTGCATAAGGTGAAGCCAGTCACTCTTATTTAGCCCCATATATCGTCTTACCAACTGTGACCAGCTTCACTGTCCCTGCAAAACAAAACCATTCCCACAGCATGATCCTATTTTCGCCATGTTTCATAGTGATGATGGTATGTTTAGACTTATGCGCAAAGTTTTTCCCTCCCACATATTTTGCATGTAGGCCAGAAAAGTTCAATGTTTTGCTCACATTTAAGCAGAGTGGCATCCTTTACTATTTGCTGTGTCCTTTTAAATGACTTGTGACTAACTTTAAACATGAGATTTATTGCCATTTTTCAACAATGGCTCCTTCCTACTCTTCCATGAGAGCTAGTTTTTTTTTAAAGTGCTATATACTATACATTGGTGTGTTGACAGATGTTCCCACCTGAGCTCCTTAAGTCACCATGAGCCTCTTTAATGCTTCTCTAAGTAATGCTGTCTCTGTTCAATCTCTTTAGGTGGATGGAAACATATTTGAAGCATTGAACCATGCTCTTTAAGATTGGTAATTGTTATATAACCTAACCCTGCTTTTAACTTCTTCACAGCTTCATCTCTGACCTGCCTGCTCTGCTCCTTGGTCTTCATGATGCTTTTTGTTCACTAATGTTCTTCAGCAAACCTCTGAGGCCTTAACAGAATAGCTGTGCTCACACTGAGGTTGAATTACACTCAGATGAACTGTACTTACCTATTAGGTGACTTCTCAAGGCAGTTATTGCGCTCAACTTTATTTAGGGGTAACAACAAAAAAGTAGGTGAATTGTAAAACATTTTTAATCCAAGAATCATTTTCATTCCACTTCCCATTATGCTCTAGTTTGTGTAAGTCTATCACATAAATTCAAAATAAAATACATTTAAGTTTGTTAACATGAAACAATGCGCCTAAGTTCAAGTACTATAAATACCTTTGCACTGTAAATAATAAAATAAATAATAAAAATATATTTCTGTGTGGTAAATTGTTCATTTTCATTCTAAATACAGACCTCAACAATAAAAAGTCTTTGTACCTGACCTCTTTCCCATTGACCGCTGGATGCTGTAAGGATTAAGCAGGTATAGAAAATGGATGTGTTTAATTACTTCTCTGGCAATTGCTTCTTGGGATAAAACGCATGATAAATATATTATTAACTCAAATAAAATTAATTGATGTTTTAGCAAAATGATTCATAGTTAAAAGCTTAAAATGTTTGCAGATTTTTTTCTGTTGTGATATTAACTTTAAAACCTTCAAGGTGTTATGTATCACTCCAATAGTTTTCTGCTGTGGTTTTAAAAAACGAGTACCGTTAATTAGAAAAAGGCATCACACTTTTCGGTCCTGAGCATCATTGAGCTGAACATAAAAAATAAAATAAAAAACACGGTTACATCTATGTCAACATGTAAATCTTTGATTCTGGCTTACACTGAGATTTAAGGATACTGTTGTGAGATTTTGATTTTGTTTATTGATTTTTAGCAGCCTAAAATATAAAATCACAATATCACAATGTGCAAGGTCCTAAGGACTGTTTCAATCATTGTTTTGTTTGGCTTTTATGTTTCACTTGTCATGCATTCAAACTATGAGTGTCTATAATATGTTACCAAACCCTATATAAGCTGGTTATGTGTGTTTTTAAAGTATTTCGTATTTCTGTTGAAATTATGGGTTAATTGTAATTGTTCATTGCAATATTCAGCAATAACACAATAGTTTCCCTTTATTTTGCATGTGCATTACCCTGTGTTGTCAAAGATCTGCCAGTTGGATGACTATTCAAATCATATTTATTTTCTGCATTAAAAGTGTGAAAGTCACATTCTTGCTATAGTTTCAGTTTCACTTGCAGCTGACTCACTGACTCATTGTTTTATTGGTTTCCTAAGCATCAATACAAGGACGTCCAGTGTGGGCCACGACAGTTAATTTTTCAAAGCTGTCAGACAGAAGGAGACCTTTGTCAAACATGACACAATGGTCAAGATGGAGGAAATAGGAGAAAAGAGAGACAAGATGAAGGGCATTTTAATGAATGTAGCTGATTCACTTTAACTTTGTATTAAAGCACAGGTGGGCAGTGAAGTATAGCAGCATATTGGCCGGTGGCTCCTTCGTCACCGAACTGACAAGACAAGTAATTTCTGACGCTCCTGGGGAGCTGGCAGTCAGGTGAAACCTGGGGCAGAGCACGACAGATGTTTTGACAGAAGGAGGGAGGATGTGAAAGGCTGCATGAATCAAATCCTGACTCGGGTAGAGGGAAAAAAGAAATCCTAAGATGATGAGGTTCCTTTTATAAGAGGCATATGAATAAAACGTTTTTTTTCAACTGCTTCCGAACCACATCTACATTATTTATAGAGACATAATTAAATATGAGGAAGAAATCTTATGATAGCAGCATATTTTCAAACAGTCTACAACCATCAACTATTCTTTTCCACATAATGTTTAAAGGTTGTTTAAACCTGGCCAGTCCTTAATTAGGCCCAGAAAAATATGCTGAGAACTCTCTTTTATTTGCTGCTAAAATAAACAGTTTGAATTCAATTGATGAAATGTAGGTAATAATTTGTATAAAGTTAATTTTAATTCATATTTATGAGCAGAAAATATTTAATTATAGGATAAAAGAAATGGAATTAGTTAAATTCCAACCACTTTTTTAAATGTTCACACTATACAAAATAATGAAATTCAAACTTTTGTGTATATTCTTAAAAAAATAAGTAAATAATTTAAATTACTTTGATTATTAAAACATATTACTTTTTCTCTAAACTGTCCCTTTTATACAAACTTTAATCAGAAAGAATACAGCAATAGGACTGTACTGTTTTCTAAATCCAGAATTATCTTTCTAAATATAAGAAAGAAAGAAATCAACACTAGGATAGTTTTGCAGCTCCAGGTTGACTCCCTCCCTTCACCACAAACTTGTGATGAGTCCCCATTGGTCTGACAATCATTGTGAAATACATCATTCACTGTGTCTTTAATAATCACTTTAAATAGGCAAGTATGACTCAAGTGAGACATTTTACATAGAATAAAGTGACATGTAAATGTTTTCCTCCTCCAGCAGCAAAGACGGTGAAGCTGAGTTTGCTTGCAAGTTTGCTGTGATGTTAGCACAGCTGCTAAAGCTGTTCAAGCAGGACAAAACCCATAATATTTGCTCTAAATCCTTCTCAACAGCTATTAACATTATCTGAGCTTAAACATGTTCATAATATGACCCATAAAGAGACACGCAATGCTGTGAAAAGTATTTTTCTGGGTACAAGTTTCTTAGATTTTTACTTTTCTGCCTAAATTAAATGTTTCAGATCATCAAAGAAAGTTCATTGCTAAAAAATAACTCCAGTTAATAGAAAAGACGCTTTTTAAATTATGACTTCATTTATTATAGAAAAATAGGCTATCCAAACCAACCCGGCCCTTAATAAAAATATAACTGCTCTGTTAAATCATGATTTAAATGTGATTAGCAACATTTAATTCTTGATTTGGTCTCTGGTTTGGAAAATCAAGAAGTCACCTAAAAAAAACCCTGTCTGATAAAATGAAAAAGGCAAAAATATTTTTTAAAAGCGACACGTCATGCCACAATCTAAAGAAATTTAAGAGATGAGAAACAAGTTCAATTAGTCTGAAAATTGTTACAAAGTCATTTCTATGGCTTTAGGACTACAATAAAAGTCATTATTCACAAAAAGAAAAACATAGAATGGTGGTGAACCTTCCAGAGAGTGACTGGTCTCATCCCTGTCACTCCAGTCAAGGTCACTGTTAATGACTCAACAGTAAGAAAGAAACTAAGCAAAACTTTCATCCATGAGAGAGCTCCAAGGTGAAAACATCTTGATCACCTTTCAAGTTTTTGGAAACATATTTTTTCGGCTCTTGAGACAAAAGTGTTACTTTTTTGGAAGGTAGGCCTCCTGATGGTAAAACAAACAATACATTTTAGTTAAACATAGAGTTGGCAGTGTGATGGTCTGGGGTCACTTTGCTTCTTCAGGACCTTGATGACTTGCTGGGATTGTTGGGTTTAGCAGCAGGGCGATGATCCATAGAATATCAGCAAGTCCACCTAAGAACTGCTAATAAAAACAAAACAAAAGCAAAGAAGAATGGACTCTACAGCGATGTTAAGCACACATTGTTGGGTTATCCCAAACAATGTGTGGGGGTGTAGGGTTATCATACACCAAGAGTAGTGCAACCAGTTATTAGATTCACGTGGCAGGGACATAGGAACAGTCTGGTCTGGATAGCTTTTTCCTTTATAAAATAAATAATCATTTGATAACTGCTTTTTTGTATTATTTAGGTTATTTTATCTGGTGTTAAATTTGTTTGATGATTTGAAACATTTGACCAAAATGGCAAAAACAGAATACTGTAAGAGTGGAAATACTTTCTCACGCCACTGTAGGTTTTTGTGCCTCATTGTTTTTTGGACACAGCACATGATGCATGAGAGTAAAATTGACTGAAGTAATCTTTAAATAATTCTATTGAAATTCCTAGGATAGGTTATATAAAAATGTAATGTTGCTGAAATTTAAACCTACAAATTAACATGCTTGATTAGAGTAAAAATACTTATAACCTTTAATATTTGTTGCCCCCCAAAACTCCTGGCTTATAGAGTAGATTCTGTCCAAATGGAGCCCACACAAAAACACTGAAAGGTAAGCATGACATTTGAATCTAATAACCTTTCAATAGCTTTTAGAAATCAGTAGATGTGTTAGTATGGATGTCTTTCCTCTTTCAGTTCTCAACCACATTCCCAAAACTGCAAAAATGTTGCTTGGGGCGTAGGGCTCGTCTCTTGTAGCCTATCCTTATAAATTCACCTCCCCCTGTTCATTAAAACGAATAAATTCCGACAATTTAGCAGGACCTGAACTGTAAGTCTTAAAGTAAGATGTGTGAGAAATAACTTCCATTAAGAGGAAAAGAGTTTTTAATTACATGACATACATTTATTCAGGCTTTCATCATTTCTGTGAACTGGTACATCTTCTTTTTTGTCCAGGGAATATATTGAACAGAGTGTCGCCTATTGTATGCCAAATAGAGCAAAAAAGTTCATCATTTAATTCCCCACTGCCTTTGTAAAGCAGCAAATGCAAAACCTTTGCCTCTGACTGATGCTTTACAACTATTAAATACGATCAGTGCGTGATTAGACACTTAACTAAAGAGGGTCTGAGCGCACTTTACCTCTTCGAGACTGTTGACATTAAAAAGGCCACATGAATAAAGGTGAGCAGCTGTGCGCCTCAGTCCCCATCAGGGTCCTCTTACGGGGGGGAGGGGGGCACTTCTTTCAGGTTTTTATAAACTGTAAAAACATGAAAACGGGGACTTGTTGTCGGGGCTGTTGATCGTCGCGCCATCTCCTTCTGATTCCAGCACCAAGACCTAAAACGTCCTCATCCATCAGTAGGCTCCAACAATCACCGCCTCCGCTTCTTTAGAGGGTCTTCTGTCCGTCACCAGGAAGTTTATCATCCCCTCGGACTTTATGAGGAGGTTGCAGCCCAGGAAGAATATGCCAAACACCACGGTGAGGGACAGGACGCACATGACGGCTATCTGGACCACCCTCATGATGAAGAGGCTCCTCTCGTCCGGAGCCGCGGCCACAAAGCCGTTATCAGTCACCACGGAGGAGAAGTTGCAGCAGAAAAACTCTTCCGTCTTGTTGAACAGCCCGCCCTCTGTCTGGTTGAACCCGGTGATATTCATCTCTACTTTGGCATAAAAAAAATATTAAAACTTTACAAAAACACAAACAGAAATCAAACAGGGGATAGATGCAATCCCACAACAATTGTCATCAGGTGAGGAGTGAAGATGAGGAGCGGGAGTGGAGTTGGAGAAGTTCCTCCGGATCAAGCAGAGCTCTTCTGGAGTTTAGAAAGCTGCTTTGGAATCGCATTACTGGAGATCTGGTGCGCCTCGTTCCCAGTTTCAGAGCGGAATGAATCCACACACCCCGCGGGGGTTAAATAGCCAGTCTGATGCTACTTGGTTTGGTGGAAACACCCCGAGCGCCATCAAGTGGACAGAGTAAAAGATTCCTGTGAAGGTTTTCAGTCCGAGTGGTGTGATCTGATGATGGTGGGGACTGGCTGGCGACTCTGTTGCAGCCTGCTGTGTGTGCACGTGACTCATTATGGAGCTAAACCTCTACAGGTTCCCTGCTGACCTTTTGTCAAATTCTGTAAAAATCAGCTGACATGTGCACATTTTTATATTTACAGCTCAATTAAAACGTATTTGACTTGTCTGACTGCTGAAGGAGGAGAAGCTGCTCTCTGTCTCTCTCCAGATCCGTTCTTTTCTGTTTGCTTTTCTTGTTTTCTTTTCTTAACTTTTTCTTAGTTACTTTATCTACCCAGCCCCTGGAGTTACTGTAGGGAGACCAGGGATGGTTGTAACACTTTTTGTTTGAACAAATGTAACTCAGTGGTTCTTTGTGCTAGAGATCTCAAATTTTAACATGTGGTACCTATATTTGTCTGCTACAGATGACATGCATTTGGAGTTCTGCCACATGATCATATTTTAGTTAGATTAATGTCAACTACAAAGAGGTATGTTGTTACAACCTACCCCAGTACCGGGGTGAGTTGTAACACTACTTGGGGATGGAAGTAACAACTAAATCATTACACTTAAACAAGCTCCACACTAATACATTTTTGGAAACACTTTAATGAATAATAAAGAACAAACCATAAACTAGGCAGGCAAACTTCCTAACCTAAGAAATACACCACAATTACACTCGCTATCAACTATTTTTTTATTTTTTTACCAGTAATTTTTTTTTTGGTACTATATTGGAAAGTTTTGTTTCCTCTCGAGGGCTTAAGCCATAGTACATGTCAGCTGCTTCCTTTAGGTCCTCAGCTACAAGTTCCTCCTGTTTCTCGCTGAAGACCTTCTTGCTACTACGATAGCCTACATGGGGCTCTTCACTGTTACTCTCTCTGCCCTTAGCTTGTCTGCAGTTTTGCAATATCTGTACAAGGTAACATGACAGATGTTGTGGGCTTCTGCAGAGACACCCCTGCCTGTTTTACGTATCCACTGCCTAGGCATGCTGTAAAATTGAGACCAGTAAAAAATGTGAACAGAGGTAGGGGTAGGTTGTAACACTTTTCAGATCTGTTACAACCCTCCCCATGCCAGGTGGCCATTAAAAAGCTAACAGATTTTAGCATTTAGCTTTAAAGCTAGCACTTATGCAACACATCAAATTAAACTAGAGAAACTACTGCTTGAGCTTATGTAAGTGAAACAATTATATCAATAACACAATGGATACTATGCAAAAAAAATTGTAAGGAACATTTTTACTTTCTTAGCGGAAAAATCGCTTTTTGGTACCAGAACAAACTGTTTTCAAATGAGAAACATTTGGCTTTGCCAGTGTGCTCAATTTGTAAGTGGGCATAAACTGTATTGATGACATCACCACAGCTTGCTTCTGATTGGTCAAACTGAGAGCGTTACAACTATCCCCATGTTACAACCATCCCCGGTCTCCCCTATTGGACCGGATCTCTTCTTGGATTACTTTTTTATGGACTTATCAACATGGCTTGTTGCTCAGCTGAGGATTTTGAAAAACTGCTCCACAGAATTGAGGGCATTGAAACGAAGCTACGTCGTCTGGAAATTAATTTTGATCTCCACGCTGATCATGGAAACGACACAACTTTACCGTTTAATACACACAGGGAACAGCCTATCAGCCTGGTGTTACATTGGTCTAACCGTGTCACAGAGACTCCCTCAGCCAACAGGCGCCTGAGCGGCAGAACTCCGCACTCTAATAACACACATAACAAAGTAAGAGCTCCCCCCCCCCCCCAGTAAAGATTGTTATCATACAAGACGGATCAGTTTATGGAATTGAGGCCTTATGTAGCAAGAACACCAGAGTTTATAGCTGCTACAAAAATACAGTGAGAGGAATATCAGAAAAAATCCCAAAAATCTTGGACCAACATCCTGCTTTGGAAAAGCTCGTCATTCACGCTGGATCAGCAGATATCGCGATGAGACAATCAGAGATTCTGAAGAGAGACTTTTCTGATCTCCTACAGAGACTTGATGGACTTAACGTAAACATCCTCATCAGCGGACCAGTCCCTGAAAGGAATGATGAAAGTTTTAGCAGACTCCGCTTTCTCCATAAATGGTTGAAGAAACAATCAGCTGAGAAGTCGTTCACATTTATTAATAATTTCAAAGTATTTGGAAGTGCTAACCATCTGTTCAAAGGTCGACGTTATCTTAACAGCTGTTAAGATAACGATTAAGATAAAAGCTGTTAGCAGCAAACATTTTTCCTTATCAAAATCAGAAAGCAAAACACTTGCTCCCAAAAACTGACCTTGAGGCGCCCATGGATATCAGAGAACAAAAACAGCAAGTCATGATGACACTACAGGACCGAAAAGATAAACAACCATCAGAGATTAAGTCTTCATCTTTCTGTGACTCAGCCACATCAAATGAGTCTCCATTTAGAAACTTTACAGACAGCTTGAACGAGCAAAATCAAATTTGGGACACAATTAACACCTAAACATAGACTACACCAAACGCCTGGGACTAGTGTCAATAAGCCTGGGAGCTTCTCCCCACTGATTATTACAGATATCTGATATTTGAGGGAACCGGGCAGTAAATCTACCCCTACTGTCTCCCAGAACTCGCCCGGCACCCCTGAACTTAGCATACCAGCAATTATCAGCAGCAGGAAACATAAACCGTTAACCACACGCTCTCATATTAAACAAAATCTCAAAATGATAACCTGTCAGGAGGTTCAGCTGCCCATCATCACAATACTTAAGTTAGCTTTATTAAACATTAGATCTCTATCCGGGAAGTCTTTTCTTATCAATGACTTCATCACTGAGCATAATTTACACGCCCTTTTTTATCAGAAACTTGGCTAAATGAAAATAACGAAACAACTGCATTAATAGAATCTACTCCTCCAAATTACAATTTCTTAAGCGAGAGCAGAAAACACAGACAAGGTGGAGGTGTAGCCACCATTTTTCACAACTCAATGAACTTTAAAAAGGTAACTCTGGGCACGTTTGCTTCTTTTGAATACCTAGCCACCCAGATAAATAAGCCTAACAAAGCTTTATTTCTAAGTTTATATGATGTTCACAAATGGTTTACATCCTATCTCACAGACAGGACTTTTATGGTAAGTTTAGATACCTGCTCTTCTAGGGTCCACAGGATTACATGTGGTGTGCCCCAGGGTTCAATTTTAGGCCCAGTGCTTTTTAACCTTTATATGCTCCCTCTTGGTAGCGTCATCAGGAGACATGGAGTTAACTTTCACAGTTATGCTGATGATACACAGCTGTACATCTCCATGTCTCCCGATGACACACGGCCAATGGATGCACTTTTTAACTGCATTTTAGACATTAAATCCTGGATGGCAGAAAACTTTCTCCAGCTCAACCAGGACAAAACTGAAGTTTTAGTCAACGGTCCTGAGGCTCAGAGAGAGAAACTTTTATCAAAACTACAATCACTGTCTTTTAATCCCTCTTTACAAGTGAAGAACCTGGGCGTGATTTTTGACTCTGAGCTGACTTTTATTCCTCACATAAAAAATATCACTAAAATAGGTTTTTATCAACTAAAGAACATCGCCAGAGTCCGCCCCATTCTCTCTCGGGCCAATACGGAGACACTGATGCATGCTTTTATCTCCAGTAGAATTGATTACTGTAATGCCCTGCTTTCTGGTCTTCCCAAAAAGAGTATATCAGGTTTACAACTACTACAAAATTCAGCAGCATGTGTCCTGACGAAGACCAGTAGGGGGGAGCACATTACACCGGTCTTAAAATCATTGCATTGGCTCCCCGTACATTTCAGGATCGACTTTAAGGTTCTTTTAATGGTTTTTAAGTGTCTTAATGGTCTTGGGCCTTCTTATCTGTCTGAACTGCTTTTACCATATGAACCTTCGCGGTCTCTGCGCTCCTCTGGCAGCCGTCTCCTTGTCACCCCAAAAGTCAGGACACACAAGCATGGCGAGGCATCTTTCCAGTTTTATGGCCCTCACCTCTAGAACAAGCTGCCAGAGGACCTCAGGGCTGCAGAAAACGTTCATGTTTTTAAGAGCAGGCTCAAGACTCACCTTTTTAGCTTAGCTTTTAACTGATTATTATTTATCACTGTTTGTTTAATTGCTCTGGATGTTTTATATGATTATATTTTTATCAGTTTTACTATTGAATATTAGCACATTAATTTACCGTTTCTTTTTATACTTTAATTTATCTTAATCCCCGTTCCAGTGTTTCCTCTGTGGGAGCCCTCTGCCCCGGGAGCGGTGGTCGGCTGTAACTGCCTGGGTGCTCTCCAGGTAGCGCTTGGGTGGAGGTGGGGGTCTTGGCCTTGCCTCCACTGGGTGCCCTGTGTCGGTGCCTCGGCTGCTGCTGTTAATCTACTGCTGCCGGGGCAGATGGCTCCTCTGATGGCATTTCCTTGCATGGTTGATCTACACTCGGCCCAATGTCCTTTTTAACTTTTTCTTTTAACTGTGTGTGTGCATGGGAGATGGGTTGGGGGGAGGGGGGTATAACTGTGACCATGCTTTTAAATCTGTGGGGGAGGGAAGGGAAGGTGGTCTTATGTGGGGTCATTTTAATCTGTAAAGCACTTTGTGATGCAACTTCTTGTATGAAAAGCGCTTTATAAATAAAGTTTGATTTGATTTGATTTGATATAAACCACCAAAACTTAACTCTAACTTCTTTAATGATTTCAATGACCTTCTTTCTGTAATATGTATCGACTATGACCAACTAATCATTGTGGGGGATTTTAACATCCATACCAACAACCCCCAAGATAGACAAGCAAAAACATTCCACAACTACGGCCGGACCCAGCATGTCAAACAACCAACACACAATAAAGGACACACTCTGGACTTAATTATCAGCAAAGGTTTAAATATTTCCAACATCTCGGTAATTAATATTGCATTATCTGACCATTTCTGTATTTTCTTTGAAAGTACCATCTCTGCTAAATTATCCAGCCACAGTAAGACCACTATAAAAAAGCGTTTTCTAGGGGACAGTTCACTAGAAACCTTTAAACATATTTACCTTTCCACCACATCCCCCTCATCTCCCAACTCAAACTCAGTAAATAAGTTGGTAGATAATTTCCTTGCGAAATTCTCAGACATCATGGATTCCATTGCTCCAACTAAAGTGAAAGTAGTCTCAGGTAGAAAGAAGTCTCCGTGGGCAAGTAATCCACTGGTACGTAGTGAAAAAGTAATCCACTGGTACGTAGTGAAAAAAGAGAAAGCGAGAGAGGAAATGGCGGAAAACTCGACTCCAGGTTCACTGTGAGATCTACAAAGAGAGACTGAATAGATATCAGCTAACTATATAAGATGCTAGGGAATCGTTCTTTTCTAAAATCATCAACAGAAACATTAATAATGCACGGACCCTATTTGCAACAGTGGAAAGACTAACTAATACTTTAGTGATACTAGCCCCTGAACTAAACTCTACCAGTGCCTACAATGAATTTGCCAGCTTTTTCACTGAAAAGATTCTACCAATTAGACGGTAAATCTGTACCTCAATATCGAACCCACAACCAGTGCCATCCCCAATCAACAACAATGTAGAGAAAATGCATGAATTCCACAAATTAAACCAGAACAGCCTTGAAAAAATAATTATCCAATTAAGCTCCTCCTCCTGCTGTCTTGAAATCCTACCCACAGCTTTTCTAAAGAAAGTTCTTCCTGTTATTGGGTCTAATCTTGTTCAAATAGTGAACTCCTCACTGCTATCAGGTGTCTTCCCTCAGGCTTTAAAAACAGCAGTTATTAAACCACTGCTAAAGAAGAAAAATCTGAACACGTTAATGCAGAACTACAGGCCAATCTCTAATCTTCCATTAATCAGTAAGATTATTGAAAAAGCCGTGTTTCAGCAGTTAAATAGCTTCATAACAATGACGGACCGCTTTGATGTTTTTCAGTCTGGTTTCCGTGCTCACCACAGCACCGAGACTGTCCTCGTCAAAATATTCAATGACATCCGCATAAATACAGACTCTGTTGATCATGATATTTTATTGGAACGACTGGAGAGCTGGGTCGGACTCTCTGGTAGAGTACTTGGGTGGTTCGAGTCTTACCTAAAGAACAGGGACTTCTATGTTTCAATAGAAAACTTTTCATCAGAACGAACAGAAATCACATGTGGGGTGCCCCAGGGCTCCATCCTGGGACCCCTCTTATTTAATATCTACATGCTTCCACTAGGCAAGATTATAGCAACCAATAACATTAGCTACCATAACTACGCGGATGACACTCAGCTCTACATTACAATGTCACCAGGGGACTCTGAATCCATTCAAACCCTAAATCAATGCATTGACCAAATAAATGGATGGATGTGCCATAACTTTCTCCAGCTGAATAGAAACAAAACTGAAGTGATTATTTTTGGACCCAAGGAGGAACGATCAAGAGTCAGCACACAGCTTCAATTAATACAGCTAGAAAATACTGATCAGGCTCGAAACCTAGGTGTAGTAATGGACTCAGACCTGAACCTCCAGGATCACAGAAAGGCAATTACAAGGTCAGCCTTCTATCACCTGAAGAACATTTCTAGGATTAAACGACTGATGTTGCAACACGACCTAGAAAAACCCATCCATGCGTTTATCTTTAGTCGGATTGATTACTGCAACAGCATCTTCACAGGTCTGCCTAAAAAGTCAATCAGACAGCTGCAGCTGATCCAGAACGCTGCTGCTCGTGTCCTCACTAGAACCAGGAAAGTAGAGCACATCACCCCAGTTTTAAAGTCCTTACACTGGCTCCCTGTAGCTCAGAGAATAGACTTCAAAATACATCTACTGGTTTATAAATCATTACATGGCTTAGCACCAAAATATGTTGAAGACCTGTTGTCACGGTACCAACCACCAAGACCACTCAGGTCCTCCAACTCTAGCCTACTAAACATCCCTAGACTCAGAACTAAACATGGAGAAGCAGCTTTCAGATTTTATGCTCCCCTTATCTAGAACAGACTTCCTGATGAGTGTAGAGCTGCTGAAACTCTGAACTGCTTTAAATCGAGACTAAAAACCCATCTGTTTAGAATTGCCTTCGAGTAAACGCTTGATGTCATATGTATGACATGTGTTCATGCTCTCTTGCTTTTTTTTATCTTTCTCTTGCTTTATTATGTATCATGTGTAATGTGTGTTTCTTTTGTGTTTTTTTTAAATCACTAAATCATGTAATGCACATAGAATTACCCTGCTGTTGAAAGTGTGCTATACAAATAAAATTGCCTTGCCTTGCCTTGCCTATTTGATCCCTTACTTCTTCTGTTTTTGCACCTTGATCCCACTTAATTGTTTCCGACCATCAAGCACATGTTATATGAGACAAAGATAACTTGAATAAATAAATGTCATTTATTAAGGGAAAAAGACCCTAGCCAAACCAACCTGGACCTATGTGCAAACTCAACTTCCCCAGGAACTTAACAACTGGGTGTTGGCAGCGACCTTAATTAACTTAATTAATTAATAATGATCAGTTAATTAATTAACTAAAAGATAGTTAAAAATAGTCAAACATTCTTGTTAAGTTCATAATAAAAATCCATCGGAAATGAACTGATTTGGTTAAGCATTCTTTAGAGTTCAAATTTAAAGAACTTCTACTCAGAAGTATTAATTCAAATCTACCCACACAAATATATTTACTTTTACGTTTATTTTATTAGTGTAAATGGATATTTATCAGTGTATGTTATTTTTCAGCAACTTTCAGTAAACCTTTTTGTCTCCTGCCTCCTGCAAGAGACAAATTGCACAACTGTGGATCAAACACACAAGGCTTCAGTGTTCAAAGCAATCAATGAGATGACAAAAATTGTTAAATAAATCTAAAGTAGGCATGTATTGTCTTGCTATTTAATGCTTATTAATGTAAACCTGTGAAATCACAAAGTTTTATTTATATTTACATTTCAATTTATCATTTTTGTTGTATGTGCAGGATCGCAAGAACAAAAATCTGACATTAGCTGCCTTTAACTGATAAAAAGATAAAAAATTATTTTTATTTGTGGTTTTGGTGAAGGGCTGCACAGTAGCGCAGTTGGCAGCACTGTTGCCTTGCAGCATTAAGGCCAGGGTTTGAATCGAGCCTGGAGTCTTTCTGCATGGAGTTCCCATGTTCTCCCTGTGCATGCGTGGGCTCGCTGCTGGTAGTCCAGCTTCATCCCACAAAAACATGACTGTTGGATGAAATGGTTTTTCTAATTGGTTTAATTGGTTTTCTGTCCTTAGGTATCAGTGTGTGTGTGCATGGTTGTTTGTCCTGTATGTCTCTGCGTTGCCCTGCAAGGGTCTGGCGATAGGGTGTACCCCGCCTCTCGCCCAATGATTGCTGGACATACGCACCAGCCCCCCACAACCCTGAAGAGGATTGATGGATGTCAATAATGGGTGGATGTTAAAGATACCATTCAGTGGTGTGTTTGTTTCAAAAATGTACAATCACAATAAAAACAAAGCTAGGTATTGAAGTGTGGATTTTGACTGCAGGATTTAACAAATAACGTTCTTAAAAAGCACACCTAACAAAAAAGTGCTAATTCTACTTTCTGTCTAAATGAGCCAATGACATCATAAGAGGCATAAGAATTAAGCAGATTAGCTGGTATTAGTAAACATTATGTCAGATGAGAAACATTCCGCTGAATTTCATGTATATCATGAAGTGTTCAAGTTGCATTTGAGTTCAAAGGTTTTTGCATCTGAGCCAGAGTTTGACATGCAATGATTCCCACACCATGATACATGATGATGTGGATAGCGAACCTGAAGCCAAGAAGTGTTAATGGGAATGATCATAAAATGATCGGAGGTTTTAAATGTTAATCTGGTTTTTCATGTTCCTGTATGATTATTTTTCCAGCTGATTGGTTTCTAAGCATCTTAACCCCACATAAAATGAGTAACTTTTGTATTTTGATTGTATCACCTTTAATATGAGCATCATTTACCTAAACAGAACACATTGACCAGTATGGTTTATGACAACTTGACTCACAATGATTAGTAAAGGTCTTTGATCATGAAATATGGGTATTCCAGCTCTTGCCCTATTACCAAACCCTATATTGTCACAGATTTCTCTAAAATTAATGCAGTGATCTCGTTTACAGCTAAAACATGTTGCTGCAGCTGTACAAAATCCGAAAATAAAAACCTTATGAAAAGTAAAGTTGATCCAAAATACGGGCATATAAAGATGGATAACAAACAAGTTGACAAACTCAAAAGAACTCTGATCAGTTGTCTTCAGCCTTTTGTAATGTCATTAGAGGGATGTGCATGTGGAGATTGGTTTTTGCGAGGCTTAATTTTACAAATAATAGCATTTAGTATTCAATTTGATTGTTGCTGTTTGCATTTCTGTTTTGCGCTCTCCAAAATGCTGCCTGTTGCAGAAAAATGCTGTAGATCACAGACAACACATTAGAGAAATAAAGTTTCACTGAATGTTATCTAAACTACCTGCCCTGATTTCAGTCCAAGTGTTCCGACAGGCCAAGGAAAGATGAAAATGTCTTTCCTACCGCTAGATGGCAGCATTGATCAACACGAGTCACTAGAGGCCCGCCCAATTTAACTGAGGGTAGAAGTGGACTGGAACCTACATCTCAGATCTGGACTTTCAGTGGATAGCCCTACTTCCTGGTGCATACCAACAGTCACCAACAAAGTTGTTCTGATATATGCAGAGACATTTTGAAGTGCATAAAGAAACTTTCTGCACACCCTCTCTTAAGAGTAACGATAAAACAAAACAATGGACTAAACAATTAATATTTTAATTTAATTTTTTATAACACTGCAACTTAAAAAAACTCCCAGGCCTGAAAGTTTTGAATCAGTTCAACTATAGCCCATTCAGTACCACTTTCTTTTGTGTAGCTATAGAAGTGAACTGGCTGTAGCAACAAAATGTAATGTGCTTATCTTCTGAATTATCTGTTTGGTTACTTTTAAATTGGTTTAACAGGCAAGATTTATCATTTTATTTATTTATTTATTTTATCTTAAATTTAACAGTCATCATCATGGAAATCCAGCTAGAAGATTACAGAAATGTGTCCTAGATATTTTACGACTAGACACATATCTGTAACTAACTGTAGATTAGATGAAATATCCTCTGTTGTCTGTCCCTCATCATGACCAGCCTGAGGATCCTCATCTGAGTAAACTTCAACCTTGTGTCTTGGTGGGTGAATAAGTGATTTGGTTTATCACAGATTACTGATTTACTCAGTGGCGGCTGGTGAAAAATATTCTTGGTGGGGCTGTAGTTTTTTTTGTTTTGTTTTTTTAAATCAAACTTGTGCTTTCTGAGCTATTTGCACAACTCCACTATTTCCTGAACTAAGTACAGCTCTTTTATTTCCTGTCTTACATCTTTGGACAAACTGATTAATCCAGGTGTGTCTGACCATTGTTGTTGTGACTACTGAGGTCAGACACTCCTGGATTGATCAGTTTGTCCAATACAGACAGGAAATAAAAGGGCTGTACTTAGTTCAGGAAGTAGTGGAGCTGTGCATATAGCTTATCAAGTCATTTTCAATTATCATCCCAAAACAATTGAACATAAACGGCTGGATGCCAGTACTATGTGAAATACTGATTATTTTAATGCCAATATTAACAACTTGAGGCATTCTTATATTAAACATAAATACAATATGGCACAAACAAGTTTAGAACCAAACTGGAAACAAAGAACTTATTAGGTTTACACAAACATTTTACACACAAAGCTGGTAACTCTTACAGCAGCGCCCTCTTGTGGCAGATAAATCACACTGCCAATGTCACCACCAGATATCTTGCCCGTCCTCACACCAGCCTTGGGGCGATTTCTCTATCGCCCTTCAAGCGTCCGGATCAACGACGCTGATTGGATAAATTCCTGTTGCTATGTGCGAATTTCTTGTCAGTAATTGGCTGGCTGTTGCACTGCTTGGGGCGATTTTTCTGTTGCTTTTACTCCGAAAATACTATATATTTTTATATATATGATACTTTGTTACAAATTTAAACTGACAATTAACTTAGAATATGGGATTGTTGTTTAAAAACAACGCCCTATCGCCCTCTATTGGCCATCCGCCACTGGATTTACTGCAACTGGTATTACATGGATCTAGAAAGGCTATAAGCAACTTTTATATGTTGTTGTAACCCAATAATATTTAGGCCTTTTATCTTTTAACTCTCCCTCTTATAGGCTACAACTGTTCACTATTAATCTGGCTATTTTTATTTAAAGTAAATTTGTATTGTTTTAGACCTCAAAATAATGGTTGACAGGAACAAAGACGATTCATTTAAGGTGCTACTCAATTCAGGACACATTTATCAGCTTCCTGCATGAGAAGATACAACAGTTGTTGTAACTAAACTGCAGCCCATTCTTAGTCAAAAGTACGATTTTATCACTAACTTCAACCACGCTCCTGTCAGTCAGCTTCCACTTAGACCCTGATCATTTCAATAAATTACATTGATTAATGGTTTAAAAACACACAATCTGTCTAAAACTGTTGCTCACATTCAAAATAGTCACTAGCAATGTTCCAAAGTATTGAAATATTTTTTCATGTCATTTAGTATTAGTCTACTTGTGGAAGTTTAATCACATGCATGAAGATGTTGCTGAACTGGAGAGCTCCGTCAGAGAAAGACTGCTGCACAAACAGGGGCGGAGTGGGGCACTAAAATCCACAGGGACAATTCTGACCGCACCAGCCCCCCCCTCCAGCCCACTGGATAAAGACCCAGATTATGTTGTTTCTTTGTGACTACACATTTTGGAAGGACTTACCGGATATATGAACCCTGACCACTGGATGGCAATAGATAAATGCACATTATTGACAATTAATCGTAGTTTTAAAGCTTTTATGTGTTTTCCATTAATAAACAGAAGCTGAAATATAACATTTGTATACATTTGGGAAAAGGAAATATGGATAGTTGCATGAATTTCCCTTTGGGGATCAATAAAGTATCTATCTATCTATGTGTATAAATATATATTATGGGTCAGTAAATGTATTAGGTACTATTGTTATATCATGTTATATATCACATTATAGTCACATTATATTCAATATTAGGCTTTAGCTATATAATATATTGTTAATAACATAAGGCTATACATTATAGTTACACTCTATTCTTTATTAAGCTTAGGCTATATGATATTCTATGTAAGTTATATTATAGTTATATTCTGTATTAGGCTTTAGCTATATAATATTTTAAATAACATTAGGCTATATATCATAGTTACACTCTATTTTATATTATGTTTAGGCTATATGATATTCTATGTAAGTTATATTATATTCAGTATTAAGCTTTAGCTATATATCTACAGCACGTCCAATCAAAAGTGTAGATATGTCCTGCTATGTTTTATACTATTTAATTGGAAGACTAAGCTACGTCACATTTGTTTCCTTGTATTTTTATTGGGTGGGAAGTCACTCTGTTTGGGTGGGCATTGCCCACCCTTGGCCACCCGTAGAGCCAGCCCTGTCTCCATGATCATTCTGTGAAATGCATTCAACCAAATCAGGGTGAAACAGTCTCACTCACAGGGCTATACCACAATCGACATCCACACAATGACATAAACACCTCAATTTCGATAATACAGAGAATATAGTTGTTTGTTTTTTAGTACTTTGTAAAAATAAGTAGGGCATATTTAGCATGCATCAAATGTTTCTTGCCAACTGCCATTAAACTGAAGTTTATTGCTTATGGTATTATTTTCAGTGTGGTTTTTTTTGTCATAATAGTTAAATGTCCTACGTTTTTGAACTCACCATACATTTCGAACGTTCTTTGAATGCACCACAGGTGTGAGATGCAGCGTAGTACAGACAAGCTTCTGCTTTAATTCCCGCTGAAAGATTGGTGTTATATATATATGCAGATTTATTTTTTACTTTTGAATTAACATGAACTACCAAACAACTTCGTTTGTGAGTGGATGAAATTAACCAAAAAAGGTTTATGATTGGTCAGTAGACATAGTCTGATCATGCAGCGTACACATGCGCAGATCCTTCCCTTTGGGAAGGAGCAAGCTGGATCTCTAAAATGCAGGAAATATCGGCGTCAAAGTTTCAGAGAAAGTAGCTAAGGGTGGTAAGAAATGTCGCTAGATTTGTCGCTAGGTACGTTTTTGGGGAAAAAAAGTCGTTAAGGGGCTCTGAAATGGCGTTAGAAATAGCGACAAGTCGCTAAGTTGGCAACACTGTGTCTGAGACGTTCAGATCATTGACTGTATAAATAAGGTTCAGAGTTGACCCGCAATCGGTTCCTTGGATAAACGCATTCCCAATTCCCAAGATGCTTTGCTCCATTCTACATTAGATATATATATAGATAAATAAATAGATACTTTATTGATCGCCAAGAGAAAATTCAAGAACAAACAAACAAATCAAATAGTTTTATTTCTTTAATCTGTGACCATTAATGTTCTGCAAGATAAGACAATGACTAAGATATAGAGAGTGAACAACTGATATAAATTATAGGTGGGCGCTTTTCTTCCTTAATTGGGAGTATATGGCTGTTATTCGCGGGTGATATGAGAATGTCAAATATTTTTGATAAACTCAAGAGTCTGGCCGGTCGCGATCGCCTCGCGGCCGCTTAAAATGTGGTCTGCTGTGTAAATCCTTCAGCCGGCCGACCGGGAAAAGGTTGCCACTCCTCCTCTGTGCACAAAAGAGCGTTATCAAAGGTCCTTCCTTCTACCAGCATTTAGTGTTTAACCATCACTCATCCCAACAAACTCCAAATAAATGTGTTTACATCCCTGCTGTTATTTGCACAGTTTTTTCACTTCTTGTAAATAGTCTGTTGTTGTCACTAATGCACATTTTGTACATTTTACTCAGTTGTTTACAAAATTTTACATAAATTACTCTTATGTCTTTGAAATAAAAAATACTAATGTGTAATTTTCATTTTTTATTGGCAAATACTATTTGTGTATATTCTTGATATATGTCTGTTTTTTTGTTTCTTTGTTTTATTTATTTATTTTTTGGTTGTATTATGAGTTAATTTTGGGGAGAAATGTATTTCCCTTTTGTCTTTATTGGTGCTTTTATAGTTGTAGGCTATGTTTGAATTGGGGTTGAGTATTCGGAGGACAACAATGGAAATGAGCTCTTGGATTTTTTTGTGTTTTTTGTGATACTTGACTGTGCTCCTGAAATGCTAATTTTGCACTCTATTTTGTGCTATCACCAATTCAATTCAATCTGTGCACGCGCGGATAAACATGCACTCTAGCTCTGCTCCGACACGCGCATGCTTTGCTGCTCTTAAAGGAGCCGCACCCCAGGCTGCTTGTCAGTGGAACCCCTGATTCACACCGGGCGCAGAACGGACGCGACTGGTGTGAATCAGGCGTAAGTTTTTGATGACGCTGGGCTGGTTGGCGATTCTGGACTTCTACAGGATGGACAGATAGCCATCCCCGCTCCTGAATGAGAGTATACATCTAGCAGATTTAGCGGGTTGGCTATTTTAATAAGGGTTTAAATGCTATGATGCCGATAAAGATTTTTCAACTATTAAGAAGGGTTTAAATATTTTTTAGATGCAATATTTTTTAAGATGTAAATAAAATTTTTTAAAAAAAACTATTCTGTTTTTTCATATTGTTTTCAACAATGTTGCGACAGCTATTTTCATTTCAAATTGATGGAATGATGATTAAAAAACAGTTCAGTAAGAGCCACCAGACGCAGCTAAGCCTTCACTTCAGAAGATACACTCCATGATCGATGTCGCTGTCAGCCAATCAGAAAGGAGGAGCTGGACACATGCAGTTCGATGTGAGCAGAGCTGAGGTTAGATTGTATGGAGCATTATCTCGCCTGTCTTCTCGCCGTTACTATATGCAGCCGTGGAACAGGTCCGTGGATAGACACACGAGTGGATAAATAAGGAAATCCCTCCTGACTCTTTCCTATCGACCGGGTTGACTGCGGCTACCTCAACTGTATCGGCTCAGAAATTACATGCAGGAGTCCAAACAGGTACCATGCCAGGTCTGACTGGACGAACAGCGGCTCCCTGGTTTGTGGACCACCCTGCTCTGAGATGGACCGCATCTTAGGTGTCATTCCCAGACGTTGTCCGCGCACAGTTTAAATTAGTTACTGGTTTATTTCTCACGCCTTTGATCATGTTCAACACGTTGCTTGGCAGCAGAGCTGGATCAGGTCACCGGTTCACTACATCCCTTATTTAGGTAAGCAGAGAGTGTCCTCATTTTCTGTCTTATTTGCACCCTGCACTGGATAAGCATGATGACTTACTAAATGCAATGGTAATTATCTGCTAAAATTATGGTTAATGTATTCGGGTTGTCATGTTTTATAATTTACCTAAGAATAGGAGCGTAATCAGTTGGCTGCTGTTGCTGTACTAATATTCATGTCAGCCCCAGCAACTAATAAGATAAATCTGTGCTAAAACAGAAAACATAGCGCAGACGATTATAACATTTTGCTAAGTGTTTTACAATATAAACATTGTCATGTTGAACTAAATGCACTACAGTGAATGGCTTAATGGGTTTACAGAGATCAGCTCTGTAATCACCTTCTGTTCCGGAGAGGATTGTGAAAAGAAAACATTTCTCTGTCCTGGTACTTTTACTGCTACCAAGCTACCAAACATGAAATATTGTGTGAAATGTCTATATGGCAAGCTGAATTACTGTATAATCCAGGACATTAATATGACTTGCAGAAGTATTCACACCCTTTGAAATGTTTGGGGTTTTGTCATATCACAACCACAAACTTCACTGTGTAAGACCAACACCTAGAAGCACATAATTGGGGAACGGAAGAAAAATGATACATTGTTTTCAAATATCTCCGTTTAACTACATGACTTTAAAAGTCCACTTATTATTAGATAGTCACGTGTGTGCAATTTTTACCAGCATGTGGTGCCTGTAACAATACTGAGGCTTAACGGAAGCCCAGGTTGCTTTGATAGTGGCCTTGAGGTCATCTGCATTGTTGGGTCTGTTGTCTCTCATCTTCATCTTGACACTAACCCATAGAGGCCAGAGTCATATCATAAAGTATGCTAATATACCCCGGTAGATGACTGCGGACTTCAGAAAACACAGTGGAGCAACACCAGCTCCTATACATAGCACCTCAAATCATCACTGACTGTGAAACTTCACACGGGATTTCAAGCAATCGGAATACTGTGCCTTTACAAACTCCCTCCAGATTCTGGGACCTTTGTTTCAAAATTAAGAACAAAACCTTACCTTCATCTAAAAAGAGGACTTTGGACCACTGTGCAACAGTGCAGTTATTTTCCTCCTTAGGCAAAGTAAAACACTTCTGAGCGTAGTGGCACTGACTTTAGTCCACTCCTTGTGAAGCTCCCCCAAATTCTTGAATGGATTTTGCCTGACAATCCTCTCAAGGCTGCAGTTATACCTGCTCCTGGTGCACCATTACTATCACACTTTTCCTTCCACACAACATGTTATGACTAGGGGTGCACCGATCTGATATTAGGATCGGATATCGGCCGCGATACTGACAAAATAGCTGGATCGGGGATTGGGAAAATGAACAGATCCACTGGCCGATCCAGATTTTTTTGTTTGTTTTTTTTTCGACGCAGCAGTATGTATTCCATGCGTCAGCATCACGTGTGTCGCATGCTAGAAGCAACATAGAGCGAGCCAGAGGGTCGGCTGTGTGGAGATATTTTACGCTTGCCACTCCAACTAGTTCATCGGCTGTTTGCAATGTCTGCAAAGTACATTTTTTTGAGGGGAGGTGGTATTACTGCAAAGTACAATACTACCACTTTAATCAAGCACATCCAGAAACACTATGCTAAGGAGCACGCTGAACTCCTGCACCTCAGCAAAACAAAACGAGCGGGGTCAAAAAGGAAAAAAGAAGTCTTAGTTATGTTAGTAAAGTCTGGTACCTTTAGTCTCTTCAAGTAAGGTATAAGGTGGAGGGTATACAGTTTATTATTAAATTAACAATAGTATCGGATCGGTATCGGGTATCGACAGATACACAAAGCCCAGGCATTGGTATCGGGACTGAAAAAGTGGGATCGGTGCACCCCTAGTTATGACCCAGTTGTATGTAATATTTACACATTACATATTTATATCTGAGAAACTGAATTCAAAATGTACATTAACTGTAAGCCATATCGCATAACAATAAATAAATGATTGAAATATTTTACTCTATGTGTAATGAATCTAATATGAGTTTCACATTCTAAAATAAGTGACAACATTTTTTAAACCTTTTCACAATATTTGCATTTTTTGAGCTACACAGGTAAAAGTCTTGGCAGTGCTATATGTTCATTCAGAAGAGAAACAAATAGCAATGATTTGAAGTGATACATCTGGTACATTTAAATGCTGTTTGTTCCTCATCTTTGTTATTTTTCTCCCGAGGTAACTGTCATGGTTCCATTGTCATGTCGGGCTGCGAGGCTGTTCCTATTATTTCACAGTGGAAACCAATTTGCTAAGCAGCCTCTCTGTATCATACAGCGAGTGGAGTCGCTCCTGTTGAATATGTGACAAATGTGTAATACAACTTGGAGAACTGTGTCAGACATTTCACAACAAAGAGTGCTGCCCGCAACCCAATTAGTTGTCACTTGAGAAGGCAGTTAATGCCTACTGCTTGTCATGAAAGGAGAGGAAGAAATGGCCTTAGCGTTAGGGAAGTTTTTCTAGAGCTGAAATATTATTCCATGTAGATGATGGGAATAATTTAGCCGCAAATCTTTGGACAAGCATCGAGGAAGCTGCTTTCAGTGTGGTTGGTGGTTTTATACCCATTGTTATTTACCCCAGATGCATTAAAGCAGGTGGTGTGGGCTGTTATCAGGCTAATTTGATTATTAGCATTGATCTGTTTACAGTGTGAGTGGAGGTGATATGCAGACTTCTGTTTCTGCTGGTTTCATGAGCTTTGTTTTGTGTCTGAAATCATCCACTGCTCATTAAACACTGCATTCACGCTGCTGGACAGTGGCTCACTAGTTTTTGAATGAGGTACAACTTTGCCCAAGGCAACACCATCAGTTTCTCTGAGTATGTAGATGGGAAGCACAGAGAACAATATATGTTTGTGTCTGTGTGTCTGTGAGTCATTAGCATGCTGCAAGGGAAGCATATGGAAATTAGTTTTAGTTTTCCTACAGAAAAGGCTGCAGGCATTATACGCTGGTAAAATGATTATGAAGATAAATATACTTACAGTATACTCCCAGATGATCTTTTTAAAGTCCATTTTTTGTTTAAACCATATTTGATTATCAAAATTTAGTGTCAAAACCAAACCAAAGAAGATTTTTACAGTGCAAGAGATGTATGATTTACAAATATAAAGTAGCGCATAACTGATAAATGGATAGAGAGGGTATGTGGTATGCAATCATATTCTGTTCCATTCACTCTGACACCCCTAAATAAAATCAAGGGTAAGCATATGTTTTTAGAAAGTCATGTAATTAGTAGAGTCCTCTTGTGTGAAATTAATTCCTAATATATATCCAGGTTTTGTGTGAAGGCCACAAAGGCTTACTGGAGAACATTCATGAACAAACAGTTTTATGCAGACCAAGGTACACAGCAGAGAGGTCGTAGAGAAAGTTGTCGAAACGTTACTGCAGGGTTAGGTTATAAAACAGTATCTCTTTAGCATAGCAAGTATTCCTATATCGGTTCTGCTTTTATTTTGTGTATCTGCTCTGTCTTTTCAAACTCCCAGTCGGTCGTGGCAGATGGCCGCTCATACTGAGCCCGGTTCTATTGGAGGTTTCTTCCTCTTAAAAGGGAGTTTTTCCTCTCCACTGTTGCTACATGCTTGCTCAGTATGAGGGATTGTTGTGAAGTCAACGACACAACGGCGGCGACTGTCTACTGTCTCTTCATGTTTGTCCAGGAAGAAAGAATGCTGGAAGTCAATGACTCGATGCAATCTGCTGGGTTTCCTTAGATAGAAAACCTTAAACTGATTGGAATGTATGTATGATTGTATTGAAATGACTTGTAAAGTGCCTTGATGTGACGTGTTGTGAATTGGCACAATATAAATAAATTGAATTGAATAATCCCAGGCTGTGACCATTCCACAGAGAACCGTTTAATCCAATATCCAAAAATGAAAAGCGTGTGTCACAACTTCAAACTTACAAGCCACCTGCCTAAACTTACAGTGTGAGCAAAGGCAGCATTAGTAAGAGAAGTAGCCTCAGGGCTAATGGTAACTCCAGAGGAGCTGCAGAGGCCCATGGCTCAGGTGGGAGAAAATGTTGACAAATATCAGCTGTGAACTCCACAAATCTGACGTTTGTAGATGAGTGACAGGATTGTTCAACTGTTGAAAAAAAGTCATAAGAAGTCTCCTTTACAGTTTCTTTCTCAAGTCGTGTATGGGACAGAGCAAATATGTGGAAGGAGGTGCTCTGGTCAAATCAGACCCAAATGTAACTTTTTGGCCAAATATGCTGAACTCTATGTCTGGCAGATAACTTGGACTGCACACAACCCTGAACAGAACCAGCAGTGACACCCACTCAAACTGTGATACTGGTGCCACATTATAGCTGGTATGGTGTGCATCGACACCAGTTAACCTTTTATTCTGCTTCACTAAACTTGTGTAGGGCTCCAACCGTGAACTGTCCCATATATGGGGCAGCAAGAAAAAAACTTTGTCCTTTGACCACACCAACACCATTTATCCCGTTTTTATGTTGATAAGAAAGGGATAAATGTTGGTATTAAGATTAAGAGGTATTAAGATTGTTTTGTGGTCACACACAAATGGATCCAAAAAGGTATATTTGATACCTTCAAGATTTTTCAGTAGAGTTATGTTACAGTGTTACAGTGTACAGAATAACATTGTTCTGTTCGTTCTATGTTTCATCTCAATGTTTTTAAGCCTAGAATAGATCTAAAAAGTGTGAAAGGCCATTTTTTTGTGGTACTATAAATTTGACATACATCCTGTGTGCCTAATTGAAAAACGAACAAATGCGTTGGAGTGAAAAGTTTGAAAAATGAAAAGGCAAAAGCTAAAACCATTTCTGGAGTTAAATCATCAGAAGCAGGGTAGGAAAAAAAACAGAATGACTATATATTTATCATAACACAGTGAATGCAGTCATCAGCAATTAAAGAATACATCAGAAAACAGCACCATTGAAAACACTGGATGTTTCTTTGTAATTCATAAAAAACACAGGACAGAAAGATGGAAACATTTTCTTCAAAAGAAAATGATCAGCCTAGCAAAAGTCTCCAGTTTAACACCAAAACTATAGTGCACAATACCTTACCAACAGTAAAAACAAGGGCCATCCTTCTCTGGGCTTAATTACTTTCTTTAGATTTTCCCCCCCAATGTTGATAAATGTATAAATGGTTCCATATTGCAGTCAGCTGTGATACAAAATACACACTTGTCTGCTAGAAACCTGAAGATGATGATTGTTTTTATTTTTCAGCATCAAAGCATACATTGAAATTCAATTAATATTCAAACATACTTTATTGATCCCAAAGGAAAATTAGTTATTTTTGTAACTCATATTTTCAAGGTTCTTCAAAGAGTTGTCATAGACGCTGATTGCTGTGGGCAGGAAGGGTCTCTTGTAGCGGTCTGTATTACAGCAAGTCGGAAGAAGCTTCTGTTATAAAACACTTCAATCTCATGAAGAGGATGCTCAGGGTTCTCCATAATGTTCTTGATTTTATGAAGAATCCTTCTTTGCACCATCATCTCTAGTGGTCCCACAGTTGTCTCCAGAACAGAATCAGCCTTCTTTATCAGGTTGTTGAGCCTTTTTAAAGTACCTCTGATGCTTCTACCCCAGCAGATTTTGAAAGATGGGACTACACTCTCCACAACAGATTTTATAGAAGATCTACAGCATCTTGTTGCAAACACTCAAAGACCTAAGCTTCCTCAAGAAGTACAGTCGGCTCTGTCGCTTCACTTTCGAGTCTTCAGTCCAGTCTGTTGTCCTGCTAAACACTGAGGTATTTATGTTCCACAACCACCTCCACCTCTTCTCCCATGATGCAAATAGTGTTTGATCTATTCCTGTTTTCTTCTAAAATCATCAATCAGTTTTTTTTTCCATTCCCCTTCCTTACATATTTGTTTGTTTTTTTAGTTGAATTATGCAATTATTTATTCTGGTCCGATTTCTCATTTTCAATACCTGACATTTTAACAGGGGTGTGTACACTTTGGAGATTGACTGCATATAGTTGGCATCAGTGTGAAAGCAGCCTGATTTTTATTTTTTTAGGTTGTTTCATATATGATGGCTGGAAGCATTTTTCGATAATTTTATTTCAATACCAATTATGTGTTCATGCAGCTTTCAGTCAACAAAACACTATATTTTCTGCAAAGTGGAAATCCTGTTTGACAGAAAAGTATTATTCTTCATCAGAAAATATTGTGGAGCTTTTATTCTTTGCCAGAGAATATTTAACCTCCACAACTGCCTTTGACATGAAAGCTTCACAGATGGTTGTTGCAGGACTACAGATGAAGTAGGAGTCTGTTAGGAAGAAAGGTACATCTTCTTAGACACAGGAGCAATAAGTCAGTGGTCACTCCAATTGGAGAGGCTCTGGAGTTTCTGAGAAAATGCATTGCATTTGCCTTTGTGCTCTCATCTTTTTGAACAAAATTGGTGTTATTAGTTTCACTGGAGTAGTTCTAAATCTTCACTATCTCTTACACATTGTTAGTTTGGGTTTAGCAAATTATATTATTACATTTGCCAGCAGTAATGCTGAGTAATTACTAGATTCTTGTGCTGTTCTTGGTGAACAGCAGTTAGACATTTCCAAGAGATTAATTTACCAATGTGATTGAGAAGTCATATGCTTACCTAAAGAGACATTTATGTGTATAGCTGAATTGCTTGCATTTAGAAAAACACCTCCTCCTTTGGGACCCAGAGGGACACCACTTGTCCCCTTTTTTCCGGCTTGGTTAGACATCATTGCTCTGTTTTTGGCAAATGGCTGTGATCTCCTCACATAACTGAACATGTTCCATCCACCTGTTTTGGTATTTTGTACAGTTAACTGCCTTGTTGTCTCTAATTATAGGAGCTGGTCTCTGCCAAACAAACTGATGAGCAGAGTGTTCTGCCCTCCTAATTGTGACATTGGCATTGCACATAAGCCAACAGGAAGCAGAGTTTGACCTACAATAGATCATAGTTCTGGAAATCTATGTGGAAATAAAATGGGAGAATAGAATAGAATAGAATAGAATAGAATAGAATAGAATAGAATAGAATAGAATAGAAAAGGCATCATTGTCTCTAAAGGGAAATTAGTTGTTGACCCCAAGGTGCACTCCTTAGTGCTTTTGCACCACAACAGAAAATTAATAATGGTTGATACAAAAAAAAAACAAGCATTTGCATATTACTCTATAAATGAATATTGCATGTAACATGAATTGTACACACTTGCTACTTCAGTACTTGATATATTGCACAATCCCTGACTTGGGCAGTGTGGTTTAACAGTTTGATGGAGATGTGAACAAAAAATATATCTTGTCTAAGTCAGGGTTAGTATATTTGCTCCTTGAGCTTTTTTACATTTTTCCCTGTTACAGAACAACACAAAGTAGCACACAACTGTGAAGTAGACTTAACATAATAAGAAAAACTAAAAAGTTTGTTGCACATTTATAATTAATTTCATTTTCTCTGATACACAAAGAATTCATTTTAACTAAATGCCTTCAAAGATCATGTGATTACTACATAGAGTCCACCTGTGTTTAATTTAATCTCAGTAGGAAAACAGTTGTCCTGTCAACGCCTCAGAGGTTGGTTGGCGAGCACTAGTAAACAAACAGCATTATGAAAACCAAAGAATACAGCAGACAGGTCAGGGAGAAAACTATAGAGAAGTTTACAGCAGGGTTATGGTTTCAAGCTTTGAACATCTCAAAAATTACTGTTTCAATCCATCATCAGAAAGCAACCAAGAGGCCCATACAACTGGAAAAGCTCAAGAGATCCAGAGCACAGATTAGTCGTGCACTCCACAAATCTAGACTTCTTGGAAGAATGACAAGAAGAAAGTCATTGTTGAAAGAAAGTCTTAACAAGTGACATATCCAGTTTGTAACACACTGTTTAAGGGTTGCAGCAAACATTTGAAAAAGCTCCAGTCAGATGAGACCAAAATCAAACTTTTTAGCCTACATGCAAAATTATATGCTTGGCTGAACTTGGCACTTCAGAGAACCCTGTGTGCATCTCCACAGCTTCATACTGTGGGAATGCTTTTCTTCAGCAGGCATAAGTAAACTGTTAAGAGTAACCCCTAATTTCCACTGCATCCGCTCCTCTCCGCCAAGCACTCCGCAGCCGTTCGCTCCCGTCCCTGATTTCCACTACACGTGCTCTACATCCGCTCTGCTCCGAAGCCCAGAGGTGCTCAAAGAAGCATGCGTGGGAATTGCGAGATCGCGCGATATTGTCTTTCGATTTGTGTCTTCATAGAAAGGATGAGTGGTATCATAAAGTATTTTTTCCACTTCAAGTATTAGTTTCTCTTTGTCCATGTTGTCCTGTTGCTTTTCTTTCATATCTGAATAACGTATTTGTTGACCCACGCACCTACTATGTCTTATGTGGCAGGAAATGGCAAAATAGCTTTCAGAATTAAATATGTTTTGATTATATTATGTGTGTAAATTATGTATAAACACGCACGATTATTTTATACAACATATATGGATAAATATACACGTGATTATTTTAATACAGCTATGCATGCAAAAAAATCTAGTCTGTCTTTATTTTTACTTTATCTTTTTAACAGTTTTTATGGTAGAAAGATGGGGGAAAAAATCAAGAGATAAAATTTGTATTTACCTGTTTCTGTAGGAGGATGCCTCCTGGCTGTACCTGCTCAGTCTCACCCCTTCATCCTCACCCCCATCTCCGGAGATCAAACACCTCTCCAGCTGTCTGAGACGTCCGAGGCCCTCACCTCCATCCTTCTTGTTCGCCTGACTGACTGAATTCCCGGAGGTGATGCGGCGGTTTGTTTACTGCAAGGTGGTGTTGACCACGTCCTTAGTGTGGGTGCTGGTCGACGTGTTCTTGCTGCTGTACTTCAGCGAATGTAACAAGTGTGATGAGAGGAAAGATCGCTCTCTGCTCCCTGCCCTCCGAGGTGAGTTCACAACCTTGTTCGCACCTTTCAGATTCAGACAAAACTGGAGGAGGTGTAAAGTTTCAGGCTAAGTCTGAGAGTGAATCAATAAAGTCTGGATTGTCTGTCACCCCTTTCTTCAGTGTTAACTTGAGTTTAAACAACTGCATCAAAAATAATGTAGGAGAGAAAATGATGTGTCGTTAAATTTGTAATATAATAGACCCAGAAAATGTTCTTGAAAATTGAAAAAACATTTATTT
Source organism: Valencia hispanica (assembly GCA_963556495.2). Lineage (NCBI taxonomy): Eukaryota > Metazoa > Chordata > Actinopteri > Cyprinodontiformes > Valenciidae > Valencia > Valencia hispanica. The sequence goes on from OY747707.1 coordinate 24,006,714, forward strand.
CATGTTTTGAAAATAACATTTAAGATGCACAGTTAAGCTGAACATTATTCACACATTGGTAAATTCAGGTTTAAAGTAACCTTTTAATTTGAACATGTCTCTTCTAACTGGAAGTAATATGAATGTTCTGGTGTGGCCCAGTCAGAGTCCCTGATAAGGAATCTGTAGAGGGAACTAAATATTAGGGTGATGGCAAGGAGGCTTTTTAACCTCAGATTTGGAGCTCATCAGCCATTTTAAATTATCAAAAAACCAGTGGAAAAAAGTGGTCGGCAAATACAGGAAGGATTTGACTCCTGTAATGCCAATAAAAAATTCTCCACTGATTATTGAAAAGGGTGTCAAGGATTCTCAAGATGCCATTTTCTATTAAAGTGTAGATAAAAACCAATGAAAATATTTATTGTTCAGAAATGATTTCCTTTTTCCCTTTTTCTTGGGTGAAAGAAAGTAATTTCATTCCTAAATCTGTGGGGAGTCTGAATAATTTTGAACTTAACTGTGTGTTAGCTCATAGATTGCAAACCACTTTATATTTCTGTACATTCTGGATAAAAGCGATTTCCTTTCTCATTTCTGTGGTTAAGCTATTTCCATTGCTAATTTTTTGGAGTACTTCACCAGTTTATTATGTAAAGTAGACTTAGGGTCTGTGAGACTTTTGATGCCATTCTTGGGAGAGTCATCTTCCTGTTAACATATTTCTACACGTTTCAGATTTCTCAGCAGCACTTGATGCTATGCAAGACCTAACTATTGTACATCGGTGACCCTTGAATGTGCAATGTCATATTTGACCTTGTGTAAAAAAGCAACTTTATTTTGACACAATCTTGTTTGAGGTTTCAGATTAGCTTCCACTGTGGTTTTTCACTACATTTTACAATTAAAGCGTGGGCGTTCCTTTTTTGGGAGGCTATTCCACTGAAAACTAAATGCACTGAAAAAGAGACTTTCCAGACATGGCTTCTGAAAAGAGTTGTTACACTTTAAATAAATAAAAAATTTAAATGAAACAGAGAGACAAATGGACAAAAAGGAAGATATACATTTTTTGGTACATATAGACTGATAACAAGTTGAACAATTATTGAAGAAGCCTTGCTTTTTATTTCACAGAGCGTAGTGTTTTTCCACTGTTATGTATATTCCTCATTGGATAATTGCATTCTATGTTTACTTGTGTAATGTCTGTCAGATATTAAAATTTGTGACAATCTAAAACATTAAGGTGGGACAAACAAAATAAATCTGTAGGGGGGTTAATACCTTTTCACAGTACTGTGTTTCTCTATTGGAGACAACTTGTGGGCAGGCTGATCTTTCAGTGGCAACTGCACTCAGCTTAAGAGACTATTTGACATTTAAATATAGCAAAAAACAGCAGTTCCTGATGTTGATTGCTTTTAGGTAATGCTGTTGCCATAAAATCAATGATTGCTGCCTTGTGTTTGCTTCTTTATTCAGACTCGATTAGTCTTACAACAGAAGGAGTAGCTAAGGTTCCTTTAGCTTATCCTCTGCTCCTAACTTCACTCCTGCATTAATATGTGTGAATTTCAGAGGATGTAACGTCAGTTTGTTTTTGATTCAAAGCTCACCTATTTGTGAATATACATAGCTTTGGTATTAATTTGAAAAACAAATAGTGACACCTTCATATGTTTGTTTTATTCATCCTACATTCTCTGTTTTTTGGACACAAGAAAACATATATTTCCAAACTGTGCTTTCTGCATCTTGTTCTGCCTTCTGTGTGTAATAGACATCCACGATTGCAGCCCTTCCTCATGTGTCAAGCTGTTAGAGCACATCCCCAGCAGAGAACCTCCTGCTGTGAAAAACCTGCGTGAACAACAACAGAAACTCTGGAAAAACTCAAGAGCAAAGCATACAGGCTGAAAATCTCTGGCATACTTGTGCATGTGTTTTCTTTTTTTTTCAAAGATTACTTTCTTGAGATCAGATATGCGGAGGTCATCTTTAGCAAAGCCCGATTCCTCACATGCCCTCAAGAAAGCAGGTTGCCACATTTTATAAGAGGCTTACTAATCTGCTTTTAGGTTGGAACAAAGCAGAGCCGCAGGCTACTCTTGTTGATACCAATTTTTTAAAAGTCAAATGCTACACTGTAGTTAGTTTGCGTGTAAGATGGATCATGTATAATGATTTTTTGCTTATTCCATGAGTAAACCAACATCGGCCTGTATTTTCTGTTCATCATTTGCACCTGCTATCTGCTCCATTTGTGCATCTTATTCACATAGCAAAGATCAGTAATGGGATGTAGTCGGAACCCTAGTGATCAAGTGCAGCATTTGTGACCAATTAACATTCTTTTTCCATATCGTTTAAAATATCTGTTTCCACTACAAACACATAATTTACAAAAATGAATAAAAGAGAGAAAAGAGAAAGTAGCTCTATATAGTATCCTCAAAACTACATGAAAACCATCTGGCTGAATTTGGGATGTTTTTATTTTATTTTATTGTACAGCTACAGATGGTAAAAGGCAGCTTAGGGATTAATACCTTTCTAACTGAATTTCCTAAACATGTAAAGTATTGATTTGAAGTAAAAATCAGTTAGTCAGGTTAGTCACTTATTCCAGATACTCTGCAAAACTGTAAAGTTGTGATTTGTAACATTTGTTACTTTCATTACTTCCTGTTATTTCCCAAGAGAGAGTCTCTCCTCACCTTTTTGTCAGGTTTGGACTGTTCTTGGTGCACCCAACCATGCTGCTCAATGAGGAAATGATTCATTATTCTTTTATTTGAATTCGGTTCATTAACCTCTACACAGGAATCAGTTGTGTTCTTAAAAACAAAAACAAAAAAACAAATAGCAGGATTTTTAGATAAATAAAATGTATTTGCAAATATTTCCACTTAGCTCTTGTGAGCAAGGGAATATCACGGTAGCCTGCTTACAACCAGCATGCAGCAGTAAATGGGGAGAGGGGGTATGCAGCATTACTGTATGCACCAAACGTCCAGAGAAACTCAGGTGAAAGGCATGAGATAGTTCAGGATAGTTTAGATGACTGGCAGGTATCAAAACAAGCAAAAGAAAAAGAACAGGGTTTAAGCCATCAAAATAAACATATTGTTTACTGGTAACTAACATGTAGATAACAATATATTGTGCAGACAGTTATTCCCTGTTCTGCAATGTGACCTGAGCTTATTTTGTTTTTTCTCCCTCTTTTAACCAAGGAGTACAATATATCGTTAATCCATTGCTACTGGTACCAGGTGGATAATGATCTCTTTAAAGAGCCTTCACCTGAAATTCTTGATTAGAGCAGGCAAACTGTGACAACACTGCATTTAGCTGTCACTATAATGAACTTTATGGCCATTTACTCCTCATTAGTCTGCTTGGCTAAGAATGCTCTTCTCACATGCCAGCATAGGCAAGGCAAGGCAATTTTATTTGTATAGCACACTTTCATCAACAAGGTGATTCAAGGTGCTTTACACGATTAAGGGGTAAAATAAAAATAGCAGTAAAACACAGACAAAGCATATAAAGTAAAAACAGCAATAGAGCAAGAAGCATACACAAAACATCTGATACATTAAAGCATTACTCAAAAGCCGTTTTCAAAGAGAAGTTCTGGAATATTTGCTTTAACCGGAGTTGTGTTTTCAAATACACCACTTTTTCCAGAACATTGCCTTTCGGCTGCTTTCACACAGCAAGAAATGTACCGGAGGATCCTGATGAATGTCTGGGTGGTGTGGGGGAGTGGGGGGTTGTATGGGGATATGGTGTAAACTTAGTGCGGCCGGCGTACATGTCATTTCCACAAACAAATGCATTATTGCAAAGATGGTCAACAAAACAGCAGATCTACTCGCAGTGCTTGTCTTTGTGATGTGTGCAATTTTGCACACATGGAAACTCTTAAGAGACATCGATGAAGAAGCTGAAAGGAAAATAGTGAAATTTATACGTCATCAATGCTTCCGCTCACAGCATTCCCTGCCCCCCTCCCCTTTTCCCCACCGCCCCACACCCCTCTAGCTTTCCCAGACCATTACCTGATAGTCTGAATGCAAACACCATACCGCAAAAAGTCCGCTCTTGTTACTAGGTCTCCAACCGTGAAATTACCGGTAAAGGGTATCCGAACAAAGTCCGGAAGATTGCTTTCAGACACAAAAGCAAACCAGACGAAGTCCGGAAAATTACAGTTTTTCATGGCCTGTTTGAAAGGGGCTAAAGGCAGCTCTAAACAGATACGTTTTTAGTTGTGATTCAAAAGAACTGTGTTTCAGCAGCTTTGCAGTTTTCTGGAAGTTTGTTCCAGATTAGAGGAGCATAGAAACAGAAAGCTGCTTCTCCATTTTTGGTTCTGATTCAAGGGATGCTGAGTAGACTGGAATTCGAGAACCTGAGTGGTCTGGTGGGGTGGTATAGTAACAGCAGATCTTCAACATATTTTGGTGCTAAGCCATTCAATGATTTATAAACTAGTAAAAGTATTTTAAAGTCTATTATCTGAGCCACAGGAAGCCAGTGTAAGGACTTAAGAACTGGGGTGATGTGTTCTACTGTCCTGGTTCTAGTGAGGACACGAGCAGCAGCGTTCTGGATAAAGCTGCAGCTGTCGGAATGACTTTTTAGGCAGACCTGTGAAAACAATGTTGCAGTAATCAAAGCGTACAGTTTTTTGACGGATTCCAATAGTATGTGCCACAGTGCAACCTATTTATTAAATCTCAATTGAGCAGGTGGTCATTTGAGAGCGATGTATTAAAAGAGGAAAAGCATATACTGGGATAAGTACTAGAGGTCGACCGATAGTGGATTTTACCGATAACGATAGCTATCGTTGGGCCATACTTGTCGATAACCGATTAATGAAGCGATAGTTTTTAAAATTGATACTGGATAAAAACAAACATAACACTCCAAATAAAACAGTGCTGAACTTTATTTAAAATTTTGAAAAAACTGTATTGAACAACGAAAACATGCTAAATGAAATAAATATATAAATATGAATAAATATTGAAGTCAATAAAAGACAGTAATTAAAACTGAAACAAAAAGTAATACTCAGAGGTTTAATTTAAATATCTACAATGCCAGAGCATTGAAATGACATAAATAATATATGTATAGTCAGTCTCACACTTGTGCTTCTATTTTATAAACACTTGATGATTATCTGGGAGCGGTGGTCGATGAGAAGCTCAGTCATCCGGAGGGGGCTCAGAGTAGAGCCGCTGCTTCTCCACATCGAGAGGAGTCAGTTGAGGTGGCTCGGGCATCTGGTCAGGATGCCTCCTGGACGCCTCCCTGGTGAGGTGTTTCAGGCACTTCCCACCGGGAGGAGGCCCAGGGGAAGGCCCAGGACACGCTGGAGGGACTATGTTTCTCGGCTGGCCTGGGAGCGCCTTGGGGTTCCTCCCGAGGAGCTGGAACAAGTGGCTGGGGAGAGGGAAGTCTGGGTCTCTTTGCTTAGGCTGCTGCCCCCGCGACCCGACCCCGGATAAGCGGAAGAAAATGGATGGATGGATGGATGGGTGGTCGGCTGTGGCTGCCTGGGTGCTCTCCAGGTGGAGCTTGGGTGGAGGTGGGGGTCTTGGCCTTGCCTCCACTGGGTGCCCTGTGTCGGTGCCTCGGCTGCTGCTGTTAATCTACCGCTGCCGGGCAGATGGCTCCTCTGATGGCGTTTCCTTGCATGGTTGATCTACACTCGGCCCAATGTCCTTTTTAACTTTTTCTTTTAACTGTGTGTGTGCATGGGAGATGGGTTGGGGGGAGGGGGGTATAACTGTGACCATGCTTTTAAATCTGTGGGGGAGGGAAGGGAAGGTGGTTTTATGTGGGGTCATTTTAATCTGTAAAGCACTTTGTGATGCAACTTCTTGTATGAAAAGCCCTTTATAAATAAAGTTTGATTTGATCTAATCAAAATAACAAAATATGTATTAAAGTGAAGATGAAAAAAAGAAATAACCAAAATCGAATGCTTTTCTGATTTGTTTATGTTTCTGTATGAACATCTCAGTTTGCTATCTTATGTCTCTAGCTTTAAATATGCAAATGTTCTCCATATTTAATGCATAAAAGGGACCAGCTGGATATAAACTAGTGCAAATAGATGGTATCAATTGTGACATTAAACATTCGTGTCGGACTTACGTTTATTTTTGTCAGGGTTTTAACCACTTGAGGTACTAAATTACTAATGTTAGCATCCTCTTAGCCTCGAAGGCAAACAAACATACGGTTGTGCTGTTCTTTCTCTACTATTGCAGCATTTAGTCAACACATTAATCACTTTGTGATGATATGACAAAATGTACTGTATACATACCTTTTAGCTGTCTGGGCTTTAAACGCGCATCTGATGTCAGTGCTCTCCACACAGCGTGTGCTCTCAGTGCAGCACGCAGAATCACGTGTCGAAATAAACAACACGAGGCATCAGTGATAGTTTTTATTACACCTCTAGAGACCGCTCTTGTACTGCATGATGCCAGCAGACCCTTCTCAGCTCTCTCTTGCTGTGTAATGAATGACAGCGCGCGCTTTTCAGCCGCTCCAGCAACGGACGCAACCAGGAAAAACTATCGGTATATATTTTTGCCAATAACGATAGTTCCACCTATCGGTGCCAATTAATCGGCAAAACCGATGAATCTGTCGACCTCTAATAAGTACACTTATTGAATATTGAGGTTTCTATTCTGTTTTTTTTTGTCAGTTTTAAATAATTAGATTTGTTTCTGTTGCAATTCACTATCTGGAGCACAGACCTGTTTTTAACTGCAACCACAGTTAAAATGTAAACGTTTCTGACCAGCCTAACTTGTTATCCTAAAGTAAATACTGTGTTCTTTCTTGTTCCAGTTCGGTCAAACCGATTTTATAAAAATGTATCTTCAAAACTGTTTCTTTGAAAGAATTTCACTCCTCACAACCCGGAATAAAATGAATTATAACTGGAACAAGGAAAATCAATTATTTGTACTGTACCTTCTATTACTTGAATTAGAATTGGCACATAAAACACAATCATTCAATTTTGATATAATTTCTATAGCAGAGCAAACTCGGTATGTTTTCCTTTCTCTAGAGCAGTAACTTATATCATGAACCTAGTCTGTTTTGTATAGTAGAGCACTGTCTGTTATTTATAATATAATGCCAGTGGTGTCAGACTTGCAGGCAGGAGGGAGAGAGCACAGCGGTTGAAGGAGGAGAAGGTAATGGATTGAACCTGTGAAAGAGCCTCCAACTGTGCTCGGCAACACAGACCCTTTTCTGTAAAGTAAATGAGACTGAACATAGCTGCAGGATGTTGGAAGCCTTGTTATGAAGGACTCAGCTGAAAATCTGCATGAAGATTGGTAGTCATCCTGACAGTCCAGCTGACGCAATAATGAAGCTCTCAGAAGACCTATACATATAAATACAACACACTTTTCATATTATTGGCAGCTGTGGTAAAGGTATGTAAAAACTCAAAGGAAAATCATCTCTAGGCTCCTGGAAAAATGTGTAGTTGCCATCCATCCATCTATTTGTCCCCCCATCAGTCCATATATGATGCAATTTTATCAGAAACATGACTCTTGTTGATTGCTGAATGTTTTCGTTATGTGAGACAATTCTTCGCATGTGTGTTTCCATATATACAGAGTTGAATTAGCCCAGGAAGTACTTTGAAGAACATATTGCTCAGAAATCTAGCTCAACTCTGAAGCTTTGTCCATCAGATGATAGCTCATTTACAAACTGAGATTATCAGCAGCAATGTCAAGAAAAGAACAGTGGCAGCTGAGGTTAACAATATGGCCAAAATCAGTCCATTTCAACAAAGCGTTTTTGTATGGAATCCTCTTAACTGTTAGCTGTGCAGCCAGTGTCCCACGTTGCCCTCTTTCATAGAAATCGCTGCCTCTGTTTTGAGGGATTATTTGAGAGAGAGTGTGGGAGAGCGGCGTCATAAATCCATGGGATGTTATTTACCTTTGTTGAAAAGAGCTGACACTGTGCTGTAGCAGCAACGCTAATCTGCTGATGTTCTGCAAGCAGAACTGTAGGATAATGTTCGCAGGAGGGCTATAAGCAACTATGTGACAATGTTTTGCTTTTAAGATAGAACTGGCAAAGTCCTACAACTTATACTTGCTCCTAAATCCTAATAAAAATCTTTCCAATAGATAATCTGTGAATTTAAATGTAGCTGCCAGGCTGAGCAGTGCTTAATGCCCAGTTAGCTTAACCTAGACCAGTGAGGAGAGTTTATCCAGCTCTGTCTGTACTAATGGCTTTACAGTATTTTATAGTCACTGATGTTTGAAACAGATCATTTGAAACATATTGTTTGTGTAAATGTTGCTTTTCCACGCTTGAAATAAGTGAGATGTCTGTCACATTTTTGGGATTAGGATCAATAAGATTTTATACCAACTATCCTATGCAGGGTTGCAGGGGGGCTGGTGTCTATCTCCGGTAGTTTTATAGATATAGAAATGCAACAATAAGAGATTATACACCCTGGAGGTCGGCAGTTTTATAAATATAGAAATGCAACAATCAGAGATCCAAATGTCTGTTTTTTGAAAAAGTTTGACCCACTAATATTGATTTTAGTTGAGTCTGAATGGAGTGGAGTCCCTAATGATCACAATGAACAGCATTCAAAATTGAGTTGTTCTACAGTATGCTCTGTTCTGTTTTCTTCATTTGTGGACATTGGCTCTCATGTTGGTTCGCTGCAGTCCCAAAGCAGTAGAAATGGCTTTGTAACCCTTTCCAGACTAATAGATGTCAATAACTTCATTCCTCATACATTAATTTTTAATCGGGGCACGATGTGTCACTTTTTGATCATTTTTGCCTACTTCATGTTGTCAGACAGGCTCTGTTTCAGTGATTTCTGAATTCACCAGGTCTGGCAGTAATAAAAACTTGGTTGTAACTGGTGAAATAAAGTGAGAGACAAAAAGTAGTAACTCAGTTAATTCATATTTTAACAAGGGGGGATAATTATATTTTCACATAGGTGAAGATTTGTTTGGGTAGATTTTTTTCCCCATGATAAAATAGATCTTTTAAAACAGTGTTTTGTATTTGCACAGATTATCTCTGTCTGATACTAAAATATGTTCAAGGATCTGAAATGTGTGATGAAAGGCAAAAACAGAACGAATCTGTGAGGGGCAAATACTTTTTCTGTGGTGCTCTCTGAATGTGTATAAACTGTGTATATGTTGCTAGGCCTACATAGTGTTTGGAAATATTATAAATTAATACTAAACCTGTTTCCAATTTTTTTTTCTATTAATATTTTTTATAGTGATTTCAAATTTGTCTAAAATGTCATTAGTCATGCCCATTATTACTGAGTGAAACATGTCTTATCTTGCAGCAGTGATATCTCGGAGCCACGAGGGTCCAGGCGAGATGGGCAAGGCAGTAAACATCCCAAAAGACGATCAAGAGAAGATGAAGGAGCTCTTTAAGATTAACCAGTTTAACCTGATGGCCAGCGACATGATTGCGCTCAACAGGAGTCTACCAGATGTGAGGTTGGATGGGTATGTGAGCTTCTGCTTCCACATTACTGCTGTGAACCACATTAGTGTACTGATAATTAAACGGCTACTGCAACAAATCTATAGAGGGACACCCAGGCACATGCTTCCTGTTTCCACCTGGAAAGAGGGCTGCAGATGCTGATACAAGCTGCAAAACTAAACAAAGTCGTTCAGTTTAAGGTGTTAGCAGACTTTTTTTAATTATGGAAAGTGCAATGCAGAGTCCTCGAGGGAGTGAGCTACTACCCCAGGTGAAGAAGTTCAAGTATGACTGAGTGTACAATGAAGTGAAAAATTAATAGACAGATTGCAGCAGTATCTGCAGCAATGCGGGTGCTGTTCTTGTCTGTTGTTGTGAACAAAGAGGAAAGCAAAGCAATAACCTTCTACAATGTTGTCATCAGCTATAGTAAGGACCCATAGCTTGTGAGCAAAAGAATGAAGTATAAGGGATCAAAATGAGCTTCTTCATTAGAGTGTCTGGACTAATTTTTAAGACCATCATCTAAAGAAGACAGTTGAGAGGGTTTTGAATATTTGCTAAGGATGCCTTATGGACACCATCCTAGGGAGGTTGCTGATTGGTTGTTTAGGTTGTAATGGCAGATACTGAGCTGCCATTGTACAAGGGATGCTCGTAGTGAATGCATTCAGATGAGCAGTATTTTGGTTTTAGGTGATCATCAGTCTCATTTAGGGTGAGGATATGCATGATTTCATTGCTTTCTGTAAAATGGTACAACAGAAAATGAGTAGGTTAAATCTAGTTCTAAAACACTGCACACCACACTAATGCTAGAACTGTGGGTTAATAATGATACGCTGGAAGTTAAAGACCTATCTATTTGTTTAAAAATGTAGTGGTGTGAAGCAGACAAGGAGCAGTGGGCATATTCACCCTGAACTGAATATCTTCAGCTTTAAACTAAATAAAAGTGAAAGTTTCAATTTACATTTTAATCAGTTAATCACATTTTGATTTGCAGTCCAAGGAATTGTAGCTTGCCTAGTGACAGTTGTCAAAAGAGACAGCTGGCACTGCAGGGCAAGGAAAATGCTATTAAGAGAAATAAATTGGCTGTGGATTATTCTTTTATAATTAATTCATAGAAAGATATGCATTCTTAAAATAATTTATGTTAAGCTTTTTTCAATCCTGGATTGAAGTGATTTTTGGGTTAGCAGCTGAGGCTAAACAAAGACTTAGGTGCAGTTGTTGGTTGTAGTGATAGAACAAATTCATGGACTGAAAAGAAGTACATACAGTAGAATTGGATAGGCTGTGAGACTCTACACTAGAGATTTTCAATTAAAGCTGTAATAAACACTTCAAAATCTGAGGTCATCATAAGCTAATGATCAAAATGACCCATGTTATCAAACAGATGGATTATTGACAGATTCATTCAATTAGAGAGACCCAATTCGGTTTCAACTGACCATTTAAAACACCTTATTTTGTGGTAGTCATTTCTCTCGGATGTGTGGAACAGGGTTCTATGTCATAGTTCTCACTTTCAGGCATGTCACCATATGATTTTGATGTTTATTCTGCAATTCTCAAGTTCCGACTTCCTGTGCTTTGCACCGATAAATGTGGTTGTTTGACACTTGTTTCAATTCGAGAAATTCCAAACGGTTTATTTGGGGTCCAGTTGTGTTGGACAGGATCTGTATGAAAATGTCAGGCTAGTTATATGGTTGATTGCCAATTTACTGCAGATCTCCTGCAAACTAAATGGTTAACTTAGTGAAGTATGCTGTCTTATTTAGAGCAGTTACAACTGCACCTTGTTTTCCTTGTTAGCCTTTGCCAGTGGTTGCGCTGGTGGAGATGGGAGTGGAAGATGGAGATGGGTTTCAGTTGTTTGTGGTAGAGAAGACCCACTAAAGAGAATCTGGTAGCTGATATTAGCTAATTTTTAGCTTGACTGGCCCAGATCCGTGACCAGCAGGTCAGGATTTTAAGATCAGATTTTTCTTTATGAACAGGTCTCTAACCCTAACAGGTCTCTATCACAACACTCTCCTCAGTGTGGACACTATTACTGAGTGTAGGTGAGTTAAAGTTAGCCATTTTCACTAAGGTGTTTTAAAATTAACTTGAAGACCGGAGATATAAACCAGGCACAAATTGACCTGGAGTCGATGTCAGGAGATAACAACTAAATGAAATGCATTCAAGTTGCTTTGTTTAACCTTTATCTATGCTGGAAAAGCTTAGGTAAAGGACAGGATTTACATTCTCTATGGAGCACACTATTCATATATAGTAATCCGAACTGCTTGGTAATGAACCATCCATCATGCTCAGGTCTGTTGGACTAAGTGGACACCAAAAACATGCAGAAATTAGAATCATATACATGCAACAGTTGAACCTGAGGACTGGAGTTGAACACTTTTGGAATTGTTGGGTTTAAATAGTTTTTGTCTGCGTTTTAAATGAGGTAAACCTGCTTTACAGAGAAAAGGTGAGTGTTCAGCTAATTTCAGCTTCAACCTTTTTCCATCCACTATAGCACAATTGTTTTCTCTGTATAAATAATACAACAGATTTATTAGAGTATGCAGCTTAGCTCTGCAAGATTTCTGCCACTATGCAGTGAGAATTATTCAGAAGAGGGCAGAGTTACCCGTGAAGGGCAATAACACTTTTTCTTTAAGGCAACCTCCTGGCCTAGTTCTGTCAGTCTGCGCTGTCACGTCGAATAGACAGGACCGAACGAGCAATGCTGTGTGCATCGGTGGCTTTTTTCACCCTCTGTCACTTCTCCCCATTCCTCCTCCTGCCATACACAGCACATTCGCTGTCCAGCTCCTCTGCTATAATATAGCGAATACTTTATTCAATAAAATCCACAGGTTTATCAGTGTCTCACCGATATTCTTTCGCAAACATCAAATCAAGCCAAGGACACGATGTCACTGCTGTCATTGCTGGTTTTACTTCTCCCTCCTCCCCCAGTGACAATGTTTCTGCACCAGGGGCAGTGTTGAAGAGCAGCAGGATACCAAAACTGTGCTCTCAGACTCTTTAATAAGCTACTCTTTGAAACTAACAGCAAAGTTTTGCACAAGTTATCATAGCAAAATGATATATGTTCACATGTAACTGGTAGGTGTTAATCATACCTAAATATAAATTAGGTGCTAACAATACATTTTTAAACTCACTGTCACATTACTACCTATCTAACATTCAGCGGGTCTGTATCATGGTAATCCAGCTCTGCTGATCAAAAGGTTTCTCGTTATGTCTTGGGGTGTCTGACACTGGACTATTAGGAATAAATCATTTTGAGATATGTGGATGGTCCCATGAAGTCTATTGATCTGACTTACTTACATCTAATCGCAAACAGATCCCATCAGACTGAATATAAGGAGCATTTGGAGGTTAGACTCTTTGTTTGAGCTATTCCTACCCATATATATATATATATATATATATATATATATATATATATATATATATATATATATATATATATATATATATATATATATATATATATTGCACTTCATGGGCACCACTTAGTGTTGGTCTAAAAAAAATCATAGATCTTTGTGGTTGCAACATTTAAAAATACTGTTCAGTGGACCTGAATACTTTTGGAAGTCACTGTATATGATTGTAAATGGTAGTTTATATTTCTGTAAAGCGCTGCATGCAGTTGTCTAGGTTTTATTCCATTCATTACTATTGTCTTTGTTGCTGTCAGTTGTAAGACAAAGGTGTACCCAGATGACCTGCCCAACACCAGCATCGTCATCGTGTTTCATAACGAGGCATGGAGCACGCTGCTGCGGACCGTTCACAGTGTCATAAACCGCTCTCCAAGACACCTGCTGGTGGAGATTGTGCTGGTAGATGATGCCAGTGAGCGAGGTCAGTAGTTGGTGTTGTGACTCATAAGCTTTTCACAAAGTCTAAAGTATTTATTATCAAGTAGACATGTAGTTTAAATTCTACTACACCAATTTCTATATTTTAATTTATTTACAATGTGACAAAAAGCCAGAAAAATTGATAATAAGGTTGTTATATACAGGATTTTAGAAAAAACTCTTCAGACCCAATACTAGACTTTTAAACTTGATCTAAATGCCCCCCTTAAAAAATAGATATTATTAATCAGAAAATCACACAGCACATGGAGAGATGGGGACATGAGTCCATCCCAACAAAAGCTTCCAGTATTTATGGTTCAAGCTTCATAGTTTTATAGTTAAATTTAGTGAAAGGAAATATATTTAAACAATACCATTGTCATTAAAAATTAGGCGACATCATGAAATACTCAGTTCTTTCTGGACAAATGTTCATATATAGATGTTTAATCTTCTTCTATTTTATCTGTAGAAAAGAAAGTGATTCAATTGCACTTAAAAACAAAACAAAACAAAAAAATGTTGATTCAACAAAATCTATCAGAAAACATATGTTTGTATAGGAAGGGTAAAAGGTAGGACACCCTTACCCCTAATGGCTGTTTGTTTCCCCTGTTATAGCTTAAATAACTTCAGTGAGCCATCTCTGACTTCGGTCTGGGGAAGGTTTGCTCCACTCCTAAAGCTCTGAGATGTTTTGGGGGTTTCTTGCAATGAAATCAAGATCTGGGCTTTGACCTAATTCAGACATTTCCATGTTTTTAATTCTCAGTCAGTCCTTGGTGGATTTACTGGTATGTTTTGGGGATTTTGTAATGTTGCAGGGTCCTGTTCTGTTTTTAAAAGCTCTTTTTTTCCCTCAAGCACCCTCCAACAGCATACAGTGGCATCTTTTTCGCATCTTAGATCTGCTTTAGGGGTTTGCTTAGGCCAGACCAGAGAATGTTGGCAGTTGTTTTGAATATTCTTAACTGGTAGACAATTTAGTTTTACAGTGAAACGACTGATTTCAAATTATTTGATGCCGTATGTTGAGGTTTTGAGCCTAAATGCAGAGACTGGCTATGACAGAGTTGGGTAGGTGAACTTGGGGGTTGGAGAAATCACAGAAGAACATGGTCTGGAGCATTGGCAGAAGAATAAAAGAAGAATCCAGCAATGAACAATGAAACACCAGGAGCTTAAATACTGAGCCAGGGTGGAAAACAACATAGGGACCAAATGAACTAAGGAGATGTTGTACAGTGTGGCAGAAGCACAGCAGGGAAACTGAGGAATGGAGATTAATTATTACAAAGGGAGTTGAATTATGACTAAAAAGGAACTACGAACCAAGGGGAAAAGACTAACAGATCAAAGAGAAGTAAACCTAAATGCATTTAGAACAGAACTCAAGAATAAACCCAATAAATAAACTAAGAAACTAAACACAAAGGATTGAACTAATACAGCAGCCCCTTACCAACAAGAATGAACACAGAGAAATGAACTGTATATGGCGAGACCTATGGAACATGAATGAACAACAAGGAGATGATCAACACACAAATGAAAACCCAAACACCTAAAGATCCTAACAGAGACCTCTTTAAATCCCTTATCAGACTCATGAGCTGCTTCAGTCATCTGTCTGAAGGCCTCCAATAGCTCTTGAGAGCCTGGCGGATATGCCAGTGTGTAATTTTTTTGGAGGAATAAATTAATGGTTTCCTAATTTGTACCTCACCAGAAATTGCATTAAGCGTTTTTTGTTAAAAGTTTTTTTTTTTCAGTTTTTATTTATTTATTTTAAATTCTTTGAATTTTTTGTTATTGTTAAAATTGAATCTAATTATCCATATGTTTAAATATGTTAAAAAAAAATTTTTCACATGATTGTGGCTCCTCCATATCTCATAATATATGATGATCCTTACGGAATGTCTGCAAACTTTTGCTAACTTTCCATCAACTTTCCTCTCTATCAGACTTATTAATATTGATGATTAAGATTCCCCTGCTAATTTATGACTAATGTCTTTAATATCAAATAGGATAACATCCTCTGAGCTTTCTTAGTGTGTTCAGCTCTTTTCCAGTTTCTTCTATTATCTCATATCTCCAATGCAGACTTCTACTTAATATAGTCAAATGTCATTCAAATGCCATCCTCTTAACAAGATTTTTACATCATTGGTTCTATAATCGGATTTTCAGACTGACATGTTTTTTTCTGTTATCCATGAATTTTTACTTGGCAAAATGTCATGTTTTAAAAAAGTTATCATTATCATTGCAATATTTGTTGGATTTGCTTTATGGTATCCATCATGTGGAAATTTGAATGTGATGCTCTGAATTAAAGAGATTTATTTTTGCAACTCAAGCAGGTATAGTTGCTTACACATACTTAGTTTGTGCTAAACGCTTGAATGATCAGTTTCACAAAAAGAGGTGAGCTAATAAGAAAGGTTTTCATCCATTCATTATCTATACCGTCTACCTTTCACAGAGTTGTGGGGGGACTGTTGCCCATCTTCAGCATTCATCAGGCGAGAGTCGGGGTACACCCTGGACTGGTTGCCAGTCCATCACAGGGCAACATAGGACAAACAATCTTGCACATACACACTCATACCTAAGGGCAATTTAAAAAGACCAATTAACCTAACATTCATGTTTTTGGACTGTGGGAGGAAGCATGCGCAGTGAGAACATACAAACTCCATGCAGAAAGACCCCAGGCTGGGATTTGAACCCAGGACCTTCTTGCTGCAAGGCAACACTGAGCAGTCCAAAAAGTTTTAAATCGAACTATTATGTAATTGTAATATTATGTTATTATTTTTTTGCAAAATACAATTTAACTTCTTTAATGAGAAAATGTATGGGTTTAGAAATAAAAGCTTTTAATCCTCTTTTACAATTTCTGACAATTAATTTCTGATTATCAGCTGGCTGATGACTAAGCTTCTAATGTAATTACTTTACTTGAGTTGCTCCTTAGCCGGATTCCTCTGTTTTTGTTTCAGACTTCTTAAAGGCAAAACTGGAGACTTATGTAGAGACGTTAGAGGTGCCGGTGAAGATTCTGAGGATGGAGCAACGATCAGGTCTGATCAGAGCCCGGTTGAGGGGGGCGGCCGTCACCACAGGTCAAGTCATCACCTTCCTTGATGCTCACTGCGAGTGTACCGTGGGCTGGCTGGAGCCCCTGCTGGCTCGTATCAGAGAAGACCGGTAGGAGCCAAAATGGAGCAAAATGAGGATTTCTGGCATAAAGAGATAAAAAATAGGGCATCATTGTGCTGCAGAGTCTGTGAGCCAATTTAACCTTCGTGTTGACTCCGGAAATGCTTTGTGTTAATAATCCTGTTAACTCACTGCCTGGTTAGATGAATGGGTAATTGAACTACAGCTTGATTTGAACATTAATGGGTCAGCAAACTGCCAGCCGGACTCTTGATCATAATTGGTTTGTTGCCTCAGTGGATAGTTTATCTTTCTGCCATTCTGCCACCGTGCTAACACAGCTGCAGTTAATGTCAGGATTAAAGCAAACAAACATCTGTTAAAGGGAAAGTTCAAGATTTTTGAAAGGCTCTGATGAGCAGATAACATCTTACCTGCAATAAATAAGTATCTTGAGCCGTTTTCAGACAGAAGTTCTGGAATATTTGCTGACAATTCCATCCGGTCTTTAACCGGAGTTGTGTTTTCAAACACGCCACTTTTGTCCGGAACATTGCCTTTCGGCTGCTTTCACACAGCAAGAAATGTACCGGAGGATCCTGATAAATGTCTGGGGGCTGGGGGATGCGGGGGAGTAGGGGGTTGTATGTGGATATTACGTAAACTTAGTGCGGCGGGCGTTCATGTCATTTCCCCAAACAAATGCATTATTGCAAAAATGGTAGACGAAACAGCAGATCTACTCGCAGGGCTCGTCTTTATGATGTGTGCAATTTTGCGCACATGGAAACACTTAAGAGACATCGATGAAGAAGCTGAAAGGAAAATAGTGACATTTATACGTCATCAACGTGTGCGCTCACAAAGTTCCCTGCCCCCCTCCCCTTTTCCCCACTGCCCCACACCCCTCCAGCTTTCGCGGAACATTACCCGACTGAATGCAAACACCATACCGCGAAAAGTCTGCTCTTGTTACTAGGTCTTCATCCGTAAATTACCGGTAAAGGGTATCTGGACAAAGTCCGGAAGATTGCTTTCAGACTCAAAAGCGAAACAGACAAAGTCCGGAAAATTACAGTTTTTCATGGCCTGTTTGAAAGGGGCTTTGGTGTCTTTATTTAGCAAATTAAAATATTTGGTCATGGCTATTGAAGCTATAAACTACTTCTATCCATGTAACATAACATCTCTAAAATATCCCTTTAATAAAGTCTACCAGAATCGGGCAGTTTATTTTTTCCTCAAGGAGATCCATTCCCTCCATCCTTTAAAGGAAAGGGCAGAATGAATATGTCAGTGTGTGATGTACATTTGGGCAAAAAAGTTTAGTCAGCCAGCAATTGTGCTAGTTCTCCCACCTAAAAAGATGAAGTAGCAGAGTGAAGAGACGAAATGAGAAGAAAATCCAGAATAATCACATGGCCTAATTTTAAAGGATTTATTTGCAAATTATTGTGGAAAATAAGTATTTGGTCAATAGCAAAAGTTAATCTCAATACTTAGTTATATATATCCTTTGTTGGCAATGACAGAGGTCAAACATTTTCTGTAAGTCTTCACAAGGTTTCACACACTGTTGCTGGTATTTTGGCCCATTCCTCCATGCAGATCTCCTCTATAGCAGTAATGTTTTTGGGCTGTCGCTGGGCAACATGGACTTTCAACTTCCTCCAAAGATTTTCTATGGGTTTGAGGTCTGGAGACTGGCTAGGCCACTCCAGGACCTTGAAATGCTTCTTACGAAGCCACTCCTTCGTCACAGTATTTGCTCTCTGGCCAAATACTTATTTTCCACCATAAGTTTGCAAATAAAATCTTTAAAAATCAGACCATATGATTTTCTGGAATCATTTTTCAAATGTTCATAGTTGAGGTATACCTATGATACCTATGATAAAAAGTACAGGCATCTCTCACCTTTTTAAGTGGGAGAACTTGCACACTTGGTGGCTGACTAAATACTTTTTTACCCCACTTTATAGTGGATTAACAAACCAAAATGAGACAAAAAATATAACAGCCATAATAACAGTCGCCAAAAAACAAATAAAATACTCAAACAGTTACAGCAATTCAAACCACTAAAGATGATGCTGAAAATAAAATTCAGGACCCAAAAATAAAATTGAATAATATTTCTATATATATATATATAGTGTGCTATTATATGACTCAAACTACTGTATTATCAAAACCTTGATATATATTAAATGGTGTTGCACAAAATTCACGATAATTGCAACTCATAAACTTCCTTTGAGTTCATGAAATTGTACATTTGTGAGGAAAAGTTAAGAAAGTCCAAAAAAATCCATGAGATTCTAGTCTGTTATGGTCACAACTTTAATACAAACTATGTTTATTTCCTGGTTGTTGCCATTATTTTGTTGTAAATATTTATCTTACAATCAAACAATACACATTGTGTTTTTCAGAAGAGCAGTGGTGTGCCCTATCATAGATGTCATCAGTGATGAAACATTTGAGTACATGGCAGGCTCAGATATGACTTATGGAGGTTTCAACTGGAAGCTGAACTTTCGATGGTACCCAGTTCCCCAGAGGGAGATGGATCGACGAAAAGGAGACCGAACGCTTCCAGTCAGGTGCACGAAGAAGATGCATCCTCTGTGTTCATAGTTGGAATCAATACTATTTTCAATTAATAATTTTTCAATCTTAAATTAAATTGAATAAAACTCAGCTTTATTTCTCCCATTTTGACACAAAAGCGAGCACAACTTTTCATCGGTATTCAACTCTCTCTCAACAACAGTCTTTAATTCATTACTGACTGAGTTAAAGGATATGCATGGGTACTTTTCTAAGGCTTTGTTGTAATTTGTAAAACAAATTAATCTTTGTTGTATCCTCACAGCCTCACTGAGCTGTAATAGGATACTATGAATTACATCATGAATGCACAGCTCCATGCAGAGCTCTATGGATCTTTTATCTTGATATAAAACAGCACCTTTATCAGAAACGACTTATTTCAACTAAGATATCCTGCAAACTCATCATGTGTACAGGATGAAGATTTAAGAACGACTTTTTATTATCTTCATTGTACCTCACCTTTGCTGTAAGATGCAGCAGTGTCTCTTTATTAAAACCAATACGTAAAAACATCTTTTTTGGCCTCTTTTCATCTGAATGATCTGATTTGGGTTAAATGCTCATTTTTATCAAAGGGAGAAGAAAGCCTCTAGCAAATTTCACACAACATAAATAATCCGTCCTTATGTACTCTGTATTACTCTTATTTTTGTTAAATGATTAAAGCAGTTAGAGCTCAGCAAATACCCCATTTGTTTTTGGCTGTAATTTGTTTGTGTCTTCTGCAGGACTCCTACCATGGCAGGAGGGCTATTCTCCATACACAAAACATATTTTGAAGAAATTGGAAGCTATGATCCAGGGATGGATATATGGGGTGGAGAGAACCTGGAAATGTCTTTTAGGGTGAGTGTTGGAGAACATAGAGTTGCTTGGTTGATGGCAGTGAATAATTGCAAGTTCTCCTACCTACATGCATGTTTTATAGACTTCCTTTATTTACATAAACCATAGTACAGTCTGCTTAAGATTCATAGGAGAGGTATGCAAAATCTTCATCTTTCTCTCGCAGTCAGAAGAGTTGCACAAACACTGTCAACACTGGGTTTAATCATACATCTGCCATACTCAAAGAGCACTGTGGTGCACTCTTCATTAAATGGCTCCACTGGTACAGATGTGTACGAAACAGAAAAGAAATGGTTGTTATGGAAACATGATGACCTCACTTGCCTTCCTCCTCAGTGCAAGGCAAGATAAACAACGTTTCAACTGTTTTAAACGTTTATAATGTTACTTAGGCTGTAATAAAGGGCAGCAGTACGTGAGTAGGCATTTTGTTTTAGCTGCACAATTTTTATTGAGATCAGAACACATCTACTTTACTTAAATGTTATGTTCTGTTGTCTTTCCCATTTTTAAAAGTGACCAAGGGAAATTGATCTCTATCAGTTTATTAAGTCAAGGATACTAATTAAACATTCTTAGAAATTCAAAAAAAGTAAGGAATATTAAAAATAACTTTAGTTACATTTATTTTAAATAATTGTTATTGGTGTGAATAATTGTAGCACCAATGATTTTGTTCAAAACAGTTATTTCTTCAGGTGGAATTTTATTTTCTCTGAAACAAAACACTGACATACTCTGTAATGGATTATATTTGTCACATAATAAGGAGATGTTTAAACAAACGCTAAACTTTTTTTTTACAGTTATCACTTTCTTTCCAACTATGAAAGCTAAGATAAGGTTTTCTTTGACTGCTCTGACTTTTCTGACTGAGTAAAAAATCTAACTTTAACGGTATTACAGTTGAGATATTCTGCAAATAAATATTTTGTAACTATTACTTAAAATATCAGAGCATAAATAATGCCAGAAAAGGGAAAGTAATATATTTTTTAGCCTTTTTTTGGATACGATGTGTACAGCGTCTGATAAAGTCGTTTACACAAGGGAGGAACTGTTGGAAAGACATACATTGAAACATGCCATTCCAACGGAACTAAGGAAGACGTTTCGTGGTTGCAGAGCTGAAGCCAAGGTAAAGGCGAAGATCAACGGTAAGAGGTGGAGATATAAACCTTTCCTACCCTGTGTCATCATGGGAAACGTTAACTCACTCTCAAAAAAGTGTCATTAATTGTAGGTGCTTGTGCAGAACCAACAGCTGTATAGGGAGTGCAGTGTGATCTATCTAACGGAGTCCTGGCTGATAACAAAACACCCGACTCCTGTGGACATACCCAGCTTCACAGCTGGGAGATCTACGGAGGAGTGGGGGGTGTCGAGGATGGGGGAGTTATTTTATTCTGCAATCAGAGATGGGTTAACCCCCAGAACGTGACGTTTAAACAGAAAGTAAGTTGTTCCGATATCGAACCGCTGGCAAATGAATCATTTCCGTTCCTCCGAGAGCAGTTCCTCCATTGGCGTGTGACATCATCTATGACGTTGTTGCTAGGATACAGACCCAGCAACCAGAGGCTCTCATTGTGATCACAGGGTATTTTAATCACGTCTCTTTGTCTTCCTGCCTGACTGGCTTTGTACATTATGTGGACTGTCCAACACATGGAGATAAGACTAGATCTGTTCTATGCCAACCTTGAGGAGGCTTATAGGGCTGTACCTCTCCCTCCACTGGGTAGATCTGATCACATCATGGTCTATCTCCAACCCACATACAAACCTCATGTACAGACACATCCTGTTATCACAAGATCTTTCAGGAAGTGGTCGCAAGAGGCAAGTGATGCACTGAGAGACTGCGTTGAGTGCACAGAGTGGGATGTATTGCTGGAGGAGCAGGAGATGGACATAGAGTGTAAATAGAGTGTTGACATCATCACTGACTACATCATCTTCTGTATGGACACAGTGATCCCGGTTAGGAGTGTATAGGGATGGGTACCGAAACCCGGTATTAAATTGGCCCATGGTCTGATTCTGACGGTCCACCCGGACCGATAAGCTTCAGCCTTATCGGTCCTCTTAACGGTAAAATTAAGGTCGTATTCATGTTGTGCGGGAGATATAAACACAAGCCAAACACTGTATTCAATTCAATTCAATTCAGTTTATTTATATAGCGCCAATTCACAACAGATGTCATCTCAAGGCACTTAACAAGAAGTCATTTCAATACATTTATACAAACGTTCCAATCAGTTAAAAAGTTTCCCATTTAAGGAATCCCAGCAGATTGCGTCAGTCATTGGCGTGAGGTTGGGCCCCGTTGATGCAGACTTTCCAACCACAGCAATCCTTCAGCAATCCCTCATACTGAGCAAGCATGTAGCGACGGTGGAGAGGAAAAACTCCCCTTTAACAGGAAGAAACCTCCAACAGAACCAGGCTCAGTAGGAGCGGCCATCTGCCACGACCATCTGGGGGTTTGAGAAGACAGAGCAGAAACACAGAAGGAACAGAAGATCTGATATAAGAGAACTTTCTATGTTACAGAAAGTAAAAAGTTGATAACAGGACAAAGTGGATGTTCAGTTACTGGGAGGATCATCCCAGTCGATGCCCCCCATCCAACAGGGCATTGCAGCCAAGCAGGATACCAGACCAGGTATATCTTCTATGGAGAGAAAAACACTGAGAGAAAACAAAGTTAACAGTCGAAATAACAGAATGTACTGTAATACAACTGGAGAGTCGTAGGAGAAAAGGAAGTAGCAGAGTGAAGAAAATTGGTAAGTCTGTCCTCCAGCAGTCTAAGCCTATAGCAGCATAACTACAGAGATAGCTCAGGATGACCTAAGCCACTCTAACTATAAGCTTTATCAAAAAGGAAAGTTTTAAGCCTGGCCTTAAAAGTAAACAGAGTGTCTGCCTCACGGACTAAAGCTGGGAGCTGGTTCCACAGGAGAGGAGCCTGATAACTAAAAGATCTGCCTCCCATTCTACTTTTAGAAATCCTAGGAACTACAATCCTAGGAACTAAACCTGCAGTCTGAGAGCGAAGTGCTCTGTTAGGAACATAAGGAACAATTAGATCTCTGATGTATGATGGAGCTTGATTATTAAGGGCTTTGTATGTAAGAAGAAGGATCTTAAATTCTATTCTGGATTTAACAGGGAGCCAATGAAGGGAAGCTAAAACAGGAGAAATGTGATCTCTCTTTTTAATATTCATCAGAACTCTTGCTGCCGCATTTTGGATCAACTGAAGGCTTTTAATGGCATTTTGTGGACTACCTGATAGTAAAGAATTACAGTAGTCCAGCCTTGAGGTAACAAATGCATGGACTAGTTTCTCAGCATCACTCCTGGACAGGATGTTTCTAATTTTAGCAATATTCCGTAGGTGAAAGAAAGAAATCCTAGAAACCTGTTTAATATGGGATTTAAATGTCAAGTCTCGGTCAAAAATAACGCCGAGGTTCTTTACGTTATTACTGGGGGCCAATTTAATGCCATCCAGATGAAGTGATTGACTAATCAGTTTCTGTTTAAGAACTTCTGGTCCAAAGACAGCAACTTCTGTTTTGTCAGAATTTAAAAGCAAAAAGTTTAGATTCATCCATGTTTTTATGTCTTCCAGACATACCTGTAATCTACCTAACTGACTGGGTTCATCAGGATTTATGGATAAATATAGTTGTGTATCATCGGCATAGCTGTGGAAATGTATCCCATGCTGTCTAATGATTCTACCAATTGGAAGCATATATATGGTGAACAGAATTGGTCCAAGCACAGAACCCTGTGGAACTCCACAAATAACCCTTGAGAGTGAAGAAGATTTATCATTTAGATGAACAAACTGGAATCTATCAGACAAATATGATTTAAACCAGCCTAGTGCTGTTCCTTTGATCCCTGCAACATGTTCAAGCCTTTCTAAGAGAATATTATGATCGACTGTGTCAAAAGCAGCACTGAGATCTAACAAAACCAGAACAGACACAAGTCCATTATCTGAGGCCATGAGAATATCATTAGTAACCTTCACCAGTGCTGTTTCAGTGCTATGATGAGCTCTAAAACCTGACTGAAACTCTTCAAACAGCTCGTTATTGTTTAAATGCTCACAGACTTGATTAGCAACGATTTTCTCAAGGACTTTGGATAAGAAAGGAAGGTTAGATATAGGTCTGTAATTCACTAAGTCATCTTGATCAAGGGAAGGTTTCTTGAGTAAAGGTTTAATTACAGCTATTTTAAATTCCTGTGGTACGTATCCGTTTACTAAGGATAGATTCATCATATCCAAAATAGATGAGGCTAATATTTTTGATAATTCCGAAAGCTCGACTGAATCAAAACAGCCTAAGCACAACTGAGGATCTACAGTTCTTTCCGATACTGCCTCATTTACTGAGGAAGAAGTAATCATGTTTGGGAGGATGCCAATGATTTTATTTTTAACAGAATTAATTTTATTTACGAAGAATCCCATAAAATCATCACTGCTAAGAGCTGGGGGAATAGTTGGCTCAACAGAGCTATGACTCTGTGTAAGTTTGGCAACTGTACTAAAAAGAAACCTAGGATTGTTTTTATTCGCCTCTATTAATGATGAAAAATATGCTGTTCTAGCTTGTCGAAGGGTCTTTTTATACAGCAATAGACTGTTATTCCAGGTTAAATAGGAATCCTCTAGGTGTGTAGAGCGCCATTTTCTCTCCAACTTCCTAGTATTCTGCTTTAAAGTACGCAACTCTGCGTTGAACCAAGGAGTCAGCCTCCTATGGCTAGCCACTTTCTTTTTTAATGGGGCTACACTATCTAATGCCAAACGCAATGAGGAAGTAACGCTGTGAACCAGATCGTCAATTTCTGAAGGGTTAGAGATAGAATTGCTGCCATCCACTGTGTTACCCTGAGACACTAAGGAAAGTAAGAATGGAACAGATTCTTTAAAAATTGTTACAGCATTGTCTGATAAAGCTCTACTATAATGAAATTTTCTTTCAGATTTAAAATGGTCAGTTAAAGTAAATTCAAAAGTTATTAAGAAGTGGGCAGACAGGACCGGGTTATGTGGGTGGACTGTTATTTCCTCACACTCAATACCGTATGTCAGTACAAGGTCCAAAGTGTGTTTGCCCGAGTGGGTCGATCCCTGTACTTTTTGAGTAAAGCCAATTGAGTCTAAAATAGCATTAAAGGCTGCATTTAGGCTATCACTTTCAGTATCCACATGAATATTAAAGTCCCCCACTATAATAACCCTATCAGTATTTAATACTAAATCAGATAAAAAATGTGAGATCTGATCCAAGAATTGAGAGTAAGGGGCTGGTGGACGATACAAAACCACAAACAAAAATGGTCTTAATGTTTTGCAACTTGGATGAGGAAAATTAAGGGTTAGATGTTCAAAAGAACTGTAGCTATCAATTGGTCTGGGACTAATTAGTAAATCAGGGCGAAAAATGGTTGCAACTCCTCCTCCTCGCCCAGTATTTCTAGGAATGTGAAAATTTAAATGACTGGAAGGAGTTGACTCATTTATACTGACATAATCCTCCTGCTGCAACCAGGTTTCTGTGAGACAAAGGAAATCAATGTGATTATCACAAATCAAGTCATTTACTAACAAGGTCTTTGAGGAGAGAGATCTTATGTTTAATAAACCACATTTATTTATTATTTTTCTGTTCAGTCAAAGTTGTATTTATTTTTATGAGACTTCCATAATTTGCTTTTGTTGGCTTAACTTTTAATCCATTTAATTTTGGCCGTGGGCAAGACACTGTTTCTATAGAGTAATGGGGGGGGGGGTAACAGTACAGAAGCAGCAGAGAGGTGGGTTAAACTACGACTCTGCTTCCTGGACCCTGGGTTGTCAGTGTTTTGGAGGACTAATAAATTCGGCCATATTCCTAGAAAGAAGAGCTGCTCCATCCAAAGTGGGATGGATGCTGTCTCTCCGGATCAGACCAGGTTTTCCCCAAAATGTTCTCCAGTTATCAATGTAGCCCACATCATTTGCAGGACACCACCTAGACAACCATTGATGGAATGACAGCATGCGGCTAAACATGTCGTCACTGGTCCGATCAGGCAGGGGACCAGAAAAGATTACCGAGTCTGACATTGTTTTGGCAAACTTACACACCGAAGCAACACTAATTTTAGTGACCTCCGATTGGCGTAACCGGGTGTCATTAGCCAGCGTGAATAACAATCTTACTGTATTTACGCTTATCTTTAGCCAGCAGTTTCAGGTAGGATTTGATGTCGCCCGTTCTGGCCCCTGGCAAACATTTGACTATGGTCAATGGTGTCTCTAATGCCACGTTTCGCAGCCCACTCCTCCTTAATAAGCACACGCGCTGCGGGGACGGAAGGCGACTGCTGCGCACTCACTTGTGTTTGCGACCTTACAGATACGATGGCAGAGCGAACAAAAAGATCCAAAATTTGGCTTCATTTTACGAAAATAGATGCCGACAATGCACGCTGTCACATATGTAATAAAAGCTTTGCTTGCAAAGGCGGGAACACAAGTCATTTGACCAAACACCTTGCCAAAATATACCAACTACAAACCGAAAGATGCACGGTGTTTGACCGGCTGAGTGCTGCAGCAACAACGAGCCCTGAATCAGATACAACAGGTAGCCTATGTATGTTTGTATGCAAAGCAAACACGTGAAGCATGGACATACGTTTGCCATTTCATTCTTAAAATTAATAAATGCTGGATATTTTGAACAACAGCTTCCTTCTTATCTAAGTTTAAAAAAAATTCTTAAACTACAGTTAACCTGCTATTTTATTACAATTAATAAATGCTGGATATTTTTGAACAACAGCTTCCTTCTTATCTAAGTTTAAAAAAAATTCTTAAACTACAGTTAACCTGCTATTTTATTACAATTAATAAATGCTGGATATTTTTGAACAACAGCTTCCTTCTTATCCAAGTAAAATTTTGTTTCTTAAACTACAGTTCATTATTTGTGTTTTTCCCCTTTTGTTTAAGTTTTTCAAAAAAAAAAGTACCAATAAGGATACCAATAAAGTACCGGATCGATAAGGAGTATTGTTAAGAGTAGTAGTATCGATAAATCCTTAACGATACCCATCCCTAGGAGTGTAGATGCTATCCTAATATTAAGCCGTGGATCACCAGTGACATCAAGACCCTCCTTAACCAGAAGAAGATGGCATTCAAGGATGGTGATAAGGAGAAACAGAGGAATGTGCAACAGGAACTGAAGAAGCCTCCGACTTAAGACGCTCTGTTGTTGTATGACAGTCTCATGAAGAGGATGCTCAGGGTTGTCCATAATTTTTTTGATCTTATGAAGAATCCTTCTTTGCATTATCATCTCCAGTGATTCCACAGTTGTACCAAGAACAGAGCCAGCCTTCTTTATCCGGTTGTTGAGCCTTTTTTAAGTCCCTAGCTCTGATGCTGCTACCCCAACAGATGACGGCTGAAGAGATTACACTCTCCACAACAGACTTGTAGAAAATATGCAGCATCTTGCTGCAAACCTTGAAGGACCTAAGCTTCCTCAAGAAGTACAGTCTGCTCTGTCCCTTCTTATAGACGGCTTCACTGTCTATACAAGAGGAAGGTAGAGACATAGCTTGAGAACAGAGACATTAAAGAAGTGTGGAGAGGGATGAAGACCATCACTGTCTACAAACTGAAGAACCCCCATTCTGTAGAAGATGATGTAGACAGAGCCAACTCCTTCAACCAGTACTACATCAGTTTTGATACTGCTGCTCCCTCCACATCTGCGGCTGCTCCCTCCACCTCCACTTTTGCAGCTGCTTTCTCCACCTTCAGGTCTGCAGGTGCTCCGTCCAACTCCATGTCTGGGGCTGCTCCGTCCATCTCTGCAACTGCTCCCTCCATGTCTGCAAATGCTCCCTCCACGTCCACGTCTGCAACTGCTTTCTCCACCTCCATGTCTGCGGCTGCTCCCTCCACTTCCACGTCTGCAGCTGCTTTCTCCAGGTCTATGTCTGTGGCTGCTCCCTCCACCTCCACATCTGCGGCTGTTTTCTCCACCTTCATTTCTGCAGCTGCTCCCACCACCTCTATGTCTGCAGCTGCTCCCACCACCTCTATGTCTGCAGCTGCTCCCTCCACCTCCACGTCTGCAGCTGCTTTCTCCACCTCTGTCCACGGCTGCTCCCTCCACCTCCACGTCTGCGGCTGTTTTCTCCACCTCCACGTCTGTAGCTGCTTTCTCCACCTCTACGTCAACAGTTGCTACCTCCATGTCTGTGGCTGCTCCCTCCACCTCCATGGGTACTCACTCCACCTTCAACACCTGTGCTGCCCCCCGTCCTGCATTTTAAGCTGCTTCAACTGTTGATAACAGAAGAAGACATGGGAGTTGAGCTCAGGAAACTTCGACCATACAAGGCTGTTGGTCTGGATGGAGTTTGTCCAAGGCTTCTGAAGGACTGTTTAGGACAACTACCAGTTCCTCTGGAGAGGCACTTTAATCTGAGCCTTCAGATGGAAAAAGTTGCGGTGCTTTGCAAGACTTCATGTCTCATACCAGTGCCCAAAATAGGGCGATCAGTAGAGCTGAATGACTACAGACCAGTGGCTTTGACATCCCACATCATGAAGACCCTGGAGTGGCTCCTTGTCCGTCGAATGAAACTGCAGGTTGCTGGGGAAATAGACCCCCTCCGGTTTGCCTACCAGGAACACTTAGGAGTTGAACATGTGGTCCTTTACATGTTGCACCAGGCATACACATATCAGGATGTGCCTAGTTCTTATGTCAGGATCTTGTTCTTCGACTTCTCCAGCAATTTTAACACCATAAAGCCCTGAGAAACAAATTTATGGGTATGGGCTTAAAACCCTTTCTGACATCCTGGATTATAGACTAAAATGATCTAAAATCCTGACCTCAATACTTCAGGGTGGGAAGATGTGTTTCTGGGACAGTGCAATGCAGCACTGGGGTCCCACAGGGGACTGTTTTGGCTCCCTTTCTGTTCACGCTGTACATATCGAACTTCAGATACAACTCAGGTTCTTGCCACATCCAGAAGTATTCAGATAATACAGCTGTTGTGGCATGTGTGAGCGGTGGACAGGAGGAGCAGTTCAGAGACCTGGTGGAGGCCTTCACTGACCGGAGAAAAAAAAAACACCACCAAGACTAAGGACCTGGTGGTAGACTTCAGGAGATCTAAACCACCAAGATCCATCCATCCATCCATCCAAACTTGACTTCATGTCATTTATTTTACAGGAATTGGTTGGGACATAGGTAATTGTGGCATCAGTGATGTTGTTATAAACAATAATCATTTTAATCTTTTCATTTTTCCCACTTAATAAATGAACACAAAACAAAACCTGGATACTTCAAAAGTTTTCATTGGGAAATCATGCTGCTGCCATAATTGATGCATTTAAGCTTAGTTTTTTAATCTATCGTTACCAGGAGTGCCAGAAATGGGGAGAGTACTGTTTCTATAAATCTTTTTTTTTTAAATTCATATAAATCCATGTCTTTCCAGATCTGGCAGTGTGGCGGCTCCTTGGAGATTGTTACATGCTCACATGTGGGGCATGTTTTCCGCAAGGCCACTCCATACAGCTTTCCTGGAGGAACGGGCCAAGTTATCAACAAGAACAACCGACGGCTAGCCGAAGTCTGGATGGACGAATTCAAAGACTTCTTTTATATAATCTCACCAGGTACAGGGCAAAACAACTGTTGCTGTCTGACTGCATGATTTTGGTGCTTTAAGAATAAAGGAGTACTTCTCTGACAATTTAGACATGGAATATGCTTTTAAGGTTTGAAGGAATTAATAGATGAGTCAGGGATTTGCTTTTATGTTTTATTCAGCGTACATTCGTCTTTAAAAGGAGATACGGACAGTTCTCTTTACCCAGCCTCACTGGGTTTGCTGATATTACTTTTAGCAAATTGCTCTGAAAGGGTCTTGTCTGCTCTATTTTATTATTTTATTCTCTTACAGAGTCCTTTATTTCTCATCCATTTAATAATTCACATTTTTCTCTCTGCTCATATATTG
The DNA here is from genome assembly GCA_963556495.2 of Valencia hispanica. Classification (NCBI taxonomy): domain Eukaryota; kingdom Metazoa; phylum Chordata; class Actinopteri; order Cyprinodontiformes; family Valenciidae; genus Valencia; species Valencia hispanica. The sequence goes on from OY747707.1 coordinate 24,036,908, forward strand.
GAATGTAAGGCTGCTTTGTCATCTTCAAAGGAGGTTAATTCATTTTTGCTTTCAGACACATTTGAGGCGCTCTCGTGAACTCAAGTTTAGACATTTGTCAAAATTGGTCCTCTCTCCAATAGCGCTTCAGCGCATATGGAAAAACTAGAGCAACAGGGCTGTGCAGCTTGAGAGATGAGTACCCCTCTATCTGTTGTCTCAGTAATGTGATTACCCTTTAGCAGAAATCACTTTTCCGAAAATCTCTGGCTAAGTGTTCTAGATGGCTTGACAACTTATAAGGGATCATCCTTAATCTGTGGATCTTCCTCCACAAATTGTGACCTTCTCCGCGGCTCGGTCAGGCAGGACTCTCCATGGGCAGGTGTGCAGACAGGGCCAGCGTTGTGATGGATGGATTTTGCTGTGCAGTGTGGCCCCACAATGCCTTTCTGTTCCTCCTGGACATTATTGAGGATGATCTGAGCTGTGCCACTGCCAGAGCTCACTTATTGGCACAGCTGAGCATGCTCTGTTGCCTCATTTTTGGAGAGGCCTATAGCCTTCCTAATAAAAATGTAATTGCTTCCTTTCCCTTCTTAGCAGAGTCTTCTATGATCAAACAGACTTCTAGTGTTTCAAAACATTATCTGCCTCCTACAATGCCTTGCAAAAATATTCACAACTCAATCTTTTGCATTTTGTTACGTGACACAAACTGCAATGTATTTTACAGGGATTTTACTTGTAAACTGACTCAAAGTACTCCATGTTTAAGCAGAAGGAAAAAGATACATTGTTTTCAAAATTGATTACAAAAAAAAGTAAGATCTGGTGTGCATTTGTATTCACCTCCATTTACCACAAAAAAAGCTAGTGCAGCTAATTGCCTTCAGAAATTAGAGCATCTGTTAAAAATTGATTTCAAGTCTTTCCACAGATTCGGGATGAGATTTAGGTCTGGACTTTGACTGAGTTATTCTAACACATGAATATGCTTTGAACTAAACCAGTGGTATCCAAAGTCGACACTTGAGGGCCAGTGCCTTACATGTTTTAGATGTCACACAGGGTCAACTCACCTAAATCTGTGAATTAGTTCATTACCAGACCTCTGAAGAAATTCAAGACATGTTGAGGAGGTATTTTAGCTAAATCAGCTATGTTGCAACAAGGACACATGTCAAATCTGCAGTACACCGACCCTTGAGGACCGGAGTTGGACACCCCTGATCTAAACCATTTCACCATAGCTCTGACTTTTTGGAGTCTCATCTGACCAGACCACTTACTTTTACATGTTTGCACGGTCCCCTACATGTCTTTTTGCACATTTTAAGGTAACTTCTTGGGACTTTTTTGAACATAGGCTTTTGCTTCTACACTCTTCCCTCAAGGCCAGTATGTGTAGCATAATGGTTGCCCTGTCAGTAGTTTTTCTCACCTGAACTGTGAATATCTGCAGCTCCTCCAGAGTGTCCAATTGCCCCTACACAGCTTCTACGATCAAACCTTGTAAAAAAAATTGTTTAGGTTTGTGGTAGTAATGTGACAAAATTTCAAGGAGTATGAATACTTTCGCAAAGCACTGTAAATATTCCTCCCAAATTAAATGGTAACCCTGTGTTGGTAATTAAAGGTGCACGTCCCTTTGTTTAGTTGCTGGTTGATTGGTTTTTAACGCGCTCTGTTGTTGGTCACTCATTTTGGCTGTTTTTTGTAAATTGTGCTATTTTCCCCTCATTGCAATCAAGCTCTTTCATAATAAATTACCACCATGTATCTATCTGCACGCGAGCTATGGTTCCTCAAGAGGCACTCCAAGACAAACCATCTGCTTGATGGGTTAGTGTCTGTGCCCAGTTGCTGTCTAATCCTTCCCTTCTTTTCAGTTTTAACAGTGCTGATACATCAGGGTGTTTTTGTTTGGCAGCATGATGCATGTTTCCAAGAGCAGCATTAACCTAAACTGTGCAGCTGCTTGGTAGGTGTCTGTGTTTGCAAAATTAACTCAAGAGACCAGGTTAATTATGTATAACTTAAGAGAAAATCCTTCCCTGATTACCCACATGGCACACATTTTTTACACAGAGCTCTGGTATGTTGGTGAGAAAATGCCCTCTGGTGTTTCTTCATGGTGATGCAATGAATTCAGCCTGATTACACTCTCCGATAAATATGATAAACTCCTCTCTTGACTCTTGCAGGTGTGATGCGGGTGGATTACGGAGATGTCTCCTCCCGCAAAGCTCTCAGAAAGGCCTTGAAGTGCAAACCATTTTCTTGGTATCTAGAGAGCATCTACCCAGACTCCCAGATCCCAAGAAGATACTACTCACTTGGTGAAGTATGAGCACTCTTGTACTTTAATTCTGTATTTATTACTCTGGCGTTTGCCCGATACAGATTAATATCTTTAACAAGTTTTTATCAGTAATTCAAACCACAAAGTGAAAATTATATATTCTATAGACTCACACAGAATTATTATATTACATTGATTTCTGTTGTGATGATGATGGCTTACAGCAAATGAAAACCCCAAATTATTTTTTTTAAAAGAAAATTACTATGCTACAAAAGACCATAAAAAAAAGGTATTTAAATGTATTTTTTATTTTCTGTACAGTACAGCGCATGTAAAAATGTACTCACCCCTTGAATGTTTTACCCTTTTTATTGCTTTTAGAAATCCAGTATGATCAATAGATCCTGGCTTTTTTGACTGAAAAATTTACAGGAAAGCCCCTTTATTGTCAAACTGAAAACTCCATCCATTTTCTATACCCGTCCATCCTAATGCAGGGTTGCGGGAGGGCTGGTGCCTATCTCCAGCGGTCAAGGGGCGAGAGGCAGGGTACACTCTGGACAGGTCGCCAGTCCATCGCAGCAAACTGAAAACTGAATTCCACAAAATAATGACAACTAGATAAAAAATATTTAACATAAAATAAGTGATTCGCATTCCATGGCTTTTGAATCTTCCCCAAACTCTGTAACTGGCTTTGCTTTACAATCCTCTCAAGGCTGCGGTTATCTCTGTTGTTTATGCACGTTTTTCTACCATGTTTTTTTCCCTTCCTCTAAACTTTCCGTTAATATACTAACTAACTAACTTACATTACTCTGAACAGCTTCTTCTTTAGCAGTGACCTTTTGTAGCTTACACTTCTTCACAGGGTGTCAGTTGACTGTCTGCTGGGCAAATTTTAAGTCAGCAGTCTTGTGTAGTTCATAAAATAACATCTCTGTATTTTTAATAATTTAATTATTGGTCCTATATAATAAAATTTTCTAGAAACATGCAGTCTTGTTTAATAAATATATATATGTAAATATAAAACATGTGACTTTCACATTTTGAAATTAACTTCTGAAATAAGTGAACTTTTAGGCTGTTTTCAGATTTTTTGGGACCCTACTTTGTATATCTGTGTTTTCAGAAAGACAATATTACAGAGAGATAAATGTGAAAATCTGTGGATCCAAGAAATGCTGGAGAAAATAAGATAGAAGCAGACCTACCCATTCTTTTGTACTGAATAGTTCTAACAGACACTCGCTTGGATGCTCACACAGCTGATATATTGATCTTTGAGACATTTACAGTCATTCTGTGCATGCTGAGGGAGTTAGGTAAGGCTTACGTATCAATTTATCTGATCTCTACTCAGCAAGTAAAAATGTATTTTGCAAAGTTTCTATGTTCCTAAATATCTAAATAAATAATGCTTTTTGCAGAGTTAGACTGCAGGATTAAGTGTTTGATATGCAGCTAAAACATGACCATTTCCATATGCAAGATAATACAAGTTCAAGTTCCTGCAAACTCAGGATGAAAATATTTTTTTAACTTACCGGATTTGCCTTTTTATCTATATCTGCTCCAACACAGCTTTGGGTAGAGGCAGAACTGACATGAGGCATGCCTCTCCTTGGGTAAATGGCTATTTAAAAAGCAGTGTCAGTAAAATAACTTATGGTGAAAAGAACTTGAAATCCTGCAACTGGGGATGGGAGGATTTTCATCACTGCTGCTCTGTCATCCTGCTGTATGAAAGCTGAATCTCTTTCGGTCACCTCTCCTCCCATTTCCCTCTGAGCCAGACTTCTTCTGACTGAGTCTCAATTACCATAACACACTATCATCCTTTCTCCAACAGCTGTAAATGTTGGGTTTTATTTATTTTTAATTGTGTTTTAGTTGTACATGTGGTACATGTTAAGCTAAGAAAGAAGTCAGCCCATCTTCAGCACCGTGAATGCAGGAGTTTAAGAAAAATGCTGAGGGTAATTGGAAGCCACAAGAAGCATTGATAACAGAACTCAACACGGGTCAGTATTTCAGCTGTTCAAGTTAGTTTGTATGGGTTGAAGTTAGACCTAAACTCATGGTTAAACGAAAGAGCTCTCTTTTAAATTTTAGGGTTTGCAAATTTTGTATGTATCTAGATTTTTGGGGGTCATTCTTAGTTTTTCTTTTAAAAAGTTTAATCATTAACAACATAGTAAAGTCTGTGGTCTGTGCCTTTCTTACGGTGGAGGTCAGATGTAAATAATTTCAAAACCTGGTAAAGACCAAATCGAGAACTTTTGAATTATGTTGTTTACTTCCATTGACTGAAATAACAGAGGAATGAAACATCTGTCATGCGGAGATCTGTGATATCTTCCCAAGCCCAAAATTATCCATAAAGATAGACATCTCTCAAAACTTAATAAAAAGATGAAAAGTAGTATTCATTTTACAAAGACTAATTCATCAGTTTTATTTGAATTATATAAAAACTTGGCATTTCAAAAAAATATTTTTACCCCTTTCAGTAATCAGTAGAAAAATCTTTTTTATGATTACTGACTTGCTTTCTGCTTTTTGGGTATTTCCATGGGAATTTTCATGATTTATATTGATCTTGAAGTGTATGAAGTTGGAGCGCCTCCTTGCCATGACTAATCTTTCAGACTTTTCAAAACCGCACTGGAATCTTGAATTTCCATGGTTACATTTGTGATCTACTGACAGATCTTAGCAAACGTTAGACAAAGCATCTTTGGCATGAAAAGGGGAGTTATACGGTATAACTTCCCTTTTCATGGGTATAACTTATACCCATGTCAAGGCTGGGGCATCTTAAAGTCTTACAGCTAAACTAGTTTGTTATAGCTTATTATCAGTTAACAGCTATTGCTGTGTTGGGTGAGGAAGATTTTAAAGGTTTACCACAAAGTCTTTGTCAAATCCTTGTCAGATAATGGGATTGGTGGTGGAAAGTGTTAATGATCTGCCAAAGCACAGAGAATAAAGTATTTTCTATGTTTAGAAAACAAAATTGAAGTAAATAAAAGTATATGCAAGCTCTTCTATGACTTTATCTCTGTATTTCCTACGAGTTTGGCTAAACAATCTAAATATACCTTTATTATTCCTACGATGGACTACTGACCTGTCCAGGGTGTACTCCGCCTCTGACCCAATGATTGCTGGAGATAGGCCCCCGTGCAACCCTGCATAGGATAGACGGTATAGATAATGGATGAATGAATGGATAGATGTATAGATATCAGGGATGTCCCGATCAAATTTTTTGGCCCCCCAAGTTGAGTCGGAGTCATTTGATTTTAAATATGTGCCAATACCGAGTCCCGATCCGATCCTTCTGCAATGCATTAAAATAATAAAAAAGGAAAAAGGACAACACATCGAAGTTGTCCTTTTAAGTCTTTTTAAATTGTGTTTATGATGCTCTACTGTGTAAGATACTCTAAAGCGTTGCTTTCTTTTGGTGTCGGCTGGCTCAGTGTTTTTGTCAGGGTGCCGTATCAGATTATCAGTGTTGAATGCAGCTCAGTCTTTTCCACCACGTGAAATGCCCAATTTGCACACATTACATGTGGCTGCTCACCTGCCTTCGCTGTTCGGCTTAAAATACTTCCAAACTGCTGATGTTTTCGCTCTAGTAAGGCAAGGCAACATGTTTGCCCTGCATTAGCCAACTAGCTAGCAGCTCACAAGTGTGTTGTCTCAATTCCCCGCCTGCTGTATATTGTGCGATGTTACAGTGTTGTTGTCGTCCATGCAACAGTGAATATTGATGTAGAGGAACTAGTTGAAATTAAAACTAAGCCACTGTCAATCCGTTTGACAATCTCTGTCTCAGGATGAATTTAAAACGCCATGCTTGTTTTTTGAGGTTATATCCGATCATTTCCACCCGATTCCGATCATTTAAAAATCATGTGATAGGGCCCGATTTCCGATCACATGATCGAATCGGGACATCCTTAATAGAAATTCTTTTACAGATTTCCTTTACTTGGTGATACAATTATAGTGATGATGGTGGTGTAGTCGAAACATAAAAAACAGCAAGCTAAATAACTTTTTGTTTGATCAAGGCAATTAACAGATACCAGCCAAGATGAACTGCAGTGGTTTCTGTCACTGTCACCATCATTTTTCTATCTTGGATTTTCTAACAAAAAATATATTCAGATCTTTGATTTATCTGTGATCTGACTTTAGCAGCTTAGATTTTCACAACTAACCATTCACAACACAGTATATGGTTTATAGTATGACAGTTTTGAAAAGTAAAATATTGTAGTCTGTGACATTGATCAGTGTTTAGTGAATTTTCTCACCATATGTACCTGCCTGCAGATCAGAAATGTGGAGACCAACCAGTGTGTGGACAACATGGGAAGAAAGGAGAACGAGAAAGTTGGCTTTTTCAACTGTCACGGCATGGGTGGGAACCAGGTGAGGAAGTTAACATTGTTTTCTGTGTACATACATATCATTTTAAAAACTACAGATGTAATATTCGACCACTTTGATAACTTGAGTAATGTTTTTTTATTTATTTTTTATTCGCATAATTTAGATTAAGTCTAGATTATAAGTGCTTTCACTTGGTAGTTTTTGAACGAGCAATAAACATACCTTCATCACACTACCGGGTCCCTGGTCGTCCACCATTAAACATACTCAATCCACAAATCAGCAGAACTCTAAAAGAAACAGGCTATTGCAAAACCTGTTTCCTCAGTGTGTAAAGTGATTTAAAATTTAACCATTCTATGCTAGAATATGAAATAGCTGGAGGACTGAGAAAATGACTATCAATTATTACCAGTAATTATGTGATAGTAATTACCAGTTACCATCACCTACTAGCAGGTGGTCACTCATAGTTGTTTTGATTTAATAATTTAATCAAAATAGGCTCTCGGAGCTAATTTCCATCTGCAGTCCCTGACACAGACTAAACTTTTTTCCTGTTTCAAAACTGAGTCTGAATGCCAAACTAATGAGATAAAAAATTTTTTCTTGATCTTGAAGTGTTTGAGGTTTGAGGCCCTCCTTGCCATGACTAATCTTTAACTTCCTTACGTAGATTCTCTATCGGAATCCAGTTGTGTGTGTGTAATTCAAATACCACTCTGATCAGTGGGTTAAGAAATTTATTAAAGTTGTGATGTGGTGACTTTGAAATAATGTAATCGAAACGTAAAAATGGTTTTATCTTAGAAACTGAAAAAAGGTATATAAATGTAAACTTTTATACTCACGTTAATGTCCCCCATACCCAGACTTGAGAAATTATCAAATAAAATCTCACACGTTTCCAGACTTTTCAAAACCGCATTGGAATCTTGAATTTCCATGGTTACATTTGTGATCTACTGATAGATCTTAGCAAATGTTAGACACAAAGCATCTTTGGAATGAAAAGGTGAGTTATACCCATGTAAAGTACAGAGAAAACAAGTTTTATCAATCGTTTGAAATCACAATGATTTTTTTTATCTTGTTGTTGCATTCTTCAGGTCTTCTCATACACGGCGGATAAAGAAATCCGGACGGATGATCTCTGCTTGGACGTCTCAAGGCTCAACGGACCCGTCAAGATGCTAAAATGTCACCACATGAAGGGCAACCAGATGTTTGAGTACGACGCTGAGGTAGGATCTGTGTTTCCTGCAGGGACCAAAGAGTCCAAAATAAAGCTGTTGTAAGTGGTCCATTTTGTCCCCTGATTAGTAATCAAAAGCAGTGGTTTACTTAAATAAGATTAAAGCAGTACAAAATTGAAAAATGTTATACCTCTTCTTCGCCACTAGATGGGGTTGTGTGTTTTTTTTGTAGTTTTTCTCTTTTTTTTTTTAAAGCAGCACAGTGTTGAGTTGTTATTTCCATCCAGCAGCTGTGTCTCCTCTCATCTTCTCTCATTTCATTTAGTATGTTGGCAAGTGGGAGTATGATTTTGAGGTAAGCTGTCCAAGTTCTCCTTCCTTATAGCTTTTGTCCTGTGCTTCAAGAGCCGTGGTATCCTCTAGCGACTATGAAGAATCCCTGGTTCTTAGGTTTGAACATATAAATCTTTATGTGAAATTTGGCCTTTTTTTTCTTAGCCTAAAGTGAAAGAAGAATAAAAAAAACGTAACTGAATTTAGCAATTATTTTTATTTGCTTTTATTCTGGTATTCTTACTACTTCAGTGATCAGTCAAAGATATAGGAAGCCAAATGTTGATAGAAATACCTTTATTTTTAGCAAACATGATTTTTAAAAAGCCAATAGAACCCCTTAGCAATCTAAATTATTAAAATACACACAAAATCCTATTTTAATACTTACACCAGTCTTCGTTCTTGTTCTATCACCATGTAATACACACATGCTAAAGAAAGTCCTGAATTTATACTAAACAAATTTAAACATATGTCTGAATTTATTCATCTGTTTCTATACAGAGCAAAAGGGGGAAGCGAATGTAAGATAAAAAAATGATTGTGCTTTACTCTGAATATTAAACACCAAGGTTTCATTTTACCTTATACTCATGTTTGTGCAAACTGTGATTTTAATATTCAGCCAAATGAAGAAACAGATGTTGTGTACAATACACAGCATGTAATTTTACACTCATGGGAGAGGTAAAAATATTCTTCCTTAAGCCTTCTTCAGCCTCTGTTGCCTGACTGGTCAAAAATCATTACGGCTTATACAACTCAAAAAGCATTTTTGTTTTAACTATTTATGAATTCGGAAGTCTCTGGGGAGATACCTAAAAAGTCCTCCAGTGTAATCTGTGAGTCATTGACTTGTCAGATCGCGGACGTTTCGATATGGCGAGGCAAAGAAGCCCACATGCCGTTCCCATCAAGCACTGGGCAAACCCCAGGAGAAATCCTTTAATTACGCTTTGTTCTCAATTTGTGCCACTAATCTGAAATTCTGTGAACGTTTCACCAATATTGTTTACATTATATTTGTGTGACAGTTTTGTATACGAGAAATGTAAACTAATTAATTCAAAATACATATTATATTCAAGCTTTTTGTTACAATATTTAGCTATCAGCACCTTATCTCAAATTTAGTCATCTAAGATCCTATCTACTTTATAGGCATAAGCCGGCATGAGTATTTGATAGTATGATCAGTTTTTGCAAAAATACAACAGTTTCACAGTATCACAGTGCTAAAATAAAACTAGACTATAAATGCTTACTTAGCTTACAGCTAAGCCCAAAGTTAGTCCTATAGCAGATTTAGATTGAAAGTAATCTTTACAATTGACTATTCTGTTTCTTCTAACTGGAAATAATAGTAACTTATTGGAGCAGCCAATCCATAGTTCTGACTTGTATCTGATAGTCTGTAGAGGTAGCTAAAGATTAGGGTGATTGCAACAAGGGCATCCAACCTCAAAGAGTTGGAGCTCATCAGCGAAGATGAATCATCAAAATACCAGTGGAAAAATACAAAACATAGCTCAGGAATTCTTTGAAGGGTTTGATTGATGTGATGCCATTAAATATTTTGCCTTATTATTAAACCTTAATATTGTTTAGTATGCTGTTTTTTGTTAAAATGTAACAAATAAACAGATTTCTTTTAACTTGTTAATCCTTTTACATTGTTTTAATATTAAGTCTCTCATATCCTTTTCGAACAAACTTCTTTGATGAATAAATATGATTTTGGTAGTGTGTAAAACAAAATCTTTTGAAAATCTTACTAAATTCAGTTTTATTGGAGATTTGGGCATTTATGTATTTACTTATCACCAGTTCATAAAAAAAAATTCTAACCACTAAGAAAAAAAAACACCTGATGTGCAATAGTTTCTTTAAATGGGTACCAAATGAAGACAGACAGGAACAAAATGACAACACCTGCTTTAAAAAAAATTGACATAAACACAAAATGTGAATACTTACACCTTTGAAGCCTGGGACAGTAATAAACTAGGCATGGGCTGGTTACCGGTTTCAAGGTATACCGTGGTATGAAAAAGTCAAGGTTTCAAAACCACTAAAATTTTCCGTCATACCGTCCCTGCGGTATAAGCGTTTATTTTTTATGTGACGTCTCATCAGGGAGAAAGTAAAGATTCCTCATGAAGCTGTACCGTAAAGCACGCCCCTCATACTCCGGGAATACTTCGGCTACCGTAAAAATCCAGACGTTCATGGCTTGGAAGAAGAAGGTCGCCCGACGTGCAAAACAGGCTTGAGAACAGTGGCAGCCCGAGGAGACAATACATGGAATATGATCGCGCATGTTCGGGAGCACCACCCGTCGTTGTATGCTAAATTCAAGGTAAAGTTAATGCTGTTTTGAAATGAATAAGCTTATTAGCATCTGACATTAGTGAAATGAGCTTGTTACCTTGGCAGATATAGTAACTACCTTTTCTTCATCTTTATCCTTAGTAACTTTTTTTTAAACTGAGGCAGATATGGTTACTAGCATGCTAATGATGATTTATCTTAGCATGCTAGTTAGTTACCATATCTGGCAGACTAAAAAGTGCTTTTCTTTTTTTTTTTTAAATACAGACATTCAAAATACACATTTTAGAGCTGTAATCATAATACCGTGAAACTGTGATATTTTATCATACCATCAGAATCTCATACCAGCCCATGCCTATAATAAACAAACACACTTTTCCTCAGGTGAAGTTTTAGTGCCTAAAATAATTGTCAAGCAAACTTTATAATAGTGTGTACCACAAAACCCATACTACATATCTAAAAATAAATAGTATTTTCATTTTCAGTTTACAGAATTTAAGATAATCAGCTGGGACTATTAAAAAGGTATGAAGAGACAACATTTGGCTCAGGCAATTTCTTCCAGTTTTGTTTCTTTGTAGCTTTGTTTGTATTTACTGCAAAAAACTGACACCCAAGTTTAAGCATATAAACAATTATGTGCACTTGCCTTCACAACCATGTGTACCTCTTCCTTCCTGGATCCATGCAGAAACACACCTTCCTCCACATCATCACCCAGTCATGCCTGACCATCAGTCGTCTGGAGGACGGCACCAACGGCCCCACCGTGGAGTACTGTAACAACAGCCCTTTACAGGCGTGGATCCTCCATAACTACACCCGCCTGGAGGTCGCTAGACACCTTTACTTCAGTCCTACCGATTATATTCTGTAAACTAAAGTCTGCTCTTTGGGGCAGTGTTTTGGGGGCATGAGGTGAGCACATGTTAGGCTTAGAATAGCTGTTGGTGATCTTAGCTGCGCTGTAGCAATGTAGTTTAAATCAGTTAGTGTTTAGTCGCTAGTTGCCTCCATAGCAGATTGTCGCTTTAGATGCTTTATTTTTATGCTTTTTGCAGGAAGAGCAGATGGATTCAGAGCATGTTGAACATCGTTCAGGTCTTAGAATTTGGATGCAGATTGTTCTAGGAAGCATTAAAAGGCTTTTACTGGTGACCTTTTAGAGGGAATCCATGAAGACAGGGCAGAAGCACATTAAGCAATGACAGATGTCCCGCCAAGATGCTTCAGTGTATAAGATCTTATCTGCAGGACCTTTAGCGAGACTTCATGCTAAATTAGATCTCATTTGACATTTATTTTCTAACATAAATGTTTTATTTTGATGTGAATATTCACTGGCTGTGTCCTGGTCTGCCCACGCCTGGTGAGTGATGTTTGAAACGGAGGAGGACGTGTTTATTTTTAGCTGATTATCTACCAGCACACATGATTGAAATGGGTCTGCCATTGTTTACAAGTTCTTTGAAGTGATCCTTCATTGTGGAGCTACCTTTTCATGGCTCTGGACACTCAGATGGCTCTCTTATTGGCCTGAAGCAGCTGTGCACACTGTGTGCTATGTTCAGATTGTAAAAGCAATGAATCCCAATCATCGGGGCTTTTCACCACTCTGCCTACTTATTTACATAGCTCTGTAAGAGATGTTCTTTTGCTCAGCTTTTCTTTTCATTTCAGGGTTGTTATTTTCCCGCCTTTGTGCCTGTCATTTTCTCCATAGCCTATTCTGTTCTGCAGACTTATCTCAACTTTGCACTTTAGAGTCCTACACCTTGGTGGCTCTCAAACAGCTAAAGAGCATGTAGCATGCCACTGTTTTTGTGTCCAGGCTGCACAAATTGGACTGGAAGCTCCCAGAAGTGGTAGTGTGTGTCAAAGTCATGGCAGTAAACTGACGTGCTGTTAGATGGCCTGATTTGCTGGTCGTGCTCTGAGTTCCTCCTGACATTGCCCTAAGAAGAAGGAAGTATGTACGCATGACCGAGTCATCATTAAAGCAAACAAAACCATTGCTGACTCTGACTTGAAATAAAAATTAAGTGTCTGAAAAGACAAAAGGAAAAAGAAAATAAGTGAGCCTCGTTGATCTCCACTGTCAAAATGGTGACTCTTATGCCTTGATGCAAGTGTAGTTTCCTGCCTGGTGACAGAAAGGATGGTTCGAAGCATAATTAGCTGGCCTCAGCTGTGCAAACTGTCTGTAACTTGCTCCGGAGGCCCTGCTTAGTTTGCTGAGAGGTTAGGATGGGAGTTTTCTCTGCCCTAAAGCTGACATGAAATAATTATGAGCTGGACTGGATCTCCACACTTTTGCTGATTTCATTTAACATAGAACATTTTCCCTGCCTTCCACTGTAATAGTTCTTTCCTGATGTCTCTTGCTATTATAACACCTTAGAATTTTTAAAAGAAAAGAGAAAGACTTATCTCAGTAACAACTCAATCAGCCTGACGAGTCTATCTCCAGCAGAGAGATGCCCCAAGCATTAATAATTGTAGTGTAACGATTCATCCAGTTCATGAGACAAGACGATGCACACTGTAAACCCATTCCAGCAGGATGTCATGAGGAATGTTACCAAGTTAAGGACATCATAGTCATGTGTAGTGAGTTTCCAGACCCCTTCAGTGACTCTTGCAACGACTAGTGAAAAGTTTTATGACATTTCCTTATGTTATTGGAGTCACAGGACACAGCAGGCCATGCTAACTGCAGTAAGAGTTCCCTCCAGTTTTTGTATTTTCACAAATAGAATAAAGTTTTAATTCAACTGAAATCAGTGCTGAGTGTAGAATTATGCAGATTAGCAAAGGAAACTAACTTACACGGCTTCAGTATCATTTGGATCTTGCATATCAGTATTTCATTTTCTCAAAATGGTATAAATAAACAATTGTAACAATTTTTGCATCCCTTTTGGTTCATCACCATCGCGTACCAAACGAATACAGCCTCGTCTCAAACCTGAGCGCAATCAGAATGTTGATTTTCAGAACTAAAGTGCACAATCTTGCAGTCCATCTTGCAACTTTGAAAAGCAACTGCAAAATGAATCAGAGAAGACTTCCAGCTATCTCTATTATTGGGAACTTTATGGTTTCTCATTCAGCTGCAGTGACGACAGACAAAAAAAAATGGTACAGTACAGTATGCCAAACCGAAGATTTATCTTAGCGTTTTTTAACTGTGATAAGGTAAGTAACTTGCTCTATGTTGCACATAATTATTCACCTAAACTTCATTGAGCTGAATGTAAACATTGCTGGTATGGAGAAAAATATTCTAAACTCCAAATCCAGCTGCCAGTAGCATTCAAGCAACCCCATAAACCATGTTAATACCAGAAGACATGTGATTACATACTGGTACTGGTTTGATAAAAATCCATCATAAGAGAGGGATTTTCCCACCAGTTGCACTTCTGCGCTGCATTCTTTTTTCTTTTTTTTTACGTGTCCTTTCTGGGAGTGTGGTACTCAGAATTGGTGTCTGAGTACCAAGTAGAAGCCCAACAGATTTACTTTTACAAGTGGAGCATTACAGCTTTTGCTGTAATACTCCACTTGCTATATGTGTGATAAATCTTTATTATGAATTGCTGTGGGTTTTATTTTCTGATCTTATGGACATGGAGACAGAATATAAAAGGGAAGAAAGAAAGAAGATGACGAAGAGAGGTAGGAAACAAAAAGTCAAGAGAGAGTGTAAGTTGAAAATACAAGAGAGGAAGGGGAACAAAGAAAACACATGAAAACATCAAAGTCTTCCTCCATACCCACAGGATGGCAGAGAAAAAAAAAAAAAACAAGGAACGTGTGTGTGCGTGTATATATATGTGTGTATGTATATAATATGTATTCCCCTCCTGTCCACCGTGGGCATTTTTTCCAAGCTCGGATCCTCTACCAGAGGTCTGGGAGCTTGAGGGTCCTGCGCAGTATCTTTAATGTTCCAAGTACTGCACTTTTCTGGACTGAGATGTCTGAGGTTCTTCTAGGGATCTGCTGAAGCCATTCCTCCAGTTTGGGGGTCACTGCCCTGAGTGCTCCGATTACCACAGTTACTACTGTCACCTTCACCTTCCAAGCCTTCTCTAGCTCCTCTCTGAGCCCTTGGTATTTCTCAAGTTTCTCATGTTCCTTCTTTTTGATGTTACCATCACTTGGTATTGCCACATCCACCACAACGGCTTTCCTTTGCCCTTTATCAACTACCACAATGTCTGGTTGGTTCGCCATTACCATCCTGTCTGTCTGAATCTGGAAGTCCCACAGGATCTTTTCTCGGTCATTCTTCACCACCTTTGGAGGTGTTTCCCACTTTGACCTTGGGGTTTCCAGCCCATACTCCGCACAGATGTTTCTGTATAGTATCCCAGCCCCATGGTTATGGCGTTCCATGTATGCTTTACCTGCCAGTATCTTACACCCTGCTGTTATGTGCTGGATTGTCTCAGATGACTCTTTGCACAACCTACACCTTGGGTCTTGTCTGGTGTGGTAGATCTGGGCCTCTATCGCTCTGGTGCACAGAGCCTGCTCCTGTGCTGCCAGGATGAGTGCCCCTGTAGCGTCCTGTAGGCCAGCCCTCTCCAGCCATGGAAAGAATTGGTTGAGATAAGCCCCTTCCGTTATGTTCCGGTGGTACATCCCATGTAGGGCCTTGTCCCCCCATGATGGTTTTATATATATATATATATATATATATATATATATATATATATATATATATATATATATATATATATATATATATATATATATATATATATATATATATATATACTTTAATCTTTTTTGAACATTTGTTTTTCAATCATACGTTGTCATCTTCAACACATTAAGCATTTTCAGGTGCTTGACATGTAGCTTTTAAACTGAGCTTCATTCTGTACCAGATTTTTTAAAATCTTTATCGTTATCTTTACACCCCTTACACCTATGCAATCCAGTGTTGTCTGCCAGTCCAATTATGTATTTTATGAGCCCACTCTGTCAAAACAAGTGGGCACCTCAAGAAATACATACTTTTAATCTTTCAGCTTGACACCTGTTATCGAAGTTCTTTAATAAGAGATGAGAGAGATTCCTTCAGATTCTCGGAGGGTTTAATACAGACTTGGTTGATCAAACAAGGAGGTACAGCGTTAACTATGCGATACTGACCTCCCTTACAAAACAAGACACAGGATTATATAGGTTCAGTAATCAAGAGTCTATCACCTATGACATTCGAAACAAACATTTCTCAGTCAGTAGGCATTTGACTCATTAGGCGTAGAAGATTTGATATAAAAGCATAATCAATGTATGTCAGGACGTTCTTAGACGTAATAGAGAGTTGCCATGCCAACCCAGGCTGTAAGAGTCTGAGTCAGCAGGTTTGACCTGACCTATATTCATAGTGTCACATAATCAGATTGGTCACCATATCATAAAGAAGAGACACATAGTAACTATCAGTAACTATCAGTATGTGAACTACACAGAACAGAACATTACATTTCTTCCACAATAGTCCTCCCTCTTTATCACATGTGATAAAACAACAAAACAAATGATTAAAAATGGCTCACTTGAAACTACCACTAATGAGAAGGCAGGCAGTGGAAAAAACAACAACAATAGCAAATGATTTTTGTGCATTACATGTTACAGTAAGTCAACTTCTGAACAAAATGATGAGTTCTATACATCCTTCCTGATGACAGTTATTGGACCCGATGCAACACCACATTCAAAAAACCCAGGGGCGTAAGATGATCAACCTCCAACCTATGGTCCTGTTTGTCGTCTCACGACTTCTTGGGTGAAAAAGAATATGGCGACTCCTTTGCCCCCAAGGTAGCCATTTCTGCATCGCTTGTCATCAAAACCAGGATGTCTAAGAAATAACTGCAAAATAGAGAAGAAAAAAACAATTTTTAGGCAGGATCAGTCAAGTCCACCATGAATGAGTAAAATAAATTTGCACAAATTGAAACGTATACTCTTCCCTTAAATGTGCTTCCATTGTGAAAACCCCAAAATCAAAAGATCATCAGTCATTCATTTGTCAGCTCCACAGTGACCCTTTAAAGAGGTTATGCAAAAAAAACAAATCAGTAGTAATCAATAACAATAGGCTCAATTTCAGTACTGATTCACTGCTCATAAATGAGTTTATAATCTCCTCCCCTTATTCATAGATTTAATATGAATAAACAAAACAATGAAATAACTGAAAATGGAAATAATTGTTGAATAACAATGAACTGGAATTGAATAAGAAAAAAAATAAATAAAAAGGAAACCTAACTGAAATCCCATAAATGACCTACTAATGAAAGAATAATAAAAAATATAATTGAAAAAATTAACATCAACCCTTTTTTCTCTCTGCTTTACCTGGGATGAGACCCTGCTAAACTTTCATGGAACTGCCATGGAGGACACAAGAGAGTTGTTATAGAAGAAAAAACATCAGAAAATGTAATTGTCATACACCTGTAATTCAATTACTCATATAGCTCAAGGTCGTCAAGCGTGTCCATGTCACATCCATCGTCTACATCCCCTTCATCTCGTCTTTTGGCATCTGCATCAGGTTTGCTCACATCAGTCGACCCAGCTAGAGATTTTGCTAACATCTGATGTGTAAAAGCTCTGTCACCCACTCTGATCACCAGACCTCTAATGCATGGAATGACACAACAACCACACACAGAGAAAACTGCAAATGCTGTAATACAACCCCCAAGCACAGAAATAGCTAGTGATTTCCACTCACCCAATACAGAATCCAACCAATCGCTCAGGCCTCCTAGATTAGTGTTTACACCAGCATTCTTAGCAAGGCCCTCTTTCAAGACTCTCAGGCCTTCTAAAGCTCTTGATACACTACCATTAGTATCTGTGTTTCCGGGGATATAGGTAACACAGATCGATCAAAATCGATCAAAATTTACTCAACCCCTGCTAGAATCTGAATCCTAGCTTTAAATTCACCTGGGACCCCGCGTGGCACACCAATGACGTCAAGGTAAACCTGCTCATCAAAGCTACCTGGAACAGGTGCTTCTTTCCTAGACCTGTGATGTGAGGAAACTGCACTTTCCTGGAATGGATCAATTGCAATCGAGACATCATAAACTAACATCACGTGAGCACACATACCTTCCCAATTGGGCAGAAGAATGGATCTCAGCTTGCCGTCGCCACAAACCCAGTAAACGTCTGGTCCCGCCTGTTCCTGTTTCAAAATCCACCTACGCAGGTGAAGCTTAGAAGAACAGGTCCAGTAATCAACAGTTGTTTAATCTCTAAGCTTGTCAGATTTCCAGCACTCAGAAAAAGAATCCCCTTCTTCATTCAAGTTAAATATTTTAGAACATTTTCCTGAAAATGTACCCATTTCAGCCTGTTCTCCCGATCTTGTCACATTATAACAAACAAAAAATGCATCTGGAGCTGGTTCTAAAAGGTGCTTCAACCGCTTTATCCAATCCACACGGCTTACCCCAGCCTTTATTCAAGCCTGCTGCTACAGCTAAAATGCAATGAGAGGCACACACACTACACTTCCTACCTTCAAGGGTGAAATTAATTTTTGGGGCCTGCACTGAAACCCACTGGGCAGGATTACTCCCAGGAGTCTCACAGTAACTCACACATTGATCCAATTTTTCCTCAAATGACATGCAAAATACTTTGGAAGAGCTGTTCCCATACAAACAACACACGATTTTTTTGACACTGACCTAGATGAATAATTTGCAAACTGATACCACAAATTCCCTTGAACCCATCCTTCTTTCACCTTCCACTCATATTCATGTTTGAGGGCGTGAGGGGTGTATTTCACTGCCGTCAACACTGAGTCCTCCTGAGCTGGTACAACTTGGATGCCTTGTGGTGATGAAAAAAGAGCAATATTTAGTTTGCACATCAGATCTTTCCTAATAAATTTACAGGACATTGTTGAGAAATCAGAAAACCGTGTTTGAAAACTGGCCCCTCTCCCAGCTGACAGCGAAGAGGGTAGCTAAAACGTTCTTTTACCACCTGACTGGAAGCAGAGATAGAAAAAAACATGGTTGCCGCTCATTTTTGGATATGGTTGTAGTTCCGTATTTTTCAGAACAGAGTGCGTTGCTCCGGAATCCACCATGAATTCCACAGATGATCCTGAAATTTTTAGAGACAGAATAGGTAAGGCCTTGTATGCTTCTGAAGTGAGATGAGCATACGTACCAGTTGGTGTTGTTTGTTGTTTCACTAAATGTTCAATGGCTTCTGTAATCAAGTTGTGAGGGTTGGTTTCATTAGAGCAAAAAGCAGATTCTTCCTTGCAAAGAGCAGAATTTTCATTGGAAATTGCAGAATTTTCATTGTCAACAACAAGTTTTTTATCACAAAAAACAGTTTATCTCTTTCAATGTGATTGGATGTGTCTGTGTATGTTTTGTGCATGTCAGACCTGCAGATCCATCGGTCGGCAAAATCGATAATTCTCCTTTCTGTTCATTACTGGAACATTTTCTTAGTCAGCTAGCCCAGCTGGCTTGGTGACGGCCTCTCCGTGTGGGTGCTGGAGCATGCCCACATTGGTCTTGAAAATGTCCACGTCTCCCGCAGCGATAGCAACGGTCATTGTCCTCTGCGGTTATCAGCTGACTGCGGGCGACTGTGGTGTTGCACTCTGTGTCTTTGTCCACCTCTGAAATGGTGTCGGCCTCTCGTCCTGTGCCCCTGTGTTACGGCTGTGTACATCGTCAGAGCCGCATTATGCAAATCACTTTCTCTTTTTGTCTTTAAGTCATTTTCTCTCCTCTTCAAGAGTCTCTCAGAATGCAAAACATATTTGCGCAGTTCAGAATAGTTCAGTCCTTGGTCCAATCCAATATATTTATCAATTACCTCGGTCCGAAGTTCCGGAAGCAGCTGTGCCAGAATTTGATCGCAAAGCATGGATTCCCAGATCGAATTCCTCACTTCCTTTGGCTTTGTCAACCCGCTGTGTCTCTCAAAGGCTTCCTCCAGTCTGTGGAGAAAGTCATCCGCGGCCTCGTCCGGCCTTTGCTTTACAGCATGTAAAACAGTTAAATTTGGCTTGGTGGGAAACTCTTTATCAATTGCTTTACACAGTTTCATGATAGCCACATAATACTCAGCGTTTGCTCCTCTTTCCTTAGCTGATGGCCATTCATCTGATGGTATTTCTTTCATGCAGATATTAGGATCAGGTAAGCTATCAGCTAATTTGTTAGCATCTGCAGCTTTCAATTTCATCTTTAGTACTCGCCTGATTTCTGCTCCCGTGGGGCGGAATGACAAACAAAATTCCTCCAGCTCCGCAGCAAAGACTTTCCAGTTCCCCACGATTTCAGGGAGGCGCCCGATTGCTTGCTCTATGTCCGCATTAGTCCACGCCCAGAAAACCATCATCGGGCCATTATTCCCTGCAACTTCCGCCATGGGAGCCGACAAGATATAGTTAGTAGCTTGTGGTAGGCTTACCTCAGCAAGATTTTGTTCCCCTGCTGTCTTTTCCCCTCATTCTGGAGGACGGGGGAGGAAAGCAAGATGGCAGTTTGTTTACAAATTGATTTGATGTGCGGTACTCTGGATTGGTGGGCTGTTGCTCTGGGTCATCGGCGATTGGTGAATCAGGCTGTCGCTCTCGTTTCGGCTCCGCCTTTTTGGACGTTCCGGCGCGTGCCTCTGGTTGTCCCTGCTGCCCATCATCTTTTTGACCCACCTCTGTTTGCTTGGGATTGGCTGCTTCTCCCTTCACTTCTTTCGTAGGCGTCGTTGATTGGTGCGTCGGTGGAGCACAGTCCAGATCCGGATCAAACTTCGTCATGGAGAGCGCTTGTAGATCTCCAATCATCTCCTCGTCTGAAACATAGGGAGGAGGTCTAGGCAGATTTTGTATGGATCTAACTGTCTCAGGACATGAAGGTCTGACATGTTCGTTTGTTGATGTGAGATCCGCTGGGGCGGATGGTTGTTTCTGAAAATGTGTCTGCTTTTTATTGTGTTTACGTGTGGAGCCATCAGGTTTTAAAGAAATATTATTAGTTCTGCCCGTCACAGTGCCAGAATTATCCATACTACCCCCTAAATTTCTAAAACTGGCTTTTTGCTCACAGCATTTTGCTTAATTCATCAAGGTCTCCGAACAACGTTTAAGCTTTTCAAACTTTTTATAGTCAGTACCCTGCACAAACATAGTGTTTTTAAGTCGTTCCCATTCCAGGTCTATTTTTTTCCCAATATTTTCGAGTTCAGACACGTCTAAACTGCCCCCGATAGGGAAGTTCCACTCTGATATCCAGAAATTTACATAGTCCAGGATTTCTGTCCCGTACCTTTTAGCCATCAAACGACATATCTTACTGTCTGGAGGAGGAGAACTTGAGTTTACAGACCCATTTTTATGCGCTGCTATTTTATTATATTTTAAACTGTAGGAACACTTTCTTTTTCGGCGAAAAAAAACTAAAAACTCACCCGCTGGTTAATTACTTGAGATTAATTAAACAGCACCAGTTTGTTTAGAGAACCAAAACAGTTAGCACTCTCTTATTATCAAAGCACAGAAAAACACTTATTTATATTATTTTTCAAAGTGAAAGTGTATGAAAATGCTACCTCTTTTTTTTTTTTTTTTTTCAACAGACTAATTAATTTTTATGGAAAGAATCACTCTCACCGTTTTCCCTTCTCCCAAGGAGAGACCGGGTTCGAATTCCAGGCGGCGGTCGGTCTGAAACGAGAGGACCAAGTCCTTTCCTGCTCCTTAAAGGCTATACGTAGGTTCGAAGGCCGGGGGCTGCTCCTCTCCAGGTCTTTTGTGACTTCTTGGTGGCTCTCTTCCAGTCCTTCCGCTTGCTGGAATCCACGTTGTCGCCAAATTGTTATCGAAGTTCTTTAATAAAAGAGATGAGAGAGATTCCTTCAGATTCTCGGAGGGTTTAATACAGACTTGGTTGATCAAACAAGTAGGTACAGCATTAACAGAAAAATAAGCGATACTGACCTCCCTTACAAAACAAGACACAGGATTATATAGGTTCAGTAATCAAGAGTCTATCACCTATGACATTACAAACAAACATTTCTCAGTCGGTAGGCATTTGACTCATTAGGCGTAGAAGATTTGATATAGAAGCATAAACAATGTATGTCAGGACATTCTTAGACGTAAAAGAGAGTTGCCATGCCAACCCAGGCTGTAAGAGTCTGAATCAGCAGGTTTGACCTGACCTAAATTCATACAGTGTCACATAATCAGATTGGTCACCATATCATAAAGAAGAGACGCATAGTAACTATCAGTAACTATCAGTATATGAACTACACAGAACATTACATTTCTTCCACAATACACCTTTTATGTTGAGAATCTTCTTTTTTTTAAGAACTCATTGTCATATCCAGGGCTAATATTAATATCATAGGTGTATTTTGCCAGATGAGGTCACATTAATGACAGGAACTGGATGGTGCTGTATGAGACAGACTTCATTAGAAATATTGTGGCGTTTTGATATCACAGGGTTTTTTTTATTGGTATTGCTGCTTGTCATTCTCAGATGATACAGAATAACAGTTTCTTTTATGTCAGGATTATATCCTTTTTCTATTTATCATTTTTTTTTGTT
The DNA here is from genome assembly GCA_963556495.2 of Valencia hispanica. Lineage (NCBI taxonomy): Eukaryota > Metazoa > Chordata > Actinopteri > Cyprinodontiformes > Valenciidae > Valencia > Valencia hispanica. Next base: position 24,059,128 of record OY747707.1, read on the forward strand.
TTTCTAAATAAAGCAACCTCTTTGTTCTTTTCTCCAGTCTTTTTGGCAGGTGCGAGGGATCGTGTGCCACCTGCTCTTTGTTCTCACTCTGTTTGAACAAACGCGCCTTGTTGGGCAGTCTGCAATGTGTCCTCCAGGAAGAATATGTGTGTATGCGCATGCACACATCTTCTGGGCAGAGAAATACAGGTCCTTGTGTTTTTATAGTTTAAGATCCAACATGGCCTTAGCATCTCTGCGAGCTCATTAGTCTGGATATCTTCTGTCAACGGCCAAAGCACAATCTTGTTTTAATGAACAATTACAATGTGCCTCCAACATAGGATTAAAAAACTGTGGCAATCACAGACTGAGTATTACAGTTCTTCACATGTATTTTACTTCATCTTCCCTGAAAATGACTCCCAAGATAGTGCTGTGCCGACTGTAAAACCTTTGCTATTGCAGCCTTACTTTGGAAGATGCCCGTAAATTATATTACGATACAATAAATAACTGTGTGCCATTATATCATTTTTTGACAATATACTGCAGGTTTTCACATTTTATTCTGTAAGTCACAATTCACCAATAACAAAATCTGTTTCATTAAAAGCTCTGATCTTCTGGCAGAACAATTGCCCAATTTTGTAACTGTTTATTTTTTTCCTGGTAGAATTAAAATGCAATTACAAATATAAATTATATGTTTTTATATGCTCCTCAACATTTTTAACATCTAAAAACATATAGGTATGATATTTCAGGAAGTGTTATTTCTAACTTTTACATTTTAGTTAAAAACAACTGGGTTCCACAACTTTGAGTAAACATCTCAGATTAATTATGTTAGTTATTATTCTGTGTTAAACTGATAATTACGTTTATTGTAATTGCATTGTGAAACATTACAGTGTAGTCTTAGGAATAAAAAAAAAAAAATCAGAAGTCATGGTATTAGAATATCAGGTTTCAATCCCAGTAAGAGCTCCTGTTCATTTATCCTCTGCTACAAATAATGTTAAAGCAGAAATCTGCAACCATAAAATCCATTTGCTAGAACACCTTGGTACAGATGGTGGACTTTAAGATATAGAATCACAATTTGAAAAAAAATTTATTGCTAAAAAAGTATTCTCTAAAAGTTTTTAGTTGAAGTACGCAATAAACAGTCCAGGGGAGATTGATGAGTCAGGGTGGTAAAGGTTTTCGGCAGCATAATGGAGACCTCTGTGTGTATTTCCTAGATGATAAACAAAGCCTACCTTCACTGGAAGTTTTCCAACAGGATGCAAATATTTTTCTAAACAATACCTGTTGGATGACATATAGAGGTTGAAACCTAAAAAACGGTAGAAATAGTTTCCGTCTAGGACCCTTTTAAAAATTTTGTGCTTCCTCTAAAATCATTCTGCGGCACCTTGCTGGAATAAAATTGCTCGATTTCAGTCACTGTGAGTGATGTGCGGAGAAATCTGCCAGTGACCAACATTTTTCAGCTTAATCAGCCCCAACACCTGACTCTGCGGCTGTAAACTCAAAAATCTAATCTTTTCCATACCAGTGAACTTGCTATACCTAAGTTCTACTGGGTCACACTGACACTGAAAACAACACTCTTTAGTTTAGACTTTGCTACTGAGTGAAGAAGACTCAATTACCTAGTTTCAATGTGGTGTTAAAAAATACAGTCCAAAGAAGCACATTTAAATAAAACTTTCCACAAAATGTCAAGTCTTGTGGTTCTCAGTGGTTAATTTAGAGAGAGTGAGACTTTCAGCAGATAACAGGAAGGCTGAACACATTGCAGCAAAGTGAGTCTGTTTTATTCTTTTCATCTATTTTGGACCATGTTAGTTTTGAAAATGTGGGCAGCCTTTTGAAAAGACCAAAGTTAAGGAAATGTCTACATTCTCCAGAAGTTACTCTTTGAGATGCCTGGGCAAAATCCTGATTATCAATATATGATACTAAATACAGTGTTAAATATAAGCTCTACAATGCCCTTGGCTTTATTTCCAAAGCAAGTTTAAAACGCTGTTTAAAAGCAACTACTGCATCACACCTCTGTTCCAAAGCAGGATGACTTTAAAATATTTTTGAATAATATTCTTGTTCCTTATATTATAGTTCTTACAGAGAAATTGGAATCGGACGACCACAGATTTGCAGGGAAATTGGAAACAAAACTTTATTGGTACATGTCTAGTCATTGTTTCGTAAAAAATTTTAATCTGGAAACGAGCTTTTGCTAATGCAAATACAAAAAAACCCCACATATTTTTATCGTCCTGATTAATGGGTGTGGGCAACCCAAGAGCGAAGTAAGATTGTGGAAGCATCTTACATCTGAGAGCACGAACATGATTGGTTAATTTAGAACCACTGAGAGCTCTCCTGCTGTTCTTAGTGTTGAGGGAGTCATCTCTGCTGCCTTCATGGTAGATAGCTTTCCTCCTGTGGCACACATTGATTTGATGCTTGGGTTCATCTCATCACAACAGGTGGGGCTTTTTTTCCATTTGTTCTGTCGCCTGGCTTCTCCAGCTAACTTGACAGAGGAGCAGACAGACAGGGACTGGCAGGTGAGAGGAGACAAACAGCAGGAGAGAAACACAATAATTACACTGATGAAGGAAGGCCCTGTTCTATTCTGGTGTCTCAGTAAAATCACAGCTGTGACAGGGAGACAGCGTGCATGATTCCAGAAGCAACTTAATGGAATCCAGACATCATAAACTTTCCAGAAACGTCTTTCATGAAACAGACCTGTTAATCAGTCGTTGTCAGCTGATCTCAGTCTAATAGATCCTAAAAACACGTGTGTCCAGGCCTATTTATTTTGTAGATGATGCCACGGTTGGCCTATGATATATGATGTGGCCTATGTGTTCTCCTTTTTGTTTTGAGGGCAATGTTATCAAAACACACACAAATGGCTTTTTGTTATTTTTTGGAAAAAGTTCTTGCTTTTAATGTTTGTGTTTTGGTTGTAATATATTGTGAAATAATGTTACATAAACGTATCGACTCTCATCCCATTATTTTTTTCTATTAACTGTCACTTTGTTGCTGTTACAGCTGAAAAGATCATTCTCCAGTCTCTAAATCTGAAAGATAGATTGAAAAGCCCTTATATACAGTGTCTTGTAAAGGTATTTACACCCTAGAACTTTTTCACATTTTTATCCCTTTTTTATAACTTCACTGTGTTATATTGGAATTTTATGTGATGAACAAAAAATAGTATATAATTTCACAGTGGAAGGAAATTGCTGTTTTTTGTTTGTTTTGTGGAATGAATTTGCATTCAATCCCTTTACGCTGATACTCCTAAATAAAATCTGCACTTATCCATGACCTGCCCCACTTTCAGTGCTTCTTCAATTTGAGTTTGGTTAAAGTCTACACATCATGATGCTGTTTTTTCTTATCCAGTGCTTCTTGACAAACAACTCCTACAATGAAGAGAGTTTGAGTAAAGTACCGGAGGTCATTGATGAGTGCAAGGTTTTATCTTTGGTTGAAGTTCTACTGTCTGTAATGACTTGAATCTCAGACATTTTTTAGCCTTCCTAATAGATGCAATATTGTGGATTTTTGATTGAAGCACTTCTGCATCAGTTTCAGCTGTCTTAAGGCATACTTCCTGATCTGCTTGCTTGTCTAGCTGACTGTGAAGCCTGTTTCATTAATTTCATCATCTGTACCTGCCCACAATGAAAAGAGCATTGTGCAAATGCAAATGTACCATCTAATTGACAATCTGTGAGAAGACTTTAAAATTGATATTTACAGACACTCTCCATCCAATCTGACTGAGCCTGAGCTATTTTGCAAAGAAGAATATTAAGAAACGTTAGTCTCTGGATGTACAAAGGTGGTTGAGAGATAGAGCAAAGGACTTCCTGCTTAAATTAGAGCCAAACCAGGATCAACAAACTATTGACTCTGTGGGACTGAATAATAATGCATGCTGCATTTTTCAGTCCCAGTAAAATACTTTTTTGTTTGAACTTTTTTATAACTTGTCACATTACAAACAATATGGTTACGTTCACAATGAACAGCATTAATGTATTTTTGGTTTGCTGCTTTTTACACTGAAAACTTTCCTGTTAAATGGAAATGGCCATTGACTCCACATACAGCAGTCTCCGTTTTTATAGCCAAAATGCTTGTTCTGACTTTCAAAAGCATTCCTCTCCCTTTTTTCCACCTAAATGGTTTTGTGTTTACAGTTCATAAAATTACAGTTAGAAGGAAAGTGTCCAGCCACACTGGTAATCATTTGTGTTTGCGCTCCTCTCTCCTCAGCAACTCACACTGCTCCACGTGAATAGCAACCAATGCTTGGACATGCCGTCTGAGGAGGACAAGATGGTCCCCACCCTGAGAGACTGCAGCGGCAGCCGCTCCCAGCAGTGGCTGCTCCGTAACATGACCCTGAGCATCTGATCCTTCACCTCAACATCCCCTCCTCCTAACCTGACCTACCATTCACACCCTCACCAGGTGGCCCTTACCACACAACATATGCTTCCTCCTGTAGCTGCCTGGCCACCAGTCACAGAGATGCTGGGATGCAGCAAAGGCTTAACTTCCTCTATGGAGTCGTATCCTGTAACAGCTGGCCTTAGGTTTAAGCAAAGTAGCACCTGTCTTTCCAACCACACAATGAGGTGTAGCTTTAGGCCATATTCAGGCTTGGGGAATGATGCATGGGGTCTGAGCATGAAGATCATGGCCCTATCTACTTGTAGAAGCTGCTCTGCTGGAGGTCAAATGAGTAAAAAGAAGAGCTGGTAAAACATTGAAATCTCCAAACATGGTCTGCAATGTTATTGAGTGCATCAACTGTTGGTAAAATCTTATCAACACAGCTGGTTTGCGGCTCATCTTTTTTATCATCACGGTCTGCTTTGCTTGGATAAAAAAAAAATGTTTTACCCTAGGATTGCTAAGATGTATTCAGTTTAGAAAATACAGTGAGTTTTTATTCACTTTGGCTTTATAATAAAACAGGAGTTATTGGTTGCATTTATTACCTTTTTCAAAAACAAAGAGAGATATATATTCTGGAAACCCGGGGGTATTTACCATCACAGCAGCAGCTGTCATCAGAGGGTCAGCATCAAAACTGTGGGAGACACGCTGTCAAACTTCTGTATAACATACCCTCTCTGACACTGATACAAATCTGTAGCATCTTTTTTTGCTTGCCTTTTCTCGTTTGACAAGGCACTGCTGTAAACTTTGTGCTCATTTTAGAAGGGGTACCATGCAGTGATAACAAGCTTCCTGTCAGAAACTGGAAACCCATGATCAGATGTTGACACATGAAATTGTAGCCATGAAATACAATAATCTAGTGAAAGTGGTTCATGTAAAAAAAAAAAAAACTGTGAATGAAGAGACAATTACACCCCTGGTTAAATCAAGAAATGAATGTGATTAACCAAAATTTTGAGGTTCAATTTCCCTTGCAAAACTCAGGCCTGGTAGCTGTCAGCCCTTTAATAGTCACTTAAAAAACCTGTGTAACATTATGAAGTAGGCTTAACAGTCTCAAGAAGCAACACATCATTCTTCTTTCCGAAGAATTTTAAGAACAGATGAGAAACAAAGTCATGATCATCAGTCCAAAAAGGCTTATGAAGCAATTTCTATAGCCTTAAGACACCAAAGAACCACAATGAGATTCATTATGCACAAATGGAGAAACAAATGTAACAATGGTCAACCTTCCCAGAAGTGCTGGGTCTACCAAAATTACTCCAAATCAGCCTCAATGGCTCATTCTGGAGGTAGCAAAAGAACCCAGATTGTTTGAAGCACTGCAAACCTTAGTAGCACCAGTTAAGGTCAGTGTTGATCATTGAACAATGAGAAAGAGAGCAGAAATGACATTGGTGAGTTTCAAGGCCAAAACCACAACTGACCAAAAAGAACACAATGGCTTGTCTCATATTTACTAAAAAAACATTCTGATGGTACCCAACATTCTTTTAGAAAATATTCTGTAGGATGATGAAACAACAGTAAAACCATTTGGAACGTGTGCAACACAATGGCTTCTAAACAAGAAAAAAAAGAATAGAATATAAAATGCAACATCTGAAGCTACAATGGGTATTCATAAGGCAAAATATTTTGGTAATTTAAACAGTGATGAGGAGAATGTCTTGAGAAATGTTGTATGAGAGCTGTAGCTTGGATACCTAACAGACCAGAGGGCTGTTCCACAAAGCGAGCTCAAAAAATGTGGGCTCATTTGAGATAGCCTCAGTTGAATTAGCGTAATTGTTCACTCCAGGCTTATTCGGTTCCACGAATGAAGCTCAGATAGATTCAATCCCTGCTAATTCAAGTTTGAGTTTCTGACAAGCCAGGCTCATGCGCACGTTCACGCTACATTAATGGGAGCCCCTGTCAATCGATCCTAGGTCAGTGAGAAAAGTGAGGGAAAAGCTGTGTCTGAATGTGGTGGTTTTTGAAGATGTGACATCCGCCTCATTCCACTCTTTCTGAATCTCAGCCAGATTCATCAGAATCTTCTCTGTTTGATAATCCGCTGAAGCCCACGGTCAGCTCGTTTGCTGGTGCATTACATTTTGCCCTTCTTCTAGACTTCCAATTGATATGTTCGGACACAGCACTCTGTGAACAGCCAGCCTCATTAGCTATGAACTTTTGTGGCTTACCCATCCTATGGAGGGTATCAATGATGGTCTTCTGGCCAGTTGTCAAGTCTGCAGTCTTCCCCATATTGAACCTAACTGAGACAATTGAACCGAAGTGAAGCAATTTAATGAAACCTGGGGAAACCTGTGCAGGTGCTTTAAGTTTAGTAGATGAGTAGCGTGTGACACTCAGTTGAAACATTCCTGTCCTGTAAAATTTGGGCTGATTTCGTCACAGTATTCTAATTTTTTGAACTCCTATTTTCGTGGGTTTTATGAGCTGAAAGCCCAAATTGTGTACAATTAAATTACTAAATACTTGAAATCGTTTCAGTTGTGGGCCCTGAAACTATAATCCATGGAAATGTAACATTTTGAATGGAATTATGGAAATAAATAAACTTTTCCATGATTTTAACATTTTTTGGAAAAGGTCTATATTTGTAATTATTAATAACACTTGGTGTCAGGAGCGACATGGGTGGAGCAAAAAGTTTCTGGCAGCAAGTAAAGATTTAATAGAGCAATATATTTCAAACTTTTACATATAAATCTAAATAGACCTACATTTTAAAAGATAAAACCCCCCATTGCATTGCATATTATATTGGAGGACAGGTGGGGTGGGAAGAACAAGAACAAGACATACTATGTGACATCACATAGCTTGTCCAATCATATTCATCAAGCTAAAATAAGCCTCACAGTTCCTGTCATGGAACAGACTTGGCCCGCTTAGTCACTATGGTGACATATGCTCTTGGAAGTCAGGTTAGCCTCGTTTGTGGAACTGAAGCCGGGAAATTAAGCTGGAATTGTCAAAGTAAACCTGGTTTTTGAGATTATCTTGCTTCTTGGAACAGCAGTTCCCTACACTGAGAATACAATTGCTCAGTAGTAAACCTGCTTTATATTTTTTCTCTCTTATGTAATACATTACTTGGGAAAAATATCTTAATCTTTGAGGAAAGAAGAGTGCCCACTTTGTCCTTTTTTTTGTTGCCAATAAATGACAACACATCCATTTGACATATTTCCTTTAGTAAGCTTTATTTTTTTCAATTGGCAGTCACACCCTTCTATTACATATTGTACATCATCATTCATGACTGGTAATGCATTTCCATCTTAGAGAGGATGGCTTCAAGGGGCTCCTTTTTTGTTCCAAAAATGCAAAATGCATTTTACATTTACTTATCTGCTTCTAAAACAATAGAATATCATTTGGGATTATGTTTTATACTTACAATAATGTACGCTTTTTGAGCACTTAAATATTAGGAATGTGTATTGGCAAGTATCTGGTAATACAACATCTAACACAATACAGGGGAGACGATATGATATATTGCAATATATATTGCGATACTATGAGTAAGACTATATAGTGTGATGTGGATGTGACTTAACACATCCAGTTTTATTACTAGATCTAGTTGATCCACTGGAAGGAAGAAGGTGAACAAAACAGCCATCAACTAGTGATCATACTTTTAATTTTACTACTGAAATTACAGTCATCATTAATGGTTCCATTCAATTTCTAAAAGAATTAAATAAAAATAAGATCCATACATTGCTTTTGAATATCAATAAAATATTGTGACATAAACTATCGCAATATATCGACGTATTGATATTTTCTTACATCCCTATAAAATATATATTGCCCTTCAACATCCTCACTCCAAACCAGACCCTGTTTATTTTACCATAACTCAGCTATCTATTAGGTTCCATGATCTGCATTAATATTAATACATTTTACTCAGTCCCCTAGTAAAAAAAAATATCATCTGTTTCAAGGAAATGAAAACATGGTTTTAATTTTTACATATTTTTTACCCTAATGAAACTCTAATCAATCATATTATGTTACATTCCCAATGACACGCTTTTTCAATGCCATATCGTGGAAGCTTAAAAATGATACAGCTGTGTTGCTTGTCACAAAAAACAAAGAGAAGGTACACATTTTTGTTCTTTTAAATACCTCAAGCATATCTGTAGATAATGTTTGCAGGGTAATTAGAAAGGATGTCAAAAGTTGTTTGGATAAAAAGTTGCCCATATTGTTTGATGTTTTTGTATTAGGAATGGTAAGATTCATTTTCAGTGCATTATTTTAAGCAACAGACAGAAGTGAAATGAGAACATAGAGCTACTTACTATAATCAAGTATGTTGACTGGAGTGTTTTTACAAAGTTTCACTCTTTCTCAGAAGGAGTCTTGAGAAATCAAATTATCCTGGAGTGGGATTGTAACTTGTGCCTTTAGACACATAGCTTGTTGTTCAAACATCTCTCTGTTGTCTTGTTTTCAAGGATGAAATCTAAAGCATATGCATATAAAAAATAGCCATATCTAAAAAAAAAAGTTCACTATCCCATTCCTTCTGTACTCTAAATGTGTCTGCTACAGTGTCCTATTCATCTGTTACCCATAGAAATGTGAAAGGGACTTTAGATTGCATTGCTATGCTGGGATCAGAAAACAAATGTTGTACATAAGGCTGTGATCTTGTTTGTTACTGTTGATGTTGTAAATAAAGAACCAATTATTTTTCTATGACCCTGTAAGTTGCAACACCCATCTATTAAAAAGGTGATTGAAACATACAAAAAACTAGAAAAGCACTCGGAGAGCACAGACCTCCGCCAAGACAGCTCAGTCCCCCCTCCCCCTAGACAGTGATCCAGATCACCCCCAAAATCTAATAACTGGTTCCTGGTCCCACTGCGGAAATTTGCTGAACATTTAATCCAAATCTGTCTATAACCCTTTGAGTTGTGTTGCTAACTAACAGACAAACCCTAGAGAAAACATAACCTCCTTGACGGAGGTAAAAGTCGCAGTTACTGAGAGACTGGTTTTCAAATATTGGTTGTATAATTGGACTGTGTTTTGATACAGTACCTTACAGAAGTATTGACAACCTTTAAGCTTTTAGGGGGACTTTTTTGTGATAGACCAAGACAACGTTGGATATATTCATAAAATGGAAGGACAATTATGTGTTTTTACTAAGACAATACGGCCCTTTTTACTGTTCCACATTTAAATAAAATCCAGTGCAACCAATTGGGATGAAAACCAATTAGGCACCATAAAAAGTTGCCTAATTAGTAAACTGAGTCCAGCTATTCTCTTAAGGCGTTTGAGACTTATGAGAGAACATGAGAAAAGTTTAAAGAAGACTATGTTTTGTGTGAAACTAACACTGAAATTACCCTGAACACACACCATCATGGCAGCATCATGCTATGGTGATGCTTTTGTTAAGCAGAGACAGGAAAGCCAGTCAGAGCTGATGGGAAGACAGATGGAGCCTAATAGAGGACAATCCTGAAATACACCCTGTTTGGGGCTGCAAAAGAATTGAGTCTTGAAGTGAAAGTTCACCCTCAAGCAGGATAGCAACCATAAATATACAGTCAGAGCTACAATGGAAATGTTTAGATTAATGTAGTCCCACTCAAGTCCTCCAGAGTTCTGTCCAGTGTTCTGCACTGGACAGCTAAATTAATGGGTGAATTGTCTTCTTCAGATGGCCTGGTCAAAGTCCAGACCTAAATCTGATTGGGGACCTGTAGTAAGAAAACTAATGTTTACAGACGATATTGATAAGTCTTGATCGCTTTTTAACTATTAACTGTTAATAGTTTTTAACTTGTAACTACTATGCTACACGGCCCAGACTGAGCCGACCCTAGTGGAAAAGGGACATGTATTTACTCTGGGCGCAGAGAAATGCAAATACAAACAACTCTTAATGTCCTGTGTGTCTCTTTGTTGCACTGTGAATGGACTTATAACTTATCCAGGGTGTATCATCCGCCTCTCATCCAATGTCCACTGGAGACAGGAAACCAGCCCCCCTGTGATTCTGTAAAGAATAAGTGGGTAGAGATGATAGATGGATGAATGCAGCATAAGAAACCGGAAAAAAAGTTACCAATACTTTTGCAAAGACACTGTAATTAACCCAAAAATAAATCTTAGAATACCTTAAGGACCTTAGGTAAGAGCACAGGTGTGCATACTTGGCATTCAGAGTACGTTTTGATCACCTTTCATATTACACACATTAATCAACTGTCCTTCCAATAAAGTGCACAGAGTAGAACAGAAATGCAATGTTTCATCGTGAGGGCTGCAAAGCGATGTTATCTGTATGTATGTTTTGCCTTTTTTGTTAAAAAATATAAAATGTGAATACAACATTTTCCTTAAATTCTCTGAGTTTACAGTGAGCTTTTAAATCCATGCATATCTTATCACCAGGTTTCATGTGGTGTCTTTGGTAAATTGCGGACAGTATTTTACGATGAAAGAAAGGTTTGTGATGGATGTTACATTCTCCTTTTGTCCAATTTGTATAAGGAGCCTGTGGTTGTCGGCAGGCGAAGGGACTTCTGACATGACTCATTCTTCTGTGTACGTTTTAGTTAAGGAGGCCTGACCTTTCAGAGGACTCTGCTTTGTTAAACTCTGAAAAGGAGAAAATTACTCTCCCTGAACAGGACTGAGAAAAGAGGCAAAGTGAGCACTGAACAGTATGAATATTACAGACCTCATCATTATTTTAAAGAGCCTGTATTATTCTTTTGTTCCACCTTTACACTCATTGTGTCGTAAAGCTTTTTGTGCATGTAATAGGTCAGTACATTTTCACAACAGAAGTTCACACAAAAATAAATTTGGGCTGTTTGATCACAATGCTAATGAACTGCCCAAAACACATAATCTGTAGTCAGCTTCTTCTTGCTCTACATAACTCTGCCAATAGGAGACAGATGTGTTAAATTTCTGCCTAGTTGCTTGTTTACTTTAATGAACAATGTACTTCTGTGGTCTATGCTAGAACAGACAAGTTTGGTCACAAGTGGCACAAGCTGTATTCAAGTTGTTTTCAACAATTTACGGTGGCTTCAAAAGTGTACACAACCCTGGTAAAGTGCCAGGTTTTTGTGTGTGTATAATGTAACATTTATCCTGTCCATTTCAAGTGATTCAAGTGAAGAATCTTCCTGTGTTTACACCTGCCATCAATTCTAGGGTCTCTGATCAACCTGAAATACAGTTTGACTGTTCTAATAAGATTTCCATGACGTATGCTTTTTTTAATCCTTTTGCTAAAACTATTGTTTATAGAAAGGTTACCAAGGATCCAAAGGATCTTACTGAACATAGCTACCCATCAGGAGAAGGGTACTTGACTCTGTCCCAATCTTAAGTGTATTGCAGTCTCTAATAGGTTTATTCTGGGGATTTCCATATAGTCCCACCATAATACTGTCACCCAAATTCTTTCATGGGGGAGATTGTTTTCAAGGTGAACTGTCGTTTTCTGCCATACAGCATTTTAAAATAGGCTATTAAGTTCTATTTTGGTTTCATCTGACTAGAAAACATGTTCACTAGATGGAAAACTTCCTTTTAGGCTTGTGGCAAACTTCAAATGGGACTTCTTGTGGCTTTCCTTTAGCACTGGCCTTATTCTTGCCCCTCCTCCATAAAGAGCAGATTTGTGGAGTGCATAACATATAGGCTAGTTGTTCTTTCAACAGTTTCACCCACCTGTTGGTTTATATCTCTGCAGCTCCTCCAGGCTTACCAAAGGCATCTTGGCTGCTTTTCAGATTAATGTTCTTGTTTTCTGACCTGTCCCTTTGGATGGATAGCCATGTCTTAGTATAGTTGTAGTTGTGTCATGCTCTTTCCTTTTTAAGTCCATTGTGAGATGTTTAAAGCTTGGGATAATTCAATCCAAAACAATCTAACCCTGCTTTAAAGTTCTCCACAAGATTATCTCTGACCTGTCTACAGTGTTCCTTGGTCTTCATTGTGCTTTTTATTCACTATTTTTCCAAATGATGGAAGCTGTTTACTAATTAAGGGATTTCTGAAGTCAGCTGCATTCACTAGATTTTATTTAGGGGTATCACAGTAAAGTCACTAATACCATTGCACACTACAGTTTCTGTTGAGAAACTTCTTTTATTTTTGAAAATAATTTACACCTTTAATCATTTTCCTTTCTCTGTGTTCAGTAATATTCTGTGAACCTGTCTGAGGTAGTCTCAGTAAAGCCATTAACAGCTCCCGAAGAGTTGACAACACATCAGTGCCCTACCCCTTTCTCAACAGGAGCCCTTTGGGGTCTGACTGAGGTTTCAGACACTCTCGCACCTGTTGGAGACCAAACACAGGCTCGTTAACTGGTCCTGTGAGGATAAGATACAGTGATTTTGTGGCCAGGCCAGAAGAGTGCATTAAGGGGGTGAGATGGCTTTGAATACCAGTCCTAATGGAAGCCTTATCAGTGGCTGTCTGAGGCACACTTTGGCTCTTGAAGGCAGAACGTGCTTGAGGCTGCATAATTCTCAGTTATTTAAAGCATGGACTTACTGAAGTTCAGGAAATATAAAAGTGTGTAATAAAAGTGTGTATATGTCTAGAGACCATTGTATTTTGCCTTTTTTCCCCAAATCGTTCATTTTGCACAGGTGAGTCTCTAGGTTATCTCTTATTTTGTCTCTACGTTTATTGGCAGCTGAGAAACCAGGACTGTTTAATTTACACAAAATGCAGAAATGGCATGTCTTGCTCCATTCCTGATTGTCATTTTTCATTCTACTAATGCAGCAAATCTATGCATATAGAATAAAAAACATTTGACCCGTTCTACGTTGCATTAGGACACAGCAACAGAATGTCAAAGTGCCAGTTTGTCAAAGCAAACAACATGTTATGTAAAACTGTGGAAAACGTGTGACAAATTATGAACATAACCATGACCATGTCAAGGAGTCTAACATTTTATGTCAGGAGACCTGTTTCTGTTACAAAGCAGACTTCAGGACTGACTGTGAATGGGTCAGAGATCAAGAACTTGGCAAGATACATTCAGTACATGTGTCTATGTGGCAGTGACAACAAGACAATGCCTCTGGATTTGTATTTTGTAACTGTCTGTGGTGTGCGTCATGAAATTATTTTTTTTATATTAAAAACAGAGGCTAAATGGCACCAATCTGAGAGTGAGAAGTAAATAAGAAACACAAATTTATGTTAAATACAAAGACAAAATGATTATGGAGTTTATATTTTAAGCTTCTTTTAGCATAGAATGCTAAAGAGTACGCAGCTAGCATTATTAAAACAGCAGTCACAGTGTGTATTCCCATTACTAAGTTTTAGCTTAACTCTGAAATTTCCAAAGATCTGCCACCATCTCAAAACCAAGCATGTTCCATGACAGACATTGTTAGAAAGCACAAAAGCACAAAACAAAGCATCTTCTCCACACTCTGTTAAGACTTTCTGTTATCTGCTGAAAGTCTCACTCTCTTGCATCATTAAAAAGCCAGAAATTTCTTGATGTGTCATAGAAAATAGTTGTAATAGTTCCTTTTGAATTGCTTCTTACACCAATGCACTTCCTATGACTTAAAAAAAAATAAAAAAATTACTTAATATCTCTAAGTTTTACTTTCGGTTCAAAAAACTGCAGTTTGAGTTTCCAATAGGCTGGTAAAACCCAAAGGTCAGGGCCGATCAAGCTTAAAATCAGTCAATTGAGTCAAGTAATTTAGTCCATCTCTAATATCAACTTGTAAGTTAAATCTCGACTAACAACACATTCTTTATCACAGGTTTTCAATTAAGATGAGATCTATGGAGTTTTCTGAGGACATGTCCAATATATTAGCGTTATGACATTTGAACCACATTGTTTTTTTTGTTTTGTTTTTTGCTCTATCATGTTGGGAATCCCCAAACTTTACCTAGGTTGATAGATAAAGTTCCATTTGGAGGAGGTTTTGATAGCGCCTGATATCAGTGACTGACAGAGGACCCTGACTAATCTGCAGCAATGCAGTGTCTCACAAACCAAAGCGTGATGCACTCTGGACACCTTTCTCTCACAGAACCAGAATTAACTTTTTTCAGCATGTTGAACTAGGCACTGTTATTTGAAGCACACAAGCCAGCCTTCACTCCTTATCTGGATCAGTGGACCTCTGCTGCCTGTGACCTTTAACACTGTCCATTTCTTGGGCTCATTTTGATAGATACTGACCACTACAGACTGGGAACACTCTACAAGAGCTCCAGTTATGAAGATGCTTTGACCCTTTTTCTAGCCATCACAATTTGGCCAGTGCTAAAATAACTCAAACCCTTCTTTCCCATTTTCCTGATTTCTGGTTTAACCCACCTAACAGGTGCCATTATGAAGAGATAATCAGTGTATATATTGGGATCCAAATAGAACTACATATATCACTTTATTAAACTGGAATCGAATATGAACAGAACTGTATTCTGTCCCTTACTCTCAATTCTTGGATCAGATATCAAATTTTTTATCTGATTTAGTATTAAATACTGATAGGGTCATTATAGTGGGGGACTTCAATATTCATGTGGATACTGAAAGTGATAGCCTAAATGCAGCCTTTAGTGCTATTTTAGACTCAATTGGCTTTACTCAAAAAGTACAGGGATCGACCCACTCGGGCAAACACACTTTGGACCTTGTACTGACATACGGTATTGAGTGTGAGGAAATAACAGTCCACCCACATAACCCGGTCCTGTCTGACCACTTCTTAATAACTTTTGAATTTACTTTAACTGACCATCTTAAATCTGAAAGAAAATGTAATAATAGTAGAGCTTTATCAGACAATGCTGTAACAATTTTTAAAGAATATGTTCCATTCTTACTTTCCTCAGTGTCTCAGAGTAACACAGTGGATGGCAGCAATTCTATCTCTAACCCTTCAGAAATTGATGGTCTGGTTCACAGCGTTACGTCCTCATTGCGTTTGGCATTAGATAGTGTTGCCCCCTTAAAAAAGAAAGTGGCTAGCCATAGGAGGCTGACTCCTTGGTTTAAAGCAGAGTTGCATACTTTAAAGCAGAATACTAGGAAGTTGGAGAGAAAATGGCGCTCTACACACCTAGCAGATTCCTATTTAACCTGGAATAACAGTCTACTGCTGTATAAAAAGACCCTTTGACAAGCTAGAACAGCATATTTTTCATCATTAATAGAAGCGAATAAAAACAATCCTAGGTTTCTTTTTAGTACAGTTTCCAAACTTACACAGAGTCATAGCTCTGTTGAGCCAACTATTCCCCCAGCTCTTAGCAGTGATAATTTTATGGGATTCTTCATAAATAAAATTAATTCTATTAAAAATAAAATCATTGGCATCCTCCCAAAGATGATTACTTCTTCCTCAGTAAATGAGGCAGTATCGGAAAGAACTGTAGAACCTTATTTGTGCTTAGGCTGTTTTGATTCAGTCGAGCTTTCGGAATTATCAAAAATATTAGCCTCATCTAAACCTTCAACTTGTATGTTGGACCCAATCCCAACCAAATTATTTAAAGAAGTGTTCCATTTGGTTCCTGGCTCCATTTTGGATATGATTAATCTATCCTTAGTAAACGGATATGTACCACAAGAATTTAAAATAGCTGTTATTAAACCTTTACTCAAGAAACCTTCCCTTGATCAAGATGACTTAGTGAATTACAGACCTATATCTAACCTTCCTTTCTTATCCAAAATCCTTGAGAAAATTGTTGCTAATCAAGTCTCTGAGCATCTAAACAGTAACGAGCTGTTTGAAGAGTTTCAGTCAGGTTTTAGAGCTCATCATTGCACTGAAACAGCACTGGTGAAGGTTACTAATGATATTCTCATGGCCTCAGATAATGGACTTGTGTCTGTTCTGGTTTTGTTAGATCTCAGTGCTGCTTTTGACACAGTCGATCATAATATTCTCTTAGAAAGGCTTGAACATGTTGCAGAGATCAAAGGAACAGCACTAGGCTGGTTTAAATCATATTTGTCTGACAGATTCCAGTTTGTTCATCTAAATGATCAATCGTCTTCACTCTCAAGGGTTACTTGTGGAGTTCCACAGGGTTCTGTGCTTGGACCAATTCTTTTCACCATATATATGCTTCCAATTGGTAGAATCATTAGACAGCATGGGACAAATTTTCACAGCTATGCAGATGATACACAACTATATTTATCCATAAATCCTGATGAACCCAGTCAGTTAGGTAGATTACATGCATGTCTGGAAGACATAAAAACATGGATGAATCAAAACTTTTTGCTTTTAAATTCTGACAAGGCAGAAGTTGCTGTCTTTGGACCAGAAGTTCTAAAACAGAAACTGATTAGTCAATCACTTCATCTGGATGACATTAAATTGGCCCCCAGTAATAACGTAAAGAACCTCGGCGTTGACTTGACATTTAAATCCCATATTAAAACAGGTTTCTAGGATTTCCTTCTTTCACCTACGGAATATTGCTAAAATTAGAAACATCCTGTCCAGGAGTGATGCTGAGAAACTAGTCCATGCATTTGTTACCTCAAGGCTGGACTACTGTAATTCTTTACCATCAGGAAGTCCACAAAATGCCATTAAAAGCCTTCAGTTGATCCAAAATGCGGCAGCAAGAGTTCTGATGAATATTAAAAAGAGAGATCACATTTCTCCTGTTTTAGCTTCCCTTCATTGGCTCCCTGTTAAATCTAAAATAGAATTTAAGATCCTTCTTCTTACATACAAAGCCCTTAATAATCAAGCTCCATCATACATCAGAGATCTAATTGTTCCTTATGTTCCTAACAGAGCCCTTCGCTCTCAGACTGCAGGTTTACTTGTAGTTCCTAGGATTTCTAAAAGTAGAATGGGAGGCAGATCTTTTAGTTATCAGGCTCCTCTCCTGTGGAACCAGCTCCCAGCTTTAGTCCGTGAGGCAGACACTCTGTTTATTTTAAGGCCAGGCTTAAAACTTTCCTTTTTGATAAAGCTTATAGTTAGAGTGGCTTAGGTCATCCTGAGCTATCTCTGTAGTTATGCTGCTATAGGCTTAGACTGTTGGAGGACAGACTTACCAATTTTCTTCACTCTGCTACTTCCTTTTCTCCTACGACTCTCCAGTTGCGTTACAGTACATTCTGTTATTTCGACTGTTAACTTCGTTTTCTCTCAGTGTTTTTCTCTCCATAGAAGATATACCTGGTTTGGTATCCTGCTTGGCTGGAATGCCCTGTTGGACGGGGGGCATCGACTGGGATGGTGCTCCCAGTGGTTGGACATCCACTGTGTCCTGTTATCAACTTTTTACTTTCTGTAACATAGAAAGTACTCTTATATCAGATCTTCTGTTCCTTCTGTGTCTCTGCGCTGTCTTCTCAAACCCCCAGACAGTCGTGGCAGATGGCCGCTCCTACTGAGCCTGGTTCTGTTGGAGGTTTCTTCCTGTTAAAGGGGAGTTTTTCCTCTCCACCGTCGCTACATGCTTGCTCAGTATGAGGGATTGCTGAAGGATTGCTGTGGTTGGATAGTCTGCCCAACCTCACGCCAATGACTGACGCAATCTGCTGGGATTCCTTAAATAGGAAACTTTTTAACTGATTGGAATGTTTGTATAAAATGAATTGAAATGACTTCTTGTTAAGTGCCTTGAGATAACATCTGTTGTGAATTGGCGCTATATAAATAAACTGAATTGAATTGATTCTATATTACTGGATATAGACTGGACCTGTTGTCAAATAAAACTCATTAAGATCATATCTGTTATGAAAATGTGCATCATGAATAAATGTATTTAAACAAAAGAAATACAATCAAGAAACACAAAAACTAAGTAAATAAAACTTTGCTCCCACTGTATTTTAACCTGGATCTAATAATCCCGAGATTTCTTTTACACTCTTTATGCTCATATGTCTCTGTTGTGGTTGCTATATATATATATATATATATATATATATATATATGGCAGAGCAAATTGGAGAGCTAGTCGAGGAGAGAGTGAGGGGATAATCAAACCTTTGGTTGTGCCTCTTCTCTTCTGCTCAAGACCATGAGAGAAATCCTGCACTTAATTGTTGAGGGGACCCAGGGTTCCAAAGCGGCAGCAGGGAACAGCAGCTTTAATTAGACATGGTATCAGGACAGTATCTCAATGTGGTCAGATCCACAGCCACAGGAAGCCCACAAACACCCCCACACACAGACAAAAATGCTCTGCACCTGTCTGTTTACGTACAAAGCCAGCCCAGGGATTTAAATGAGATATATGAGATGTATGCTCACAGTCACTTGGGTGTTTTTTCTTTCTATTGATTTTCAGGGAGGAAATGGCTTCAAGTACCATCTCTTCAGTGATAATCTTCTTTTTGCGACAAAAGCAGTGATTAGAAGGAGGGGTCCTGCTGCTTTCAGCAGTAATTGTGCACTAATCAATCATCAATCTCCAGAAGCTGTTCTACAAAGCACTCCAGGTCAGTTGCTATTTTTGACCAGTGCTGCCTCTGATAGGATCTTTCTTCAGATGGAAAAAACAAACATACCGCTACAACATAACAATACTCAAAATTAATGACTGAGTGTTAATTTATTGTTCTAAATGATAGAGACATAAAGCTACCCGCTATATGTCTCTAAGACACATTGTTGTCATTTTCCATCATTATTTGCTGTAATTTGAGTTGATTACCACAAGATGTTGACAATTACATTCATCACTTGAAGGCCACATATTTTGACCTAGTTCAAATCTGCCCTGCCTATCTTCTACGTGTTTTTTCCCCCTTTTCATGTCACAAAGGAGAGCCCTTTTGTTCTCCAGCATCCACTGAACATTTTTCAGATCATGTTTAAATCTAAGCTTTCCAGAAAAACAACAACAAAAAAACTCACTACATGTTTTCAATATGAAGAGCATTGTTTGAACAAACACTAAAATCAATATCACAGTTGTAAAATGAGATTACAGAGAATTTCTAGTGAGGAAGTCACACATTTGTAGGGGTGGGCATAGAAGAGCAAATCAATCGAAGTGGAGATCAAAGCCGAGGTGCTTTCCACCCCCCTGCTATGTCTCTGATTGTGAAGATTATGGGGGAAGATGAGAAATTAGATCTGATTGTCTGTTTTTAATGTAGAAAGAGTGCTGTTTTAGTTGATTTGGAGATGGGGTCAAAAGCATCTAGTTCCCCACATCAGTCTGATTAGATTATTAGGTCAATCCCATCTCCACCCGCCCATCAAGTTTTTACCCATGCTATTTTTAAGAAATGGGTTACAGAGGATCATCAAAGGACCTCTGATCAGTTGACACACATTTTATTTAGAGTAGTGGCTTCCGTGTGCATTTCACCAGAGGATGAACATTAGAGAACAAAAAACCTAACACATTTTTTATGTGACCTTGTATTGTTAAGGCACATTACCTTGAACACCATCCCCATGGTGAAACACAGTGGTGGGAGCATCATTCTCTGGGTATTGTTTTATGGAAGAAAATATTGATGTTCAATTTCTGTTGATCCTAGAAATACCACGAGAGGTTGGTAGTAACTAGTTATATTTACTCAGTTACATTTACTTGAGTAACTTTTTTGAAAAAAAATACTTTTAAGAGTAGTTTTACTACACCGTACATTTGACTTTTACTTGAGTAATATTATTTTGAAGTATCGCTACTTTTACTTGAGTAAAATGTCTGGATACTCTACCTACTGCATTTAACTTCATGGAATGAAGAACTAACATGTATTAATACAAATACGCCAGACCCAGACACACACCCACAGTTTATTGAAGGAGAACACCTGTTTCCACATGAGCTTTGTTTTTCTAAAGTAATTTTCTGTCTGTTGAGGTTGTTGTTGCATTTGAGATCAAGTAAATATACAGTGTCAAATATATATTACTTGACACTGGAAGTACTCTCCACCTTGTTCTAAGATATATATATATATATATATATATATATATATATATATATATATACATATACATATATATACATACATATATATACATATATATACACACACACATATATATATATATATATATATATATATATATATATATATATATATATATATATATATATATATATATATATATATATATATATATATATATATATATATATATATATATATATATATATATATATATATATATATATATATATATATATATATATATATATATATATACATATATATATATATATATATATATATATATATACATATATATATATATATATATATATATATATATATATATATATATATATATATATATATATATACATATATATATATATATATATATATATATATAATATATATATATATATATATATATATATATATATATATATATATATATATATATATATATATATATATATATATATATATATATATATATATATATATATATATATATATATATATATATATATATATAGTTGGCGACCCCTCCCCCGTGTTTGCCGGTGGCCCTCAGGGCTCTGTCCTAGGACCCCTCCTCTTCATCATTTACATTCTCCCACTCGGTTACATATTCCGTAAATACAAAATCCATTTTCACTGCTACGCCGATGACACCCAGCTCTACCTCTCCACTAAACTACTCGAGTATCTCCCTCCATCCTCCCTTACCCTCTGCTTACAAGAAATTCATTCCTGGTTCTACGCTAATCTTCTCAAACTTAACAGTTCTAAAACAGAAGTCCTTCTCATAGGTACCCCCTCAGTTCTCTCCAAATCCAAGTTCTCTTCAATAGTCTTTAATAACTCATCTGTTTCTCTTTCCCCTCAAGTCAAGAGCCTGGGCGTCATCCTCGACAGTAAATTATCTTTCCGGTCACACATCAACAGCATCACTTGATCTGCATACTTCCACTTACGCAATATCTCTCGTCTCCGTTCCTCACTCACCCCCACACCACTGCTATCCTCGTGCACAGCCTCGTCACCTCCCGGATTGACTACTGCAATTCACTTCTCTTCGGCCTTCCCAATAAATCCCTCCAGAAACTGCAGCTCCTCCATAACTCTGCAGCACGGATCATAACCCAGACTCCGACCTTTCACCATATCACCCCTACTTTGCAACAGCTTCACTGGCTTCCCATAATACAAAGAATCAACTTTAAATTACTCCTCATTACATTTAAAGCACTTCATAGCCTGGCCCCTTCCTACATTTCTGACCTTCTTCATGTTGCCACTCCAGCACGCACTCTCCGCTCCTCCTCTACAGCTCTCTGTTCCCCCCGTTAAACTTGTGAGCATGGGCCACAGAGCATTCAGCCGCTCTGCCCCCCAGTTCTGGAATTCTCAACCCCCCTTAACTTCCGTACCATAGACTCTCTCCCGCTGTTCAAATCCAGACTCAAAACTCATCTGTTCCATTTATCTTACATGAACCCCGCTGTTCAAATCCAGACTCAAAACTCATCTGTAACATTTATCCTACATGAATTAGTCATGCACTTACCTTGTCATGTTGCACCTTGTTTTAACTGCTACCTGTTTTGATGTTTTATCTGTATTTTGTATTTTTTGTGTTTTTTGATTTGTACAGTGTCCTTGGGTGTCCTGAAAGGCGCTTTTAAATAAAATGTATTATTATTATTAATTATTATTAATTATTATTAATTATTAATTATTATTATTATTATTATTATTATTATTATTATTATTATTATTATTATTATTAATATCTTTCAATTTAGTCTTTAAAATACCAGAACTTTATATTTTGTCTAATGACAGAAGAAAATGAAATATTAAATCAAATGGCTTTGATGAAAGCATGTTCTTTTGTTAGAATGGGCCAGTCAAAGTCCACAACTAAATCCCACTGAAAACCTGGTAAAACTGGAAGATAAGTATTCACAGACATTCCCCATCCAGTCCGACTAAGCATGACATTTTACCCTGGCTGATTTTATAAAAATGGGTTACAGAGGATCATCAAAGTGCTTCAAAATGATACAAAAAAAAAGGTTTCTTTTGACTGTACTAAATTATTGGAAGATGTTATTAAACAAAAGAAAATACAAATTTATGAACGTGTCTGTTCTACAAAATGTTCTGTTATAAAATACTCCCATTATTAGATGAGAACTAATCTGCATATATTCCAAATTGGTGCACAGTGTTATACATCAGCTGCCTCTTGGTGTGTGACAAGAACAAGCCCAGACCTTAACCTCTCTCTTGTATTGGGCTGTCACTGACAAACCCTGTGCTCCTTGAGGGATTAAAGGAGTGCTGCTGTTGAGTGGCAAACATCTGAGTGATGACTCCTATGTCATTACTCATATCTTGGTTTGTGCACAAATCAGTGTTTTTTTTGCCAACATCTCGGTGACTATAAGTGATCCTAAGCTGAACATGATAGGGCTAAAATGTAATCTAATTGATGCAACATTGGTCTATCTCTGCATATATGTCTGCCTTAAACAATTTGACTGTTTGCCTTTATAGTCTTTTTTTCAAAATCATTTTTTCTCTTTTTCCCTTTTCAGTTTCAAAAAATGAATGTCTTACAAAGGTAACCACATACTTTTACCCTAAAAAGGTATCTAGTCAAATGTTAGTATGTACATTTTGAACAGCTAAATAGTAAATTAATCCACATTTATTGGGATTAAAACTCTTAAAAATATACTTGTCAAATATTGTTTTCTTATGAAAGTATGTTTCATGTAAAAGCTTAGACACTAATCTTGTTGACAAATTAAACTGAGAAATCACCTTAAAATGTAAACATTTTATCGGAGTTATGTGGTCTAATCACAATTTTTTTGTGATTAGGTTCTGCCTAACCTAGTCACCAATCATGATGCTTTCTTTTGTTATGACCAGTACCTAGTGTTTAAGAAAAGTCTTCAGCAAATGTGCATCTCACCTTGCTGAGGACCTTTGCCCCTAAGATAAGTTTTTTGAGCTGCTAGGCTAACATTAGTTTTTTTGCTGTAGTTTTTTATAAATCCTGCTGCTGGCTGCTGAAGGACAAGCAGCCTCTCCCAACCTCTCCTGATCTCCTAGCCTTATTCTCTTTTCTTAGCTTTTTTTCTTAGTTACTTTAAACACCCAGCCTCTGGAGTCACGGTATTAGACCAGATCTCTTTTTTTGATTACTTTCTGAAGGACTGTGGGTTACCAAAATGGCGTTTTTCTCAGCTGAGGATTTTGAGAAACTGCTCCAGAGAATTGAAACAATCGAGAAGAAGTTACGCTGCCTTCAGATTAATTTTGATCTAAACATTGGATATGGAAGTGAGACAACTTTACTGAGGACTACATGCAGGGAGGAAGAACCTGGCTGCCAGGTGTTATCTCGGTCCAACAGTCTCGCACAGAAGCCACAGAACAACGCTACTCCTCCAGCCAAAAGGCGTTTAACGGGTAGAACACCCCATTCCAAATTCAACGAAGATTGGCCGGCTTTAAAGCGCACTGAAACTACACCTGCTTTCTCTGCTCCGCGGAAGAAAAAAACAAACAGAACTGCAACCCAAAACAAGAGATATCACTCCCCCTGGAATAACGCTGAGAGACAGATTCGCAGCTCTCGGTTCCCCGAAAGACAACACAGCCCCTGGGACCAGTGAAGGTCACCAGGAGAAATCCATTCACATGAGGCCAACACATTAGAAAGCAAGAACCCCACCAGCAAAAGTTCTCATCATACATGATGGATCGATTAATTTTATAAAAGATTGTTGTAGCCAGAACACAAGTGTTATCAACTGCCCCAAGAATACAGTGAAAGAAATCTCAGAAAAAATCCAGAAATTTTTTTAACAACACCCTAAACTGGAAAAGCTTGGTATCTACACAAGTGCAACTGATGTAGCAAAAAATCAAACAAAAAAAACCAATCAAAAATTCTTAAAACAGACTTCGCTGATCTCCTACAGAGACTTGATGAACTTAACATAAACATCTTTATCAGCGGACCAGTCCCTGAAGGAAATGATAAAAGGTACAGTAGACTTTGCATGCTCCATAAATGGTTGGAGAGAAAATCTGTTGAAAAATCTATCTCATTTATAAATAACTTTAAAATATTTGGTTGTGGAAAGCACTTGTTCAAGGTCAACCAGCATTATCTTAACAGAGCTGGACTAATGTCGGGCGTACACCAAAGGATTTTCACAGTCTCAGACTAAAGACGGTAGTCTTTAGAAATCTTGCTGAAGTCTCTGCGCGCTCCCGTCGTCCTGATCGTTAAATGTAAGGTGATAATCTGCAGTTGGCGACCCGATTTATGAAAGTCTTTCTCTAGTCTTTTGAATCAAACAGTTTGATATTTTTGCAAGTCCTAGTGTAGTCGTAGTGAAGTAAAACAACCAACAGCCAATAAAGCCGTTCTCACACAAGTGGAAGCACGAAGCTACAGAGCCCGGCAGGGGTTAGGTGCAGAAATAATTTTTGAGGGGTAAGAATCTGTACCCTCCGGTTATTAAACCGAGCACACGGAGTCGTAATCTGTGCCCTCCGTTAATTCAACTGTGTGACCATGTGGGGGTCCAGTCTGCTTCATAGTGTACCCTGGCTGTACGGGGTTGTATCTTGCTCCCATGGCACAATGGTTAATAAACAGAATTACTTCCACGATGATCGTGGGTTTGAGTCCCGTTCATGATATTGTCTTGCACCTTGCCACACATCAACTTTTTTTTGTTCCTGCGGGAAAGTAGGCTATAAACATAGGTGTCATATTTATAAATAAAAGTTTTGTCGCCACCTATGAAGCCTGGCAGGGTCTATACACAACAAATACAATATTTGTATTGCATGGCTGAAAAATGGCCTAGAAATGGGCCATAAATTACAAAGTGTATGCCAACCTTGCCCACTGGAATAAGGGCACAAACCAGCGCTATCTGTGCATCTGCATGGAGCAAGTGGTACAGCATAAACACCTTGCATTAAAAAGATATGAGTTAACCAGTTACTTGTTGATACAGCACCCATTTTGAATGCAAGTCTTTATTTGACATAACTTAAATCTTGGCAAAGAATGCTACAACATTTGCACATAAAGAAACTGTATAATGCTGAGCATAATGGGAGGAATTTTGCGGGAAGCTAAAATAGCCTAGGTGTAGTCTTTTAAATAGTGTCCCTACAAGATTCAATGTTTATAAAATATTTAGTCTGAGACAAAAAAAACTGTTAACCCAAGTCTTTAGATGTAAGCTGATAATCTTTAAGAGTCTTTTCTTAATCTTTTCAAGGTCTCTAGGTGTACAGAAAGCATAAGACTAAAATATTTTCTGTTATCTGAATAAACACTTGTAAAAGCACCCGAGAGCTGACCTCAAAGCACGGCATGTGGATCCTATCAGAGAACAAACATTTCCCCACACAAATCAAGTGACATCATCAGCCCAGACAAGTGCACGGACTGACAGAGTACAAACACTTCCTACATCACAAGCAGTGAGCAAAGATATACGTCGCTCTGCAAAGTGTTCAAGTATCCCAATGTCATCAGACTTATCGACACTTAATGACTCCATTTAGAGATTTCTCAGATAAACTGAAAGCACAAATTAGAATTGGATCACAACTAACACCAAAACTTGGACTACATCAGGCCTCTGGGACTAACACTGGATGTATTCCGTACATAGCCCCACTGGTAATGTCAGACATCTGATATAGAACGGAACTGGACAGTAATTCTACTCCCATCGTCTTCCAGAAGCAATCCGGCCACCCCCAAAAAAATCATTCAAGTCATTACAAGCAAGAGAAAACAAAAAGACTAAACCCAAACGCTCTTATAATAAAACAAATCTCAAATTGATCACCTGTCAGAAGGTTCAGCTACCAATTATCAAACCACTTAAGTTAGCTTTATTAAATATTAGGTATTTATTAGGAAAGTCACTCAAAATGAATGAATTCATCACTGAACATCAAATACATGCCTTTTTTATCAGAAACCTGGCTAGACGTAAATAATGAAACATCTGTATTGATAGAATATACTCCTCCAAACTACAATTTCTTAATCGAGAGCAGGAAACATAGTCAAGGTGGAGGTGTAGCCACAATTTTTCATAACTCAATTAACTTTAAAAAGGTATCCCTGGGCATATTTGACTATTTTGAATACCTAGCCACCCAGATAAATGAGCCTAAAAAAGCTCTTATTTCTAAGTTAATATAAACCCCCAAAACTTAACTCTAACTTCTTTAACTTCTGCCAACTTCCTGCTTCGCTGCAATCGCCTGCTTTGGTACGTTGCTCTCCCTTCTGCTTGCATTTTTCTGCATTTTTCTGCTTATTAAAATTTTTTCCCCCTTAAGATCCTACCTGCATGACTTTTGAATACATATAAATTTATGTGAAAATTTTTTTTTGTAGTAACGGCAATATTTCATACATCTTTTATCTTCAGTGCTCTGTGTGCGTGGCCTACACACAGCTGAAGCCTGATCTACAGCATCTAAGTACTTAGCATTCAGCTGAAGCTAGATATAGCTCGTAAGGGTGCTAACGCTAAGCTACAGCAACAAGATGCCTTCCGTCTCCACAATGGACTACCAGGACCTTCTACAAAAGATAACAGCACTGGAGAGGAAAGTTCAACGGATAGAAGTTAACGTGGAGGTAAATGGATTGTGTGGAAATGAAACAACCTCACCACTGTTTCAAAACAGTGGAAATGAGCAAACTAACACACGGCTAAGAGGCAGAGATAACACGACCAAGAAAGAGGGAGCCTCTGCTCATTACATTAAATCACCGAGTGATACTCCTCCCTGGAACTGTCTTGGTGCTAAGCCAAAAACTAAATCATGTCTCTGGGAAACGGAAGGACGAAGTGCAAGCTGGACACAGCGAGCGGAAATCTGTGATGAGACCGACTGGCCTGCACTCCCTACAAGAGAGAGGGCTTCTTCTACTCCTGTACATTAGATGACACGGGACAGAACAGCTGCAAATGGGAAAGTTAGCCACAGACTTTCAAAACAACGGAATGTGAAGCTGCAGAATAGATTTGCTCCACTGTTGGAGAACCCTGGATCATTATCTGAGGACCATCCATCCCAAGGCAGCGAGATGAGGACTGATAACCTGTCAGAGAGTGAGAGGACACAGAGAAAGCAAAAGACTGGGCCTGAAACTCTGATTGTAGGTGATTCCTCTGTAAAGAACGTTCAGTGTAGGTGTGGAAAGAACACCAAAGTCCTCTGCTTTCCAAAGGATATGGTCAGTGACATGCAGAAGAGGATTCTGAAAACTGTGACTAAATATCTAACAGTGAAAAACCTCGTTCTCCACACAGGGTCGAATGATGTGACCAAGCAACAATCGGAGGTTCTGAAACGGGACTTCACTGGATTATTGAACACCGTGAGCTCGTTGGATGCAGCAGTATTCATCAGTGGACCTTTACCACCTATCAGAATAGGAGAAGAAATATTTAGCCGTCTTTTGGCATTAAATAAGTGGATTTCATCTGCATGTGCAGACAAAAAAACTGCAATTTATTAACAACTTTCAGATTTTTTGGGAGCGTACACATCTTTTTAAGGCAAATGGATTTAGTTTGAACAGGTCAGGTGTAAGACTGTTTACCTCCAATATTTTCTACTTCTTGCGTCATCCCTCTGTGCTTGGAGCCAAAAAGGAGATACACAAATACTTATCTCAAAAGGAAGACCAAACATGGCTGAGTGAAGAGGGGGAGGAACTTCTTCTGCCCTCACTCATTGGAAGCTTCGAACAGAAGCAGGAAGAAGGATCTTTATTTGCCCCACTACCGCCCCACTCCCCCCATCTGAAATTCACTGAGCAGATGATGGAGCGGGTCAACATTTGGCTCAGATCTACCCCCCAGACCAATCTGTTTTCTTTACCCATAAACCCCACACCAGGACGATCAAAGGTAGGCCAACAAGCCCGGCCCCCTCCTACCTCAACACGTAAGCATGTACAATCTCCACAGTCTGATGTATGATGTGTTAAGGGTCCAGGCTGTGTGGATATCAGCAGTCAGAACTTTTCCCAGGACAAGCTGGGACCCTGTTCATTAGAAGGCTCGATCATTTCTGTACTTATAAGTAACAGAAGGAATGTAGTTTATGTCAAAACACAGAGCACTGCATTCTAAAAGGTTTTTAAGTAAAATAAACATACGCTGTACACAGCCCACCCCAAAACACAAGGGGCACAATAATACTCTTAAACCTGTTAAGATGGCCTTATTAAATGTCAGGTCTATAGTAGGGAAGACATTTTTAATCAATGATCTTATCACTGAGCATAGCCTTGATTTGATGTTTTTAACTGAGACTTGGTTAAATCAGAATAGCAGTGTTTCTCTTATCGAATCAACGCCTCCCAACTTTAGTTTTGTCAACCAGGCGAGACAGAACAGGAGAGGTGGAAGAGTTGCTGTTTTATTTAATTAATCATTCCAGTGTAAGCAGTTATCTCTTGGAAGTTTTCCTTCTTTTGACTATGTTGCTGTACAGCTGAAGGCCTCATCTAGAGCCATATTTCTTAACATTTATCGGCCTCCAAATTACTGTGCTGACTTTAATGATGATTTTAATGAACTGCTGTCTATAATATGTGTTGATTTTGACTGTATAATTATTGTTGGTGATTTTAACATCCATGTTGACAATCCCCAGAACAAAGGGTCTAAAGACCTGAGTAACACTCTGGACAACTTTGGGCTGACTCAGGATATAACAGAGCCCACACATAATTAAGGGTCATGTTTTGGACTTACTGATCTCGAAGGGTCTGGGCATTTCCAAGATTAATGTGCGTGATGTGGGCTTGTCTGACCATTGTTGTGTTTTCTTTGAGAGTATAATTTCGGTTCACAGAAATGTGTTAACGGAGGTTATCACAAAACAATGTATAACTGAAAACACTAGTGAGATCTTTAACCAGGTCTTCTCTCTAACACCTGCCCTGTCAGGGGGTTCAGTCAATGAACTTGTCAACAGCTTTAATGCTAAAATATTAATTGTTATGGATACTATTGCTCCCACTAAGGTGAAGGTTATCTCTGGAAGGAAAAAAAGTCTTCATTGAGAAATTCCACACTGGTGAGAAATGAAAAAAGGGAGTGTCGGAAACCCGAGCGCAGATGGAGAAAAACAAAACTTCAGGTTCATTATGACATCTATAAAGAGAAACTTCACTCTTATAACTTACAACTGAGGAATGCAAGGAAGTCATATTTTTCTGACATCATCACCAGAAATAGTCATAGTGCTCGCGCATTATTTGCTGTAGTCGACAGGCTAACAAACTCTCCTGTGTCAGTAGCACCTGAACTCTATTCCACCAAGGCCTACAATGACTTTGCCAAATTCTTCACAAACAAAATGTCAAAATATTAGACAAGCGGTTGGTTCATTAACGGCAGGTTCAGGTTATTTACAGTGTCCACGGAAAATCCGTTTAAACACCATGAAACAGTTTTATCTCATAAACAGCAAAGATCTGGAGGACATCTTACGTCAACTGAACTCCTCCTCTTGCTGCTTAGACATACTGCCCACAGGCTTTTTCAAGAAGGTCTCAAAGATCTTGGGGTCAGATCTGTTACAGATTGTGAACTCATCCTTAATGTCGGGTGTTTTTCCAGAGCCCCTGAAAACAGCTGTAATTAAACCCCTGCTGAAAAGAGACAATCTAGACAAGACACAATTGAACAACTACAGGCCCATCTCCAATCTTCCATTTTTAAGTAAGATCATTGAAAAGGCTGTTTTTCATCAGCTAAATGACTTCTTAAGACAAAGCAACTGCTATGACGTCTTTCAGTCAGGTTTTAGACAGCAACACAGCAGTGAGACTGCTCTGACCAAAGTCATCAATGACATCTGTTTGAATACTGACAGTGGAAAAATGTCAGTGTTAGTTTTACTGGATCTCAGTGCTGCATTTGATACTGTTGACCACATTATTTTACTCAAACGACTGGAGAACTGGGTGGGTCTCTCTGGCACTGTACTAAACTGGTTCAAAACGTACTTAGAGAACAGGAAGTACTTTGTGTTAATAGGTAACTTTACATCTGAGCAGACGGGAGTTACATGTGGAGTTCCCCAGGGTTCTATCCTGGGATCTCTTCTGTTTAACATCTATATGCTCCCACTGGCACAGGTAATAAATAACAACAATATAAGTTACCATAGCTACGCAGATGACACACAGATATATGTTAGAATGTCACCAGAAGACCAAGGGCCTGTACAGGCTCTTGGCAAATGCATTGAGGAAATTAATGACTGGATGTGCCACAATATTCTGCAGTTGAACAAAAACAAAACTGAGGTAATTGTCTTTGGAGCTAAAGAGAAAAGATTGAAGGTCACCACAGGGCTTCAGTCCATACCCCTAAAAACCACCAACCATGTCAGAAATCTGGGTATAGTGATGGACTCAGACCTAAACTTTGAAAAACACATTAAGGCAATCACAAAATCAGCCTACTATCACCTTAAGAATATCTCAAGGATAAAAGATCTGATGTCTCAGCAGGACCTGGAAAAACTAGCCCATGCATTTATCTTTAGTCGGCTTGATTATTGTAACAGCGTCTTTACAGGTCTACCTAAAAAATCAATTAGGAAACTGCAGCTCATTCAGAACTCTGCTGCTCGAGTTCTCACTAAGACCCAAAAAGTGGACCACATCAGTCCAGCTCTGAGGTCTTTATACTGGCTGCCTGTCTGTCAGAGGATATACTTCAAAGTTTTCCTGCTGGTCTATAAAGCTCAGAATGGTTTATGACCAGAATACATCAGTGATCTCCTGACCCAGTATGAACCTACTCGACCCCTCAGGTCATCTGGATCCGGTCTTTTATCAGTTCCCAGAGTCAGAACCGGACATGGAGAAGCTGCGTTCAGCTTCTATGCTCCACATGTCTGGAACAAACTCCCAGAAAGCCTCAGATCAGCTGAAACACTGTTTATTTAAATCCAGGTTAAAGACCCACCTGTTCTCAGCTGCTTTTGATTAGATTTTTATTCTAAGTTTTAAATCTGCACGGCTTCTTCTAAGATTCTTTTAAGAATTTTTTTCCCTAATTTTAAATCATGGTTTTTATTCCTGTACTTTTGCTTTTTTTTGCACCCGGCTGTAATGCTTTTGATGTTTTATGTAAAGCACTTTGAATTGTCTTGTAACATGAATTGTGCTATACAAATAAACTTGCCAAACTTGCCTTTAATGATTTCAGTGACCTTTCCGTAATATGTATCGATTATGACCAATTAATCATTGTGGGGGACTTCAACATCCATACTGACAACCCACAGGGTAGAATAGCAAAAACATTAAGTGACAATCTTCATAACTTCGGTCTGACCCAGCATGTCAAACAACTAACACACAATAGTGGAAACACTCTGGACTTAATTATCAGCAAAGGTTTAGCTATATCTGACCAGTTCTGTGTTTTCTTTGAAAGTAGCATCTCTGCTAAAATATCTAGCCACAGTGAGATAACTGTAAAAAAGCGTTTTCTCAGGGACAGCTCAGTTGAAACCTTTAAACATATTTACCCTTCCACCACATTTCCCTCATCTCCCAACTCCAACTCAGTAAACAAGCTGGTAGATAATTTCCTCGTTAAAATCTCAGACATCATTGATTCCATTGCTCCGACTAAAGTGAAAGTAGTCTCAGGTAGAAAGAAGTCTCCATGGACAAGCGATCCACTAGTACATAGTGAAACGGGAGTGTCAACGAGCCAAGAGAAATTGGCAGAAAACTCGACTCCAGGTTCACTGTGAGATCTACAAAGAGAGACTGAACAGATATCAGTTAACTTTAAAAGATGCTAGGGAATCTTTCTTCTCTGAAATCATTAACAGAAACATTAATAAAGCGCTGGCTCTGTTTGCAACAGTGGAAAGACTAACTAATCCTCCAGTGACACTAGGCCCTGAACTACATTCGACTAGGGCCTACAATGAATTTGCCAGCTTTTTCAATGGAAAGATTCTAACAATTAGACGGTCGGTCTGTACCGCAAGACCGAACTTGCTACCAATGTTATACCCATCTAACACCAATGTAGAAAAAATGTCAGAAATCCGTGAATTAAACCAAAAGAAGAACCTAGAAGAAATCATTAACCAATTAAGCACCTCCTCTTGCTGTCTTGATATCTTACCCACAGCTTTCCTTAAGAAAGTTTTCCCTGTCAATGAGTCTGATCTGATTAAAATAGTTAACTCATCCCTCCTGTCAGGTCTCTTCTCCCAGGCATTAAAAAACAGCAGTTATTAATCCACTGATAAAGAAGAATAATCTGGACAACATGTTAATGCAGAACTACAGGCCAATTTCTAATCTTCCATTCATCAGTAACATTTTTGAAAAAGCTGTTTCAACAGTTAAATAGCTTCCTAACAATGACCAACTGCTTTGATTTTTTTTGCAGTCTTTTTTCTGTGCTCACCACAGCACTGAGACTGCCCTCGTCCAAGTTTTCAATGACATTCGCATTAATACTGACTGTGGTAGAACCACAGTGATGGTTCTGTTGGATCTCAGTGCAGCATTTGACAGTGTTCATCATGATATTCTATTGGAACGACTGGAGAGCTGGGACTCTCTGGTACAGTACTTGGCTGGTTCGAGTCTCACCTAAATAACAGGGACTTCTTTGTTTCAATAGGAAACTTTTCATCAGAACGAACAGAAGTCACGTGTGGTGTGCCCCAGGGTTCCATCTTGGGGCATCTCTTATTGAATATCTATGCTTCCACTAGCCCAGATTATAACAACCAATAAGATTAGCTACCATAACTATGCAGATGATACTCAGCTCCAAGGGTGTAGAATTATCATGGACGGAAGGGACATGTCCCCATCAATATCCAGCAATGATTAAATTGTCCACACCAATAATTTGATCTCCTCAAGGAAAGAAAAACAAATCTGATAGAAAGCAAAAAAGAGAAAGAAAAATACCTATCTGTCAACGTTTCATTCTAGAGGTGCAGAAAGAGTTTAATTGCATTCTCTAGGCTACTGGTGTTCTACCTCCCGTAACATATATGGGCAATGTAATTAGCTGTGCCTTTCCCTGCTGTCAGGTGAGACTCTGCAGCTATGCTTGGTTGTTAGCAGCGCCAAAACTGCAAGGAGAACTTTCCAGTCTGCGAGAGGACTCAGGTGCAACGTGGGTGACACGAGTGTCAAAAGCGAGTAAGGATGGCTGCAAAAAAGAAGAATTTGGACATGAACTATTTTTCAAAGAAACCTGTAAGTCACTTAAAGTCAAGTTCGCTAATGAAATGTGTCCATCATAAAATTGTTACTGGCAATGCTACGCTTTGGCGCACATCATACAGTATAAAATTGTATGTAACTATGAATTACGTGGTTTGGAAACTAACTGCACAACAAGCTGCCCTCTATTAGTTATCTTACACCATGCATCTAAGAATGGCGCAGGTCTGTGCGCGCTTCCCCCAGGGAGCAAGGTGCGCATGCACTGTGTGATTTCTGTCATACTTTTAAGCCCATTTTCCAGTCCACAACAATTTTTGCGATCGATTTGCCTTCAAAGCTGCATAAAAATAAATATGATACCCCCTATAGTTTCTGCTTGCATATCTAATTTCCCTCACATATGTTTTAAATACAAAATAATTGCAGTAAAAGTATAGTTTACTGTTGCAGAGTCCTGTACTGGTCCAATTTTATCAACCCCCATGCATTAAGATAATTTTTTAACCCAACCCTTTACCCACAGTTATCTCCAGATTAAATCCTGACCTAACCCGCCCGTTGATTTAAAACCGCCATCGGTCTGTGTCCGCCGCGGCTATGCGCTCCAATCCCTCCATAACTCTCCACTGTGCTGTCAGCTGAGCTCTCATATAGCGATGCTTTGAATACGTGTCCAGATCTGAGATGATAATCAGTCAGGTGCTCCCATAGGAATCTTTTTTTGATTGATTCAGCTAACTGAACTTTGTGCATAAAGTTGAAAATGTCTGCGAGTCTGCAACAAGTGGTCAGCGATGTGAATTGTAAACTGCTTGTGTTTTAAAAAAAACGGAAAATAACGTGACCCCATGTTACCATAAATTTATATCCCTTTTTATTTCTCTGGAATGTTGCACAGCTGATTCTTATTTTATACAGAACTGTAGTGAAGTTACAGTTGACGTTTCTGCGCATAGAACGGCGAGGGTTGCAAGGGAAATGCATTTGTTTTGTTTGTTGCGCATTCTTCTTCTGGGGCATAATATTAATGTAGCCAACATTATTCTTTGTGCTAGGATGTGGATGAACATGATCTTTCCCAGACAACAATCTGATGATGGTTTTCAGCGCTGTTTGAAAAACAAAATAAAACACAACGGGCTTTCAATTTTTACACCTGTTATTACACCACAGTGTATATTATAATAAAACGTCAGAAGTATAAATACCTATATATGAATGATTATTTATTGTCCCCACCAATCTTCAGACCACACTCATGTTTATGGGTATTGTCCCCAGCAATTTTAAAAACAAACCTACGCTCTTGCTCAGCTCTACATTAGGCAAGGAAAGGCAATTTTATTTGTATAGCACACTTTCAACAGCAGGGCAATTCAAGGTGCTTTACATGATTTGGTGATTTAAAAAACAAAAAAAACAATGGAAATTAAAAGTAAAAGAAACACACATTACACATGATACACAATAAAGCAAGAGAAAGATAAAAAAAGCAAGAGAGCATGAACACATTTCATACATATGATATCAAGCATTTACTCGAAGGCAATTCTAAACAGATGGGTTTTTAGTCTCGATTTAAAGCAGTTCAGAGTTTCAGCCGCTCTACACTCGTCAGGAAGTCTGTTCCAGATAAGGGGAGCATAGAAACTGAAAGCTGCTTCTCCATGTTTAGTTCTGAGTCTAGGGATGTTTAGTAGGCTAGAGTTGGAGGACCTGAGTGGTCTCGGTGGTTGGTACCATGACAACAGGTCTTCAACATATTTTGGTGCTTAGCAATGTAATGATTTATAAACTAGTAGGAGTATTTTGAAGTCTATTCTCTGCGCTACAGGGAGCCAGTGTAAGGACTTTAGAACTGTGGTGATGTGCTCTACTTTCCTGGTTCTAGTGAGGACGCGAGCGGCAGCGTTCTGGATCAGCTGGAGCTGTCTGATTGACTTTTTAGGCAGACCTGTGGAGATGCTGGTGCAGTAATCAATCCGACTAAAGATAAACGCATGGATGAGTTTTTCTAGGTCGTGTTGCAACATCAGTCGTTTAATCCTAGAGATGTTCTTCAGGTGATAGAATGCTGACTTTGTTATTGCCTTTATGTGACCCTGGAGGTTCAGGTCTGAGTCCATTACTACACCTAGGTTTCGAGCGTGAGCAGTAGTTCCTAGCTGTGTTAACTGAAGCTGTGTGCTGACTCTTGATCGTTCCTCCTTGGGTCCAAAAAGAATCACTTCAGTTTTGTTTCTATTCAGCTGGAGAAAGTTATGGCACATCCATCCATTTATTTGGTCAATGCTTTAATTAAGATTTTGAATGGGTTCAGAGTCCCCTGGTGACATTGTAATGTAGAGCTGAGTGTCATCCGCGTAGTTATGGTAGCTAATATTATTGGTTGCTATAATCTTGCCTAGTGGGAGCATGTAGATATTAAATAAGAGGGGCCCCAGGATGGAGCCCTGGGGCACCCCACATGTGATTTCTGTTCGTTCTGATGAAAAGTTTCCTACTGAAACATAGAACTTCCTGTTCTTTAGGTAAGATTCGAACCAGCCAAGTAGTGTACCAGAGAGTCCGACCTAGCTCTCCAGTCGTTCCAATAAAATACCATGATCAACCGTGTCAAATGCTGCACTGAGGTCCAACAGAACGAGCACTGTGGTTCTACCACAGTCTGTATTTATGGGGATCTCATTGAATACTTTGACGAGAGCAGTCTCGGTACTGTGGTGAGCACGGAAACCAGACTGAAAAACATAAAAATGGTTTGTCGTTATGAAGCTATTCAACTGCTGAAACACAGCTTTTTCAATAATCTGACTGATGAATGGAAGATTAGAGATTGACCTGTAGTTCTACATTAACGGGTTGTCCAGATTTTTCTTCTTTAGCAGTGGTTTAATAACTGCTGTTTTTAAAGCCTGAGGGAAGACACCTGATAACAGGGATGAGTTCACTATTTGAAAGGGATCAGACCCAATAACAGGAAGAACTTTCTTTAGAAAAGCTGTGGGTAGGATATCAAGACAGCAGGAGGAGGAGCTTAATTGGATAATGATTTTTTCAAGGCTTTTCTGTTTTAATTCGTGGAATTCAGACATTTTCTCTACATTGTTGTTGATTGGGGATGGCACTGGTTGTGGGTTCGATATTGAGGTACAGATTGACCGTCTAATTGTTAGAACCTTTTCAGTGAAAAAGCTGGCAAATTCATTGCAGGCCCTGGTAGAGTTTAGTTCAGGGGCTACTGTCACGAAAGGATTAGTTAGTGTTTCCACTGTTGCAAATAGGGTCCGTGCATTATTAATGTTTCTGTTGATGATTTCAGAAAAGAACGATTCCCTAGCATCTTTTATAGTTAGCTGATATCTATTCAGTCTCTCTTTGTGGATCTCACAGTGAACCTGGAGTCGAGTTTTCCGCCATTTTCTCTCCGCGCGTCAACACTCTCTTTCTTCACTACGTACCAGTGGATTACTTGCCCACGGAGACTTCTTTCTACCTGAGAGTACTTTCACTTTAGTTGGAGCAATGGAATCCATGATGTATGAGATGTTCACAAGGAATCATCTACCAACTTATTTACTTAGTTTGAGTTGGGAGATGAGGGGGATGTAGTGGAAGGGTAAATACGTTAAAAAGTTTCAACTGAGCTGTCCCCTAGAAAACCCTTTTTTATAGTGGTCTTACTGTGGCTGGATAATTTAGCAGAGATGGTACTTTCAAAGAAAATACAGAAATGGTCAGATTACGCAATATTAATTACAGAGATGTTGGAAATATTTAAACCTTTGCTGATAATCAAGTCCAGAGTGTGTCCTTTATTGTGTGTTGGTTGTTTGACATGGTGGATCAGGCCGAAGTTGTGGAGAGTATCATCTAATGTTTTTGCTTGTCTATCTTGGGGGTTGTCAGTATGGATGTTAAAATCCCCCACAATGATTAGTTGGTCATAGTCGATACATATTACAGAAAGAAGGTCATTGAAATCATTAAAGAAGTTAGAGTTAAGTTTTGGTGGTTTATATAAACTTAGAAATAAAGCTTTGTTAGGCTCATTTATCTGGGTGGCTAGGTATTCAAAAGAATCAAACGTGCCCAGAGTTACCTTTTTAAAGTTCATTGAGTTGTGAAAAATGGTGGCTACACCTCCACCTCGTCTGTGTTTTCTGCTCTCGCTTAAGAAATTATAATTTGGAGGAGTAGATTCTATTAATGCAGTTGTTTCGTTATTTTCTTCTGGCCAAGTTTCTGATAAAAAAAGGGCGTGTAAATTATGCTCAGTGATGAAGTCATTGATAAGAAAAGACTTCCCGGATAGAGATCTAATGTTTAATAAAGCTAACTTAAGTATTGTGATGATGGGCAGCTGAACCTTATCAATTTGGTTATCAATTTGAGATTTTATTTAATATGAGAGGGTGTGGTTAACGATTTATGTTTCCTGCTGCTGAGACACGGGGGGGGGGGGGGGAGTTCTGGGAGACGGTAGGGGTGGATTTATTGCCCGGTTCCCTCAAATATCAAATATCTGTAATAATCAGAAGCTCCCAGACTTATTGACACTAGTCCCAGGCATTTGGTGTAGTCTAAGTTTAGGTGTTAATTGTGTCCCAAATTTGATTTGCTCGTTCAGTCTGTCTGTAAAATTCTAAATGGAGACTCTTTTGATGTGGCTGAGTCACAGGAAGATGAAGACTTAATCTCTGATGGTTGTTCAGTCCTGTGGTGTCATCATGACTTGCTGTTTTTGTTCTCTGATATCCATGGGCGCCTCAAGGTCAGCTTTTGGGAGCAAGTGTTTTGCTTTCTGATTTTGATAAGAAAAAATGTTTTGCTGCTAACAGCCTTATTCCGGCCTTGGTAAGATAACGGCCTGATTTGAACAGATGATTAGCACTTCCAAATACTTTGAAAGTATTAATAAATGTGAACAACTTCTCAGCTGATTGTTTCTTCAGCCATTTATGGAGCATGCAGAGTCTGCTAAATCTTTCATCATTCCCTTCAGGGACTGGTCTGCTGATGAGGATGTTTACGTTAAGTCCATCAAGTCTCTGTAGGAGATCAGAAAAGTCTCTCTTCAGAATCTATGATTGTCTCACCGCGATATCTGCTGATCCAGCGTAAATGACGAGCTTTTCCAAAGCAGGATATTGGTCCAAGATTTTTGGGATTTTTTCTGATATTTC
The DNA here is from genome assembly GCA_963556495.2 of Valencia hispanica. Taxonomy (NCBI): domain Eukaryota; kingdom Metazoa; phylum Chordata; class Actinopteri; order Cyprinodontiformes; family Valenciidae; genus Valencia; species Valencia hispanica. The sequence continues at coordinate 24,098,093 of OY747707.1, forward strand.
TCTCACTGTATTTTTGTAGCAGCTATAAACTCTGGTGTTCTTGCTACAAAAAGCCTCAATTCCATTAATTGATCCGTCTTGTATGATGACAATCTTTGCTGGGGGGGCTCTTACTTTGTTATGTGTCCGTTTGATGCGGCTGGGTTTCTCCTGGTGGCTTTGACTGGTCCCCGGGGCTGCGTCATCTTTTGGGGAACTCAAGGCTGCGAATCTGTTTTTCAGTGGGATTCCAGGTGGAGAAATAGCTCTTGTTTTTGGCTGAAACCTCTTTTGTTTACTTTTAGCAGAAGCGGGAGGTCTGGGTAAAGAGCTTTCCCTGTGCCGGAGTTTCTTTTGTTTTTTCTTCCTCGGAGAACAGGCTTGGATTGATGATTCCAAGCGTTTTAAAGCTGGCCAGTCTTTATTAGAGTGCAGAGTTCTGCCGCTCAGGCGCCTGTAGGGAGTCTCTGTGACACGGTTAGACCGATGTAACACCAGGCTGTTTGTATTCAAAGGTAAAGTTGTGTCGTTTTCATAATCAGCGTGGAGATCAAAATTAATTTCCAGACGACGTAGCTTCGTTTCAATGCCCTCAATTCTGTGGAGCAGTTTTTCAAAATCCTCAGCTGAGCAAAAAGCCATGTTGATAAGTCCATAAAAATGTAATCCAAGATGAGATCCGGTCCAATACAGTAACTCCAGGGGCTGGGTAGATAAAGTAACTAAGAAAAGGTTAAGAGAAACAAGAAAAGCAAACAGAAAAGAAAATAAAGTGAACGGATCTGGAGAGAGACAGAGAGCAGCTGCTCCTCCTTGAGCAGACAGGTGTGAAGAAAAAAATTACAATGTCACCAGGTGACTTTGAACCCATCCAAACCCTAAGTAAATGCATCGAGCAAATCAATGGATAGATGTACCATAACTTTCTCCAGCTGAACAGAAACAAAACAGAAGTAATTACTTTTGGACCTAAAGACGAACAATCCACAGTCAGCACACAGCTTCAGTTAATACAGCTAGAAAACTACTGATCTGGCCCGAAATCTAGGTGTAGTTATGGACTCAGACCTGAACCTCCAGGGTCACATAAAGGCAATCACAAGGTCAGCCTTCTATCACCTGAAGAACATTTCTAGGATTAAAAGACTGATGTCGCAACAGGACCTCGAAAAACTCGTCCATGCATTTATCTTTAGTCGGACTGATTACTGCAACAGTGTTTTCATAGGTCTGCCTAAAAAGTCGATCCGACAGCTGCAGCTGATCCAGAACGCTGCTACTCGAGTCCTCACTAGAACCAGGAAAGTAGAGCACATCAGTCCAGTTCTAAAGTCCTTACACTGGCTCCCTGTAGCTCAGAGAATAGACTTCAAAATACTTTTACTAGTTTATAAATCCCAGGACCTCCCAGCCTGGGGTCTTTCTGGATGGAGTTTGCATGTTCTTCTTTTGCATGTGTGGGTTCTCTCCGGGTACTCCGGCTTCCTCCCACAGTCCAAAAACATGACTGTTAGGTGAATTGGTCTCTCTAAATTGCCCTTAAGCAAGTGTGTGTGTATGTGTGTGTATGGTTGTTTGTCCTGTATGTCTCTGTGTTGCCCTGCGATGGACTGGCGACCTGTCCAGGGTGTACCCCGCCTCTCGCCCCTTGACCGCTGGAGATAGGCACCAGCCCCCCCGCAACCCTGCATTAGGATGGACGGGTATAGAAAATGGATGGAGGGATGGATAGTTTATAAATCATTGAATGGCTTAGCATCAAAGTATGTTGAAGATCTACTGTTACTATACCAACATCACCAGAACACTCAGGTCCTCTAATTCCAGTCTACTCAACATCCCTAGAATCAGAACCAAACACGATAAGCAGCTTTCAATTTCTGTGCTCCTCTAATCTGGAACAAACTTCCGGACAACTGCAAAGCTGCTGAAACACTGATTTCTTTTAAATCACAACTAAAAACGTATCTGTTTAGAGCTGGCTTTGAGTAATGCTTTGATGTATGCTATCATATGTTTTGTGTACGCTTCCTGTTTTATTGCGGTTTTTACTTTATATGTTTTGTAATACTTTAATAGATCTGTGTATGCCTCTTTGGTTTTTTTTTTGCTGTTTTTACTTTATATGCTTTGTCAATGTTTTGCTGCTATTTTTATTATACCCCTTAATCATGTAAAGCACCTTGAATTACCTTGTTGTTGAAAAGTGTCCTATACAAATAAAATTCCCTTGCCTTGCCTATCGGACTCATTGATGACTCATGTTTTCTTTGCAGTTAATCATGTGGCGATGACAATTGTTTGCATGAATTAAGCTTTTTATTTAAAAAAAAGTATAATTATTACTGAGTAGTGCTCAGGTATGCCCCACACAGTTGAGAGTGCCGTAAAACCAAATTGTAGACTAGGTGTGGAATTACTTGCAATTTAGTTCAGATTTGGATCTGGATCAGAATCTAAACTTTTAAAATGTTAAGTTCTTCAAATGTGTAGGCTGTAGCTTTTAACGTTATGCCAAAAAAGGATACAACTGTTTATTGATATTACCCTTTCATACTACTGCAAAAAGATTTAATGAGCCCATGAAAATCTTTAAAAAAAATGCTGAATACTGCTAAGTGTTTGTGACCTTCCGGTCTATAGCACTCTGATCAATATGGCCACCTAATCTAACTCTGTGAGAAAGTCCTGTTTTATCTCAGGGCAGAAAAGCAGGACACTATGCCGGACACCGACTTATGTTAGATGCACGGAAATACAAATGAACCAAGAAGGAAGTGCAAATTTCAACTGATTTGGGGAAATACATATGTTGTCTGTCAGCAAAAATTTGGATCTGTAATATTTTGTTGTATTAGTTTCCGAGTCTAAAAGTAGGAACAACTTCAAAACTTCTTACTTTGTGCCAACAGACGAGATTTTCTTTTCTTTGTTGTTGGGAACAAAAATAAATTCATATAGATAGTATAGAATATTGCCACTACATTTTTGTAAAATATTCAAAAAAGTAATATTACATAATATTCAACATGCAAAATTTGAGATTGGGAGACGGTGCAACAAAGACAACCTTTACATACTGGAGCTCAGTTTTATTCCCACCTTATATACTTTACAGTAACTTTGCTTTCTGGTGCTGTTCTTTTGCCGTTTTGAGACTGTTCTATACATTAGCTACAACATTTTTTATGGTTAGATAAAGGCAGAAAATGTAAATCACAATACACATTGTAAAAACTATTTTTAAATCACAAAGGAAATAACACGAAATTGAATGTCAGCATTCATTTTTCTTTTTGAATTGCATATTTTTTTAGCTTTTACAGCAGGTTGCAGCTGTTCTCGTGACTTAATCTTAATGTTACCACTAATGCAGCTCACAGTCACAGAGGGAAACAAAAGAACGGATGTTTCTCAGTTTTAGTGGATGACATATTAAGGCTCTGCATAAAAGTGCAACCAATTTAACAAAAAACTGTAGTAGTTATTATTAAAACAAATGCAATCATTGCAATACCAGGCACTCCTCACTATAAATTATGATTTATCTGTTTATATATATATATATATATATATATATATATATATATATATATATATATATAATTTTTTATTTTATTTTTTATGTGTCCTGTGGTGGCATTTCATGCATGCTACATAGAGGAGCTTCTTGCCTACATATGCGTGAGCAGATTTGCTCTACAAAAAGGATATCTGAAGATGGAATACTAATTGCATAATTAACTTAACTTATGATTAACTACTTAAGACCAGATCCAGCATCAAAGTAGGCAGGCCACAATGATGTAATAGTAACCTGTGTTTGTATGACCTTCAATTATCTGGATTATTTGTGTGCCGGTGGGTGGGTGTGGATCGGTGAGTGTATGTGTAGAAATAAGTGTGTTTGTGTTGAGTGGGTGTATGTCAACCAGTTTTTCACCTGGAGGTGCACAGTTGTTAGTGGTGAGAATGGTAGAAGACCTGCAACACACAGCACCCAAGAGCAACAATGGACAGGTGGACTCAGCTCCATAAGATCCCCTCCCCCCCACAATATGTCAGGCAGGCATCAGTGCACGGCGGCAGCAGTAGCTCAGAAGAACCAGGGCAAAGAGTGCAGATTACCATCCCAAAGAGAATATGCTTTATTCTTCTGTAACCCATATGGCCTGTTTGTGTGAAGTCAGCAGTGCATCAGCTGACCTTATTTAATTTTTTTCTCCAGCATTGCCAATTACACTTTCTAGGATAACGTAAATATTTATCACTAACTGCATATTGAAAACAGCACCAGCCTCTGAAAATCTTGTACTTTTTCCGATAGCTGGTACAAATCTGCAGAAATGTGGACAGCCTTTTCTCGAAATACATGGATAGACTTATCTAAAATTTGGCAAGCTGTGTTTTTGCAAAGAGACGTATTTGACCTGCAGCGTAGTGTGAGGTCCAAATCTTCCTTTGTAAGAGCTTTGTAAATTAGACGGAGACTCTGGTTTGGTCATGGCCGGTGAATGTAAAAGCTTTGGTGAATCCAGCCTGAGAATTTTTGTGTCTGATTGGCTTGCCTTCAGTGCTTCTCTGTCTACTCTCATGCATCAAGCACATTAAGACAAGAATACAATGATAGCTCCTGAGAGTTTTTGAACAGCGAATGTCTTATGATGAAGAAGATAAAATACTAATTCCTCTTAAATCCTCTTCAGTATCTACTACTTACAGTTTTCACAAAAAAACATCAGCAAAATTTAGGAATTTGATTGTATAATTTTCACCATTCTCCTGTTTGGAATAACACAAGCATAACCAGGTTGTTTGTTGGTCTACCTGCTCAGAAAGCCTCCTTGGAGTCATCTTTTTAAGAGGCAAGCCCCTTGTAAACTGTGTTTTCTGAATTCTTCTTTTTTTGTAAGCAAAGGAGAAGTGTAGTGGTCCTTTTTCAAATAGCTGACAAGCAGTGTGCAGCAACAAGTGGATAGTGCTGTTACCTCATGGTCCTTAAAGCCAGAAATAAACCTTGGTCACATCTATATCTTTTCTGCCATCTAATGTTTAACCATACGAGCCCAAAAGTATCATTTTTGATGCATGTGTCTTGAGACCCAAACCTCTAACAAAGTTGGTACTTTCCTCAAAAAACTACTGGATTCGATCATATAACATACTTCTCTTTTGCCCATTGGTATTACAACTCAAAGTGCCTGTAGGGTCTCAAGAAAATAAAATATATTTAATTCAAAACTCTCAATGTAGGATCTTAAAGGGTCGTACATATATGCAATCATGATTGATAAATTATATGTAGTTACATCTTACATTTGTACATGAATTTATTTATTGCTTCTCCTATTACTAGTACCTATTTTTTTATTTTCTTGAGAAATACTCTGGTGGCATTCATTGATTTAATTTGTTGTTGTTCTTGTTTAGGAATTAAAATGTTATGTTAAGCTGAACAAAACTATAAAGCCCAGATATTAAACATCCTCACAAATAATTCTGCACCTGAAACAGTGCTTTCGTGTTTCCTTATGAAACTGAAAATAAAACAGTCTTTTTATGTCATCTCATGCTGCATGATGTTTCTTGGTAAATTAAATTGTTAAAATAAAAAAACCTAAGTAAGTTTTTTGTCAATTCTTAAATAGAAAACTTTTAAACTGATTGGAAAAATGACTGAATTATTAATTGGAATGTGTGTACAATTGAATAGAAATGACTTTTCTTGTAAAGTGCCTTAAGATGACATGTGTTGTGATTTGTTGCTATACAAATAAACAGAATTTAACTTTCTGTAGGTCTTAACTTTAAATCATGCTGTATTAGAAAGTAACACTAAAAGGACTACTTTAGGTATCAGTATCAGTTGCATTTATAGATTTTAGTTATTTATTCATGAGGTGTTTTAAGGCCTACAATCTCTATTCTTTTGGTTGGGAATATATGACAAATACATGTTTAAAACACCTAAAGTATCACATATGATACAAAACATGATAAATATGGGCAATATTTAAATGTATTGGTAAAAGCATGCAATAAACAGGAGAACATATATGAATTATAACATTTCATTAAACTGATTAAAAGAACTCTAAACCACCAAAAAGGTACTTCTTAGTATACCCTGATACTAGTAAGAAGCTCTTTTCTAACTTTAATTCAAAGGAACGATGGGTTAACAAAATTGTAAATAAAGTTTGCTCCCATCTTTTAAAGAATGTTGCCAGTTTAATTTTCAACACTTTTTAGTTCAAAATTTAGAACTATCACACATTCAATTTAATTTAAAGAGTTAGAAAGTAAAGAATGATGTTGTTCTGACTGGTAAAATAAAATAAATGAAAATATAAACAGATTTAGATTTTTTTATCTTTAAAGGAGTCATAACCTAGTATTATCTTGGATACCCACGCTCTATTATAGTCTTTCAGGCCCTTCTAAAAATAAAAAAAACTTGAAAAAAATTAACACAGAGCTCCTCTGACCCTTATTTCTGAAGGCATTATTGTCTCGCGAGATCTGATGCGATACTTTGGCTGTCGTGGACGGGCATTGTAATAATGCAAATGAGGGGTGCGTTGATTGGTGGCAGGAAGGAGGGTTGACACGGCAGGTAACGCTTAACCCATATCTATTACTCCCGCTAGCATACAATAGCCACATTAACAGTTAGCTGCCGTTTCTTACACACAGCAGAGCAATAAAAACACAGCCTTACCGTTTCAATTGCAGGCAAGTCTCTGATTGTTGGAATGGCCCCTTTTTCCAAACGGAGCTTGAAGCCAACTTCGCCTGATATTGTCCCAAATTCGTAAAGGATTCCAGCTTAAAAAAAAATAGAAAAATATTTCCGTGTTGATTCTGGCAGTCAACAACCGAGCAACTCAGGTGTGCACTACGTTTCTGGTAGAAATGGTTTTAGCTGATTAAAATAAAAGGCTGACACGAATATGTCTTCTTCATGGATCATTGCGAAGAAACTTTCTGCATCTTTCACGGTGGAGTTCGTACTTCGAATAGGTGATGTGTCGGCGAACGAACCGGCTCTAACCCCTCCTTTCCACCAGACGCGTAAGCAGCACGTTACAGGAGCAGCACGTCATACGCAGCTGATAGCCACCACTGTAGTCAATAGAACCCTTTCCACCAGAGGCGAAAGCAGCACGAGTCTGAGGAGCAACATGTCGCAGCATTTTTCTAAATATACGCGGCAGTCCTATTTTCTATGCAGTACGCCTCTGAAACACGTAAATTTCTACATTTTGGATAGGGGAGACAGGAAATATACGGCTCGGCACCGGACATTTTCAAAATAAAAGAAACGTGCTGCTTTGCGGTTGCTTTATTTTAAAAAAAAGTCACTACCTGTGAGGCCCGGGGTCTCATTTGTGTGTCATCACACAAATGAGCGATTTTGGATATTCCCTGACATAACATAAACTTATTGGCGAATATAAAACGGACATAAAATAAAACACCAACCTTTTGGAGCCATGTTGTTGTCTTTTCCTGGTTATTATTGTCATAGACGTTTATATATGTCTATGGTTGTTGTGTTTACTGACGAAACCACGCGTGATTTTGCTAATCTCGCGTGATTTCGTGCTCTCGGTGACAGCTGCTTCCCTGCTGCTATGCGCCTCATACGCACCCGGTGGAAAGGGCCAAGCAGCAGAATATGAAAGTGAAACAGTAACTAACTCCTGCAGCATAGGTAGTTCTGCGATGTCTATATATGGTATATCTTGCGCCGACTTGACGTCAAGTCGGCCAGAAATTAAAACCACGTATTTGAGTGCGCATGCACGTGGGCTGGTTGACGTACCAAGGGGTAAACAAACGCTTCACTTTTAAATATCGGCTTCCCGGGCAGTGTATAATCGTTAGGCAATCAGAACATACATTTTTTCTAATGGAAAAGTGAACAAAATCCAACATTATTTATTATTATTTACCAACCTTATTTACTATTTAATGACCCAGTAAGGACATTCTTTCAGTTGAAACCAAGAAAATTCATGAAATCATTTGTTTCCTGAAGTTTGTTTTTTTTAGTTTATGCAGAAGAGACATTTTGATGGAAGAAAAAAAACCTTTGTCTCTATGACTACATTTGGAAAATACAGCAATTAAAAATGTGTAGCTCACTGCTGGTTGGCTGGTTGTTGGACAGTTCGAACTAATAGCCTGATTTTCACTCTGCAAACATAAAAAATGGGCTCTTTCTCCTAATGAGGGCCAGCATGCAGAGATTAGATGACCTGTGTCCCCCTGCGCTCATTATAAAAGCACAGAGTCTTGCAGAGGCGGGATAGCTAATGCTCACCTGGCAATTATGATGGCCCAGTGACTGATAGGGAAATCATTTCCTGTCTGTTCCCCTCAAGAGGACTGCATCACAGAGCCTCACAGACAGCGCTCTGAGGCATCTCAACTTCTCACTGTCCTGCCATGCAGTCATTCATTTGGAAACAGTTATGTCAGGCCTTAGCGCTGTTTTTAGAAGCTACCGTTCATACGGTGAGGCTTGCTGGGTTCAGACTAGACACGAAATGTGATGTGATAAACTGCAGGGAGCTGCAAGTGAATAGGAAGGTAGTTTTTTCTTTTGCGTGGAACCAGACTGACTTAGCAGCATATTGATCCTGGTGAGCTCAGACAGTGGATCCAGGAATAGTTTGAAAATAAACAACAAGCTGCAGTGGACATACATCTTTTAGATGAAAGATCAAAATGATGCTGTGCACATCATGACAGGGGGATCTAAAAAAGTTTTTAAAGGGACAGCTGGATTGGGGGGGCTGAGTCAATAATCCTCTGGTGATGGCACACCAAAATCAGAAGCCACAACAGACTTTTAAGAGTTTTATTATGCTGTCACCAAATATAAGGTGTTGGGGGCCGGTGTAAGAATAGGGGTGGGAGTAAGATAGACATATAAAAGTGATTACATTATTCACTTTACATAGCACAAGCATATATATAAATACATAAATGTTGTAAAAATGTATTACATTGAAGTATAGAAGGGCCCAAGTCCAAGCAGGAGGCAGACAGCAAGATGTTAAAAGTGATTTAATGAACAGCAAAAAAAAAAACTTAACCAAAAAAAATACAACAACCTGTATCCTGAAGGAGTAAAAGTCCTAGGCATAAGCATGGAGGCTAAGAGGAAACAGGAAACCTAAATACAGGTAGGATGACTACTAGAGGGGGAACAGGTAAGACTGATTGAAAGCAAGTCAAACAGCTATCTGGGAGCATTTCCGGCAGAAATTACGTCAACCTAACCTCTGAGCCCGCGAAGCATTTCTGAAACGAAAACATAACTTGTAACTACATAAACGATGCATGGTCATAAAACTAAATCCACTCCAGATAAACGTCCGTCTGCTTTCCGGCTTCAAGAACAGGAGCGCTACTTGGGCAGAAATGACGTCGATCTTCTGTCAATCATGTTCTAAGTAGCCAATGGCCTCTAAGCCATGCTGATGGTGTCCAGGCCCACCATAAGTTTCTAGATGGAACCTGTAACACAATCTGAAAATACAAAACAGCAGTTTTAACAGATAGAGTAAATTATTACATGAATGCAGCTTAGGTTGCAATTTTATATAACTATACATTTTTATTGGTGTTTTCATTTTTTGAATTTTTTTCTTTGGTTACAGTTTTAGGTTTTTTGTTGTTTTTTTAAATTCAAGTTTAATTTTTTTTGGGGAATTTACAAATTTTTTTCAAGTTTACAAAGTTTATCTTTTGAGTACACAATCAGTTTTTTTCATTCATGTGGAGCTGATCCTGTTTTGGCCCCATAGAGTCAAGTAAGAAATGGCTAAGTCTAAGATGAACAAGATGACCAAACATTAATAAACTTATAGTTAACATGAACTACACAGCTCAAAACGACAAAGACTACTTCATGGGGAAATAAAAATTACATTTGGAGATCATTAAATGTTGAATAAAGTTTTCCTTAAAAATATTATTTGTATAGCCTATATTTATCAAAAATAGTACCAACATTCAATAAATAAATGATCAAATGATTGCTCAAAGCTATAGTTAAATTATTAAAATAAAAATTAATACATAAACACAACAAAAGGTTGAATGTTATGACACATTCAAAAATTATAGACTCCTTTATTTATTTATTTGAATGACACGTAAATATTTAATTCCATATTTACCCATCGGGTGATGGCACATTCGGGGATTAAAAAAGTGTAGCAAAGTGTTTTTGTTTTTTTCATTGTATTGTACTTTCGCTATGCACATAGGAACTAAATGTATCCACTTTGTCACTAAACTGATATAAATATTAGATTTTGATGCAAATTTCGCACTGCACTCATCAGGGGGGTTTAAACAAAGTGATAATTGTGCTGTTTTCAACCCGTGCACAGTGCAGCAAAGATAAAAAAAACCCAGCAAAAACAAAGAAGAAGATGGGTATAGATAGATCAGCTATTTATTTTAGAGGAGTTGCTGTTTTGTTTCTTCTGTCCTTCTGTGTTTGACACAGCGTGTGAGCCTGGGCAGTGTGGGTGTATTCCTCTGTGGCTACAATCTTGGTAATATGATGAGTAATTCTAGTTGCAGGTTTTTTGTGCACCTGGGAGCTAATAGCTCCATTATTTTGTGTGTGGAGTGTGAGAAACCCTCCCTGCTGAACACGTGTAGATATATCAGGATAATAAAGTGCAGTCCCCTCTGGGAGAGTAGCACGGTCACTGGAGAATGTTAACACAGGTGACCCAGAAGAATAACCTGTAAACAGGTTTCAGTGACCTGTAGACAGACCTGCCAAATAATGGAAGATCAATAACTCCCATTTGCTCACTATTGTGGTATTCATAAGGAAATAAGAAGCGACAGTAGCCTTTCTAAAGCAATTCATACATTAAGTTGCAACCACAAACTTAAATATATTTTTTGGGGGGTTCATCTAGAGACCAACTCAACTTTGTGGAAAGAAAACAGTGGCATAAACAGTGAACATATAAAATTTTCTGCCACAAATGCTTGATTTGATTTAGAATAAGCTTTGATTAGGCAATTCTAATCTAATTCTAATTCTGATCTAAATGACTCCATTGTAGTTCTGGCTGGATACTTAGGATGGTTATCCAGCTGAAAGGTGAACCTCTGCCCAAATCTCAAATCTGTTGAACATTTTTAACAGTATTATCCTGTGTTTAGCTCCATTCATCTTCCCATTAACTGTGGCAAACCATAAGAATAGCTTCACTTTAGCATGATTCCACCACCATGTTTTAACCGCATTGACGTTAATGGTTAAGTAAAGTAACAAAATGTGAAGAAGCTAAGGAGGTGGGAATACTTTTGCTTAAATAGAAGCGTAATAACACATTCTTCGAGATTTTTCATAAAATCACAAATCAAACAGCCAGAGATCTGTCCATTCAGCAATTCTGCTTCAGTGAGATTTCACACGTTTTCTATATAAAAAAATAAATGTTAAATGAGGCAATCCCTTTTTCTCCCATCCTCCAAACTGTGTGTCTTTGTGATACCACTAGGCAGCAGTGGGCGCATCAGTGGATATGCAAAAGTGCGCAGGAGCCGAGCAAAGAAATCGAAGCGAAAGAAAGGGACCTAAGCAGCCAGAAGGAGCATCTGTTGGATCTGTGTATCAGCTAAACAATGAGAAACCAGTCGATGTTTCCCTAAGAAGGAAAGGAAAAACTGCTGGAAAGAGCCCTGGCGATCAACCCCCCCCCCAAAAAAAATGACGACAGCGGGACGGTGATATTCTTCTTCTTCTCATCAAGCTCGACATTTATTTTTTATTCTCACCATATGCTTGGAGTTTATCTCATGTGCGCTCAGAGCACAAAGACAAGGACTGGGAAACCGAATTATCTCCAACGCAGTCGCCAGTGCGCTCAGGGAGGTTTCGTTTAATTGAATCGAATAATTACGCAGAGACATTTATATTATTTGTGTTTTACGGAGCGCAGAGAGGGGGGGGGGTTAAGTTTCCAATGAAAACTTAATATGTGAGTACGGCTCCTGAACAAGTCTGTTGAAGCCACAGCTTTGGGGGGGAGAGATGAGTGATTCACGACGCAGCAACTGATAAAGCTGTAAAACCTGGACTGCGACTGGCACGTTTGGATACCTCATCTTTGAGAGACGCCTGAACTCTATTTATTTGTATTTATTTATTTATTTATTTATGATGGCTTCTAGTCAAGTCATGCATTATTAAGATTTCATGGCTATAGAGAGTAGCAACAGTAGTATGTGGGGAAAGAGGACAGCAGAAGTCTAACAGGAGGGGTAAAGACATCTCACTTTTCCAAACAGGAGACATTGCGCACGGCTGCAGCAGCTTCCCCACTTTTTTTCTTTTTTAAGAAAACTAAATCCTTTGGTATTTCTTTCTGTCATCATAGTATGTCTGCACTTCGAAAGAAATTTGGGGACGATTATCAGGTAGTGACCACCTCCTCCAGCGGGTCCGGATTCAATCAGCCTCCCCCAGAGAAAAAGAAGAAGAGGCAGCGCTTCGTGGACAAGAACGGACGATGCAACGTCCAGCATGGGAACCTGGGCGGTGAGACCAGCAGGTACCTCTCGGACTTGTTCACCACGCTGGTAGACTTGAAATGGCGCTGGAATCTGTTCATCTTCATCCTCACCTACACGGTGGCTTGGCTCTTCATGGCTTCCATGTGGTGGCTCATCGCCTACATCAGAGGAGACCTCAACAAAGCGCACAACGACAAATACACTCCGTGTGTGGCCAACGTGTACAACTTTCCCTCTGCCTTCCTGTTCTTCATAGAGACCGAGGCCACCATAGGCTACGGCTACAGATACATTACAGACAAATGCCCCGAGGGGATCATTCTGTTTTTGTTCCAGTCCATCCTCGGATCGATCGTCGACGCATTCCTGATCGGCTGCATGTTCATCAAGATGTCTCAGCCCAAGAAGAGGGCCGAGACCCTGATGTTTAGCGAGCATGCGGCGATCTCCATGCGTGATGGGAAACTCACTCTCATGTTCAGGGTGGGAAACTTGCGTAACAGCCATATGGTCTCAGCACAGATCCGCTGCAAATTGCTCAAAGTAAGTGGCGGTACTTTTAGAAGGAGCAACATTTTAGATTTTCCTCCAATCTCCCATCAGCTGTTTATAGTTTCCCAAAAAATATAGACACAGAAAGCCCTAAAGATGCATTCAGGGAATGCTCTATTCTTATATCTTACAAAATTTGGATGTACATATTTCCACCACCACCATCCCTAGCATTGAAAAGTTAACATTCTTGTAATTCAAATCAAAAAGCAAACTCCTACAGATTCTTGACACAAAATGTAATGTATTTACAGTGTTTTCTTCTGTTGATTATGATGAATCTGGATCACATGGAATGAAAACCTAAGTATATGAGAATATTATATAAAACCAATGAAAAATATATAATACTTTAAAGGCCTGGATTTACAATCTTCTAAAGGATGCATGCTCCATCAGTGCCAGTTGACCTTTTTTTTTACCACACTTTTGCCTTCCACTAAACTTCACATTAGCATATTTGCATACAAGACCCTGTGAACAACCAACTTCTTTTACAACATCCTTTTGTGGCTCACCATTCTTGCAAACGGGTGTTAGTGATTGCTGGACAGTTGTCAAGTTAGAAGTCTTCCCTGTGACTGTGTAGGGCTTTTTATCCATTTTAAGTCATAGTAATTAAAATTAACAGAAGTAAATGGTTGAAATTTCTCAAGAGTGTAATTAATCAATATGACATTTGAGCTACACCTTTTAAATTGAATTACTGAAATAGTAAACTTTTTATAATCAGATTTCTTGGGGAATAAAAGTAAAAATAGCTAAATAATTCAACAATTGAAGACCATAAAGCATAGCTATATATATTCATTATATGCACAATGATATATTTGAAGTGTAACTTTTATTATAATGGCTGACAGGTAATGAAAACCCAAATTCAGTTAATGAGAAAATCAGAGTAGGCAATTATTTAAGACCAAAAAGAAAATGATTTTATCATAAGAAAACCTGCTGACTTGACTGTTGTCAAGCAGAATTTTACTGATGACTTTCACAAGGAAGGTTAGCCCCAAATCTCATTTCTAAAGAAGCTCACTTCATAATGGAATGCTTAGTGGAAGGAAAAAGTGTGGATTAAAAAAGTGTCCAAGCAAGAAGATTGACCACAGCCTTAAGAGGCATCTACTGGTGTTGATCCACCAGGTTTTATCAAGTCCAAAGTCAGCACAGCTGTATACCAGAAACTTTTGAACCAATTCATTCTTTGTAGAGGAGCTTATTTTAATTTCTATCAGGACTTGGAACCTGACTATACTGCTCTTATTACCAATAACTGCTTTATTGACCATGGTCTCCTTGAATTAAAAGCTCTGCAGTATAAGTATCATGTGGTCAGTCTAGGGCCTGCCAGCACAAAAGACCAGTCTCCTCCATCCTTAAGGTCTTCTTGGATCAAAATGCTCAAGGACCTTAGTTAAAGGAGCATGGGGCAAGATTGCTGAAAAAATAAAATAAAATGTGCATGTCCAGTTTATTGATGCTATTGGGTGATGAAATGTCATAAACCAAAAAGAATTAGCCCACCCACATATAGTTCCATTTTCTTAGGGTGTATTCAGACCTGCACTGTTTGGTCCATTTTAAACGGACCAGAGTTCGTTTCGAATGCTGGTCCGGAGCTTTTATGCAGGTGTGAATACACACAAACAATTGTAGGTGTGGATCAGAGAACTGGACGAGACCCACTTCTTTAGGTGGTCTCGGTTCGCTTCCAAACGGACTCTGGTGCGGTTCCCTCTATGTGTGAATACAAATCAGTGTTGATCCAAACCAACTCCAGGATACATGTGCTTTTTTGGACTTAACAACCCACCGTAGCAAGGTAAGTTCATACCTGATCCTCTGTCTTCTTAAGCCACGATGCTGCCAGCTTGTTGTGGGTCAGGGCACGCAGAGCACATTGTCTCCTTTGGGTTACTGCATGCATTCGCCGACGCGGTTCCAAAATTTGAAACAGAGCGTCGTGAAACCTGTGTTGAATGAGCTGCTCTTGACACTCAATATGATTTTGCAGCTCCAATAACAGCACAAATATGCAGAGCAGGAATGCAACATGTGGGGCTTCCATGTTTTCCTTGATTTCCGGGTCTATGCCCTGTGTGCCGTCTATTGCTGTCCAATGGCTGCACCGATCGTCACACATGTGAATATGTTTACAAAATAGAGTTCACTTGTAAAAAAATATAATGTGAATGCGAACCAAACGGAAAAAAAATAAGTCCACTTTTGGTCCGGACCAAACAAGCGGACCAAAGGACTTTTCTGGTTTGAATACACCCTTAAAAAGGCTGTGTGCTGCAAAATGCACTCTAGTTTGGGCCTGACATTCCCGCGCTGTCCTACGGATGTGACATCAATCTACACTCCTTGTGTGTTCTCGGCAGCTTTAAAACAGGAAGAAGATGGTAAAGTAAACATTGTTACTGACTTCATCAGCTTCCACCTGCTACATGTCGTTGTGTCCTTGGGCAAGACACTTCACCTACCTTGCCTACTGGTGTTGGCCAGAGGGGCCGATGGCGCGATATGGCAGCCTCGCTTCTGTCAGTCTGCCCCAGGGCGGCTGTGGCTATAATCGTAGCTTGCTTCCACCCGTGTGTGAATGTGAGAGTGAATGAATAATGGAGTTGTAAAGCGCTTTGAGAGTCTTGAAAAGCGCTATATAAATGCAAGCCATTATTATTATTATTATTCGTCGCTCAACATGGTGCTTGTTTTCATAATACTGGTATATGCGCAGTAATCTGGCAGTACGTCACTATGAAGGTTTTTATTTTATTTTTTATTTTTGTGAAGAGTTTGTGCATGCACCAATTCCAGCTTGGCTGGTGGCTGCAGTTACTTGCAGCACCGGCATCGTCACTCCTGAGTTTTGTTTCTTCATCTTGGCCCATGCTCTTTTAAATAAATAGGTACCACACCATTTAAAACTTTAAGGGAAAATAAATGAACAATTGAGTTAAACAAAAGGTTACCTGTTAGTTGTACTCCAGAGCTCTATTGTTAATTCATTAGGGAGTGGACTCACAATGCGTGTTCAGTGAATAGCTTCATCAATTACAATTTGTTACAGAAAAATACTACAGAGATAGTTCCAGAACAATATAAAAATGTGAAAGTGTGTAAAGGAATAAAAAGTTTTAGACGGTTTAGATCCTTATTCACATTAATATTTAGTTAAATATAAATAAATATGTCCACAAAAGTAAGTAATTATTCTTATTTTCTCTAGTTCTTTTCCCACTTAGGATATACATGTCTAAACATGTGGATGAGTTTAAAATGGGAAAGGTGAAAAGAGATATCTGTTGATGTCTGTGTGGTGTTGAAAAGTTGTTAGTAAGAGTCAAAACAGGCTAACAACGTCTGATTTTCAATGCTTTAACTAATATATTTTTCTTGGCTAAATAAAAACAGGGACCTGCTTATCTAAAATAGTGATATAACAGACCCATTGAAATTGAATATCACAGAAAGTGAGTTTCAGACAGTTGAACCATGGATAAAGAATTGGGCTGTGTATTTAGTTTTTATCAGCTGTTTTAGGTTCAGTGGATATCAATTTAAAGCTCAAATTGATGTTCTGAGTGTATAATCTTCACATTAAAGGTTTTGTTAAAATGTTATCACCAGTTCATATCTTACCTGCAGCAGATCACTCTCTTGGCATCATAATTTAGTATAAATTGAGATTAGCTGAATACGGAGGATGAGGCTAACAGGTAGTTTGATAGGGACCAACATCCAAAGTGGACTTTTATTGACTTGAAACAACTCCAGTCTTAAAAAAACGTTGATAGATGCTGATGTTGTTGTTGTTTTAGAATTGTAAATGTCTAGTCCAGACAGACTTATCCAAACAAAATAACTCTAGGCGACCTACTGCTGTTTGAAAATATTTTTTACAGTCATAAAGCCGTATTTCTGTACCGTGACAATTGTAAAGTAGCTACAAAGCGTCCCCAAGCTGGATACAGACTGACAGATGGTCAGTACAAAAAGTCATGCAGCAATCTCCATGTTGTATCTGAAAAGTCAGGTATACCGCTTAATTTTCAGTGTGTTTTACAGAGGAAGACCTTTGGTTGTACACCCCTGGGTAACTCTATATCCTGTGTAAATAACCATCAACTTCTCTGTAAATAAGTCTCAAAATCAAACATGACTTTTATTTCAAGATTTTGAAAATAGCTTTTACATTAAATAAGAGGATATATTTGAGATTGGAGTTGTTTTTAAGATGTTAGTGGTCCACTTTGGTCTTGGCCCCTCTCAGACTTATTGTAAGCTTTAGCCTTCAGAACCAACTTATCTCGATTTTAACAAAACAAAGACATTATAATAGTTATGAACTGCTGTTAAGATGTTCATATTGTTGTACTTGTATCAAAATTTAAATTTGTGACAAATCTAGGGATGAATCTGTCTGACCCCTTTCTTTCTTTATTTTAAACATCTGTGTCTACTTTCTCCATGCCCAATCAGTCTCGTCAGACTCCTGAAGGCGAGTTTCTTCCGCTGGATCAGCTGGAGCTGGACGTGGGTTTCAGCACCGGGGCTGACCAGCTCTTCCTCGTCTCGCCGCTCACAATCTGCCATGTGATTGACACCAAAAGCCCCTTCTACGACCTTTCACAAAGGTCCATGCAAACGGAGCAGTTTGAAATTGTGGTGATACTAGAAGGCATCGTGGAGACCACAGGTAGGCAACAACATGTGCACTACTAAAAAACAAAAAGAGAGCTTGTTTTACTATATGCTGCAGCATGTAGGTACAGAAGAGGGGTGTGCTTTTTTATGTGCCTGATGTGAAGTGATTTTGCAACAAATCTGATTGGTAATATAGAGCCCTTTCATGAGTGATAACTGCTCACGTTCAGCTGGGCTAACTATTGAGCTGCTGATTGCATTTGATGGATTTTCATTTTTGAGGCAAACACAGAACAAAAAGCAGCTAATAATGAAAGTGGTTTCCATTTATTAATCATGAATGATACATTAGTGTTTCAGATTTTAAGGGGGGGAAAATTGATTTGAACCCCACAGTGCAACTCTAGCTATTTTTTTCAAAATGATTTTTCAGGGTTCAGTGTTTGGCTGTGTAAAATTCCTTTTTCTCATCAGAAAAAAAGAAAAACATCCATTCCTCATCTTTGTGCCTGAGCACCGCTGGCTGTTGTTCTCAGGGGGCACAATCATTTGCTTTCCAGGGTCCCTTCAGAGTTACAGAATTTCATTTCCACGAGACTAGCGATGCCGCGAGTAAAACCCTTCTATACGGTTATTTTAAAATTCAATCGTTTATTTGAGACAGTTGATAATAAAATGGTGCACACAGAGCTCCTTTAGTGTTATAACAGTTGTGATGGACCACTTCAGAGGAAATGCAGCATATGGAGATGTGAGAGGATAGTAATTAGCGAAGCAGTCAGTTCCTAGATTTCAATGATGTGGATGTATTGCAGTTTTATTAAAGTTTTATTGTGGCTGAGTATTATCTGACACGTAGCGTGGCCCTGCAGCTCAGGCCATGCAGTATTTATGCTGTATCATTCTGCTGGGACCAGACGTATTAGAGAAAGTAGGTGTATGTTATTAAATGAAGTTAATGTACTGGACAGTGTAGTGCAGTCAGGGTGTGGGATGTTTAATTTATCAAAATGTACTCAGTTCAGTATTAATTTAGATAAATCTAGGCAATTATTAAAAAAATACAATTTAAAAATTATAAAATTATGTTGTTCTACAGAAAAGGTGATAAAATATATTTATCCCAAAATAACCCAAACTTCTTCAATAACATTAACTTGTAAAATTGATGAATCCACAAAGTTGACACTTTATTAGTTGTTTATTGTTAGAAATTAATAAATAAATGAAAAACAAAATAAATTAACAAAAGAAAATATAAAACTAAATAATTAATACTTTTGTATATTTCTGTCATCTCATTGAAAAAGTAAACCATTTTGGTTAACATGAAGTGTTTTTTTGTTACAACTGGACTATTTTGGTAATGGCTGAGTAGTGGAACAAAATAATCTAATTAATTTTTAATCAAATTCCTAATAGTTTTTTTATTAATCACTTTTCATCAATTGCTACCTTTTTCTTTCACACTTAAAGAAAATGTGATTTGTTTTAACAGTTTGAAACATACTAACCCTGTAAAATCTAGTGTACCTTACCGGTACTTCGAAAATCAATATGATTTTTTTCCTTCCGCTTATCTCGGGTTGGGTTGCAGGGGGAGCAACTTAAAGGGATAGTTTGCATTTTTTTACATGAAGTTGTATCCCATCCTCACCATCAGCATAGTGCATATACAGTGGCTTGCAAAAGTATTCGGCCACCTTGAACTTTTTCACATTTTGTAACATTACAGCCACAAACATGAATCAATTTTATTGGAATTCCAGGTGAAAGACCAATACAAAGTGGTGTACACGTGAGAAGTGAAACGAAAATCATACATGATTCCAATTTTTTTTACAAATGAATAACTGAAAAGTGGGGTGTGCGTAATTATTCAGCCCCCTTTGGTCTGAGTGCAGTCAGTTGCCCATAGACATTGTCTGATGAGTGCTAATGACTAAATAGAGTGCACCTGTGTGTAATCTAATGTCAGTACAAATACAGCTGCCCTGTGACGGCCTCAGAGGTTGTCTAAGAGAATGTTGGGAGCAACAGCACCATGAAGTCCAAAGAACACACCAGACAGGTCAGGGATAAAGTTATTGAGAAATTTAAAGCAGGCTTAGGCTACAAAAAGATTTCCCAAGCCTTGAACATCCCACGGAGCGCTGTTCAAGCGATCATTCAGAAATGGAAGGAGTATGGCACAACTGTAAACCTACCAAGACAAGGCCGTCCACCTAAACTCACAGGCCGAACAAGGAGAGTGCTGATCAGAAATGCAGCCAAGAGGCCCATGGTGACTCTGGACGAGCTGCAGAGATCTACAGCTCAGGTGGGGGAATCTGTCCATAGGACAACTATTAGTTTATGGAAGAGTGGCAAGAAGAAAGCCATTGTTAAAAGAAAACCAAAAGAAGTCCCGTTTGCAGTTTGCCACAAGCCATGTGGGGGACACAGCAAACATGTGGAAGAAGGTGCTCTGGTCAGATGAGACCAAAATGGAACTTTTTGGCCAAAATGCAAAACGCTATGTGTGGCGGAAAACTAACACTGCACATCACTCTGAACACACCATCCCCACTGTCAAATATGGTGGTGGCAGCATCATGCTCTGGGGGTGCTTCTCTTCAGCAGGGACAGGGAAGCTGGTCAGAGTTGATAGGAAGATGGATGGAGCCAAATACAGGGCAATCTTGGAAGAAAACCTCTTGGAGTCTGCAAAAGACTTGAGACTGGGGCGGAGGTTCACCTTCCAGCAGGACAACGACCCTAAACATAAAGCCAGGGCAACAATGGAATGGTTTAAAACAAAACATATCCATGTGTTAGAATGGCCCAGTCAAAGTCCAGATCTAAATCCAATCGAGAATCTGTGGCAAGATCTGAAAACTGCTGTTCACAAACTCTGTCCATCTAATCTGACTGAGCTGGAGCTGTTTTCCAAAGAAGAATGAGCAAGAATTTCAGTCTGTAGATGTGCAAAGCTGGTAGAGACATACCCTAAAAGACTGGTAGCTGTAATTGCAGCAAAAGGTGGTTCTGCAAAGTATTGACTCAGGGGCTGAATAATTACGCACACCCCACTTTTCACTTATTTATTTGTAAAAAAAATTTGGAATCATGTATGATTTTCCTTCCACTTCTCATGTGTACACCACTTTGTGTTGGTCTTTCACGTGGAATTCCAATAAAATTGATTCATGTTTGTGGCTGTAATGTGACAAAATGTGGAAAAGTTCAAGGTGGCCGAATACTTTTGCAAGCCACTGTACACTGACCCACATCTGTGGTCACCTCCTGGTCAGAGCTTTGGCCGTTAGAAGTCTTTCAAGAAAGTAGTCCCGGCTAGTTTCGGGGGCCAACAAACTGTGCCATTTTGCTTCAGAAAACTATATGCGTTTGAAAACATGATTCATTTGCATCACAAAAAAAACGCCGGCCAAAATTCGCAACTCACTATTACTCGGCACTTTTTTCTTTCCATTCCAATCAATCCGCGCTGCGGTCAGCATCAACTCTCGCGCTCCTCCCGTCAGCTGTTCCACTGTTAAATGCCGATAACATGTCTGATTATGAAACATCTGATGATGAAACACATTTTAGCACAATGCAAGATGGATCGAATGAAGAATAAACTTTTATTTAGCACAACACCAAAGGGATACCATTATGAACCGGAGTATATGGATGCTGAACTTCAGCAGATGGAGCTAGAACGGGCAGAGAGAGAGCTAGGGGAAATAGAAGTGCTCTAAGCTGAAGCTGAGCCCACATAATGTAGCCCATTTTGTTTATTATTAGTAGTGAATGCGATCAAATATTGCATAGCCTAATGATTAATACAACTTAAAGTTCCCTAATTCTGACATCAAAAATTGCACAACATGAGATCGTCCAGACTTACTCACCCTATCTACAGCTGTGTTCCAGCTCCATCTGCTGAAGTTGGTCATCCGCATACTCCAGTTCATAAAGGTATCGTTTTGGCGTTGTGCTAAAAAAAAAAGTTTCTTCTTCATCCGAGACATCTGGCATTGTGCTAAAATGAGTTTCATCTTCAGATGTTTCATGATCTGACATGTTATCAACATTCAACAATGGAACAGCTTACGGGAGGAGTGCAACAGTTAATGCTGGCCGCAGCACGAATTGATTGAAATGGAAAGAAAATAGTGCCGATTAATAGTGAGCTGTGAATTTTGGCCGGAATTTTTTGGAATGTAAATGAATCATGTTTTCAAACGCATATAGTTTTCTGAAGGAAACTGCACAGGTTGTTGGCCCCCGAAACTACTACGGACTACTTTCTTGAAAGACTTCTAACGGCCAAAGCTCTGACCAGGAGGCGACCACAGAAAAGTGTATATATATATATATATATATATATATATATATATATATATATATATATATATATATATATATATATATATATATATTATCAGTGTATATGCACTATACTGATGGTGAGGATGGGATACAACTTCATGTCTAAAAATACGAACTATCCCTTTAAGCAGAGAGACACAGACTTCCCGCTCCCCTGCCACTTGTTACAGCTCCTCAGGGGGAATCCTAAAGCCCAGGCCAGCCAAACAATATAGTGTGTCCTGGGTCTTCCTCTGGGTCACCTCCCGGTGGGATGTGCCCAAACACCTCACCAGGGAGGCGTCCAAGAGGCATCCTGACCAGATGCCCGAGCCACCTCAACTGGCTCTTCTCGATGTGGAGGAGCAGCGACTCTACTCTGAGGCCCCTCCGGGTTGAGTGAGCTTCTCACCCTATCTCCAAGTGAGAGCCGCCCCCCCCCTCGGAGGAAACTCATTTGAGCTGCTTGTATCCGTGATCTCGTTCTTTCAGTGACCACCCAGAGCTTGTGACTATAGATGAGGGTAGGAACGTAGATTGAAGGGTAAATTGAGAGCCTCGCCTTGCGGCTCAGCTCTCTCTTCACCACAACAGACCGGTATAGCGCCTCCATTATTGCAGTCGCATCCACCTATCGATCTCCCGCTCCATTTTTCCCTCACTTGTGAACAAGACCCCCAGATACTTAAATGCCTTCACTTGGGGCAGGACCTAAAAAAAATCAATATCAATATCAAAATATTGAAAGAAGTAATAAAAAGTATATTTACTAGATTGAAAACTTTAATGAAAACAGATATAACACAAGGGCATCGGTTAGGAGCTGCTTTTAATTTGTGAATTGTGAACACATTTGTATCAAATATTACATGGATTTTTAAAGTTAAACCACAAGTGGATCATTTTTAATTGAACATTACTGTCATAAATTATTATTTTACATTATGTCATACATTTTGCCTAATTTACAACTGTTGATTTAAAACTTTTCAGTGATATAATCATAACATTTTGTTCATTATTTTTATATCATCATATTCATTCTTCGGTTGCAGTTTTTTTTCCATACTTGATAAAAAGAAGAGGAATGCCAATATGTACAGTTTTCAGTTTGTGATTTTATTTATTACAAGTTATCCAAACCAATCTGGCCCTATGTAAAAAAGCTATCGACCCCTACACATTGTAAGAGCCAGGTTTAGGGGTCACTCTTGATGGCTGTTGCCATCAAGAGTGACCCCTAAACCCCTCATGAAAAAAAAAATAGCTCTCTCCTGCTCCTTTGCAACTTGCCTTGCAGGGCGGGCCTTCACCAGGTTAAATAATGTTATGGAATGTTACATAATAGTAGCTATAGCATTGTTCTGTATTAGTCCATATTCTACTTGTATACAGGGTTTTCTATGTTCAACCAGCAATATAAACAATGGTATTAGGTGGAAGCTGGCATTAATTCACTTTTATGACCACATCTAACAACATTTTTTGCACCCTTCTCTAATTTCCATTATAGTCCATCAAAGTAACCTAAAAAACTTTTGCTAAATATAAAGTTCCAAACTGTAAAGGAAATACTTTCAAGAATAATCTAGCATCAAACATGTCCTGAGATAGCATGGGTACTTTTACTAGCAGAGCAGTAATGTGTGGACAGATGTGAAGCCTAAAGGTAAAGTACTACAACATCTATGTAATCTTTTCACAATAAAGAGAGAGAACACCATCTAAAAAATAAAATCTTAAAATGAAATGTGTCCCATGATGTGGGGCTAATTAAAAATCCACCAATTTTACATCAACATAACATTAAATCTCAACAGTTATCTGTATGGTCTAGTAGAATAAACCCTGGAGTGACCAGGGAACCTGTGAAAACTGTTGATTTTATTCTGTAGTCTGTCACTAAGCGACCTGCTGTGATCAGCAGCAAAATAAAGAGATGATGAGACCTGCTGAATCAGTCACAACTTGGTGAAACATTTAAAACTCTCTGCTGAACCAGGATGAATATCTGTCAAATGTACTACCTAAAACAAACTTCACGGTGGTTTAATTTTGCTTTCCACAGTGCTGAATCAGAGGCCGCAGTAGACTATTCCTCATTTTGACTGACAGGCTCAAAGAAATCTCATCATAATTCATTTTTACCCATCAGTTTTTAAAATAGTAACATTCTAAATAGGATTTTTTTTTAAATTAATTTTAATTTATATTCCAGCCAAACGAGCTGAACAGAGAATCCACATCGTGTCATCACACATCAAGCTGTTGAATCTATGTAATTTTATTCCCACAGAGACAAAAATCACAGATTTTAGTGGCTCCAGGAACTTAATATAAACAATTAAATAAACGATAGCACTCACAGATTCCTCGGTTCGCATGGACCTGAAATTCACAGAGGTTATTGTCATGAAGTTTTGGACTGGGTCAGATCATCACTCACTGATGACTTCTCTTCGAGGGTTTCATTATGTTTTAGAGGCTGAATCCGTGCTCCGCTACCACACTGGAGACTGAATTACAAGCGGCACTTCAGTCGAAGCAAACATTTCTGCAAATGAAGTGAAGTGATCAGAAGTCGGGTAGACTCTCTGAACGAGCCGTTTCCTGACCCGCAAGCTATTGCTTCATGCCTGGATCATGCCTCACTTTGGCGCATGTGTTTGGCACGACAGCAGGCTCTTTGGAGCGCGCTTCAAAGCCCCCGTAACTCTTCAGCTCACGGATACCGACATGCCATGAGAAGATGCTCAGATGTTCTCATGGAAATCTTTTTTTATTTATTTTTTTTCTTTTTTTTTCTGTCAAGGACTGTGTCTACAAGTAGCAGTGACTCACACGCAGACACGGATGAAATGAGGTGGTTTATTACCAGGATGGTTAATGGTGCTGGTGATCCAGCAGAACGGGCTGAAAGACGAGACAGCAAGAGCAGACACACCATGGGATACGACAATGAACCGGCAGGGAAGGTGAGGAAGAGAGGAGTATAAGTAGCACAGAAGGGAAGGAGGCTCAGGTGAGACAGAAAGGACACAGCTGCAGACAATGATTAGACACACAGATGGGATGAGGAGAGTGAGTGGGTTGTGCAGCATGACATTTTCTGCACCTCTGCACTAAGTGGTCAGGGGTATGAATACTAATCCATCAAAAATGACAGACGGCCTTCAGAATTATCTGTCACCGTTCTAAAAAAACTGTCAAATAGCCTACAGAAAATATTTGGTTAATGTGACCCCTGGTGCTGATGTAGATGCTTTAAGAAAATAAAAACATCTGTTGTTCTTTTAAATCATTTTCAGCAGTTAACTTAAGTCAGCTGCTCATCTAAAACTTTAATTCCAAAACCTAGCAGCTGAGTTCTCGTGCAGACGAGCCCGTTGCCTCAGAGAGGTGGACCCGTCAGTGAGGAGAAATGTATGGAATGAAGCCACCTTTACTGATTTGTTCATGTGGTTTGCTTTTCAGGGCTACAGCCACATAAAAATGTGCGGATGTTAATGCTAACTAATGCTAACAGGACATTAACCATATGATATAAACAGTATATATTTTTTATTTTATGGATATTTTTCTAAATCTCAAGATATTGTCAAGGTGGCAATGTTCCACCTTTATGACCACATCTAACAAACATATTTAAGCTTATAGAACAACTGGTCAGATAAAAGACTTATTGGGTACACTCATTGATTGCTTCCCTTCTCCCAGAGATTGTCACTACTGAAACTAATTGGGAGCAGCAGCAGCTGACAGCCCCACCCAACAGCTTGTGTGAACGGTACCAATATGAGGAATGGGGAGGGGGGGAGATCATAATCTTTCAACAAATAAAACCAAATTGTTTTGCATGTCTAATTTGTATCATTTGTGTATTACTTTTATTGCACAATGCTATATTATTAAAAATATATCTATGTGTTCAATGATTTTTTGCGGGGGACAATTTCATGGAAGGGGGGGACATGTCCCCCCTGGGATCTCCGCCTATATATAACACTGCCACCACCATGTTTAACTGTAAGGGTGTTTTTATCTGAAGTGTGTTGGTTTTATGCCAGCTATAATTGGACATTTTCTGGCCTTCCATAAAGTTCCACTTTTGTCTCATCAGTCTAAAGAATATTTCCCTTAGAAGATCAATACAAGTCTTTTCTGGGAAATGTGAGACGGTTGTTTGTGTTGTTGTTGTTGCTCAGCAGTGGTTTTCTCTTTGGCTCTCTTCCATAGAACTGAACACTGACTTTAAGTGAGGCAAGTGATGCCTGCGGTGCCTCATGTACTGCTTCTTGTTACAATTCTTACTTTATTAATGTATTTATTTATATTAAAACTTTGACAATGATCCCTATAAATGGAGTAACATAGATAGCGTCCATAAAAACCTTTCCTATAAGTCTTTAAATAGAAAACCTTATATAAGACTGTATACCCTTGTCCAAATCTTACCTAAACTAACCTCTTAATCCTGCAGAAACTCCAGTCAATAAAATGAAATAAAAGGATTTTCTGTAGGTAAGGCAAGGCAACTTTATTTGTATAGCACACTTTCAACAACAATGCAATTCAAGGTGTAAAGAAAAACAGCAATAAACCAACAGTAATAGCATAAAACAAAACCAATAACAACAATAGCATTTTAATAGGTAAAAAAAACCTTTTATTATGTTATTATTATTGTGTTATGTTTTTTTTATATTTGTAATGCTAATTTGTAAAGGTAAATGTAAATTAACTTAATACATATCATTGATTAAAGTAATATATAAATAAACATTTGTTTTAGAATTTAAGGAAGTCTGTAATTGTTTAATTTATTGGTGAATTAATTCAAATTTAATGATTTATGGGCCTACAATAATAAGGAACAAGGGTTTTAATCTTTTTTGAACGAACCTTGCAGAAAATCTCAAGGACTGTGAATAAAGTATAACTAGCAAATATTTTGTGTAGGTCTTTATAGTCACAAATGCATGTACCCTAATGTCATTTCTCCCAAAAACATCTGCCCTCCAGAGCAGCTGCAGTCATGTGAAAGTTGGTGGAAATGCTGATGTTGAAAGAATCTATAGTTAAAAATTGATGTACAGTGAAAGTCTGAATCCTTTGTCGTTCTCATTTCTGGCCAATGTAACTCTGTTTCCATGGCAACCTCTCCTTGAGTATTCAGGATCGCAGCGATGCACTAAACTTAGATGTTTTTTGTTTCTATGGTATAGGAATCAATACACAGTTTCAGTAATGAATAAGGCAAATGTGTGATGCTTAATATAAAGTAAGATTGCTGCCTCAACAACATCACCTGTTATTTGGGACGATCTTGTTTGAATTATGAAAAGCACTCAGTGGCAGTGCTGTGGCATTAAAAGCTCACCAAAACAAGTGATACAGCGGATAAAGAATGAGATAAAGCCTTTATGAGCCCTGCTTTCTGTCTACAAGTAAAAAAGGCTGCACAACTAACAGTGTAACTTGTTGAAAAAACAAGTTAAAACACTCTCCTCTGTGGCAGAGTTTCACCATCACTTTCTACTGGATGCCAAATGAAAAAATATTTCACTCATTGTCACATGGCAACCTTTTTGTCCTGGAAATTGCAAAAGATAATTATGACTCACATTCTCTTATCAAGCTGGAAAACATAGGAGAATGAAAGAGCTCTGAATTGTTATCCCTGTACATTGTATAAATGGCAGAAGAGAACATAATCTCACCTCACCTTCATGATCACTGGTATGTGCTACATTTTACAAATGTGAGCTGACAGATCTTATCTTCACTTAAAGTAACAGCACTTGTAGCTTTGTGACATGGACCAAAGAATGTTATAACAGGACCATAAAAGAAAGGTGTAAAGAGAGTCAATTATATTAATAGGTAGGATGAAAACTGTATTAGAATATTTGGGGGTTAAAAAGTTAAATGCAGCAACTTATGTAATAAAGTTTTTTTTTTTCCTACAATTAAAAAGCAACAATTGGTAAATGTATTATATTTTCCTCCTAGCCAAGTAAGAAAATGACACAGGCAGTCATCTGTCTCCAGCAGTAACTAACTGCCTTGCAGCTAATGCATAGTTAACATTTAGTCGGTTGTTTTGGTCTTCTGAAAAGGTCTGGTTTATTACCAGCATGTTTGATTTCTTGAGCCATTATTATAATAGCAGAGGGTCTGATTGTATTCAGCAAAAAGGCAAAATATTATTGCAAGATTTAATGAGAGTTCAAAGTGACTTTACTTTACATTTTTAATTGGCATTTGAAAAATCTGTAGAAACAATCTTATTGCCGGGCACACAATGAAGGATGGAGTAAAGACAGATATTAGGCAGATATCAATTTCTTTAATATGAAGGTGTTATTTTTACTTACTAAACTGGCATATGACATTTTTTGCACAAAATCTTTCTTCTTCGGAGTTTGTTTTTCTTTACTCAGTTACTATTCCTGTTTAAAGAATAGACACAAGCAAATCTTGCATATCTAGAATTGTTGTCATTGTTTTCATTTACTGTATTTTTTAGCACAAAAAATTATCAATTCACCTTGTAGATTTAGATTTAAAATTGTTTTAATTCAATCGAGAAGTTTGTTTCTAAACAGATGAAAGAGGCATCTCTAAAAGGATAATTAAACAATGTAAGAGGAGTATCAATATTAATTATATCTATATAAATTATATCTATATCTCTCTATAACTATATTTTGATGATTTAGGGATGAACTTTTTATGGCCCCGTTACCATAACCCTAATATTTAGCTCTCTGCACCAGATTCTTAATTCGATTGAAGTCAGAACTCTTGTTGCAGCAATCCAAAGTTTCAATATTACGTACTAAAGAAACATGATTATGAAATTAAAAAGTTAGTCTAAACCTGAATCTGTCTGGGGTATGAATAGGTTTGGGCTTAGCGGTAGTTCATGGAGGTGTTCTATTCTTGTCTTATCCCATGGTCTCAGCTGTCTTCACTCAGCTCTTCTTCTGCTCGTTCTTTCATACTGAGACCCAGCAGCTCTGCTGCTGTGTTTTTTTAAAACATATTTTTTACAAGAGACTATCTAATGTTTTATTAACTTTTGTTTGGTTTGTAGCTGGTGCAGGTGTTATTTTCGTCATCTCCATGGATGAGACCACAGGGTCTCAACAATATCAAGACAGCTCTGCTTCTGTTCGTTCTTCCACAGTGTGAATCACAGACTTAGCGGCAGTGCTTTTTTTTTTTTTTCATGGTCCAGCTTGTGTTGCTTCCTTGTTGAGTCTTGTTTGTTCAGCCTCCAGATCTCCACTGCAAATTTATGAAAGGTTGTGAGGGAAATATTAACTGTGACATATTCCTGTTTTGATAGATTTAACCTATCACTTTCAGACAATTTTATTAGGCTGTAAAATTAACGTCCAATGCCAGAACATACTCTCGTGTTGGTAATTAAGTAAATGAGTTCTGATGTTAATGTGGAGGAGTTTATATGCTTCAATCACACTGTAGGCATGCTGTGTACCTAGTGATTATGTAGTACAATTTTTGCGCACAAACCTAACTACCTCAGCATCTTTTGTCGGTTTTCAACCTGTTTGCTCATGGTCGAGTTTTAAAGCAATACTATTGATATTATAAAACCCTGGTATGCAGTATTTCCGTGTTTCTACCAAGCCTTATAAAAAGGGTTAATGTCAGACATAATTAATGTAAATAATGGCAGTGGCAGCAAAACATCACGTAACTCTCCTACAGAGAGTTTAAGAGCTTCTCGGTTTATTAATCATTGTCATGTCAGATTTTATATGTGCATTTCGTCACATTGCTTTGGTGATGCGAATCTCAGAAAAATAATACAGGGCTTAAGTGCTGGAGTAAAGAGATTTGCTCTATGTAAATTGTTTTTTTAGTCCGTAAAGTCCATCAAGAAATATGCTGTTTGCTGATGCATTTAGTGGCCGAAGGAAGTGGGACTTTTTAGTTTGGGGGTATTTAATAAATAGTAAAAAAGGAAAAATAAGATTTTTTAGCATTTGTCCTGCTGATTACCAATTAGTGTCGTTAAAGGGAAAATTGGACAATGAATGACAAATGCACAACTACTACAGGGCCAGGTTGGTGTTTTCAGGTTTTTCCTTAATAGTTAAAATGCTCATTTGAAAACTGCATTTGATATTTACTCAAGTTGTCTTAGTTTGGTATTAAAATGTGTTTGATGATCTGAAACAGATGTGACAAAAACAGGAAAATCATAAGATATATTTACAGGGCTAACAGCTTTTCATAATGCTTTTTAAAATCAGATTAAAACATATCTTTTATTGAGGAAAACATCAAAATATCAGTTCTCAACAAATACTAAAATGAATACAGTTGAGAATGAACATGAGGATATCATGAGATATTAAAGATTGCCATTAATAATTTGACAAAAATATGCCAGAACACAAGAATACTGTGTGATACAGTACACCCCAAACTTAATTATCTTGAAGAAGCACAGTCACTGTTAGCAGCTGTCACCTGAAGTAATCCTCCCCTGTATTACCTCATCAATCTCTCACATCCTAGTGGAGAGTTATGGCCCAATCTTTACAACATTCCAGTTTATTGAGGTTGGATTTGTTTATTCACAGCTCTCTTAAGATCCAGCCCCAGAATTTTAATTAGGGCTCAGATTTTACCACTCAAATCTTTTAGTTTTTTTTTTTCAACCAACCATTCTGTCTTCAATCTGAAGATGTTTTGGCAATAATAAATAATTGCTAGTGGACCGATAAGCCTCAAATAAAACTTAATCCATGACTATAGGCAAATGTGACTGAAGTGGTGAGTGCAGCCCAGTTTAAAGTTGGTTACACATAGTGTTACCAGTTAATATCAGATATAAGTACATTCCTTAACTTGTGTCTACTTTATTAGATTTAGCTCAGGACAATAAGCTTAGGAAGAACCAAACCCTTCAGGGTATTAATATGTTCACAGTAATAAGCTGAAATTTGTTAAACAAAGGGATGAATCTATACTTTATTTGTCTTCTCCATTAATCTGCTTCTTAGAATCATTATAGATGTCATACGTACATAATGGAATAGATTTGTCACTAAGAAACAATCAGGACTGCATCAAAGATTTTCATCCATCAGTGTTCTGTACTTGTTTTAATCTTGTTTAAGTTATTAGGAAGCTGAAGTCTGTTTCAGAAGTAAGCAATAAGGTACAACTTTAAAGGGTTGGGAATCTTTAGGGATTTCAAAAGTTGATTCAATCACGAGTCAGATCACATTCTGAACAAATAAACAGCTGACCTTATTCATAACAAATACAAAATTAGCCCAAAATCTCTCTTTTCATCTGTAACTAAAACAATCCTTCTTGGTGATTTTCCAGCTCATCCATATGTAGGCCCATGTGACCCTGATTCACTACTCTTTTTTGGAGCACACAACATGCCATCAGCCACACATCAGAAAATGCATGGTTATGGTGACATGTGACTCTGTGGCAATAGCTGTCCATGAATCACATTTTAGAGCTGTCCTACCAGCTTTTAGTCATCCTGTACCTTTTTATGGTCTTGTTGTGGTTTAGAGGGATTGTCCTGATTGAGGTGGGATGTTGTGTTCCACAGCGCAAAAGCTCTGATTCATGACTATTCTCGATTGTTCCAAATCCTTGGCAGGAAAAGTTGCAATGAACTTTGCAATTCGCTTCACCTTTTCCAAGTCAGAGCGGAGACTTCACATTGCTTGCTTGTTGGTCCTCTGGCTGACAGAACATCAATGTTTGGGTGGAACACAATACTCTTCCTAATGTTTGTCGTGTTTCAAAATATTTCATTTTAGTTGTGCACAGCCTACGGATAGTTTGGGCTCTTTTGCAAGTAATTTTACTTTTGGTGCATGTGACTGTCGTGTGGTCAGCATAAACTGTTCAGATGTCTCACTTACATGCTTCAGAGCTGCACCTTTTGCATTCCTCATAGTCTGGGTAGCAAAATGACAGTGAGATAATCGAGTTTTGAGATGTGTTAATCAATATAGAATTTACCATGTCTGCATGCATCAAATAACAGATTTTATCCTGTACCCCTGCAGCTTAGACAGATAGCCAATCCACTATAGGGCAACACAGGGACACACATTCATCCATACCCTCACTTAACTCAACATCATATGTGTGTCTATGGAGGAAAACCTGACTACCCAAAGAAAACCACTCACATACTGGGAAAATTCATTTAAAATACATCTTTTTAATAATTAATACAAATTTTTCTTTTAATAATTTATGTCTTTTATTCTTCAAAATGTGCCAAATGTTTCCGTAGCCCCGGGACACATTCACTTTTTTTCTCATTTGATTCCAGGTTCAGATTTTAGCGGTTTAGGGAGAAAAAGAGCAAGTATCCATAAAAAGAAGAAAGGTCAAAAAATTTAATTTGGTATTTAAATTTACAACGTGACACTCATGTAATA
The DNA here is from genome assembly GCA_963556495.2 of Valencia hispanica. NCBI lineage: Eukaryota > Metazoa > Chordata > Actinopteri > Cyprinodontiformes > Valenciidae > Valencia > Valencia hispanica. Next base: position 24,130,660 of record OY747707.1, read on the forward strand.
TATAGATTCAGTATACATCAGAATTTATTTCAAGCATTTATTTCTGACACCTAGTGGCCCCCCCCCCCCCCCCCCCAGCCCATCCAGCCCAACCAACTTTTTCCATCAGGCATGGTTTGCATTAGCAGAGCTCATATCTAACAATCTGTGCACCTGTTATGCACTATATTGTCAGCTGTCACATCTGGATAAAAGTATTGTTGTTAAAGGTACTCACTGATTATGTGGAGGTATTTGTTCGTCAATGAGTTACAGCAGTCTTCCTAAACCGGTGTATTTACATTTATAACAAAAAGAATGCATAGTTTATCTCATACTGTAAGTTGGTGTAAGATCTTTTTTTTTTTTTTTTTTATTTACTTCTGAAAGACCCAACTTGCTGTGATTGATTGCTAGAATAATATTATTTAGGGAGTGGAAAGCAGATTTTTGTTCATTGTTTGACATACACAAAAGTAGATGAAGGTATGCAGGTTTTTTCATCATATTTGCTTTATGTGTATGTTGATAAGTAATATCTTATGGCCTGGATTTCATTATATTCATTATATTTCATTATTATTTCTACTTGTTCATGGGTATCGCTTTCGGGCATGAAAAAAATACTAATTTACATTTACAAGCTCTTTGCATTTTCAGAATACAGTGACACTCTGAACGATTATTGTCCGCTTTCAAGTCAGGAAATTAGTTTTATTTAGAAAATAAACCTAATATCAAAGTAAGAAAACATTTATGAACTCAAAATAAAAAGTTTATCAAGATGAGGCTGAAAACACCTATCCTTTTCTCATGATTAAATTGTTTTTAAGGTAAAAGCTAATTATTTCAATGGTAATGTATTCAAATTCCTGTGCTTAAGTCCCACAACTTGTTTGACTTTTTCTTTTTGCTTGCACCCAACTGATTTGATTGGAAATGAACCAAATAGACCAACTTATCAGTTTTTTTTAGTTACAGGTCTTTGCGTCTTTGGAATACCTTCTCACCAAATTAAAGATCAGATCAGTTTGAGTAATTGAGAAAATGGTCATCATTACAAATATTTTGACTCAATGCACGGAATTACTCAAAAGGAACTAATGTGATGAATGATGCCTCTGTTCCATTATTTTTCCACTGCCCACCGCCTATGTTTTCTCAGAGAATATTTCACATGCTGCTGCGTTTGTCAGCAGACTTTGGTCTCATAAATTAATGCAGAGGAAATAGCTTTAGAGCTCTTGGTGATGGATTTTATTGTTAAGGAATGTATTTCCATGACTAAACTGTGAAGTTTTGTTTCAAAGATTGACTGAGTTCCTCTTAGAGGTTTGTCCTCTTAGAGGTCTGTCAACCTCATAACTAGCATTAGAATGTTGGACTTTTAATAATTTGTGCAAAGATAATACAACGTACAACTCCAATATTGTCTATCAAAGCAAGAATTGGGTGATCAATTTTGACTATATTGTGAAATTTTTTTAATCCACACAGGGTCCAAAATATGCGTACAGGCTCAAATACATACATCCCAACTAATATTTTGTTAAATGTCTCTGAGCAAGTTGCAGAGAAATCACGCAGTTTTTTTAGCAATTAAAATGTGTTAATTATAGCCCATGGATTTTCAATAGAGTTGAGGTTGGGGCCATTCTAGAAGCTTAATGTCAGCCTAATTTTTTCCAGAACAAGTTAAGATGTGTGTTTTGGAACATTGTTTTTCTGGAAGAGTTGTATCCATGTTTCCACCATCTGACCTTCAGATGAAAAATGTTGTTTAGCATGTTCAACAACAGCTAGGAACCACCCAAACTCAAGCCTCCAATAAACTGCAAGATACTGGAACAGCAGTCTCACTGTCCAAGGAGAAGGGATTTTGATATAAGTATGGACTTAGAGGCTGTTAATCAAGAAAGAAGCCCCTGCTTCAACGACAACTTCAAATTAAATATTTGCTGCCGCCCACATGAACAAGTTTGATATTTTCTAGTAAAACATTTCAGGAATGATACTGTGCTATTTTGCTACAATGACCAGAAGTATATTTGTAAGAGTCAAAGTGAGGGTCTGAAACCTAAGAACAGTGAACTCACTGTCAGCATCATGCCGTGGGTCTGTTTTGCTACCACTGGTACTTGTGCTTTGCACAAGGTGGGTGAGATTATGAAGGAAAACTACATCCACATCTATCCAAACAGCTAGATGGTTGAAACTTGGAGAGAAGTAGATGTTCCAACTAGACAAATATCCCAAAAAACACATCAAAATGGATGTTGGAATACATAAAGAGGGGTAAAATTAGGCTTCTGAAAAAGCACTTAAGAACCAGAAATGTCTAGTCTGAATTGTGCCAGAATCTTTCCGATAACTACAAAAAGTGTGCAAAATATAACCAACCATTACAAGACTGTGTGTGTGTAAAATAATTACATTTGTATATATAATTTTAAGCATGTGTGGAAACTCAGCCAATTGAAACCAATCATTTACTGTAAAATTATTTTGCTTTGAAAAGTCTGGTTGTAAAAGAAAAGTAACCTTTAAATTAATGTGATGTTCATGTTGGGGGTCAGGGTATTTGAAGATCTGACCAAAAGGTTCTGAAGCTTTGATGAAAAGCAAGCAGAATTTAGAGTAGAAGCCATTGTCAAAGGGTTAAGAAAAATGAGTGAAAACTAACTCTCCCAAACTGTTTTCCAACTCAGGCTTCATTGTGCAACGATTCATAAGCAAAAACCCCAGAATGACATTTCTGGAGTTTGCTGTCAGCATCTCATGTTGCTGCCGCCACTGCTTCAGGGCTCAAAAGACAGCCATATCAGGGATGTCAAAGGCAGAATTTCACGCCAGTGGAAGGGAGCCGGTCGGTGTCTCAGTGGGCCCTGTTGAGTGTCAGTGTGTACAGGAGCAGGTGCTTGAACACGGGTAGGCTGGCAGCCAGTGGCACACCCGCGCTCATCCTTATATGAAATATCTGCTGCTGTGCAGCTCAGCAAACAACTGATCATTGATGGGGTAATATTAAAAAGTGCCTTGCAAATATATTCACATTCCATTAACATTTTCAAAGTTTTTGACATTGCAACCAAAGCACAATTTATTTTACTGAGCTTTTTTGACAGACCAAATTTTTGCATAACTGTAAAGGAAAATGATACATGCTTTTGACGTTTTTGTACAAATATAAATCTGAAAAGTGTGTATTATATACACATGCATTTAGCCCCCTTTACTCTTATACCCATAAATACAATTTTATGCAACTAACTGCTTTTAAAATCACCTAATTAGTAAATATAGTGTTCCTGTGCATACTTTTAGCTCATTATGAATCACACTTTTTTTGAAGGTCTTAGAGGTTTCTCAGGGAACATTAGTGAACAAACAGCATCACAAGGAACACAGCAGACAGGTCAGCTACACAGTTATGGAGAATTTTGAATCTTAGTTAGGCTATAAAATGGTATCCCAAGCTTTAAAATAATAGTAATACAGTCCTACTTTTTGAAAGCTTCAACACCAAGCCAGAAGCAATCTATTGAGTAGCGACACCGATTCTTAAGTTCCCAAAATAAACTGTATCTGCCAGTAATAGACGTTTACGTTTCTGCAGCTAAGAAACTAATCAACAACTATTTCCTTGTTTCAAAAACATTCCTGTGTGATTGCCAGAGAGTAGTATTAAGCATCAACATGAATAACTTAAGACCCTCCTCCTTTCAGATTAGAGACATTTCAGCCAACAGAGATAAACAAGCTGATCAGTTATTTCCCAAAGGACTGGTTTTCAGTGAAGAACAAAAAGAGGTTTGACTACACATTAGTTTGTCCCTGAAAATTTCAACAGCGTTTTGGATTATCATGTTGGCATTGCAGTCTTAAAAAAAACCCTCTGCAAGCTCTGAAGTGTTTTTAAATTCACTCATCAGCAATGAAAAACAGTGAGCATAAAGTGTATCATCAGCATACACCTTTGATCTTTTTGAGAGATTTGGCTTTTATACAAATGTGTGGTGTATGAACATTACTGTTGCAGTTAAATTCATGAAACACATTAAATAAATCCTGTTTTGGAATGTTTTCCAGCACATGTTATCATTGCTAAGCATTTTTTTTTAGGGTTTATAGGGATGTAGTTTCCTTTGTGATTCAGTTCTCTTAATATTCATTAAGTTACTTGTGCTTGTGTTTTCTGTGAGTTTTCCACTGGCTTTTATGTGACCTGTTTGCTGACACAGCACTGCTGTAAAACAGGCAAATACATTCCACTTACTGAGCTCACTAAAAATATGGATGTTGAGGAGGGATTTTCTACCCTGGGATGTGTTGAACATGAAACACTACATTATGTTTCATAAGGAAAATGATGAGTAAACCTAATGTACTCTTCTTTTTTTGTGCTTACATTGCATATTGATTTAAGTTGTTTGCAATTCACTTCCTTTTCATGTACTGCCTTGCAGCAGTACATAAAATATCCCAGGTACATACACATCCTTAAATTATTTTCATGACAGGTGGCAGAGCTGGTTGCAGTCACATGTATTTATTTATTATTTAGGTTTATATATATATATATATATATATATATATATATATATATATATATATATATATATATATATATATATATATATATATATATATATGTGTGTATATATATATATATATGTATATATATATGTGTGTGTGTGTGTGTGTGTGTGTGTGTGTAGATAACTGCAACTGTAGAGTACAAAAGTAGATTACAAAATTATCTACAGATAAAGATGAGAAAACTCCAACATTAATTTGTACTCAGCCCTCAATAAGTAGGGGGGGGGGGGAGCAAATGCCTTCATAAGATAATTGAATCAAGTTCACCTGTTTATGATCATACCAGCAACAATATTTATACACCTGTTCTTTGTAGCCTTAGAAGGATATGAGGTTGATATCACACTGTTTCATATCTTGCTATGTATGCTGGCATTTTCAAGCACATATTACTAGGGTCTAAAGGTAAGGAAATTATCTGGATATGTGTGGAACACTATGCCTTGTCAATTATAAGTGTCAAAGTATGTGCATTGCTTTAGTGGATATAAAGTGGGATTTCATTAATTCATTCTGTGTTCTGATGCATTAGAATAGGTACATTATTTTTTACCAGTACCATTCTTGTTTTATTTTTTTACATTTAAAGATTAAACAAGGATCTGTAGGGGTCATTTTAATAGTCTATACATGCCTCAAGTGGTCAAATAATTATTGGCTGAATTATTCAGAAACTTAGTCATGCAATCACATTCAATTACAAGCATGTATCATGTCGAGGGGAGGGAATAGTCTGCAAGGTGAGATGAAGAAATGTTATCATGAGGTCGTTGCTGTGAAATCGGAGTTGCGGTTGAGTAGACTCTGTAGCAGTGGAGAACATGTGCAGGATACACACTATGTGTGAAAGCTTTCTCACTGATACTGTAGAATGTTTCAATGTTCTAAAACTTTGTGCCTGTCTGGCTTATCTGATGATCAAATCACATTTGCTACTGTGTCCTTGACTGTTGTGTCTAACTTTGCAATGAAATTTAAATAAGATATTGAATTGTGTGAAGAGGGTATTATAGAACATTAGTGAACAAACAGTGTCATAAAGACCAAGGAACACATCAGACAGCTCTGGAATAAAATGTATGAAATGTTTAGTTTAAAGCAATACCCTATCCTACCAAGTGGCCCTTCTGTTAGCATTAGCACAGAATGACAGAGTCTTGGTGGGCGGGGCCCAAGGCATGCGCCTCTATTGTCAAATGAGTCTCCAACGTCCGCATCTGATGTAACATTGACAGACATGCATTTGCGCACCACAAATTGCCCAAATTCCAATATTATGTATGAAATGTAATTAGATTTAGGCCTAATTATATTGTGTGTTGAACAATAATCTGTTTACAAATTACAGACCTAATAAAATATTTGATCATCCATCCACACATCCATCCGTCCTCATTACTTCTCTAGCTTCACCACAACAGTAATGGTTCAGTTATCGGCTACTGTTATGGCGACTTTAATGGCATTTAATTTTGATCCGGAATCTGATCCGGACGGCGAGGCATCTGAGGAGGAACCAGAAAGGTAGAGCACGTCTTACACAGGTGATCCAGACAGACGTGCTGTGTATGGAGGGGAGGGGCTGTGTGTGTGTGTGTGTGTGTAGGTGTGTGTGTGTGTGTGCGAGTGAGTGAGATGTGAGTGACAGAGATAAAAGAGAGCAGGGAATGAATGCGCTGCGTGTTTTAAATAGCGTAAAAAAGAAAAACGGAAGGCAATATGTGACGGTTGGTGTTGATTTTTTTATTTTTTTGGGGTCGGTGTTGAATCTGTGGCGGTCGGAGTTTAATCTGTGGCGCACCGCCACAGATTCGTCTTTGTGGGAAACACTGGTATAAAACAGCTGAAGGACATTATTGCGGAAAAATAGGCTACTTACTTGCATAGGGATATTTGCTGGTTCACGGAGAGTTGGTATTGATCCTGGTAAAAGTTTAAGACGATCTGCAAATCCACTTCTGTATTGTCCCAAGTTAATAAAACATTCGTCAGAGAAAAGTTTGCCACAAACGACCAGGCGCTTCAGGAGTCGGTCGGGTACATTCCCTGCATAAATAAAGTCCATCCACAAGCTTTTCAGTGGCTCAGAAGTGGGGAGGACAGTGTCGATGCGGTCTGAACTCCATGCTGTCGGTTTGCTGTTTGACTTTTACCGTAGCTCTCGTTGTTTAGGTTGTAATACGCGCAGTGGGGGGAGGGACTTGGAGAGTGTAGTTCAGAGAAGGGGGTAATTGGCTGGAACTCAATGACGTCATATGCCGAAACGTGTCGTCATATGCCAAACTACAAAGCAGCCCATTTCTGAGTGCTAATCTCACTATGTAGGCAGACATACGCGGGGACAAAGGAAACACTAATCAGTAATTTTAACCCCTTAGGCAGTGTTTCTCAAACTATGGGGCGAGCCCCACTAGTGGGGCACAGAGGTATTGCAGGTGGGGCGTGACATCAATGGGATTTAAAAAGTTTTTCCCCCCTAGATTCTGTCGTTGTAAATGTTTCACTGCACTGTAAATTAAATCAACCAGCTCCCCCCTCTCAAAAAATTAAACACACTCAAATAAATTAGCAATTGTGATCATCATTGTAAACAGAACCGGGACCTGGAACATCAGGCTGGGAGTTTGACGTTGGAATATATCGCAGCAGAACAAAACAAGCTGAAGTAGCCGCATTATCAGTGATTCCATCTACAAAATTAACAAATATCTAAAAAGATCAGGGAACGTTTCAGAGTAAGAGAAGTCACACGGTCAACCACGGAGGAAATACAGGGATGAGTATCTTGCTCTTTATTTATTTTATTATTTATTATTTGTATTTTGTACTTTTGAAAGCTTTGTAAATTTGATAAAACTACAACTTTTATTTTCTCCAACTGTGAGCTGAAGTTCTACATGTATCAACTACTGACAGCATATATTTCGGAGCCAGTTTTTTACCAGTGCGCAACCCCTTTTTCCAACTAATTTATACCCTTAAAAACTTGTAGACTAACTCGGCTATTTAAATAAATAAAACACTTAAAAAAATCAGGCGTGGTCACCATTTTGTTGGGGCGATAAAAGCATGGGGGGCTTGTGTATGCTCCTTTGTCCAAAGTGGGGAATGATAAAAAAACGTTTCAGAAACACTGCCCTTAGGGGACATAGGCAGGCTGGGGAAACTAACAAATATGACCAAAAAACTAAAAAAATGCAAATTTCATGCCAGGGGCACTTTAACCCCTTTGCGTTTTTATGTCCCGTTGGCAGTGTGTTACATACATCTGATTCAAATCTGTCTTTTTTGAGACCCATTCTTTGCACATATTCACATTATACATCATTTGAAAGCTGAGATTCTTTCAGGGGCGGGCTAGGCAGAGAGAGGTTCTGGAGTTTTCCTGAATGGCTGGTCCGTTTTAGATCGGTGGCCAGAACATTTGTTTTTGTGCTCCCAAAGCAGCCTCGGTTGAGCCACTGTCATGATCCTGCTGTGTGTATCCTTGTGTACGTGAGTGAGGCATCTTCATTTGTAGAAGATCTTTGTAAGCGCTACTTATCCAGCTGCAGCTGCGAGTTTTTTGCTGCTGCGCTAAATTCTGTTGTCAATTATTTTGATATTGTTTGCTAGCTGCAACCAGCCGTCAGTAGCTCTCGCCTAACCTCACAGTACTTCTAAATATAGGTCCCCTCGGTGCCAGAAAGTTTGAGATTCATCCATCCACCCATTATCTGTTCCCCTCTATCCTATGCTAATCAATGATGCAATCCTAACTGTAAACACAGTACACGTTTTTGTCAAACCTTTCAGAAAGCAAATAAATTACAACTTACTGTTTGAAGCCACATTTTAAAACTCAGGTAGGAGTCATCTTGAACAAAAAACGGTGTCCAGTTAATGTCCAGTTAATGTCCTCCTTTAAAATAGTTAGCCACAACAAGTCTTATGTCCAAAATCCAACATCATCTGCTACTCGAAACCTTGATAATTCCCTTCCTTGTGTGTATTTCTCACTAAGTTTCATCCAAACTACTGTTAGCATGCAAATTAGCCTAACAATAACACTGCACACTTCTTCTTTTCTTCTCTTTGTTTATAAATGGCCTGCAAACAACAAATTAGTGCATTACCACCACCAACTCACATGGAGTGTGGACCAGAGTCAAAAGATTGCATGGTAAGAACTTAGGTTAGAACTCTATCTTGGGGCGGGCCGATATGTCAATGGGTGGGCCTGGGTGGGCCTGGCAGGGCCCGCCCATGGCGCCGGGCCTGCCCTGACTAACTATTCTCTGATTAATGTAGAGGAACATCAATCATAAAAGCAGCCAAGAGGCCCATAGTAACTTTAGACGAACTGCAGAGATGTACAGCTCAGTTTGGGGAATCTGTTAACTAAACAACTATGTACTAGTCAGCACAAAACTGTCCCTTATGAAAGAAGAAGGAAAAAAGTGTTTGTTGCCAAGGATATAAAAATCCCATTTGAAGTTTAGTACATGCCATGTAATGCTTACAGCAAATGTATGGTCACGTGAGACCAAAATTGAATGTTTTAGACCCCATGGAAAATTCTCTGTAGCTATGTGTGGCAAAAAAAACAAAAAAACAATACATCACTCTGAACACATCGTTTGCGAAAAACATGGTTGTAGGAGCATTGTGTTGGGGGATGCTTTTCCCCACCAAGGATGGGGAAGTTGGGAAGAGTTGATGGGAGTGTGGCCGGAACTAAATTCGGAGCAAACCTGGAAGTAAACTTGTTAGAGGCTGCAAATGACTTGAGACTGGGGTGGAAATTCAGTTTCCATCAGGACAATATCCCTTACCATTTATCCACTGTGGCTACAGCTAGAATGGAATGGTTACGATCAAAAGGTTTTCTTTTCTTCGGATGGTCTACTCAGTTAAAGTACAGACACTTTCCACCCTATCCGCCTGGGCCTAAGAAATGTTCTTTTCATCCAGAAGACTGGGCAAAACGTTTAAGAAATACCTAAAAAAAAAACCTTGCAGCTCTACTTGCTGTAAAAGGTGCTTTTACTTTAAGCATTTCTTTTTTAATCTATGAGATAAAATCCCAATAAGATAAACGGACATTTGAGGTTGTAATGTGATAAAAGTTCAATTCTCAATTTTTTTAAAGTTCCTTTGTGCATCTTGTCTTTGTGTTTTGTGATAAATTAATTAATTGATTATTCTTGTAGTTTAGTTAAATGAAAACACTGATATGTGTTGTGCAGTGCGAGAACTTATTTAGACATACAATACTATCATCATGGTTTCAATTAAGTTGTTTTGAAACACATGCACAGGAAAAATAAAATTGAGGATAATAATTACTTTAATGTAGACTCTGTCTAGGAGTAAAGCCAGTCTACATAATTAATTGGACACATTTGTTGCCACTGATTAGTAAAGCAGCCAATGTCATGGCTCGATCTATGTTTTATCACTAGAAGCAGTAATTGAAATGAAAACCGAGAGCTTTCTGTTGCTCCACAGGTCTGACTTATTCATATGAGTAAGAGGCTCTGGCTCCGGTGGCCCAAGGTTTTCTCAGAGTTTCAGTAAACACAGACGAAACTGAACCCTTCAACTCAGGCAGTTCTGAAAGACCTGAGAAACTGACCATAATTCATTCAGTCATTACTGCGAGAGCGTGTCCTCTCTGCCTCAGTGTTGTGTTTCCTTGCCTCGGCCCTGTGGGTCAAAGGGTTAAACTGGGTTCAGTGGGGAAGTTAAGAGCTGCAACGGACGTGCGAACAGAAGTTTCCAATTAAATCTAATGTGCTCAAGGTGAAAGCTCATGAGCTGAATCTCTGTCCCTACTGAGCTTTGCCTGCTCTGCTGAGGCTAAACGTCACATGAGCCTTATGGTACTCTTGTTCTAGTGTATTTCATCCAGTTGCTTCCTTTGCCTTTTTAGACAATGCATTTATTAGGTATCTGTTTAAACATTAGGACGAGAAACATGGATAATGTTTTTAGTGTCAGAAACAGTAAGGACCATACATAGAGTATAGATCTAAAGAAAAATGTTTGGTATAGGTGTAGTTAAAGACACCGCTTACACTTTTATTTAAGTTCTCTGTATATTACATTTCTTTACACCTAAAATAGTGCATAAATATGACATGTTTTTGCCTAGTGGAATTTACTTGTTTGGTTGTATGTTTTATAGCCAAGCAGGGGACATTTTCTGAACTCTCCCAACATGCATGGGTAAGAATACAAGATACCCGAATTACAGAACCGAAGCACTACAGTCTGTTTTTGATAATACATGCTTCAAAATCTAATTTTGGAAAGTGCTGTGAGACATCTAACTCTACTCCACTCTTTTCTACATTCAATTTGTATTTATGATGGTTGTATTTGTACAGATAACTAACTTGAAGAGAGTCTATTTTATTAATTCAGAGCTTTCCTAATAGCATATACAACAAACTAGCTCAGACTACTGCAGTGATTATGCTATTTGACTTTTCCCTGCGCCATTGTGAACATGAGCTCCCTTTTATACTGCTACCTAAGATTTATGACACTCGGTGAAGTTCTGCATTTAAAACAGTTGACATCATAGCAAACATATACAACCCTAACTACATATATTACCCTTATAAGCAGTGCTTTTATGGATTGCTGAGGTAAACAATTAGATATTTTCAATTGACAATAATTAATAGTCACAATATGTAATGAACATTTTAATCATAAATCCAGATTAAGTAAGTAAATGTTCATTATTTACCACATTTAAAAGATAACTTTGCCATGTTCACTGATTAATAAGAAATTCTAATCATTTATTTTTGCTTTCCCTGAGTAACTAATCTGGTAAATCCCCTACAAGTTGTTTTTTCAGTTTCACTGGATAATTTCTTTATATCAGATTCTAAAACCAGCATTATTGGATTTCACTTTTATGACGCTTGCTGATAGTGTGTGGTACATGCAGTTCATTTGCAATTTACAGAAGCAGAACCATGGAATCGTATAAAATTTTGTGCAATCTGTTACGCCACTTGCGCAGTGAATAATAGCTAAACACATCATCTTGTTTTACTTAGTGTCAAAGAGGTGATAATTGGTCCAACTTATGGTTTGAATCCTCTGTGTTGTGTTGCACTATATTGTGTATAATGTGTTGAATTTTCAATTTAATTCTGCTCATTTCTAATGTGCAAAATCCCTTCCACAAAATCACCAAGAAGACAGGTCAGCACCTTTCGCTCTTTAAACATGATTTTTCATAAGCTTTATAAGATTTGTTGTGAGGCTAATTTTGTGTGTACTTGCTTTTGCTCACACATTGTAATTAGAAGCAGTGAACTTAACATTGCTAATTTTAGAAAAACAAACAAAGTAATCTACAGAGTGTACATGCAATAATTGTGCTCAGGATGAAGATAATGGGCACTGCAGCAAAGCAGCTATGACATCCTGGATTCATTATCCTTTTTAGATGAACTGTGCCAGCTACCCAAAGGGGGTGCACAGTAATTGTGTCTTTAGGGATTTGTCAGGTCCCTTTTGGATGGCAATAAATCACTAGCAGAGGAGGCGTGGTGGGAGACAAGGGGATGAACTTGTGTGACCAAAGTGGTAAGAACTTCGTTTTGCACGGAATCTGCTTTGAGTTAGAAGCATCTGTCTGGCCCTCACCTGTCCATTACAGCCTGAGAGGGAAGTCTCTATGGTAATTTATAACTCAGAGTAGAGACCTCAACATTTACAGTGCCTTACAAAAGTATTCACACCAACGTTTAAACAATTGCCCTGTTATAACCCCAAACTCTGATTTTCAATTTCTTTTTTCTTTTCTTTTTTTTTTTACAAATAAGTATTTGACAAGTGTGGAAGGAATTTGTATTCACCACCACAAAGTAAATGCTCTGTAAAATCACTTCTTGCTGTAATTAGTGGAGCAAGTCCTTTGTGGTCTCTCTCAAACAGCCTTGTACATCTAAACGCTGACATTTTTGCTAATCTTTCCTCGCAAAACACCTCAAGCTCATCCAGATCGAATGGGAAAATTTCAGTAAACATAAATTTTTAATTGTTTTACATTTAGGTTTAGACTTTGACTAGACCATTTTAACACATGAGTAGTTAGGTCAAAAATTATTCTTAACACTGTGAGATTTAGATTCAACACAGAAGTTTGTTTCTTGTTGGAAACACGGGGATCTTGCTATAGGTCTTTAACTAACTCCTTTATTGATATTTCAGCAATCCATGCTATCGTTGCTGACAAGCTTTTTGCATGTTTCCTGCTGGTATTTATAAACATTTAGCATTTGTTCCAAATTTTTGCGACTTAAAAAACCTTCTTTCCATCACTCTAAACTTTAGCTCCCTTCTCTAGCAGATTCAAGATTCTGGCTGGGCCGCGCGAAAACGTTTATACTACTTCAAGTCAGAAACCTGTGATGAAGCTAAAAGAAAACCTAAACCATCCAAGGGTATAAATTTTGGCTTTACTGTTTGCTTTTATCCATGCAACTGTTGCTTTGGATATATACACATATACTCTTAAATCAGTTCTTTTGTTTCATTTTGTGTATCTGCTCTGTCTTCTCAAACCCCCAGTCGGTCGCAGCAGATGGCTGCTCATACTGAACCAGGTTCTGCTGGAGGTTTCTTCCTGGTAAAGGGGAGTTTTATCTCTCCACCATCGTATCATGCTTGCTTAGTACGAGGGATTGCTGTGAGGTCAAAGACCCAATGTAGGCAACTGTCTACTGTTGCTACATGTTTGTCCAGGAGGAGTGAATGGTGCAAGTCAATGACTCTATGCAGTCTGCTGGGTTTCCTTAGATAGAAAACTTCAAAACTGTTTGGAAGGTATGGGTGATTGAATTTAAATTACCTGTAAAGTGCCTTGAGATGACACAAGATAAACTGAATGGAATTGAATATACTAAGGGTCATTGTCCCGCTGGAAGGTTTACTACCGCCCCACCTTCCAGTCCTCAAGTTTTCCAAGATTTCCAGGATAGGCCCGTATTTAGCTTGATACATTTTCCTATATTATGGCATTTTTTCTTAACAATGGCCATGGATCTCTGCTGCTCATACAGAGTTATCATGCATGTATTGGCAGCTTTCTGATAAGTACTTTCCTTGCTTGTCAGCTTGTCAGTTTAGGTGGACAGCCATGTCTTGATAGGTCTGCAGTTGTGCCCATTAATTAAATGATACATTATTTACTAATTAGATTACTTCTGAAGACAACTAGATGCTCTGGATTTTATTTAGTGATAAAATATAAAGATGGCTACACTGCTATACATTTTTGCCTGTGGAAAATAAAATGTCAAAGCCCTAGATAATTTTTTATCCTGTTCAAATTATGCACTACTTTTAATTGGTCAGATACAATTGCAATAAAATTCACTGAAGTTTGTTGTTACTGCACTTTACAGAACTCCAATCAGATATTCGTGTTACATGACAACAACTGGGATAGCATTGTGCTCTGCTTGTTGAAGAGGTTATCATGTGTTGTATTCTGACAGCATTGTTTGGTAGAAACTGTGATGGTCCCTCAAAGTGCAGGTGAATTAATCCTGGGGCCTAAGCACAGAATCATGTGAACATGTTATTCTAAAGACTGGCTCCTCTGGGATGTCTCCACTCTATTTTTGTCTCTCAGACAGGCTTCAGTTTACCAGAATAATACACTGTCTAGTAGAAGTAACAAAATTAAGAAAACATAATAGGGATGCTTTCTCAACAGTGAGCTTCTCTCTCCTAAAGTACCATGCAAGTATGAGACCACTTAAGGCTTAAAAATCCCTTCTTTTGTCTGCTCACTTCCAGCTGTAACTCCTCTTCATGACTTACTGTAAGGAGATGTAATAACTGCGATCAATATGAGATTATAGCTATTATTCATTCACTCCGTTTAAAAAAAGAAAGAAATTATCCTATCATATCTGGTATCAGTATATAATAAGGAAAGCAATCTTTCCCAGTCCAGGTTGACACAGTCTGTGTGTTTCTTTCCCCTATTGGACCAATAATTGGCTGTTTAGCCTAAAGGAAATCCATTGATTGACATTTTTTTGCTCAAGAGCTTCCCTTAATGGCAGCATTCAGCTCTGCCTTCACTTGCTAATATGTCCTCTCCCGGCTGTGTTAATGGCCCGCAGCCATATGCTCCTTTTGCCTGCCCGACTCCCCACCTTGTGTGGAGATGGTTGGCAGCCCTGCTCCTGTTCCCTTTCCCTCCTTTGCTTTCCAACAGCTTCCACACTCAAGCAATTGCCTCAGCATCCATGCTCTCCCCTCCCCCACGTCAGCACTCTTCCCCCTGCCCTTTCTCCCCCCTCTATCATCCTTTCTTGTTCTAACTGCTCAGCTTATGCTGTATGGGAGGAAATAAAATCGCAGACCAGCAAAAAACTGTAATCCAGCCTTGCAGAAGACAGAGTTTAAAGAGGGGAGGGGATTTATTTTCATCCTTGAGAAGTCAAACTGTGAAAAACGGGTCACTGCCTGCTTCTGGACTTTTTTAAAATCACTTGATGGTGGTCACCATAGAAACTGATGATCAGAACATGTGGCCATGATAACAAAATCTAATGTAGCCTATTTGTTGTAACCTTTATTTAGGTGGACTTAATACTGGTACTAATCTGATGTTTTTTTAGAAAGGTAATAAATTATGTCAAAATTTGGATTTGAAAAGCCTCAAAAGTTGGATTTGTGGGTCAATGTAGGGATGTAGTGATCACCTGTGTTTTGTTTGGCCATCCAACAACAAGATTTAATATGTAAATAAGACTCAGTGATAATATTTGACAAGAACAGTAAAATGGTGAGATACATAATTTCAATCTGAAGTATTTGATTAGTCAGCAACAGGATCACTACACTGAGTTCTTTCACTATTATCTGTCCATCCGTCCACAATCTTCCGCTTATCCACGGGGGCAGCAACTTAAGCAGAGAGACCCAGACTTCTCTCTCCCCAGCGACTTGGGCCAGCTCCTCAAGCGGAACCCCAAGGCGTTCTCAGGCCAGCCAAGAAACATAGTCCCTCCAAAATGTCCTGGGTCTTCCTCTGGGTCTCTTCCTGGTGGGATCTGCCTGGAACACCTCACCAGGCAGGCGTCCAGGAGGCATTCTGACCAGATGCCCGAGCCACCTCAAGTGGCTCGTTTTGATGTCGTGGAGCAGCGGCTCTACTCTGAGCCCCTCCCAGATGACTTCAGCTTCTCACCCTATCGCTAAGGTAGAAGAAAGTAGATCAAACGGTGAATCGAGAGCTTTGCCTTTCGGCTCAGTATCTCTTCACCATGACAGACCGGTACAGCGCCCGCATTACTGCAGATGCTGCTCCAATCCACCCATCAATCTCCCGTTCCATTTTTCCCTCATTCGTGAACAAGACCCCCAGATATTTAAACTCCTCCACTTGGGGAAGGACCTCTACCCTTTTCTGGATCACATTTGGAGGTGCTCATTACCATGCCAGCTGCTTCACACTCGGCTGCAAACTGCTCCAGCGAAGGCTGTACATCACGTTTTGATGAAACCAGCAGGACCACGTCATCTGCAAAAAGCAGAGACCCGGTCCTGAATACACCAAAACAGATCCCCTCAACACCTTGGCTGTGCCTAAAAATCCTGTCCATAAAGGTTATGAACCGAATCGGTGACAAACGGCAACCTTGGCGAAGTCCACCTCTCACCGGATACGAGTCCAACTTACTAACAATGCGAACCAAGCTCACTATTATTGATTTGGAAAAGAATGGTCCAGGGTGTACCCTGCCTCTTGCCCAATGAATGCTGGAGATAGGCACCAGCCCCCCCGCAACCCTGCCCTGGATAGACAGTTATAGATAATGGATGGATGGATGGATGGATGGATGGATGGATGGATGGATGGATGGATGGATGGATGGATGGATGGATGGATGGATGGATGGATGGATGGTATGGAGAGACAGATTTGATGTGCTAACATCAGTGCTGCACAACGCCTCCTGGAGCTATCTGCCTGTATTCAACGGAGGTGATTATGTGAATTTGCGAAAAAAGCAATTCATCTCTCAGTTATTATGTAGACCAGGTTAAAATTTAGACATAATTTATTACCTTTTTTTAAAAAGCATTGGGTTAGTACCAGTATCAAGTCCACCTAAGTAAAGGTTACAAAACTACAACAACAATTTGCTCAGGTTTAAAGTCCTTCAAATGAGAAACCAGAAAGTGCTGAGGAAACTGGAGGTTTCTTGAGCTGTATGGATAATGTAGTAACCCAGCCCCTGTCCCACCTAAGGCTATACCCTTTCAGTCAGCTGGCTGATATAAGGCTGACTAACTAACAAAAAAGAAAAGAAAAATCAGCTGTTAGGAAATATTTCTATAAATATTTCTATTCTATTTCTGTTTTGTTAAAAACATTATGTTATAAATGTTATCATTAGTATAGTAGACTATTTTAACTAAAGTATGAATAATGGCTGCTTTTCTGTTTTCGAATATAAGCAATTAGATTTAGTAAATATTTGTTTTAATTTTTTTAAACTAATAATAATGGCTTGCATTTATATAGTGCTTTTCAAGACTCTCAAAGCGCTTTACAACTCCATTATTCATTCACTCTCACATTCACACACTGGTGGAAGCAAGCTATGATTATAGCCACAGCTGCCCTGGGGCAGACTGACAGAAGCGAGGCTGCCGTATTGCGCCATCAGCCCCTCTGGCCAACACCAGTAGGCGGGTAGGTGAAGTGTCTTGCCCAAGGACACAACATGTAGCAGGTGGAAGCTGGAATTGAACCCACGATTTCTGGGTCGCAGGCTGACAACTCTACCACTGAACTACAGCCGCCCTAAAAGTATGTGATAGGCTGAGACTGATATCTTTACTGTAAGACTTTTGGATAGCTTAACAGTAGACTAGAAGGTTTAAACTCACTACCTGTCACCTCTTGTTCCCATTTCTTTGTGCAGTGCCACCAAAGTCAGACAACAGAAGCCAGCGAAGAGGCAAAAGCTGCTCCCTGATATGAAAAACTAAGACCTGGTTAATTGTCTTGAATTAACTTTTTCCCACATAATCCATTGTTGGTGCATTGGCATTTTGTGGAAAGAGGCTCAGCTGCAGCCAAGTGCTCAACAATGGGAGCCCTGCTGGGATAAAAATGGTGTGAGCTGTGTGATGGCGCTCTGTGTGTGTAACGTCCAGCTTCTCATGCTTGTTTTTGCTGGTATTTTTCTCATACATAACACTTGAGCTGTTTCCACAGCCATGATAGACTGTCAGAGGATGATTCTGACAGTATGGTTTTGGTGACTGAGTATGTGTGTGTGCCTGTGTGTGAAGACAGAGCAAGACTAGGACAGTATTTGAGATTTTGTCACTAAATATAAGGTTGCGAAAAACTCCTCTCTGACTCTGATGATCCAATACTCACTCTGTGTTTGTTCATCCAGAAAAGCCATTTGAACAAACCTTCATTTTCACATAGAGGGCAATTTTGAGAGTAATTTGCTTCAGTGCCATGGGTTTGTTTAATCACACAATAGCTCTAATTTATCTAATTGAAACTACAGATTGGTAATGTGCCAAGATGATTTCATAGAGTTGAAATAGATTGGCTTCTCCTATCAGGCCCCTCGAATGCAGATGACAATAAAGCGCCAAAATCATATGATCCTGCCCCTGCAAAAAACCAAAGAAGTTTACATGTGAATGTGATCAACCACAATGTGAAATTTCTTATGTTCAAATGACATGTGAGATGTGCGAAACATACATAAAACTTGTGTTTTGCACATGAACAATATATGGGTTTGGAACATTTTGATAATGTGTGAATCGTGTATAATTATAATTCTCACGTGAAACCCATAGGATGTCACATGATACCCCTGTGGAACCTTTATGGTAACATAATTCTAATGTAAGTTACCATGTAAAACCCCCAACGTCTAATATGGGTTACCATGTGAAACCCCCAACAACTCCAAGTGATGCCGATGTAAAAACCCCAACGTCTAATATGGGTTACCATGTGAAACTCCCAACAACTCCATGTGATGCCGATGTGAAACCCCTAAGAATAGCATGTAATGCTCATGTGAAACCCTACAAGTATCATGTGATGCTCATATGAAACCCCTTACAACACCAGGTGATACCCATGTCAAACTCCTAACAATAACAATTCAATTCAGTTCATTTATATAGAGCCAATTCACAACAAGTTATCTCAAGGCACTTTACAATTCATTTCAATTCAATCATACATACATTCCAGCCAGTTTAAAAGTTTTCTATTTAAGAAAACCCAGCAGATTGCATCGATTCATTGACTTGCAGCATTCTCTCTTCCAAGACAAACATGAAGCGACAGTAGACAGTCACCTGCACTGTGTCGTTGACTTCACAGCAATCCCTCATACTGAGCAAGCATGTAGCAACAGTGGAGAGGAAAAAACGACCCTTTAACAGGAAGAAACCTTCAGCAGAACCTGGCTAAGTACGAGCGGTCATCTGCCACGACTGTCTGGGGGTTTGAGAAGACAGAGCAGAGCAATATGTGATACACATGTGAAACACCTACCAATAACATGTGATACCCATGTGAAACCTCTACGAATAACATGCAATCCCCATGTCAAACTAATGTGGTTGCATGCACAGCTCATGAGAAAACAGTAAACAGAGGTAACTTATTGTATACTTTTTTTAGTTGTATCATAAAACGTGTATAACATATTACTACTGTTAAACTCCAAGTGTTTCACATGTGATCAGTTATATAATGTGGTAACATAAAACACATGTAGAAAAATACATGCAGTTTCCTACTTGTGTTTCACATGTAGAAAAGACTGTGTAGTGTTACATGTGAAACTCATCTTATTGATTAAATATGTTTAACCCGTGGAATTTAGAATTAATTTGTATAATAACATATGAAACTCATGCTTCATACCACATGCAGGTTTCACATGTAGTTTTACATGTGGAATTTTTATTGTATCATTACATGTGAAACATGTGGAACACATAATTTCTCACATTAGTTTCACATGTGTCTGGGCTCTCCCTTAGAGATAGGGTGAGAAGCTCAGTCATCCGGAGGGGGCTCAGAGTAGAGCCGCTGCTCCTCCACATCGAGAGGAGTCAGTTGAGGTGGCTCGGGCATCGGGTCAGGACGCCTCCCTGAGGTGTTTCGGGCACGTCCCACCGGGAGGAGACCCAGGGGAAGGCCCAGGACACGCTGGAGGGACTATGTTTCTCGGCTGGCCTGGGAGCGCCTTGGGATTCCACCCAAGGAGCTGGCCCACGTAGCTGGGGAGATAGAAGTCTGTGTCTCTTTGATTAAGCTGCTGCCCCCGCGACTCGACCCCGTTTTAACATGTGAAACAGATGTTTTGAAACACATTAACTTTCATCTGAACTATGATGGTTTTGTATTATAAGTAACAGATTTGAAACATATGGTTATTCATGTGTTTCAAATATACGAGAATATGTATGTTTTAAATTGTGCTTTGTATATTGTATTGCAACAAGTAAGTTATGAAAGACACATAGTGTGTGTAAGATATGAACCACATAGTTTTCCTTCATGTGTTCCACATGCTTTTCTTACATGTAACACATTTTGAACATTTAAAACATTTTGCTTGGATTATTTTCACCAGTGCTTGTTTTTATATCATGCAGAACACAAAAATAAGTTGTGATCACACAGGAAAAAACATGTGAACTTTGTGGGGTTTTTTCTGTAAAGGTGTGTAGCCTCTCCAACCTGGGTAAGCTTCTTGTAGATGGCTGAGGATGTGAATACCTCTTCTTTTCTTTTTCTCAGCTACTATCAAGAAACACTGACAGCCTGCCTTAGTTTACAGTGCTTTTCTATTTCTGCCACCAAAGAACCCATTTTATCTTTGCTGTCACTCACCTCACTTTCTTAGGACCAGGATGCTTCTAGCTACTTCTTATCTAGAAAGGTGCAATTTTTGGGAAGGAGATGGCTTTTGGCCATCTGAATCTTAAAGTTTATTTTCAACACATCAGCTCTTAGCTTTCACTCAGTTTATATTAGCATCAACCTGTTAAGTCTTGGAAATGTTGAATTGTACTGTAAAGTGCAGATACTGCAACTGTAATCTCTCCCTCTCAGCGGTTTTTCATTTCCAATGTCCACAATAAACCCCAAGAATTCATTTTTAATACATCGCTGTCACTTAGATGGCAGAATCGGAACATGTTAGCACATCAGCACATTTATCCCCTGACTTCCATGTTATTTTCCCTGAAAAATATGTTTCCAGTGAGATCTGTGTCAAGATGTAACTTTAATTTGTGTATTCAGGAAAGCATATCTCTATAGCTGTCACATGAATATTGGATATACCATGACCCTTGCTTTCCCCCAAATGGGAGAACTTGGAGCAATTTTACACTTTTACAGGATTAATGTACAGCTAGTCAAAAAAACACTATATTTTACACTTCCACGGTTCAGACATAAGTTTCGATACACCTACCGCTTTATTTTGAGCTATTTAATGAAAGATTAACTTAGGATGCTACAAAACAGGCTTTAGAAATGCCTTCAGTGCTTTTCTCTGTGTTCCTAAATAATGCATAGTTTTGGCTGAGTTAATAACTTGAGTGGTTTGTTCAAATGGGCTTTAAAGTTGAATACAGACAAGCCAAAGTGAAATTTTATCATGTACGAAGATTTTTAAAAAGGTTTTTATTATTTTAACTTTCCATCATGACATTCCTACAGTTTAACGTGAATTTAATAAGATATCAGAAAAAATCTTAGTTAGTGAATAATTCAAGACAGGCAACACCTTTGAGATAATGCTGCTTTTCGAATTACTCAGCTAATATGAGCTTGGCATAACTGTGTCACTCAATAAAGAGAAGAATGGTAATATGTAACATTCTGCTCAAGGGAGTTGGAAGATGACTACTAAACTCAACTCCGTTATGACATCGAACTGCAGTCAGGTCCAGACCCCGATGAGGACGACGAGCATGCCGATGAGCTTCCCTGAGATGGTTTCTGACAGTTTGTGCAGAAGTTCTTCGGCTATGCAAACCAAATGTTGCACCAGGTGTCCGGGTGGTTGGCCTCAAACGATCATGGAGGTGAACATGCTGAATGTGGAGGTCCTTGGATTGTGTGGTTACATGTGACCTATGGTTGTGAGGCTGGTTGGATATACTGGCAAATTCTCTGAAACGCCTTTAGAGACGGCTTATGGTAGAGAAATAAACATTCATTTCACAAGCAAATACTCTGGTGGACATTCCTCCTGTCAGTATGCCAATTGCACGCTCCCTCAAAAGTTGCGACATCTGTGACATTGTGCTGTGTGATCAAACTGCACATTTCAGAATGGCCAGTGGCCAGTCAAGGCATACCTGTGCAATATTCATGTTGTCTAATCAGCTCTTTGATATTCCACACCTGTAAGGTGGGATCAATTATCTTGGCAAAGGAGAAGTGCTCACTAACACAGAGTTAGACAGACTTGTGAACAATATTTGAGATTAGTGGGTCTTTTGTGTATATAGAAAATGTTTCAAATCATTGAGTTCAGCTCATGAAAAACAAAAGTTTTACGTTTATATTTTTGTTCAGTGTATATGCATCAAATAGAGTTACCTGTTCTAGATTCAAGTTTGATAGTGGGTGTTTTATGAGCATCTTAAAGATGGGCGATTGTATTGTGTTACTGATTGGCTTTAAACAGTTATGGTTTCAAAGCCTCTTAAACGTCCCATCATACTGTTCCTACCATTCAATGTCATTTTAATGATATATCAGTGAAAGTGTTGGGATGACCAACATGTTCTACGGTTTAGCATAAAGTATTGCAGCTGTGCCCCTCCTCTACATGTTGCTGTGCACTGATAGTCAGCTGGCTAAAAAGAAGGTACAATTCTCCATCACTTACAAGGAAAACAAAGTCACCTAGCACTCTTATTGAGGTAGCACTGTTGTGTTTTAAAAGTAAGACTGGATGTACAAATGTCATCTCTGTTTAGCAGCAAATTAAAGGCCAATGACTTGACTAATGAAAAGCACTCGGTGAGCGCAGACCTCCACCAAAGTCCCCTGGTCCCACAGTGGATATTTCCTGAAAATGTAATCAAAATCCATCTATAACTTTTTGAGTAATGTTGCTAGCAAACAAACAAACCCTGGCAAAAACATTTAATCCTTTCTGTAATTTACTTGGTACTATAAGTTGAATGTATTTCCTAATTCTCCTCTGTAAAGAGAAAAAAGTAATTGAAAACTACTAAATCTAATGTGTTCTCAATGTGTGCTTAAGTTTGTGTTAAAATCATATTGACTAACGATATTGTAGATATTTTATAACTTTAAACATCATTATCTACATATAAATTAGCAGTAGTAGGAATAGGTGTTGGTTATGGCAGTTTGATCTTCACTTGTTTCACTTTGAGTTTTGGTGTAGATGTAGACCATGGTATTTCAATCAAGGTTATCACGCTTGTCAGAATCTCACAATTGTGCCCATGCAGTGGATGCGTAAGGTCACCCACACATGCCTTGACGTTCTCAGTCACCCAGGACAGACCCACTAAGAATCATGTAACCCTACAATTTCCATGTCTAAAATCTAGACACAGGTAATGAATTGACTTTTCTTAACACAGCTTGACTTTCTGTGAAGTGTCTCAACAACCAGCATAAGCAAGACTATGAGTTTACCGTCCCATCTGATTGATTCTATTAACACCAGAGCAGAAACATCTGTGCTTGGAGTGGTTCTGTAACTGGGAGGCATGCAGTGATGATGAGTGCTGTCTTAATATGTTCAGCGATGAGTCTTGGGTCTCCATCTCTTTGAATAAACATCTTGTGTACTGGCTGTGCAAAGGAGAGATGACACATCCTGCCTGTTTTTCCATTTGATCTGATGCTGTATTCATTACCTTTCAACAGATTAAATTTTAATTCATTTTCACCATCTAGTGTGGATTCCTAACTTTTTCTTGTCAGAAAGTGTATACATTTATATATTCAATTATAAAAAATGCTTTCCATGATATGAAATTTAATTTGGCCTTGTATATATTTTTCCTATCCCTGGCTTTCTGATTTAAACATCTTACCATGTTGACATTTAGGACTCTATTAATGAAATATTTTCATCAAATAAAGTATTTCAAAAATATTTCTGGCAATAATGATTTGGAATCTCTGCAGCAGAAATGGTGCAACATTTTGAATACATTTATGCTGTATTTCAGGTTGGCATCTGCTATCTAAACCTTTTTTTTAAATTATTTATTGATCTAGTGGCCTTTATTGACAGGAATTGGACAACAACTGGGTAGGGAGAGAAGGGGAAAAAACATTCAGCAAAGATTCCAAGGTCAGAATTTTAACCCTGGGAACCTGTGTCAAGGACTATTAGACTCTGTATGCATCGACCAAATCAATGGATGGATGTGCCATAACTTTCTCCAGCTTAACAGAAACAAAACAGAAGTAATTACTTTTGGACCTTAAGAGGAACAATCAACGGTCAGGACACAGCTTCCGTTAATACAGCTAGAAACTACCGATCAGGCCTGAAATCTAGGTGTAGTAATGGACTCAGATCGGAACCTCCAGGGTCACAAAAAGGCAATAACAAGGTCAGCCTTCTATCACCTGAAGAACATTTCTAGGATTAAAGGACTGATGTCGCAACAGGACCTCGAAAAACTCATCCATGCGTTTATCTTTAGTTACTGCAACAGTGTCTTCACAGGTCTACCTGAAAAGTCAATTAGACAGCTGCAGCTGATCCAGAACGCTGCTGCTCGTGTTCCTCACTAGAACCAGGAAAGTAGAGCACATCACCACAGTTCTAAAGTCCTTACACTGGCTCCCTGTAGCCCAGAGAATAGATTTCAAAATACTTTTACTAGTTTATAAATCATTGAATGGCTTAGCACCAAAGTATATTGAAGATCTACTGTTACTATACCAACCCCCCCAGAACACTCAGGTCCTCTAATTCCAGTCTACTCAACATCCTTAGAATCAGAACCAAACACGGAGAAGCAGCTTTCAGTTTTTTTGCTCCTTTAATCTGTAACAAACTTCCAGACGACTGCAAAGCTGCTAAAACAGAGTTCTTTTAAATCACAACTAAAAATGTATCTGTTTAGAGCTGCCTTTGAGTAATGCTGTGATGTATCATGTTTTGTGCATGCTTCTTGCTTTATTGCTATTTTTACATTATATGCTTTATAATGCCTGGATGTATCTGTAAATGCTTCTTACTTTATTGCTGTTTTTACTTTATATAAGTACATATTTATATCGGTGTTTTACTGCTATTTTTATTTTACTCCTTAATCATGTAAAGCACCTTGAATTACCTTGTTGTTGAAAGTGTGCTATACAAAAAAATGGCCTTGCCTTGCCTATGTGGGACATCTGCTCTACTGCTGCACCATTCACCACCACCTATCTGAATCTTTTAGCTTTTTAGTTCCACTTTACACACTATACACATACCTGCCACTTATAAGGCATAGCTTACTAAAACTATGTTGGATCCAATTTTGTCTTTAGAACTCCCTTAAAGCATATAAAAAAGAAATTTGACCGTATCAAGTTATAACATGATAGTTTATTGTAAAAACTTGAAAACAACGTGAAACTATCACGTTATAACCTGATAGTTTGATACTTTCACGTTTTTACAATAAACTATCACGTTATAATGTGATACGGTCTAATTTCTTTATTATATGGCTGACAGCTCTACGCCGCTGTACATATGACATGCTAAAATATAGAAAATGTACCTGGGATGAAGACATTTGACATGGAACAAAGGCTGACCAAGATGTGAAAATCTGTAACGTTAGAGGGTATCGCTTGTCAATGCACGTGAATCTCCTGGTGTAACCATAACAGATTTTACGACAGTAGTAGGAAACTACCTTTTTCCTAACTGTAGGGGGACCCCGAGAGCAAAACTTACATAGTGTTACTTTAAATTATCCGGGCATAAATTCAACAAGGTATCAGAAACATTCTTCTAAGGTTTTGGTCCATATTGAGTTGACTGCATCGTATCATTGCTGCAGATTTATGGGCTGCGCATTCATGATGTGAATTTCCCGTAAAATTAACATTCTAAAGGTGCTCTATTGGATTGAAATCTGTTGGGAGTAATGTCATGTTCAAGAATCAGGGTTGACGTGATTTTAGCTTTGTGAAATGGTGCACTATGCTAAATAAAGTTGATGGACTCTGCACTTCTCCTAACACACGGTATGAATTTGTATATTTTGCTATGCAAAAAACCTGCAACTATTTTATTGCAAAAATATTCTAGCATGTCCTTCTGTGTAGAGATCTGGCTGTAATTCTGTACTTTCTTAAAGACGGATAACAAAATTAGTTGATGTCTGACAACTGTAATTTTACCATTTGTATATACTAAGACAACTACCAAGTGAGAATCCAGGGAACTTAAGATTTGGAAAATTAACAGACAATTTTTATCAGTTTGCACCTCGAAATAAGTGTATGACACAGTAAGTTAATAAATATAAGATATTTGCCATAAATTTTGTATACGTTCCCATTGAAACAGGCCTTTTGGACTGTTGGAAAAACAAGAAGAACACTACTGATTTCTCAGGAGTGTTTGTGAATTTGATGCAGCACTTTACTGAGAAGAGCCACTTCACAGACTGCTTGAAATGCACTGGTATTGTCTTATACTGAGTCACTGAGGGGAACAGATAACGATTTACTGAAATTAGAAGTGCAATGGATCCACAGAGTCACAAATTTCTCTTCTAAAGGGCTGATTGAGGAACTGGCTCTTTACCGATTCCAGTGGTGTTTTTTCCCATTTGGTTCATTCTTTTCCTCAATTTAGCTCCTGTTTTATCCCTGTGTGTGTTTTTAATGTAGAAAATGATCATTGTAGTCATTTATTTATAGTGCAGTCAATTTTTCTTCTCAGCCAATTAAAAATACGATTTTAAGACAGGTGGAAAACAATGCATGAAATAATAACGAAGAAGCCCATAAAATTGAAAAAAACACTTTAACTTCCACAAATAAGAAGTTTAAACAGGTTTATAAAACTTAAGATAAAAAGGGATAAAAATATGAAACAACTGATCATTTTTTTATTTTGACGTATTGACTTAAAAAGCACTTTGCATTATTTTTATATATAACAACTTTGACCTATAATGATATAATCTACAAATTTATTGATTTAAATGGGCCTCACATAAATTGATGTATTGACTACCATTATAGCAGAGGCAGGTACAAAGTGCTACAAACAGGGCATGTGGACTTATTTTCTTAGTTCTTTAAAGAGTGTACTCTTTTATCAAAATCCCATTATTACTTATGGTTTTTGACAGTAAATTCTATCTAGATGTAATGCAGTTGTCACGCTGCCCTATTCCTGCCTGATTGTCTTCACCTGTCTGTCTCATCATCCACACCTGATCCTACTCACCTCCTGCCTTTAAGACCCCTCACTTCCTTTCACTCCCGGCCGGATCATCCTTCCTCCTTCCTCCTAGTCCTCCTAGTACTATATTGTCTTCATCCCCATGGTGTGTCGTCTTCCTGCCTCTTCGTTCCAGCCCGATGTCCAGTCTCTCCATTCCTGCCGTCGTCCTCTTCACCACCACCACCATCATCATCACCTCCTTTAATAAACATCCTCCACCTTCCTTCAGCGAGTGCGTTTGGGTCCATTCTCCACACACCCACGTGACAGCAGTACCTTGCAAATCTGAAGTTAAGATTGGTAGTAAAATCCAGAGATTTTAAGATGATCATCAGATAGCAGATTGAATAATTGCTAATTGCATTTTTCTTTATTAGAAGAATGGAAATCCATCACAGGGGGAGCAGGGGTCTATCTCCAGTGGTCATCAGTCATTTTGTACAGGTTGCCAGTCCATCGCTGGGTAACATAGACAGACACAAAGGACAAACAACCATGCACACACACACCTAAGGACAATTTAGAGAAGCCATTTAACCTAACAATCATGTTTTAGGACTGTGGGAGGAAGCCGGAGTACCCAGACGGAAACCATGCATGCACAGGGAGAACATGCAAACTCCATGCAGAAAGACCCCAGGCTGGATTTTAAAGCCTGGCCTTGTTGCTGCAAGGCAACAGTGCTACCAACTGTGTCACTGTGCAAAATTTAAATCAGTCTTAAATGAAAACAACACTTTAATTATCGCCGAGGCTGTTTTTTTTCTTGATGTGCCACATTTCGTTTAGTAAGCACATTTTTTCTTTAGTGTATAATAATCATGTCTTGCATGTCTAGCATGTGAAATTAAGCTCACCTGTCTAAAAATGTTTAATCACAGTTAATTCATGATCTAACAAGGGAAGCAATCATTTTTTCCACATAGGACCAGATAGGTTTGGATAGCTTTTTTTACCTTAAAGGATGAAATCCTCATTTAAGAACTACTTTTTGGTATTTACTTATCTGTATCCAATCTTAAAATTTGTTATATGATATAAAACATTTAAGTGTGACAAAAAAGCATAAACAGAAGAAATCTGTAAGGGGAAAACACTTTTTTACAGCACGATATATCACACCTAAGTTTTGTACTTATATAAAATGCATAAACAAACACCTGAAAAATCAGACTCTCGTATAAAGTATAAAAAAGTATGAACAATAGTTTGATGTTTTTATCAGCTCCAGTTTCTCATGTGGATATGTTAAATGATGTTGCAAACAGATCTATCTTGCCAACACGACAGCGTACCTCCCTAGACACCGTCATCGCCTGCTGTTCTTTTCTGCAAGTGACAAGAGATAGGACACGATTATTTTCTTTTTGTTTCTTTTTTATTTTTCCATTATCTTAACCCACATGTGTGAAAAGCTGTCTGTTATAGGGTTTGCACATAAATTACCTGGGGTGTCATATATACAGCTTGCTTATGCACAAAACTGGGTCTTAAAATTGCATAAGTCACTTTCTACTCAAAGTTTGTGATTTATAGAAAAAAAACGTGACATAAAAATGTGCGCAACTTTAACCACACAAAGGACCTTGCTTATGCACATTTTGGACATGGAGGAAACTGGCAGCGCAGCCGGTGATATGGCAAAATTGTGAATTTAAGCCACATTTTTGTACTTGTAGACCCTCGCACACACACAAACATACAACCAACAAAAGAAATATTACAGTTTGTTCATACATATGTCTTCAGATTATATAGGAATTGGACCTATTAGTGCATTAATTATGATAAGGTGTGTCACAATTCATGTGATTACTGAGTATATAAATACTGCAGTGACACTCCTGCATAATGCTTCACAATGGACGTTGGCACTCCTGGAAGACTATGCCAATGGCAGGATCCGGATGGGGAGAGTTTTCAGAGATCACACAGGTTACTTGTCCCATGATGATGACTGGGTGATAAGCTGATTTAGATTTTCTGAAACGGTCCTATTAGATCTATGTGCTGAACTGGACCTGGTGTTAGATCGACCAACTTGCTTTTCTATGTCAGGCACCCTGCTGTAACAACGCTGTGTCACTTGTAGCTCTTCCGTTTATTTGTGATCCCCAAATAATATTTTGCTCAGATAATACTTTTTAAAAGTAGACTTATAACGCACCTTTTCTGTCAGGCTTTATATACCGAGGAGTGCGGAAACGTATTACATTCTGCTGTAATTTAGGTTTTTTTGTTTTAATTTGTTTTAATTCTAAGCTTATTGTTGCAACAAGAAGTAATGATATAATTCTAATTTAATATTTATTGTTCTTATTTGTTTTATCGCTTGTGCTGCTGCTTTAAGATTTTATTTGAATTTCTCTACTCTTGTTGTCTTGCTACACTTTTTCTTATTACTAACTGTATTTTTGCCTTTTATTGTGAAGGACTTTGGTCGCCTTTTGGCTGTGTAAAACGCTAAATAGACAAACATTGATTGTTTGATTGTTTGATTGACTGATTGATTGAAATAAAATGTTTTTCTGTGCCTCCAAAGATTTCAATAAACATTTCGATATCAATCTCAGTAAAATTGCACTTTGCACTGCGATTGTGGCTCAGGAGTGAGGAGTTCGTCTTGTAACCAGAGGTTTGCTGGTTCCAGCCCCCACTCACTCATTGTGTCCTTGGGCAAGACACTTCACCCTTCTGCCTACTGGTGGTGCCAGAGACCCCTGGCCTTCAACACATTTTAAAACTATTCAAACCAGCCCCAAGTGTACAAAACCACACAGCACAGATTTGCTCATGACAAAGAGTTAATTAAAAAAATAAAAGAATACAAATATATCTATTAAAAAAACTATTATAAAAGGCATGTACTTTATTTTTTCCCACTGTTTGTGCTTCTTATAGCAGTCATGCTCATCCTAAAAATCATTTTAGTTTTTATTTTAGTTTTTACTCATTGACAGAGGAACTTTAATCACAATAGCCATTGAAGCGATAAATAAGACTTTTGAAGTTATGAACTTGCTTAACCTCCAGCAGATTATTTTTGTGTGTGTTTGAATATTATTTTAATGCAGTTCAGTACCTTCTATAGGTTTAATCTAATAGCTAGTTCAATTTAGGCCAAAGGCAAAGCAGATTTGTTCTAGAGCTGTGCAATATAGACAAAAAAATTTGTACAATATTTTTTTCTGTTTTCAGTGGCATCGATAATTATCACAATATGGTATCAAAATAAAGGTTGAGTGTTTTAAGATGATCATTTTCAAAACAAACTTAAAGAACAAATCAAAAATAACTAATGTGATGTATTTTCAAACAAGAATTCCTTTTATAATTGCAGGACCTTTTTGGATTAATAGTGACACTTTATCAACTACTAACATATTGATTTACAAAACCCATTTGCAGTACTGTTTAAAAATATAAATATTTTTCAGTACTATATTTCAAATCAAGCTCACTAGATTTACGAGCTCTTCTTCATCTTGTAAAAATGATTAAATAATGGTGACTCTTCGGATTGCCTTCGTTCACATGTATTAGCTGTCTTATTCTTATTGAAATTTACAGCCTACCTTTATCATTGTAACAGATATTTTCTGTTTTTTTGATAAATTGTTTTATTATCCAGCACAAATTTGTATCATCTTGAAGCAACTGCAGTCAGAAGAATATCATAGTAAATTATGTTAGCATTTTTTTAATAAACCCCCATTAAGTTTGTATTAAATGGTTATTTGCACCTAAATACATAGTTTTTATATGTGTATCTTTGTGCTACTGCCCAAAAAGAGAAAAAAATACTTTTTGCCATTAACACCACTCTATCTTTCCCTTTTTTAAACTATTAATCACCTGACCAAGTTGGGATAAAATGTATTGCTTTATACATAATCTGTCAATACCACCAAAGTGGTCAAATTAATAAATACACTTATTTTTGGGTTAATTACCCAGAATATAAAACCAAGTCCCCAACCTTGCCAGCCACTCAAAGCAATTAGCATGCTGAGGTAACAAAACTTTCATTAGTATATAATAGGAAGAGGTTATGTGATAGTATTATTAGGTCATTTCAATGCCATGTGCAGTATTTATTTACGTTTTGTAAGTGCTGTGTATGGAGTTTGTGGTGATTTTTAGTAGCAGCACTCAGACTTCAGAAATTTATTGGATACTGGCTTATCTGGAGGTGAGATTTTTTAGGTTACAGTATCGGATCCCAAAACAAAGCAATGCTAAAATGTTATTTAATTCAATTCTATTCAGTTTATTTATACAGCACCAATTCACAACAAATGTCATCTCAATGCACTTTACAAGAAAAATCATTTCAATTCAGTCATACATACTGGCAGAGCCTCTAGCGCTCTGCCCCTGATTGCTCATGTCCTGCACCTTTCCCAATCATTCACACCTGATCCTACTCACCTCTGGCCTTTGTAACCCATCACTTCCCTTCACTCAGGGCTGGATCATTGTGTCTTGTCTCCATGGTGTGTTGTCCTGCTGTCCTCCTTCCTGATCGTCTGATGTCCGTTCTCTCCGTTCCTGCCGTCACCATCATCAACATCACCTCCTCGACCAACAGCACTTTAATTAACATCCTGCACCTTTCATCGGCTTCTGCGTTTGGGTCCATCCACCATACCACACACACCTCTGACACATACAATCCAATCAGTTTAAACATTTTCTATAAGGAGTCCCAGCAGATTGCACCAAGTCATTGACTGGCAGTTGCGCCCCGTTGATCCAGACTCCAACCAAAGCAAATCCCTCAGCAAACCCTCATACTGAGCAAGCATGTAGCGACAGTGGAGAGGAAAAACTCCCTTTTAACCTCCAGGAGAACCTGGCTCAGTACGAGCAGCCATCTGCCACAACCGTCTGGGAGTTGGAGAAGACAGAGTAGAGAAACAGAAAAAACAAAAAAGAACTGATGTGAGAGTATTTTCTATATTAAATAAAGTAAAGAAAAGTTGATAACAGGACAGGGTAAACATTCAGCTACTGGGAGCATCATCCCAGTCAATGCTCCCCTTCCATCGGAGCATCACAGCTAAGCAGGATGCCAGACCATGTGTAGCTTCTATGGAGAGAAAAACACTGAGAAAAAACAAAGTTAAGAGTCAAAATAACAGCAAATAATGCAACTGGAGATTAGTAGAAGAGAAAAGTAGCAGAGCGAAGAAACATGTTAATTCTGTCTTCCAACAGTCTAAGCCTATAACAGCATAACTACAGAGATAGCTCTGGAAAATCCAGCCTGTTAGAATGAGACATGACAGAGGCAGAGTCAGAGTCAGGGAGAAACGTCTGTATGGACTGCATTCCCCCCCAACTGGGTTAGGCTGTCATCTACTACCCCTCCCCTACTCCACCACTCATCCCACAATTGGCTAGCATCAATCTGTTTTTAACTATAAGCTTTATCAAAAAGGAAGGTCTGAAAAGTAGACTTACGCCTGGGACAAACATCTTGCGTGTCCGTAACCACAGTGCTGCGCAAGGCAAGACCTGCCACACATGCTGCGTTTTTGCGCACTGCAAAGGAAAAGTTAAATTCAGAGAAATAAGGTAATATTGGTTGTAATAACGGTAATATTCAATTTACAGCTTCCTAACACCAAAACCAATTCCCCAAGACTGCAGATACAGCCATCAACTGTGTTTAGTTGTTCATTGTAATTACAATAGCTAGACGATTTATTTATTGGCTTTATATATATTTTTTTGTATGTGTGTGCGCGTATGTGGTATTGTGTAGCTTTCACATTTAATAAGTTTAGTGTATCACTTTTAATAGTGTCTTAAATGACATTGCATGTAAAAAGGGGAGGGGTAGGGGAGCTCTGCAGGGGCGAGGCTCTCAGCTGAGTACGTCAGGTCGGAGGAGGAGATGGGTGGAAAAAGGCGGGGATAGGTGGGAGCAGGCGTTTCAGCAACCCCGAGAACTACCAGCAGAGACTCAAAGATTACTCTAACAGGAGTGAATGGGTCAGAGCAACACTTCAGGCATGTTTTTAATGAGGGAAAGACAGGTTCTCAGGATATTAAGCTTCAGAAAGTCCATTTTGCATAATACCCCCCCTTTAAAGTACAAATGTATTAGATTATAACACTTTTATGTAGACTATGCAAATATGAGAATAAACAAACACATCTTTATGCAATTACGTCTTACTTTTGAAAACGCATCATGGTTTTAAACACAATCCAAACAACTTTTTTGATTAAAAATAATTTAAAATTACTATCAAAAATATCCAGCAGACCTCAACGCAAGAAATAATGTGTCCAACTTCTGTGACACCTTTTCTGTAAATCAAACAGCATAGCAGGATGCTTTTTATTACCTTTTTTATCTGGGGCAATATTATCACTAGCTTTCAGCAGACTGTATTTTTTATAAGCAATTCTCATAACGGAAGCAGCTCTGGGGTCTGATTTGTAAAATGTTGCATAGGATCCTTACTAAAACCGTACTTAAGTTCAGCAAAAAAAAAGAAAGTTTCAGCACTCCGAGATATGTAAAGCCTGACAGAAAAGGTGTGTTTTAAGTCTACTTTTTATATTTTATTTTTTTACGTGTCCTGTTTGGCAGTGTGGAGCTCAGAATTGGTGTCTGAGTATCAAGTAGAAGCCCAACAGATTTACTTTAACAAGCGAAGCCCTACAGCTTTTGCTATAGTACTCTGCTTGGTATATGTGTGAAAAATCTTTTTTATGAATTGCTGTGGGTTTTATTTTCTGATGAAGGGGAAGTAAGGGGAAGAAAGAAAGAAGATGAAGAAGAGAGGTATGTAACAAAAAGTCAAGAGAGAGGGTGAGTTAAAAATACAAGAGAGTGTTCGATAGCTGGTGTGAGCAGCCATCAATCCGTTTCCCAAGAATCGATGCAGACATGAAGGAGATACAAGTCAAAGATGTCCAAAGGACCCCCAGAGCCCAAGGCGGACCAGCGCGGGGCCGACAGCATCCCCCAAGAGAGGAGTAGAGGAGACCCCAGGGGAACATCCAGCAGCTACAATCCAGGGGGTCGCATGTGACGAGCCCACAGGCCCCACTGGCAACCGGCTACGCCAGGGTGGGCCCAGCCATGGACCCGGAGACCTGGGGCCCAGGGGTGCCCCACCCCCCAGCAGGGACTCGACCAGGGATCGGCCGCCACGCGCCGCCACCACCCCAGGCCAATTCCCACCGTCAACATCCAATTCCCACCCCTGCCCCTCGTTGGGGCGCCCCACCGATAGCCGCAGCAGATGGACGGTATCCCTAGGCCAAGCCCAGCCAGCACCTGTACACCAGGTGGTACCAGCTCCTCAATCCTGATCCCGCGCAATGCAGAGCGCTGAGACAAGGCATCCAACAAAGGCCAGGGCCAGTCCAACCCGCCAACAAACTGACCACACACAAAACGCACAGAACAGGTGATGGAACGAGCAGAGACGCTGAATCCATATCCTGCCGAGCCACCAAACAGGCACTACACAAATATTCCCAAACCTGGCACCCCAGAAAGAGGTGCCCCAACCAACAAAAGGAAGACATCAGCCCAGCACATTGGCCGACCGACACACCGGTCCACCCAGGCCCGGCCAGGCACGCACCAGGTCCGAACCAGACTTTTATAAGTATCATTCGTGCAAAATATTAATCGGAGGTCAGAAATAATCAGAAGAGCTGTGAGTGACACAGCGTTGGTGCAGCAGCGTGCCTGACATAAAAAAGAAGGTGGAGGCAAAGAGAGAGATGGCATGCCACAGCCACAATATGATGTGGGTAGGGGGGGGGGCACATAGATCCCATAGATCTAATAAGACTGCCTTAGTGAATCTATATAGGCTCACCCCATCCAGATGCTGTCAGTGATCTTCAGTGAGCACAGGCTCATCCATTGTGCAGCATTATGCAAGTGTCACTGAAGTAGACTATTTATATTTGTACTTCACACAATTAATGCACCAGTAAGTGCAATTGCTATATAATGTGAAGACATACATATGAACATACTGTGAAATAATTTATAAATGCAACATATTTTCATTCAGATTCTTATTTTAGTTCTCAGTTCAGAGGGGGGGGGGGCTGACTGTTGGTTGTGTGTTAATGTGTGTGCGCGAAGCTATGCAGGTCTGAAAATGTGGCTTAAATTCACAACTTTGCCATCTAACCAGCTGTGGTGCCAGTGTCCTTCGTGTCAAAAAAGTGCTTAAGTGAGGTCCTTAGTGTGCTTAAAGTTCCACACATTTTTCTTCCACAACTTTTTCAATAAATCCCAAACTTCGAAAGGGGCTTACGCAGTTTTCAGACCCTGTTTTGTGCGTAAGCAAGCTTTATATATGAGACCCCAGGTCTGTAAGAATAACAAACAATTGTCTCTGATAATATAAGTATTATGGGCAGGCTTTCCCCTAAATTCATGCTAAATAACCCATTTAAATGTGTACAAACTCTGTCAGAGAGTGTAATTGCTTGGTTAAGCTTTTTTTCTGAGCAAATCTGTCTTTCCATTTAGGTTTGAAATCAGAAGCATACACAGACTCAGACATTTAGAACTTGCAAAAACCTTTGTGAAGATGCTTCTCGATTTGAGCAGTTTTTCTTCCTTATTTCTGTCCTTCAGTATAATAGTGCAAGTGCAAAAACATTTTTTCTAAACATTTTGCTCATGAAACAATGCAATGTTCTTTTTTGGCGTTTGTATAAAGTTACCATTGAGTTAGGTTTCTGTGTCCTTCAATCACCTCAAAAGGGGGTTTGCAGCCACCCCCCACTCTCACACACACAAACACACACACTTCCTGCACTAATATGCACTCCAAAGTGCACTGTAAGAGTGATAGATAGGAGAAGAAAGGAACTTGGTCTGCGCTTTATATAAGGTGACATTTGTAACAAGAGCGCTGGGCTTCGCTAAAGATACGTCACCAAAATATATAATTTCCAGACTCCACTAAAAACAGCACTCTTAACTCTGTGGTTGTGTGCTTAAAAGGTCACAAGTCTCTGACAGTAAAAACAATATTTGTCTGGCTCTGGTGCTTTATGTACGATCAGAACCCACACTTGCTGGAAAAATGTTCCCTGTTGTTGTAGGGGTGTTTGAGAAAGAGACACTGTTGTTTTGTGTCGTGTCACTGTTACTTTTGACCAAATGGAGCAGTGAAAGGTTTATGGCTGTCACATGTACTCATTCCAACAGTTTTGTTTCCATAGAAACACAGTGCCGGGCAGCCGTGTATTACAGTGTTACATAAGACCTTACCAATAATACGACAGACAATCTGATATGGGATTTCTCATTTGACTGGATTCCTATTTTGGGAATAATGCACAGCAACAGCAGAAAATAACTAAATCTGCCTTTCTTTTCTTTACCGCTGCTATTTTAGGTTGCAAGGACATACTGTACTTCTTGAGGTTTCTGTCTGATTACTGTAATGTTTGCATATATTTAGCGTAATGTTTGCATCTCTATCGAATAATAAACTATGTCATGGCCTCACTGAAAGTGGTGGTGCACAGTTCAATATTACTGGTGTGTCTCTTACAGTGTGTGCCATATGAATGTGGGCGTTGCAGAACAGCAGGTCTTTTGCAACACAATTGAACATACATGATGCAACTCAGTCTATAATTATGCAGTGCTTGTACATTGGCAGTTGAATGATGCATGTAAATTAAATGTATATTAATTACAGATTTTGTCCAGTGCCATTTAATATTAGTTTAGAAGAATCGTACAGCTGGTCCTCATCTGAGAGCCTCCTTTGCAAGGTTTCACAGAGGAGACATTGGTCTTACAGTAACTACTGCAGCATCTGGATGACCAACAGGGCATCATTAATAGATGTAAGATCAAACTATTTTAATCTTGTATATTACTGTACAGTATTTTGCTTCAGGCATAGTATCATTTAACTACATCATTGCTTGTAATATACATGGGTTAAGCTGTTATTAATATTGTAGCCATGTATTTACAGTATCGATTTCAGGTTAGCATTGCATCATTGAATCTAATATTCAATGAAGCACATAACTTCTAATGCTGATTAAGTAGCTATTTAGGACCTATGAAAAGTAGTTTTTTCATGCTATAATCTCCTCAGATTTGGTACGCAGTGACCACGTATGTCGATGGCGACAATGTTTTGGCTGGAGGCTGTTTAACAGGCTCACTTTGGAATAGGATTTCCATTCACGCTTAACTCTCAAATGCTTTGGCCCTCAAGTTCACATTAGCTTTGCCCGCTTCATTCACCGCAGCACGCTTGCATGAGCCTAAAGGCACTGGGACTTTGAAGCAATAGAGCTGAAGTAATACTGTGAATACCCCAAACGCACTTGATGTTCAGTCTCCTGCACATCTGTGATTGTGTGCAGGGTTGTGATCAGTGAATTATCTCACGACACTGGGAATCAGGCAGAATTGCAGATGCTTCTAGTTTGGATGATAACACTGTGACTGTCAGCAGCAGTGTCTCACAGTAAACAAACGACCCTCAGATTTGGGAATTAAATGTCTGTATCAACAATATTAGGCTCTGATTAAACCAGTAATAATGAACATAAATTGGATCATTTTCATATAAAAAGCCCACAGTTAGAATCAACCATTCAACACAGGAGTGTAAAAGTCATTGCTAAAGAAGCTGGCTATTTACTGAGTGTTGTATCCAGGGATCCTAATAGAAAGTTTAGTGGACGGAAAAAGTTATGTAGAAAAAAAACTCTGCAACCAAGTTGACAGGATTGTGAAGTACTTCCCATTCAAGAGTCCTGAGGTGATTTACAAGGGGTTTACAGTAGGTAGAGTCAGGGCTTTATAGGCAGTTAATGATACATGAGGTATTTACCAGAATGGGAATAAAACTTAATAAGTAACATGTTTTGTTGTGTCCATTCTGATTTACAAATTAACAGAACAGGTTTCTCTATATCCGTTGACAGGTTTTGTGTTTATGTCTGCTCCAAAACACACTAAATTAAATTTGAGATAAATTTCCTGGTAAGGGACTATTTATTCTATTAAACTCATGTTTTAAAATAGGAAAATAACATAGTTAGCAACCGGTCTTTTAGATGAGTCAACACAAACCTCTTTTCAAGCAAACTTATTGCAAACATGTTAGTGATTACTCTGTTCTGCAGCTGCTGTTATAGTTGTCTGGACATTAAATCTAACACAACTGCTTGATGCAAAGCCTAAGTTTTAAAATATTATGATTTAGAAATCTACTTTAATATCTTGTAGAAAGTAAGCAATGGAATCTAAAATTAGGATTAAAGTGTTTACATACTTCACTAGAAAATAAAAATGTGTTCTTTCTCAAAATGTTGCAAGAAAAAATGACATAATTGTTTCTAAAGAGTTGTGTGACGGATCATAAAATTCAAAAGGTGTGTGGTTGCTGCACTGCTGTATGCTACAGTGCAAGTGCCATATGTGGACTTCGTGGAGATCTGCACTTGAGTTTCTTGTGAAGTATGAAATGTCCTGATAAGAACAAACTGGTACAATTTTCTGCTATTGCAGAGTATTTACATGCTTTTGCATCATAGCAATATATGTGCAGCATAGTGAACTAAACAACAATTTAAAAATAAAATGTGATTTAACATCAAGACATAATAATAATAATAATAATAATAATAATAATAATAATAATAATAATAATAATAATAATAATAATAATAATAATAATAATAATAATAATAATAATTTTCCTTCAGAGAGATGCTTTAGCAATAATTGGGGCCAAACATTCATATATTTCAAGATGTTTATTTCTGGACACATACCCCTGATAACAGATAACATTGCAATTAAGGGGTTCTGTCTCTCAAACGGAACTACTGTAAACTGGTGTGACAAAGCAAAATAAAATGCAGCTCATCACATCCCTTGAGTACTAATCACCAGAAGTGAGAGCAAATCATTGTATTGTAAGACTAAAATATTTTCAAGTCTTGAGTCAAGTCCCAGGTAAAAGAATGAAAGTTTAAATATTGGAAGGAAATTAGATGTTATCGCCTTTCTACTTGGTTTTCAGCCCACATGTTTTTCTGACTCAGATTTATTTCTTTTGGATGCCTTTCTAGTCTGCGCAATCAAATTAAAATATATATTTTTCTTCTCTGTTGTGTTAAATGTGGGGATTATGAGAATTTACTAAAAACTGACTGGAAATGAATAAACCTAACTTAAATAACCAAGAATCATATTCATATTTTTTTTTCACTTAAGCAAACATTTTGAGTCTTACAGATTTGCATGTGAATATATAAACATTTTTAGCATAATAGTGGCATAAAACCTAACTATACCACTGAAGCATTGCATTTATGGCATATTGATTAAACCTAAATATTAAAGTAAAAAACAGAAATATTAAAACATATTTTTTGCTTTGTTTTTTGTTTTGTCTTTATATTTGTTTTATTTATTTTTTAAAGTTAAGAAATACATCACAGTTGCTCTCTATTTTGGGGCATGCACAAAATGCCCAGACATGTGGCAGCTCTGACTTCCCTTACGTAATATTGAGATAACTATTGGCCAACAATCTGAAACATTTGCTTCTGTCTAGATTTAAAATCTTACTGAATGTGCCTTAATATTATGGTACAGAGTTATGTTGCATAGTAGTCTAGCTCTTGTTTGGGTGATGCCATGCGATTTAAATTTTTTTCCAAATTTGTGCAAACCTTCCTGATAGCGTGGGATAACAGGACCTCTCTACCACCCACGGAAGCATTGCTGTCATTGTACGATAGAGAAGAAAAGCAGGTAAACAGCACGGTAGATGCAGGGTGCTTGTTGTAGCAACAAGAGGAAGAAATATTGGTAAATGGCGGAGGATGCTGAGCGGCCTGGATCGCACGCTTGGCACGGTTTCCTCTCTGCGCACCCAGCACTTTTCCCTTGAAACACACTTTCTGTTAGGTGTAACATATCAATTCTTCTTGAGTCAAAGGTGTCAAGTCAAAGTACAGTCATGAGTCACTGATCTGAAGGTCCGATTCAATTCCAGAGTCTTTTATGATTTTATCAAGTCGAGTCGAAAGTCATGAAATTTGTAATTCGAGTCTGGCTCGATTCCAAGGCACATGACTCGAATCCAGGGTCGGCCTGGGACAATAATTCAGGCCGGGAATTTGATATCATTCCAGGCCACTCTCACTCAATTACTGCAAAATGCCAAAAGTGAGTTAGGTTTGACACCTAATGATGTAAGAGAGTAAAACAAAGGCTATACATGCGCCCACTTACAGCTTTTTCTGTTTCTTTCCCCTACAAATTATTTTTCTGTTCTGCTGCAATAACCTCTACTCAGATTGCATAGACTGAAATTCTATTTAATCTACTACTACACTGGTAAATGTGTTTAACAGTGTAGTAGTAGATTAAATAAAATAGGTTACACCATCATCCACCTAAACTTCAAACTAATCCTATTTTTAAACCAACAGGTACCTGTCTAATGGCCTGTCGATCTCGCTCTATTTTGCCTCTAGAGCTAAAGGCGAGGGAGTGCGGAGGGGTTGTGTCTGCAGTGCTTATACAGACAAACCTCACATTAATAGAGGATGGGGTGTATTTGTGCCAAACCTTGCTGCTTCTGTGTGTGATGGATTGTTTATTTAAGAATCAAGTAACCCAACCTGACCGTCTGCCATCGCCCAGCGGGCCAGTTAGGCAGCCAGGCCATCGGGAAATGTCTCTGTGCTCCCAATGGACAGTCCAGAACTATTCAAATCTACACCTCTGCTAATCACATCTCCATTTTGACATATATCAAAAATGATACACAGTTGTGCGACATACACTCCACTCCATTACTATTATTATATAAGACTATTAAATATAAACATGAAATCAAATTTTCATACTGTACTTGTCTGATTCCACCACAACTACAGGTTAATGTTTTATCCATGTTCCTCCTGAACATCCTATACAAGGGGTCTTCTTGAATGGACAGTTCTAGCTATTGCGTAATATACCCTTGCATCATACAACTATGGTATATGTAGGTGTGTTCTTTCTCCCCCATGTGTGTAAACCTGATGTAGAATACAAAACTCCGCTTATAAATTTGGAAGGAAAAATAAAAATGCTCATTTCTGCTAAACAAAAAACATGTATTTATATAATACACTGCTCAAAAAAATAAAGGGAACACTAAAATAACACATCCTAGATCTGAATGAATGAATGATATATTCTTATTAAATACTTTGTTCTTTACATAGTTGAATGTGCTGAAAACAAAACCACATAACAATTACCAATGGAAATCAAATTTATCAACCCATGAACCCATGGATTTGGAGTCACACTCAAAATTAAAGTGGAAAAACACACTACAGGCTAATCCAACGTTGATGTAATGTCCTTAAAACAAGTCAAAATGAGGCTCAGTAGTGTGTGTGGCCTCCATGGGCCTGTATGACCTCCCTACAACACCTGGGCATACTCCTGATGAGGTGGTGGATGGTCTTCTGAGGGATCTCCTCCCAGATCTGGACTAAAGCATCCACCCACTCCTGGACAGTCTGTGGTGCAACATGGTGTTGGTGGATGGAGCGAGACATAATGTCCCAGATGTGCTCAATTGGATTCAGGTCTGGGGAACAGGGGGGCCAGTCCATAGCATAATGCCTTCCTCTTTCAGGAACTGCTGACACACTCCAGCCACATGAGGTCTAGCATTGTCTTGCATTAGGAGGCCCCTGGGCCAACTTCATCAGCATATGGTCTCACAAGGGGT
Source organism: Valencia hispanica (assembly GCA_963556495.2). Lineage (NCBI taxonomy): Eukaryota > Metazoa > Chordata > Actinopteri > Cyprinodontiformes > Valenciidae > Valencia > Valencia hispanica. The sequence continues at coordinate 24,172,532 of OY747707.1, forward strand.
CTGAGGATCTCATCTCGGTACCTTATGGTAGTCAGGCTGGTGAGCACATGGAGGGCTGTGCCACCCCCCCAAAGAAATGCCACCCCACACCATTACTGACCCACTGCAAAACCGGTCCTGCTGGAGGATATAACATTCTACACGGTGTCTCCAGACTCTGTCACGTCTGTCACATGTGCTCAGTGTAAACCTGCTTTCATCTGTGAAGAGCACAGAGGGCGCCAGTGTTGAATTTGCCAATCTTGATGTTCTCTGGCAAATATCAAACGTCCTGGACGGTGTTGGGCTGTAAGCACAACCCCCACCTGTGGACGTCGGACCCTCATACCACCCTCATGGAGTCTGTTTCTGACCATTTGAGCAGACACATGCACATTTGTGGCCTGCTGGAGGTCATTTTGCAGGGCTCTGGCAGTGCTCCTCCTGTTCCTCCTTGCACAAAGGCTGAGGTAGCGGTCCTGCTGCTGGGTTGTTGCCCTCCTACAGCATCCTCCACATCTCCTGATGTACTGGTCTGTCTCCTGGTACCGCCTCCATGCTCTGGACACTACGCTGACAGACACAGCAAACCTTCTTACCCCAGCTCACATTGATGTGCCATCCTGGATGAGCTGCACTACCTGAATCACTTGTGTGGGTTGTAGACTCCGTCTCATGCTACCACTAGAGTGAAAGCACCGCCAGTATTCAAAAGTGACCAAAACATCAGCCAGAAAGCATAGGAACTGAGAAGTGGTCTGTGGTCACCACCTGCAGAACCACTTCTTTATTGGGGTGTCTTGCTAATTGCCTATAATTTCCACCTGTTGTCTATTGCATTTGCACAACAGCATGTGAAATTGATTGTCAATCAGTGTTGCTTCCAAAGTGGACAGTTTGATTTCACAGAAGTGTGATTGACTTGGAGTTACATTGTGTTGTTTAAGTGTCCCCTTTATTTATTTGAGCAGTGTATTTCGAAGAGTGAATGATGACGTTTTTTAATGTTAAGTTAATGTCATAAAAAGACATGCAATGCATTACATAACATTGGAATGGAAGCGGTTCCTTTTTGATGCATGTTGTGCATTAGAAAGGTAGTGATACAAACATGTTTTTATTCAAAGAGTAAGAAAGGCAAAAATACAATAGGGGTGTCTGATGATCAAGCTGTTTACAAATGCCTAGAATAATGAATGGTAAAATTAAATTATTGCAAAGATATAGAACATAAAAACTCTGTCAGGTCACTTTTGTTATAAAGAATTATGTATATTGTTTATAACTATCTGTTTTCAATTGCAATTACTAAAATAAATTAACTTGCAGGGATATTCACATTTCTAGAAATACACTTGTAGTGGGATGATTAGTTAATGTCACTTTTAGAAGACACTGCTGACTTTCTGCAAGATGTTAAAACTGATTTTTACAGCTGAATATTAATACTATGAAATTCACAAGCCTTTACTTGAAGCAGCAGTGTGTAATATAATGTGCAGCTACAACAGGAGCTGCTGAATATAGTTGATGAGTAATCACTAACAAGCCTTCAATAAGTTTGGATGAAAAGATGTTTGTGTTGCCTAATTTTAAAGACATGGTTTTGCTAACTGTATTAATTTCCTTTTGTGGAGGTGAAGGGAGGTTTGACGCAGGGGTTTAATGGAATAAATGTTTCTTCACAGGGGGAGCATTTATTCCAAATTTATCATGGTGTGATTTGGAGCAGACATAAACACTCAGACAAAACAACTAGCAGATGCAAAACAGGCTGTTTTTGTTTTAATTAGTTTTTTTAAATGGACACAACTGAACTATTTGACCTGAACTTTTACACTCAATATGCTAAATATACATTTCAGATGTTTTTGCTTGACTTGATTTGCCTTTGTTTCATCAAAGAAAGATATACTTTTTCCTGCAGACATGTCCTGTGATAATGTAGAACTCACAGGCAGCATTGACTATCTTAATCCTTCATCTTTTGTAGCTAGAAGCCAAGCTTAAAATGTGAACTGAACACATAAGTAGCATTAAAGGTGATTTTAGGAGAACCTCCTTTCATAGCATAAACTGTTTCTCCAGTTGATTTTATTTTGTTATTTTTCATGTGAAAATTTTGTTTCCTTCCTTTAACATCACAAAATGTAATGTGTTGTTATATTTGCACAATGGGTAAGCTTTAATCTGTTACACTACAATGCAAAGGTATTCATACTTCTTCATATTTTGCCATGTCACAACAAAGTATAAACCTTAAACCTCAGTCTGTTTAATTGGAAATGAATTTGATAGCAAAATATAATTGTGAATTGGAAGACAAAAGGATGCATGGTTTGTAAAGGTTATTAAAAGATACAAATCTAAGAGGTTTGGCAGGCTTCCGTCCTTTTTGTCAAGGATTGGTAGAACTACATTTACAACTGTACATCTTTTAGAGTGTCTCTACCTGCACAATAGGAGACTGAAACTGTACGCTTAAGGTTGTTGTGCTGCTGAAAGGTGAATCTTTGCCTCAGTCCCCAGTGTTTTGCAGCCTTTAACAGGGTTTTTTTTTCCAGGATTTGCCTGTATTTAGCTACCTCTTTCTTTCTGTCAACTCTGACCAGCTTCTCTAACCTTGCTGAAAAAAAGCATCCCCACATGCTGTTGCTGCCAACACTGTTTCCCCATTGAGATGATGTGTTCAGGGCAATGTGCAGGCTTAGTGTTTGTGCACAGCTCAAAAGTTTCATTTTGGTATCATTTGACCAGAGCACCCTCTCCCATATGCTTTTTGTGTGCCCTATAACAGTGGTCCCCAAACATCTTTTTCACCACGGACTGGTTTAATATCAGACAATGTTTACATGAGCCAGCGGATAAATGCAACAAAATAAAAAGAAACGACTGGCATAAAAAACAGGATTATTTTAAAATATAATAATAAATGTAAATTCAACGTGTGCTCATAACTTTATTAGTGTTTCCATCGCGTCGCGCCAACAATATAACATGAGTATCACCCTTTCTGCTACCTAACCCTTACTGGTTGCTATGGTAATGTTTAAAGATTGTCTTTAAAATAAGATTTACCACCCCTTACTGGTTGCTATGGTAATGTTTAAAGATTGTCTTTAAAATAAGATTTACCACCCCTCCCTGGGCTGCCACCTTATCGTGGTGGAGGGGTTTGAGTGTCCCAATGATCCTAGGAGCTATGTTGTCGGGGGCTTTTGCTCCTGGTAGGGTCACCCATGGCAATTTGCTTCTAGGTAAGGGATCAGACAAAGTGAGGCCCAAAAGACCCCTATGATGAAAATGACAGATGGACTCAGTGTTCCCTCGCCCGGACGCGGGTCACCGGGGCCCCCCTCTGGAGCCAGGCCTGTACGTTGGGGTTTATCCCAGTGAACCAGAGGGTAGCCTCCCTCTGCCTTCGGGTGGGGGGACGGGTCCTGACTGTTGTTTGTGCTTACGCGCCAAACAGCAGATTAGATTACCCACCCTTCTTGGAGTCTTTGGAGGGGGTGCTGGAGAGTGCTCCTCCTGGGGACTCCCTTGTTCTGCTGGGGGACTTCAACGCTCACGTGGGCAATGACAGTGAGACCTGGAGGGGTGTGGTTGGGCGGAATGGCCCCCCCGATCTAAACCCGAGTGGTGTCTTGTTATTGGACTTCTGTGCTCGTCATGGATTGTCCATAACAAACACCATGTTCAAGCATAAAGGTGTCCATATGTGCACTTGGCACCAGGACACCTTAGGCCGCAGCTCAATGATCGACTTGGTTGTCGTCTCATCTGATCTGTGGCCGCATGTTTTGGACACTCGGGTGAAGAGAGGGGCTGAGCTGTCCACTGACCACTACCTGGTGGTGAGTCGGCTTCGATGGTGGGGGAGGACGCCGGACAGACCTGGAAGGCCCAAACGTGTTGTGAGGGTCTGCTGGGAACGTCTGGCAGAGTCTCCTGTCAGAAGGAGCTTTAACTCACACCTCCGGCAGAACTTTGAACACGTCCCGGGGGAGGCGGGGGACATCGAGTCCGAGTGGACCATGTTCCGCGCCTCCATTGCCGAGGCGGCTGACCGAAGCTGTGCCTGTCGCGGCGGCAACCCCCGAACCCGCTGGTGGACACCGGCGGTAAGGGATGCTGTCAGGCTGAAGAAGGAGTCCTACCGGGTCTTTTTGGCTTGTGGGACCCCTGAAGCAGCTGATAGGTACCAACAGGCCAAGCGGGATGTGGCTCGGATGGTTGCTGAGGCAAAAACTCGGGCGTGGGAGGAGTTTGGAGAGGCCATGGAAAACGACTTCCATATGGCTTCGAAGCGATTCTGGTCCACCATCCGGCGTCTCAGGGGGGGAAAGCGGTCTGCCACCAACACTGTTTACAGTGGGGATGGTGTGCTGCTGACCTCGACGCGGGACGTTTTGGGTCGGTGGATGGAATACTTCGAAGACCTCCTCAATCCCACCAGCATGCCTTCCAATCTGGAAGCAGGGTTTGGGGACTTGGGGTCGGGCTCTCCAATCTCTGGTTCTGAGGTCACCGAGGTCGTTAAAAAGCTCCTCGGTGGCAATGCTCCGGGGGTGGATGAGATTCGACCGGAGTTCCTCAAGGCTCTGGATGTTGTGGGGCTGTGTTGGTTAACGCGGCTCTGCAATATTGCGTGGACATCGGGGGCAGTTCCCTTGGATTGGCAGACCGGGGTGGTGGTCCCCCTGTTTAAAAAGGGGGACCACAGGGTGTGTTCCAACTACAGGGGGATCACACTTCTGAGCCTCCCTGGAACACTGGACCAGCTCTACACCCTCAGCAGGGTCCTGGAGGGTGCGTGGGAGTTCGCCCAACCGGTCTACATGTGTTTTGTGGACTTGGAGAAGGCGTTCGACCGTGTCCCTCGGGGGCCCTGTGGGGAGTGCTCCGGGAGTATGGGGTACCGGGCCCCTTGATACGGGCTGTTAGGTCCCTGTACGACCCGTGCCAGAGTTTGGTTCGCATTGCCGGCAGTAAGTCGGGCTTGTTTCCAGTGAGAGTTGGACTCCGCCAAGGTTGCCCTTTGTCACCGATCCTGTTCCTAACTTTTATGGACAGGATCTCTAGGCGCAGCCAAGGCGTTGAGGGGATCCGTTTTGGTGGCCTCAGGATCGGGTCTCTGCTTTTTGCAGATGACGTGGTCCTGTTGGCTTCATTGGAGCGTGATCTACAGCTTTCGCTGGAGCGGTTCGCAGCCGAGTGTGAAGCGGCTGGGATGAGAATCAGCACCTCCAAATCCGAGGCCATGGTCTTGAGCCGGAAAAGGATGGGGTGCCTCCTCCGGGTTGGGGATGGGGTCCTTCCCCAAGTGGAGGAGTTTAAGTATCTGGGGGTCTTGTTCACGAATGAGGGAAAAATGGAGCGGGAGATCGATAGATGGATTGGTGGGGCATCTGCAGTTATGCGGGCGCTCTACCGGTCTGTCGTGGTGAAGAGAGAGCTGAGCCGAAAGACGAGGCTCTCGATTTACCGGTCGATCAATGTTCCTACCCTCATCTATGGTCACGAACTCTGGGTGGTGACCGAAAGAACGAGATCACGGATACAAGCGGCTGAAATGAGTTTCCAACGCAGAGTGTCTTGGCTCTCCCTTAGAGATAGGGTGAGAAGCTCAGTCATCCGGAGGGGGCTCAGAGTAGAGCCGCTGCTTCTCCACATCGAGAGGAGTCAGTTGAGGTGGCTCGGGCATCTGGTCAGGATGCCTCCTGGACGCCTCCCTGGTGAGGTGTTTCAGGCACGTCTCACCGGGAGGAGGCCCAGGGGAAGACCCAGGACACGCTGGAGGGACTATGTTTCTCGGCTGGCCTGGGAGCGCCTTGGGGTTCCTCCCGAGGAGCTGGAACAAGTGGCTGGGGAGAGGGAAGTCTGGGTCTCTTTGCTTAGGCTGCTGCCCCCGCGACCCGACCCCGGATAAGCGGAAGAAAATGGATGGATGGATAAGATTTACCACAAAAGCAAATATAAAGTGCATGGAAAATACAACTCACCACAACATTGAATTAGTAGGAGCCCTGTGGCTGTTTCACAATAATGAGACAGTCCCATCTGGGGCAGTTTTCAAGGTTTCATTGCCTCATTAGATAGCCAGTTGCCAGATATTAAGCAGAGCTCGATGTGTAAACATGTTGCAGTAAATTCACATTTTAAGTATGACTCTTGGTATTGTTTGTTAAATTTAGCTATCTTTTTCTTTGAAGTTGTAGACTCCTCTTCTGTCTCTTCACTGGAAAGTTTTCTTTTAGCAAAGATACTTTTCAGATAACTGTTATCAATCATTTTTCTAGCTTGTGGGTTTGTTTTTGGTGTTGACGTATCACTTGACCGAGTTATAGCCAATTTAAGGGAGAGAATCCAGTCATTTTTCAAAATAAAACATTGTTTAGACTCAGATAATAAATAAAATGCAAATACTGTAAGTTATTTTTTCTTGCTGTGTGGCTCGCAGCCCGGTACCAAATGACCCATGGCCCAGTAATGGTCTGGGCACCGAGGGTTGGGGAACTCTGCCCTATATGACTTGTGGAAAACCACGAACAGGACTTGCTATGATTTTCTTTCAGTGAGTAGCTTTATATTGCCAATCTTCCATAAAGACCATATTTGTGGAGTTTACGGCTAATAGTTGACTTGTAGACAGGTTGTCCCACTTGAGCTGTGGATCTTTGATGCTCCTCAAGAGTTAATAAAGGACTCTTGGCTGCTTCTCTAATTAAAAGATCTCTTGACCTGTCTCCTGTGTTCCTCTGTATTCATGAGGCTTTTTGTTCACTAATGTTCTTCAATAAACCTCTGAAGTCATCGCAGAAATATTTTCTTTATACTGAGACCAAATTACACTCATGTAGACTCTATATACTAATTGACCTCTAGAGGCAATTGTTGTTTTTTTTGTTTTTTAATTATCATTTTCTTTTCACTCCAGAGTTATGCACTAATTGTCATTGACCTGTTACCAAATATCCCAATAAAGTACAATGAAATTAGTTGTTGTAATGTCACAATGCACTATCTACGGAAAACAAGGCACACTGAAGAACAAATCTGAATCATAACCTATACAGATGTTAACATTAAGATTACACTATATAACAAATACGCTCAATTTTGTCTGAGCTGGTATTCCAAAATAAATTGAGGCTTTTGTGATGAAATATTTAGTAATTCATATAAAGCGCACAGCAAATAACTTAATTATTTTTCAAATTAGTCTGGAAAGTGCTTGTAAACATCATGTGCAGAAAAATCTAAATCAATTAGGCTTTTAATTCAGGCAGCTGGCTCTGTAATGCAGTAAATGTTGTTTTGATGGAGCTGTTATGCATACAGTATTCCTTGGTTTGTAATCTAAAAATAGCATGAATGCTGAAAATAATATTGATTTTGTGCCAAGCACATAATTCAATCAGAGCCACATTGTTTAACATCAGCGCCATGGAGCATCTCAATGCTGCTGTGTTTGCACATAGAAATACCTTAATTTCTGTGATTCCAGAAGCTTAAAGTTTTTTGTGTCTCTCATAGGGATGACCTGCCAGGCGAGGACATCATACACGGAGGACGAGGTTCTCTGGGGACACCGCTTCTTTCCTGTCATCTCCTTGGAGGAGGGCTTCTTCAAGGTGGACTACTCTCAGTTTCACGCCACTTTCGAGGTCCCCACTCCTCCTTATAGTGTGAAGGAGCAAGAGGAGGCCCTGCTTCTCTCCTCACCCCTCATGGCACCCTCCCTGTGCAACAGTGGGGAAAAAAACAGTTCCCTGGATTGCCTGGAGACCCTGGAGGACAATGACAGTACCACCAAGCTGCCTACCAAGCTGCAGAAGATCACAGGCCGGGACGGCCTACCTAAGAAGCTGCTGAGGATGAGCTCCACCACCTCAGAGATGACTTACAGCTTCGGAGACCTGCCCATGAAGCTGCAGCGAATCAGTTCGGTGCCCGGCGTCTCTGATGACAAACAGGCCGGGAAAGCCTCCAAGATCAGCACAGAGCCCATCAGTAAGTCGGTGGCGGACTTGCCCCCGAAGCTGCAGCGGCTGGCTGGGGGAGGAGGCGGGAGGATGGACGGACACTTGCCGCCTAAACTTAGAAAGATGAACTCAGATCGCTTTACATAAAGCACGCAACAAATTTTAACTCCTGCTATCCTCTTTTTTTTCTCAACCTGATATCCTTGTACTATTCCGTATTTATTAACGGACAATGTTCTTATATTTAAGGAGCTGTAGAATATGTGCACAAATACCTTATATAAAAGTAGGGGGATGGAAACGAGCACATTTGTCCCTGGATGTAAGTGTTTTTGCTCAAATGAAAGACCTCAGATTTATTTATTTTTCTTTCTCTTTCTTTTCTTCTTTTTTTAGGGACAATGTAAAATTAGCAACATTTGGCATGTAAGAAGCGACGCATGTAGAACCGAATCTCAGTTTCTGGCATGACAATTTGTTGATTTCAGAAAACAAAACAAAAAACAATTTCATTTGTGAATTTACAGACAGTGGACAATTGCACAAAGCCATATGATTTACACCACTAAAAACTTACATTACATTGGTTCTAATCTTTACTAAAGAAAGGCACATATGTTTGTTTTGAGTTGATTGCTTTTGTTGTTTACTGTAAAATTGTGGCAATGTTACGTTGGTTGCATGCTCCTCTTACTGACTTAGCTATACAAAGGTAATAGACAAAGATGTTTAGCCTTAACTATATTACCTTTTTCCCATTTTCATGTTTGTTCACAGCTGTATTTTTGGTATTTCATATACAGACTATTTTACCATGTGCGATTTTAAGATTTTATCTGATTGAATACAGAAAGTGCTGCTAGATGATGCATACTATATTTACAAATGCGTTATTAGCATCAGTAAAACTGGGCACAATGTTACACAATTTTCACTTGCTTAGTAATGTAACACTTAAGTTGAAATATTTTATAGCTGTAACTGATAAGCACAAAACAATCATAAAAAACCCTAAGCTGTTAGAATGCATTTGTTGTCTCATCATATGCCAAAATGCAATCTTCAGTAAGCCAGTACTGCTTTGACAAAAGCACCATTAGACTTTCAACTTACGTGTTACTGGTTAGATTTGGTGGGCCTGTAAAAAAATAAAACTAATCTTTGTTTTTAGGGACCATTATATTTCTCCTTTGAGATGAAAGCAATAATATTATTATAAAAACTACAACCTACAGCCACAGGGTCTGCCACAACCCCTTATGATTGTTCTGTTTATTTGATCTGTGCCATGAAATCTGGTTTTCTCTAAATGCATCAAAGACATTGTATGATAACTGATCTATTCAGGAATAAAGATCTAATGTAACTATTTAGCATCTTGGTACTTGGTGGTAGATGGAATCCATGATTTTCTTGTTTGATGAATACATTATTGTCAGCTGTCAAGAGGTAGTAATAAGAAATTCACAAAAAAATTATTTTATGTACATAACAACCTGTTTGCAGACCAGAACAAATGCATTGCTTTGCATAAGTCTTCATACTCCAAGATCTTTTACATATTTTGTCCCAGCACAACCACAAAATTACATATGGTTTTATAAATACTTTACTTGTAAAAATGTGAAGAGGATAAATTATGCAAACATTAAGACTCTCTAAGTCGGTACTCTGCAGAACAGCCATTCACTGCACTTAATGCTGCAATCTTTTGGGGTGTGTCAATTAGCTTTTGGTATCTAGAGACAAAACATGTACCCATTACTTAGTGCAAAATTGTTCAAATTGAGTCAGCTTTGATGGAGTGTCAAATCTAAGCTGTTCTATTGCAGTTATTGCAGTATAGACCAGCTTTCCTGTCCTTTCTGAAGGAAAACATCCCCACAGTGCAATGCAGCCACTATGTCCATAAACCATGTCATGTTTTCAGGGTTATGGGCTTTGTTACTTTTCCCTCATAAATCCACAACCAAAATACAAAAAAACCTCTTATCTGCAGGATTTTCTGATTGGCAGATTTCACTTTGAGGATAATTGGAGTCCGCTCATATTCAGTCTGACTCTATAGAAACCTCTCTCATCGTTGGAACAAAATAGTCACCTGATTAAAAACCTACAATCAGGTTGACTGGGAGCATGTTAAAGCAAAATAACAAAAAAAATTCAGATAGAAAATCTTGCTATTTGGTCATTGATTTACCATGATACATGTAGCCCTAAAAGTTCAGTTTTTTTTCACTCATCTAACCCTTCCATGGGTCTGTTAGCTGCTTCTCCACTTAATACTCTCATAACCCAGTGTTTCAGTTTAGGTGGACAGCCATGTCTTGGTAGGTTTGTTGTTATGTCAACTCTTTCCATTTTTGGATAATGGATTGAACAGTGCTCTGTGAGATGTTTAAAGTTCAGAATATTGTTTTATAACCCAGTACCGCTAGAAATTTCTCCACAACTTTATTACTAACTATCTACTGTGTTCTTTGCTGTTCATGAAACTGTTTATTCACTAATGTTTTCTGAACCTTCACAGAACAGCTTGGTGTATGAGATTAGTGGAGTGTCTTTACCAATAGGCGACTTCTGAAGCAACTGGTTAGACTGCATTTTATTTAGGGATGTCAGAGTAAAGAGGGTTAAGTACAAATGTGAACTTCTCAGAATTTTATTTGTGACAAGTTTTGAAATCAATGTATAATTTTCTTTGCATTTCCCAATTATGAACTACTTTAAGTTGGTCTATCAAAGAAGGTCCTAATAAGATACATTGAGGTTTGTGATTAAAACGTGAAAAATGTGAAAAAGTACAAGTGGCAGGGATACTTCTGCAAGGCACTGCACTTTTATTTAACCCAACTACCTTCCCAGTTTGTTAGTATGTCCTTCCTTGAACGTGCTTTAATTGATGGAATGCTGCGAACTATTTACTTTTTTTGTTACTTTGCTTTTTTGTGTGTAAATATTTACGTTGACTCTTGACAAGAGCAGGAGAATTTCTGGGAAAGACGTAGGGAAATTATAGCTATAAATGTGTATTAAGAGCATGCAGGGGAAGGTTTCTTTAGAGCAGCAGATCTTAACCCTGGACCTCAGATCCTGTTTTAGACATTTACCTGCTTCAGCACAACGAAGTAAATGATTGAGTCATTCAGTACTCTTGCAGAACTTGATAGCAAGCAGAAGAAGTTACTGAGTCAATAATTTCAAGTGTGTTAAAGCAGGAAACATACAGAACAGTCCCCAGCAATAGATGCATGTAAGAGGAAGGACATCATGCAAAAATGTTGTGGAAAAGGTTGTGGAAACTGCTTTGTGTTTTTTCAATATACTAGTACTGTAGTCTTTCTTGATGACTGTTATGTTCATACCAATATCATGTACACCCCAATATATCAACAGCATCAACAAGGGAGGTACAGCTCACAGAAAATATATGATGCAGAAATTTTTAACTATAAACATGCCTGCCCACTAATTCATAGTAAATACTTCAAAATGTATAATCTGTGTTTGCACATTTTCTCACTTATGTTCAAGATATTTCTACATAGGGTGCTGCAGGGGAAATCTCTTAAAGAAGTCTGGGGTGCAAACATTTGCATTCAGAACATAGATTGGCTGGAATCTCTGAGGAGCATTTTTAGAAAACTCCTTGACTGCAGTGAGTGTTTGGAAACCACCTCCGACCAGAAGATTAAAGGCCTGATAATGTTCAAGTGTGTTTACCTATGGACAAATAGACCAGTTCATAACGATGGCGGGAGAAGACAATTAATATATATATATATATATATATATAATAATTTTTTTTTTTTTTTTTCTACTTTCTCCTCCATTTGCTGTTTATCTTGACTTTCCATAACATAAAGAAATACTTATTTAGGTTAAGAACAACAGTGCTATTCAGTCATTTTCAGGACTGTTCTTTCACTTAATAAACACTGCTTCCCTGTGCTACCTCGGTGTACTGAAAAATGGCTTTCTAAGTGGATTTCTTACACTTTAGACCGCAGCAGATTGAGAATGAGCTGTGATTACAGTTTTGGCTTTTAATCTCAAAGGAAATTACCAAACAATTTAAGAAACACTTGCAATCTTGGAGAGAGAGAAATGAGAGGATCAATTGCTCTCTACAACATGCATTGACTTAAGGCAGTTGCTGGAGGTAATATAGAAAATGTACAAAGCATGAATTTATGAAAGATTGCATCTCAGAGCATTCTTAGCCATGTAAAGCTCCTCACTTTGTGTTGCAACTTGGCAGCTGAATCTCTTTGGGGAGAAAAACAACTGTCACTGCAGTGCTGTAACTAATTCTAACTGAAAAAGATCAAATGTGCAAGGTGCTTGTACTTCACTTGTGTAGGTTTTTTTCTTTTACAATATTTTCCCACACTAAATTACAAAGGAACACATCATACTTTTAACTCTCAACATTCATATGAAATTTTCTGAGTAGAAGTTATTAGTCAAACTCGTGATGTTTTTATGGTATTTTCAAAAATATTCAAGAAAAAGTGTTTTTTAAATAACTAAAGTGAATTGAAAAAAGTACTCTCTCAGTACTTATATTTATCGAATTGAAAACAGGTAGCAAGAGATTTAATGGAAATACTCAACTCAGCAGGCTAATTCTCAAATACAAATTCTCAATACTCTGCTCAGTAAGTCTAAATATCTCAATTTTTAGCTTAGTTACCATGGTTTTATACGCATGAACATACTCAGTTGGGTCACAGAATACTGCTTTGTTCTGTACTTGATTAATGTAGTTTTAACACTTTGTACATTTTATTTCAAGTACACAGTGGATAAAACATTACTGTTCTTTCCTTTTATTTTCCTTTTTATTGGACAATGTAAACAGCAAAATAGTTACCTGCTGTTCCCGTCGTCATGACTGGCATCTTGCATCAGAAGCACATCCCAAATTGTTTTGGGGGGCATGTTATGTTGTATTCGCTGAACGTTCACATCCCGATTTTTGTAACATTCTGCACACAGTGCAGCTCATCAAACAGGAAGAACAGCGATGTAAACTCTGAAAGTAAGTCCTAACACTTACAGTATGAGGTTAAAAGTAAGAGTTGTATTAGGAATGCACTTCCTCCATTAACTCTTCTTCTTCAACTAGTTGTCAAATACAGGCAGATTTTATCTGCAGCACCATCTATTATTTAAAATAATATAGCTGCAGCACCTCAAGCAAAGGTATAAAAGCCAAAATGTCTACACTCTAGAGCATTATTATACAAGATGATAAGTAGGGAGTTGGAGTAGGAACTAAAGGCTTTTCAACAATTGAGTTGTTTGGAGAATTACTCTGCTCTGGCATTTTAAATTTGTCTTAAAATCACAATAATTAGCTTTGTTCAAATACCAATGTTAGTATTTGCATTACTGGCTGCTTTAGGGCTCTTTACATTATAATCTAATTTGACTATTGTAGCCTAGAATGTAGTTAATTTCTAATGCACTGTATAGTGAATAAAAAAAATAGAATTTCTGCCAGAATTTGAGTGGGCAATTCAAATGACTGGGTCAAAAACAAGGGGCAGAGTAATTCCCAAATAGACCCCAAGACTTCAGATTGGAACTAAGGTTTTTTAAAACATGCACCTTTTAATCCATTCTTGCTTCTTACTGAGCTGATCGGCCACATATTACTGACATAGATCTATACATACAGATGTTTGAGATAATTCAAGATTTTGCCATTTAAAAATACACTGAACAGCATGTGCGGCCGCCTCTCTCTTTTTCTCTGGGCCGATTGTCATCGCCGGTTCCTGTATGGCGTCTCGCCTTGTTTGCTTGTTAGGGTGTCTGGGCGCTGGTTGCGGCGGGTGGGCGGCATTTCTGGGCCTGATCAGTCTTTTTCGCTCTGGACTTGGCTCCTGTGTCTTGGTCTTTGTGCGCTGTGGGGCGCTGGGGTCGGGGGTTTGGCTGGGTTTGGTCGGACTTGCCGGTGGACTGGCCGGGTAGTGGGTGTGCAGGGCGGCGGGTGGAGCTCTGGGTTTGGTCACTTGCCGAGCCATTGAACAGCAGTGGTCGCTCCGGAAGGGAATGGGGGTGGTGGATGTTGGCCTGGTGAGTCGGCCGCCCACGGTATCGGTTTGCTCCTGGTCTGGGCAGGTACGTCGCCGGGGTTTGGGGCACGAGGGGCTCCGATGTGCAGGTGTCGCTGGGGGCCTCCTTTGCTGGCAGGGAGGTTGTTGCCATCTAGTGACAGGTGCTCTCCCCCTACGAGGGCACTTGGACGGGGGAGAGGAGTGTGCGGGAGGAGGGGGGCTGAACTCAACCTGGGTGTCTAGTGCGAGGAGGGGTTTCCATCTTTGCTATTCTGTGGTGGCCTGGGTCCCAATTTTACTGTACAACTTTGACACTCCCACTTATAACATTTTCATGAGACACACATGTAGGGACTTTGGGGTAAGGGGGAGCTGTTCAATCAGCTTCACCTCTGGTGCGGGGGCCCACTGTTAAACCGGATATTGACACTGAGGGCTCGGTGTGGGAGTTGGGGGATGTCTGGCTGGCTTCCCCACATCCCACCCCTCTGTTTTAAATGCACATGATAACAACACGCATCAACACCATATTCGAGCGGGAGGATGGAGGCTAGGGGTCTTTCCAAACCCCTGTTTGCTATGGGCCATCAGGGGTTGGAGTCCGGAGGAGGAACAGGTGGTCTAGTCTAGTCCTAGGCTGGGGGGCTGCTTCGCCACTATGGGGCCCTTGGTGGTCTGCTTGTCTCCGTCCTAGAAGGTAGAAGGTCCATCTCCCGGGTCCGGGGGCTGGTTGCTCTACTGGGGCATCGGTACCTGGACCTGGGAGCATAGAGTGTGTATAAGGGTGTGTGAGTGAGGGTACAGCATCATTTCTTGGGTGTCTTGGTGTGTCGGTGAGAGTGTATGTATTTAGGAGGGAGGGAACATATGACTGTGTCTGTATGTCTTTGTCTACCTGTCATTTTGGGTCTTGGGCTGCCCTCTCGCCTGGCGCACCTCAGGCCTTACATTTAATGGGGGGTCTATCTCCCCTCCATCACTCCCTGCCAGTGACTGATGCCCCTGCCCACTGGTGCGTCAGTGGTCAATCCAGATCGGACCTGGTCCGTGCCTGGCCGGGCCTGGGTGGACCGGTGTGTCGGTCGGCTGATGCGCTGGGATGATGTCTTCCTTTTGTTGGTTGGGGCACCTCTTTCGGGGGTGCCAGGTTTGGGATTGTTGGGTGGTGTCTGTTTGGTGGCTCGGTGGGACACGGATCCAGCGTCTCTGCTTGTTTGATCACCTGTTATGTTCGGTTCAT
This sequence comes from Valencia hispanica, assembly GCA_963556495.2. Classification (NCBI taxonomy): domain Eukaryota; kingdom Metazoa; phylum Chordata; class Actinopteri; order Cyprinodontiformes; family Valenciidae; genus Valencia; species Valencia hispanica. Next base: position 24,187,807 of record OY747707.1, read on the forward strand.
TGGTGGGTTGGACTGGCCCTGGCCTTTGTTGGATGCCTGGTCTCAGCGCTCTGCGTTTCGCAGGATAAGGACTCGGGAGCTGGTACAACTTGGTGTCCAGGTCCTGGCTGAGCTTCCCCTGGGGATGCTGTCCTTCCGCTATCGGTAGGGTGCCCCGACGTGGGGCAGGGGTGGGGTACTGGGATGTTGGTGGGGGGAATTGGCCTAGCGTGGCGGTGGCGGCTGGTCCCTGGTCGGGTCCCTGCTGGGGGGTGGGGCACCCCTGGGCCCTGGGAGTCCTTTGGACGTATTGCCTCCGATCTTCTTCATGTCTGCATCGATTCCTGGGAGACGGATTGATGCGTGCTCACACCAGCTACTGAACACTCTTATGGAGAAACCTTATATGCACCAGCATGCTCACACCCACACACACGTAGGTGTGGGGTCTCAGGTGTTTACAGATATATTCTTAGGCTGAGGTTATCATTATTAGATCTTGATTAATTGGTACCATGAGTTTTTCTGTGACATTTTTGTAGTATTTTTATATCCATTTTTGTGTGATGTGGTTGTGTAGTTCTTAGTTCACAATGTTTGTTTTGTTTTGTTGATGTTCCTTTTTCGTTTTTTTTTTTTCCCTCTCTCTGCCGTCCTGTGGGTATGGAGGCAGACTTTTATGTTTTCCTGTGTTTTCTTTGTTTCCCTTCCTCTCTTGTATTTTCAACTCACCCTCTCTCTTGATTTTTTGTTTCTTACTTCTCTTCACCTTCTTTCTTTCTCCCCCTTTATTTTCCATCTCTGTGTCCATAACATCAGGAAATAAAACCCACAGCAATTCATAATAGAACATTTTCACACATATATATCAAGTGGAGTACTATAGCAAATGTTGTAGAGCTCCGCTTGTGAAAGTAAATCTGTTGGGGTTCTACTTGGTACTCAGACACCAATGCTGAGCTCCACACTGCCAGACAGGACACGTAAAATTTTTTTAAAAAGAATTTAACTGACAAAAAAATATATAAAAAAAATATACTGAACAATATACAATATATTAATGCTTTCTAAGTGTAGAAATATTTGTCAATGGACAAATAATCAAATCTAATCTAATTTAAAGACTGAGACAAAGTTTTATTTAGTAGAAACATATTATTCTGTAAGTATCACTCGTAGTTCTTTTAAGAAATAATTTAACAGTTATCTACGAGAAAACTGGACTAAAACCTTTCAGTAGTATAGATAAAGAATTTTGTTTTTCAAATTTGTGTCATTCAGTCAGAGGCTTAAGGCAACCTTGAAGAATTGCCCATTCTTAAATTTTTTGTTCGTTTTATCGAACAACATGCCTGCGAACCAGTTTGATCTGTTTCTAAATTAAGATAAAACCGAGTCAGATAAACATTTCCACATCGACGCAAAGGCATTGTCACCTCTTCAGGCAATATTATTGTTTTAATCATACTCTTGTGTAATCAGTGCTGCACTTTATTTTCACAGAGCACCATTTGTTGCTGTTAACTATGCATGTATAATAATATGTATTTGAAGGGAGCCCCTAAAGGACTTCTAGAGATAAAAGTCAGTGCCATTATTGTACTTATCAGAAGCAGATAGGTTAATTGTGTCTTCATCCTTAGATAACCCTTTCCTCAATAAACTCATGGGACAGATCGAAATATCAAAACTGCTGATGGCATTATCCTCAGACTTCTCGGAGATGGGGTTCAAATCTTTTTAGGCCACCCTAAATCAGCAATTGTTCTGCTGGAAAACAATTGCCCTTTATCACCAAGGAGATCTGTGCTCTGGATGTCACTTTTTGTGGGTGTGTGGGTGGTGGTGGGGTTGTCTTTTGTCTGTGTCTACCCTCCGAAATAGCATTTAAAAGCTCAAATGATTGGCACAGACATAGATAGAAGAAGTGGGAGGGCTTTAGTAGGAAGGAGAAGACAGGGCTGTTCATGTTATAAAACCTTTTTTTTGTTCAAACTCAAAAATAATTACTACTTGGGGTGACATCTTGATAATTTACAGGTTTCTTTTTTATTTGACATGACACAACTTCTGGAAGGTCATCAACTGATAATTATGGGACAAAGAAACAAATGTGCTGAAAAATGGCAGTGTTTTTATTGTCTCTTTACTAGTTGTATGGAATTTAAACACTTCTATAATCACATCAGTTATGATTAACATACTTTACAACCAAGTTAAATATGGCTTGCTAACGAGCTGGGACTTCTTGCACTACATCAGTACCAGTGTTAAGATGGGATAATATATGAGGTATCACATATGGAGATTTGTGCAACAAATAGACTGAGCTGTGGGTGTCTTTTGCACTGCATGACAAATGTCTTTATGGCATTCTAAAAGCTAGTCTTCCACCTTTGATGTATATTGACATGCTTTATTTGAACAGCAACAAAACTACAGCATGAAGAACATAAAGTGAAAATAAAGCAGGGTAATGGTGATAAAAACAAATATAAAAATTTTGGGTTTTGTGCCAAGAAGCATTTTTTTATGGGAGACATTTTGTCTTCGCATGAAAATAATTTTTTCTTAAACAATGAAGAGTTCCAGTAATTTAGCTGCCTCAATGAGCACATTAAATGGATTCCAGTAACTTGCTTGTTGACAACTAAGGAGTGAGACCTTATTTAATTTCCATCAGCACAAATGGAGTTGCAGCACACATTTTAAGCAAAACGTAAGAATAATTTATTTCTATAATTCGCTTAGTTAAATGATACAAAACAGTACTAACAAAGATTAAGGGTTTTCTTTAATAGCATTATGCTCTGCTATTCAATATATGGTGCAATAAAGTTAAGTCTAAGTCTAGGTCTAATTTAGTGCATTTATTGTGTAAAAAATGTCACATATAAAAAAATAAACTGTGGGAATGCCTATATGCCCAATTCTGTAATGAGGAACTGTTTGATGAAAGCTTGTACATACATCTAAGTTGTTATAGACAATGGATGGATGATAGATAGTGATTTTCTTTTGCAATTGTGAATTTAGCCTAATATTCTCTACCAGTCAACTGGAACTGGAAGCTTTTTATATGATGGGTACCATATTCAAGAACCAGGAAAGAAGATGCAGCTTTCTTCAACCAAAGCAACACAATGACCTTGATTACTAAGACTCCATTACAATAAAGTTCAACTATAACATATATGTTTTTGCAATAAATCTTGACTTAAAAAAAAGAAAAAAAAACTGATAAACAATAAATCTTGTTAATTTCAAATCTTTAAATCTATGCTAGAAAACCTATTTTTGATAGCAATACATGACACACTTTTGTAGAACTTGAAGGTTATTTTCATCGAGCCAAATTAAACCAAAAAATATACAGGGTTCTGTCTTGGATTTACATGTAACTTATTTTGAATGTACCTGTTATTTTCTTGAAAGTACAGACTGCTTTATGGGATTTAAATTGAATTTTCAAATTACAGGTAATTTAATAGGTTACAATCTGACTTTACATACATTGGGTTTTTCAGAAGTAACAACTTGCTTTCTAGAAAATACCGGATTTTTAAATAAAAGTTATAGGTTACATCTCAGATGTTTCTGATTAATTTCTGAAATATTCACAGAAATTACAGTCTGCTCTGTGAAATCTTTATTGAATTTAAAGGTTACTTTTAGTGAAAAAGGGATTACTTACCCCTACGAATTACTTTTAGGTGGTTTGCAAAAAGTTACTTCAAATAAAAACAGAAGTTATAAAGGGTACTCTGTAGGTTCTGGAATGTTCTGAAACGTAACTTTCCAGTCCAAAGAAAATAACTTACTATAAGCTTAACAAACACACTGGCTTTGTTGTGCATTCCTACTATCTTTTTCAGGGGAATTCAGAATGGGAACCTGCTCTGCATGTGTGCTGTTAAAAATGTCTTTTTATAGTGACTGGGCATTCTCCTGCTGTTTTCCAACTAAGAACAATGGTTTCAGTGTGCTTTGACACACCTAATCGACTGACTGTCCTACCCTCTATTAACATTTTACCTTTCTAAATAATTTTTTCATCCTGAAAATATATAGTTTATCTCCTGACAAATTCCTCTTCCTGTGAACATGACTAAATTGTTTAAGCTCCTTTCATTTCTCTGGGTTTAATCATGCATTAAAAATGGAGGCCTTGATAATTAACCTGCATGTCAGTATAAGCACAATGGAAAATATGTAAAACAGCGATGTAATTGACGGAATGTTTAATAAACATTTTTACACATCAAGTAAGTTGGATTATTAAGGTTAGTTTAAATTAATCTTACCAAAGGGAGAGAGAGGGGGAAAAGTTTTCAAGGCCAGTACAATGATTTCAAATTAATCTTTGTTCTTGCAACTCCCGATTTATGAGATATAGGTGTGATTTACTGAGATTTAGTTTGGGTCAGGAAGCTTAGAGCTCAGTTGAACTCAAGGTGTTCCAGGTAATAACTTTGTAAAATAAATACAAGCACTGTGTTACTGCTAAGTCCTCTAAAAAAGAAATATACACTTATGCAGAAAGGCGCTTCTTATTGCATATTGAAATGGTGATATTTTTTATTTTGTAAATAATCACACTCACCACTATGTAAGTCTTATTTGCTTTAAAATAAACAAGCCAAAGGATTTCTGTGTCTTTTTACAAAATTATAACCACATTATTTATTAACCAATTTACCAGATGTTCCTTTTTAACTTTATAGTCCATTATGAATCCCCGAAGTTCGGTGTCTTTCACTGAGAGAGTAAGGCTAACAAAAGACAAAACTGACAGGGAGATGAGAGAAGTGCATTACAGACAGAAGAGGAGACCCAAATTGGTGCGTGGGATGAATAATACATTTTGCTCAATCCTTCCAGTCCTGTAAGTTAGCAAAATGACAGTGATCAAAGTTGAGTCTGGGAGGATTGGTATTAAAGTAGAGATTAAAGTGGTTTGGAGAATGTAAAAGAGAACACCAAAGGGGGGGTAGAGGATATTTCTGTCTCTTGTCAGATTCTGTCATGACTTGTTTTACATTTGCACTTTGCCTCCTTATCCCAAAGCTGCTCTCCTTGCAAATCAAATAGGTTTGATAATTTGATGTGGAAACAGCTGCCGCAGCCCAATGCATCAGCTGCCTAGACAATATACATTGTCGCCCTTTGTCTTATTCCACAAAGGGATTTGTTGGAGCTTAAATTAAATGTGGCAAAAGAGGTTTGGGGGAACAAGTGATGGCTAAAATAATATTTTTAAACATATCCCAATGCTCGCAGATGCACAAACACATCCTCTACATACCCTCCACACATAGCCACAACAGATGCCTTCGTCTCTGGTGTATTGTATTTGTGAGATAACGGCCGGTGTGGGTGTTTGCAAAACAACTCAGTTTGCACCTGAGTCAAAATCCATCTCTGCTTTAAAAAGGAGCTGAGCAGGGCACATCACACCGAACCCACTCTCTTTGAAGAATACTGAGTCTGTCTGCCTGATGCTTGCTTTATCTGCAATGCATGTTTGCTTTAAGATCAGTTAGCAACTGCAGCCTTTCTGGCATAAATAATGTTTTTAAGAGGACAGGAAAAAGTAGCGTCTTTTTTCTTTGTGCTACTCGAGGCCACTGTATGTCTTCCAGCTGAAAATGGGAGTTAAAGCAAAGCATGACATGAGTCATTTGTGGAGTTTTTCTGGAACTGAGGAAGGAATTTTTTTCTTTTGTTACATTTTAATTGGCTTTATGGTAATGATTTTGCTTGGTATTAAAACTAACCCCTGCTTTCCACCGTACGCGTAACTTCTGCGAAGCGTAATACGCAGCTAGTAGCCGCTTTTAAAGTCAATGGGACCTTTTCCACCAGGCGTAAAGCAACGTGAATCGGTCGCGTCTTAGAAGCGTTGTGTCACTGCCCTCTCCAGGTCTATTTGTTATGCACTACGATTCTACAGTAAAACGCATAAATCTCAGCAGTTTAGATTGGGCCAGACAGGAAATCAGTCACTGAAGCCCTGTAAAATTGCTGGAAATTCCAAAATAAAAGACATGTACAGAATTCCGTCTGCTAAACTACGAAAAAAACAAAACAAAACATGACTACCTTTGACACAAGGACTCACGTGGATGGTAAGTTGATGCTACTTTCTAACATAGAATTACATTTCCCCCCTGCATACTACACTTTAAGTTATGCAATTGCAAATGTGTGATTTCATGATCTCCCGGGACCAGCTGGGTGGAACGTTTTCACGAGTGATACGCGTTTAAGACGGACCCGGTGGGAAGGGACGCACTGCTGAATTTGCAAGCAAAACGAGTCCATCACGTTGCGCGCCTCTTACGCGTCCAGTGGAAAGCAGGGGTTAGTGAAATACATATAATGCCATCCAAAAGGATCCATTCCCCTTGAACTTATCCACATTACAACCACAGACCTTAATATGTTATATTGGGATTTGTGACAGACCAACAGGAAGTAGTGCAACATTGTTAAGTGGAAGAAAACTGAATCCTGCTTTTTAAATTCCTTTTCAAATTAAAATTATCCAAAATGCATTCATTTGTTTTCAGTCTCTTTTACTCTGATATTCGTAAGAACACTGCTACCAACTGCCTTCAGAATTCACCTAAATTGTAAATAGAGTCCACATGTGTGTCATTTGATCTCAGTGTAAATATGGATGTTCTGTGAAGGCCTCAGAGCTTTTTTAATGAACATCACTGACCAAAGTCATCAAATCCAAGGAACACAGCAGACTGGTCAGAAACATAGTTGTAGAAAAGTTTCATGCAGGGTTAGATTATAAAAAAAATAATATCTGAAGCTTTAAACATCTCACAGATGTCGATTTTAAGAGTCTGGCATAAAAAAAAGCCATTTAAGAAAGAAATCACAAGGCCCATTTGCAGTTTGCAAAGAAACCCTGTAGGGGACACAAAAAACTGTTGAAGTTGTTCTTGTCAGATCAGATAAAAATGCAATAGGCAATGTGTAGCAGCAACCTAACTGCACCTATGAAATGTGGTAGTGGATGCATAATGGTGTGGGGGTGCTTTTATTCAACAGAGATGGGGAATCTGATCAGAGTTGATTAGAAGATAAAGGAAATTAAATTCAGACCAATCTTGGAGCATAACCTGTGATATGTAAAATTCTTAAGACTGTGGCAGATCCCCTCCAGCAGGATAACAAGCCTAAGCCTATACTGCCAGAGCTACAGTACAAGCATATTTATATGTTGGAATGGCCCTAAATCCAACTGAAAATCTATAGCAAGACTCTCAAAGGTTCTTCACAGACGCTCTGCAACAATCTTCCTAAGTTTGAGAAAGGTTGATCTAGAAAGGACTGACTTGGGGAGGTTGAATAAAGATGCACTTTTTAGATTTCCCTTTGTCAGAAATGAACTGAAGGCCACATCTTACTTTTTTTCAACTTCAAAGTAATGTATTACTTTGTCTTGGTCTACCATAAAAATGAAAAAGTGAGAAAAAGTTAAAGGAGAATGAATAATTTTGCAAGACACTATAAATTCCAGTCATTTGAAGAGACTCCTAATGAAGAGTTGTTTAAGTAAAGCTGTACGAAAGAGAAAAAATAGGATCAGATTTTTATGCATCCATGCGGAGGATCTGTACACTTCTTTAAAATAGCTACATACAAAAGGAGGCACCAAACACAGTAACCGTGGTGCTTCAAGCTCAGCCAGAAGGACTGAAATAAAACAAGTGCTCTCTCACAATCCATGGCAGCTAAAAATAAGCTTGCTCAGACGAGGGTGGCATATTCTCGGCTGCATCCTCTGCTCTGTGGCTGTGGAGGCAACTGTTTGATAAGTGTAGAGCTATGAGAAGAGATTTTCAATGCATGCTCCTGTAAGCGTGATGTGTGGTACGGAGAGGTTTTGATCCAGTTCACAATACAGCTCTAAATCCAGCATCTTGTACACACTCTGCAAAATCTTACAGTCACAGACACAACTTTTGATGAAATCAAGTTAAATGCACATGCATGATTGCATTGTACTTCTGTGTGAGCATTTATAATAGATATTAAAATACTTCAAACTGCAAAAAAGCAATTAAACGTGCATTTTAAATACTTCATAACAAGGATTTCCCAACACTTGTTTCCTAGCAACTGCATCCAGAATACATTGAGTCTGCATGTTGGCAGGATCTGACATGTTTTAATTCAAATTATCCTTTTTTCATACTTTGTGTTGTGTAAGAATGCGTATGTCTTCAATGACAATGAGAAAAAAAAATCCAGTCTGAAGACTACTTTCACCTGGCTGGGCAAAACTGTTCTCCCCTTGTGTTGTTCACTCACTTCATCATTGTCTCTTCTCTGTCATTGCACTGTCTGCTGTCGTGGTAGTGGGATGAATATTTCAGGAGTCAACATGGCGTTCCATTTGTTACTTTGGCTGTGAACAGAGTTGGAGGCTCCCCACAGGTACTTAGGTGTTTACATCTTGCCAAAAGCCTCTGTTCGCTCTACACAAACACTTGGCATTTTGCTCACTTGCAATTACAACTGAATGTTGGGATCTCTACCAATCTGTATCCCATATTTACGGCTTAGATTGTTAATAAATCAAATGTTGTTCTTTTTTTTCCAGATAATGTTCACAGTCATAAAATATGTTTATATCTTAAAAAAAGATGTGGAATTCTTAAAGAAAGGTGGAAATTGTTGTCAAGAAGCAAAATAATCTAACCACCAATAACACATTTGTCATCTCAGTAAATTTGTTTTTTCAAGGCTGATTCTGCAGGCCATTAATAATCAGCAGAGTCTGTTTCTGGATGAAGATGCTATTGTGTTTACAGGCTATATGAATTTGTTGAATGCAGCCCTGCATGTAATTCATCATGCACTCCCCTCCCATGCATTTTTGATGCTATGGAAAAATAGAGCAGACTTAAAGCCTCCACTTTCCCTCACCACAGGAGCCTAACCTCCCATTGTTATTTAGCCTCAGGGAGCTGATTGGACTAAATGTTGCAGAATGAAGCACTGTTTTCTGCTGCTCTTTGTGTTCTGTCTTTGTCAGGGTCACATAATCACAAAAGGGCTTAATTTTCTCATCCTGCTGTTAGTTTGAAGGTCTGGCAAGATCAATAGGTATGAATAGGTTTTAAATGTCTTGAATCCAAGACATTTAAAGTGACTGACATGTTCTAATGTTTTGTTGTGTATGATAATGAGTGCCAGGTCCAGGGTGTGTGGTTGGGTGTGGATTAGTAACTCCGTGGTCTTGTCCACATTCAGCACCAGAAGTTGAATGAAGTGGTTGACAGACTGGTGGTTGGCAGTTATGGAATTATTGTCCTTGAGAAGCGCTAGAAAGGTAAATTGAAGCATGCATATTCAAACTAAGGTTACAACAAAACAAACAGAAAAATAATAGCAAGACTGTATAATGGGAGCACTCTAACTCTAAGTGCTGTTACTGAGTAAAATGATTTTGAATACACTGGGAAAGATTACATTTTATCTCTGCTTTAAAAGTGGCTTTAGCATGAAGCAGTTGTCTGGAAAACAAACTGGGTCTATAGCTCAAAGTATTACCCTTACCAGAACCACATTTCACAGTGATAAATAAAAAAAGGAGTATTTGCACATGTATTTGCTCTCATAAAAGGTACAAGCATGCAAAAAGAAGATGTGTCCTCCCCAGAGTAAATGCATAACACATCACTGTACTCCCAAAAAACTTGTCAGAGTCATAACCGTCTCTTCCCAAACAAAGCTCCATGGCTTCTTCTGTGTTGAATTTTGTTTTGGAAGTGTGCTTTGTCCATACCTGTCAAGTTTTGGATTTGAAAATAAGGGAAAAATTCCATCAGCCGCGAGCCAAACTGCCACCACAACCAACCCATAGTTTCTCTTACATTTTAGGATAGGTGTACAAAAAAGTCTATAATCACTTTTCAACCAATTACTAACTACAATTAGGTGTTTAGAATCTGATAGGCCTACCTTTATTGACATTGAAATGGTGTGAACATTGTGTTATAATACACCCTAAATGAAAACACAATGCAGACAAAACCAAACTTATGCTCTTCACGGACCCTCGGAATAGACCACTGAATGTTCCCTCAGTGGTTACTCTTGACGGAAGGGAAATACAGATTGTTACATCTTATAAGTACCTTGGTATTGTTGTTGATGTTTGCCTGTCTTTTAGGCCTCATGTTCACTGCCTAGTGAGAAAGTTGAGGCTAAATTTGGTTTTTATTTCCGAAATAAACTGTGCTTTTCTTTTAACGTTAAAAAACGGCTGGTGGAATCTACTTTTTTTATCTGTGCTGGACTATGGTGATATATTATATATGCATTCATCTGCTCAATGCCTTCATATGATAGACGCAGCCTATCATGCCTTGCTAAGATTCATCACCAACTGTAAAGCTCACAGCCACCACTGTGAGCTGTACTCTCGTGTAGGATGGTCTGCTCTGGCCACACGGAGGCGCTGTCACTGGTATACCCATAAGGCTATTCTTGGTGTGCTTCCATTCAATTTATGTTCACTTCTTATGAAAAAAAGTACTGGTCATTACTCCCTGCGTTTTCAGGCTGTTGTCATGCTCTCTCTCCCACATGTCAGAACTGAGCTGGGTAAAACCGCCTTTGTTTATTCTGCACCCTTCACATGGAATTTGCTGCAGAACAACTTAACTTCCACGTCCCAAGAGCCAGCTTCTGCAGCCGATGATTGGAATGCCAAAGTCCCCGCCTTTGGCCACCGCCCATCCTACATTGGTAAATGGGTAAAGGCCCGGCCACCAGGCGCTAGCCAACGTGCCCCACTTGTTTGATTTAAAATAGCAAATTAAATGACGGGCTGATACTGATAACAAGTGGAGATTTCCAACTAAAATGTAACTTCTATTTTTATTTCTGTCCCCTCAACAGCAACAGCCAAAATATTTTTTATTACCAGCTTACAGTTTACTTTTTCTTTTCTCTCTCTCTCTCTCTCTCTCTCTCTCTCTCTCTCTCTCTCTCTCTCTCTCTCTCTCTCTCTCTCTCTCTATACATATATATATATATATTTATATATTGTAAACAAAAATTCCAATGGAAACAAATGATTCCCACAAATATTCTTTCTTTCTTTCTTTCTTTCTTTCTTTCTTTCTTTCTTTCTTTCTTTCTTTCTTTCTTTCTTTCTTTCTTTCTTTCTTTCTTTCTTTCTTTCTTACTTTCTTTCTTTCTTTCTTTCTTTCTTTCTTTCTTTCTTTCTTTCTTTTTTCTAAAAAAAACTTAAACTACAAAAAACTACAACAAACCTTACATTGTGTAGTACATAAAAGTTATTATAATCACTGAACATAATCCTGTCTTAAGTGTTGTGGCTAGAAAAAACAAAGAAAAAAAAAAGTATATTAGATTTATATTCTACTGGCTAAAAATGTCTGGCTCACTCTGCAATAAAATTAGAGCAGGATATACAATGTATTTTGGAAATAAATTATACCCAGTACTTGCAGGAAATGTACTACAAACCATTGCGTCATCTCTCATTTAAACTGACAGGAAAGTCTGGGGGCAGCAGTTCCCTCAAGGACAAACATCTGCCATACCAAACTGCAGAGTTAGGCCCCTGTAAAAGGAGAATGTCACTCACAGGGACAACTTGTTTACCAAGGTAGACCACAGATCATCACAGCGTAAAGATGCAGAAGGAACTCAATTAAACGAGGAAAATTAATCTGTTATTTCCTTTTACTTTTTCAAACTTTTGACATTACATTTTATATCCATCATAAAAACGCTTATATATATATATATATATATATATATATATATATATATATAATTTTAATTTTTTTTATTTTTTTATATACCAACTTTGTTTACAACACATTAGAACTATGTAAAGCTGTTGCTGGCACTGCTGTGTCATCAGTTGGGAAATTATTCATTCTGGCTCAGTTCTAAATATGCTTACCATCTGTTCTATTTTATTCCAGAGCCAAACTCATCGCTCATGTTTAATGTATCTGTGCTAATAGCATCATCTTGTACAGTACAATGGCAAGCTCAATCAGGAAATCAGTGGCAGGAGTCAACAAGTGAATGTATTTAGAATAACCTTTTCTGAGTCGTAAGATCTCAAACCTACAAAATAATTGTCCTCCTAAAGTATAAAGCATAAATCAAAAGCTAAACTAATCTGACCGCTTTTGCATTCAAATAGCAAATTATCAAACATTAATGTGATGGATTTGGAACAAGGAAGTAATTAGAGCGAACACAAGCTACATTTAAAATCTTTTTAAATCCTTTTCTGAGAGGTCAGGTGGGACTCCCTTTAATGATTTCCACCCAGGAGAATAATTTGTGGGCTTATGAAAGAAAGACAAACTTTGTGCCTTTAAGGCAAGTTTCCTTATAGATACAGTCTAAAGAACTTGTGTGGCAGATCTACAAGCCACTCCATTATTGCTAGTCTTTATATAAATTGTAACCACGCTTCAAAGAAAGTGTATACAATTCTTTTTTATAACAGACTGCATCAGATATTATTACATCATTATACCCATGTAATGATGTAATAACGCCTCCACTGTTGCTTTCGTTTGTGATACCTCACGCCCTGCAATTATTTCTTGCCTGTATCAGAGAGATGCCTGGCACACTTTTATATATATTTTTGCATTTACCTGCAGGGATAGCATGCAGAACAATGGCAGCAGGTGCTCTGGACTGATGATTCAAAATTTGGAATATTTGGCTGTAGCAGAAGGCACTGTATTCGTTGAAGAGCTGGAGAGAGGTACAATAATGAGTGTCTGCAGGCAACAGTGAAGTATGGTGGAGGTTCCTTGAATGTTTGGAGCTGCAATTCTGCAAATGGAGTTAGAGATTTGTAAAAAGTACAACCTAGGGGATACAGCATGTAACACAAAATGTGTAAAATAATTCTAATGAACAAAACTTGACCCAGCATAAAAGTGATTTAATTTCTTAAGTTTGAGAGTTAAACATTTTACAAAAAACACTAAAGGAAGCGATAAACTTCAGGGTTTTCCAAGGCCAAAACAACGAACAAAATACCCTCTTCTAACTAGAAAAAGAACAACTCTTACCTCACAGAAAAACAAAGTACAGTGCCTAGGCTCCCTGTCTGGCCACAAAGCAGGAAATAAGTACTTTAAAAAGTGGCTGGGAACTCCTACTAAACCTCCCATCTAACAAAAAATGCCACAAGTTAACAAAGTTCACCAAAAACAAGATCTAATCAGAGATCTTAATACACCATACATGGAATGTGGTTCAACAACCGAATTACAAATCCCCAGGTCAAAGGAAGGGGCTTGGCATTAGGTGTCTGGAGGCTTTCAAACAGTCAACTGATGAAGGGAAGTAGCTCCGGGTGTATCAGGGTGTGCTGGCAGGCCTAAAAAATAAAACAAAAGGGAGGCTGTCTTCTGGTTAGAGAGCTCCTGGAGGTCATTGGACGTAACACCCTCCTATAAAAGAATACACAAGGTACTCTACAAACAAACAATAGCAAGTGGTCAAAACTAAATGCTAGAAAATGTATCAGCCACCAAATTGTCTAGTTCTTTCCCTGTGTCTGATGTTGATGTTGTACTGGTGAGCCATTAGGGCCCAGCACATGAGTCTCTGGTTGTGGTTGCACATGCAGTTTAGAAATACCAAAGGATTGTGATCTGTATAAACCACAACAGGGTTGCTACTGGAACAAACATAAACTTCAAAATGTTGTAATGTGAGGAGCGTGGCGAGGCTTCCTTCTCGGTGGAATAGTTAAAGTGCCCCTGGCATGAAATTCCCCGCGATGTTTGGGCCCTTTTTAGTCACACTCTAAGTACCTTAATACTGTATCAAAGGATCGTTTGCCGTAACTCAGCCTTGTTGTAGAATTGCAGCCCCTACTAGGTGGCCCTTCTTTTAGCATTAGCAGAGAACCACCGAGTTTTGGTGGGCGGGGCCCAAGCCATGCGCCTTTATTGTCAAATGAGTCTCTAACGTCCGCATCTGATGAAACACTGACAGACATGCATTTGCGCACCACAAATTGCTAAAATTTTTATATTATGAAACGTAATTAGGTTTAGGCCTAATTATATTGTGTGTTGAACAATAATCTGCTTACAAATTACAGGCCTAATAAAATATATGATCATCCATCCACACATCCATCCGTCCTCATTACGTCTCTAGCTTCACCACGACAGTAATGGCTCAGTTATAGGCTACTATAACTATGTAATGGCGTTTCACTCTGATCCGGAATCTGATCCGGACGGCGAGGCACCTGAGGAGGAAGCAGAAAGGTAGAGGACATCTTCCACAGGTGATCCAGACAGACGTGCTGTGCACGGAGGGGAGGGGCTGTGTGTGTGTGTGTGTGTGTGTTTGTGCGAGAGAGACGTGAGTGACAGAGAGACGAAGAGAGAGCAGGGAATGAATACACTGCGCGTTTTAAATAGCGTAAAAAAAGAAAAACGAAACGCAATATGTGACGGTCGAAGTTGATTTATTTATTTATTTATATACATTTATATATTTATCTGTGGCGGTCGGAGTTTAATCTTCGGCGCACCGCCACAGATTCATCATGTTTGGGAAACACTGGTATATAACAGCTGAAGGACATCATTGCAGAAATATACTTACTCGTATAGGGATGTTTGCTGGTTCACGGAGCGTTGGTATTGATCCTGATAAACGTTTAAGACGATCTGCAAATCCACTTCTGCATTGTTCCAAGTTAATAAAACATTCGTCAGAGAAAAGTTTGCCACAAACGACCACACGGTTCGAGAGTCGGTCGGGTACATTCCCTGCATAAATAAAGTCCATCCACAAGTGGGGAGGAAGTGGGGAGGACAGTGTCGGTTTGTTGTTTGCCTTTTACAGCAGCTCTCGTTGTTTAGGTTGCAATATGCGCCGCGGGGGGAGGGACTTGGAAAGTGTAGTTCAGAGAAGGGGGTAATTGGCTGGAACTTAGTGACGACATGTGCCAAAACGTGTGGTCATATGCCGAACTGCAAAACAGCTCGTTTCTGAGTGCTAATTTCACTATGTAGGCAGACATACCCGGGGACCAAGGAAACACTTATCAGTCATTTTAATCCCTTAGGGGACATAGACAGGCTGGGGAAACTAAAAAATATGACAAAAAAACTCAAAAAATGCAAATTTCACGCCAGGGGCACTTTAAATTGATGTTGTTTGAACTTAACTGAAAAGTAGGACATGGGGGTGTTGTGACACAGATGGGTAGGTTTTGGCTATGAATAATTATGAATAATTGATTAGGGCAATTATCAATAAGATTAATAATTTATGTCAAAATTGCCACGTTTGGGGCACCACCTGGGATCTAGGAAATATAATAATAGCCAAATAGTTCAGTCTCAGTTCATGTTAATGCTTACGTGCCTGATAAGGCTGAAATAATTAAACAATATATGAAGGGATAAGTTCTTGGTGTTCTTTGAACAGCAAGTTACTACACATGTATGTGGAGCAATGACAAACAACGACTTTCCAAAATACAAGAGTTTAACACAAAAAGAATTCAACCTTCACTTAAAATGCTTTAATCAAAAAATTCACTAAGCTAGTAACACCCAACTAAATTACTAAGAAAAAAGAATTTATAATAAAACTAACTACCAAAAGTAAAACTGTAAAATGGACAAATATACAAAGAAGTACAAACAGTAACCGATAAAGTGATTTTGATATCACAGTTCAGTAAGAATATGTATGCTCAAACACCAAGGCTTGAATTGAAGAGTTTTGGGAGTGAAACTAAGTTACTCTTAAACTAATTGCAATTAGTTTAAATCTAATTAGGACCTTTGGTTTGTTTTCAAACCACCAATTCACAATGCAAAGTAGAAGTGAAGACAAAAAACATTCTTTGGGGGAAGTAATGTTTCATTAAACCATATGCTGAATTAGAAATCAATAACCTTTTGGAGCATTGATTCTGTTTTATGGATGGTCACCGCAGTGATGGATCTAATTTAGTATTTTGACATACTAAGGAAGCGGTTTCAAAAAACGACTTAGTTTTCGGTGTTTAAACTATCTGTTTTAAAATCAATGTGTATTTTGAATACTGTAGGTAGCAATCTTTATTTTTTTTAAAGTTCTGGCGGCCTACAAAAGCAGGCCACGCTAATCAGATCAAGTGTACGGAGCTAATGTATGTAGCAGCTCATAGCCACTCTGTTTTAGCTTAGCACAAAAGAATAAAGGAAAACTCCGGTCGGACGGAATAACTCAAGTTGCATGATTAAAACGACTGTCAGTCGCTCATAAACCTTTAAAAACAGTGTTCATTCCCACACAATTGAAGAATTAATTCTTACAAATGCAGCAAAAGCACAGTGAAATACAGAATCAAACAAACCTTAATTTGTTTATCTTAAGCTAATTTATTTCTGCCCTGACACAACCATACGTGAATATTTCTTAGACATCCAGGTAAGAGTGGCTCCGTTGTCTGAAAAGACCAGCGTTAAAACATAGAAACCAGCTGTTATAGCTGGTCAGTTAGCAGTAGCTGCGTGGGGCGCTAAGTGAGGCTGCTAGCAACCCTTAGCTCTGAACATTAGCTCGGAACCTGCTCTTGTTTTGTAGGGAGCAATCCTTTCAGAAGCTCTTGGCCTGTCAGCTCTCGGTTCTCATGGCAGGCAGGTCCGCCGGATGGGTCCTGGCCGGCGGAGCATCAGCAAAGAGATGGAGAGTTACAGAGGGATTGGAGCACGTAGCTGCAG
The DNA here is from genome assembly GCA_963556495.2 of Valencia hispanica. Lineage (NCBI taxonomy): Eukaryota > Metazoa > Chordata > Actinopteri > Cyprinodontiformes > Valenciidae > Valencia > Valencia hispanica. Next base: position 24,204,573 of record OY747707.1, read on the forward strand.
CGGACACAGACCAATGGCAGTTTTAAATCAACGGACGGGTTGGGCCGGGATTTGATCTGAAGATAACTGTAGGTAAAGGGTCGGGTTAAAAAATCATCTTAATGCATGCGGGTTGGTAAAATTGGACCAGTGCAGGACTCTGCAACAGTGAAATGCATACTTTTACTGCAATTATTTTGTATTCAAAACATATGTGAGGGAAATTAGATTTATAACCAGAAATTCTTGGGGAAACAATATTTATTTTTATGCAGCTTTGAAGGCAAATTGATCGCAAAAATTGTTGCATGACCGGGAAATAGGCTAATAAATATGACAAAAATCACACAGTGCATGCCCACCTTGCCCCCTGGGGGAAGCGCGCACAGACCTGCGCCATCCTTAGATGCATGGTGTAAGATAACTAATAGTGGACAGCTTGTTGTGCAGTTAGTTTCTAAACCACGTAATTCATAGTTACATTCAATTTTAGACTGTATGATGTGCGCCAAAGCGTAGCATTGCCAGTAACGTTATTATGACGGACACAATTTATTCGCAAACTTGACTTTAAGTAACTTACAGGTTTCTTTAAAAAATAGTTCCTCATGTCCAAATTCTTATTTTTTGCAGCCATCCTTACTCGTTTTTGACACTCATGTGTCACCCACGTTGCATCTGAGTCCTCTCGCAGACTGGAATGTTCTCCTTGCAGTTTTGGCGCTGCTAACAACCAAACATAGCTGCAGAGTCTCACGTGGCAGCAGGAAAAGCCACAGCCCATCACATTGGCCATATATGTTACCGGAGGTAGGACTCCAGTAGAGAACTTAATTAAACTCTTTCTGCACCTCTAGGTGAATGAGAGTTGACAGATCTGTATTTTCTTTCACTTTTTTGCTTTCTATCAGGTTTGTTTTTCTTTTCTCGAGGATATAAAATTATTGCTGGGGACAATTCAATAATCACTGGATATTGGTGGGGACATGTCCCTTCCATCCATGCTAATTCTACGCCCTTGGGCGGGAGGTCTGTGTTTTGGTCTGGTTTTGAACCATGGCTGTGTTTCCAACAGGGTGACTGATGCCCTCAAGACCATCTTGTAGTAACATGGCTCTGGCTCCAGTAGCACTTGAATCCACCTCCAACCTGAACGACTTGTTGAAGTCAGGCGCAGCCAATACAGGGGCACTTTAAAGAAGAGATTTGGAACAGTCAAATACGTGTTGTTGTTCTGAGGTCCACAAGAAAGGCTCCTTTGGGCTACACAAGTTAGTGAGTGGAGCGATCAGCATGGAAAAGTTCCTGTGGAAGAATCTGTAGAAGCCAACTAAAGCCAAGAAACGCCAGGGCTCACGTCTGCTGTTAGGCCATAGGTAGCTAAGAATTACTTTCACTTTTGCTGTCAAATCAAATAAATTCATGACAATCATCAAAGTAAAACCCCATTTCAAATGAACAGTACACCAAGCACCTTTACGCACCATTACGCATGGGGCAGTGATTATTTTAGTACTTACAAAAGCCAAATAAATAAAAGAGGCAGAAAAAGCGGCATGGGAAAATAAAATAAATAAATAAAAAATCCAACCGCAAACTACTGATATGAGGATTTATAAGGGATCAGCTGACCTATGGAATTAAACAATTTGTGCTGGAGTTTTTACACAGACAACCTCTGCAATAAAAAAATACAGAATCCCCCAGTGTAATATTAAAGGCAGGGTATACGATGTAATTTTAAAACACTTTTTTTAAAACTGCAAAAAATGCTCTTCATATACCAGTGGCAACCTATAAGTTAGGAGTTTTTAAACTTGACCGAGTAACTTTTATTCTTTCTACAGCGAGAAACCCTGGGAAAACCTCATCCAATCAACTTCCACGGTCCGTCTAAGATAATAAGCTTGTAAGCAAAGCTTCCATGTTCCAGCACCTCCCCCTCTGCGCGTCCCCTTCGTGTGCACACAACGCTCGTTCTAGCCTGTAAACAGGAAGTGAGCTCGCGCTAAAATGAACCGAAAACGCAAAGCTGGAAATTGCAACGAGAAAGAAGAAAGCCGACGAAGAGCGTGCTTAAAGCCGAATCTGCATCGGAGCTGATGCATTTACACGGTGGGCTTGCTAACGGATGCGTTGGTTGCTGATTTTCTCCTGGACAGGTAAGATCACGTTATATTTTGTGACTTTGGTTGAAATAGCGGAGTGAAGTGTGAAGTGAAGTGGCGGAGACCCAACGAGACCATGCTGGCTGTGCGTGCCTGTGTTATTGAGGCGTGGCTTAGTGGGAGAGCATGAAGCAAGGGGTGGGACTTTTTATTTTTCAATAGCGCCCTCTCAAGGAGTGCTCCCACAATCGTATACCCTGCCTTTAATCCTGTGTGAATAATAATCAAGCTGGCTTATAACATGGGCCTACCTTATTACATGAAAATAAAGTCCATCCATCGATCTTTTAACAAGTCCGCCGCTGACCCAAGTGAACGACTTGTAATTTGTAAAAAGCAAATAACTCCAGCAGTACAGCCTGTTTGTTTCCTTACAGCCGGTCATCCACGGATAGCGTTGATAATTCTCAGTCTTGAAATGCCTTTCCACTTTCTTCACCTTTTCTTTTAATTCCAGTTCTGGAGTTGGCATTCCGTTTTTAATGATCTGAAGCTTTTCTGTGAAAGCCCAGCTTGAAGCTAACAAGCTAGCCACAACATCACCCTCGTCTTCCGCCATTTCGCTCTCTAACTCCCTCTTTCGGTCTCTCATCAATCTGCTGCATCTGAGATTGAAGATAAGACTTCATGAAGGTCAATGATCTTTTTCTTTTTTCCCGCCCACTCAAAATCCAACCATGATTGGACAATTCACCCCTCACTCTAAAACTAAGACATACGGCTTGGCATTCACCTGGACTCATGAAGTCCTAACCAATCAATGAGCCAGATAACCGGTTCTTGACAGATTCTGACGATTCTCATTGGATAACATGTTTTCAGGACAGTTAGCCCTTTCATTACTGACGTGAACTTGAGTAGGCTTAACTTTAGAATGTAGATGAGAGAAAATTTATTAAATGCATTATGTTAAATAAAATAAAATAAAATACAAATTTTTAAACAATACTTATGTTTTATTTAATACTTCTATGCTTTGGTCCAGAACATTTCTAGGCCTTCTCTGAAGGCGTAGAAGGCCCCAAGGGTTCCCCACTGATATATATATATAATATGAATAGTATAATTCATGTCGTCTAGTTTACTTTTCACAACATATGGACCAGTGAACTTTACTGGAAAATGGGCTAAAAATGGGCCAAAAATACCATAGTTTATACCCACCTTGCCCCCTGGGGTATGCGCGCACAGCCCAGCACCATCTGTGCAATCATGCATGGAGAATGTAACGTTGCATAATTAGAACACGTTAAAATCACTTTTGAATGCGATTTATTTATTTGTCGATGCTGCAGCATCTGCATAGAAACTAACATGACTGTATAAGATAGCGGAATACCAGTGGGCTTGGAACATAAGTGAATGTTAGATCTGCGCTGGTAGAAAAGTCGCATCAGAATTTTAGAAATGGCTGGGACAAAACTGTCATTTATCAATAATGATTGGGACATGTCCCCATATCCCGCGTTTGACGCCTCAAAATATTTAATATTTCATTATCATGTACATGTGTAATTACAGTAGAATGATTAGCTGTTAGAAAGATGCATTACATATCTGTTGAAAAATATTGTTTACTGATAACGATGTGTGTATTTTAGGACATGATATGCCAACAATTTAATCCCCTTTTGTTCTCACCAAGTCATAAAAAAGCAAACTTAAAGATGTTACAATGTTAGTTAAGAATTAAAAAAAAAAAAAACAAAAAAAAAAAAAAAACATATTCCTCATACCCATTTAAAATGATCAAGAAATTGTGTTTAGGCTTGTTTGTTGCCCTTGAAAAAGAGCATCTCCCAGCATTCCTGTGCCTGCTCAGTTCACACAGCAGGTTTGCCAAATTTAAATAATACAATGAACATATTATTGTAAATAATACATCCAATGTCTTTCTTCTTTATATATTTTCTGTAAATAAAACAAAACAATGTCACAAAGTGATATACAGTTGGTGCCTCTGATGATTAAAATGCAATATGTTCTATAACATAGACTTAATGCTATAGAATTTGCTGGGTACAATTTATATTTATCAAACATAGATGATTTTGTTGCGGTTTTATCATTTCAAGCAGCAAAATAGCACAAACAGCGACCGCCATTTTGGAAGTCACGGAGACTCGACGCAGTGGCACAGGTCGATGATGTAGTCCTCACTCTCACAATTCTGCTATTATTTACACACTGAAAGTTCTGATGAAAACTATGTGAGAAATACACATAGGCAAGGGAATTATCAAGGTTTTGAGCTGCAGATTATGTTGGATTTCGGATTTGGTGTGGACTAACTATTTTAAAAGAGGACATTACCTGGACCATTGTGATTGTAAAAATACCCTTTTTTTCGAGGTGACTCTGTTCTGGGTTACAGTTATGATTGTATCATTGATTGGCATACATTATTTGAATCACAAGCAGGGATAGGATGGTGGTGAAGGGGTGTTGTGTAGCAGAGTGGTTAAGACAGGCACCTCATGTTCAGAAGCCTCAGTCCTTGACGCGGTTGTCCGGGGGTTTGAGTCCACCGTGCGGACATTTGCCAAATGTCTCCTCCTCCACCTCTCTCCCATTTCTACACACTATCCACTGTCAATAAAGGCCACTGTGGCCACAAAAACGTTTTTAAAAAAAGGATGGTGGTGAAATTCAGTCCAGCAGCATGGAAGTTTCTTTACCTTGGTTGGGTCGTGGATAATAACTTTAACTTTTCTCTTGAACATCTCAAAGTTTCCGAGGCGACCTATATTTGAAAGCACTGCATAGTAGCCGCTGGACGTTCCCCTGGGGTTCTCCTTTGCTCCTCTCTTGGGGGATGCGGTCGGCCCCGCCCGGGTCCGCCTGGGGCTCTGGGGGTCCTTTGGACGTCTTGGCTCCGATCTCCTTCATGCTTAATTTTCCGTCTCCGGGTCCATAACATCAGGAAATAAAACCCCCAGCAATTCATAATAAAGATTTTTCACACATATATCAAATGGAGTACTATAGCAAAAGCTGCACTGCTCCGCTTGTGAAAGTAAATCTGTTGGGCATCTACTTGGTACTCGGACTCAAATTCTGAGCTCCACACTGCCAAACAGGACAAAATAAAAAGAAAGCACTGCGAGGTTAGGCGGGGTTCCTTTCAAAGTAGAAGAGAGCTACTGACGTCTGGTAGCATCTAGCAAACAATATCAAAATAGTTGTCAGCAGAATTGAGCAACACAGCAAGAGGTACTAATAACTCATAGCTGCACTACCACCAGTAGCATTACAAAGATCTTCTATAAAGGAAGATGCCTCACTTACGTACACAAGCAGACACACAGCAGGATCATGACAGTGGCTCAACTGCAGCTGCTTTTAGGGTACAAAAACAAATGTTCTGAGAGAGTGCCATCGTCTTCTTAATCTCTTGCTCCCAGAAAGGGCCTCCGAAACTACTTTTAATCACCTCGCAGTGAATTCTTACTGCTGTCTCGTGTTTCCTCATTCCATTTTATCCTCTCCCAACGAGAAGCACAGAGGACAGCTGAGGTGGCTCATTAACACCAGACATGTCCAGGTCTGGGTAATGTGTTGCCTTATAGCTTAATTAAAACATAGTACAGCTTGAAATAATAGACTGTTAATTATCATGTGTGTTTAACAAGTATTTTTGCTTGAAACTGTTTTATACATAACAAAGTTGGACTAAAAAACAATCCATATGTATGAGAGTTGTTCTGAGTTTGCCTATGAGAATAAATACATATAGAAATACATGTGTCCCGGGAATTTCCATTAAAAATGTTTTTTACGAGTTGTAGCAAAACAAGTCCCTTTGTATTAGTGTGGTTAGAGGATCTCTATAGATTCAGTGGTGCATGTGCAGCGGGCAATCACAGGAGAGCTGCAAGAGACTGTGTGCCTGTTGTAAAGTCAGCCAGATGGGAGACAACATCTTCTTCACCACAGGGAAAACCAATGGACAGAAACAGGTGAAGGGAAAGAGAGATATATTTTCTTTCTCTTTTTCTATCCTCTTTTTGAGTAAGGAGATGAAAAGAATTAGATGAGCTGCGTGTGTGTGACTCAGGAATGTCAGATATAGCAGTGGGTCGAACATGGAGTCAGGTTAGCTCATGATGAGAAGAGGAAGTTCAATAAAACACATAAATAAAACAAAACAAGGAGAGGAGGTGGACTAGCAGCAACCGGAACATGATGTAAACCATAGAATAGAATAGAATAGAATAGAATAAAATAGAATAATCCTTTATTGTTCCATGAGAGGGGAATTCAGCTGTAACAGCAGGAAACTGACAGATAATAGAAGTATTTAGATTCAAACAACAAAAGTATAAAAAATAGAATTAATAATAATATATATATATTAAAGACAAAATTAGAAAACCAAAGTACTGTGCAGTTATTAATAATAAAGTGGAATACTCAGATTTGAATGTGCAACTGCGTAGGATAATTAAAATATATATATTTACATAATGGTCATAATGTTGTAGTTGAGCATAAAAAGTAAAGGTATTATTTACAAGAATGTAAAAAATATATACTGTCAAAAACAGATGTCCAAATAACAATTGCACATCCATGTTACACACCACAAGCTTTTTGGTTAAGCTACAGGCCCAAGTTATAGATAATAACAGCTAGTGTGTGAAAGCTGGAAATTGTCATATTAAGAATTTGGAAAAATGTTTCATAAAACTCCTCAGGCATAAATACACTACAGGTCAATCTCCATAAATCAGAATATCCTAAAATGGTAATCAAGTTAATATTAGTAATTAAATTCAAAAAGTGAAACTCATAAAATATTTAGTTTCATTAAACTGAATATTTTAAATGTATTTCCATTGTTATGACAATGGCTTATAACAAATAGAAATGCAAACCACAGAAGGTCAATAGAAAAAAGCTGATGGTGCTGCATCCAGAGGATGAAAAGTAAAGGCTAGTGGATGATAAAACTGTGATGTAAATCATTTATAAATCAACCACTGCAATGAGAGGATTGTTACGTAAAGGACCTTCAGGAGTTTGGGGAGATAAGCCAGCAGTGAATCGTGGCTGGAGTCAGTGCTTTAAGGGCAACCACACACAAATGTATGTAGGACATGGGCTACTGTGGTTGCATTCCTTATGTTACCTGAGAACTGTTCACCCTGCCCAAAGTACCAATATCTGCTTTAATGCTATGCGTAATGCTTTAATGACAGTCACTGTACCTGCCAGACCAATAAACTGGCCTGAACTGAACTCCATAAAGAAGACATGGAGCTGAAGGTTGCTATTAAAGCAACCTGGTCTTCCTTAACACCTCGGCAGTGCCACAAGCTGATCTCCCTCACACCATGAGCATTGGTGCAGTAATTCATGCAAAAGAAGTGTAGATCAAGTACTGAGTCCACACATACTGTAAAGTAAACAGACGTTTCAGTAGGCTGACATTTCTGTGTTCATTGTTTTTGTCAAACTTATGTTGAATAAAAATGTTCTAATATATTTAATTTTGGTTTTCATTACCAATAAGCCTTAATCATTATAATGCAGAGAAATTGAACTTAAAACGTATCACTCTATTTCATAATTCTATATGATATATGAATTATACGTTTTGAACTGAAATAATTTACCTTTTTAATGATATTTCAATTTATTGGTAAGAACCTGCATATAGAATATCACGATTATTGAGCTTTAAAGACATCAGAGCATGTGTACTTATTTGCTATGCTAATAGTAAAGCTTTGAAGTGAAGTTTGTATTGAAATTTATTTCTTGTAAAGTGCCTTGAGATGACATCTGTTTTGAATCGGCACTATATAAATAAACTGAATTGAAAGAATTGAAATGAAGTGTACATGCCAACCCAAATACCGCTTTACCCATGTTGTGATTTAGTGAAAGCTCAGTCTCAATTTAACAAGGCAGAAAAAAGCCTTGATTTCTTGTCATGGAGAATATATACCATCTGCCACAGCCACATGATGAGGAACCCCTTTATGGGCCATAAATTTCACAGCTGGACTCAGGCAACAACAATACATGTAATGCCGGGATTCACCACATACAAACAGATTACCTTTCTCAATTGGCATGGACCCTTCAGCTTAGCTCGTAGCTGTCTAATGCACTCCTATTTTACACACAGCTGCTGTGGAGCTCTGCTCTATTACATACAGTTATCAGTGAAACTGTGCAGCACTTCTGCTGCAGAATGTACACATTTAGGGGGAACGGTGTAATTACAGCATGAAGTTTTCATGAGAGCTTCGTCATGACAGTGAGGTCCTTCAGTTAAATTAGCCTCACTTATTAAAGTGTCTATCAGCCATGTGGTGGAGTTAATAAATTGCTGAGGTCAAAGTAATTCTTCAGCTAAACCCTGCTATCATTCTTGGGCCATTCATTCAAAGCAATGAGCTTTAATCAGCGCCTTCCCCTTTCACTGTATGAGATTCTTGCATCATGTTAATTCTCCTGTCAAAGAAAGGCATGAATGGAAAACCTCTGCTGTAAACCACATTGATCCATGTCTCTACACTGTTTTCCTACCATACACCCAGCAAACAGATGCGAGAAAAGCACGGTTTCAACCGCACAATAAATCTTTTAACAAAGCTTACATGGAAATAGGAAAGCAGATTATTAAAGGCACCCATGAGATGGGGAAGTACTGTACAGTACATTCAAGAGGCGTTGCTAGGTAACGCTACTGCTGGGTGCGATCCGCAGGCTCTGAGAGGAGCTACAACACAGACAGCCCAGCAGCTACACAATACTCTCAGTCCACATGGTGACTACAATTAGGTAAATTAACATCATCCCAACAGCCATACCAGAGAAAAAACATAGTATTTTCCCCTGTCACATTTTAACGTCAATGGATTGGTGATTAAGAACAGCTTTCACAGATACATCAGAATAACAACTAGATCTGTTGAGACTAGGTGAGTTAAACACCTCTGATATCTAAAGGACGAAAGTGATGAAACGGAAAAAAGTTTTTATATTTCTCAGACAATGTGAGAAGATGCGATGCGACAACTGACATTAGAGACTAAATTCAATAACATGCCCACTGTCCCTACATGCAATGGAGCAAATTACATAGAAGTGACATGCTACGGGAGGAGTTCCAACAAATACTAAAGATAATGCAGCATTCGTTTGAAAGAAAGCAGTACAAAGTAGAAAGTAGTTGCTGGGAGACTGGATATGTAGTCTAGATATTAGGATGAGGTTTTTTTTGTTTTGTTAATCTACAACTAAGAAAGTGACTGATCAAGGCTGGTGTTCTGCTGGGTATGTTTACAACTCCAACGAACCAAAATTACTGCTCCAAGCCACAGGTTTCTGAATGAGAATTTTAATAATTTCAATCATGTCTAGCCTATATGACTGGATTGTGTTGGTTAGATTGAATCATATATTTCTACATATGTACTGGACCTCTCGTAAAACTGAATCAGGGTTGGATTGTATTAGGGGACAATACTAAGGAATCAAAAAACAGTTACATTTTACTTGATTAACACCCAAACAGCATCATAAAAATGATCAAATGTGCACACATATTTTAAAATATAGTATTCATATTTTTGTAGAGCTGATTTCCTGCATAACTTTTTTCAGCTGTGATTCCTACTATGTAGTGGCATTATTTTATCTAGATTAGCAACTATTCTTTAATAGTGTACAGTACTATGAACAAAATTTCTGTAAAATTTACTTGGAGATGTCCCTCTGTTATTAGAGTGCAAGCATATTTTACCATTGCTTTGATTTTAGCAACAGTATGGTAAAAACGAATATAGTCTAATCACAGTAATTCTCAGAATTTTAACGCATGTAAGGTTCATGCATATTTCTATGCTGTGTTCTGTCTTTCAAGCATTAAAAATGGCCACTTACTTTTAACAGGTACAATTCAGTCTGTAATTGACAAGTGTGTCAGAAGAGAAATGTCATAACACACAGATGCACAAACATGTGCTATTGAACAGGCAAAACCAACACATGCGATCACCCAGTGAAGCATATATTAAGTCACCCATAATGACACACCGCTCTGCTGTCAAATGAGCTCTGTTGCGTAGAAGATTTTCCATTCTGATTCAGAGTGCAGGCCACCTTGCCCTATAGTGCTTGTGAAAAAGTGTTTATTCTCTGTTTTGCAAAAAAGCACATGCTGTTCTTACTTTACATCTGGAGCGGATAGGTAAACAAGTCAGATTATGTAGCCTCAGGAGCATAGTATTTTTTTTTTATGTAAGCTTTAACATATAACAGCTGTTATTTACATTCTTGTATGGTTTTATCAATCTTGTTATTTAAAAGTATTTTTGATAAAGTTTGTTCTTTAGTTGTTTTTCAAATTATTTAAAATGAAGCAGTTCTGATCATTTTATTTATCTCCACCTCCATTTCTCACCTAATTGGATTTTCAAAATGTGTTTTCAAAGCATGCCCCTTTGTGAATATTAGATGTGATACAAGCAGAACACAATTTATAGTGTTCATATTACAGATCTTTACAGGAATAGGAACTTAGTGCACGTAGAATTAGAAAAGGAAGTGGAGGTAATCCTTCAGCTCACTCAGAGCTTGTGATGCTGAAGTAGCTGCAGGATGTAAGCCTGCTCTCACCATGCGTCTTCATTTACAATGACAGCATCGGCCAATGTGACATTAACCTCAGGTACATGAAGCACATAAAACAGCCACTATAGAGTGTCAGCAGAAAAAAGGCTATTCAAGACTTGTCACATTGTTTTTATGACTAAAAATGTTGCACCTCCTTGCATTTTCCAGCCCATAGTTTTACACCAAACAGAAAAAAGGAAAAACATATTTTATACCTTTTAGATCCAATTATGTTGCATGATCTGTTTTATATTTTGTTCTTCCTTTTTTCTGTTGACAGCAATTCTCCTTTGTTCTGCAGTCATTATGTAAGAAAATATTCAACATCTTAAACTTGATAACATTAAAACTACCATAAGGTTATAGAACAAATACTTTTAACAATGGACACAATAAATGAACATATCAACCATTTTAAATTTCATCTTGTCAGATAAGCTGAATGTAATGAACTGCATGGGAACATCTGGATTCATCTTAAGGTTTTTAACACCACATTTCAAGGATAACAGCGCCATCTAACATTCATTTGAAAACTTTACAGCATCATTTCAAACCAAAGCACTGTGATATATTTGTTTTTAGTTCCTACTTTGAATCGATAATATTTTTTGCAGCTTCTCACAGCTTCCTGTTTGCTTGAGGCATTCCAGTCCCAGATGCTCAGTTGGTTACCTCAGCATGATGTTCCTTAAAGCCAGACTCTCAAATCCTCCCCCTCCCAAGCCACTTTCTTGGTCTACTGAATGCATTATGTGTTGCTTTTAAACCACAGGACACTGTCTGTTATTTGCCTCACCATTCATCCATACAGGCAGGGCAGGTGGATGACTGACACCTTTTTCCTGAAGGGATAAAGATGGCAAGGTCCCTTTCGTTAATGACTCATTTTATTATTTGGTTTAGTGTGTTGACATGACAAATTTCGCCCTCTTAAAGTGGGTCAAATTAGTTTGTTACTTGAGGTCTATTGTAATTAAATTTCTAGGGTGGCCGGGATACCACAGATACATTAGAAAATTAGAGTTGAAAGCACACATTTTCATTTGTAGATAAAAAATACCTTGCACATCCAAGATGGCACACTGGATTCTAAAACAACTTGTTTTGATGTGAAAAAAAAATCATCTCCGTGATTTACTGTGGTTATACAGTGTTATTGGTGATGAGAAGTGTTGTTTTTTTTGCACCAAATCTTTTGGAAACATGACCAAAACATTGCACCTTGGTTTTGCTAAAAGCATAACACATTTTCCGACATGTGTTTACACAAATTTTTTCTCTTTTTTTATGCAGGGTTTAATGCTGTATTTTCGCTCATTTCTCCCTACCCAAGAGCAGGACATCTGAAGAAAACAGGAGTTTGTTTTACTTGGGCTGCACATCCAGTACTTGGTAAAGAAAAATCCTGCTGCCACTTTAATGTTAATGTCTGCTAAGCCTCTTGCCATTCTCCATGACCAGTTTTCTTCATTTATCAAACCAAAGCTCTCTAAGATACATAATGAAAGTAAAATGAGAATAAATATTTTTTTACAAAAATGTTATAGTTGGTACGTTATAAACCTTTAAACCTTTCTCTAAAAATTAACTGAATAGTTTAGTTTAGTTTAGTTTAGTTTACATTCACCTGTAGATTTACAAAACAGATTTTCCATCCTGCCAAAGACTTCTCCATAACAGATACACTTGACTTTCTTTGACTGGCTCAACATTATACCTGTAGGACATTATTGATCAATGCAAAATCTTGTTTTACCTTGGACATTCAAACAGAAAGAGAATAATAAGAAAATGTATTTTTCAACCCTTAAATATTTCTTCTTGTTTTAGTTGTTTGTCACACCTAAAAACACATTTTAATATCAGACAAATCTAACCGGAGTAAATACAAAATACAAAATACAGATGACAGATTATGATTTTATTTATTCGAGAAATATCTACATCAGCCTCCCCCTATGTGAAAATATACAACACATCATGTTCCAATCTAGAGAAATAAAATAGCTGATATCTATTAATCTGGAAAGGGCTATAGAGCCTTTTCTAAAACTTTGGGTCTTTAGGGAACTGACGTGAGAGCCATCATGTACAAATGGAGACAACATAGAACAGTGGTAAAAGCAGTTCAGGTCAGTGTTCACGATTCAACAATAAGTGTAAAAATGTCGTTCTTCAATGCTGACCAAAAGCAACAAAAAAATATTTGCCATAAACCATCCTGATAAGTACCCAGATTTTTGAGTTTTATTTGGGTAAATGATGTGCATCTTGCAACATCTGGTGTAAAACGTACTTCATAAAAGGAACTGCATACCCAGATTTACACATTGTGGCAGTACTGTCTTGGTCCGGAGCTGCTTTGCTGCTTCAGAACCTGGATGGCATATTTGATACAACCATGAATACTGTCTACCAGAAAATCCTGACGGACAATGTCCGGACATCAGTTTGTTACCTTAAGGTCAAGCAAACTTAGGTTGTGCAGCAGAACAATGTAAAAAAAAAAAGCCCCAAAAGAGATAGATTTAGAGTGGGTTTTTTACCTTAATGATTGAATTAAATATAAGAAAACTGATTAACCTGATTAAATTAAATTAAATTTTATTTAATCAGGTTATCTTTGTCTCAAATTAAATTTAGTTTGATGTTTAACATCTAAGTGTGATAAAAAAGCAACACAAAAACATGTAAGAAAGAAAGTACTTTCTCCCAGGACTGTACATCCAGACAATTTTGCCACTACAGAAAGACTCATGAAAGGTCAAAGCAAATATCATTCAACCTGTATTCTAGTGCTTCCAAGTGGTCACAGCGTGAATTACAACTTAGTTTGAGATAGTGTGAAAACTGAAAGCAGAATTTAAAAAATCATTGTAAAAATGAAAGTTTTATATAATTTGTACAGATAGCATTGTGATTTTTGGTTTTTATTAGCAAATAATACAATGTAAAATACCAATGATTTGTCAAATATTTCAAAATTGTTTAATTTGAATAGAGCTGACAGCTAGACTTTTCTAGCTATGGCGCCTACTATGTAATTATTATTTTCAGAAACATAACAGTACGATCGGGTATATCACTTTATTTGTTTGCCACCAACCCTGCCTCAACAAAAGAGAAAGCAAACAGGATCAAAATTGCTAAATTATGCCCCTGTATCCAGCTATTTTCTCCTCTCAACTGTTTGAGGAGAGTTGTACTGTGCAAAAAAATTATTTAAGTAGATACAGGAACTAAATGTAGCTGATGTGCAAGTTAAAAAGTTTCAAGGTTGCAACCTGTATTAAAGGATGAAGTCTTCCATGAAGCAACTGAAACTACTGCTTAACTGGTAAAATAAAGGTAATTTAACTCTGTGGTTTTAAATGATATCAATTTGGGTCAGTGGTAGCACTGGTGCCTTGCAGCAAGAAGGTCCTAGGTTCAAATCCCAGCCTGGGGTCTTCTGCATGGAGTTTGCATGTTCTCCCTGTGCATGTGTGGGTTCTCTCCAAGTACTCAAGCTTCCTCCCACAGTCCAAAAACATGACTGTTAGGTAAATTGGTTTCTCTAAATTGCCCCTGCAATGGACTGGCGACCTGTCCAGGCCGCCTCTCGCCCTGTGACTCCTGGAGATAGGCACCAGCCCCCCTGCAAACCTGCATAGGATGGACAGGTACAGAAAATGGATGGATGGATGGATGGATGGATGGATGGATGTGAAAACGAGCAGGAAAAGAAAAGGTGGTGGAGTAGCAGTGCTTGTCAACAACAGATGGTGTCATCCAGGACATGTAACTGTGAAGTGTGTCTCTGCAGCCCAGATGTCGAACTCTTGGCAGTAGGTTTTCCTCCATATTATTTACCAAGAGAGTTCACCAGTGTAATTTTGGCAGTTGTTTACCTTCCACCTTCAGCCGTTGCCGAGAATGCACGTGATGTCATCTGTTCCGTTGTTGCTAAGCTACAGACACAGCACCCCAATGCATTTGTGGCAATATCTGATGATTTTAATCATTCCTCACTCTCTACTACACTTCCAACATTTCAACAGTTTGTCAGCTGCTCTACAAGAGAAAACGGGACCTTGGATTTGTTTTATGCAAATGTAAAGGAGACATACATGTCCAAACCAAGACCTCCTCTGGGAGAATCAGATCACAATCTTGTTTTTCACTGTTCAGAATATAAACCACTTGTTCAGAGGCAACCTGTTACAAAGAAAATTGTGAGAAAATGGTCACAGGAAGCTGAAGAAGCCCTGCAGGGTTGTTTTGCAACCACAGACTGGATGACTCTTTGCCAAGCACATGGAGAGGACATCAATGCCATGACTGAGTGTGTGACTGACTATATAAACTTCTGTGTGGACAACATCATCCCCACCAGAACAGTGAGATGCTTCCCTAATAACAAACCCTGGATCACCAGCGACCTGAAGGAACTGCTAAACTAGAAAAAAAGAGCCTTCAGGGAGGGAGACTGGGAATTGCTGAGGAGTATACAGAAGCAACTTAAGGTCAAGATCAGAGACAGCAAGGAGGCATACAGGAAGAAGCTGGAGAACAAACTACAGAGGAACACTATCAGAGATGTCTGGTCAGGAATGAGAAAGATCACCAGCTTTAAGGACAGGAAGGATTGGATAGATGGAAGTCTGGACAGAGCCAATGAACTGAACACATTCTTCAACAGTTTCAGTTCAGGAACTAGCTCAGCATCCCCCTCACCTGTTCCCAGCCAAACAGACATCCCACTCTCCTCTGATCAACAGCTTCCCTGTTACACCTCGGATGTTTTATCCTTCACCTCAGCCATGGACTCTTCTGATTCCACAAGTTTGACTTTATCCTTCACCTCAGCCATGGACTCTTCTGATTCCACAAGCTTGACGTCAACCAAGTCAGGAAATGCTGCTACCCCCTTTGCCTCCCACTCCCACTTGTCTGTCTCCAAAAGTCAGGTGAAGAGGCAGCTGGAGAAACTGAACCGGAATAAGGCTGCAGGTCCAGATGGTGTCAGCCCCAGAGTCCTGAAGGCCTGTGCTGAGCAGCTCTGTGGGATTCTGCAGCACCTCTTCAACCTTAGCCTAACTCAGGAGAAGGTTCCAGTGTTGTGGAAGACATCCTGCCTTGTTCCAGTACCAAAGAGAACTCACCCAAAAGTCATCAATGACTATAGACCTGTTGCCCTGACACCCCACATCATGAAGGTCCTGGAGAGACTCCTGTTGGCACCCCTGAGTAAGCAAACAAAAACGTATCAGGACCCACTGCAGTTTGCTTATCGTTGTGGAGTTGGAGTTGAAGATGTCATCATCCACCTGCTTCAACCAACCCCCTGTCATCTGGATAAAGCAGGCAGCACTGTGAGGATCATGTTCTTTGATTTCTACAGTGCATTTAACACAATTCAGCCTGGTTTACTTTGTCAGAAACTCTTGAAGACACAGGTGGAGCCCTCAACAATAGCCTGGATCAATGACTACCTGACCAACAGACCACAATTTGTGAGACTGAAGAATTGTGTGTCAAACCAGGTGGTCAGCAGCACAGGAGCACCACAGGGGACGGTACTCTCACTCTGTACACCTCAGACTTCCAGTAAAAATCAGAGACCTGTCATCTGCAGAAATACTCAGATGACTCTGCAATTGTCGGGTGTATCAGAAATGGACAAGATGCTGAACACAGGGAGCTGGTGGACTGCTTTGTGACATGGTGTGGAAACAATCGTCTCACCTTGAACGTGAACAAAACAAAGGAGATGATTGTAGATTTCAGAAGAAACAGGGTTAAGTCAAACACTGTTTCCATCATGGGAGAAGAAGTGGAGGTGGTTGAGGAGTATAAATACCTCGGAGTTCACCTTGACAACAGACAGGACTGGAGACTGAACAGTGAAGCCGTCTACAAGAAGGGACAGAGCAGACTGTACTTCTTGAGGAAGCTTAGGTCCTTCAAGGTTTGCAGCAAGATGCTGCAGATCTTCTACAAGTCTGTTGTGGAGAGTGTAATCTCTTCAACCGTCATCTGTTGGGGTAGCAGCATCAGAGCCAGGGATTTTTAAAAGGCTAAACAACCTGATAAAGAAGGCTGGCTCTGTTCTTGGGACAACTGTGGAACATCTGGAGATGATAATGCAAAGAAGGATTCTTCATAAAATCAAAAAAATTATGGTCAGCCCTGAGCATCCTCTTCACGAGACAGTCATACAACAACAGAGCGTCTTCAGTCGGAGGCTTCTTCAGTTTCGCTGCAATACAGACCGCTACAGGAAATCCTTCTTGCCCACAGCCATCATCATCTATAACAACTCCTTAAATAATTAATTAAATGAGCTATACCAACACTTAATTTCCCTCTGGGATCAATAAAGTATTTTTGAATTGAATTGAATTTGAATGGATGGATGGAATTTGGGTGCAATTATTTTCTGAAAATGCTCATCAATTTAAAAAAAAATGTATTTGTGTTTGAATGAGTCTTTTAGATTTGAATGATAAATCCGGTCATTTGAGAGATCTTTGAATGAAGAATAAGTTTATCTAATCCTTCCCTTATCCTCTTTTCAAAAATTGAAATTATCCATCATCATCATATTTATCTATTTTGTTATTCACATAAACTATCACTTTTTTTTTTCTTAAATGTTTCAGATTATCAAACAAATTTTTTTTTAAAGGTTTTGTGGCCACAGTGGCCTTTATTGATAGTGGGCAGGTTACAGAAAGGGGGGTAGAGACACTTGGCAAATGTCCTCTGGCTGGAGTTGAACCCAGGACGGCTGCATCGAGGGCTAAGGCCTCTGAACATGGGGTGCCCATCTTAAACCACTGCGCCACGTGACACCCCCTTATCAAACAAATTTTAAGGTGGCATGGCATCACTGTTGCTTCGCAGCAAGAAGGTCCTGGATTTGAATGCCAGCTTGAGGTCTTTCTGCACAGAGTTATCATGTTCTTTCCTCTCTGGGTACTCTGGCTTCCTCCAACAGCCCAAAAAAAAGAAAAAAAAAAGATTTTTTAATCAATTGGTCCTGCTAAACTGACCGTAGGTATGTGTGTGGGCATGGTTGTTTATCCCAAGTCTCTATATTGCCCTGTAATGAACTGGCGACTTGTCCAACATGTAATATAAATGTTCTGTCAATGGAAAAATTAGAAAAAAATGAATAGAAAAAAGTTAACACCTTAATAACACTTATTTTCCCCCCCACCTTTATTTTGACTCTACAAAGAAAGGCTGATCATCAGGTCATGACTTAAATTTGTAACAGCTCCCTGAATCTTTTTATTCTTTGTAGTTGTATCGCTCCCTGAATCTCTTGAGCATGATGAGGTGATTGCAGACAGGTGTGTGGTCTGCAGGCCATGCCCTTCAACGAAGATCCTCTGTTCGGGAATCTAACACATACAGATCTCACACACACACACACACGCACACACACACACACACACACACACACACACACACACACACACACACACACATATATATATATATATATATATATATATATATATATATATATATATACAGTGGCTTGCAAAAAGTATTCGGCCCCCTTGAACTTTTCCACGTTTTGTCACATTACAGCCACAAACATGAATCAATTTTATTGGAATTCCACGTGAAAGACCAATACAAAGTGGTGTACACATGAGAAGTGGAACGAAAATCATACATGATTCCAAATTTTTTTAACAAAGAAATAACTGAAAAGTGGGGTGTGTGTAATTATTCAGCCCCCTGAGTCAATACTTTGTAGAACCACCTTTTGCTGCAATTACAGCTACCAGTCTTTTAGGGTATGTCTCTACCCGCTTTGCACATCCAGAGACTGAAATTCTTGCCCATTCTTCATTGCAAAACAGCTCCAGCTCAGTCAGATTAGATGGACAGCTTTTATGAACAGCAGTTTTCAGATCTTGCCACAGATTCTCGATTGGATTTAGACTTTGACTGGGCCATTCTAACACATGGATATGTTTTGTTTTAAACCATTCCATTGTTGCCCTGGCTTTATGTTTATTGTCGTTGTCCTGCTGGAAGATGAACATCCGCCCCAGTCTCAAGTCTTTTGTAGACTCCAAGAGGTTTTCTTCCAAGATTGCCCTGTATTTGGCTCCATCCATCTTCTCATCAACTCTGACCAGCTTCCCTGTCCCTGGTGAAGAGAAGCACCCCCAGAGCATGATGCTGCCACCACCATATTTGACAGTGGGGATGGTGTGTTCAGAGTGATGTGCAGTGTTAGTTTTCCGCCACGCATAGCGTTTTGCATTTTGGCCAAAAAGTTCCATTTTGGTCTCATCTGACCAGAGCACCTTCTTCCACATGTTTGCTGTGTCCCCCACATGACTTGTGGCAAACTGCAAACGGGACTTCTTATGGTTTTCTTTTAACAATGGCTTTCTTCTTGCCACTCTTCCATAAAGGCTAACTTTGTGCAGTGCACAACTAATAGTTGTCCAATAGACAGATTCCCCCACCTGAGCTGTAGATCTCTGCAGCTCATCCAGAGTCACCATGGGCCTCTTGGCTGCATTTCTGATCAGTGCTCTCCTTGTTCGGCCTGTGAGTTTAGGTGGAAGGCCTTGTCTTAGTAGGTTTACAGTTGTGCCATACTCCTTCCATTTCTGAATGATCGCTTGAACAGTGCTCCGTGGGATGTTCAAGGCTTGGGAAATCTTTTTGTAGCCTAAGCCTGCTTTAAATTTCTCAATAACTTTATCCCTGACCTGTCTGGTATGTTCTTTGGACTTCATGGTGTTGTTGCTCCCAACATTCTCTTAGACAACCTCTGAGGCCTTCACAGGGGAGCTGTATTTGTACTGACATTGGATTACACACAGGTGCACTCTATTTAGTCATTAGCACTCATCAGGCAATGTCTATGGGCAACTGAGTGCACTCAGACCAAAGGGGGCTGAATAATTACGCACACCGCACTTTTCAGTTATTTATTTGTAAAAATATTTTGGAATCATGTATGATTTTCGTTCCACTTCTCAGGTGTACACCACTTTGTATTGGTCTTTCACATGGAATTCCAATAAAATTGATTCATGTTTGTGGCTGTAATGTGACAAAATGTGGAAAAGTTCCAGGGGGCCGAATACTTTTGCAAGCCACTGTATATATATATATGTATATAAAATGTACCCACCCATTACCAACTTTGACTAAACAGCAAAATAAAACTATTAAATGTGGTTTGTTGAACATAAGATATCTCTCCTCAAAGACTTTGTTAGTAAATGACTTGATTTGTGATAATAAAATTAATTTGTTTTGCCTCACAGAAACTTGGTTGCAGCAGGAGGATTATGTCAGTATAAATGAGTCAACTCCTTCCAATTTAAATTTTCACATTCGTAGAAGTACTGGGCGAGGAGGAGGAGTTGCAACCATTTTTCATTCTGATTTAGTAATAAATCCCAGACCAATTATTATCTACAGTTCTTTTGAACATCTAACTCTTAGTTTTCCTCATTCAAGTAGCAAAACATTAAGACCCCTTTTATTTTTGTGTGGTCAACCATGCCCTTACTCTCAATTCTTAGATCAGATCTCACATTTTTTATCTGAATTAGTATTAAATACTGATAAGGTCATTATAGTGGGGGATTTCAATATTCATGTGGACACTGAAAGTGCCTTAATGCAGCCTTTAATGCTAACTTAAACTCAATTGGCTTTACTCAAAAAGTACAGGGACCCAGACACCAGGGTCAACACACTTAGGACCTTGTACTAACATACGGCATTGAGTGTGAGGAAACGCAGGTAACGGTTGAAAAGTTGACGGAGCCAACGCACACAACGCACCGTAGAGACTCTGACGGACCTCTGACGGACTCAACCATAGACTTTACATTTATCTTGCCGCAACTGATGCTGACGTTTGGGGCGGTGTGAACGCACCATCAGAGTAACACACTGGAGGGCAGCAATTCCTTCTGTAACCCTTCAGAAACTGATGGTCTGGTTCATAGCGTTACTTCCACATTGCGTTTGGCATTAGATAGTGTAGCACCCTTAAAAAAAGACAGTGATTAGCCATAGGAGGTTGACTCCCTGGTCAAATGCAGAGCTACATACTTTAAAGCAAAATACTAGGAAATAGGAGAGAAAATGGCGCTCTACACACCTGGCGGAAAACTCGGCTCCAGGTTCACTGTGAGATCTACAAAGAGAGACTGAACAGATATCAGTTAACTTTAAAATTTGCTAGGGAATTGTTCTTCTCTGAGATCATTAACAGAAACATTAATAAAGCACGGACTCTGTTTGCAACAGTGGAAAGACTAACTAATCCTCCAGTGACAGTAGCCCTTGAACTAAATTCTACCAGGGCCTGTAATGAATTTGCCAGCTTTTTCACTGAAAAGATTCTAACAATTTGAAAGGTCGGTCTGTACCGCAGCACCAAACCGACTACCAATGTTATACCCAACTAACACCAATGTAGAAAAAATGTCAGAATTCCATGAATTAAACCAAAAAAAACTAGAAGGAATCATTAACCTTCTCTTGTTGCTGTCCTGATATCCTACCCACAGCTTTCCTTAAAGTGCCCCTGGCATGAAATTCCCAGCGACTTTTGGGCCCTTTTTAGTCACACTCTAAGCACCTTAATACTGTATCAAAGGATTGTTAGCCGTAGCTCAGCCTTGTTGTAGAATTGCAGCCCCTACTAGGTGGCCCTTCTTTTAGCATTAGCAGAGAACGACCGAGTTTTGGTGGGCGGGCACCTCTATTGTCAATGGAGTCTCTAACGTCCGCATCTGATGAAACATTGACAGACATGCATATGCGCACCACAACTGACCTATGTATGAAATGTAATTAGGTTTAGGCCTAATTATATTGTGTGTTGAACAATAATCTGTTTACAAATTACAGGCCCAATAAAAGATTTGATCATCCATCCACACATCCATCCGTCCTCATTACATCTCTAGCTTCACCATGACAGTAATGGCTTAGTTATCGGCTACTGTTATGGCGACTGTAATGGCATTTCAATTTGATCCGGAATCTGATCCGGATGGCGAGGCACCTGAGGAGGAACCAGAAAGGTAGAAGACGTCTTCCACAAGTGATCCAGACAGATGTGCTGTGCACTGAGGGAAGGGGCTGTGTGTGTGTGTGTGTGTGTGTGGAGGGACGCGTGAGTGACAGAGATGAAAAGAAAGCAGGGAATGAATGCGCTATGTGTTTTTAATAGCGTAAAAAAGAAAAACGAAACGCAATATGTGACGGTTGGTTGTGATTGAATCTGTGGCAGTCAGAGTTTAATCTGTGGCGCACCGCCACAGATTCATCTGTGTGGGAAACACTGGTATAAAACAGCTGAAGGAAAAATAGGCTACTTACTTGTATAGGGAAATTTGCTGGTTCACGGAGAGTTAGTATTTATCCTGGTAAAAATTTAAGATGATCTGCGAATCCACTGCTGTATTGTCCCAAGTTAATAAAACATTCGTCAGAGAAATGTTTGCCACAAACAACCAGGCGCTTCGAGAGTCGGTTGGGTACATTCCCTGCATAAATAAAGTCCATCCACGAGCTTTTCAGTGGCTCGGAAGTGGGGAGGAGTTTTGATGCAGTCTGGACTCAATGCTGTCGGTTTGTTGTTTGCCTTTTACTGTAGCTCTCGTTGTTTAGGTTGTAATACGCGCTTCGGGGGGAGGGAGTTGGAGAGTGTAGTTCAGAGAAGGGGGTAATTGGCTGGAACTCAATGACGTCATATGCCGAAACGTGAGGTCATATGCCGAACTGCAAAACAGCCCATTTCTGAGTGCTAATTTCACTATGTAGGCAGACATACCCGGGGACAAAGGAAACACTAATCAATAGTTTTAACCCCTTAGGGGACATAGGCAGGCTGGGGAAACTAACAAATATGACAAAAAAACTCAAAAAATGCACATTTCATGACAGGGGCACTTTAAGAAAGTTTTCACTGTCATTGGGTCTGATATGATTAAAATAGTTAACTCATCCCTTCTGTCAGGTCTCTTCTCCCAGGCATTAAAAACAGCAGTTATCAATCCACTGCTAACAAAGAATAATCTGAACATGTTAATGTACAACCACAGGGCAATTTCTAATCCTACATTCATCGGTAAAATTATCGAAAAAGCTGTGTTTCAGCAGTTAAATAGCTTCATAACAATGACCAACCACTTTGATGTTTTCAGTCTGGTTTCCGTGCTCACCACAGAACTGAGACTGCCCTCGCCAAAGTTTTCAATGAAATTCACTTAAATACAGACTGTGGTAGAACCACAGTGCAGGTTCTGTTGATCATGATACACTATTGGAACGACTGGAGAGTTGGGTCAGACTCTCTGGTACAGTACTTGGCTGATTCGAGTCTTACCTAAAGAACAGGGGCTTCTTTGTTTATTTGTATGGGTGTCCAGAGGGACACGCCCCGGGCCCCTGACTCCTTTTTCCACAGGGGGTGTCCAGAAAGACATGCCCCTGACTCCTGTTTCAACAGGGGGTGTCCAGAGGTACACGCCCCGGGCCCCTGACTCCTGTTTCCACAGGGGGTGTCCAGAGGGGCACGCCTCGGGCCCCTTACTCCGCCGAAGGTGTCCAGAGAGACACGCCCCTCAAGTTTTATGCCACGTCGTGGGTCTTCTACGCCACGCCGCCATGGGTCTTCTATGCCACGCTGCCTTGGGTCTTCTAAGCCACGTTGCCATGAGTCCTCTATACCACGTCGCCGTGGGACCCCACCGCCTTCCTCCCAAGGGTCCCCATCGTCCTACCAAGGTCCCCTCAGTCGAAGCCGGTTGCCACGCCACAAGGTTCTCCGCCGCAGGCCCCACAGGTTCCTGCTCCTTCGTCGCAGGCCTAAAAGGTTCCTGCTACTTCGTCGCAGGCCTCCCAGGTTCCTGCTCCTTTGTCGCAGGCCTCCCAGGTTCCTGCTCCTCCGTCACAGGCCTCAGGACTTTAGTTTTTAGTTTTTTGGGTCCTTAAACCAAACATGACAAATTGCTTTTATAGGTTCATCAACACTGAAGTTTTTAAATGAATTTAGATTAAACTAATGCCCAGAAGGTGACAGTGTTGGTTCTACTGGATCTAAGCGCTGCCTTTGATACAGTGAACCACACTATTCTTTTAACCCGTTTAAAATAGATTGGCCTCTCTCAGACAGTACTTTTATGTTTAGATACTTGCTTCTCTAACGTACACAAGATCACATGTGACGTGCCCCAGGGTTCAAATTTAGACCCAGTGGTTTTTAATCTGTATATGCTCCCTCTTGGCAGCGTCATCAGAAGCCATGGAGTTAACTTTCACAGTTATGCTGATGATACAGAGTTGTAAATCTCCATGTCTCCTGATGACACACGCCCGATGGATGCACTTTTTAACTGCAGTTTAGACATCAAATCCTGGATGGCAGAAAACTTTCTCCAGCTCAACCAGATCAAAACTGAAGTTTAAGTCATCGGTCCTGAGGCTCAGAGAGAGAAACATTTACCAAAACTACAACCACTGTCTCTTAACCTTTCTTTACAAGTGAAGAACCTGGGCATGACTTTTGACTCTGAGCTTACTTTTACCACTCACATTTAAAATATTACTACAATAGATTTTTATCATCTAAAGAACATTGCCAGAGTCTGCCCCCTTCTCTCTCGGGCCAATACGGAGGCATTAATGCATGCTTTTATCACCAGTAGAATTGATTACTGCAATGCCCTGCTTTCTGGTCTTCCCAAAAAGAGTATATCTGGTTTACAGCTTCAACAAAATTCAGCAGGACGGGTCCTGACGAAGACCAGGAGGCTGGAGCACATTACACCAGTCTTAAAATCACTGCATTGGTTCCCCGTATGTTTTAGGGTCAATTTTAAGATTCTTTTAATGGTATTTAAGTGTCTTAATGGTCTTGGGTCTTCTTATCTTTCAGAACTGCTTTTACCATTTGAACCTTCGCGGTCTCTGCGCTCCTCTGGAAGCTGTCTTCTTGTCATCCCAAAAGTCAGGACACACTCTTTCCAGTTGTATGGCCCTCACCTCTGGAACAGGCTGCCAGCGGACCTCAGGACTGCAGAGAACGTTCATGTTTTTAAGAGCAGGCTCAAGACTCACCTTTTTAGCCGAGCTTTTAATTGATTAATTATTTAATAATATATGCTTAATTGCTTTGCATGTTTTACTTGATTAAATTTTATCAATGTTTTACACTAAATAATTAGTCTCCGCCTTCCCTCTGCTGGGTGCACTGGGCTGGTGTCTTGACTGTTGCTGTCGATCTGCTGCTGCCGATGCAGATGGCTCCCCTGATGGAGTTTCCTTGCCTGGCTGATCTGTTCTCAGCCCAATGTCCTTGTGTACCTTTGCTTTTAAGTGTGTGCGTGCATGGGATATGGGTTGGAAAGAGGGGGGTATAACTGTAATCATGTTTTTGTTCTGGAGGGGGTGGGGGTGGGGGGATTTATATGGGGTCATTCTGACCTGTAAAGCACTTCGAGATACTATTTTGTTGAAAAGGGCTTTATAAATAAAGTTGATTTGATCTAACAAGTTGGTCGCTGATTAAACAATTGTTATAAACTACATCGTGAAATAGCAAATAGCTGCGTCTCACTAAATAAACCCTAATAACTCAGCTGCAGACTGCTTTAAAGCTATTGTGTATTTTTTTGAGTTAATTCTTAGCAAAAAACCCTTTGTTCTGTCAAAAATATGTTCTCATTCATGTGTAATTACTTCCACCTACTAATGAAAGTATTCTTGTAAGTGGAGAATCTGCTATTTATGAATCCATGTTAAGCCTCCATCTTTGAAATACATTCGCCAACGAGGGACATTCCTGGAAATTCTAGCTCTGCCTTTCGCGCTTTGGCTACACTCAGTTGCACTGTGACGAATGCCAGGAGATTGTCTACTCGCGACGCAACAGACGTCTGACTATATAACTAAATGCAATGTAGTTTTCTAAAGTAACCTCATTACTGGAAGGAACACTGGACGAAGTCGTAGTACTGGAAGCCATGTTAACCTTGGCATGAAACGGCCACCATAGGAGTTAAAACGCGCTCGGAATGGGGGGATGGGAGGTGTGGCTAGAACTTAATATTCAGTTGGCTGTTTCACCACTAGATGAGAGAAGTTCTTACACAATGTAGCTTTAAAGATCAATCAACACTACTTTTCTATAGTAGTGTAAGCAACTTTGAGATATTTAGATTTTTAAAGTCAAAAGATTAAATACATTTATGACATCTTCAGCAAACAATTTTCAAAAATTAAAATAATTAAAACATAAAAATTATATTTTTTTAAATTATCAGCATAGGAATAGGTTAGTTTATTTAACAAAAGGATTTCAAGTTTTAATAAAATGTTCTCATGTATAAATATAAATTTTTGGACCTTTTGATCCATCAAATTGTGGCACGTCTGGCTTTCCATGCCTACTGCGGTCCAAATTGTTGGTACAGCTATTTTCGGCTGTTTATGGGACATTTTTAGATGTGGGCTGCAAATGCTATGGGCCAAATCTTTTAGCAGCTGAAATTCTACAGCAGTAACTTCATTTCATTCAGGACCGCTTACTTCCAGCCCGATCTGGTGTGCAGCGGTGAGGACATGCCTGGTAACGTTAGGTGAAACTAGGGCGGAAAGCGAACCAAAAGTTGGCGGTACCTGCACTTTGACAGCCTGTAGCAAACTGAGTATTAGCTACAGCGTTTGAGCATCCAAATAAACTCAAAGTCTGACGTTTTCTCTGTGTCCAAACCACTTATGTATTTGGGGAGGGGGACAAGGGAGATCTGAAACCACTACTGCAAGGAGGATGGGCATTTAAAAAAAAAAAAAAAACGGTTTTATGAAACTTCAAAATCAGGACAATATTTTCCATCACAAACAGGTCTATTTTAAAATATATATTATTGGCCATAATTTGATAGTTGGAGGGCACACACAGGTTGCTCATTTCACTTCATCAGTTGCTACAAGACAACTTAGTAATGTGTATATAGTAATCTAGTACTGTGTTATTGTGTACACCCTACTTATCAGCAGCCTCACTTGCAAAGCAAAGCAGCTGATGACGTGGAGAGAGAGGTACAGCAAGGAGCTTGAGCATCATGATCAGTGGTCATCATCAATGGTCATCATGTGTCTGATGGCAGCCAGATCATTTTATTTACCTAAACTGTTATTAATAGTTAAATGTTAATGTTGAAGGGCACAGGCAGGCCTCCACATGCATGTGCATTCCATAAAACATACAAAAAAACGTGTTTTTTTTCGAAAAAGAGCACTTGGGGCAATATAGAGGAAATGGCCCTGCACGTGCCTGCACTGTAAACATTACCAAAATAAGAAGTCAAATTGCATGTTGGAATAATTTTAGGAACCGTCCTTTTCTTGTCTGTAATAGCACAATTGTGGTCTTCTACTGCTGTAGTTTCAATGCTTGACACGTTGTGCATTCAGAGATGGTAGTCTGCATTCCTTGGTTGCAATAAGTCATTTTTTAGATGCTGCTGCATTTCAAACATCTGGAACTTGCTTATGGATCAGATAGATCTTATCAAACAAAAATTACCGTAAGTGACCTCATGCTCTTAGTTGATATTCATCAGTCACATAACCAATTTCAATTCAGTTCAATTGCAGCCTACTCACAGCCAGTTTTAGCTCATTGATAGATCCTCCCGTTTCCTCCCTGTTATTCTGTGTCTCTCTTCCCCATGTTCATGTCATGCTGCTTCTTTTATTTCAAGACTTCCTGTGTTTTAGTTGAATTATTTGATTGTTATCTGACCTGGTTCCTGCCCATCAGCTTGCATTTGTGACCTTCCCACTAACTGTGACAATAAAAGAGGATGTTGAATATCTCATAGCTTTATCATAAAATATACAGTACATATACACATGGCGAAGATTCAGCAAATTCAGCTGACTGGTCATGACCTTTATTTCACTGATGGATAACAATCAAAAACATGACACATAAGTGATCAAGGAGTTTAATGGTAGGATTGTGCTTGATGACAAGGATGCCTGAGTCAAGTTGATTATTTCAGAAGTGAAGGTGAAAAGGAGGTCTACAACACATACACAGACATATCCTGGACATATCCAACAAAAAAG
Source organism: Valencia hispanica (assembly GCA_963556495.2). NCBI lineage: Eukaryota > Metazoa > Chordata > Actinopteri > Cyprinodontiformes > Valenciidae > Valencia > Valencia hispanica. The sequence continues at coordinate 24,232,484 of OY747707.1, forward strand.
TAACTGACAAGTGTAAAAGTCTGTCTGCTTCGAAGGAATTTTTTTTTTTTTTTTACATCTAATGGAATTGTTTAAGCGTTATAGATGGAGGAAACCCAGACTTCAGGCATCAGTTGGTGCTTGATTGTAATTTTGTTTTCTATCCAGCAAGAGAAGGGGAATTATGCAGAGAATTGATTATAGAGAAAAATACGAACAAAAACAAAAATTAGGGGACAAAATATATCCCCACATCCTCATATCAGTCACGCTGAAATCAGATCAAAATTACAAAGACAGACACTGGATTTAGAAAAAATACTTTTGTTGTTTGGTGAAATATTACCTTATTTATTAAGATGCACCTGGATATGGAACATGAGCCTGTACAAAACAAAGAATGGCTTGCTGTCTATTCAAAAGCAACTGCTGAAAAGAATAGCTGAGCTATTTTAATTATATCCACATACTGCATATGTCGTTTAATCTGTCAGCACAATTTATTCAGACCAGTTCTGCAAATTAGACCTTGCAGTTATAGAAGATATGAAAATTCCCACAACAGAAAACAATCTAGACTTTGTCCACTAGATGTCAGAAAGCTCACACATTTCTAGAAAGATCACACCACCTACCTGCCTTTTCAGTAAAACGATACAGTAGAATTTTAATGTACCAAGCAGGATCCAACAGAAGAAAATCGGAAATAGTTAAGTACTAAAATTCAATTATGATGAAAGTCACCTTGAAATATTTAAACTTACTGTTTTCACTAAACATAGTTTATGAAGTCTTTCTATTACAAAATAGTTTTATAACTTATTGAAAGTGCGAAAATTTTAAATCAGTCATGTTGCTTATTTTGTATTTAAACGTGATTTTATACATATTTTTCAGACTACCAAAGCATAGACCATAAGAGGACGACATCCCATAAATAAATGGAGGCATCCTCATAAATGAAATCCAAAGACTTCTGTTTTTTAAATTTCAAACGCCGTTCTGTTTGACAATCACATTAATCTCTTTATGTGTTTATATTTCTTTTCAAAATGTTTCATTTGCATAGTATTTAAGCGTGTATTTTAATTTTATCCTTACAGTGATAAATGCTCACTGCAGAGTTGTGTGTTAATGCAGTCAGAAGATGGCAATGGTGTCAGGTTATTGCGTGGCTGTCAGCGTTGGTGGGCTTGGGCAGACATCGGCTCCACACCAAGCAGGGTTCCTTTCTGCCTGCTGGAGATCTTGTACTTGCTTCTTTAGTCAGCCCTAAGCCGCTGTCCCCACGCAGGGCTGCCTTCACCAGCGTTCACCTAAATCTGTCACACAGATTTGACACTGTGTCACTTGGAGTGCACTCTGAAATGACATGTATATAATGTGGAATATTGTGCACATTTACAGCCCGGACTCCCCTTAGAGCATGACCAATTTCCTTGTGTGGATGTGGGTGGGTGAAAAAAACAAACTAAAAAAAACAACTACTAAAAACACAATAAATGAAAGTCAATGGTTGATATTTAAAAAATAATAACACATTCTAACATTATAATACGTATAAGCATAAATTGTGCTTTCTTATTCAGTCAAAATAAGTGCCTGATCTCCTAATTTAGTCAGTCCTACAATCCAACAATGTTTTAGCACAATACAAATCAAAAAGTGTATAGAAAACCTGTTTGTAAAAACATTTAAATGAAAAAAGTAACATATGTGAGCTTCTTGTTCTTAAGCAGATACAGTGGGCAGTTAAGTGACTTTTAACGATAGTGCTGTCCTTACATCTCAGTGGCCTGTCAAAAATGTTACTGTCAAACGTTTGCTGTGTTTAGGCCATAAACAACACAAATCAGCTCAGATTATGCTCACTGCTATTTAGGCATGAGGAATTACACTAAATGCTCTTTTGTATATTTCCCCCTGTGAGAAAATAATTTATACCATGATGTTGATTTTAGACCCAAATACTTTCGACTCGCCTTTTTTAAAATAACACTGCTAAAGGGAATAAAATATTAAATTAATAGTAATTACTAATAAGTTACCTACATTTTTGTAGAAGTCTATTCATTTTTGTGCCTCTCAGTGTAAGCATTGTGTTTAATGCAAATGTAAAGTGTGTTTAATGTCTATTTTTTTCTTTTATTGCCTTTTGTTAAATTTCATATTTTCACAGGTCTAATATTTTGTGTACGGTTTTAAAACATTTTCTCTCCTAGTTTCACTAGATGATGTATAATTTACATTATTTTACCCACTATTAGTTACTGTAAGTATATTTACAGTATTTACATGAGTGGTTGGCAAATATCCTATAATTAGGTTTTATAAAAAGTTTTACCATGCACAGTTGAATTTGAATCAGTCATTAGAATTGTACTGTATTGATTTGATTTTGATCATGCCTTTCTCTATGATATGATATGATTTTCTTTTAAACTGCATTGGGATGACATTTGTTTTGAATTGGTGCTCTTATAAATAATCTCAACTAAAGTCAGTTAGTCGTATTCTAGCTTTTACAACCAATTTGAGATGAAGACGCTTCCTACACAGAAAGTTCTCAATTTGGAACAAAGAGAAGACAGTGGAACTGAGTGCTTATTTCTTCCCCTCACATGGCTTTCAATCTGTCTCCTTCTTCCACAGTATTTACTGGATAAAATTGTCACAACTGGCCCTTGTTGGCCAGTAAGAAGGATTTCTCCCTCCCCAGTCGCTGTGGCTTTGCCAGATGGACTGCACAAAAAGGCTTGAAACTGGGTTGCAGTTTTTAGGGTTCTCCAGGCATAAAGTTTTAGAGTAATTTAAATATTCTTAAAGCAGACATGTGTAATAACGTGCAGTTTGTTTTAAAAAGGACTTTGGGTATTAAAATATAAACACCCTACTCAAGCATTTTAGTTTTTAATTGTAATTTTCAATTATTGCTAAATTCTAATGACAACTGCTTTATCTCTAAACAAATACGACCTAAATGTTTAAATAAAAATTTAACTGAAGATGTTGGCTCAGTCAATCATCAGTTATATTTTAAATTAATTGACAGAGTACGTTAAAAACTATCATAAGACTTGTGGCTGTCACAGTGTAGCCAGAACTCTAAGGTGACCGCAGGTTGTTTGTGAGCATGAACTTTATCAGGCAAGAAAATTCACTCGCTTACTGTAGGTTTTACTTTTTATGTGTCTTCTGTTCCTTCAAAATGTGTGCTGAGTTACATGGATTGTTTTATCAGATTAAATCAATAACCAATCTTTTCAACTTTTCCTTGTAAACATACCAATCCATGTTAATCAGGTGCAATAGGGGCTCTGTTTTTCCAGATTGTCTAAACTATATGACTGACAGCGTGTATATCAGGTTTTCTATTTCAATCACTACATGTGCAGCATTACCTTAAAGTTACTTTTTACATTCTAATGACATGTGAGAGAATATGAGCAAAACTATACACAGACTTAAAGAATTGGATATAAATGACAGACGGTGTCCTTAAAATAAAGTATTGAAGCCTTATTACAGCAGTTAAGTTGTCAGGAATAAAACATAGATTGGTTATGAGTAGAAAAGTGAGACTTTCAGTTGCTTCCATTCACTAATGCTTTGCAATTTACCAGATTTCAAACCTAAGCTAACTTTTGCTAAAGATCAGCAGACCTATGACTGCTTGTTTAATGAACTGTAATGATCTTTCTAGACCTATTAATGGAGACATGAACACTGTTGATTTAAAAAGAAAGTGCAGAAAGCAGTATAATGCACATTCACAAAGATTGAACAACTATTAGGGTACAACTAATAACATTTGTGTCACAGTTTGCATATTGTGTTGTTTTTTTGAAAGATTTGAATAAACATTCCTGAACAAACATTATGATAGTTTAATAGATAAAAGACACTTAAGTAGAGATAAGACAAATTTGAACTATTTACTTGCTCAGCTAAATTCACAAAATTTTCATTACTTATTAATATGTTTTTGCTCCACGTTTTTATCCTCCATGTAGAAAAGAAGCAACAAATAACTGGTTCGTCCATGCCGCTTGCTAGCAAGTTTGCCTTGAGCATTAGCACTGCTGCTAAGCTGATTAAAGCATAAAATGTAACTGAAATAGTGTAACTGTTTAAAATGTATTCTAAAATGTGCATTTAAACCCCTGCCTTACTAACCACAGTTAATATTTGGTGTACATTGACATCTACTAAGAAGCTCAGCTTGCTAGCAACTTTAAATTTAGGATTAGAGGTGTTGCTAAATAAACTAAGAAATAGAATGTCACTGGAATAGTACTCAACCTTTTAACTCTTTTTTGAACAAGTTGGTGTAAACCTTCTTTAGGACAACCACAGCTAATATTTTCCATTATTGACAAAGTCTTAAGAAAACTCATCTGTTTGCAAGTTTTTCTTTGTATTGGCACTGTTGCCAAAGAAGTTAAGGAAGCATGTAAATATTTTTTTTGACAGCCATGATAAAAATATTCAAAGCCAACAATTTCTTAAGGGTTAAAAACCCCCATCTTGCTAGCATGTTTGACTTTAGCATTAGATCCTCCATTTTCACAATTAATCTGAATTTTCCCTTTGAAGATTGGTGATTTTTATTTATTAATTTTTTGCTGTGAAAATTTGAAAATGGTACAATTTTACACAATTTGTACAATTTCTTTCCTTTTGCCATCAAAAAAGAAAGGAAAAGAAAAAAAAGTTTTCATACACAGAAATTAAATCACAATTCATTGTACACTGCATAGACTAGGCTTTATTCAGTCAGGTGAGACTAAAAAAACTTTTTTGCCTATACATTATAATGCAAGGGATACTTCTTTTCTCACAAAGGTGTTTAAGAGATCCCCTCTCTGATAAATCATGATTTGTAAACTTTCTCATAGACAGCACTGACAGGTTTCCCTTTGATAATGTAGAAAAATGGAGAAAGCGAGGGCTGGGCTTAAGTAGAGCTGTGATTTAGAGTGCAGAGATGCAGCATCTCTCCTTTCCAGTGGAGGCCCTCCTGGGTTTGATTTAATTCTCTCCCCGCACTATTAAAAAGGCCTTCCACTACCTTCAGTGCATGCACCTTGCTGTCATAACTGGCACAAAATCATTAATCAATGCCGCTTGTAGCCAGTGCGACTAAGGCCCTTCCCAGTGTATATTTTTTCATTATTGATTGTGTGTGTAATGCATGAAGAAGTACAAAGATAGGTGTCCTCCTGTGTTGGAATGACCATATTAGGCCATGAGATGAGAGAACTATCTGGGCTTCTTGTAGCACTTATCATTCCTGTCAAGAGGAAAACTTTCTTCTCAAAGTGTTTCTTAATTTAACTGTTGCGTCTTTTTTTACATTTTGCTTTTTGCTGCCTGAACTCAACAATGATCCTGTGCTGGACGTATGATGAGCAGTTATTTGGTGCAATAAACTGAAAGGAGCTGAATGTCAGTGTGTCCCCCCTTTGTTGTTTAATTTATTTTCTTTTCAAAGTGAAGGGAGGTGTCCTTGCTGTGAGAGTTAGTCATTGATGTGGCTATAGTTAGTCTGTCCCCTGCTGTGTCTGTCTGTTGGAGACGCTACTTCCTCTTTCCTGCTCGTTTGCCCAGAGATGCTCACCTCAGTCTGTTTGGCTGCGGTTAGAACGATGTAGGGTGGGCTTCGTGAAGAACAAAAGATTATAGACTGTGGAGAAATCTTTGCAAAGCAAAGCACACATGACATACACTGTTAGAAGATAAATGCAGTTTGACCTGTCCTTTTTAAAGGTATTACCTGGATCGTTTTCTCTAGTGTCAAAAGTTCTTTAGATGTTTCATTTTTAAAACATTTCAGTGGAGCAACACAAAAAGGTTACTAATAATTTTGATGTTATATTTAGTTGGAGTTATTTCAGAAATCTTAAGTTTCTATATCTGAACTCCACAGTTTGTACTGCAATATTGGAGAGTGAATTAAATGACATGCAGCATTATCCTATTCTGTCTACGCTTAAAGCATTATGATTGTATGCTTCTTTGCAGATTTCACATTCATTGACACCCCAAGTAAAATGTTGATAAATTATATATATAATATATATATATATAAATATATTGTTGTCAATTTACAATAAGATCTGGCAATGTTTTTACTTCTCTTAGCTTTCTCCTAACTTTGTGTGAGGGCAAGATAAAGTTGAACCATTTTTGTGAGTTTCAGCTGTTTAAACTTTTCAATTATTCTTCTGACTCTTGATTTGTGCAACAAATAAAGATATATCAGTATCTGAAGTAATTATCCTAAAGATGGTGGCATTTGAAGCTGACCAGTAGATAATAAGAATAAAGTTCAGTTCTAAAATTACGTAAATCAATCTTTTTTTTTTTTTGTAGATTAAAAACCATGCTTATATGTTTACAAACTCCTTGAAAAATATTTTAAGGGCGATTCAGGAAGCCAAAGATGTCCATCTTCCCTGGAGTTCACCTAACAGCGAGATTAAGATTTTGTTTCCACCTCCCTAACCATCCTGCTGACTGTGAGCTGTGGCAAGATAAAGTTCTCTTGTGTGTCATGGTTCTGGACGTTGTAAACCTAATAATTACTCCAATCGTAGATATAGGGAAGTTTAGGTGAAAAGTGATTTTCCTCCAGCCATTTTCTAATTTCTGAAGATCTAGCACATTTGGCTTACTGTCTAGAGACGTTCTCCTGTCTTTCTAATTTTAAAGACTGGCTAGAAGAAATTAGCTCTGTACAGTCATGGAAGCATGAGGTAATGTGTTACAAATTAAAAGTCCTTTAGTAAAAAGGTTTGTTCACAAAAAAGCTTGTTAAATTTATTTTATAGGAATTGTTGAATGTGGAGTCAGTGATATGGTGAAAATAAAATAATAAATAATTTTTACCAGAAAATGTTTTTCCCCTCTGAATACATGAGCTGAAATAAAAATAACATTTATGTTGGTAGGGTTTTTCGGTGTGAGATTATGTACCTACAATACAATTTGAATTTATGTTAAGCCTTTTTACACATGGTGCCAATAACTGTGGAGGGCACTGTATATCATATAGAAGGCACGTTCTGTAAAATAAATAAGCAGTTGGATTGTTTTATGTTGATCTTCTTTTTTAATAACCTCCATTTGTTACATTTAGACCAATAATGACACTAAATTGTTTTATCAACAACTAACTAATGGATTTATATACAGTACATAAGCCCTCTGCTCAATAAGCTCAAAATAAATGGAAATAACATGTTATGGGCTGAAAGCCCTTTACCACGCCCATCTTAAATATCGATGCTTACGGTAATTTGTCCCCATTTCTATTGATTTTGTGTTTGGCTGTCAGTAAATGTCGCTATGAGAACAAACACTGACAGATTTTAGGGGGGCTTTCTGCACAGACCCATCAGCTTAAGTTTTTTGGGGAGTGGCAGTGCTGTTCACTTCACTTTTGAGGTGAGGGTCAGGTCACACAACAGATCAAACGTGTTGTCAATGCTATGGGAACTCTAGCAGGAACCTGAAGATGCTGATCAGAGCTGGCAAGGGATGTTCTGGTGTGCTAATTGTGATTCATAAGTCAGATACAAAGAGGAGTGGCTTTTTGCAGCAGTTTGAGCAGAGAGTAACAGACCCTGACATCAACAAAATATAGACTGAGAATTATGAGGAAAATGTTTGTAGAGTTTCCCAACAGCAGTATGTGTACCTGGAGTTAGGTTTATTAGTTAATAACAAAATAAAATATTTATTTTAAATCTAATCTTGTTAGAACAAAACAAAAACATTTCTGGAATTTCTTTCTGTACATTTTGTCACATTACGATTAAATGCATTTTATTAGGATTGTATGTGAGAGACCCATAAAAATAGTGCATAATTGTGAAGAAAATGAAATAATACATGCATGTTTTCAACTTCGATATTATGTTATAATGTACATGTATATTCAACTTCTCTGGGTCAATACTTTGTTGACTAAGCTTTTGTTCAATTACATTGCAAGTACCTATTTAGGTTATGGTTTCAGACTTATAATAAGGCCTGTTCATCTTTGCAAAATACCTCAAGATGAGTTGGATTGGAAAGGGACCGTCTGTGAGCATTTTTTTAAATGTTGCTACAGATCTTTCACATGGGTCTGGACTTTGACTAGGCCATTACAATGCATTAATGTTTTTAATTAAAGCATTCCTTTGGGACTTAGACTGTATCAGCTAGTCTTCATTTATATTCATCCTTCTTCCTATCAACTCTGACCAGATTTCCTATTCCTGTTTTAAAAGAGCATCCCCACAGGATGCTACTTCCACCACCATGTTTCTCGGTGTGAATGGTGTGTTTAGGGTGATGAACAGTGTTATTTAACCTTACAGAGAGTTTTACATGTAGGATACAAAGTTTTTTAAAGTATTTTTGTCTGTTCTGTCCAGAACTGCCATTTTGGTATTTAGCTTTCTGACCCACTTACAGAACACCTCAAGGGAGACCAGTATAAAATATAAAATGATTTATTGAAACAAGGAGATGTTGGTTGCTGGAAAGGGAACACTGCACAGAGGAATGGGAATGAAGAGAACTGCAGTAAGGGAAGTCCACAGGTTATTATTGGTCTTTGAATAATTCGGTTTGTATGTTGACACTAAGGTGAGCCTTACTTTGCAGATAGTGGTAACGATGTCTGCAAAAGCTTCTTGAGGATTGTTGGTTGACACGGAGAAGGTGGATTCTGCGACTGAGGATGGAGCACGGAAGGCGGGCAGGCAGAGCTTGAAGAAGTCACAGAGGATCCAGGAATTTGAAGGTTGTCAGATATGAATTGAAGACCAGAGCTTACAGAGAAGTGGATGAACGGATCATGAGGAACAAGCAGGGGAGACCTTGGGAGGAGCACAGGTAAGTTTACATCAGGTTGGTCACAGGAGAATATTCTCAACGAGGGAACACTAGGAGACACGGAGGGTTAGAGGTTACCAAGATGGTGCAACACTCAGGCACCAAAGATCTGACAGCCAGCTCCTTTTAAGCAGCCAGTGATGAGCTCGAAACGAGCTGCAGCTGTGGGGAGCTGCAGGACATGGCACCTGGCTTGATGGACAGGTCCTCAGCTCAAGCAGGACCCGTGGTGGAATTCTGACAAACAGACAGAAACTCCAGACTCCTAACAAGAACACCTTCTTTTTTGGGGGTACGAGAGCAAAGGGGGTTAATATAAATGCACAGCACAATTATAATGTTCTTGTTGTAAAATGAAAGCCTTAAGTACCATGTAATATTGTCATTTCTCTTGGCAATTATACTGTATTTTGCCTTGGTCTTGGTCACATGAAATCCTAAAAAATACATTGAGGTTCATGGTTTTAACATGGGAAAATGTCAAATAGTTAGAGGTACAACTACCTTTGCAAGGAACTAAAGATCTTAAATGCATGCATATCTCAGACTCTGAAAGAATTATCCAGCAGTGAAATATTTATTTGTGAAGATCTATGTGAAAATAGTGTGATGTATTCCCTGGATTTTATCACCTCTATATCGCAGGCAGGAATGCATTGCTAAGCCTGGCCTCTGAGGGCTAGCATATAGCTCTCTCTTCAGGCTTTGTACAGGATGAAGAAGTCATAATCCTCAAACAGACTTAAATTCCTCCAGAAAGGCTCTTGATCCTGAATCCACTCATTTTTCTTCAAACAACTTAGCCCAAAAGAGAAGGGATATTTGAGCACGGCTGAAATACTTGATTGAAATCTGTGACAAGTGGTCACAGACAAGTGCGCATCAATACACACACACGCACAGACGCAAATAAACCCCAGCACACACAAATACATAGGTGCCTCCCTGACGGTCACCAGCTGCCAGTGGAAAGCCCGCGCCAGGTTGTCGAGTGGGCCTCTCTGAGCTCTCATTAAAAGGTAAACTTCTCTGAGGCCAGGAAATCATGTCAATCACAGGCAGTGTTCGTACACCAAGCCCAAAGCCTGTGCTCTCCACCCTGTCAGATGTTGTTATCACCTTCAAAGCCATATCAGAATGCTGTTTGTTCTGCGCTTTAGTTTCACCCACACAGCAGATTCAAAAAGGTACAGGTCTATTTGATAGTGTATATTTCATTGCCGGATAGAGAGAGACTGTGTTTGTCTTGCTGTGTTTGTCAGCTCATATTTGAGCTGAGGGCTCCTATTAAAACTAAACACCCTACCAAAAGAATATTGCCACTGCCGGGTTCTTTTAAATCGCATATTGAGCCCACAGAGAGCGGAAGCAATTTAGTGGTAGTTTTTTTATGAAAAAAAAAATCTCTGCTTGTGGTGTTTCTATTTACCCTCTATTCTCATTTATTTACACAAAGCACACTCAGATCTTTCATATATTACAATAATTACATTAGTTACCCTTTCACTTTCAGTTTTTTCCAAAAAATTGTATTTTTAGTCCATTTATTTATTAAATTAATGTTTTTGAAACTAGGAGTAGTTCCATTGAGTGGAATTAATACCGTGTAGTCAGCGCAGACTTAAAAGTATAGATATATGGGATTGTATATACTGTTTTAAATGAATGATAAGTTGTTACAAAAGAAAAGCACCAGTTATCTTGTTTCTTTTCTGGTTAACTATGAACACCCTCCAAATTACAGGGCAAACCTTGTAAGAGAGAGGCATACAAAATCCTTAAAATGAATTCCCTTAGAGACTTGGTGACCCTAAGATGCCACATTTTGGAGTTGACTTTCCTTACCATCTACCTTACTGTTTGTAAAATAATAATTTCAAGACAAATCTGATCTTTTTGAATGGCAGGTTCTCTTGTCTTTCCTGTTTTCATTAATTATCCAGAGAATTTAGCCACTGTGCTAGATCATATTGAAACCCATTAGAAACACGAACTTGCAACTAATCAAGCTTCTAGACACTCTGATAAAATATTAGATAAACTATTTCTGTCTGATCTTTTACATTTATTCAGTACTAAATATCCGCTGGGTCAACTGCAAGTATTCTTGATGTGGGATTTTTTTTTTCTCGGTCCACTAAAGTGCTCATATTAAAGGTTGAATTTTCTCACTTCTTTTGTGTGAGATAATTTTATTATGTTTCAAAATAAATGTATTTAACACGTATTCCAGCACTTGATTAGGGGTGTCAATACTTCTTTCAGATTTGGTTTGCCGTTTAAAAATGGCAGTGTGATTGTAGTATTTTGATCTTATTCTTTAATAACCTTCATTTGTTACATTTAGACAAACAATGAAGCTAAACTGTTTCATCAACAACTAACTAATGGGCTTATAAGCAACCGATAAGCCTCTGGTCAATAAAATTAAAATAAATGGAAAGAAACACGTCACATGCTGAAAGCCATTTACAACGCTCATTTTAAACATTGATGCTATTGATTTTCTCATTTTCTTTCAGTAAATACCATAATGAGAGCAAACTCTGACAGATTTTAGGAGAGCTGAAGTTCCAGCTTTGACACAGTTCCAGTTCTTTTTAAATATTTCTGTAATAGTAGATATGGGCAGGTAGCGAGTTTCTGTCTTATAAAGATAAACATATATTTCCCTTCTTTATATGGAGAAGTGTTCTCTTTCAATTCAATTCAATTCAATTCAGTTTATTTATATAGCGCCAATTCACAACAGATGTCATCTCAAGGCACTTTACAAGAAGTCATTTCATTACATTTATACAAACATTCCAATCAGTTAAAAAGTTTCCTATTTGAGGAATCCCAGCAGACTGCGTCAGTCATTGGCGTGAGGTTGGGCCCCGTTGATGCAGACTTTCCAACCACAGCAATCCTTTAGCAATCCCTCATACTGAGCAAGCATGTAGCGACGGTGGAGAGGAAAAACTCCCCTTTAACAGGAAGAAACCTCCAACAGAACCAGGCTCAGTAGGAGCGGCCATCTGCTACGACCGTCTGGGGGTTTGAGAAGACAGAGCAGAAACACAGAAGGAACAGAAGATCTGATATAAGAGAACTTTCTATGTTACAGAAAGTAAAAAGTTTCTTTCCTATATTGTAATATGCTAAAAATAACTGGCCTCTTTGTGAAATCATGTTAACATCCCAGGGAAATAGAAAGTCAGGGGTTACATGCATTTTAAAATTCCCCCAAAAAATTAATGACTGAATTATTTTTTTTTCTAAATATTTCAGCTAGATTATAACAATGCAATATAAGAGGATAAAAAAAATCTACACATATTTTTCAGGGTCACCACAAAATGTGGAGAGCACTGTATTTTGTTCTTGTGCAATAATGATTCGATATTCAATTCAATTCAAATTCAATTCAAAAATACTTTACTGATTCCAGAGGGAAATTATGTGTTGTTGTAACTCATACAATTAATTCTTTAAGGAGTTATTGTAGATCATAATGGCTGTGGGCAGGAAGGATTCCATTTAGCGGTCTGTGTAGCAGTGAAACTGAAGAAGCTGGCAACTGAAGTCACTCGGTTGTTGTACGTGGATGCTCAGGGTTGTCCATATTTTTATTTTATTTTATGAAGACTCCTTCTTTGCATCATCATCTCCAGATGTTTCACAGTCGTCCCCAGAACAGAACCAGCCTTCTTTATCAGGTTGTTTAGCCTTTTTAAGTCCTGGCTCTGATGCCGCTACCCCAACAGGTGATGCCTGAAGAGATTACACTCTCCACAACAGACTTGTAGAAGATCTGCAGCATCTTGTGGCAAACTTTGAAGGACCTAAGCTTCCTCAAGAAGTACAGTCTGCTCTGTCCCTTCTTGTAGATGGATTTGTTGTACTGGAGGTCTGAAGTGTACAGAGTGAAAAGGAATGGTGAGAGTATAGTCCCCTGTGGTGCTCCTGTGCTGCTGACCACCTGGTTTGACACACAATTCTTCAGTCTCATAAACTGTGGTCTGTCTGTCAGGTAGTCATTGATCCAGGCGATTGTTGAGGGCTCCATCTGTGTCTGCAGGACTGTCTGACAAAGCAAATCAGGCTGAATTGTGTTAAATGCACTGGATAAATCAAATAACATGATCCTCACAGTGCTGCCTGGATTGTCCAGATGACAGGGGGTTGGTTGAAGCAGGTGGATGATGACCTCTTCAACTCCAACTCCACAACGATAAGCAAACTGCAGTGGGTCCTGATATGTTCTTGTTTGCTTACTCAGAAGGTGCCAACAGGAGTCTCTCCAGGACCTTCATGATGTGGGATGTCAGGGCAACAGGTCTATAGTCATTGATGACAGGTTGGTGAGTTCTCTTTGGTACTGGAACAAGGCAGGATGTCTTCCACAGCACTGGAACCTTCTCCTGAGTTACGCTAAGGTTGAAGAGGTGCTGCAGAATCCCAGAGCTGCTCTGCACAGGCCTTCAGGACTCTGGGACTGACACCATCTGGACCTGCAGCCTTGTTCCGGTTCAGTCTCTCCAGCTGCCTCTTCACCTGACTTCTAGAGACAGACAAGTGGGAGTGGGAGGCAAAGGGGGTAGCAGCATCTCTTGACTTGGTTGAAGACAAACTTGTGGAAACAGAAGAGTATATCAGCTTCGAAAGAACCTGATGAATATTATATTTACTTCTAACCTAGAATATGTTTTCTTAAAGTCTATGGATGTATCTTTAAAAGTAGGCATAATGAAAAAAATCCCAAAAATCTTCCTAAATCATGCCAACGAACCTTTTGAATTTGTTAATTTAACACTTGAACTTAAAACACTTAGAAAAGTATCACACAGGCCCTAAAAGGAAATCTGTATATATCTTTAATTTGAAAAAATATAGGACACGAATCAGAAATCAGTTTTTTAGAAGACAGTGCTCTATTAATATGTACCAGAACAATATCCATCTACACTGAACTTACTGGGGTCAAACAAATGTATAAGTAATGATCCTTGCTTGTCATGCGTCTAAATACTGGTGTCTAGGTTTGTTTGACAATGTTTTTCTAGTTCTTCAAATCATTTCCATACATTACACTGCTGCCATTTGTTAACTAAGAAATAATAATAAAGATTTCAAACTGCCTATAATCATAAAATCATACATATAAAATCACACATAATCTATGAGTTGCATCAGTGACAATTGAATATCGAAGCAGATTTGTCCAACCCATTTGTTCACCTATGAAAGAAAGGAAAATAAAACGTGAGGGCTACTTCAGCCATTAGTTAGTTTGCTGGACAAACTGCAGGATCTAACACTACGGGTGGCTGGGGAAATAAAGAGGTACTTATGTTCTTATTGACCTTGTAGCGGGACCCACTGCTGTTTGCTCTTTGGCCAACCTTAAACAACAGATTCAGACTAACACACACTCACACGTAGCCACATTGGGAGGTTTTGCATGCATTCTGGACAGAAATTCATTGAGTGATTGAGTGAAAGAGGATGCAAAAACAAGTTTTGGTGGGGTTTTTTGTATTATCAAGAAATCTTGTCAGGAGCTGGCTTTCTTAGATTTAGCGACGGTAATATTAAGAACCTGTCAGATTTAACAAAGTAATTATAACTGGTTGAAGAAACTCTGTTAGTTCTTTATTACTGGTTTCTCAATTTGCATCATAAATGTGTTTTTAGTTGTTTCTGTGATGCTTAGAAAAACAACAAAACCCCAGATTGTGTTAATTAGTATTCAAAACAGCAGCGAGTTCCTCTCTGTTCACCAATCTATATCTATATAGCAGTCTGAGAGGATTTGTGATAGAACACCATGTAAACAGCCCATTACTGCAACCTGGACTGATTAACATATGATTGTAATTCATCATATCGTGTGCAGCTGGTGACATCTCGTAACAGCATTTATTCTGTGTTGATACATGACTTTCGTTTCTTTTTGACAACTCAAAAACAAACAGATTGCAAGCTGTCGCTACATTTGTTCACCATGATCGTAGAAAATGAATCAGGAAATCAGGTGCGCCAGGTGATTAGCAACATCATGCCTGAGATCCTTGTAGAATCAGCTGAACAAAATGTGTTTTTTATAAACAGAGTAACACGCAGTGGCAACTGCTGGAGTGGTTTTACCCAAGTACATCTAACAACTGCTCTGGTTATGTTCAGTTTATTCAAGTATTCCCTTTGTGCTACTCTAACAACACAATGACATTACATTTACTGTCTGTGACTAATAGTAAATAAAACAGTTGCCTGCTCAGCCTACCATAACTTTTAGAGCATTTAATTGATTATCTTTTGGAGTAAAAGTCAAACATCTGCTGTATTTATTCTGATTTTATGTGTGTGCCCACCTAACAAAGGTAAGACTTTGTGCAAACTTTCATAGTTAATAAAAATGTATTTGCTCACTACAGAAAAACCTCAACAAAGCAGATGTTTCATCCCAGATAATAATTTTGTTGTTAATTTTTGCACAGCAGCATAATGGGATTATTAATTCAGAGTTACTGCCTTTCAAGTGGAGTTTAAAGTGAGATGTGGGCTTCAGATGAGGTGTGATATAATCAAGGGGTGGGGGGAGGAGGAGGTGGTGGTGAGGTTAGTATAATGTTTAGTAATACAGGTTGATTTAAAGAAAACTGTAATGAAAACAAAAGTACAGTGTTCGAATGATATTGTGCTGCTGATCTGTCAAAGGGTTTTGACATGGTCGACCGGTCTGTTTTGCCTCAAAGGTTGGCAGATATTGGAAAGCTAACTGAAGGGTTGGAAACTGTTTGAGTGGCAGAGCACAAAATGCTCTTGTTAGTGGTGTGTCCTTCAACTCCCTGAATGTTCATAAGGGAGTAACCCAAGGGTCCATATTGGGTCCTATTTTTATTACCGTACATAAATAATTTTGTCAAAATATAACTGATGCAAACTTTAATTATTATGTTAATGATACGTTTTTATGTAGCTCAGCTTTTTCGTCAGCAATTGCCATAGAATAAGGTCATACTCAAAGAATTTGAATATTATTAAAAAACTAATTTATTTCAGTAACTTAGTTCACTAAGTGAAACACATTATGTAGATTAACATGGACTGATATGAGACGCTTAGTTGTGATTATTTTACAAATACAGCAAATGAAAACACTACATTTAGAAAAAAAAGATAAAAAACATTTGTAAAGTTGTTATTCTCAAAAGGTACTTTAAATGTGACAAGAGAGACCGGCACAAACAAAGTACTTTATTGAATATGACTACATATATGTAAGATGCTTAGTCTTTCTGATTGATTGGCCTTAAATGCGCAGTCAAAATGTGCAAGCTGAGGTAGAAAATACCATGCCACAATGAGAAGGGGCAGTGCTGAGCCCAGTAGGCACAATGGGAAACAGATGATCTTCTTCTACGGATCGAAAAGACTGTAAACAGTCGGAAAAATACAACAAAAAACACAATCGGAATAGAAGCAATCCAGGACATCTTTCCTCATTATCATCTCCAGTGAATCAGGCAGATTTTTAAAAATCAAGGCAAATAAAAAGGATTTTTACATGAGACTGATGGAGATATTTGTGGAGCAGGATAGATGCATGCATTTCATACAAAAAAGGTAAGATCATACACGATTTTTAATTTTATACAAAAAAACAGCCTAAAATAAATGACTTTATTATTTTTTTTTACAGAATATTAAAATATATTTTTTTCAAGCTATCACATTATCAAACAGCATGGACATGATTAAAGCATAAATAAAAGTTGTTAAAATGACACAAATGTTACAATTCATCAAAAAAACTGAAATTGAACCCCACCGCACGTCACTATATATATATATATATATATATATATATATATATATATATATATATATATATATATATATATATACACAACGTCAGAACTACAAATGGTCCTTTCAAGCCTGGACTGATTTATTCTGCACTAATTACATATTCCTTAAAATAGAGTGATTTGAGAAGTTTGGGATTCTTAGGTTTCCCAAAATATTTCTAAATTCTTATCTCATTACATCCTTATGCATGCAAACTCCTATATCTTCTTATCTTCTAAAATGGATGTATCTGCACACCTCTAGTAACTTGGATTTAAAAGGTAGCAGAAAGATTCAATCGAGGGAGCACTGAAGGAAAGAGTATTTCTATGGTCCTCTGCTGTCAAAGTTGTAAAACTAAAACATATTTCTCATTTGACAGCTACACTAGATCTAACCCTCTGAGTGGAGTTGCTTATGGTGTTGTGCAGCGCAGAGGTGAACCGTAGGGGTGTCCCAAAGGTTTGTTGTTTAGAGATTAGATTGAACCAAGTGGCTCTTGTTCCTACTCATGCTTGAGGAAAGCCATTGCTCCCTCTCATAGACCACAACCGCTGAGCTTCGCTCTGCAGCAGTGGATTCACCACCTTAATTTCTTATTGTAAACTACTCTTTATGTTCTCTTATACTATGCTTAATGTCCTCTGGGGTTTTTCTGACTGATAAATATTACTTTTTTCACTTCAGCACTCTGTTGTGAAAAATACTTATCATCTGAACAAGAGAAAGGGAAAAATGCTATTTAATATGTTTTAACTTGTTTGATATTGCACTAATAACCCAGTTCACCATTCTTTCCCTTAATCCTACCTATATAATCTTTTATATTAAAAGTTTCTTGCCTTCAGACTATACTTAACTAAATTGCACTGTTAGAAGTCATCCTTTTTGGCTGCAATTATTAGTTTGATAGATGCTTGTCGGTTCTGTGAAGGAAGAGGTTAGCTGTCCCCGTTAGTTTTGAGCAGAAGGTTTAGGGGGGAATCCACTGAAGGCATCTGTCAGTGAAGTAAAGAGCACTGACAGCCATACATCATCTCTGCCTGGTGCAAGGCCCCTGTATTTAAAAGAGTACTGCAGTCAAAAGCCCATAAAGTGAGTGACTCCTCTGGAGCATCTGCCACTGCTTGCAGAGAGGAGATTCAATGTGAAAAAGGAGAGATAATGTGCTCACTCACTAATGGGCACCCGACTAGACACAGGCTCATTTTTCACATCATGTCATCTGTAGGGTTTGAATAAAAGTAATGGTCACAATGAGCCTGGATCTCTCCCAGTCATTATGGCTTTTGCTTCCTCATTTTTATTTGTGTTGACTTGTACAGTCGGAGGGGATGACAGTCTCTGGGCCTGTGGATCAGTCAGATTGATGATCTGCGCTGCTCCCCGCCGCTGCTGACAGGTCCCTTCTTTCTGCCAGGCATGTGAGGCCAGAATGCCGCACTACGTCATATCAAATGCTGTAATCTGACAGAATAAAAGAATTTGAACACTAGGGACATCCCAATCGCTGTCTTTTCTAATTTTCTGACAGCGACAGAAGCGGGTGAAGGGATTCCTACAGTTTTATGTAGCAAGAATTAGTGTCAGTCAAAGTTAAGTGGTTATTTTAAGATAAATAGGAGAAGGTTTCTGTGGCATGTTTAAGGGCGCTGGGCTTTAAGAGGCTATGCTAATGAGAATAGATACTGATTGGTCATTGGATGTTTTCATTTCCTAAACATTCAAAGTCTGAGGACACAGCATGTCTAAATCTGATCATTCTGAAAAGGTTAGTACGTAATTAACGCAAAGATTCACTGCTGCTGCCAACTGTGCTCAGTTCAAAATAGCAATAAATGCCTAAATGATGTTTTCATGTTTAGGACACATTCACTTATCTACCCTTTATGATTTAATAAAAATGTGTGTTTAACTGGTTAGTTATTATACAGTACCTTGAAAAAGCATTCATACTTCTTGAACTTCTACAGATTTTTTCCATATTATAGCATTCAGTTTATTTCTTTAGGATTTCATCTGATAAAAAAAAAAAAAAAAACACAAACTAGAGTACACTTGTGATGCAGAAGGAAAAATGCATGGTTTTCAACATTTTCTGTGTAGGTTGGAATTGGGTTTACCACCTTTACATTGTCACCTCAATATAGAATCTAGTGCTAAAATCTGCCTTCAGAAGTCCCTCAATTAGGAACCAGTCTTCCTGTGTGTAAAATAATCTAACTAATAATAAATCCAGCTGTTTTTAGAAGACTTCAGAGGTTTCTCAGAGAACGTTAGTGAACAAACAGCATCAGACCAAGAAACAGCAGACAGTTCAGAGCTAAAGGTATGGAAAAGTTTAAAACAGGGTTTGGTTATCAAACAATACAACTACATTGGAATGGTTTAAATCAAAGCATGTTCATGTGTTTAAATGACATAATCAAAATCGAGGCCCAAATCCAATTTAAAATCTGGGCAAACAAAATTGCTGCTCACAGATTATATCCATGCGCTCACAGAGTTTGAGCTGGTTAGCCAACAAGAATCATCTGTAGTATGTGCAAAGTTAGTAGAAACATACCCAAAAAGATTTGATGCTGGATACTGCAATGATAGGTAGTTATACAAAGGATTGAACTTTAAATGTTTTATTTATCATTTTCCTTCCACAACTATGCACTATTTTGTGTTTGGTCTATCCCCTAAAACTTTAGTAAATGAAATAGTTTGTAGTAGTAATGTGCCAAAATGTAACAAAGAGCAAAATGCTTAAATAATTTTGCATGGCACTTTTTATAATGTTTTTTTATGGTGTGTTACATATATTATCTTAGAGGCCGTAAAACCCTCAGTGTTATATAACCTATGTTTCATGCTTTATCAAATACTTTTAGGAGAAAAGTACTGTTTTGTGTCAGCCCTGATAAGAGTATGGATGTGAAAACAAGTGATTTCCTTATTAGGTTCAGGAGTCAAAGGCCTTCTTCCAGGGATGTGGGCTTCAAGAGCCCAGAAGATTAAGAGATATATTGGATTCATGATGGAGGCCACAAAGTTCATTTTCAAAATAAAACAGAATATTATTCACAGTCCTTTTAAAATTCAGATTGCCAGCTGACCCATGACTTGGAAGTAGTGCATTACATTTTCAATGAGCTGTTGCTCTGTCACTAGCTGGGAAGAATCCCATTTCCTGCCCGTTTGCCAGGGGAATTATGGGATTATATCTGGAGTAGTTTAAGGAACTATGAGAGGAACAGAGATACTTTTGGATAGATTTTGTGACATTTCAGAATGTGCATTCCCTTTCTATCATGTCGATCAGTTTTAGAGCTATGTGCTCATTCTTGAAGAGATTTTTATTTTATTTTTTTACTTCACTGCCTCTTTTCAGTGTGAACAACACAGAAGGAGGTGCTGCTTTGAAAAGGCAGCGGGGGAAAAAAATCCCACTGGTAATATTATAAAAGACACATGCACACAGTTCTCCCTGATTTTCATATATATTAAAATCACTACCTTCAGTGGAATATGAATTTCTACAAATCACTAACGCCTAAGCTTACTGTTGAAATGTCTGTTTCCCTTTGATTCAGGTTTTCCTCTCTGTTTTCTGACCCTGAAAAGAGGTGACCAGTAATCTTATTCACACACTGCTTCCATCACAGACCTCCACGTATGCCTTACATAAGCCTGTAGAGGTAATATTGACATTGCTCAGTTGCATTTAAAGCTGGATGTCATACACAAATATTATGAAAAGTTAACGCTTTCTTTCAAGCTGTGCACCCTCTAAGCTGCCTGCATAATAAAAAGCTTCATTTAAACCCTCCTCCACAACAATGGGAGTCTGTGTTTATATAGACTACTTGTAGAGAAATTTCAATATGATATCTATCCAGATTTTAATTTTACTGTTACAATATTGAGGGCTTATAGAGATATTGAAGAACTACAGATGCATCTCAATATCGTCTAGAGTTAATTTATTTCAGTATTTCAATTCAAAAAGGCAAACTTATTTATTATATAGAATTGTGAGAGTCTTATATTTAAGGACTCTATTTGTGTTATTTTGATGATTATGGCTTATAGCTAATAAATGAAAATTAAGACGCTACAAAGACAGATGAAAATTGATTTTTAACATAAATATTGGTCATATAAAAATAACGGAAAAAAAGAGGGGCTGCCAGTTGTCCTTTGATAACCTCTGTTAATCTTTATTAATATATTTAAAATTATTTTTGCGGTGTAAACCAGCACTAACGGTATGCAAATGTTTGACAAAAGTTTTGCTTTATGAAGCACCGATTCCAGTTGCAGTGTACGCTTTGTTAATCTTTCATTAACAGTAAGCCATAATCATCAAAATTAACACAAATCAAAACTTGAAATACACTACTCTGTGTAATAAATATGTGAATGAGTTTAAGTATTAAAATATTGAATTACAATATTCAAATAAATTGAGTTTCTGATTATATCCTGATTTACTGGGATGCACCTGCACACCAAGTATAACTGGTCTATACACATGGAGGAGGGCTGCAGCTTACACTGCTTTAAAGCCATAACTTAAGCATGGTGCTGGGCTCATTCCCATAGTACTGCCATCCAACCCCCATCTCTTTGCACTGATGCCTGCCTCATCACTCCACACAAAATATCCCACCCTTAATTGGTCTGTGCTTCTCCAACATGTTTGTAATGAAAAAAAGCAGCACATAATTCTTAGTTTGTTGGCTGGCAGAGCCCAATTTACAAAAGTGGAGGTTGGTGATAAGCAGAGACAGTATGGCTGTGGAGTGCTCAGAACAATGAATCACCCCGCTGCCAGGGTTGAGCAGAATATAATTGAGTCCAACATCTCTGAGCACTTTCACCATAATTAATGATAATCTGTAACAGAGGAATCTGAGATTCCAGTTCACAGAACTGTTTAATTAGGCCCAGTAATGAAAGCACAGGCACTACAAGAATATGGCCGGCCTCATGATTAATGATTTGTGCTACTGAACACAAAAGTGCTGCACCGTTAACTCCAATGGATGCTGCTATGTCTCCCTGGCATTTACAGAACACCAAAATACATACGGAGCTGTTTGCCTCCCCTATATGAAACACTATACAAATACCCAGTTTTCTTCTGTTTAGATATGCTGGTTTTATAATTAACATGTTCTGGATATCCAAAGTGCTTCTAGCTTCAGATAGAATTTATCCTAAATAATATAAGTATGTAAATACACTTCCCTACTCTTTGATTAACTCTAATTCAGAATCTAAAATACTTAGATTAACCCTGAAGTGGGCTGTTCTTCCCTGAATCCAGTCCATGGTTTTTGAAATATGGTATATTTGTGAAGAAACTCCCCCTAACAATTTCTCTTAGCTGTTCTTTTTTTGACCACCTTAGATTGGATCAAGTATGAAAGCTGCAAAAACTGAAGCTCATATGCACTATTCAGCACTGAACAGGCACTTTTTAGCTTTTTACAAAGAGAAGTAAGGCTTTTGTAAACTAGGTTTTTAGGCATGTCTGTTAAGTGTAGAATAATTCAGTCCAGGTTTGACAAATGTAAGTATTTTTGAGTTTGAGCTAGAGCTCATAAAAAGTAGGTCCGAATCCTTCAAAAACTATTGAAATAGCCATTTGCGCAAGTTCAGAATTTAATGACAACTTCAGCATAAATTATTATGTTATTTACTATTACTGCAAACAAGTTAGAAAACATAACTGAAATATTCATCCTTAGCAATGATCAGTCAGTATACCTTGTCACGTCAACATTGCTGCAACTGAATGGTAAAAGACATTGCTCCTGTGTGTGATGCATATCAAAAATACACCTCTGTCATTTTAAAAGAAGAAAACACATTGTGTTCTGGCCACAGCTCCAGAAATCCTTCTAAGCATTGTTCTTAAGACTTGCTATCCAAGTCTAAAGTAATCTCTTATGTCTCAGCACACCTCACTGCCATGTATTTATTGAAAATATTAAATGCTGTTTATTTCTGCCGCTCATAAACAGCTGTTTATTGTGCTGCTTTGTTATGTGAGAAGTAGCCTTCGCTCAGTTATCATTGCTCAAAAGGAGGCGTTCAAAATAATTCCAGCTGGTGTAAAGCCTTATGAAAGGGTTGTTGACAGCTTTTACCACACCCTGAATCATCACATAGTAATTTATATCAAATTTGTTTTTCTAACAGGTTTGATAACATGAAGAATTAGCTGACAGACAATGATACAGTACTTTCACCAAAATTTATCAGCGCACTGCAGTTATGAAAAAAACCTTTGTATTTCTACAACATATCGACAATAAAATTTCACATCTGTAAATAAGGGCCCATGCCTACATGAGAATCACATACTAACATGATATTCTCATTGTATAACTTTGATGAAAAACATGATATCATCATAGCATTTACACAAAAACTAAAATAGGTAATGTGATCTTTTTGCTGCCCTGCGATGAACTGGCGGACTGTCCAGGGTGTACCCCGCCTCTCACGCCTTGACCGCTGAAGATAGGCACCAGAACCCCCCCGCAACCCTGCATTAGGATGGACGAGTATAGAAAATGGATGGATGGATGGATCTTTTTGCTTTACAAATTTATGGAAATTAATGATTATTTCTATTGCTGCTAAAACAACATAACATATGGATTATCACAGGTAAAATAATGTCATTTATAGTTTTTATTGGTATGTTGATTTTGATATACAGACTCAGGCAAAAATATAGAATAAACATTAATTTAATGGTTAATTTACTGGTATATTATTTTAACTGAGCTGCCACTCATAGCGTATCACCTATTGGTTAGAGTTTTTACAGCGTCCAGCTTAATAAGTGTTTTGGGCTGAGGTTTCCTAGTTTCCGCACCACAACTGTTGGTGGTTTTTGCAATCAGAAATATCTACAAACGTCAAAATGTGTATTTCTCTCATGCGATGGAAAGGTACAGGAACTTTCATTGAGACAGCTGACCAGCAATGTGCAGCATCAGCTAGGGGAGGGATGATAGTGTGTTACAATATACTATACAGCTACACAAAGCGCCAGCTGGTTTATCACTTTCTCTGGCATCTCTGTTAAAAAAGCTTTAAACTATTGGAACACCATCGTGGAATTTTTATTTCAGGTTTAGAAACCACAAATGTTTAAAATCTGGGTAAAGGACCCGTAACCTACCCATGTCTAATACAGAGTCATATAGTGCAGCACAGGTAATTCAATGCTTCCAGTTTTGTTCAGACATAACTAACATTTTGATTTGTTTCCAGATTTAAGGTATGCTGCTATTGATTAATTACCTACCTACTATGTTACCATAACAGGAAGTGTTATCATAACAGGAAGTGTTCTGAAATATATTACATGGGAATAAAATGACATCTGTAAATGTCTGTAGTTGTTGCACTGAAAGAATCTGAAAGAGATTTTTGTGTGTTTTTTATTTTTATTTTTTATTTTTTTTTATATTTCCAAGAAACTATATACTTGTTTCCTGAAGACTAGTGGTAAGAAAAGATTGGCATGTAACAGGAAAAAATGTAATGTAAAATAATAAAAGAAGCACATAAGAATTGAGGTCTTTTACCTAAAAGTATGGATTGCATTATTGAATGAAATGCTCCAGCTCCTGCTTATGCCTTGCAGGCATCCTTGTTGTTATTTTCCTGGTAGTATAGCCTATACTGTGTGACTCCACAACACATCAGCACATAGGGCTTAGCAGTGCAGTGTGTGCTGGAGTGGTTCCACATTTTTAAATGAATCTCATGAAATGCACAGTAATACAGTCACACTATTACAGAAACAAAATAAGATTTTGTTTGGCATGAATTGGATTTATACCTAAAAAAGCTATTAGTCACTCCCTGTCAGTTTGCTGACTGCTCTGAGTTGAACGTTTCTGTGTTAGACCTCTGAAGTTAAATTTCACAGTTAGTTACATATTGTAAATGTATTGCTTCCTTTCCTGAAAAAATGGTTTGGTAAATCAAGTCATGGTAATAGAGCTAATAGAAAGATTAAACCGTTTTAAAATAGCAAGAACAATAGGCTGTGCAGAAAAATGCTATCCGTTTTATTCCTCATACCTCTCAATAAAATGCTGAAGTTTCCATCAAGCAGACATACAGTATGCCTTAGGAAATGACAGTGTGAAAGGCAATGGGTATGGAAAACCCGACACAGGAGCTCAGCCCTCATAAATCTATGACAAAACTTTCCAAAAATGAGAAAGAGGACATAAAGAAAGAGAGAAAAATAAATGTATTTCAGTGAAAGAAATGACTGTAACCGCCCACCCCCTTGCCCTCCCATTCCCCATGTCTAAATCTTGTTTAGTTCTTTAATTCTACAGTTTCTGACCTGGATCTGGCCATCGCTGCACATGAAAGAAATTACAAAAGCCTCTCAGTCACAGCAGCCCAGCTTCCTCCTGCACCACAGCATTTGTCATTGCCAAAACAGCAGAGTTTAATTAAGTGTTGTGAGCAGCCTAGTGAGAAACACACTTTAATTTAAACCTCTGAACATGCTCCTATTGGTTCTTTACCTTCTCAACAATCAGCAGGGTATACGGTGTAAATTTCTATCTCGAGGGGGAAAGCAGCTGCTGCACCTCTAGCGATTCATAAACGGCTTGCCTCCCCAAGAGCAATCTCTATTACAACGCATTTCATCATAACTCTGTTTGGAACTGCGAGCAGATGAATGTGATAATTAATGTCCCCTCCCAACTAAACATTTTATTTATTCGTGACCAATTAATATATGTTCTCATGTAAAAAAATACATGTTGTATGACAGTGCTTCAGAGTTGGTGAAAAGAATTAAATGTCAAATTATCTTTTGACCCACCATCATTGGTAAAGGGGCAAAAATGAATTCAATCCTTGAGCAATGGGTTTGTTTCAAGTTGGTAAGCCTTTAGGTTCAGTAATGATTTTTTAAGTATGCCTATTATAATAACATAAGCTTTACCAGTTAAATCGATGTGGATACAAATAAAAGCAGACACAAGAGAACACTGAGTGTTAGATAGCTAAGACAGTCTTTTTGTCTAACTGTTGTTGAACTACCTTAGGGAATTTCAAAAGCAACAAAGATTTATTATTTAACTCGCAAAACTGAAAAAAAACAAAAAACATTTAGACAAGTGGCTAAAATGCTTTTCTATCAGTTTAAGAGATAAATTATTGAACTCATCTCTTCTTAGTAAAATCTATTGAGAGATCACTGAACTAACTATTCTGTTATTTTTTCAAAGTTCCGCTAAAATCTATATCTTAAAACCTTCCCTTTCTTGATAATAACTTGTACTTTGTGTTGTACCATTAGATTTATAAAATATTTTTTAGCTACTGTCACACTGTTTCTTATATGGTCATGTATGTTGGTGAATTTAAACTAGTTTTTATGTTGGTCGAAATTTAAAGACATGTTGCTTTTTGTGAAACATTGAGTTGTGTAATGCCTATGAAATATGTGTGTTGTGACAGACAATATTGCTTTGTATATAACGTGTACAGAGATGAAGGCTGTATAGTTTAGTGTTTAACTGTGTCATTACTTGCATTACTTTTGCCAAGATGTCTACCACTCATTTCCCTACTATACCTAATGATCTCCTGACTAAGGATGAATATTTAATGCTCCAAACACAATATGTGACTGCCCCCAGATGGTCAAATAATTAGTTTTAGTTGGACTTAGTTCAAGTATTTGTCATACTGAGTTAGCTCATTCTTCATCATTGCAGAAGGAGTGTCCGCATAAGGGTTGCATAAAATAAAGATTAATATGGGCCTATTGCTGCAATATTTGAGAAGTGCTACTTTGCAAAAACATCTCAGAGTGTCTCAGCTGAAATTGGAGTTTATTGGATGCAGAAGTCAAGAAATTAAGCATTTTATGGAACATAAAGTTTTGTCAGGTTTGGCAAGTACAGCATTTGTGTCACTTTCGACATGAATTTCACATTGGGATACATTATTTGCCTTATTGTAAATGCCTTGTTTTAATTTTTTCCATGTTTAATAATAGACTAACCCCAAGGAAATAAAGCACAACACTCAAAACTCACTCAAAAGTTTATTTGCTAAACATTTCAGAAGATAGGTCAAACTACCCTACCATTGGACCCACTTCAAGCCTTCAGCATGCTGACATGAGTGAATGCTCATCAGTGCAGACATATTTCCATAGCATGTATATAGATATAGGAAAAGTTTTTTAATATTATGGAATCATTGCTGCAACATTTCAGTAGCACGTTTTGTAACTTCTGACTCACTGGTGAATATATACCGAGTGCAAGAGTTGCAAAGCCCATGTCATGGAATTTCTTAACATGTCCCAAAAACAAGGCACTGAAATGGCATTAAAACATAAGGTAGACAACAGTGTGACAGGGGTATTCCTGTCAAAAGATAAAAGTACAAAAAGTATGGTGGAATTCAACACTTCCCTCATTCTCAAATGTAGTAATTCAATAGATATGCATACATTATGAGTATATGGCAGTAGGTAGTAGCAGGACACAGTAGAAAATGCTGGAATAAGGAAATCTGTCTCATGGTTTCAAAAGTGCACACATATTTTATGGATTACTTTAGAAAAACTCTTATTTTGACATTTATAGGGTCTCCTGACATGCTCACACCCTTTTTTTGCGTTGTACAATGCATTGGTTTGAATGTAACTGTCATGTTCCTGTCTAACCTCCGGACCCACATGCAGAACCACACTCGGACCACAGAACAAAGTTAAGATGTTTTTATTAAAGAAACGAAAATGATCAGCTGGAAACAGCGGGGACTGCTGGGCGTCTGGATATGGAGAGATTAGGTTAGAGAAGGTCGTTGACGGATGGGAATTAACTGAATTCTTGAGAGCGGTGGTACTCACAGATCTGAGGCGATTTCCAATTCCAGGGGAGATAAGTGAGATCTGCTGAGCGGAGTCAGAGGCTGCTGAGGTCCGGTGGAAAGTGACAAGGAGGAGGCAGCGTGGCTGTGAGCGGGCAGGCAGGTGGAAAAATGGAGACTGGCTGGATCAAGAGACTCCTCTGTAAGAACCTGGGAAACACAAAGAGCGCAGGGGATCACTGGAGATCACTGGGAACAATCTCGGGAGAAATACCTGGAGATCAGAGGCTTGGAGGTACCGGTGGGGCAACCATCAGGCGTTGAATGTTTGTCAGCCAGCTTCTTAAGAAGCCCAGTGACACAAAAGGCCTGATTGAAAACAGGTGAGTGTAATCAGCCCGTGCAGCAGCTCTTCACCACAGATCCTCCCTGCGACAGATGACTCACAGCAGACACACAAACACAGAACCTCACAGTAACACAACAGTGTGCTCTGTTTTTTCCCTGTGCATGCGTGGGTTCTCTCTGGGTACTCTGGCTTCCTCCCACAGTCCAAAAGCATGACTTTTAGGTTAATTTGTTTCTCTAAATTGTCCTCAGGTGTGTTTGTTTGTGTGTGTGTGTGTGTGTGTGTGTGTGTGTGTGTGCGTGTGTGTGTGTGTGTGTGTGTGTGTGTGTGTTGTGCATGGTTCTTTGTCCTGTATGTCTCAGAGTTGCCCTGCATTGGACTGGCAACTGGTCCAGGGTGTAGCCCGTCTATTGCCCGATAACTGCTGAAAGATTGGCACCAGTCCCCTTGTGACCCTGGAAGCATAAGTGGTATCGCCATGGATGCATAATTTGATGTTTTTAGTATTTTGGAATGCACTTGGAAATTATTTAATGTATCTCTTTTCCATTGTTTTTAAAATCTTTGAGTCAGGATTTATACTATCAAAGGCGTTTCTTCAATAAAACCTAAGTCAATAAACCAAAAAATCTAATTAAACTACCTAAACAATTATTAAAGTTTCTCATTTGAAAAAATGATTGGAAGAATTTTTCTGCTCAATACTTCAGCAGTGCTTCACATTTAATATATCATCATATATTGTCTAAAGTATCAAGCTACATGAATATATCAGGGTAAAGAATACAGCATGTTCCAAGAAATAGTCACATATCCCAGTTATTTATCAACCAATACATCCCTACTTTATTTGGTTTAACAATTTTAACCTTTATGCTTTGCTCCAATTTTCAGAAAGGCAAACTACAAATTTACCATGTATTTGTTAAAAGGATAAGTCAGTAGATCAACACTCCCCTATTTGTTACAAAATTTAAAAAGAACACATCAAAACCAGGAATACATCTATCCTACTAGTAAATACTTTCTAAGTAAATGGTCAATAATATATGCTAACCAAAATTAATGAATGTTTTTTGTTAAAAATCTGTCTTAACATCCATCCATCCATCCATCCATCCATTTTCTTCCGCTTATCCGGGGTCGGGTCACAGGGGCAGCAGCTTACGCAAAGAGACCCAGACTTCCCTCTTCCCAGCCACTTGGGCCAGCTCCCCGGGAGAAATCCCAAGGCGTTCCCAGGCCAGCCGAGAAACATAGTCCCTCCAGCGTGTCCTGGGCCTTCCCCTGGTCCTCCTCCCGGTTGGACGTGCCCGAAATACCTCACCAGGGAGGCGTCCAGGAGGCATCCTGACCAGATGCCCAAGCCACCTCAACTGACTCCTCTCGATGTGGAGGAGCAGCGGCTCTACTCTGAGCCCCTCTGGTGACTTCTCACCCTATCTCTAAGGGAGATGTATCTGTGTCTTAACATAATTTGCATAATCATCAGCCTTGTAGAATTTCAATTTCTTCCTCAATGTTGCTTTTTTTCTTTTGTATCAAATCTAGAGCCATTCATGATACTAACCTATGGGGAATAGACCTGTTCACTATTTCTTTGCTCATTTTAGTCTTTTGTCAAGAGAAAGGAAGCTGATTTAACCTCAATACAGCCAATTTTCCTAGTTGGCCCGGTGTTAAAAAGCTCTGGTCCCCATATAACAAGTCAAGCACTGGCACAAACACAGAAACCAATCAAACTCAGCCGACATGAGCCTTAAACAAAGGTTGAAGTACATTTCGTATCCATGTTGGGTGACATTCCCTTGTCCTCCTATTGGCGCTGCTCCTGCATTTGACTGATCAGACAGCCAAAACATGGTCCAGGTTTATTAGCAAGACCTTAAAAAGCCCAAAGCTCCATGCAGTACTGTAATTCTCTACAAAATGTGTCACGTTAACTCTGTTGACTGATCCACACAACAGCTGGCTCAAAGGGGACCTCTCACACTTGAGTGCAGCAGCCGTGCAAGAGAACAGCAGTGTCTCCAGCTCTATGTGGTTCAACCAGAAAGAAGTCTTGACATGCTGTTCATAGCTAGCTTGTTCAGCCAGTTAAACAAGGCAGTTTCCAGGTTCTAAATTGGATGAAGCACCTTGTCTGAAGTGTCTTCAATGAACTTACAGTATACTGAATGTATCATGTATATAACCTTATACATCTTTTATTGCAGTAGTATGGTTTTAGACATACATGCAGACACGCGCGCACTCACACGCTCGCACACACCCACACACCCACACACACATACACACATGCAGAAAATCAGAAAACGTTTGCCTTTAATTTAAGTACATTTATTCAGTAGAGGAAAAAAATATAAATAGTATAGTATAAATATTTAAATAAATAATCTAACAGAATTTTAAAAAAATCAAACATCACTTTAAGTAGATCAGTGTTTGTACGAAGTTTTAATTAGTATTCAATGGCTTCTTTCCCTGGGATTATAATAATAATAATGGCTTGCATTTATATAGTGCTTTTTGAGACCCTAAAAGCACTTTATAACTCCATTATTCATTCAGTCTCTAATTCACACATAGTGGAAGCAAGCTATGATTATAGCCCTGGGGCACACTGACAGAAGCGAGGTCATATCACTGTCATATCACGCCATCGGCCCCTCTGGCCAACACCAGTAGGCAGGTAGCTGAAGTGTCTTGCCCAAGGACACAACGAGATGTAGCAGGTGAAGGCAGGAATCGAACCCATGATTTCTGGGTCGCAGGCTGACAACTACACCACTGAACTACAGCCTTGTGTGTTTGGGTTTTGGTTTTCATTTTAATTTGTGTTTGGATCAGTTCTGATTTCCTTTTATTGTTTCAAAGGTCTTGCCATATTCATTTCTCAATGTTGATTAATGCTGGAATAATGTTGCCAGATTCATTTATTCCCTCATATTTAGTTTCTATTCTTGTGTTCTGTTCATTGTGATTATGGATGCGTTTCTCTTACATTAGTGTTATTCTTTTTCACCTTGGTTTGTAGTTTTTTGTGTGTAGATCAGCTTTGTTTCTGTAATGTATTCATGTTCCTTCAGTCTGCCTGTTTGCTCTCTTCCACACCTGTTCTTAATTCCCTGATTAACTCACCTGCATTCTGTATTCTGCCATTCTACATTCACTGATACCCCTGATAAAGAGTAATAGAACACCTTAAATAAGTCCATCTTTGAATAGGTCAAGTGATATGACATTATAAGAAGCGCCGCCATAGTAATGAATAATTATTTTTTAATAAAATCCATTGTCGGTGTTTGTGTAGTAGATGAAACCAAATGCAGAACAAATGACTCTAAGAGTAGAGTTTATTATAAAGGGACTGGCATCAATCTGAAAATCAGCACAAGGAAATCCGAAATGAAACAAATTAACTGGAAACAAGGGAATTAACATGCAGCAAGACAGACCTCAGAAAACAGGAGATTCTGGCAAGGAGTTGAGGTAACTAACAGGCCTTTAACTACTGGGAGGGTTTATAAGTGGACTACAAACCAGTGGTGACTTATCATGAGTATGTAGAGCTAAAGAACCTAAGCAGGAGAAGGAGGGAAGGTGAGAAATAAACACAGAAATAACACAGAGGGAACTAACAGTATACTCAAAAGGATGTTAATCAACCATAAGGCAAAGATTACCACTAACCTGAGAATCCAAGCCAAATACACAAGACACTCAACAGATAAAAATAAAAGTATGAATTACCTTTAATGACAATAATAGACCACAAAAAATAATCCAATGCAAACAATGTAGAACCAAAAACATAAAGAACCATGGGCCGTTTGCTTTACCAGTTTAAGAATGACTATTTTCACTAACAATTCCTCTTAAAACTAAATAAAAACTGTGCTGCATAGATGTTAGATTAAAAGGTGGAAAAAGTTTGAAAGGGATTTCGGATCTTATGTAATAATCTTGCAATTTTATCGGGGGGGCACTGTATTTGATCTAACTTGTTTACAAATCCTTGTGGTTTACATAATTTACAAATTTCAGCAACCTAGCTAGAGTTTATTATAAAACCACTCTTCTGTAAGAGGCATGTCTAATATTAGGCTCTTGTGGTTGATAATTTATATGTAGTTCACAGGTCAGTGTAACAACTTGTAAGTACACTGGGGCATATTAGAGCCCAAGCTGGGTCTCTTTAATCGTTGAACATTTAAAGGATGCTCTCCTGGTCTTCCTCTTTAGAATGCCAAATGATATATGATCACTTCTACACCGCTAGTTAATGTACACTATTAGCTCTGTATTTAAACATGATAATGTAATTGATTTACAAATTGATTTATTGAAGTTAATTCAAGTGTTTCATGTATTAATCAAAGTAAAGAAATTAATTCCATATATTTTATGAGCTGTTGTGTGATCAACTAATGATATGAATTAATCAACTTTGATAAGAATTCAAAGACTATTGTTTGGCCAATTTGTCACTTTGTTGCAGGGGGAAATGAAGAACGGCCTCTTGATTTACAACATGTAGCTCCGCAGGAATATTTTAGAAAATGACTCTGCTTTCTGGGGGGTCTTGGATGATACAGAGAGTTATCAGTTTATTAGCTGGAACAGGACAGGTGTAATTTGTTTTAGTTGAGTAGTGTACATTTTGTTTCTGTACTACAAGAGCTTAGTGTAAAATATTTTAGGCCCTCTACATGGGTATTCATTTAAGGGTTTCTATGAAATCTTGAGAAGTATGGAATAAGAGGTTTTAATCACTTTCCAAATCTGAATAAGTGTGGAAAAGAGAAAAATGCATGTAGAATAAATGTTTGAATTTCCAGTCTCTGTTTCTTGTAAAATTCACTAAATAAAAAAAAGATTTTTTTTACATTAAGCTATATTTAGATATTATTAGTATATTTAGATATTATTAGTATTATTTTAGTTCTCTAAATGCCCACTTTCAGATATTTATGTTTACTCATTAGAAATTAAATCACAGCATGACTCTGAATCACAGCATTGCTGGTTACACACTAGTTGGGAGGAATATACTTATGCCCACCTTTGCTTATGAGAGTAAGAATGTCTGTCAAAACTGGAGCTGAATCTTGTTAGAATTTACTTTTTCTATTTTTTTTACTACAATAATTTACTATTGTTGTAAATCACAGGAAGGTAATTTGGTCAGCAAGCTATTACTCTCTGACAACATTTCTGTTAACTTCCTCTATCTCACTGGACAAATTGCCATAAACATGTCTAGCTCATTAACTCAAATGCAACAAAATACTATCACTACTTGTGTTTTTGGTGGATATTGTTTCATGCGTTATTATCCCAGGTTCTGTGTTTTACTGGTAATCTTATAAAATTAATGCAGTTTTGGTTCTGTCCTTGGCTTCCTTTAAGGTTATTTTATTTATTTTTGAAACCATTCTGACTTACAACCCTGAATACGATTAAGAAGGAAAATTTATAAGAAAGCCCTTAAATTCATCCTTTAGATGTTGGTGAACAAGGCAAGATAAATCCTGACTTGGCTTGCTCTCCTTTCATTTTTCTTATACTAAACTAAAACTTTAAAATGCAATAAAACAGTTTTCTTCCTTTGCTTCAAGTGAATTGTTTGCACTCCAGAGAGCCATTTAAGTAGTTCATTTGTGGCTATGTCATGTCTTTAAAGTATTGATCTGTCCAGTCAATGGAAAAAATAACAACCCCTTTATAAGCTTCTTGTCCACAGCGATGGGCAACATAAATTATTTAAAAAGGCCAGATTCACTGCGGCCATGGAGCCATCAATCATAAGATATGGCGATGACAAAAAAAAGCTTCATACGTCCTTCCTATCTCCCCCAGAACAATTCTATCAGCTAGGTGACTGTGAGGAGCCCAAATGACCTGGTGTCACTTGCATTGTTGCCTCAGCCTTTGAACGACCCAGCTCTCCACCCTGCCCTGGAATGGGATGGCTAAATAGATTCTCTGTGTTTACCACCGGGCTCCCTCTCAGAGCACACTTCAATTTGTCTAACAATAAGCGGTGGACAGAGGAGTTGGAGATTCCCAAACAATGGATGAATATTTTATCAAGTTGTTGAATTGAGTTGCAAGTGGCAGAATATTTATTCATGGATGTTCATTCGGGGTTATTCCGCAGAAAAGGGAACAATTCAACAACAGGAGAGTTATGCTTACTGGAATCTCTCTATCTTGTGCTTGCTCAGGAAAACAAAATTAATGAATCATGATATTTATTGCCAAAATTCATTGTTTGTTGTAGATATGGCTGAAATGTATTTTTATATGAATTGCTACAAGCACCAACTGTTTTAAGATGGATTGTCTTTGTAAGGGCGCAATGGTGGGAAGACAAAGTGGCTACAATACTAAGACACTCCTTTTTTATTGCAGTCCTATTGATTAATCAATAATTTTATTGTTGTGGAGCTTTTTTATTCTCTGCTGTGTGGTAGTTTTTGTGTTTCGTCTTGTTGAACTACTATATCACTGATCAGTTTATTGACACTAGAAGCAGGGCTGTGAAAGTTCAACCTTAAACAAGAACAAGTTGCAAATTCAGTTCACACAGATTAAACTAGAAATATTCCTGTAATTCTCTATTTAAAAGTTCAGACTTAAAATCACAGTTTTTAAGGTGAAGTGGATCATGTTAATTCATCAGTTTTTGTTACATAATTATTTTTTTAAGTAACGAAGTATTAACCAGTTTTAAAGCTACTGATTAACGTTAAATGAAACTGTATCCAAAGATGAACTGAGAGCTGTACCAAGGTGGTATGGTCACTGGCATGTGTGGGGAAATTATTGTGGAAACATGCATCTGATTAATAGAGCATGGTGAGGGTGCAGGTTGACCTCTCTGGAATGCAGAAAACAGCTAAGAATATTTTCTTTACTGAGTACTAAGAGTGTAGCAGTGTAATGATTACCTTTACGGTGGACAGGGTTTTCAAATGCGCTGTGGCATATTCTGATAAGTCATCCAGAATATAGATAGTGTGGTAGAATCTCACCATTTAGGGTTTCATACGTGTGTGACAACCTGGTATTTTGCACACAGCAGACACTAAAATGCTGCTCATAGATAAAATATTATTAGATTTTTTTCTTCATGAAGTATTTCAATTCAATTCAATTCAAGTAGCTCATCTTTCTCCTAAAAGTCTCCTAGTTAGCATCAGTTTGCTCACAAATAGACATTATTTAATCTAACCATAGCAAGGTCTATATAGTTCAAGATCCAAAGGTGTCAGAGGATCATCAGCTTCAACCACTTTCATCTGTGCCCTTCTCCAACCTTCTCACCCATTGGTCACACCCTTATACTTAAACAGCCTTCACTCACCTCCACCTCGTCCAGTTATCTGGTCTGCCAGCCCTGAACTCCGATCAGGACATTCCCAGCCGTCATAGTACCCTGTCTGTCCTGTCAGCTCAATGTCCTGTCTGATCCTGCCCAGTCCTGATCTCCTGCATCATTCCAGGTCCTGCGATTGAGGTCTTGTCAAACCTAAATAAAGTATGTGTTCTTGACACAAGTTACACAAAATGTTGGTAAGTTTAAGTTTTTAATAAACATATTTGTTTGAATGCACAATGTTAATTGGAGCTTATATATGTCATGTTGTGAGGAATTAGTACCTAAACGCAGACTGAAGTTTTGAGGAATGATTTATTAATAATTAGGTGATAAACTTATAAAATAACTCAGGCTGTTCACACAAGGGAACACAAGGGTAAACGGGATGTAAAGATGGAGAATACCCTAGAGAAGTGAGATGATCAGAGAGCTTAAATATACTGGGGTGGAGTGAAGGTGAAGGGTGGCAAAGAAACCAGGGGAGATAATCATGGATAGAACAGTTGCAGGCAGGAGAGAGAGCCAGCAGAGGGAGATTGGAAATTAGTTGCAGCTAGAAGAGATGGTAGAGTGGCAGGGGGAAAATAAACAGTGGGAACTAAAAGAAGGACAGCTAAAACACTAACCAGAAAGAAACTCAAATAAATAATAATTCAAAATGCATAACAATAGGCAGAAACTTACACAGAGAAATGAACTACAAATGACCAGACCTAAATGAAGGAAGATCAAAACAAAAGAACAAAATGAACACTCAAGATGGGAACAGAATAATCTAGAGTCTAAACATAACAAAATTGCATTAGTATGACTGCGGATTAGTGTCAGTATCTTATTATTGACCTTGGTATGGACATCTGGGATACACTGCAGTGAAAATGCATATTTCTACAGTTTTTGCTTTTTTTTCACGCTTAAATGTTTCAGATACAAATAAAATCTTATCAGTTAAAGGTAACCTGAAATAATACAAAAACGTGTGAGTTTGACAAAAAAGCAAAAACAAAAGCAAACATTTTGTGATGAAGTAAATACTTTTTGAATGACACTTGTTGCGGGAATATTTCAGTGTAATTAGGATTTAATTACATATTCTCTGTCTAGTGAAGGTATCTAGGGCAGGATGACAATTTAGAAAAAAACAAGCTTATTGTTCCAGCATAATGTTCCGAATGAAGATGTTTCAGATCACTAGAGTCACAGGCACCAGAGCAAGATATCTACAGGACGTTCTGATCTGGATGGGCTGCTTCATTCTTTACTATCAGACTGGCATGAAGCAATTCTACAGGAGCTGGACAAGAAGATTGAAGGAGACATGCTGGAGAGATAAACAGTGATAGCTGAATACTATTTAAACTGTTAGTCAGAAAGGTTGGGTAGGGTGATGTAAGAGTAATCTCTGTTCCCTCCATGTTCTGGCCAGACATGTTGAATTAAATACTTGAAACTTTGGGACTCAGTCTTATCTTTGTTTTAGAAGAGCTGCATTTTCAGCTATAACACACTGTACCGACAATATTTTTCCTCAACACACCTGCATTATAAAATTTATAGAAGGATGTGTTGTATTTATTTCTTTATTACACAGGTAAATAGAGTTTGACCAAAAGAAATCACCTAAATTTAAAATGTCATGATATTTCTGTAGCACAGATATGGCTATATTCTTAACAAGAATTCCTATTGTCTAATGGAAATCAACTCTCAATGATCCACCAAACACCTCTAAACATTTAACTCACACAACAGTAACATTTAAGTAACATATCACGCATTATAAGCAAAGGCATGAAAAGGCAACTGAGCAAATAAAACACACAGGAAGGTACTCAAATGTGAAAGTCTTTTCTTTGAGTTTCAATTTCAAAATGCAACTTTGATTAATAATTGATTATACAAAGCTGCATGACAGGCAGGAAGAGGCACCATTCTCTTTAACGGCCACCCAGTCAAACAACACTTTGTTGTTTTCAAATGCTCCCCTGCATAATGGTTTCTGTGGTCAGTCCTCCAACCAACCCAGTGCTGTGCAGCAAAGCCAGCACGACAAAGCTTCCCTGATGAAACCAGACATGTAAGGATATGAATGATTACATCTAAGGGGTAATTGCTGCTGAGCAGGAGCCTCCTACCTCGTTCCATTTAGTCTATTAGCAATTTATGGCTGGTCTCGCTCAGCTCTACACAGGAGGGGTTTGATCTAAATTCTCATGAGCTTTTAGGTGAGGCTGGGACCCAGTAGAGAGCCTTAGGGAGAAGAGATGTGTTTCACTTACCACAGTTTTAATTCTCTTTGACTTATCATTAATTTGTTGTCACAGAAGAAAGGTGAGCATCACATAGATCTAATTAAAGTTAAAGAATAGAGTGTTAATAGGATTAACACTCTATTCTGTAAGGCTCTGAAGTCCTATTTTGTTTTTTAACCGAGAAAAGAAATAATCTTTTCTAATGCCTCATCACATCAATTCGGGTTAGTGTACAACTCGAAATAATGTATTTGTTTACACACAGCTTTTAGGTCATCTTTTTAAATCTGGCATGACTGAAGTGGAGAGTCTTCATAGAGAAGGAATTTGATCATTTATTCAATTATCTGTTCAGGGTCACAGGGGGCTAGGAGCCTATTTTAACAGTCGACAGGTGAGAAGCAGGGTTCAACCTGCAAAAGCCAACTTTATGGACTTTGATGTAAAAAGAAGCGTTCGGGATGTATTTAAATGGGAAATTTACATCAACACTGTTCCTAGAATAACACTGTTAAGAGAGTTTGGCTGCCTGAATATTTTGAACAGTCATAATGCTTCAGTGCCTCATGTTGCAGCTTCGTTGCAGGGGTTCAAGCCCAAGGCGAGGGTGTTGGTGCTATCAGAGGTCCCACTGGCTAATGCCCAGTGTCAGCTCCCCACTGGTAGGGATGCAGATCTGGATCTACTGGGGCGGGCAGGGGTTCTGACTTGTCCAACAATATGTAGGAAGAAGAGGTAACCTAACTCTGTCTGATGGCATCCTGCCGTTCTGTACTGGTGGTCAGCTCAATAAGACATGTTTGTGTTACTGACTCTAAAACATAGATTGGAGTCAGCAGTTTTAGAAATGATCTGTATTAGTTTTACAGAAAAGCAGTGATCGTGCCTCTCAAAGCTATTTACAGGTTTTACACTTTCCAATTTTGTCATGTTAAAACCACAATACCTAATGGGCTTTATTGGGATTTTATGAGATAGAGCTATAAACGGTAATGCATAATTGGGACATGGAAGGGAAATTATGCATGGCTTTTTACAATTTTTACAAATAGAAACCTGAAAAGTGGAACTCGTATTTTAATTCAGCCTCCTTGAGTCAGTATTTTGAACAGCAACAGCAATGGCTTTCCAGATATGTCCTTACCAACTCTGCACATCTAGAAACAATTTTTGATCATCATTCTTTGCAAAATATGTCAAGCTCAGTCAGATGTTTAAAGGCCGATTCGATTTAATTAGAACCATTTTGTTGTAGCTCTGGTCTTATTTTACCCCCAATTTCCACTGCATGCGCTCCGGTCCGGTTCCCCCACGCTCTCCGCAGCCGTTCGCAATTTCCACTGCATGCGCTCTAGATCCGCTCTGGTCCGGTCCGCAGCCCAGAGGTGGTCAAAGAAGCATGCTGGGGAATTGCGAGATCTCGTGATAAAAGCCAGTAATAAATGCAGAAGTCAGAACAAATTCTTCATTCCGTGGAAAACGAATAGAAAAGAACAGTTATTCTCTGTCAAGATATTTTGGACAACATATGTATAAATATACGCGGGCTTATATTAATATAGCTATGCATACAAAAAATGTCTAGTCCGTCTTTATTGATTTATTTTGAAAAACACCCGGAAATGTGGTTGTTCTCTATCCGGTTGGTGCTTAGTTATTTTGCTTAGCTATTTGTGTAGATTGACTGCGGACTTGATCCGGCGTCCGGCAAAAATAGAATCGATTCTATTTTTCCCGGATGGCGAAACGGCGGCCAGGGCCCTGCGCCGCTCGGCGGCGGCAGTGGAAATGCTCTCATTGACTACAATGGGAGCATTTTTGCTGCGGAGTGCGTGCCGGAGCGCATGCAGTGGAAATTGGGGGTTAGTGTCACTGTCTTTTACGGCCTCAAAACCAACAGAAATAAATGTTGTTTTAATAACAAAGGAATATTACAAATATGACTCACTCTTTTCGGTAAGTAAAATTTAATTTCTTCTGTGCATTTAACATAATGCTTCTTGGTCAAAAATTGGTTGAAATTATCACATTTCTTCTTTGTTTAAATTAAAATTCACATGGTGTTAGTGAAAGTTATGGAGAAAACGAGGCTACGTGCTTTTATTTGACAAAATTATTGAATCTACCTTGAAGCCTCAACCCTGGCTTTCTGGCCTAAATGCAAGCTAACCTCCGTTAGATTTGGTTAGCTCCAGGTTAGCTCATAGCTACATTGGCTCAAAGATTGATGGGGATCAATCAGCCTCCCTCACCCTCACAACCCCTCCTTCAGATCCACCTCTTTGCCCATTTTTGTATTTTCCGGGCTTGACGAGACACGGCAAGATGTCAGTGGTGGGAACAGCCCATTGGGCTTCAATTTAGCTCTTCAGAAACCTACGGGTGACGTCACAGAGGCTCCGTCCATCTTTATATACAGTCTATGCTAAATATACTAAATGTTTAGCTTGCTAACTAAATATTTAATTTACGGTTGCTAACTAGATATTTAGCTTGTAAACCAATTAGTTAGCGAAATAAATATTTAGAGTGGAGCTAAATAATTAGTTTGGAGGTAAATATTTTGTTTGATAATGAAATATTTAGTTTGTAAACTTAATATTTAGCTTGCTAATTAAATATTTAGTTTACGGTTGCCAACTAGATATTTAGCTTGTAAATGTAAGCCACTTTTATGAAATTTTGAATAATACAGTCAGACAGGATGTGGTGCACAGCACTTTTATTGTGAAGACCGGAAGAGTGGGTAGAACGCTTGACTGCTGGATGTGAAGTGAAGGCGGTGTAAAAATAAAGTGCCTCTCGAGTTCACGACTGCAGTCCTTTCTTCATATATCACGCATTACTGTCCGTGGTTATCACCAGAAGACGCTACATTGGTTACAATTAGTTACATTGATGGCAGCGGTGGGATCGCGCCAGTGCAGGAGTCCATCTTCTCCAGACACGGTAAAAGAAACAAGTTTAGTAAGCTGAAGTTAGCCATTGCTAACTTGCGCTTAGCTTAGCTGTAACAGGATAGATAGAACGTGCGCTAGCTCCACGTTTTGTTTTTTTATAGTAAGAGAGGCACTTTATTTTTACACCGCCATCACTTCACATCCAGCAGTCAAGCGCTCTACCTGTTAACCGCTCTTCCGGTCTTCCGGTCACAATAAAAGCGCTGTGCACCACATCCTGTCTGACTGTATTATTCAAAATAAGGGTTTCATAAAAGTGGCTTACATAAACTATTTGGTTAGCTAAAAAAATATTTAATGTGGAGCTAAATATTTAGTTCAGAGGTAAATATTTTGTTTGATAATGAAATATTTAATTTGAAAACTAAATATTTTTCTTGCTAACTAAATATTTACTTATAAACTGTGACATTTGTAATTGAATAAATAACATTGTGAAAATATGACTTTTTTTTAAAAATCCCATTTTTGCTCTTGTGACAGGCTAATAAATAAGTAAAATTATTGCTGTTAATCTTTGACTGTGTAACTTTACAAACGGCACCCCATATAAACCGTTGCTGAAATATAAACAAATCTTTTAAACCTATTCTAGTAAGGTGGCCTGTAAACCATTTTTGTGTTAATTAGGATTGATTGCTGCATAGTACAGAATCCCAGCTTTCAAGCCAGTTTGACTTTGGCACTGGCATTAAACTAATCACAGTTAGATACAAACTTAAAATATTTCCCCAACTGAAAATTTTTCAATTTACTAAGTTGAAATATTTTTCCTTAATACAGTCATATAGAGCTCCACAGTGGCAAGGTGGGAACACTATTGCCATACAGCAAGAGGGTTCTGGGTTTGAATCCTGGCTCAACCACCTGTATAAATACATCTGCTCTATAGGACATAACACATTTAGAATGAGTTAATATAAAATTTGCCACAAGCAAATCTAATTTAAAATGTATGCAAGTGTATTGATCTATATTTAATACCCTCCTATGCAATCTTACCACCACCTCCCAACCATGCTGTATCATGTGGTTTCTGTGAGTGACAGCCCCGCTGTTTGCTCTGAAAATCTCTGGCAACTCCCTCGACACAGGAGTCTGAGCTACCAGCCCACAGGAGAGACTCCTACTGGGACGGCTGTGGCCCTGTGCTTCCTCCCCCTGGATGACCTCTGACACACCCAGTTTGTGGTTGGTGGCCTTGAAGAGGCAGTCGTGGGGATTTCTCCCCAGCCAAGCAGCAGGTTGTAATTGATGTGGCAGAGACGTCAGCACTAATCTTTTGCTCTCTGACTAGCCTCTCTGTAAGCTCCTCGTCCACACTATTTCCGAGACCAGCCCCAACAACCATGGCCAACTGCTACCTAGTCAATTAGCTCTGCCCCTGTCTGAGCGCTGTTTTGTGTACATGTATCTCTGGTGGACACCCAACATGTTCAGTTATCTACCCAAACACATTCAGGTT
Source organism: Valencia hispanica (assembly GCA_963556495.2). Lineage (NCBI taxonomy): Eukaryota > Metazoa > Chordata > Actinopteri > Cyprinodontiformes > Valenciidae > Valencia > Valencia hispanica. The sequence continues at coordinate 24,274,479 of OY747707.1, forward strand.
GATTTCCTAATGCCACCGCGTGACACTATCAGTAAATGGAAAGCTCAGCAGATATCTCTTCCTGCAATGGGCTCACTGATTATATGTGGAATAGGGGACATGTTGATTTTCATATTTGTACGGAGGTTGCTATCTCCCTCTACATGTCCCACAATGCATGTGAATATTCTAATAATACAGTTTTAAATTTGGCAATACACTTGGTAAAAGCATTACTAATTTTATTAAAGTGCAGTGAATACAGTCCAGTGCAAAGCATATAACAAGTTCAGCTCAACATTGTTGTCAGCTTTGCTTTAGAGGCAAAACATGTCTTGAAAAGGACTACGTATGACTGTCAGAAGAACAGTTGAAATCAAAAATTTACATACACAGAATAAAATATACAGAATAAAAAGATGCGTGACATTTTCATTTTTTATGTCTGACAATAATTCTGACTAAAAATCTTCCTGTTTTAGGTCAGTTAAGAATACCAAAATTATTACTATTTGCTAAATTGTCCTTTTTTTAAATTCCTTGGTACATGGGGTTACATTATCTGCTCTGCCCAAAAACTTTCTATATGACAGATCGGAGATTACTGACATTGTCACTGGTGTTCTTAAGCCATGTTGTAACTAACTTGGTTGTACGCTTGTATATGGTCATTATCCATTTTGAAAAACGTCTTGTTTCCCAAGCTTTAATTCCCTGGCTGTCCTCAGATGTTGCTTCAATATTTCTTTATAATTGTCTTTTCTTATGATGCCATCTATTTCGCACCAGCCTCTCCTTCAGAAAAACATGCACACATCATGGTGCTGCCACTCTAACACACGTCACATTTTGGACGATGTTCTCTCCTAAACTTCCCCCCAAAAAATAAGACATGGAGATGCATCTTTAAAGTAAGATGTCTGTCGCTATGTGCATTTTTAAACTATAATCTGAGTCTTTCATTTTGTTTTTTAAGTAATGACTTCTTCCTCTCAGAATGGCCATCCACCCTGGACAGCATCTGAAAATGTATTTTTCTTTTGTTCTTGGGGTGACTCACACATTTTACACCAATACATCAAAATCTTTTCCAATTTTGTTGTCTCCATCCCTGAAATCAGCTTTGTGCTGTTTCCATTCTAAAGTACTTAGAAACCTTTGTTGTCCTGTGAAAGTTAAAGATTTCCTGCATTTTTCCAAAGCACAGAAGGATGTAAAGCTTATATACTTTGTAGTATGTTAGAAGTCAAAAAGCAGACATGATCTTTGCACATGGTCCTAAAGTAATAATCTCATCTCAGTGTATTCATTATTTATATTATTACTATGACTAAATATTCAACCACAAGAGTTTTCATTATTTTGCAGGAGGAAGTTCAAGCCTGTAAGAATAAAATGGAAATGCAATAATTTGCCAAACGGAGTTTTGATCAGTATGCATGTAAATGTATCAAAGAGGAAAAGCAGATGGAAGGTTAATCTGCTATGACTGTTAAAATTTCCATTATATGCAGGTGAATGAAAAATGACGATGGAATGAACCATGCTGTTTATCCAAACTCTTCTTTTGTCAGAAAAACAGCAGGAATTACAGGAATTATTTCCCCCCCAGGCACAAGTGCAAAGACTTAAAGGTTTGTTGAAGCGCTGAAATATTTTCTTGCAAATATTCAGTTAAATTCTACTCAGTTTCTTTACATAGCACCAATTTGCAACAATTATCATCTCAAGACACTTTACAAAAAAAATAAATATATTATCTACATCCAGTCAAAATCCTGATTGATTCTAGTCAAAAAACAATGCGGTCAAGTTTAGTTTATTGTTCAAATTTTTTTCTGTCTAAGGAAACCAAGCAGATTGCATTGATCCACTGACTCGCAGCATTCACTTCTCCTGGATGAGCATGTAGTGACACTGAACCTTGGGTTGCATTGAGTCATTGTATTTGCTGTAATCCAAGCTTCTATGGTGAGAAAAAAAGAGAGAATTCCAAAAGTTAAAAGTTTAAATGATTAATGCAAAATTGGAAAGTAGTAAGAGAATGTAGAAGAGTAAGAAAAAGTGGTCAGCATGTTCTCCACCAGCCTAAGCCTAAAGCAACTACAGGGATAGCTTAAAGCTGCATTGTGTATTTTTCTGAGTTAATTCTTAGCAAGAACCCCTTTGTTCTTTCAAAAATATGTGCTCATAGATGTGTAATTACTTCCACCTACGAATGAAAGTATTCTCGTAAGTGTAGAATCTGCTATTCAGAATACATACGAGCGAGTCGCTCGAATGGGTGAATCCATGTTGAGCCTCCATCTTTGAAATACATCGCCAACGAGGGACATTTCTGGAAATTCTAGCCCCCCTTTCTGCTTTGACTACACTCAGTTGTACCATGACGAATGCCAGAGAAAGATTGTTTACTCGCGACGCGGCAGACGTCTGACTATATAACTAGATGCAATGTAGTTTTCTAAAGTAACCTCATCACTGGAAGGAACACTGGACGAAGTCGTAGTACTGAAAACATTCTAACAATTAGACGGTCAATCTGTACCTCAATATCGAACCCACAACCAGTGCCATCCCCAATCAACAACAATGTAGAGAAAATGTCTAAATTCCACGAATTAAACCAGAACAGCCTTGAAAAAAATCATTATCCAATTAAGCTCCTCCTCCTGCTGTCTTGATGTCCTACCCACAGCTTTTCTAAAGAAAGTTCTTCCTGTTATTGTGTCTGATCTTGTTCAAATAGTGAACTCATCCCTCCTGTCAGGTGTCTTCCCCCAGGCTTTAAAAACAGCAGTTATTAAACCACTGCTAAAGAAGAAGAATCTGGACAACACGTTAATGCAGAACTACAGGCCAATCTCTAATCTTCCATTCATCAGTAAGATTATTGAAAAAGCTGTGTTTCAGCAGTTAAATAGCTTAATAACAATGACAAACCGTTTTGATGTTTTTCAGTCTGGTTTCCATGCTCACCACAGCACCGAGACTGCCCTCGTCAAAGTATTCAATGACATCCGCATAAATACAGACTGTGGTAGAACCACAGTGCTGGTTCTGTTGGACGTCAGAACAGCATTTGACACTGTTGATCATCATATACTATTAGAACGACTGGAGAGCTGGGTTGGACTTTCTGGTACACTACTTGGCTGGTTTGAGTCTTACCTAAAGAACAGGGACTTCTATGTTTCAATAGGAAACTTTTCATCAGAACGAACAGAAATCACATGTGGGGTGCCCCAGGGCTCCATCCTGGACCCCCTCTTATTGAATATCTACATGCTCCCACTAGGCAAGATTATAGCAACCAATAACATTAGCTACCATAACTACGCGGATGACATTTACAGCTTTACATTACAATGTCACCAGGTGACTCTGAACCCATTCAAACCCTAAATCAATGCATTGACCAAATAAATGGTTGGATGTGCCATAACTTTGTTGAGGCTATGGCCTTTACTGAACGAACTGCATCTCCCAGCACCCATTGCGTTGCCCTCGACCCATTCTCATTGGTCTGTGGCCAGTGATGACATCACAGAGTTGATAAAAGCAGCGCGAATATTGAAATCTTGGTCTTTTGGTCCCGGTGCCGTTAGGAGACGCTTTAATCCACTGCTAGTATTTTTCCTTTTTCTGTTCGAACCTGCTGGACCAGGAAGAACTTCCCTTTTAAACTTCGAAGTGAATCGGCCGAGCAAACAGACTTTCTTGTACGGGTAACCAAGGAGTCAGTTGGCCATCTGAGCTCTATTGAAAACAGGCCTGAGTCCCTCAGCGACAAAAGTTGGACGTCCGCTTTTTCTGACTTCGGTTTTGCGCAAACCGCTCCTTTAAACTGGACACTTTCTACGTTCTTCGTCGTGGACTGTGGAGAGCTGCCCCCACCAAGTAGGATTAAACTGATTTATATCTCTCGGTCTGGGTAGAGGAGAGGTCTTGACGGTTAATATCCATTTTCTGATGGTTAAAATAAGTCTGTCAACTTGTTAACCACTGTTATACTTGGTTGCTGTACACCGACCCTGAATGTGCATACTTTTTGTGTTTTATTATTTGACTTTGGTTGCAACCAGAAGCAGTATATTATATTGTATTATTTCCTTGTTTGTTTATTGTCCTCTGCGGTCGGCGCGTGTCTATTTAGACAGGTTGCGTGGACTCAGTAGATCTCCTTTCTCCGTCGCCTCCGTTTCCTTTTGTCATGATGCAAGGTTAGGGAGGACCCAAATGCAGCAGAGGAACGTAAAAAAAAAGGATTTAATGAAAAAACACAAGGAAGGGGAACTTACAACACTCAGGAGGATACAGGCAGCAAATAGGGAAAAACAGGAACCAGGATGGGCAACAACGAGGGCAGGAACCGGCAAGGGAAGAACGACGACGGACCAGCGAGTAGTGACTGAGAGAGGACCGAATTTATACTGTTAAGGAAATGAGGAAGTGACTGAGAAGACCAATGATCAGTTAGTGGGAGTAGATGCAGGTGGGAGGGAGAGAGCAGGTGGAAGTAATCAACTGGGAGACAGAAGACTCTTAAGAAACTAAAGATAAATCTGGAAGGGAATCTAATGAAACATCGGAAAACAAAAGGAGGAATAAAATATAACCACTGGGACTAATGAAGGATAAGTATGAACTTGGGGAAAAGAGATTAACACAAACAACTGCAACCAAACACAAGACCACCAGAGGGAGACAAAGAACAACTAAAACATAATAGAACTAAATAAGGAAAATTAACAAAACACAAACACCCTGGAACCATGACACCTTTGTCCAAGCCACCATTGCTAATGAAACTAGCCTTTGTTGAATCGCCACGCGGTCTTCCTTTGTGAACCGATCGCGCCAATTGATAAGGCTTGAGTTATTTATCGCATTGAGGGGGTAAGCTGAACCCCCCCCTCATTCACTCGCTGTCTCCCACACACACACACACACACACACACACACACACACAGCCGCATACACACACACGCCCCCTTCCCTCGACGTTAACTTTGTTCTATATTTTTGCATGCGTTAGAATAGATGGAAATTATGAATGAAATGTAATCTGTAAGGTTGACCTATTTCATTAATAAATTCCCTTAAGTAACAAGAAGTTTCCTGTGCTATTTCAGTGTGTGCTGTGAAGTTTGTTTTAACCCCGCGGACGAACTCTACGCCTTTTCAGAGAGACTGACAGTCTGGTTTAATTAAAATTATCTCATTTATGAGATTGGTGCCCCTATATCTTTAATAAACAGGTTAAACTCGAACGTCATAAATATTTATATTAATATTAAATTATTGATTATAATTATTGATGCTCAGAAAACCAGAAAAAAATATTTATTATTAATAGTTACAACAACTTTCTCCAGCTGAATAGAAACAAAACTGAAGTAATTCCTTTTGGACCCAAAGAGGAACGATCAAGAGTCAGCACACAGCTTCAGTTAATACAGCTAGAAACTACTGATCAGGCTTGAAATCTATGTGTAGTAATGAACTCAGACCTGAACCTCCAGGGTCACTTAAAGGCAATAACAAGGTCAGCCTTCTATCACCTGAAGAAGATTTCTAGGATTAAACAACTGATGTAACATTCCTCATGCCAGGTCTCACCTAATCCATGTGTACCTGTGCCATGCCTGATTGCTTTCTCCACTCCACCTGTCTCTCTCACTATTTAAACAGCCCCTTGCCTCTGCTTCCCTGCCAGATTTTCGAACGCTCACGCCAGTAGATATCAAGCCTTTCGTTACTGATCTCCACCACCGACCTGTTTCATGTTCTCTGAGTTTCTGCCTTTGCCTAGCCCTCGTCTGACCTCGATTGCCTTTCTGACCTCCTAACGCCGAACCCAGCTTAAGACCCTGACCACCGATCTCTGCCTCCCCTGGATAAACTGATCTCCCGCCTGCCCGTGTATGACCTGCGCCTGTTTTCCGGTTTTTGATTCTGATCAGCCCAAGTGACAAGGTGGATATTTCAAGCTGTTGTTTAAGTATCCCCACTCAGGAGGAGAAGCACGTGGTGCACCTTTCCTGTCGCTCTTGTGAGCTTTCTAAGCCCCGCAGCAGCCTCCGCTCCTGACGTCACCGCCCCAGAGAATTCCCAGTCATCCTCCCCGCCGCAGGTTAGTGAAAACTGCAGATCAACGTCTACATTCTTCCCCCCCGATTCGCTAACCAATAACCTTCTCTCTTCAGAGCCAGAGTTCCAGCCTGCAGAGTCTTTTGCACATTTATAATCTATTGTTTAATAAAACCTCCTCCTGAGTTATTGCTCACTCCTGTGTTGTGGCTGAATTTTGGGTCTTCCTTGTGGTCCGTGACAACTGATGTTGCAACAGGACCTAAACAAACTCATCCATGTGTAACCGGTTTCTGCTTCATTGCTGTTATATATCTGCCCAAATAAAAATCCCCTCGACTCTGCGTTGTGTTGGTGTTAATGGAAGACAAGGAGTTTTCTGGCTGGTAAGTGGCAATTTATTTCCTGAGTAGAAACATAACGGTGTCGGGTCAATGCAAATGGCTCCTCACACACAGCTCCATACAGCACACTATAACAAAGCCTCCCGTTAGCCTTCCGCGTTAGCATAACAGTATTTTACAATATTAAACAACGGAAAAACATACAAACTAATTACCCAATACCCACTAATTACCCAATACAGTCTGTGTCCGTTAGTCGATAAAACAAGTTTTACAAATCAAAACACATTTCTACGCTACGCTGTATGGAACAACACGACTCACCTCTGGTGTAGTCATTACAGACTGGCAGTGATTACTGCCGCCACTTTCACATAAACGGCCACACCAAGGGGGGGCGCTGTTTCCCCACTGTACAAACATTCAAGGCAAGTGGAATGAAACCATATAAACACTGTTACACATGCGTTTATCTTTAGTCGGATTGATTACTGCAACAGCATCTTCACAGGTCTGCCTAAAAGGTCAATCAGACAGCTGCAGCTGATCCAGAACGCTGCTGCGCGCGTCCTCACTAGAACCAGGAAAGTAGAGCACATCACCCCAGTTCTAAAGTCATTACACTGGGTCCCTGTAGCTCAAAGAATAGACTTAAAAATACTCCTACTAGTTTATAAATCATTGCATGGCTTAGCACCAAAATATGTTGAAGACCTGTTGTCACGGTACCAACCACCAAGACCACTCAGGCCCTCCAATTCTAGCCTACTAAACATCCCTAGACTCAGAACTAAACATGGAGAAGCAACTTTCAGTTTCTATGCTCCCCTTATCTGGAACAAACTTCCTGACGAGTGTAGAGCTGCTGAAACCCTGAACTGCTTTAAATCGAGACTAAAAACCCATCTGTTTAGAATTGGCTTCGATTAAATGATTGATTTCATATGTATGAAATGTGTTCATGCTCTCTTGCTTTATTGCTCTTTCTCTTTCTTTATTGTGTATCATGTGTAATATGTGTTTCTTTTACTTTTAATTCCATTGTTTTTTGTTTTTTATATCACCAAATCATGTAGAGCACCTTGAATTACCCTGCTGTTGAAAGTGTGCTATAAAAAAAAATTTGCCTTGCCTTGCCTTACTGGAAGCAATGTTAACCTTGGCATGAAACGGCCACCGTAGGAGTTAAAACGCGCTCGGAATGGGGTGGGAGGTGGGGCTAGAACGTAATATTCAGGTGGTTGTCATATTGAATTTCACCGCTAGATGGGAGCAGATCTTACACAATGTAGCTTTAAGATAACCTAAACCACTCTAACTATAAGCTTTATAAGAAAAAGGTTTGAAGTCTTGAAAGTAGAGTGTCTGCGTCATGGATAAAAACTGAGAGCTGATTCCACAAGAGTGGAACTTGATAGGTAAAAGATCTTCCTCCCTTTTAACTTTTAGAAATCCTAGCAACTATCAGTAAACTGCACTCTGGAATAGAGCTGGGTATCGATTCAAATTTCAAGAATCGATTCGATTGCGATTCTTAAGAGTTAAAATTGATTATTACAATTTGATCCGATCAAATTTGGTCCAATTTGATAAATAAAAATATATATTTTTTTAAACTGTTACCTTAATTATATGGCTGTAATGCAATGACGCAACACTGGGTGAGTAACAGCGCGTTCACACCAAAGCGTCAAAAACGTGCCGCACGCCAAAGTTTGACGCTTGAACATTTGCAGCTCGACACGCATCCAAAGCGAATTGGACGTGCTTCAAAATATATCATTTTGACGCATGTCAAGCCAGAAATACGCAACTTGTGGGTGGAGCTAGTACCAGACTGTGGTTTTGCAAGATGGCAGCTGTCTATCTTGCGTTGGAAGAGAGAGTCTCCATTCTCTTTTAATTGTGAAGAGTACCCTGTGCAGGTTCGCAGGATCAGTAATGTGAAAACTTTCAAAAGTGAAATTAACTTACCAGGTTGGCCTACCTCCTCGCTTATATTCCTCCAAGCAAGATCCTTTTTATTCCTGTCTCTATAGAGAAAGCAGCTGGTGTCGTATAGCTCGGGGTGATTAGCCACGGCCATTATCAGTATTTCCTCTATGTTGAATGAAAAATTTTGCCAGACCTGACCACGTGAACTGGGTCACAGCATCACGTGACACCACGTAAGCAGTAATTTTTTTACTTCAGCGGCAGAAGCAAAAACTTGCGACACGAGCGAATGCACAAAAACGCACCACATAAAATGACGCGCGTATTTTCTGATGTGCGTCAAACTCTTTATTCGCGCAAATTTGACGCACAAATGGGGCAGAAATGTGTTTTTGCGACGCAAAAACGTATGTGACCCTGACACACGTCAGAGCGCCTCTGCATTGACTTTACATAAACCTGATGCCTTTAACGCTTCAAACGCGTTCGGTGTGAACGCACAGTAAGAATTCATCGGGAAAAACCCAGCTATTTTAGCTGTAAAAAAGGGCAAACAATGTTAAACCATTAAACTGATTTTTGGACTTGTGAATCGATTCGATTCTTAGAATTTTTATAAGAATCAATTCATAATTGATATTTCGATTATTTTCTTCAACACAGCCCTACTCTGGAACATATGAAGCAATCAGATATCTGATGTATGACAGAGCTTGATTATTAACAGCTTAAGAGTAAGATTAAAAACAAAACTTATAAAAATACTTACAAAAATAATATAAAATTTTTATATTTATATTGTTATATTTTTCACTTCATTATGTTTCACTTGATTAATTTGTCTTTTTTCCCCTTTCTTTCTTTCACTGTATGTCATTGTTTTTAAGAGCACTGTAATGCAGGAATTTTCCTCTGGGATTAATAAAGTATATCTGTATCTATGTGAAAATGAGACATTGAAATTCTATTGTATATTTAATAGGGAGCCAATGAAGGATGGCTAAAATATGATAGGTGTGATCTCTCTTTTTAGTTTTCATCAGGTTTCTTGCAGCAATGGTTTGGAAAAGCTCAAGGCTTTCAACTGCATTTTGTGGACTTCTTAATGGCAAAGAATTACAATAGCCCAGCCTTTAAATAACAAATGTCTGGAATAGTTCTCCAGCATCACTCCTAGAAAGGATATTTTTCTTTTTCATTTGTGAAATAAGCGACTGACTAAGCAGCATTTTTTTTCCAAAGACAGTCAAAGAAGACAACTTTTCAAAGAGTTTTCCTTCAGTGTCTTCAAATATATATATATATATATATACAGTATATGTAAATTTTAAGAGTTTATGTAATGTTTATGTAATATTTATGTGAATAAAATTATTTAAGATATTCTGAACTCAGAAGCACAACTTTGTAAAGACACACTTGAAAGTTACATATATTATTATCTTAATCACTTAGTTGCTTTCCAATATTTTGTTTATCATGGCATTTCTCTGAACTGTAATTTAACTTGTGCTTTCAATTGAAAGCTGGCTGTAGAAACACAAAGGAGCCACAGTTACCTCCCTACAGTCTCTTTCTTGTCAGTGTTTATCAAAGTGTTCAAGAATAAGTCAGGAGCATCATCAAAAATGTCTGCAAATATAATAGGTTCAAAATGTCAGGGGAAATGGCTCGGTGTTGCAGGAAGCAATGCCATTTCCATAAATGTTTAATTGATTGTAATCCTTTGTTGAGGAGACATTTGCACAATGCTTGGAGTTCACACAGAGCAGGCTACAGAAATATTGAAGTAAAAATAATTGCTTTGATCCATCTGTGGCTTAATTGTCAGAAAACGCCTGATATTAGCCTTTTATTAAGGATGATTATCTGCCATATGTTTAAAGTTTCAGAAAAAAGTTGTAATTAGAAGCTTTGCTGACTAAAATGAACTATGATGCTACTTGCTTCTTGGTAATAATTATAAAGCGGAGACATAACTTTGTAGCATCATATCTGCAATGGCCACTTTGTTGGCCTTCTTTTTTGTTTTCATCAGCTATTTATTAGTTCACCTGAATTTGATTAAGTCTTATGCCAGCAATGAGCAGATGTGTGTAGCCTGTCTTTTATTTTCGTTTCAGTACAAGGACTTTTGGTTTAAACAGTCTGTGTTTGGTTGCGTCCCGTTGCTGAAGGAAACCATTATATATTGATATTGTTAACTCTTTTCCATAGAAAGTGTTCTTTGTTGACTTCTTCAGAAACTAGCTGGAAAATTTTGTTGGATAAAATCTAGGGCTGTCAAATGATTAAAAGTTTCAATCTAATGGGGGCACGGTGGCGCAGCTGGTAGAGCAGCTCACCTCATAGCTATAAGTTCAATTACCACCGGGGGACGCTGTGGGTACTGAGGGTGTGTTTGTTACCCCGCATCATCGTCACCCACACCCTGGGTGGGGTTGGCAAAAGGGCCTTTCTGTGTGGGGTTTCCATGTTCTCCCTGTGTTCCCTTGAGCAGCTAATGTGAGCTACTCCCACAAAAACATGCACTAATCCTGGGGCTGTATCCTGCCTCTTCCTGGCCGGCCAGGCGCCTGAAGGGTTGGGGAGGATCTGGCTGGAATAACGTGATCCTTCCACGCGCTACGTCCAGCCAGGGAAACCCCGCCCCATCAGGTGAAAAGAAGGGCCTGCTTGAAGGAGGCTTGGGATTCAGTGCGGGGCCCTCCCGGGGCTGGCAGAGGGAGAGTGGAACCCCAGGACTGGAACTAGGTAGGAGCACTGGGTGATTAATAATGGGAGAAAACCGTGGGATAAAAAAAAAAATTAAGTTTCAATCTAGTCACAGGGTAGACATATCATCTCTTTCAGCAGACGACATGTGCAGTAGAGCAGGGAGTGACGTAGATCTCTCAATATGGCCTGTGACTGAGAAGAGATGTTCACATGGAACCATGGATGCGGTTTGGATCTACCATGCTGTTTACGTGACAAGCACTGAAAGCAGCGCGGGTTGAATTGTGGGATTACCAGTGCGGGTCATTCTGTGCAAGCGTCAAAGCATCAAAAAAATTTTTTTTGCGTTTATTCTACAAATTAATCGACCTGCGTTAATGCATTAATTTTGACAGCTCAAAAAAAATATTTGACAGAGCTATTGTTATCATTAACAATGTAGTCATTGTTTTTCATCTTCACAGAAAGTACTCCTGCTTCAGTGCTGAGTTTAATAATGTCTCTTTGCTGGAAGAGGTCTTTTAGGGAACTTTTGCCCCAATATCTATGTGTACTTTTTGTTTTTCTTTACCAAAAAAAGTGGCTTTTGAAGTTTCTTCCTGTTAAAGAAAGCAGTTTCTTTCCACTGTCACCATGTGTCCACTGTGAAAGAAGGATTACTGCAAAGTCAACAACTCGATGCAGTCATCTGGGCTGCCTTAGATAACTTCTTATCATTTGGCATTAAAGTATCCTCTTATTTAGGAATGAACTGAATATATATAATTACATATGGATCAAATCACATAGTCAAATAGGATTTGATAATACTCAAATAATTAAGATTAAGTTAAAACTGGAATTTGAGCTAGATGTCAAATTGGATCTGATTGTCCTGTAAAATGCCTTGGAAAAACTGAGTTAAACTGAATTGTGTGATATGTTCCTAATTCTCAGACCCCATGTAATCTAAAAGCTGACGTCATTTTCTTCTACAGCACACAAGGCAGCCATTACACAGAGCTACAAATCCGCTCCCAGTCATGTTTGCATGCAAGCATCTCTGCTTGATCCACTGTGCCTGCTACAGCCATGACAAGATTCACAATTCTCTCCCTTTATTTACACGCCATCGCCCTGGCTCCGCTTTATGTCAGAGTAGTGTGGTCTTGCGGCCATGGCTGACCCCAGGGTAGGAACTGTCTCCACTGATCCAAGCTTACTCTGCTGGGGATTGGACCGCGGTCATGTAATACTCAATGTAACAGCAGTGGCAAATCATCCCACCAGACAAATGTCCACAAATAAATTAGAAATTTTCCTTTTTTGGCAAAAAAAAAACAAAAAAAAAACAAAAAACTAGAAAATTTGTTTTTCGTCACCTTTTGGGTCCATGAATATTTGGCACTTTCATTATCTTATTCTTTTATACAGTGCCAAGAACATTCTCACCAAGCAAATGAAAATGTATTTTACTTTTATATAACAATTACTTGACTGTTGACTACTTTTCTCACAGCAGACAGTAGATGAATATCCTGTACCCTCAAGCAAAGGTATTACTAAACCAAAAAGCTGCTGGAGGTGTCATGTAAATACCTAACCACAGCTAAAGTAATAGGCTATAAAGTGATCTTTAAGTGGAGTTTTAAGCACCCCCATAATGGCTTTGGCTGCCTTTTAGCAGACCATGTGACTCCCCCAGAGTAGTGATTATGAGTCACGGATGAAGAGGTCTTGTGTGTAGGTCAGCCTGTAAGCCTCACTTTCACCTGCCAATCTTTACTTTCCTCCGATACTCTAAGAGCGGTGTTCTTTATACTGTTAACTGTCTTACAGCGGGAGGTATCTGGTAAATTATGTCTACAAAACACCAAGACAAAACTTAGGTGTAGTCTCATCAAAATCCTACAGTGCAGAAAAGCCCCCATAATTGAGTAAGAGAAGGGGAAAATTTAAGTAGTAATCTCAGTTAGCATACTCTGGGTTAAGAAGGATATATGAAGGCATTGTAAAAGTTTTTACACCCCTTGAACCTTTTTTGGATTTTGTCACATTAAAGCCACAAATTTTTGTACATTTTGTTGGGATGTTATTTGATAGATCAGCACATGTGTATAATTGTTATGTGAAAGGAAAAGGATACATGTTTGTTTGGCGTATTTTACAAAATAAAATCTGAAGGTTCTTTGACTCAAAGCTTTGTAGAACCACCTTGCGCTGCAATTTCAACTGCCAGTCTCTTAGGGGTATGTCTATAACAGCTTTGCACAGCAAGAAACTGAACATATACCCATTTTCAAGGATGAATAACTCAAGCTTAGTCAGATTGGATGTAAACCATCCGCAAATGATGATTTTTGAATCCTCCCTCAAACTTTCTATTGAATTTGAGTCTGGACTTTGAATAAGTGTTTCCAAAGCATGAATATGGTTGGATTTAAATCATTCAACTGTAGTACTTTGTGTCTGTGCTTTAGATTGCTGTCCTGTTGGAAGTGGGAACCCCCCCTTACCTGTCTTTGAATGGAAGAAACCATGTTCCTGTCCAATTCTGACCAGCCTAGTTGTTCTGCTGAAGAAATTAGCACCCACAGCATTTTGAATTTTCAACAATATATCGCGTTTTGCATTTAGACCAAAAAGTTCAGTTTTTGTCTCACCTGACCAGAGCCTCTTTTTCCACATTTTTTGCTGTGTCCCTTACATAGCTTGAGTCTCTTTTACATTTATTTTAACAATGCAATTATTCCTGCCACTTCATAAAGGAGCGAGTAATGTTGAGAGATTTCTCCAAATGAGCTGTGGATCTTTGTAGCTCATCCAGAGTTAGCTTAGACCTCTTCATTTGTATGGAAAAATATGTCGGAGGTTGTGCTACATGTCTTACATTTTTAGAATAATGGATTGAGATTTTCAATGCTTGTCAGACTGTTTTATAGCCTAGCCTGCTTTAAACTTCTCCACAATTTTATCCTTGATCTGTCTGCTTTGTTCTTTGGTTTTCTTTGTTCACTGATGATCTCTACCAAACCTCTTAGGACTTCACAGAACAGTTGTGTTAATAGTAAGATTAAATCGCATGCAGGTGGAAACTCTAATTATGTGACTTTTTAGGTGTATCAAAGTAAAGGAAGCTTAATCCAAATGAATGGCACACTTTTTAGATGTACATTTAATAAAAAAAATCTTGAAAACTGAACTTTATTTTCTCCACATTTATGTACTTTTTTTTGTCTTGTTCTAACCTATAAAACCCCATAAAATACATTCACATGTGTAGCTGTACTATAAAGTGTTAAAACGTCAAAATAGTACGGCTACAGTTGCAAGGCGCAGTTAACTAAAAGAGGTTTGGGGAATACAGATATTGGCTCTACCTTGGCCTGTTTTCTTTTTACATTACACAAGGACACTGATGCATGATGCCTTTTGAATTTTGTATTATGTTGGAGGTCGGGGGGTAGTTTCAGGAAGTGGTCTTAATTTCACAGGGTTAAGGAACAGCAGATTCACAGGGAATACAGATCACTTAGCACAAGTCTGCAGCCGCCTCTAAGTTGTCCAGTTTCCCTCCAATTTGTTAACCACGTCCTCACGGGCACTGAACTGTTGAGACCGCCAAGGTGAGCGTGCAGTCCCTGAAGGAGTCTTTGCTGTCATAGATCAGTAAAACAGTGATTCAGCTTCACTCGCGTGTTTCTTTGTGAGTTCACTTGTGCATGCTGCATTAGTGTTTTAGCACTCATGGTGTGAGCATGTGGACTTCCATCCGTGAAACGTGCCCAGGCTTTTCAAAAAGCAAGAACTGTGTCTAAAGCAAATATCACCAGGAAAAAAAGAGATCTGTTATTTCCATTCAGACCATAATTTTTGGCAGTCAGATAAAATGTGTCAAATTTATTTTTTAAAATATTTAGTTGAAAAGTCCGTATCGTCTCAGTTCAGCAAACCAAAGACTTCCAAAGTATACTACAGTGAAATCAAGCCACTGAATAGCTCATACCAGAATCCACCCATTATTTGCCCAAACTAAAAGGAATTGTACATGTATCAGTGATAATCCAATAATCATGCCTCTACTAAGCTATTAATTTGATTAAGCGTGTGAAAATGGAGAGCAGAGAGTCTCTTGGAGGATAACATCACAGACAACTTCTCCTAATCGCTGCTTTAGATTTACACATGGATTCCTGTTTAATGTTTAAGCAGTCTTTAATCCGACCCTCTCTGTGATGTCTGCACTCGGAAGTATATCTGTGCCTGTCAGAAGATGCTTGATTACTGCGAGTGCATTCTGGGGTGATTTTTGATGAAATGCCAACCATTACCAGACGCTTACAAAAACCCAGCAGATATGGGAAGTGATTTAATTTTGGTGAACAAAAACATCCTCATCTGTCCTTCAGGAAATGAAGATTACACTGCATTCACCTGGAATTTGCTCTGGCTTCTCTTGGAGTAAATAATCAGAATCTTTATTATTACTTAACTTTTGCAATTCAATTCAATTCAATTCAAAAATACTTTATTGATCCCAGAGGGAAATTAAGTGTTGATGTAGCTCATATAATTTATTCTTTAAGGAGTTGTTGTAGATAATGATAGCTGTGGGCAGGAAGGATTTCCTGTAGCGGTCTGTATTGCAGCGAAACTGAAGAAGCCTCCGACTGAAGACGCTCTGTTGTTGTATGACTGTCTCATGAAGGGGATGCTCAGGGTTGTCCATAATTTTTTTGATTTTATGAAGAATCCTTCTTTGCATCATCATCTCCAGATGTTCCACAGTTGTCCCAAGAACAGAACCAGCCTTCTTTATCAGGTTGTTTAGCCTTTTTAAATCCCTGGCTCTGATGCTGCTACCCCAACAGATGATGGCTGAAGAGATAACACTCTCCACAACAGACTTGTGGAAGATCTTCAGCATCTTGCTGCAAACCCTGAAGGACCTAAGCTTTCTCAAGAAGTACAGTCTGCTCTGTCCCTTCTTGCAGACGGTTTCACTCTTGCGCCTCCAGTCCAATCTGTTGTCAAGGTGAACTCCGAGGTATTTATACTCCTCAACCACCTCCACTTCTTCTCCCATGATGGAAACTGTTTTTGACTTATCCCTGTTTCTTCTGAAATCTACAATCATCTCCTTTGTTTTGTTCACATTCAAGGTGAGATGATTGTTTCCACACCATGTCACAAAGTGGTCCACCAACTCTCTGTATTCAGCTTCTTGTCCATCTCTGATACACCCGACAATTGCAGAGTCATCTGAGTATTTCTGCAGATGACAGGTCTCTGATTTGTACTGGAAGTCTGAGGTGTACAGAGTGAAAAGGAATGGTGAGAGTACGGTCCCCTGTGGTGCTCCTGTGCTGCTGACCACCTGGTTTGACACAATTCTTCAGTCTCACAAATTGTGGTCTGTTGGTCAGGTAGTCATTGATCCAGGCAATTGTTGAGGGCTCCACCTGTGTCTTCAGGAGTTTCTGACGAAGCAAATCAGGCTGAATTGTGTTAAATGCACTGGAGAAATCAAAGAACATGATCCTCACAGTGCTGCCTGCTTTGTCCAGATGACAGTGGGTTGGTTGAAGTAGGTGGATGATGGCATCTTCAACTCCAACTCCACAGCGATAGGCAAACTGCAGTGGGTCCTGATATGTTCTTGTTTGCTTATTCAGGGGGGCCAACAGGAGTCTCTCCAGGACCTTCATGATGTGGGATATCAGGGCAATTGGTCTATAGTCATTGATGACTGATGGGTGAGTTCTTTTGGGTACTGGAACAAGGCAGGATGTCTTCCACAACACTGGAACCTTCTCCTGAGTTAGGCTAAGGTTGAATAGGTGCTGCAGAATCCCACAGAGCTGCTCTGCACAGGCCTTCAGGACTCTGGGGCTGACACCATCTGAACCTTCAGCCTTGTTAAGTTTCTCAGTTTCTCCAGCTGCCTCTTCACCTGACTTTTGGAGACAGACAAGTGGGAGGGGGAGGCAAAGGGGGTAGCAGCATTTCCTGACTTGGTTGAAGTCAAACTTGTGGAATTAGAAGAGTCCATGGCTGAGGTGAATGATAAAACATCCGAGGTGTAACAGGAAAGCTGTTGATCAGAGGAGAGTGGGATGTCTGTTTGGCTGGGAACAGGAGAGGGGGATGCAGAGCTAGTTCCTGAACTGAACCTGATGAAGAATGTGTTCAGTTCATTGGCTCTGTCTAGACGTTCATCTATCCAATCCTTCCTGTCCTTAAAGCCTGTGATCTTTCTCATTCCTGACCAGACATCTCTGATATTGTTCCTCTGTAGTTTGTTCTCCAGCTTCTTCCTGTATGCCTCCTTGCTGTCTCTGATCTTGACCTTAAGTTGCTTCTGTATACTCCTCAGTAATTCCCTGTCTCCCTCCCTAAAGGCTCTTTTTTCTTGTTTAGCAGTTCCTTCAAGTCACTGGTGATCCAGGGTTTGTTATTAGCGAAGCATCTCACTGTTCTGGTGGGGATGATGCTGTCCACACAGAAGTTTATATAGTCAGTCACACACTCAGTCATGGCATTGATGTCCTCTCCATGTGCTTGACAAAGAGTCATCCAGTCTGTGGTTGCAAAACAACCCTGCAGGGCTTCTTCAACTTCCTGTGACCATTTTCTCACAGTTCGTTTTGACACAGGTTGCCTCTGAACAAGTGGTTTATATTCTGAACAGAGAAAAACAAGATTGTGATCTGATTTTCCCAGAGGAGGTCTTGGTTTGGAAGTGTATGAATCCTTTACATTTGCATAAAACAAATCCAAGGTCCTGTTTTCTCTTGTAGAGCAGCTGACAAACGTTTGAAATGTTGGAAGTGTAGTAGAGAGGGAGGCATGATTAAAATCACCAGATATTGCCACAAATGCATTGGGGTGCTCTGTCTGGAGCTTAGCAACAACGGAACTGATGACATCACATGCAGTGTTGGCAACGGCTGAAGGTGGAATGTAAACAACTGCCAAAATTACACTGGTTAACTCTCTTGGTAAATAATATGGACGAAAACTCACTGCCAAGAGTTCGACATCTGGGCTGCAGAGACGACACTTCACAGTAACATGTCCTGGATGACACCATCTGTTGTTGACAAGCACTGCTACTCCACCACCTTTTCTTTTTCTGCTCGTCTTCAGATATCTGTCTGCTCGTACAGTCAGGAAGCCTGGCAGACAGACGTTTGAGTCTCAGTAAAACATAATACTGCATTCACGGTACTCTGGCTGAGTCCTTGTAAGGGCTTGGAGTTCATCCATCTTGTTAGCCAGTGATCTTACGTTGCCCATTATGATCGATGGAAGAGATGGCTTGAACTTCCTCTTTCTCTGTCTCCTTTTCGCTCCTGCTCTGCATCCACGTTTCCTCCTTGTCAACTCATCAGGGATTTGTGGCTTCAGTTGAGGTATTATTTCAGCTTTTGCGATGTTAATAAGCTGCTCCCGGCTGTAAACCACATTGTTGCCATGGTTACGCAGGATACATCTTTGCCTTTAAAAATCAGTCATTTAACCCTTGTTTTCTTTCTTGTTTTTCTTTCTTTTTTAAAGATTACAAATGAAACTTATCAGGTGTCTTATCTTGAAATAAAGTTAATTTAGATACTGTAGATCATGTCTGATCAGAGGGGCCATAGATCACTGGCAAGCGCACAACAGTATTTATTGGAAAACAACCAACACATCACAATGCAGGCTTCATTTTACAGACTTTCTTTGAGCTTACACATCAATCAATAGTTTTGGATTAAGTGTTACTGGTGGAGGTATATGAGGTAGTATAGAGGGGAGAAATTTTTCATTATTTGGTCAATAAAGTATTTTTCTTATTATTTCCTCTAATACTCAACTCGCTCAATGTTTGTTTTCCAAAGCTTTATTTTCTCTCCATTTTTAATAAGCTGAACCAACCCATTTTCACTTTTTAAGGGCGGTTTCCCTCTGCCACCTCTGAGTAAATGGCAACTCTATTTCCATGAAATTTTCAAATGACATAGATTTTGCTTTTGCATAAAAGCATGAAGAATGGGCTTAATATTGCCAGCATTCATCTGCTAAGTGGACATTTGCATGGGTGCGATGGGGAAAAGGGGAGTAGGAGAGACCCACTAGCCTCCTGGGGTGACAGCGGCGCAGGGGGATGACATGTGACAGCTGTGACAGTACTGAAGGGGGGCGGGCAGGCGACTTGCTGGGCCCCCTGATCCAATTACGCCACACGGCCCCCTGTCAGACCCAGCAGCTTGACTCCAGCCACTCGGAGGACAGTATTGATCTCTTGTCAGGAGGACCAGTTGCCCTCCCTCACAATCCACCACCGCTGAACTTTCCGACCACCCCACCTTCCCACCTTCCCACCCCCACTTACACCCACCATCTATGATGGCTGCCAGCCACCCTCTTTAAATGACTGGTAAAATCGGGTTATCTCATTCAGGTGAAAGGGGAAAGAGAGGGGAGGTCAGTGAGGCTGTGTGCCAAACATCCACAGCTTGTGAGGGAGAGTGCATGAAATACTGGGAAGAGTGGTGATAGTGGTAATGTGCCTGTTCGACTCTAAGCTTAGAGCTATGCTTGGAGTACTCTACTAAAGGTCTGAAAGGATGCTGCCTCCACTGGCTTGTATAAAAGCGTTTGATTTGAGATGATGAAAAGGCCATTGCAATTAGCTGGCCAGGCTTCATTTTTCCACATCCACAAAGAAGTGCATGAGACAGTGGCAGCTGCCAATAACTTCAACTTAGAAAGAACAGACAATTAGGCTGGAAGCCTGTTACCCCTGCTAGTCCCACATCTCCAGACCTTTGCGTTGGCCCTACCCCTTTAGCATCGTCAGGTCAATAGGCAATGATACTGCGTTGGGCGGCAGTTTGGAGCAGAGGCTAATCAAACCCAACCACATCAGCTGCATTTGGTTTATTATTCTCATTACAAAGACCCAGAGAGAGGGGAGTGCAAAGCTATTGAATGCATACTATTAACCTTACCATTAAGAAAAAATATCTTTATTACATCATTTCAGATTTGCACAATTATTCTCAGATTAGCAGCCTAAATTAGGTAAAATAAATAGATAAATAAAACAAAGAAGAAATGGAGCCGATCTGATCCATTATTGGCATCAACCTTGATATTGACGTAATTCTTGGATTGGATATTGTACTGACATAACCGATCTGTTCTCTGAGTAACTACAGTCCTGTGTTGCAATGTCTTAATTTAGATGCTGTTGCTCTTGATCAGTGGTTTCCAAAGTCAGGCTTCAAGGGCCAGAGTCCTACATGTTTCAGATGCCATCCTATATCAACACAACTGAATCAAATGACTGGTTCGTTACGAGGCCTCTGGAGAACTTCAAGACATGTTGCAGAGATAATTTAGCTAATTAAATCAGCTGTGTTGGAACAAGGCCACATTTAAAACCTGCAGGATACCAGCATTGAGGACTGGAATTGGACACCCCTGCTCTAGATGTTTAAGCAGTTGAAAAACTGTTCCACAATTAGGTAGTAAAATATACATAGTAATATCAGATTTCATATATTAACAGAAATTCCTATTATATCTAAAGAGGCTTTCTTTGATTAGCAGATCACTTCAACTTTAACTGTATGTCTGAAGCTTGTTGCTTAACCCTGCAGACAGCAGACAGTCTGTTGATAACAGGGCAGCGTTGCCAACTTGATAACTTTCTCACTATATTTAGCAAGTATTCAGATCCCTCTAGACACCCTTTTAAGAAAAAAAGCCACTTGCAAGCCCTTCCTCTGTCCCAAAGCACTTACAGACAGTCTAGTCTTCGTGCAGCACCACCACCCAGCTGCAGTCAGAGCAAGAGATGTTCCTCCCTCTACAAGAGGGGAAAGGAACTAAACATGCTCAAAACCCCTAGCTTACAGTCATACCAGCAAGTCAATATAACGTTTTTACTGTCTATAATAAATCACTGCAATGGACAAAATCATTCGAATTAAATCATATTTAGGTGGTTTTTACTCACTTTTTCTGTCTGTCATAACATCATTGCTCTCTTCATCAGCATCTATTACAGATATTGTAAGCAACTAATTATTTAAAATTTAGGACAACCAGTTGAAACTATTCTTAGTATTCTTAGTGGTTGTCAGTGGTTTATGCCGAGGACTATGTGGGATCTGGATAATACATAGAGAAACCTTAGTGGCAGTTAACAATACTAACAGCATTAACATTACTGATTGCGAATAAAAGCTGTCAAATACAGTGTAGGTGTTGGTCACGGTACTCATTTGCCATTTTGAAATCACCAATTCTTTGTACCAGACTTTTTGGGTATAAAATGGTCCCTAATACTTACCATGCGTCCATTTACAGTGATATTCTGTACCTACATTTGAAAATCTTTTAATTGTTCTTTCTTATGCTACTATAGTTTCCTAAAATTTATATTTCTTCAGTCAGAAGCTTCATAAGACATTGACTTAAAAAAAATAAAAAAAAACATTATTTTTAGGAGGAAGGGGGCTTGTTTATGGACATGGAATAGCCACATGTGGGTATGAGTGGGTCATCTTGTATAACCAGCCACAATGAAGCAGCAAAAAAGCTGTCAGAACTTTTTTCAAGAAAGGTTCAGCTACAGACCCCTTGGTCCACATAACCATCCTTCAAAAATGTTTCTGGTTCACAAGCATTGATTAAAAAGTTCAGTTGCACTTCACTACTCTTCTGAGTCACTTTTGGGGGTTCTTGTCACACCACTCTCCTAAAAGTCAGTACCTTTTCTTTTTTAAACTTTTCTGTCCCTCTCAAGAATAGTCAGACACTTCAAAGAATACAGTCAATATCTGTGATCTAAAGGTGAGTCATGGTAAAAAGAAGGTACAGTCCTTAAAGTGTAACTGAACCCCATGAAAAATCATAACCCCGCCCCCAGACAACATTTGAAAAATCCTACAAAGTGGGCGGTGCCAGGAAGCACAGAGGGGTATGGCCAAGTGTGGAGGTAAAGCGGAGTGGGGAACGTGGGGGTGTGTTCCGGATGACAGTGACCGAAGCGACGTTGGCAGTTTTGCGACTGATCGATCTGATCAATGTTCATCTGTTTTGAACGTTAGCCTACGTTAGCATTACCGCTCAGAGACTGGACTCCTCCTGTCTCCCTCTGCCTCGGCTGGTGCTGACTCAGCGCCCTGAGCCAGCGGATCTCCTCCGTCGTCACCGGAGGTAGAGGGAGGCTTTATGGAGCCCAGCGGCCCCGAGCCGTATCAATTCGAGCCGCTGGCTCAGGGCGGTGAGTCATCGCTGCCCGAGGCTGGCGCTGCTGCTGAGGGAGAGAGAGACAGGAGGAGTCCAGTCTCTGAGTGGTAATGCTAACATAGGCTAATGTTCAAAACAGTATGTTAGCTATGCTAACTAAGTGCTAATGTGATAATAATGGTAACCTGAAAAACGCAATCCAACTCCAAACTCGCCACGGGGTGTCAGAGATGGTTTTATACCCAAACCCACGGGGCGTGTCTGTGAGACCATGGCTGCTGTGACACAGTCAATGCC
Organism: Valencia hispanica; assembly: GCA_963556495.2. NCBI lineage: Eukaryota > Metazoa > Chordata > Actinopteri > Cyprinodontiformes > Valenciidae > Valencia > Valencia hispanica. The sequence continues at coordinate 24,297,071 of OY747707.1, forward strand.
TGTGACGTAAAGATGTACCGCTCTCCACCAATCACAAAATTCAAATGCAGTAGCCACCGTTCAACACTAAGGGGGCAGCACTAAGACGTTTTTAGACCAAAAAGTGTAGAATTAAACAAGTTCATACCAAAATGTAAAAAAATCCCCAGAAACTGAAAGATTGCATTGGTAAATACCCATTTATACAGTTTATAGGCAAAAAAAAAGTTGTTTGGGGGTTTAGTTACTCTTTCAAATTCTAGGGTTTTACGTATTTGGGGTTTTTGGTTTTACAAAATTTTCTATTTTGTACATTAAAAAAGGGCACAATAGAACCTATGCTCTATAGTTTCACACAGTTGAGGTTTATTTACAGAATTTTACAAGCTAATAAAAATGTAGTAAGGCAAGGCATGGTAATTTTATTGGTATAGCACACTTTCAACAACAAGCTAATTCAAGGTGATTTACATGATTAAGGGGTAAAATAAAAATAGCAGTAAAACACAGACAAAACATGTAAAGTAAAAACAGCAATAAAGCAAGAAGCATGTACATAAACATCAAGGTGTTACAAAGCATATAAAGTAAAAATAGCAATAAAGCAAGAAGCATACACAAAACATGATACATCAAAATATTACTCAAAGGCAGCTCTAAACAGATACGCTTTTAGTTGTGATTTAAAAGAACTCAGTGTTTCAGCAGCTTTGCAGTTTTTTGGAAGTTTGTTCCAGATTAGAGGAGCATAGAAACTGAAAGCTGCTTCTCCATGTTTGGTTCTAATTCTAGGGATGTTGAGTAGACTGGAATTAGAGGACCTGAGTGTTCTGGTGGCTTGGTATAGGAGCGGTAGATCTTCAATATACTTCAGTGCTAAGCCATTCAATGATTTATAAACTAGTAAAAGTATTTTGAATTCCTTGAGCTACAGGGAGCCAGTGTAAGGACTTAGAACTGGGGTGATATGCTCTACTTTCCTTTAATATACATCAAAACTCAGGGATATGACCGAGGGGGTATTTTTTATCTACTATAACAATAAATTTGACAATATTAGTTCCTTGAATCCTTTATTCTTTTACAAACAACAATTAGTTACCCTCTTCCCAAGGATACATGTAGCAGAGAGGATGTTTCAGAGAAAAACAAAAACAAAAAAAACAGTGGGCAATGGAAAAGTCTTTAGGCATCAACATGCAATTTTTTTCCCAGATTGTTTTTACAAAGTTGGAGGGAGTTAATAGCCATATGTCCTGAGTCTTTTGCCTGCATCTCTATCCTTCCCTTGATAGAAGACGCTGTTAGGTGAGGAAGTCACAAGAGGAAAGTCTAATTAAAGGCAACCAAGTCCCTTCTTGATACAGCTTGTATGTGGTAAGACTTCAACAATTTATATATTTCATTCAACTATGACCTTTTCCTTTGGAATTTTTTTTAAGTTTTGCATAAAGTGCTTTTGGATCTAACCTTCGAGCAGATCTTCCTCTGGAAATTGTGTTTTTGACTTGAGCTGAGGAGCTGAGTGTGATTGATGCTTGGTTCTCTGTCAAAAGGAACTTATAGATGCTCCCTGAATGCCTCACGCTCAGAAGATCCAATGTTTTTATGATCCCTAAATGGCTCACATATTTGTTGGTAATGAGCCTGTTTACAAAAGAGGACAGTCATGAGGATACACTTAAAGACGCATACATGCATTATTACAAAATGCATAAAGAGACCAAGAGAGCAAGAAACATTATAACATGATTTAAATGGACACATGCTTTGGGTTTTAACTGGGAACCAGGTTATAAATACTAAGATTGTAGGATTACCTTTGATAACAGTTTACATTTTATTATGGTGGGCAGTTCCTGTATAAGCAAATGGCAACTTAAAATTAGCAATTAAAAAAAGCAATTAAAAAAAGTCAAATGAAGAATATTCTGATAAATGTTTCTCAAGAAAACTAGAGAACACACATGTACACATATTTTATTTTTGTCAGAATGACAAATACAAATGTGTACAATGATTTTAGTATCTTTGTCCATAAAACACGATATGCTCAGGTTTGCATTAGTTGATGACACAGATACAAAGTCAATTAATGGCCTCCATGACCTACTGTTCCTGTTGGTTATACAGGAAAAAACTGAAAGATGCATATTCTGTAATTACAGAAGTTGCAGTATTGATTGGCACCCCTGGTAATTTAGAAACTTGAAATTGAGCACCATCATCCTCAACAACCCTGCCATACAGTGATTATTCAAAATGAGCAAGAAAAAATAAGTTTAATGTTGATTGATTCACTGAGCCTGGGAGGGAAACTTATCTGTTTCCTATAGCTGGTATTTGAGGGAGGTGGTACTTGGTTTAGGATTGTCTATGTGGATTTAAAACCTCCTGTGGAGTGGATTATGAAGCAGGAGAGCAGTGTGACTCATCCTGACACTTGTGTGAAGTTGGGTGAATTTCTGAGCCCAAATGAATGGGGAATGCAGGTGCGCCTTTTATTATTATAACAGGCAGGTGGAGGATAACAGGACAATCATGACTCGACCATGTTAAAGCCAGCTCATTCAGCATCTGCAGGATATGAATGACAAAGTAATTGAAAAATGTTCCCAGAGGAAGAACTGCCTCAAGCCGTTTTGTGTGAAATAACGTTTTTAATCACTTTTTGTAGTTTGGTTAAAACTATTAGTGACTGTCTACTAGTTGTCAAAACAAAGCACAATTGTGAAGACACCAATTTCCTGAATTGTGAGTTATTAAGTTGTTCAGAAGTTATCATTACTGTAGCAAGGATCTGTTAAAGTTTAGCAAAAGTTTCTTAACAAACCAGTTTTTTTTTTTACCAGTTTATGTCAAATGCATTGCTACAAAGAGTGCATTGTTGAGAATGCCACATAAATGAGAACTCTGGTTTGAATGTTCTAGTTCTCTACAATATACACAAAGTGAGATGTGCATCACTGAATATGTTTCTGGGTACTAAGTAATACTGTTGTGTACACAGAGTGAGCAAATTTTTGTCTGGTTTACATAACTATCAATAATTATTATCGATAATTTAATATTAATATAATTATGGATTAAGTCCACGTTTTAATCTATTAGTTAAGGTTCGGGGCACCAGCTCCTTTTCTTTAGGAGAAAATTATTCTACCAGACACCCAGTCTTTTCTGAAAGTATAAGTTTAAAATGCAGTGGTCAATAATTTTACGCATACACCAAGTAATCACATAATACTTTTCTTTAAGCTAATGGCAATTTATTAAGAAAATAGATCCATCTAAAGCATTTCGTCAATAATTCCCATCTACTTTAAAGCATGCAACCAACTACTACTGATCTTAGAAAATTTATAATATGTGGACGGAACAAACAATAAGCATCACTTCAAAACATAGTTTATCATAACAAGGGACGGTGAAGTCATGTGTTGGTTTCTTCCCGTGGGTAGAAGCCAAGGCATGTGCAGACATGGATGCTAAAGGGGTTTAGCCACCAGGAGGTGGGTTAATCCCTCGCTCCAGGGGGCTCAAAAAAAGACCAGACCTGTGGGGAACAAAGAACAATGAAATTAGCTTTGGTTGAAAATGGAGCTGAGCAACAGGGCTTGTGCTCGCTCCTCCACATAGGCAGGGCACAGGTTAACACAGAACAAGGGACAATTGAGTTATCTTTTGGCTAACAGGCCCAGCCAGAGCGGGCCGGACAGAACACGAGATGCTGTGTGAAGTATAACCAGCATTTGTGAGTGTGAGTGTGAGTGTGAGTGTGAGTGTGAGAGTGAGAGTGAGAGTGAGAGTGAGAGTGAGTGTGAGTGTGAGTGTGTGAGAGTGAGAGTGAGAGTGAGAGTGAGAGTGAGAGAGAGAGAGAGAGAGAGAGAGTGAGAGAGAGAGAGAGAGAGAGAGAGAGAGAGAGAGAGAGAGAGAGAGAGAGAGAGAGAGATCCGCTCAGGATAGAAGCCAGTTTAAAACAGCTCAAAAACGTATGAGTGCCCCAACGCTAATAAGCCAACAGTTTCAGCAATTAAAAAACACTTCAACTAACAGTGAATGAGGTCTAACTCGTTCTGACCTATATTTTCCATAGTTATCTGACCAGACACAAGATTTGAATAAATGAACCGGTTCAGTCCTACTTTGCGTTGAGGGAGGTGCAGTCCACAAAGAGGGGAGAAAAATGTGTTAAAGTTGATCAAACGAGAGAAAAAGAACATGTGCAATGGTTCTTCGGAACCACAGTTCCAGTTGCAGGCCAGAAGGCTGTGGATCAACGTCGTAGATGGCCAGGGCCGTCTTGAAGAACTGTCTTGCTAACAATTCGGCGGCCAGCCGGGTGCTGGATGCACGTACAGCCACTGGGTAGACAGTGGCACTTCAAAGATTTTAAAGGAGATTTCTTTCCCACCCAGCAGGTTAGAAATAAAGGGATTCACGAGTGGAGAGTGTCCTCTTCCCGCCGGCAGAACAGCACGTAAAGACAAGATGGCACTCATTGCTGCCCCCTTTTATAAACTTCATGATGTCATCATTAGCCATGGACCAGTGGAAATGTGTTGGGGTCACAGATAGGAATGCTGGGAAATGCATTCTGTTCAGCTCACTTGTGGAGAATGGATCCTAACAATAATATTCCTTTAATCAGTCCTTCCAGGATTTCGGGGCACTTTTTGATTGACCGTGATTGTTGCGGCCTAAAATGCTTGATGTTGCGGCAACTTTTGTGAAAAGTTGCAACAAAAGTTGGAATGTTTTTATTTGTGATTTTTTTTTTTTTTTTTGCCAAATCACTTGAAAATTGTTTCAAAGAAATCCATTAAAATGTTATATTCTTAAATTACAACATTTTTATAGTAATAATTGCACTGGAAGAACACTTGACCATCCAACAGAGCACTCTTCAAATTGTAGCTTATTATTGAACACAAAAAGAACAGAGCAACAATTCCATATTCATAAAACTTTGGAATACAAAAACAATAAAAGTGATTATTTTCTGATTCTTTGACAAATAACTCAGAAAATCCAGAGTAAAATTGTGTCATTAAACTTGAGCTGATGCAACAATTAATGCAATCCTGTTCACAAAATACAAAACTGAATACCAAAAAATATCATTTTGACCGACGAGGTAAATAAGAATCATAATCTATTTTTACCCATCAATTTTTAAGATCATAATGGCATATTCAATAGTATTTATTTTTATTCATTTGAATTCATATTTAAATTGAATAAGCTGAATAGAGAATCCTCATTGTGCCATCACATTAACCAAATTAATACATGCAACTTTCACCCCACAGTGACAAAAATCACTGACCGTTGCCCCAGTAACGACATTTAAAAAACAAAATTAAATGATCACACTTAAAATACGAACCGTTCACCTGCTGTGGCCTAAATGGAAAGTTCTGGAGGTCGAATCCGCACTCTGTTGCCGAACTGGAGAAGCGCCACTTCAGCCAAAGTTTTGAAATGAAGGAACACTTCTCCAATTTGAGATCAGAAGTTGGAAAGACTCGTTGATGAGTTGTTTTCTGACCTGCAAGCTATTGCTTCAGCTGGAGGTAGCCTACATTCTGCGGCATCCTGCTCTTGCACTATAGTTGGCACATAGGGTGACCAGATAACCCCCATGTGAATGTGGGACAAAGTGAGATTTCTATGCATCAAGAGCGTAAAATAGGCTTTAAAATTTGAAACTTTCATTTTGCCCATTAACTCTAAATTTATGTTTATGTTAAAAATATACAGAAACTACAAATACAACCCACAAATATTATTACACACATCTCTGTACACATATCTACACAAATATCCACACATAAATTCACAAATCTCTTTCTCTCTCTCATATATATATATATATATATATATATATATAAAAAATATATATATATATATATATATATATATATATATATATATATATATATATATATATATATATATATATAAAAAATCATTATTATTATTATTGTTTTGAATTAACTGTGTGTAAAGTTGTAAATGTCTGCAGCAAGTGATCAGGGAATGATGTGAATTGTAATCTGTCAAAAAGGATGTTTTGTGGTTGAAAAATGTTTGACAATTGATAACTAACTGTCTTGGACTACAATAATGCATCAGCTAGAAAACTATTTACCTCCACTTTCATGTAGAGAATGAGAAAACTGTAGCCTATAGCATAGTCCTTGGCAGGGATTTTTGTTGGCAAATGCTAAATATTTAAATCTGGCTCCCTCTCACTTTGGATACAGGGAGGGTAGATGATATATGTGATGGTGTCAGATATAAGATAATGAGAAGGAAAATCGCATTTCGCCAAAAATGCGTTAAGGTGCGATAATTGGATAAAATTGCAAGACGTACAGAATTTGCAGGCATGGCTGAATTTGCATTGATAGTTGCGATCGCAAGATCAAGGACTCCTGGTGGGACTGTTTAATGCTGTCATGGTCTCTATTTAAATCGTCTGAGGTGGTTGCCTGTGTTCTGACCTGAGATGGCCTGGCGACCTGTCCAAGGTGTACCACAATAATCAGCAGAGATATGAATCCCAGACCCTGAATAAGCGGGTAAGGACAATGGATCATAGATGGAAAGTAACGATTCGATTTTTTAAAATATTATTATTAACGGTTAATTTATCTATTTTAAAGACTTTTCACACAATTGTACGGAGACCGGTCAATATATTTGGACAGCAGATGGCATTAACTGCTAAACATTTCAATAAGGTTGTAAATCAGACTTGCTTAAATAACATCCTGAATACAGTTTTGTACTGTATTGTTTGCATTAGAATACATTGTAAAGCATTCTACTGATACACAGAAAAAAACATAAATATATAACAAATCAGTGTGATGAACTGTTGGCAGTGTGTGCATAGCACCATGAAATTGGGCACGATCTAGAAAGAAGCTCATAGTCACTTTTATTGTCATGCAGTGTGTGTCCAATGCAGAGTGTGAAGATTAACCTCGTCACTCATCCATTCAGTTGTGACACCAAGGAGGATTGGTCAGAGGTTATGTAGGGGTAGTCTAATACTGTTTATAATGGGGGTAAATGAGACAACAACATGTGAATTTTTCATCTTGTCCTTCTTTGAATATAATCCTAAAGTAAAAAGAAACTCACTAATTTGTTGGTTGTGTAATAATTAAATTAATGTTAGTGTTGTTGACTTAAACCGAAAACATTAACTTGTCTTAGAAACTAGTTTAAGATCACTAATCAGTGTTGTTGTTGTTATTTTAGGGCTTTCAAAAGGGAACAATAGAGAAAAATTGTTTATCTGCAGAAGTAGCTCCTTAGACGGTTTTTCAATTTTAACATCCAATTTCCATGATTCCCTTATATGATGTACTTATGGAGTGAGTAAAAATAATCTGTGCATGCACCAGTGAGCTGAGATATGCTGTTTTGTCGCTGCTGCACTGATGCTCAATAAGATTGTTGCTTTTTTTTTAAACAAAGTATTCATTCATGTAATTAAGCTGGAGGACACGCAAAAGGAAAACAACCTCGATCTTTATGTAGAAACACAAAATCATGCTTCAGTGTTCTATTTAATACTTTTGATGGGAAAGAGAAAATCTAAATAACTTCTGTGTACTGTAAGAAAAATTGAGCATGTGTGGTTTAAAGAACAAGTTGAAATAATTACGGCTGAATTAACCATGTGATTTATATTTCCACGTTGAATGCAGTAGTCTCTAAATTCAGTGATTCACTTATTAATTCATTCAGTAATTCATTTTTTATCTGAAGAAAAATAACTTGATCTATATTCTTTCAACATGAGAAAAGCAGTTCAGTTTCATAGCACATGTTAGATATTTTTGGTTCCTACAGTAGCACAGTCCAAAATTATGCATTTTAAATTATTTAGTTTTTCTAAAATGATAGTGGCTCAGCATTGGCCCTAAATTGAGATTTCACCTGTAAAGGACATACTGTACAATGCAAACAGAAGGTTGACAGCTCGCATTTACAACCTTAACATACCTCACCACATCTGTTGAACTCGCCAACTGTCACAGGGCCATATGCACACTATTTGTGGGTCCATTGAATCACAGATTTTCACTCAGAGATTTCACACAGAGAGTTTTCACAACAGCCTCATATAGGGGTTGGTGATGCAAAGGAGAAATCATTATTGTTTGGCTCAAAGGATTTCATTCATTAAGATAACTCAGGAATTATGAACCACAGTTTTGAGCCACCCAGTCCTGATTACTGTCTGACCTGTAGAATAGGAAAAACACGTGAAAATGTTAAATAGAACCTCTTTAACAACATGGAGTTATCCAAAAGCTCTCAAATATCCAAACATTATGCCTGGATCTAAAGAATTCCAAGGACATATGAGGAAACAAAGCCATTGTCATCTATCAATCTGAAAAGGTTTGGGACTCCAGAGAACCATAATGAGACCAATTATCCACACATTGGGACAACATAAAGCAGTGGTGAACCTACCCAATAGTGGCCAGCCCACCAAAATTACCCTGTGCAGATTGATGACTCATTCAAGATTTCACAAGAGTGGTGATGTTAAAGACTCATTGCTAGTTATTGCAAACTCATTACATCAGTTGTTACTGCTAAGGGTTGCATAACTAACTATTTAGGTAGGAAAATATTTTTTTCACATGAGGCCATGTGGGTTTGGATAGTTTTTCCCCTTAATACAGAAAATCATGATGCTTTTGTAATTTTTTTCAGGTCATCTTTGTTTAATGTTAACATTTATTTGAGGCTGTGAATCACTTAAGTCTGCCATAAAAAAACAAAAAAACAAAAAAAAACAGAAGTCTATATTGCTCTTTTACTACTATTATTACTACTTTAAAGTTCATATGTAATTCTCTATGTAATTACATTTCAAATAAAGATTTTGCTTTATTACACATAGCCACACAATAACCAAATTCAACAATATTAGACAGAGAATAGTTCCTGTCAGCGCAAAGAAGGAAGACATTTCACTTTAGAGCAAACTGGGACACTGTTTCTGTTTTGGAAAGTGCAATTATGAGTGTTTTCAGACATCCAGTGACATGTCATTTGTAAACCAACTAGCACTTCCAAGAGCAACGATATTTGTCACACCTACTGTAATGCACCATCGGGTTGCTGAAACACTGGCTCTTCCCGAAGGGGCCCAGGAGGGAAATCAAGGAATCTGTCGAATTAATACATGCAGCGGAGATTCCTCCTGTCATCTCCGCTCTCTTTTACAGCTGCCTTTTAAAAGCCATTTAAAGGCACCAAACTGAACAGTACAGACAAGCTTGACAGCGACTCTTAAAATACCATCTGTCTCCTTTAACACTTAAATAAACTATGATACTGCCTTTTACACATGAGCTTAATTTTAATTAATGAATTGATTTATCTTGTCAGTGACAAAGCTACATAGTTTAAAATATGCCAGAAGCAGTCTATATATTTATTTCTAAAAGGAAAATCCCTTTAAAGAATCCTCTTTCTAATTGGACAAGTGCTCCAAATTACAAAGCATTGTTAGAGCTTTTGATGTATATTGGAATGAAAATGATTTTTCAAGCTGTTAGGATCAATTTGACAACGGGACATCTTGAACAACTATGTTCACTCCAGGGTGGCTTCATGGTTACATTCCTTGGAAGTAGTGACAGAGATTTCAAAGAAGTTAGACTCATCTTACTTTGGGTGTAGAAGAAGGACAAAAGTTTCACGTTGATAAGCTCGTGTTTCTGAGTGTCATTGCAGATAAGGAACTGTAATGTTCCACCACAGCGGGGGTGATCCAGATTAACAAGCTTAAAGCTGCTTCTCGTTATCTACCTCAAATTTATATTTTTACCTCCCACCAAACAGGGACATAATTGAGCCATTTCCTGTGTTTAATATATTTGCCATTAAATTAGAGCTCACTGCATTTCCTAAGATAATACAACTTTGGAAAGTGAACTAAAAACATAGTTTTTACTTATTTTATCCTAGATAAAGACAGAGATGTACATTTATTCTGTCTCCTCTGCCTGCTGTAAACTACCTGAAAATTTTTCATTAATGATTCCCAGTAAATTCCTTAAAATGGTAATTTGTCATCCTGTCACTTCATTTGTGACCTAAAATTCCTCACTAGGGGCATCATCAAAAAAATTAATCACAACCCAGGATCCATTTCTCCCTTGTGCGTGCTATTATACCAGACTCTCTTGTGTTTCTCTTCATTTACATATATTTAATGGCCCAGTTGTGGTTGGTTGTGCCATGCGACTTGCACGGCGCGTGTCAGGTGAAATATTCCAACTGCCACAGTTTTAACAGTGCAAGCCATGTCTTGTTCATTTTCTCAGTCAATTCCCTGAAACACAGGAGAATAAAGGAAATTAAAGTCATTTTGTGGAACTGTAAAACCAGAAGTGCACAATTTGCAGGTTTCTGGATGGGGGATTACGCTAAAAGGATAGCACACTTGTGTGAAATACATAAAAATATGTTTTCCATCTATATTTTTCCTATCTTCCGGATATCGCATTTTATTTTGTTTGCAAAAGAATGCATTAAAGCTGTTAAAATCTTAAGAAAGATGTTAAAATTAAATACAGGAGTTGTCAACACAATTTGGCTTTATTTAATTGTATCTCATTACAGCACATGTGTACAGTACATTACCCACCAGATAGATTGGTTGTTGTGTTACTCAAGGGAATTGTGCTTGTAAGTATGAAGCTCAAAGCTTGCACAGGCCTGAACTCCAAGCACTGAGATTTTACAGCTACAGTAGTTAGACACATTTTTTTCTTTGTTGATATTACTTACAATAAACTCAAATTTCAAAATAAATCAACCACAACCTGAATTTTAGTTCGATTTTTTAAGGGGATAAGTGATTTTAAATGGCAATTTCTAAAGCTAAAAGAGCCCTTTGAGTCGCGTGTAGTAAGACAGGATGATACTGATGTAGCATCTATAACATTTAACCCTAACAGCACTGTCTTGCCTCAATAATTTTTACTGGAATATGCATAATAGATTTATGACTGCTTATAAGTGACAGGATAAGGATACTGGGAGCACTTTTCCTGCTAGGATCATCCAAACAGGAAATATGGCTGTGCTCCATGGAAGTAAACACAAATAGGGAGGAAAGATTTCACTGCACATTTTATGCCATGGCTACAAGCAATAGCTTAAACAGCATCAACAGCTAAACCTAGAAGCATCTGCATCAATCCTGAGCACAATGTTTATTGGGTAAGAAAATCCTTGGTTTTACTATCAATTAGCTATAGAAACATATTTTTTCTTTGTGTCTAAGCCAAAGGAAGAAGCAGAGCATTTTTGACTGCAGATGATGTGAATATTTTAATTTATCTTCCATCCACTACATGTGTAGCATTATCTTGAAGTAGATATTGGCACGAACTTTAAATTTAAATCAAAATATTAAGTGGTATTTATTGCAATAACAATAAAACCGATAAAAAATTAGTTATTATGGTCTTTCTAGTAATACAGTTCACCAGTTACTACATATATTGTAATTGTACTGATAAACAGCACTCATTAAAGCTATTCAGTCATATGTTATGAAATATATTGAAATTTCTTTATGTTTTCATGGAACCAGCGAGGGGCAAAATCAGTATAAGTAAATTTTCCAACCATACTTAGTTTGATAGCATCTTAAATTAGAGTTGATCATTAGCATGCTAAATCAAAACGCTTTTGAAATTAATATTGTTCCCTCCGATAAAGGTAAGTAATTTAATTGCTCTTCTCTACCTTGAAATTATTGTTAGAGATGAACGACATGTGAGAAAATACCTGCAGTTGGTGTAGTAGAGTTTATGAGGTGTGATGGACAGCATCGGTGAATAGTTTTGACATCTAAATTAGTTTTGAGGAGTTAATGTTGTATTGTTATTTTGACTGTATTTAGCGACTGCTTTCTTTGGATGACTCTGTGGACCCCCATGAAAACGAGATGTAGCATCTCATGGGGCTGATCCTCCATTAAATGTTTAAATAAAATAAAATAAAATAAAACCCTCATGAATTAAATATAGATTGAAAATGTGAGAATAGTGAGACTTGCATTATTTCTCCATGGTTCCCTAGCATAAACTATTCTGGTTACACAGCTGTTTGGCAAAATGGCATGGGTGACACTAGTTGGGATCAGATCAATAATGCTGGTCAGAAGCAGAGCAGAAATGACCTTTGATTGGACTGCTGCCAGAATTTTTGTGCTTAGAGTTACAGTTCTCATCACAAGTCTTCCTGACTTCCTCCTCACAGGATAAATATCCATACTGGATTCACTTTCCAGTTAGAAACTTTGCTTTGCTACTTATGTTTTGAATAGCCATTGTGCTATGTGCTGATGGCTGAAATCGTCATTCCAAATGCAATCATCACTCTTTGGCAACCCTGGTTGCATTCTTGGCTGATCACTTGTCTTTTTCACTGTTTTCTACACATCTTGTGAGTTTGGACATGGAGACCTGGTCATAGCTTGAGTACAGCTGAGAAGGAACAGTTGTAAAAATGATGATGGTATGCCCTTTAAAGTTCACTTGAAGCCTCTCTTTTTAAATTGTTCTTTAAACTACCGCACATCAAAGCACAAAATTGGCAGTTAGATCAGATATCATTATAGAACATTATGTTTCTCTTTTACTGTTCATATTTAAAATACCAACATTTGACTCTTAGATGGTTTTTGTTTATGTTTATTTTAACTGGAAAAAGTGTTAAAAGATTATCTAAGCATCCGGGTTACACAACTTTTAGTGTGAAAACTGTTCTTTTGTGGGGTTTTTTATCCTTTTCACATTTTGGTTCAAATGCATGCAGTTAAATATTTTTTTTTCTTGTATTTATTATTTTAATTATTTTATTTTTTTGACAGTTAAAGAAAACAGCCCAATTATTTTTATGAGCTGAGAGCATGTCATGTTTTGATCTTGCATCCTCATTAGGGCTCCCTAACACCAGAGGACATGTGAATGTGTGAAGAGGAGTACCAGAGACAACAACAGCAGCATGCATGTCGCCAAAGGATCCCCTCTCTCACCGAGCCACCCTGTTAAAACCTCACAACCTGTTTCAAATGAAATTAACATAATTAAGAATTAACATGCATTAATTGTTGTGCTTAATGCAAACTGAGGACAAATGTGTCACTTCCTGCAGAAGAACTGCTAAATGCCTTGTCACCTCCCCAGTGGTGTTTTGGGTGAAATGTAAATAAATATATAAATAAAATAGAGGGCAAGGAACTGTTTTGGATAGATGCAATGAAGATCTGAGTTATTTACAGTTCTAGTTAGTTCAGTGCAGGTAATTAATGGGCTGGGCACTCATTTGTTTGCAGTGTCAATTAGAGCTGTGAGAAAGCTGATGCTTACATGCATGTTATTCCAAGAAATTGTATTAGCTAAACACTGTTACTTTCGCATGAAGCATACTGATGAAATAAAAACCTAGGTTAAGCCCAATGAATACAGTACTACTAACAATTTTTCAAAAATAAAATTCCTGTGGGAAACAAGGGAAGGTAAAGTTTTCAAAAACTGTCATAGTACCCATGCCAAGCCACTACGTGGTGATATCATTAACATGAACGACACTGAAAGATGAGTTAAAAGAACATCTAATAATATACCCAAAGCTATTGTCTGTTTTTTTGTTCTTGGATGTCTTTTATTGTTTCCACTTAGTAATTAAACCTCCCAAAACCAAACATGTTGATAGGTAGATAAATTAATTAAAATTGCTTTAATGTTTATGCAAGCATTTTTCTAGCCTTCACCAATTTGCTACCTATTAAGCACTCACTCATTTTCTCCAAATATGCATCCATCACGTCCTCATAAAAAAACAACATTTAACACCCGTGTCCTTAACCATTGGGTTCGTATCAGCTTAATTGTGTTAAAGTATTCTAATGATTTATAAAAATAAGAATCATAAAAATGCTTGACCTCGCACTTAACTATATACCTATACATTATTTTTTAATTGTGGGGGATTTTAATATGCACATTTGTTGTGATGACAAGACCTTTATAAAGGATTTTGTTAATGTTATTGAATCTTTTCATCTTCAGCAATTTGTGCACAGACTAACCCATAATAGGGGACAGATTCTGGATCTTGTTTTGGTCTATAGAGGTTGTCTGTTTCAATGGGTGGTACTTGTGTGCTACCCAGTCTAGATCACTCATCGATATTATTTGCGGTCTTTATTCCAAATGTGTTGTCATCAACAAACGACATATGCAACGTGAGACTATCTAGACACGTCAGTCCCGCTGCATTAGAAATGTTGATAGTTAGTCTGCCAGAAAAAAATGTTTTTTCTGTCTTTACTCAGGCACTTGATGTGAGTGGGTTAACAGAGAATTTTAATTATGAGCTTAGGGACTTAGTTGATTCAGTAGCCCTGGTTAAGGTGCGTAGAGCATATAAGAAATGTAATGGTCCCTGGATAAATGAGTATTTTTTAACCCAAAGAAAAAAACTGGGAACGTTGGAGCATCAATGGCATCATTCTAGGCTTGAGGTTTTCTACCAAGCATGGAAGGATAGCTTGGTGGAATTTCAGAATATGATGTTAACAGCAAAATTATCCTACTATTCTGCAACGATTACTGCAAATAGGCATAATACCAGAATGCTTTTTGACAACATTTCCAGGTTAACACGGCAGAGAAATGAGGTGTCTAGCAACACAGCACAGGACTTTCTGAAGTTTTTTAATAAAAAGTTTGATGCTATTAGAGCAGAAAATAATGAAATTCTTGCTACTTAATAGATTGTCCTGCTGTTGTACCCATATCTGTGGAACAAGGTTTAAAACACAAATTTCTCTCACAGTTCTCACCAGGGTTGTTATGGCAGCTTGTGGGACAACTTGTAGTTTGGATCCTCTACTATCCAGGATTGTGAAAGAGCTGTGGTCAATCTTGGGGCCATCTATACTAAGTTAGCTAAATGTGTCGTTATTGTAGGGAGTTTTTCCAAATAAAGAAGCCTGACCTTGAGCAGATATGCAGTCGAGTTATAGGCCAGTCTCAAATCTTGCTTTTTTTGTCCAAGGTTTTGGAGAAAATGGTCTCTGAACAGCTTCTACAGTATTACTCAGCTAATAGACTTTTTGAGCCATTTAAATCTGCTTTTAGAAAAAATAATTCAATTGAAACAGCTTTGATTAAAGTGCTACATGACCTGTTGCTGGCTGCAGATGCTGACACATCTTCTGCACATGTATTGTTAGATTTGAGTGCATCGTTTGATACAGTGGACCATAAGATTTTGCTTGACAGGTTAGATAACTTTTTTGGCATATCAAGAAAGGCTCTTCATTGGATACAATCCTATTTGTAGGAGAGAGCGGTTCGTGCCTGTTTAATAATACATTTTCTGAGTCTTTTAGGGTAAAACAGGGGGTGCCCCAAGGTTCAGTTGTGGGGCCATTGTTGTTCTCCATGTCAAGTATATGACTCATTTGGATCAGATTTTATGTTCACTGAATATAAATGATCATTTCTATACTGATGATTTCCAACTGTATCTACTGCTGGACAGATTGGTGATGCTTTTGGGGCCTGCTTGACTGTTGTCAAAAATTGTCTTTCAGCAAGTTTTGGGTCTCAACCCAGTCAAAACAGAATTTATAATTTTTGGGCCGGCAAAGCATAGTCATCTTTATAACCAGATGACTCTGCCGCTGGATAATGTGGTCATTCCTTGCATAGACAGAGTTAAGAGTCTTGGTGTTATCTGTGATAGGGTACTCTGTTTTAAGCTTCATATTAAGGACATTCTTCATGTGAGAAATATTTCTAGAATAAGGCCTGCCTTATCAAGTTACCATGCTGAGATTTTGATTCATGTGTTTCTTCTAGGTTAGATTACTGTAACACTTTCTTAATCAATGATGTTATCACTGAGCATAGCCTTGATTTTATGTTTTTAACTGAGACTTGGTTAGATAAGATTAGCAGTGTTTCTCTTATCGAATCAACCCCTCCCAATTTTAGTTTCGTCAACCAGGCCAGACAGAACAGGAGAGGTGGAGGAGTTGCTGTTTTATTTAATGAATCATTCCAGTGTAAGCAGTTATCTCTTGGAAGTTTTTCTTCTTTTGAATATGTTGCTGTACAGCTGAAGGCCTCATCTAGAGCCATGTTTGTTAACATTTATCGGCCTCCAAATTACTGTGCTGACTTTAGTGATGATTTTAGTGAACTGCTGTCTATAATCTGTGCTGATTTTGACTGTATAATTATTGTTGGTGATTTTAACATCCATGTTGACAATCCCCAGAACAAAGGGTCTAAAGACCTGAGTAACACTCTGGACAACTTTGGGCTGACTCAGCATATAACAGAGCCCACACATAATAAGGGTCATGTTTTGGACTTACTGATCTCGAAGGGTCTGGGCATTTCCAAGATTAATGTGCGCAATGTGGGCTTGTCTGACCATTGTTGTGTTTTCTTTGAGAGTATAATTTTGGTTCACATAAATGTTTTAACAGAGGTTAACACAAAACGATGTATAACTGAAAACACTAGTGACATCTTTAACCAGGTTGTCTCTCTAACACCTGCCCTGTCAGGGGGTTCAGTGAATGAACGGTTCAACAGCTTTAATGCTAAAATATAAAATGCTATGGATACTATTGTTCCCACAAAGGTGAAGGTTATCTCTGTAAGGAAAAAGTCTTCATGGAGAAATTCCACACTGGTGAAAAATGAAAAAAGGGAGTGTCGGAAAGCCGAGCGCAGATGGAGAAAAACAAAACTTCAGGTTCATTATGACATCTATAAAGAGAAACTTCACTCATATAACTTACAACTGAGGAATGCAAGGAAGTTATATTTTTCTGACATCATCACCAGAAATAGTCATAGTGCTCGCACATTATTTGCTGTTGTCGACAGGCTAACAAACTCTCCTGTGTCAGTAGCACCTGAACTCTATTCCACCAAGGCCTGCAATGACTTTGCCAAATTCTTCACAGACAAAATCCAAAATATTAGACAAGCGGTTGGTTTATCAACAGCAGGTTCAGGTTATGTACAGTGTCCACGGAAAATCCGTTTTAACACCATGAAACAGTTTTATCTCATAAACAGCAAAGATCTGGAGGACATCTTACGTCAACTGAACTTCTCCTCTTGCTGCTTAGACATCCTGCCCACAGGCTTTTTCAAAAAGGTCTCAAAGATCTTGGAGTCAGATCTGTTACCGATTGTGAACTCATCTTTAATGTCGGGTGTTTTCCCAGAGCCCCTGAAAACAGCTGTAATTAAACCCCTGCTGAAAAGAGACAATCTGGACAAGACACAAATGAACAACTTCAGGCCCATTTCCAATCTTCCATTTTTAAGTAAGATCATAGAAAAGTTTAAATTACACTGTAATTTTGTTGATTGTGGTTCCTTTTCTCATTTGAACCAGTAGACTCTTACTAAATTTGGGAGATTGATTGACTGATTGTCAAAGCCAAATATAAAGAAAAACCTATTTCAAAAACCCATTACATTTTAGTGGCAAGTAAGGGAAAACGATAACAGGTTAAAAAACAGACTATAGTCTATGAAGTTCCAGTTGGTGCGGCAGCTCTAAACAAATAGGTTTTTAGGCTCAATTTAAAGGAACTCAGAGTTTCAACAGTTTTGCTGTTTTCTGGAAGTTTGTTCCAGATTAGAGGAGCATAAAAACTGAATGCTGCTTCTTTATGTTTGGTTCTGACTCTGGGGATGCAGAGTTGACTTGACCCAGAAGACCTGAGAAGGTTGATACAATGACAACAGATCTTAGATGTGTTTTGGTGCTAAGCCATTTAGTGATTTATAAACTCACAAAAGTGTTTTAAAATCTATTATCTGAGCAAGTTAAAGGACTTTAGAACTGGGGTGATGCACCCTATTTTCCTAGTTTTAGTGAGGAGACAGCTGCAGCTGTCTGGTTGACTTTTTAGGCAGATTTCTAAGGACACTCTTAAATTGTAAATGGGCTGCATTTGTATAGCGCTTTTTCAGTCAGCGGACCACAAAGCACTTTACACTACATTCAGTCATTCACCCATTAACACGCTGGTGGGGGTTTGTTACATTGTAGCCACAGCTACCCTGGGGCATGCTGACAGAGCGAGGCTGCCGTACACACAGGCGCCACCGGGCCCTCTGACCACCACCAGCAGGCAAGGCGGGTGAAGTGTCTTGCCCAATGACACAACGGCCGAGACGGACGGAGCAGGGGTTCGAACCGGCAACCCGGTTATGGGACGAACTCCTACCACCTGATGGATGAGTTTCTCAAGATCTTGTTGGGACATTAGTCCTTTAATCCTGGAAATGTTATCCAAGTGATAGAAGGCAGACTTTGTTGTTGTCTTTATGGGCCCCTGAAGGTTCACGTCTGAGTCCATCTCTACACCGCTACACCCAGATTACGTGCCTGATCAGTATGTTCTAGCTGTTAATAGCTAAAGCTGCATGCTGAGTCTTGATTGTTCCTCTTTAAGTCTAACAAATATTGAGACGCGTCCGGTTCGTGCTGATTCGAGCCTGGTGGAAACGGTCCCATTGACTATAACGGAAGCTACCAGCTGCATATTACTCGTCCGGTGGGAAGCAGGGGTTACTATCTCTGTTTTTTGAAGTCTATTGCAGCATGGTTTGGCCTCACGTTAAATGCTGAACTTTGATTAATAGTAATGATTAAATCTAAAGAATAATAAGAAAAGAATTAAACAGGTCTCAGAAGTAAAATATCTTGGCATCATCCTTGATTCTCAGATATATTGTAACAAGTGTGTCAAGATGGTGGGTAGAGTTGCAAAAGCAAACTTCAACACCTTTAAACAATTAGAGACTACCATTTCATGCTGCAAATGTTTTTATGCACTCAATTATTATTTTTCATTTGAATTACTTTTTACTAGTCACAAGCAGTACCAACAACTATCAAGCTGCTTAGGACAAATTATAACTGAGCAAATAGGACACCTTCTAAGAAGTTGAATATGAGGAATTTTGCATATTTATTAAAGTTTGCAAAAGTAATTTTTTTGTTATGTTTCCTTGTAAGGCTTTTAGGATTCTCTGTAACCTTTTGGTTCCTCTTCAGAATACATGTTCTGTAAGTCACAGAGCATCTAGTGGGACTTTTAAGGTTCCTTAATGTAACACCTCTCTGGAACAAACAGCATTCTCTGTACATAAAGTTAAAGTGGAACCCTCTGCATGTAGACTTAAAACTGCACTCTGACTGGTATCAATTTGGGTTAAAACTGAAGTTGTTTCTCAAGAAGGAAGATTTCTCTCAGGGTTTTAGTTTGGGTCAGTTTGTCAAGCATCGCTATACCATGGACATTAAAGCAGGTCGTGGTGGTTTAGGCAGTGTAAAAGAGATCTGATAAAACAGAGTGGACCAAAACCAACAGATAACATGGTTTCATCATTAACTGTGGAAAGTTCACACTCGACGACAAGCAGCTTTGATTCTGTGCCTCTGCACTTTTTTTCCATTCTCTGGTACCATTATTACCTCCCCCAAAGAGGTAGTTTTTGCCAGGGTTTGTTTGTTTGTCGGCAATGTAAAATTTACTTTCATCTGAAATAAGGATGTAGTCCTCTTTGCAACAGTCCTGTCTTTTTTGTTCTAAAGCCTGTGTTGTGTAGATTAGGTGGAGATAGGTGAAGGAGCTGCTGATCTCAAGTTTATTTCTACTTTCAACCACGAGTGTCGACCAGAACACTACTTAGGTCTGGATGAGAGATAAACAATGAGAGTCTCTATGAGCAGGTGACAGATGAATAACCAGGCTTGACTTGATTGTTTGAACTCCTTATCTTTATATAGTTTAAGTGAGTACAAGCTCAAACCTGGAGGCAGATTTGCTGAACTGAAGTGGTACAGGGACGAGGTTGTAGGAGTGTACATGGTTTCCTGTAAATGAACATACCAAACTGAATACTCTAATATTCCAAGACATATCTAGTACCTGTACTATATAGAAAAATAATAACCCTTCTTGTAAAACATGCTGAATAAGTCCCTAATTATTCCTGATAGATTTGCTTAAACTAACAACTTAAATATCAGATACACATCTGTAAGAACCAGCAAGAAATAAACTATCATACTTATATGACAGGAACATTCCCCAAATATCAGGTAAGTTAAAGTCTACACATCCATTACCATCTAATAAGCGGTCAGCATTAGCAGCTAACAAGCTAACATCCAACCATACATTATAACTAACACATTCTGCAAGCTTGAGCGGCAGTATAATACTCACTCTTTATAGACGCACGGACACTCCTGTAAATGTCTCTTTAGTCGCTCACTGGCTCATTTACGAACCTAGCCGAACCTCAGTCTATACTGAATGCTAGTGCTGCAGTAAAAACTACGTCCCCGGGGTAAAGCAGCGTGTGACGTCATCGTCTAGCTGCCGCACCTAACTGCGGTGTCCCTCTGAGGCCAAACAGATAGGACTGCAAACATACAAACTTTCCCCAACAGGTAAACTATAGCCTAACAAATCAAACCCTTTTATACAGCCTACAAATCAAACCCTATTATACAGCCACCCCCAAATGTATGTAATACATTTGAACTATTAACATGCAAAGTCTCTAATTCTGCGAACCCCCGTTCTCTTCTGGGAGCTCAGGCAGAAGCACCAGACATGCCACAGGCTAGGTGAACACTTTTCTCTTGATCTTGATCTCTGCAGACCTCACATGTCCATCTGCACTAACGTGCACCTTGATCACATGTCCCACGGGCCAGAGCCAGATGCCAGATGCCTGGCAAATACAGGTGGATGAATCGAGACCAAAAATGGTCTGCAAGGACTTGTGCATGTTTCCAACGACGACGACCCAGCAGTTCATTCTGTGGGTATATCACTTGTGGGAGCGATCCATCCAGCCGCCCCGTCAGCAGAAAGTTAGGAGTCACAGGATCCAGATCCCTAACGTCTGATGGAACGTAGCCTAACGGCTTGGAGTTAGGGATCCCTTCCACCTCCACAAGCACTGTGCGGAGGACTTGTTCTTGCACAGTGGGCACCCACCGTGATGTACAAAGCGGATATTACGGAGCGTATCTCCCGCTCCCAGGTTCCCCCGAAGTAAGAAGATGCTGGAGGGTTGAAGTGAAACAGAATTTTCTGTGGCACTAGAAGCTGCTGAAGCTCCGATGTCATAGCTGAATAGGCTTCCTGGAGTTTGGTTCGTCCTCCTCTAAAATTTGCCCCGTGGTCAGAGTAAAGCTCTGCTGGGGTTCCTCTCTGGGCAATAAAGCGATGTAGGGCCATAAGAAAGGAGTCAGTGTTGGGTGAAGAAAGGACATCCAGGTGCACAGCTCTTACAGTCAGGCACTTATAAATAATGCCCCACCTTTTCTCCAAACGGCGTCCCACGTTCACCTAAAAAAGAAATAAACAGTCTGTTCCTGTAGAGTAGAAAGCCGGTTTGAAAAGGTGAAGTCGGGCTACCTGTAGATCTGACATCTTTGGTAGGCGTGGCTTTGCTTTCCACCTTTGACAGTCGGTACAAGTTCTCTAGTAGCGATGAATGGCCTCTCTACCCCTCAGGATCCAGCACTGTCGTCTCATCTCAGCGAACACCCGCTCGGGTCCTGGGTGTTTTAGGCGGTTGTCGTAATTCTGGATGAGCAACTGAGTGATATGATGGGCTGCATCCTGCACAACTGGATGCTGACAGCAGTAGTCGAGACTTGTAGCTCGTCGTAGTCATCCTCCCGAATCAGTTCCATGTCCTCGTCCAGCTCAGGTGATAAGGCTAGCAGACGGCTGCTACGATGTAGTGGTTTCCCTTTCTTGAGGCGGCTCAGTTCTTCTGAGAAGCAGTCCAACTGCATGGTTTCTAAAAGATCCACTTCAGCTTGACGATAATGTACAGCGGTGAGTGTACCGATTTTGGCTGACCCCATGTAACTCCTCCAAGGTCGCACTTAAAAGGTCCTGCGATTTGCTGTACTGAGCATAAGCTGCCACTTTACTCTGCCACGTGGAGGTTGTCCCACAGAAGGCAGACTTCCGCAGCTCTGCAGTATCCAGAGGAGTTCGGTTCCCATAACAGGGGTCTTGAGGCCAACACTCTAAAGGCTTATGAAGAAAGGGGGGCCCCTGAGACTATCAACTGGACTCAACTAAGTTCTCCAACTTCACCTCTTTTGTGATGTCATCAGCGGGATTCCTTCCAGAGTCCATGTAGCGCCAGGTATAAGGCTGGGTTAACTCCTGGATCTCCGCCACGCGGGTACCCACAAAAAGTTTGGAGCGGCACGATTCTGCCCGCAATCAGGCCAACACCGTGGTAGAATCAGACCACAGCACAGTCTTCGAAACAGGGAGGGATAGCTCACCATCCAAAAGGTGAGCAATCTGAGCCCCGAGGAGAGCTGCACATAACTCTAGTCTTGGTATGGAGTGGAGGCGCTTAGAGGCAACCTTAGATCATGCCATTACAAAAGGCACATGGGTTCCATCATCCCCTTCTGAAGTCCACAGGTAAGCCACTGCTCCGTATGCCTGCTCTGAAGTGTTGCAAAATATGTGCAGTTCTCTGTCCTCTGCCTCACCCATCTTAACAGGTTGGTATGGCCTGGGAAACTGAATCTTTGGGAGAAATTACAGCTCTAGCTCCCAGGAGTCCCAGTGTTGCAAGAGATCAGGAGGGAGTAGATGGTCATCCAAACCTCTGGATTTATCCCATAGATGTCTCGCCAACATCTTGGCTTTGGTGGTATACGGCAGGATGAACCCTAGGGAGTCGTACTGGCTAGCTAGTACTTTGTAAATTCTCCTCATGGTGGGAGCCCCAGGTACGACTGGTCTATGTTTGTAGCCAAGTGTGTCTGTGGAGAAGTGCCAACTCAGACCCAGGGTTGACTCAGGGTTATTAGTTTTGTTTTCTGTTAGCCAGAGTTCACCACTCGTTGAGCTGTCCTCTTCTGGCAAGTGACTGATCACTTCAGGGTAATTACTTGCCCATTGGCGAAGCACAAATCCTCCCGAAGACAGTAGATCTCGCAGCTGGTCAACCAGGTCTTTGGCTTGTTCTTGAGACGGTAGGCTATGCAGGCAGTTGTCTACGTAAAAACACCTCTTGACCGATGTCCTCACCTCCTCTCCTGGTGAGCTGAAGGCCTTCAAATGTTGCTGTAATGCAAATACAGCACAGCAGGGGCTGCATGTGGTACCAAATGGAAGTACCTGCCATTCGTAAACTGCAGGTGTGGCCTCTCTGTTCAGTTGAAGCCACTCAAAACGCAGTAAGGGACCATCTTCAGGGAGTAGACGAAACTGGTGAAACATCGCCTTTATATCCCCGTTCACCGCTACTTTGTGTTCCCGAAATCTGAATAGTACACCCAGCAATGAAGCACCAAGAGTTGGGCCTGGAAGGAGGTGTTCATTCAGGTTCCTTCCCTAGAACTGGTAGGAGCAGTTAGACACCAGTCTGTGTTTGCCATGGTGACTTACTAGGTGGTGGGGGATGTACCAGGCTTCGGTGTCTTTGTCCATCTCCGAAGGGTCCACCTGACGAACATATCCAGTAGGGCTGAATGATTAACCTTTATCACATCGAAATTGAGGTTTTAACTCCTGCAATAACCTAACCTTAGGAGGCTGAGGTTTTTTTCCAGCCCCTGACATTTGAGTGACAAACCTATCCACCAATCAAAATGGTTGAGTCTCGCATTTCTGGGTTGCTGGCCAATCAGAAATGGTGATGGGAAACAAGCTTGTATGCAGAGCAGTGTTGTCAACTTGCCAACTTTGTCACTATATTTAGCAACTTTTCCGACCCCCCTGGTAACGTTTCTTTTTCAAAAAGTGACTAGTGACAAATCTAGCGACTTTTCCATGTGTTGCTAGAGACGTCTGGCGACTTGTTCAATGTGAAAGCAGAATGTATTTCTCACTGTTCTCAGCGGGTAGCGGGAGAGGAACCTGGCTGCAGATCTCTGCTGTCAATCTCTCTCCGCTGCCGCACTCAGGCTAATCTTCACTGTCAAGTTACTATGTCTTATCTTGCAGAAGGCTGGATAAGGTCTTGTTTTTAATTGTTATTGTCATTTATTTTAAAATGTGTGCAGTATAACAGTTCAATCTTTAGTAAATGGCAGTGGACTGCAGAAGATTTTGTTTTCTAATTGTAAATCTAAATCTAATAAGAGTTCATTTTCTATTTTTCAATGGCAAAGATTCGTCCATTAAAATATTAAAATAAATTAGGCTACCTATTTAAGTTAATTTCCATTATGTCTTATTATTCTTTGGTATTTAGGTTCAGGTATTTAATAATCACGAAGCATTGGACAATCTCATTACCTCAATCACTATGTAGTTTATATTAGAGATTTTTCAGGTTCAACAGCAGACTAAAGCCAGAAGAGGGCCCTGGCCACATAAATAATTTTTAGGTTATTGTATATTGTTCACATGTGTGTCAAGTTGTACAAGACTGTGTTGTAAAAGTAACAATATATTTCATTCATAATTTTAGTTTTATGCACTTAAAGTATTGAAAGTAAAAATCAAAAATCGCATCGCAATCGCAATATTTGTCAGAAAAGCCGCAATTAGGTTTTTTGTCAAAATCGTGCACCCCTAGTATCCAGCTTGAATCAACCTTTCCATCTCTGCTTGATAGATCTCTGCTCGATCTGGTTGACTACTGAGTCTCCTCTCCACACCTCTCAAGCTGGCCAAAACAGCATTGGGGGAGGCCTTTAACACTGGCATATCTTTGGCATGAAGCAAGGGGGTGTCTTACCTTAAGATGCCATTGATCTCCACTCGAGTTTTCTTACTCTCCAGCAGAGCGCATGGCTTGATTATCCTGCTTGAATTTAGTCACGACCTTGTCACTCCGGAGAGGGATGACACCTGTTTGCCACACTCTTTCCATGTGTCTCATCAATTCACTCACCTGTGGTGGAACAGAGGTGAGTAGGCACTGCTGCGGGCGGTCGAGCTGACAGATTCCCACTGGAAGGGCCTTGCAGTGTCCATCCCAGCTGGGTATGAATAGCTGCTGGGCCTCCAGGGGGACCTAATCGGACCGGTTCTGTTGGGATGAGGTGTGGATGGTCGCTACCGATTAGTAGCATAGGCTTGCTCCTCTTGAATGCCTGGATAGGGATGTCAGACAGGTGTTTGTACTTCCTCTTGAGGATGTCCATTGGGTAGGTGTGATCAGCCAGATCTATACGTGCAGCAGTGAAGGCATTCTGGATGCGGTACTTTGTTTTCAGCTTAACTTTAGGAGAAACTGAAAAGGATACACAGGTGCCATGTGGGGTCTGCACATCCTGCCTTATGGTACGCAGGAGAAGAGCTTCTGGTGCTCCTTGAATTCCTAAGGCTTGGGCTGCAGCTGGCAGGAACATTGTCCTTTCCGATCCATCATCCAGCACGGCATATGTTTCTAGGGTCCGGCCACCATAATGAAGGTACACAGGAATAACCTTTAACAGGACTCTGTTGTTCTCCACCGGTCTATCGAGGTACAATACCATCTCCCTTCTCTCTTGTTGCTACCGTCGACTGGGACCTCTTCAACACTCAAGTATTCACCTCATGCAGAATCTGTAGATGTCTACCCTGGCAGAGGTTGCATAACTTCTTCAAGTTACACTGGACCGCTTGGTGGGACCGCGCACAACGCCAGCATCTTTTATTCGTCTTTATCCACTGCTCCAGCTGTTCCTTATTCAGTTTGTTAATTTCTGTGCACTGGCTCAGATGGTGCCCTTTGACGTCACAGAATGCACAGTAGGAGGCTAGTCTGCTCAGAGCTGATGATTTGGGGGGTATGGTTGAACTCTGAGCTGTATTCTCAGTCCCATGCAACACTGCAACGGAACATCTCCCGGTTTGCGTTCCAGGCTTGAGGCTCTTCCAATCCTCTCTAACTCCACGATTCTTGTTTCAACCAATCGGCTAGATTTGTGAGGGTGTGGTTGTGGGTTGAATGCCTCAGCAAGCATCGGCAAAATTCTGCTCTTTGTTCAGGAGGTAGCTTACTGAGCAGGCGAGCCACATGGGAGCCACACTGGAGTTCCACCTCTCCTTCTGATCCCAGCATCCTCAGAATGCCGACCAAGGATTGTTTCTGCAGTTAAAATCGCTCAAATGCGATCACATCTCCTCTCCTGATGTCGGGCGCATCCATCACTGCGGCGATCTTCCTCAATGCTAACTGGTGCGGCTGTCCAAATCTCTCAGATAGGGCCTGCATGGTGTTGGAGAGCCCAGATAGGCCTCAGCTATCAGTTTAGCCTCCTCCAATTTTAGATGATCTAATAAGATTTGGTACTTGAATAATTCTGGGCTATCTACTCGTAGCAGGTTCTCTATAGCCATTCGGAGGTGGGCGAACTCCCCGGGATCCTTCCGTGTGAAGTGAGGTATGGTAGGACGGGGTCCATGATACGCAGGGTCTGCACTGAAGCTGTGTACAAGATGGTCGGGAAGGCTGAAGAACCATTCTGGGGTCTTGGGTGAACGACTGGGATGCATGCTGCCCCTTTAACCTTGAAATGTCAAGGCCAGAGTGTATTGGCTCACTGCTGGGTGTCGAGGTGAATATCCTGGTTTCAGGGAGTGAAGTGGAGGATGTCGGTAACTGTATAGGGGGTGGTGCCTGAGGATGGCTAGCTGGTCCAGGAAACTCAGGCTGGATAAAGTCCGCCAAAGGGATCAGGGTTGGCGGCGATGTGCTCTTCTTTGTGAGTAGAACCTCTTCCTTTAATGTCTGCAGCTCCCCCATCATCTTATTTAAAGATCCCAGTACAGGTTCAGTACTGGTAACCTGATCATCACACACTGGTGGGGTTGGCGGAGGCCAATCCTCTTCTTCAACATTCAGGTCGACAGGGAGATTCGTTGATGCTCGTTCCTCCTTATTATGATGGAGATGCACTCATTATACGTAGCATGTCCACTTGCATAGTTCTGAGCTCTACCAGATCTGCTGCCAGGCGTTGTTTTGACTGATGAAGTTGAATCTTCTCCTGTCGCAGCTCGTTACACTCATGTCTCAGCTCTTCTGCATATCCCCACTTGTGGTAGGCTGGTGTTGGGTTAGCATACTCCCATGGGCTCATTATGTTCTCAAATAGGTGTCCCCCGGGTGTCGGGTACTCGGCCTGTGCACTTGGGCCATCCTGCTTTGTGTAGGTGTCATCCTGCATCTGGTAGACCGGGTCTGTAGCAGGTGTAGAGCGATGAAGACTAGTATAACGGGAAGTGAAGGAGCCCATTGCAGCCGCCTTTCTACAGAAAAACAACAACAATGGCGGATCCAGGTATGCGGTTACTGCTGATGCAGCTTCTGAAGTTATTTGGTCGCATACAGTACGTGCGTCAAATAATCAATATGCCTTTATTTGAGCGGAGAACTACAAGAAGACCGCCATTGTTGGGTATCATGAAATGTTTCTTTTCCGGGTTGTGAGGGGGAAACCTTGGAAAACTGCATACACGGGGCACACTGCCATCTCAAGGCCGGGCATATATACTACATCGTTTTCTATCGCGCGCCCTGTCGTGTAAACGCAGTGCGTTTTCACCCGTGTATTCAAACAAAAACGGCAACGTTGTCGTGTAAACAGCCCCTGATAGTCTTTATAGCGCTCTGGGATGCGAACCTGCTGACGGGGCCGGGCGCCTCTGGATGTGTAATCCCTCTCATCCTCCATTTCAGCAGTTGGCAGTAGAGTTTACTCGAAGGACCATCAATGTTGTGTAGATAAGGTGGAGATAGGTCTAGGAGCTGCTGATCTCAAGTTCATATCTACTTTCAACCACGAGTGTCAACCAGAACACTGCTTAGGTCTGGATGAGGGATAAACAATGAAAGTCTCTATGAGCAGGTGACAGATGAATAACCAGGCTTGACTTGATTGTTTGAACTCCTTATCTTTATATAGTTTAAGTGAGTACAAGCTCAAACCTGGAGGCAGATTTGCTGAACTGAAGCGGTACAGGGACGAGGTTGTAGAAGTATATGTGGTTTCCTATAAATGAACATACCAAACTGAATACTCTAATATTCCAAGACATATCTACTAACTGTACGGTATAGAAAAATAATCCTTCTTATAAAACATGCTGAATAAGTCCCTAATTATTCCTGATAGATTTGCTTAAACTAACAACTTAAATATCAGATACACATCTGTAAGAACCAGCAAGAAATAAACTATCATACTAATATGACAGGAACATCCCCCAAATATTAGATAAGTTATAGTCTACACATCCATTACCAGCTAACAAGCGTTCAGCATTAGCGGCTAACAAGCTAACATCCAACCATACATTATAACTAACACATTCTGCAACCTTTAGCGCCAGTATAGTACTCACTCTATATAGACGCACGGACACTCCTGTAAATGTCTCTTTAGCCGCTCACAGACTCATTTATGAACGTAGCCGAACCTCAATCCACAATGAATGCTAGCGCTGCAGTGAAAACTACGTCTGCGGGGTAAAGCAGTGTGTGACGTCATCGTCTAGCTGCCGCACCTAACTGCGGTGTCCCTCTGAGGCCAAACAGATATGGCTGCAAACATACAAACTCTCCCCAACAGATAAACTATAACCTAACAAATCAAACCCTTTTATACAGCCTGAATACGTCTGTTTGGTGGCTCTTGAAGCACTGACTCCCCCAAATGGTAGGATGGGCTTTGTTTCACATTCCTTCAGGCTGTGTTTATCCACGTTGCTTTTACACCTTTTTCTACCACACTTTTGCTTCCACTCAACCTTTAATTCATGTAAACTATGTAAGCCATGTAAACACCTACATTTTTTGTAATTGCTGATATCTTATCCTTTAAATATCTGTAACCCACCCTGTCCAGGAAACTTTTTATACCTTTAATGCCCTTTTTTCCCACTAAAATATTTTCAACTTTTAACCAACTGCTCAGGAGACTATGCCAAGAGAGGATGTGTAAACACCAGAAACAAACATCCCTCAGCTCTGCAGCTCCTTTGTTAAAAGAAAAAATATCAAACAGTGTATTGATCAAGAAAGTTTGTGATGTTACAAAGATGAGTTTATAACAAAGGAAGTGGGCACATATGAAGTGCTAACCAGGGCTCAACCTTGCAATAAAGTCTGGCATTTGGAGAGTGCAGCTCACAAAGAAGGTTATGCTGTACTGCAGCGCTTTGGGTGGTGGAGAAGCTTTTTGCTGTCACTCTGTTGTCCGTCAGATGGCAGGATGGTGGAAAGATGATCAAAAAGAGATCAAACAGATGTTGGTCTCAGAAGACAGCAGGGATATTCCCAGTTGGAGATTAGAAGGGAAATTCTATGTTTCATCCCATTTTAAATTTTTGGCATTTTTTTCAGAGCTCTAAATAAAAAGATTACATATTTTAAAAAATATATGTGAAAGCATTGTGAAAACAGGCAAAGTACTGATTGACTTTTAAAATAGTTCTTAATCAATTTTTACTGAAAATATATAATTTGTCAGTTTCCTTACGTTCATTAATGTAAATGCAGTGGCCATCAATAAGTGTCAAAGATTTAAATTTTTTGACTGCATATATTTGAAACTTACAAAACATGTTCCATTCGTTGTTTCAATCCGGGCTTAAAATGTGTCTTTTTACCCCAGCACATACTCTGCAGTACATTTTTCTTTTGTTTTCAGCTTATGTCCTTTTCTTCGTCTTCTATCCAATTGCACATTTTTGGAAAAAGATGCACTGCTTGACTTTGCTTTGTTGAGAGTCAATTTGATTCAGCTAATTTATATAGCGCCAAAGCACGTCATCTCAAGGTACTTTACAAAAAAAGTCATTTCAATTAAATCATACATCAATTCCAATTGGTCCTACTTATTAAACAGTTCAGTAACTTCACTAAACTATTCCAGGTTGTATAAAAAGTTTTCCATTTAAGAAAACCCAGCAAATTGCATTGAGTCATTGACTTGTAGCATCTATGTTCTTTGGGTTTGTCATTAAAAAACACATGTTAGTTCTACAATTGCCTGGATCCTGTAGGCGAAAATGCATTTCCACTGAAGATGCTGAAATAGAAAGTATTCATTTTAAGTATGCAATGTTTCATAGTAGAAAATGTGTATGCAATTAGTATGCAATGCTGCTGAATAACAAACAGCGTGACAGCAGTCTAAAAGAGATGCTTGATCACAGGTCCTTTAAACAACCAAACATGTTTAGATATGATTCTACTGGATGGTCTGTGGAATCAAAAGTGATGCCAGGAATATTTATCATGCACCGTACTCTCAAAATGAGGGGGATAGAACAACATGATGCTAAAAGCATTCTAACTAGTTAACAAATGATACTTTAACCTTATCATAATAAGCATGTTAAGTAGCTAATGTTAGCATTTTGTCACGCTGCCCTATTCCTGCCTCATTGTCTTCACCTGTCTGTCTCATCATCCACACCTGATCCTACTCACCTCCTGCCTTTAAGACTCCTCACTTCCTTTCACTCCCGGCCGGATCATCCATCTTCCATCCTCCATCCTTCCTCCTAGTCCTCTGTTGTCTTCATCCCCATGGTGTGTC
This sequence comes from Valencia hispanica, assembly GCA_963556495.2. Lineage (NCBI taxonomy): Eukaryota > Metazoa > Chordata > Actinopteri > Cyprinodontiformes > Valenciidae > Valencia > Valencia hispanica. Next base: position 24,327,707 of record OY747707.1, read on the forward strand.
GTCTTCCTGCCTCTTCGTTCCAGCCCGATGTCCAGTGTCTCCGTTCACCACCATCATCACGATCTCCTCACTTTAATAAAACATCCTGCACCTTCCTTCAGCGAGTGCGTTTGGGTCCATTCTCCACACACCACGTGACAGAATGATCCGGCCTTAAACATGGACCCAGCACTCGCCCGGGAGATCGCCGCCCTCCGCCAGGACGTCTGGGCCAACCTGGCCAGACTCGCTGCCTCTCCTCACTTTCCTGTGCGGGTTTCCGGAGCTGAGGAAATCCTGGGAGTGCTCCCTCACTTCCAGAGTGTGTTCTCTGCTCCGGATCTCGCCGCGCTGCGGAGCGAGGCGGAGAGGGTTCGCAGGGAGGCGTTGGATCGGATCATCGGTCCGCCCTCTCCGTCTCCACCATCTGTCCGCCGGCGGAGGTCCTGCTGCGCCGCCGGGACTGTTTCCGGGAGCGGGGAGCGGAGCGCCGCACCTTCACCGTCCGCATTCGTCGGCACAAGGTTGGCGTTCTGTTCCCCGGGGACTGGTCCTCGACGGCATGAGCCACTTCTGCTGACTCACCGCAAGCAGCGACGCCGCCGAGGTGGGGCCGCTTCCGGAGCAGTTCCAGCTCCAGTCCGTGAGTCCGTTCCAGCTCCAGAATCCGTTCCAGCTCCAGATCCCGTTCCAGCTCCAGTCCATGAGCCCGTTCCAGTCCATGAGCCCGTTCCAGTCCATGAGCCCGTTCCAGTCCATGAGCCCGTTCCAGCTCCAGAGCCCGCCGTTGTTGTGGCTGCCGTGTTTCTGGCGGTCACAGCGGCGGCTCTCCAGCGATGGACATTTCCCCATGCGTCGCTGGAGCTCCCGGGGAGGGTCAGGGAGGACCCGTCACTGGAGCCTCCAGAACGGTCTTCTCAGCAGGCGTCCGAGCCTCCAGAACCTCCATCTGAGGAGGCGTCCGAGCCTCCAGAACCTCCGTCTGAGGAGGCGTCCGAGCCTCCAGAACCTCCGTCTGAGGAGGCGTCCGAGCCTCCAGACTCTCCGTCTCGGGAGGCGTCCGAGCCTCCAGACTCTCCGTCTCGGGAGGCGTCCGAGCCTCCAGACTCTCTTTGGCACTACCTGAACCTCAGAAAAGGACCTAAGGGCCGTCCGCCCGACCTCCGTCCAGCCAGAGGACGCCGCCGTCCGCCCGACCTCCAGGTCCTCAGGGGCCGAGGCCGTCCGCCCGACCTCCGTCCAGCCAGAGGACGCCGCCGGGGCCGTCCGCCCGACCTCCAGGTCCTCAGGGGCCGAGGCCGTCCGCCCGACCTCCGTCCAGCCAGAGGACGCCGCCGGGGCCGTCCGCCCGACCTCCAGGTCCTCAGGGGCAGAGGCCGTCCGCCCGACCTCCGTCCAGCCAGAGGACGCCGCCGGGGCCGTCCGCCCGACCTCCAGGTCCTCAGGGGCCGCCGCCGAGGCCGTCCGCCCGACCTCCGTCCAGCCAGAGGACGCCGCCGAGGCCGTCCGCCCGACCTCCGTCCAGCCAGAGGACGCCGCCGAGGCCGTCCGCCCGACCTCCAGGTCCTCAGGGGCCACCACCGGGGCCGTCCGCCAGACTTCCAGGGGCGTACCCAAAGAGACTCGGGGCCCTCCTTCCGTGGGCCCCCTCCACCCACCCTGGCAAGGGTGCTTGTTTTTTTTTCTCTTCCCTTTCGTTTTCACTCTTTCCACGGTGTCTGGAATCCACCTTTAAAGGGGGGGGTCCTGTCACGCTGCCCTATTCCTGCCTCATTGTCTTCACCTGTCTGTCTCATCATCCACACCTGATCCTACTCACCTCCTGCCTTTAAGACTCCTCACTTCCTTTCACTCCCGGCCGGATCATCCATCTTCCATCCTCCATCCTTCCTCCTAGTCCTCTGTTGTCTTCATCCCCATGGTGTGTCGTCTTCCTGCCTCTTCGTTCCAGCCCGATGTCCAGTGTCTCCGTTCACCACCATCATCACGATCTCCTCACTTTAATAAAACATCCTGCACCTTCCTTCAGCGAGTGCGTTTGGGTCCATTCTCCACACACACCACGTGACACATTTACCCCAGCACAAATATCCATTGCATTCAGTCAGTCAATACGTTGAATTTGAATATTTATTCTGGTATCGTTAGCCTTAAATATTTATCTTTATTTATGGTTTCCAAAATAAGTTAAGCCACTCCACCAACATGTATACGTGTAAATACTTTGTTGCTAAATTATACACATTTTAAATTATTCTTTACCTTTTTGACTTTCATTGTTCCCATAAAAATGTAATTTGTTTTAAATACCCTTTTTTCCATTTGTGCTTGTCTCCTTCTTACAAAGAAGCAGAACAATATATTTACAAAGAGTTGGGAATTTTCCACATTAATCTAAATTTAATATTGAATTCAAATGCATTTTTCCTATTAATTAAAAGTAAACCGTGTATTGTATGGTACATTATCCCTCTAACGACCCCCTGTGGAGATTATGAAGTGGAAAACTAATGGTCTGGGCTTTAGCATTTAGATTTTGCCTGAGTCATTTACATATCTTTAAGGGGATGTCGATGTATGAGCAAATAAGCAGAACTTTACTTGTCCCGAGCTTTGACTAACACCACCGCTGTCCACCCCTCCCCTTTTTATCAACAGAGGAGTCAAAGCAGAAGTGTTGCTTCACTCCCCTCAGCTAGAGAAGGTAATGAGATTCTGTGCTCCCTCTATTACAAGGAGGATGAGAAATCTGATTATTAAGGAGAGGCATGTGGCAGTAAGAAAAATCTGTTTGTTTTTTTCTTATTGTATCACCCCAAGAAACAAAGGTGACCCCTGTGTTCCATTCATTAAATCTTGCCTCCTCTAATTTATCAAGGTAAACTATCAGAGTTTCTGCTGAGCTAATCAGAATGTGGAAACTTGTTAGGTATGCCTCAAAAGGACACATCACAGAATTTGGATATCACTTCACATACTGAGTAGGGCCTAATTCATGCTTCCCCAACAGCACAACAAATGTATTAAGGGCATTAGCATATTTTTTCCATAGAGGGAACTTCAGGACGATGAGGATGAATTATGACCTCCAAAGCTGTACAAGTGTAATTATGTCAAGGACACAGAGTTGCTGCAGGTGCATGCTTTGATGCAAATATCATAGAAAATGTAGATTTTCTGCTCGATGGACTCCATTGTTGTTGTTTCTTCCTCCTCTTCTTCTGTGTTTTTCTCTCGTCACCCACTTCCTCGTCCCTCCAGTATGATGCCACGCTAGCATCCAGGGTAAACCCTGCCTGCTCAAGGAGAGTACGCAGTGGAAATGCTTACATGAAAAGTCAGAATTACGCAATAGTGAACCGGTCCAGACCAAGCGGCATTGTTCCGCTCAGTGGAAACGAGGCTAAAGAGATTTTCCCCTGCTACATTCTTGGCCGTCTGACCATTTGGCTTCTGACACCGATATCACAATTAATCTAGATTCCTCCATAAACTGCTGAAAATTCGTATGTATGTAGGAGGTTTCTGCACCCTCACCATCAGGTTTTGTCTCTCTGTGAAGGAACAACATTCACATTTACATCTGCTTATCAACACAATGAGATTTCTTTGCAGATACTGGATGCTGACAAGTGTGCCATCCTGTATAATTTTATTAAGGTACACCTCTCTGTCCATATAACTCAGTGAGTGCAGTCAGAAAAAAAGAACATAACACAAAACCCAAGATCTGTGTCCCTGTCCTCCTCCCTCTGTCTTAACTATTAAGGGTTTCATTTGCAAGTCAGAAAGACTTAACTTCACTCGGCCTCTCAGCAACCAGTCTATATGTAGAATTTGGAGGTGTGTGTGATTTGTGTGTGATTCCCTTCAGGCATGAGGCCAGCATGACCAGTTGTCTGGTCTGTTGCCCATACGTCATGAATAAGATGTCATTGGTGCTACGTCTAAATCCACCTGTTCCATATAAAAACTTTGTATTTAGATATTATGAAATTCCCTAAACATCAGCTAACTGAGATATTGCTGAATACATACCAAGCCATGGTTTGTGCTTGTCTATTTGTATAATTGAAGTTGTGGAGAAACATTATCAGTTCTTATGGTAAAAGTTGTTAAATGTTTTAATAATAAGTGATGATGAATGATGAAATGATGAATAGACTATAAGTGAGCTCAATAATTGGCTGCTGCTAGTTTCCAATTTGTCATAAACTCAATCTAATAGATGTAGTTCATTCTTAATTTGAACTGGTTAGAGAATTCTGCACTGGCCAGTGAGAAATTGGCATTTATTACCAAATTTATAATCACATCAGCACCTCATCACTGCAACCCTTTGCCTTCTGACTACAGCTGAGGTGCACACAGCAGGCTCACAAAGCTTCACTCCTCAGCTCAAATGACCCATCTTAGCAAGCGTGGCTGCAACAACCCTGCAACCCAATATCACCATGAAGTCCCTTTGTAATTAATATGCGCAGTGAAATGCTCCTTGCACAACCACTAAAGCGATTGGAATCATGCAAAGGGAAAGATGTAATTGTGAATTCTGCACGGTGAACAATTTAGTCAAGTGGCATCTGATGGCGAACGAGTTTTTTTTTTCTTCCTTTAATGTCCTTTAAGATTTAGATTAGGACTTTCTCCTCAAATATGCAAATTAATCCTTAAAACTGGACATTTCCCAACATGGGGAACACAGTGGGGTGATTCTGCAGCCCACCGAGTTCATTTTAATCCCTATGGGCAATTATACTTTCAAATGATATCCTAAAGTTAAATCATGTTCACACTTAATTGATTCAAACGCCACAGTTTAGGCATGAAAGTCTGCCTGTGCTCCACAAGACGAAACTGTTGTTTAATATGACACAGTAGCCTCTGTGATAAAGATAGTTTTGCTTTGTATAGTTTATTAATTAGAAGTGCTTGTTATTTTGCTGCCTATGTTCACATCTGCGCCTGTGTGTGTGGGGTGAGGGATGCAGATAAGACTCATGATCAGACAGTAATGTAGTCTGATGACATTTCTTTGTCTTTTCTTATTTAAGTGATCTGATTCGTGAGCGCTATATTTATAAGTTCAAAAATAACAAAATATTTTTTATAACTCTTCTTTACTTCATGGGCAATATTATAGTTTATATTGGCACGCAGATAGTATTATTCCTTAATGTTATTCCTCTATGTGTCATTTGTTTTGTGTGTGTTTTACGCTTTATTGTTTTTCTTATGTAAAGCACTTTGAATTGCCTTGTAGTTGAAAGGGTGCTATGCAAATAAAATTGCCTTGCCTTGCATATTACTATTGGCAGTTTACAAAATAATTTTGTAAATAAATTTAACTTTAAATTTCACAAAGTGGTCTTCTGGCATTCATCTGTGTTCATTACAATATATAGGTATGAACAAAGTACATTAAAGCTAAATGTTTTACTTGTTAAATATTCCATTCTGTATAATATAATTTTATTTACATCATCAGGGGAATACAAACAAAAACCACTAAAGGTCATCAGCGTCCTATAAATAGCATCTCATTTTTAGCATCCTAATGTTCCAGTTTCCCTATTTTTATTAATTTTGAGCTGCATACAGTTGTAAGACATAAACATTCTGTCAAATGGCCCTGAATCATATCTCAAAGTGTTCTTATGTGAAGAAAGGAAACATCTTTCTAATATTTAACATATATTCTGTATGTAGTGCAAAACACACTGTTGTCGCCAAGTTGTCATTTCTCAGACCTGACTTAATTAATGATATGTGTGGACTATTGTTTCTCATTTTATAATGAATGCATTACTGTACTGTCACTGGATCCATTGTGACAAATAGGTGGGCGGATGGATATAAAAACATACATTGGTAGCAGCCAGGGGGTTAGATTTTGAATTAATTGAGGAAAATGAATTCAGCAGTAATAGGCCTTGACAGCAGACTGTGGCAATTCTGATGGCAATGATTGATGTGCACGCATGCTTATGGCAAATAATGGTTATTTTTCTCTGGTGAATTTAAAATCTTATGTATGTTCTTATGTATGTTTATTAAAAATAATTGTCATCTTTGGATCATTTAAAAATATTAAATAAAGAGCTTAAAAAGATTCTTTGATAGATTTTGTGCTTTCAGGGAGTTGGAGTCACCACCTTCTTGTGTGATCCGTATGGGAGAGAGGGAGCCCTATCACAGTTTCCATCACGCGCTTGTAGTCAGAGCCTTTTGACAGTGGCGTAATGCTGATCAGATAGCTGTGTGGAGTCATTGCTTACATGTGTCACAACCGCCGTCCATGATCATGTCAGAGTCATGCTGGGCGCCAGAGCCAGGTTCAGGGCTCAGCGGACCTGGCTGGTTTTTGTGGCTGACATTTCCCCAGCATGACCAGGGCTAGCAGTGCTCCAGTCACGGCCTCTGCTAATGCGCTTTTTGACGGGCCCCACAGCCCAGTGCTGGCAGCTGGGAGGTGGGGGCACAGGTGGTGCCAGTCCCTGTTAACTTTACAGTACCTCCTGGTGAGTAATAAACAATCCCAGTGTGAGTCGGCTTTGATACCTTGGTTTATTAAAAGTCTAACAAGTAAACAAGTCTTTGGAGAGTGCAGTGATTGGGTAGAGATGGTGGAATAAATTTGTAATCTTCTTAGCTTTCTTAGATCATCCGCACAAATACCGAGCATGATGAGCATCAATGTATTTCCATTAAGGTTGAGTTTTAGTTTTTCCTCAGGAACATTTTACAAGAGCATTAAACCCACAAGACAAGTGAGATACTGTACAAAAACTTAGCCTCTGGCTCATTTCCATCTCTAAGTCCTGAAGGCAGGCAAAACAAAATATGTATCAAATGCAGTTATGTTCAATAAATTACAATATCATTAAAAAGTTCCTTTATTTCAGTAACTCAATTCCCTAAGTGAAGGACATTATGTAGATTAAGTACACACATACTAATGTTTCCAAGCCTTTATTGTTATTTATGTTGATTTGCCACTTACTTCTAATAAAAAAATGAGATTTAGCATTAGAATTTTACATCAGACCAAAAAACATTGTTAATATAGAAATTTGGGCTTAATGAAAAGAATGTTTAATACATGCTTAAAGATGGGTACGTTTAATCAAATGGGTCTCACTGGAAGACTAATCTGAATTTATTGAACATGACTATTTGTGGCTTACTGCTAATGAAAACTGCTAAATCAATTTCAGGCCCAGACTGTGATGGGGAAAACTGTTTACTGTACAATAATCCACCAAAAACAAAGCCTGACACACTCAATGAGGAGCATAACCAACAAATTCCATTCTTTAAGAACTTCGCTGTTCAGTGTATCCGAACATAGCGGAAAGTTGAGTAGAAGGAAAAACGTCAATTTTTTTTCCTTCAAAAGCAAAAGGAATAAGTGCCACATTGAGATGATTGTAAAACAAGGCCCATTAAGAATTTGGGGCATATTCACAGCCTTGCTCTGCAGCTAGACTCACTACTTCAAGAGCCTCCACACACAGATGTATCCAGGACATTGGAGGAGGAAGGGTCACAGAATCCAAGTTGCTTGAGGTCCAGTGAACTTTTTAGATCTGGTGATGGTTTGGGGAATCACATCATCTTCAGGTGCTGGCTCATTGTGATTTATGAGAAGCATTCTTATGAAGAAGATGAGAAAAACCTAACCCACTGATGCTGTTGTGACACAATAGGTTTGATTTGGCTATGACTAATTATGACTAATTGCTTAGGGTAATTATTAAGACTAATGATTTTATGTAAAAATTACCAAGTTTGGGGCACCATGCTGTAATCCAGGTAAATAATAATAGCCAAATACTTTGGTCTCAGTTAAGGTTTATGATTACCTGCCTCATAAGGCTGAGGTAATTATACAATAGATGAAGAAAAACGTTCTTACTACATATGTATGTGGAATAATAACGACTTTCCAAAATACAAGAGTTTATCAACAAAAATAATTCAACTTTACAGTCAAAATGCTTCAATCAACAAACTCACTAAGCTACTAACACAAACTAAACTACAAAGTAAAAGAAGAATTATTAATAAAACTAACTACCGGAATAAAACAGTAAAATGAACAAATATGCAAAGAAGTAGAACCAATAACCAAAACATTTATTGTGATGTCACAGTTTAGTATGAATATATGTGTCATGGTTTGCAATTAAGGAGGACCCAAATGCAGCAAATGTGGATGAAAAAAGAAAAAAGTTTAATGAGCGAAAATATACAAGAAAACTTACATGGGAGTACCAGGAACACACAGAGAATAACAATGAGGAAAAATAGAGGATCCAGTGGAGTACAAAGGAAACCAGAGATCTAGATACAGACCCTTTCCAAAAAATTAGAATATCATGGAAAAGTTTATTTATTTCCATAATTCCATTCAAACTTCCATAGGGCCCACAACTAAAACAATGTCAAGTATTTAGTTGTTGTATGTAGTGTACATAATTTGTGTGTACATAATTTGGGCTTCCAACTCATAAAACCCACGAAAACAGGAATTCAAAATTAGAATACTGAAGAAATCAGCCCAAATTTTACCGGGCATGAGTGTTTTAAACTGAGTGTCACTCACTACTCATTTACTAAACTTAAGAAACTGCACAGGTTTCCCCAGGTTCATTAAACTGTTTCACTTTGGTTTTATTGTCTCAGTTAGCTTCAATATGGGGAAGACTGCAGACTTGACAACTGGCCAGAAGACCATCATTGATACCCTCCATAGGATGGGTAAGCCACAAAAGTTCATAGCTAAGGAAGCTGACTGTTCACAGAGAGCTGTGTCCAAGTATATCAATGGAAAGTCTAGTGGAAGGGCTAAATGTGGCAGAAGATGCACCAGCAGAAGAGCTGATCGTGGGCTTCAGCGGATTATCAAACAGACAAGATTCATGAATCTGGCAGAGATCCAGAAATTCCGGCCAGGTGGCGCACACTCCTCCCGGCGTTGGTCCGTGGAGGTACCGACCTCCTCCTCGTCACCGAAGATGGTACTGTCGCAGAGTGACTACCTTTGAGGAAGGCAGCTGACGTGGCGCCGTCAGCTGCTCCCAGCCCTGTCTCACCGCTGGCTCCAGCTCTGACCTGCCCGCTGGCTTCAGCCTGTTCGGCGGCGAAGTCAGCCTCTGCCTGTTCGGCCCCGAAGTCAGCCTCTGCCTGTTCAGCTCCGAAGTCAGCCTCTGCCTGTTCAGCTCCGAAGTCAGCCTCTGCCTGTTCAGCTCCGAAGTCAGCCTCTGCCTGTTTGGCCCCAGTCTCAGAGCCAGACCTGGGGTGTTTCTCAATGTCAAGGCGCCTTGGCTACCAAGGCAATGCCTCGGTAGGCGAGGCGCCTTGCTTACGAGGACACTCTCCTTCCTTGGTCAAAGAAAACAGTTAAATGGTACAGACTTACATCACGTGACGGCGTCTGCCCAGGGCCCGCCTTTTGCTTACGCGCTCTGTTTACGTCCTGCCCATCGTTATATTTTATACGTATAAGTTTCAATATATCAATTCAATTCAATTCAAAATTACTTTATTAATCCCAAAGGGAAATTAAATGTTGTTGTAACTCATTATGTAAATTCCTTCAAAGATTTGTTGTAGATGCTGATGGCTGTGGGTAGGGATGATCTCTTGTAGTGCTCTGCAGATCTGAAGAAGCCTCTGACTGAAGACGCTCTGTAGTTGTATGACAGTCTGATGTAGAGGATACTCTGGATCTATGGCGTCTTCTTTTCAACTCATCAGGGTTTTGTGGCTGTAGTTGTGGTATTATTTGAGCTTTTGTGATGTTAATCAGCTGCTGCCAGTTGTAAACCACCTTGTTGCCATGGTTATGCATCAGAACAAATGTCCAAAAAGAAAAAGTATCAGCAAAAATCCTTCCAGCTGCACAGCATTCAAAACCAGACAGGACAGTTGTCCACAAAAACAATGTTTCTACCAAAAATGGAAGAACTAAAGCTTAAAAAAAGAAAAAAATATGAACCAAAGTAACAGAGCTACTCCAACATGCTGCCACCTTGAGCGATATAGATGTATAACGAGAGTTTTACTTTTTAAATTGTGTATATAATGGTTAAATCAAATGTGAAAGCGAGTTAGCACCTGCTAGCAACCGAAGCTGCAACTTCGAAAATACCGCAATGTATTCTGGGAAATTTTTGACAGAGGGAAGGCATCAAGGAACCTCCCATGTATTCTCGGTCAGTTAGCTAAACGGCAGACAAACGGAGGACAGACGCCTCGGTAACACATGAACATTGGAACACGCCTTGGCGGTCCCTGATGACGTGTCTCCTAGGCAACCGGGGCGGACCAAGGTATCAAGGCGAGGTTCCTTGGCATTGAGAAACACCCCTGGTATCAGAGCAAGTCTCAGCCTTCACCATTCCTGCAGTCTTCCTGGCCATCGCATTGACTGCTCTCCAGCATCTGGCGTCTCCCGATGGGTTGCCAGAGTCCTCTGAGAGGGTCAGGGAGGACCCGTCTCCGTTGCTAGAGCTCCCAGGGAGGGTCAAGGATGATCCATTCTGCGTTTGGATCCATGCTTCACACACTGCACTCCTGACAGCAATGAAGACATTACATCAGGGGACTGAAGGCAGAAGGTGCTTGCAGAGAAGGCCGACATGAGCGAGAGAGTTCGAGCGTTGGCCCAGACGGGCTCATGTTTAAGACTGGCTGTAATAAAATATGAAAAACATCGATGCAGACTCCAGCCTCATTCCCTATGAAGAGAAGATACATTTCTTCCCATAACAGTATGTTATCTGTAAGAAAATATCATAATCACAAAATTTTTACACCCTCCACACGGTCTGCAGTGGCGGCTGTTGCACAAATAGTGCCTCAGGAAAAACCCCTTTTTCTGCATAAGGGTGGGTAATCATTGCAATAATTCAGACCAGGTTTTGAACAGTTTTCACATTTGTCCTAGCTAAAGATGGTCTTCATTGTGTGTTTTCTCCAATAGAATAGAAGCTTCATAAATCTCAAAATTTGCTTTAATGTTTGTTTAGTCTAGAATTATCTTTTTCAAGTTTGACATGTCCAGATTCCTTAAAAAAACTGTAAAATATGTTTTTAGCCCAAAATTGAAAGCTATGAATCAAATTGCAGCTACAGTGATTATGCTCATATTTTCTTACAGTAATGGCACCTTGTACAACAAAGGTTCCCCCACTCCTCATTGAATAATCATGCAAGAAAGCAATACAAAACTTGTTTTCTGTGCAAACACCTAATACTTATACCTTATAAAAATACCCCTGATTTGGCTGCTTGCCTGAGACCAGCAAGATATCTATTCTATTCTATTCTATTCTATTCTATTCTATTCTATTCTATTCTATTCTATCATTGCATTAAGGTACACCAAATATGCTTCATCCATAAGAGAATTCCTGTAAAAACAATCAATTTAAATATAAAATGTTCCCTTTGCAATGTAAATTAGGCCATTTTTATGAAGGTGCTTATTTATAGTATTGTTTGATAGTTAAACAGATGCTAATAAAAAAAGGTTGTTAAACCAGATTGATTTATTGGTTCTTTGTGCCGGACATGATTATCTCCAGACTCTGGGGATCGGCCTGCTTCCCAAACAAGACGGTTGCCTGCCACACAGTCATGACAGCTTAACTGTTTCACTGAAGAGGTTGTCCCCTTGTCCCTCTTACCTAAGCCACTTGTTATCAGAGAGATATGGTATAATTGCACCCAGAGGAACTAGTAAGCTTGTGTTGTGGAATCTGGTTCTCTTCAAAAGTGTGGTCCTCTGTGGCTTCTAAAACTGGAGAAGGAGGTCTTTATTCCCTCTTTGTTCGAGATGATATTGAATCATGCTTTCATAAAATGGAGCACCATTTAGAATCACTTATTATCTCCTGAGGTTTGAGTCGCTCTCATGACAAATCTACTGCTCTTCTCCTGCAGTGTTGATTGTATTAACAGGAAACATGATAAATGTTGGTAGAAAATAAAGTCTACGTTCTGTTCTAATTTCATATAAAGACTTGTAGCAGTTTAACCCTTAATTGCTAAATTTCATACTTCTTTATGAGAACGTATCACCAGTGGAAGAGATGCATTTGCAAGGAGAACTGCACACACTCACACACACTGAAAGATTTTAAGCACAGGTGAACATATTCGAGGAAAGTAGCAATAAACGGCTTCTTCTTCTGTGTCTCCCTTGGTGATGTTCTCGAGGGAAGGGGTTACTCGCTGACCATTAGTGTGATCAACTGCAGTAGATTCTTTGGCCTGTCAACTCATCTGCTAATGTGTGAGGAAATAACTCTATTTTCTCCCTTAGAGAAAATTATCAGCTCCGACATGACTAAAAGTATGTAGTGTTCTTTCTGAATTTGCGACAAAAGCATAATCTCTTTCAAATAATCTCATATTTTAATAAAACATAAGATATACCATTCATATACCATTCATATTCAGCTAAGCTAAGGATAATATAACCTATTTAAATAACATTTAAGCTTACTTTAACAGTAATACTTGATATTTTCAAAATAAAGTAAACACACAATGAATAAATGGGTGAATATGGCGTAAAAGGAGGAACAAAAGATTGATACTGTCCTTTGGGTTATGTCTGAGTCATGTGCATGGAGATATGCCCCCTTAAAGAGAGTTAAAAGTCCTACAAGAAGGCTTAGAAAAGATTTTATGGGTAGAGAACCTGCAGTATAAAATTAGGTTTATTAAAGCTGGCAGAAACTAGAGTGTAGATGCACTTTGCTGAGTAAAGTAAGCCGTCAGATGTAGAAGAAATGCATACTTTCTCACTATAGACTAAGAGTTTAGTGTCAAGAGCTACATATAAGGTAGAGGTGTCGAGACAAGATGAGATCTTACCTATATTTTCAAGATTAAGAATCTTCATTTTATGTTTTCCCACAAAAAGGGTTAAAAATTTGTTCAAAAATGAAATCAGTGCAGAACAATTCAGTCAAGGTTTTACAAGATAATAAATTTATGTCCATGCTTCCCTAATTCCATGGATGCTTAAATCTAAAACTGCTTAAATCTTAAACTTCGTTTTAAGGAATATCCGTTCAGCATGAAATTATCAGGTTCATCAGTCATTAATGTTTTAGTTTTTAAACAAGAGGGAATCAAATGAAGTCCAGATTCCTTAAAGCATTATACTTCTATGGTGGTTATACAACGAATTTTTTTATCAACCAGCCGAACAAACCCTTTATAAGCTGGATTTGTCAACAAAACAGGCCAAGTCAAAAACGATTTAATTTCTTACTTCAAAATAAGAGTAATAAACATAGATGATACTTGAGGCACATTAAAGTAGCTAACACTTTCTTTACCAGATGTGAAAAAAGAAGCCTTTAGTTTATGACATGGAACTCCGAACCAGAAGATATTTTTTATGTTTTTAGTATCTAACAGTTAGCCAGTCGCTATATTCAAACAGTTCTTACAAATATTTGTTATTTGAACAGTTTAAAAACTGTTATACTAGGTATTGTTGGTCATGTATTTATTAGATTTTTCATAACCAAAACACTACACTTATACCATTTTTCACAGCACATTTGGTGCAACGGATTTTAAACCAAAATTGAAAACTCTGCTTAAAAGGGTGTGGTCTACAAAAAACTTCTATTTAAAAACTAAATGTTTGGCATTAGGAAAAAACCTTCCAAGGCTCATAATTGTAGCTTAAACCTACTTCAGTTGACAAAATTGCATACTGACAGCAATTTTGTGAGACTTTGTATTTAAAAATCTTGCACCAAGCTTGTTACATCTCTAATAGTAGCATAACAGCACAAAACATCTATGTTTGGGCTTTATACTAACTTTATACTGTGTTGTCTAAGACTAATAAGGTACACAGGTAAAATGAAGTGTTTGCCAAATCTCCCAGTTCTTCTGCTGAACAATAATGTTCTTAGTGTTTCTGAGTGATGCAGAACTAATAAACAAGCCTCTCTGTGCTTGTGGTGAACTGAGGTGCGTTGAGGGGCTAACCCCTGCTGTTCCTGTCCAACATCCCGCCGCCAACCCACCTCACCTCCACGCTCCCCCTCTCTTCTCTCGACGCCCCACTCCTCCATAGAGCCAATACAAACAGCATTATTTATGCTCAGCAAAACACCCCTTAATTACTCATGAACCGGCACTCGCTCCAGAGTCTGCCGCTCCCCTACCTCCCACCATCAGCCATTAAACACTCCCTAAAAGCTTGCTATTTGATATTAGCACACTTGAGCCTTTGAGAAGAAATTAAAAAATAAATAAACCCAGGAGTGATTTGCATATGCACAGCAGCTGATATTTATACTCGGCGTTGTGTCCCTCTAGGGCTTGTCTTATTACCTCCATCCTCGGGTCCTAGCACAGAGACCGGCGAAGCAGGCAGGTGATTAATTCTGTCCTCATGAGAAGCCAGCAGTAGAGTTTTTTTCCCCCTTTCTTTTATTTTTGTGAGAATCATTTGTTCGCTTTACTTTATGTTCTTCTTTTTCTATTTTCTCATTGTTTTGTATTTCACCTTGTTTAAATAGTTACATGTAATTAAGCTCTAAGTACAAACACCCCAGCATGCTAAAATTTGTTGATTTGTTGAACAGGAAGACGAACACTAAAATAAGATAAATAGAGCATCAAATCAGCACCCACCTCTGGCCAAATTCTAGTGAATTGATTAAGTGGTAGAGGTGAGCTATCAATTTGTGCAAGGGAACAGCTGTCAATTTTCACGGCTCTTCGATGCACTTAAATGGGGCTCATCTTTGCAAATGGAAAAAAAAAACTCAAATAGAAGAGACCTGAGCACTGTGCAGCATGCTGCTACAACGCTAGATGTTTAAAAGTACAACCTTCAACGCAAAGCACAAGCTTAAAAAAGCTGCAGAACAACTTCTTATGTACAAAAAAAGAAAACAAGTTATTAGATGAATAATGAATGAGCCATATCAAAAAAAAAGAAAAGAAAATGTTGACATCTTTACTAAAACTGATCACATTTGTGTTTTCGCATTCATTTCCTGGTACTGGGCTGTCATGTGACTGTTTTAAAATACTTGCTGATAACTTCCTGTTAGACTAATTTCACTTCATTAAACTTGGGTCATTTGAATTTTATCAGTTGTTGAATTTTTATTAATTAACCACATGATTAAATACGCATTTATAGTCAAAAGATTGTCTTTGATTTGCAAATGTGGAATTCAGAAAAAAAAGATTTTTTTTAAAACAACTGATTCATGGAACAATAAAGTGCACATGTAATGTTAACATATTTATTTAAAAGTTTTTTCATGGAATGAAGATTAGATGGAAAACTAATATAACTTAAAAAAACATCATGACTTTTTGAAGAAATTATCAATTAGGGTCTTAAACTGAAGCTTTTTTAAATACCTGCAACAGCAGGCTAAACTGCAGTGCTAATGCTAGTTTGTACAGAAATAGGAACAACTGGAGATTGTGTTATTTCTATTTATGTCTTCAAAACAGTGCTCCCATGAAACTTGCCCTGCACTTTTTAAAGTTCCATTTTTGTGAAGGGTGTTGTGCAGATCAACTGAATTAATTCTCTGTAATTAATTCAACCTTTAACCATGTTCTGTGTTACTACTACATATACACAGATCTGAAGTGACAAAGTGCTTCACCAGCACTCAGCCAAGTACCAATGGTAAATCTTTTTTTAGATTCTTTAAGCATAAATATGCATTTTTTTTATATAGGTTCTGCTTTAGTAAACAGTTAATCTATTCCCATTTAGGAAGATGAATATAACTATTGTTGTTAAACATTGTTGACACAGGGAGGTAAATACATTGATATAAAGACTAAAATACTTACTGCCTGGTCACCCTACAAACATTTTTCTCAACAACAAAAATAATTACCTGTAGACTTTGCCTTTAAAAAGCTGTTCCACCCGTTAGACGTTTTTTAGTTTAATCAGCAAAAACACTGTGTTCAACTTTGTCTCTAATTACATCATCAGATTTCAACCGAAGAGCCATCAGCTGCTTGCACAGTGTGTACTATGTAAAATCCCTCTGTCTAATTACTGCTTTAGTCCTACATCCCTATGACACGGCAGTGATTGATCATTATATTCCTTGCAATTTGTTATATTATTTGCAATATAATTGGATAAGATTAATTATTATAATTAATGGATTCATGGATATCTGTGGGTAGCCATTTATACCAGGGCTTCAAAACAGGCGGCGCACTTACATGTAAGTGGACTGAGTGATGCGATCTTTTGAGTTTGAGCTTTTTGAATTAGTCACTTAAGCCTCTTTTGTGTGAAGTTATCTATCCTCTGTTTGTTAAAATAAAACTTCTGATTATTATTTACTACACTTCATTTTGTTGTAGCACAAAATAAACAGTGGGGAAATTCATTAAGAACAATTGCAGTTTTTAATATTGGTATCATATTTTTTCTGTTCAGTTTTTTTGTGACATCATCTTTGAGGTGTTTTAATATGACTTACTCTGCCTTGCAAAAGTTTAGATATCCTTTGAACCAATCCCATTTTGTAAAGTTAAAAGCCAATAACTTTAATGCTGTTTAATGTGATATTGAAAGTGGAAGGAAACTGATTAATTGGATTTCTTTTTTCTTGCATATGTTTTAAGCCCCATGAATCAATAGTTTGCAGAATCACCTTATGGCACAGTCTTTGTGGATATGTCTCTAACAATTTTAATCATCTAGGCACTGATGTTTTTAGCCTATACTTTGAGCTCAAGCTCAGTCTGATTGAACAGAGAAGTTTTGCCAAAATTTATCAAATCAGTTTAGTTCGAGACCATTTTTATAAATACCAGTAAACATGTTTTAATCTTGATAATGCTGCTGTAGCTCTAGGTACATGTTTGAGGTTGCTGTCCTACCATAAGTTGAATCTCTGCCCCATTCATAAGGTTTTTGTAGCCTCTAAAATATTTTCTTTCAGGTGGCCATGTGTTTAGTTCTATTCATCTTTCCATCAACTTTGACTGGCGTCCCTATCCCTGCTGAAAAAAGCATCCCCACAGCATGATGTTGCCACTGCCATATTTCACAATGGGGATGGTGAGTTCAGGGTCTCGGACAGTATTGGTTTCCATTCATGGCTTGTGGCAAACTACAGAGCGGAGCTCTTGTGACGCTCATTCAACAATTCATGAAGGCCAGAGTTTTGAAGTGCAACATTAATTGTTATTTCAACAGACTTTTCCACCTGAGCCCTGGATCTCTGCTGCTACTCAAGATTACCATGGTCGTCTATATGCTTCTCTGATTAATGTCACCTTCCTCTGTCAATTTAAGTGGACACTAATATCATGGTAGGTTTGCAGTTGGGCCATGGTAGTTCCATTTTGCGATCATGGATAGAATAGTTCTAAATGAGATGCTGATATTGTTTTATAACCTATCCCTGATATATCTTGAAGATGCGGTTTGTTCACATTATTGTTCTCCAACAAACCTTTAAGGCCATCACAGAACAGTTGTATTTATACAGAGGTTTAGGTGGATTTTGACCACCAAAGGCAAATAGTTGCCTTGAATTTTTTTTTATCAGGGTTAAAGGATCTGGAGATATATGTCCTATACAATTTTTGATTTCTCTTTTAAATATTTTAAATCATCTATCATTCTCCATCCAATTCACCAATATGTCTAATTATTTTGTGGAGCACTATCACAAAACATCCCAGTAAAATGCATAACACTTTTTGGTTGTAATGGAACAAAAGGTAAAAAAAAGTTCAAGAGGTGTGAATAGCTTTGAAAACTACTGTATGTGAAAGGTGGGCATCAAAAACTAAACAGCAGCTCAAGTTTCATACATACGAGCAAACAAGCCTGACTGTAAATTAGATTTGACTCTGTGGGTTTACATCAGAAAGTGGATTAAGAGTGTGCATTAACGATTCTTCATTAATTTTTTTCAGTTTTGCTCCAGTTCTTTGTGTTGTTTAAGTAACATGTCACACAGAAAAAGCTTTTTACGTTGGTATGCATTAGAATAATGTCACAACAATAAGCACAGCTCTATTTATGTCTTCCTCTATGAAGGGTTTGTTAAATCTAAATTTTAAATCTAAGTTTCTTAATGAAAACTAAAACTATTATTCAGTGTCCTAAATCTGTACCAGGGATGCAGTTTAGCTCTTCCAAAAAATACTGTCCTGTTATGTTGGATGGACACTAACCAATTCACTGTGCATGGGAATGGCTCATTAACAGGCCGAGGCGAGCCTCGTGCGTTTGTATATCGCTACCATTGGTCGACATGCAGAATGGATTTATGGTGTCACTCAGCCCTGGAGAACGACTAATGAGGGTGTGCATGCTAGCAGCGTCCGAGTGGGGTAATTCCATCCACCATCCATCCACAGAAAGGGGGGATGCTGGAACGAGGGGGGATGTGGGTAGGTTGGGGTGGGTTTTTGAAGGAGGACACATCCCTCATTACGTGAGAGTGTCTCGGGAGCTTTCTTTAATAATTTAATAAATAACATCAGCCCAACAAGAAATTAATGAATAGTATCATTAATAATGAGCCCCAGCCTTGTACTGATAGGACAGATATTAAATTGAACCACTGTGGGGAGATCTCCTGAGACGCAGGATTTTTCCAGCAGCAAACAAGGCCAGTGAATGAGGCAGCCGTCCCTCCGTGCCAACAGCTTTTACAACAGGTTGAAAGTAATAAAGGAGGATTTTCCCAGCGATAAAGTTAAGCCCTAGGAAATCTGCCCATGTAGATCGCTATGAAAGGCACAGCCAAATGTGATCCTTAATTAAACTTTAATCAAGATAATGCTGTTTGCAGGAGAAGTAGCTTAAAAAAAAGGTGTCCCCAGCCCCCTGTTTTCCAGCCAGTCAACCTTCCAGCTTCATATTGTAGCGGTCATAACCCCACTTATCTGCTTCTTAAACTTCTGTGTGCTTGTTTTGTTTGTTTTTGCTTGCAAAGCCTCGTATTCTTGCTTTGTATGGTTTTGATTCAGCCGTACATTTGTCAGGATTTCTTGCTGTTGTGCTGTAATCTAATTTTGTGTGCTATGTTTTGGCATGTTAAAATTTGACAAAATGCCTAAGATATCATTTAAATCCAAGTCTCACTGTCAGCTAAAAATAAATGGAATAAAATCAGTATAAAGATGTTTTCTTGTTTATCCAATTACTTTTAGTGTAAAATAGAGGGTAAATAAAATACTTGTTTATTTTTTTATATTTTAAGCTTTGTATACAGAATATGGTTTTATAGTACCTCATTATCAAAAATGAATGAATAAATAAATAGTTTTCATTTTCTGTAGCTTGTACCTACTAGTGAAGTGAATTTTATCATAGAATACATGCAAAAGTATTACATCTTGTTGTTTATTTTATATGAATTTTAAATGAATATTTAATAAATAACTAAATATAGAAAGAAAGAAAGAAAGAAAGAAAGAAAGAAAGAAAGAAAGAAAGAAAGAAAGAAAGAAAGAAAGAAAGAAAGAAAGAAAGAAAGAAAAAAAGAAAGAAAGAAAGAAAGAAAGAAAGAAAGAAAGAAAGAAAGAAAGAAAGAAAGAAAGAAAGAAAGAAAGATGATTTATTCTCCTTTGTTACTTAACTATACTTGCAATTAAAAGTAATGGGCTTTATTTCTTCCCACAATAACACTTATCATGTTACTTGGAATGGGGTTTAGATTTAATTATAAAACAGGTGACATTACTCAGTGTTTGGCAGAGCTGCAACAACTTCTCTCAAAGGTAAAATGCATTCATTTATAATGAGCAGATTTGGGTCATGTCTTGTTCATTTACATAATTGTGTGCATTATCAACACAGGTATACAAGAGCATAAGACAAAGTGCTTACACTTAATCATTGCCTGCTACCTTATTGCATGAAAAGTTAATCTTAGGAATCAGCATTGTTTCCAATATAATACTTGCTTGACTGTCAATGGATTAAATAGCTTCAGTCTTTTATAGCTGTACAATCATATGACCCATGAAGGTTTTAGGTGACATATTGATTCATCCAAAGTTGTCCTATTTTAATTCTTCTGGAACTATTTACTTTGTGTTTTAACATTTGTTTTAACATCAGTGGATCAGCACAAAAAAAACTGTAATTTTTTAAAATGTTATGTTTTACTCTGTTAAAGAGCCAATCCAATGAAAATCGTGTTTTTCGTGTTGTTAACATGTTCTTGTGGCATTTTTTCTGATGCCAGAGGACATATCTTAAGAAAATTAAGCTCAAAATTCAATTTCTGAGTATTTCTGCTTTCAAATCGCTGTAAATCAGTAGCAGACGTTAAAAGGCCGTCTAAAACAGACTGTGTTTGTGATGTGGCAATCGCACTGGGCGGGCTACAAACTCCTGCTCCGGCTCCGCTCTGCCCCGCCCACTCAGGTTCTGAGGAGTAGAGAACACGATGGTGGGTCAACACCTGTGTGCTGTAGCGGGTGGCAATGCTAAGAAGAATGATATTATTAGCTTTCATACTTTACCAAAACTATCTGCAGTGAGAGAGAAATGGATTAAATTTCTTGGTCACAGCAAACCGCTCATATAAATGATTAAAGCTATCATTTAACCCCGCACACTGAGGTAAGGGAAGTAAAGAATATCCAAAGATAGCTCCAATATTTAGGAGCTAAACCTATTTTTCGGTTAAAGAATAATTAATTTTGAGGCTTTTTTACTTAACTTTACAATAATTACCAATAAAAGAGGTAGGTATTCTGTCCTTAAGTTAGTAGAACTGAAAAGGTTGCTTCAAGTAGGCCTTTTAAATTAGGATGTCTTGTTTTTAGATTCATGATTTAAAATTTTGCTTTCCACTTTAGCTTTCATTACACCATATGTCCCTATGTGATATAAAACTTTTTCATCCCCTTCTGTATAAAAATATACCAGTACCTCTTTCATAATAAAAAGTGGATTACAGTGAATCACAGTGAAGCATCACCAGCTGTCACAGGGAACTGAGACCAGGCTGGCCAGTGTCTACAATGATTACAAAGCACATTTAGACATTAAACACTATTTACTGGATTTTTGATAGAAGAAAAGGGAGTGGTACCAACCTTTGTGTTGTTTTGAGTGGTAATTGCTGTTATGCTGTTTTTTATATCCAAATGGGATCAACTGGTGTAAAATGTCCCACAAAACAGAAAAACTAGCTCATTAGCATGCCAAGGCCCACACCCTCATTTGCCATCCAGCTTGCATAAGTTTTCTCTCTGGGCGCGTTCCTTTGAAGGTTTTTCAGGCACTTCCTTGAATAAGACCGAGCAATGCAATTTTAAAATTTCAAAGGCAAATTAATTTTATTTGGATAGCACACTTTCAACAACAAGGTAATTCAAGGTGCTTTACATGATTAAGGGGTAAAATAAAAATAGCAGTAAAATACTGACAAAGCATATAAAGTAAAAACAGCAATAAAGCAAGAAGCACACACAAAACATATGATACATCAAAGCATTGCTCAAAGGCAGCTCTAAGCAGATTTTTTTGTTGTGATTTACAAGAACTCAGTGTTTCAGCAGCTTTGCAGTTTTCTGGAAGTTTGTTTCAGATTAGAAGCGCATAGAAACTGAAAGCTGCTTCTCCATGTTTGGTTCTAATTCTAGGGATGTTGAGTAGACTGGAGTTTGAGGGACGACATATTCCTTCTGCTCTTGGGATCCCAAAGAATGAATCTCAGGAGAGAGGGGGATGTCTGGGTTTCTGTCCTGAATAGTGTAACCATGAATAAATTTATGAATTAATGAAATTATATGTTTATACTGTAAAGCCTACACTCAAATGTGTATGTACTTTAAATTCTTGTTTATTACCACTTGGGACAATACATATTGTTTTTTTAATTTTCAAGTAAATACTGTACAGTTTCAGAGATATTCTGAGTCATAGAGTAGGTTGAAATATATTAGGGTAAGGGGAAGAGGCTAAGCTGTATTTTGTAAGGGCAAAAAATGGGTAGTGGTATATTTGAGTTAAAAATCCTTCAGTCCTCCAACTGAAGAATTAGCGATGGGCTTTGACATATTACAGTGCAGCTGCTGCTTGTTTAGTTGCCTTCTTTAAAAGTAATACTCAGTAGAACATGGCTTTTTGTCCTTCTACGTGAATAATTACATCTTTGAATTCTGAGGACCAGTTTCCACAATAGATATAGACAGATGAGCAATAAAACGATCTCTGTAGATGCCCTTTTTTCTCTAAATGTTACTAAAAGTGGATGTTCACATAATATGTTATATGGGTCCGAACGAGAGCTACACTTCTGCTTCATGTACAGATTGATGTAGGAGGATCGCAGGACAATGAAAAATCACAAATTCTCTGATTTCCATAGTGCTGTACATCTTTTAATCATAATGACTGAACAATGAACAGCACTGGGCTAATGGCATTGGATTAACAAGTGCAGAGAGAGGCTCCCACATTCTCCCCTCTCCTGCTGTTGGTGGAATGACTAATGCTTATAGGGTCATGGTGTAAAACCGGTGCCCCAAGGTCACTATACTGACACTTAACTGTTTATCCTGTCATGTGTCACTTCCTTGAAATTTCATATGTGACCCTTGTTAGCCCTGTGTTTCAGTTTTAATCCCCGGTCTGACAGAAAGATCAGAACTGTGCCGTGATCAAGATGTGTCAGATTACTCATGTTGGGTCCTGTCATTCTAATGCAATACAGAGCACAGATACTTGTCTCTAAAGGCTGTTTTCACAGATTGATTTGAGGACATACATCTGAGAGTGTTAACAACTTCACTCAAGACAACAACACGAGTGGCTTTAATGTTAAACTTTTGTTGGGATTATTGAGGTAGATTGTAATTTGGATCCACACGCTTGTATTTTGAATTCGCACTTGTACAACTATATTTTTACTTGTATCAAATGGTAGAAATTACACGTAAAATCGACTTGAACGTGTGTGTAAAATTTTCACCCGTGGTAAATTTTCTCGCAAACTTGCTCCGAATTTAAAGTTGTAAAAACGAAATTACAAATGCTTAAAATTATATTTCGACGAGTCAATTTCCCCGCTACAAATATATGTCAGTGAACACAACTTCTCCAATCTGCTGCTACGCACGCTCAACTCACATTCTACGGGTGGGACTTTTGAAACAATTCTTGCAGTTGTTTTTATCAAAACCCAACGACTGTGTCTGGAGAGGCAAGAGCAGAACAGGAGAGAGAGCAGGATGGGGTGGAGGGATTGGAGTTGTCAGGGAAACCGAATCAACCAGACTTCACTATAAGAGCTCCAGTTTGGCCTGAGTTGTCTGGTCGACGCTGGTGTCTTGTGTTCTCCATGGCACAACAAGCAGAGGTAAGTTCGTTGTTAGTCTTTATTAGCTTCTTTCAGCTTGTTTATTATATTTTTAATGAACAAACACCAAAAAAACGTCACTGCTTAGTATGAGTACTTTAGAATGAAGCTAGAAATGCAGTGTCTGGCTAAAGTTAATGGGCAAGACTTTCTAGAGTGTAGTAGTTTTTCCTCCAACCTTATTAACAACATAAATAATGGCAAACATCTTGTAGTGGTGCTATCATAGTTGATACAGTTAGTAGTGTTTTTCCCCAGTAATGGTTCCACTCGACAGATCTTGGTCCAACATTTCATGTTGCTTGCTTACCGTCCGTGTATAAAATCATAGCTACACACAGAAGAACACCGACACAGGTTATCTTCCTGGTTCATCTTCCGTTTCTAACTTGGGCACGTTTAGTTGCATAAACAGAACAGGAGTGGCCCAGTGGCCTGAGAGAACTATACAGAATCTTAGTTTGAGCTCATGTTTGAAGCATGGACAAAATATGTGACATTTGATATTTACAAAGATGTTCTCTTTAATAACAGTAGATCTGTGAATGTGAGCCACCTTGTCTACTTTTTAGTCCAGGCCTTAAACTTTCCATTTTGATAAAGCTTATAGTTGGTGGCCTTGGTTATCCTGACCTATCTCTAGTCATGCTGCAATGGGCTTAGACTGCTGGAGGAATAATGACAAGTTCTCACTCTGCTACATTCTCCTACTACACTCCAATTTTGCATTATTTGAGCTTTTAACTTTATGTTCTCTGTTTTTTTTCTCTTAGAAGCTGCATCTGGTCTGGTCTGTTCAGCTGTGATACCTTCCTGGAGGATGGTATCAGCTGAGCTACTGGCACCAATAATTTGATGTTCTCCTTCTAGAGATGATGTACCTGGCCCTGTTTGAGGAGTTTAACCCTGCCTCTCTCCTAGACAAAGCTATTGGCGGAGCTTTTACTGCAACCATGTGCTCGCTTTCATTCTGTAAGTCAATGACACAACACAAGCAAATGTCTACTATCGCTATATGTTGGTCCAGGAGAATTGAACACTACGAGTCATTGACTAGATGCAATCTCCTGGGTTTGGATAACTTTTCCTTAACCAATTTATATAATACAATTAACTTGAACTTGATATCTTGGTATTCATGTCATATCTATATGGTAAAAGTTAGAAGCTAAAGTTAGAAGGGAATTTTTAACAAGCATGTTAAATGCTACACACAACACACAGAAGCCCACCTGTGTCGGTGTGCTTCTGTGTCATATGTTGCTTTATGATGTGGAGCTTGAGTGCTAAAAGAATATATTTCAGAGTTTCATTTGCAGTCTTGGTTAGTATTCTACATCTTAAAAGTACTGTTTATCTACATGAAGCCATTTAACTGAGTGTTGAAATTTGTCCATGCTAAAAGATTTTCTTAAAACTCTGAGTTCATCCCATTTATCCAAATATCGATGATAGTGCTGCAGGATAAGGCATGGTGGCTCAAACCTTACCAACCTTTCTGACAGGGAGAAGGAGGAAATCCTCAACATACCGAATATACCTGATGGCCTTTTCTGTTCCGTGGTGGCGTCCATGCAGCAGCAGTGTGAGACGAAGAAGAAGGAGGACAAGGCTCTCCAGCTTTGCCCCCCCAGAAAGCCCGATCCTCCTCCCCCGGCAGCCCCATGCCAGCCTTTCTCCTAAACTGCCTCCAGAGCCCTGCCTAAGTTCCGGATCCCTGTTCTCCTTGTACATGCAGGAATGGGCGGCGATTTTGACCATGGACTCAGTGCTAAAAACGATTTTGAGGGGTTACAGGGTTCAGTTCACCTCAGTTCCTCCTGGGTTTTCTGGCATGGTACAGTCTCATGTTCAAGGGGCATCAGCGCATGTTCTTCAGGGGGAGACAGAGTGTGCAAGCTGAGAGTTATCGTGGAGTGTGTCATGGCACTCAACTGCTGGCGCCACCTGTCTTTTCCGGCCCTAGGGAGTGCCCTTAGGGATGCTCCTATCCAAGAGAGTAAATACAGCATATGCAAGCCTGTATGGATGGGGGGGGGGGTGCTGTCATCCAGTGGGGCACCCCTGTACAGGGACTGGACAATACATCAAGCTGTAGTGGAACAGATCTGGATTCAGTTTGGCCGGGTGGGGGTGGACCCGTTTCCTTCCAAGGGGAACACTCTTTTCTGAACACTGTGTTCTTCTTAATTGCTGAACAAGACTCTCTACTTGGCATGGATGCGCTGTGTGGCTGAAGGGCCTGCTTTATGCACTTCCCTCAGTGGTCCTGATACCCCATACCCTGCTCAGGGTATGGGCTCAGCACTGACCCGCCATGCATTGGTTGGTGGACATTTTTCAGCTCCTGAGTGGCCAACCTTGCAAATTACCTTGATTTTCCAACTGCATCCAGAATGCCAAGCCCTGTGGGCCTGGTCCATGTGTGCTTAGAGCCAGCAGGGCTGAGCCAAGCGGTCATTCAGACTATTCAGAATGCCAGCGCTCCCTCCACTAGGTCCCTGTATGACTGGAGGGTGTTTGAGGTCTGATGCCAGAAGAGGAATGATCTGTCCTTCCAGTACCTGGTGGATGCCATTTTGTCTTTTCTACAAAAGCTGCTGGACAAAAAGAAAGCGTTCTCCACAATACTTTCCCACCATTTCTTCCTGCCACATGGGTTTTAGGGAAAGGCTGGCAAGCTAGCACCCCTTGGTGTGCAGATTTATGAAGGGGTCACGCAGGCTTCTCCCCGTGTCTCGGCCTCTGGTGCCCTCTTGGGATCTGTCCGTGGGGCTGAAGAACCATTCTGGGCATCCATTTGGCGGACGTCATTGACCTTAAAACTCTGTCATTTAGGCCCTGTCTACATTAGGCTGTTTAAGTGCTTAAACGAATAAATATTTAGTCAATACCCCGTCTCGGCCACTCCAGCCTATAGTTTAAGTTTCCCCTCCCTGGATATTTTTTTACACGGGTAAGTGGGCCGTCTATTTCTTAAATCTCCGGCTATTGGATTGGTGTGGATTTGTTAGGAGTTTAAGAATTGAGTTCAGTAAGGAGGTGACATCAGAAAACACGCGCCACAGCCAGCTTAATAACAACCGGTGACCACTCAGAGGAAAACAAAGAAATCTTTCTTCTTGTGAACAACCATTTTCGATGACTTTTCCCAACAAGTCACAGATCAGAAAGGAGCTTCTTGCTTCTTCTTCAATGTTTACATCTGCCGGGTAACTGTAGGGAGGATGTACTTCCAGGTCACAGGTGACTGTGATGTCATATATGTGGGTCTGCCTTTTTCTTGCTCATGCCTACTAGGTCGGAGTTGCGCCACTGGGCAGAGGGGAGGAGGGGGTTGTAAACGATGCTTTGTGAGTGTGTAGACACAAGGTTAGGTGGGATATACCATGTATAATCTTAGCCGTGTTAGTGTATAAGCAACCTTATGGTGGTGTGGCTTTTGTATCAACCAGACGGGTCAGTGATATGCAGGTGCTCTCTGTGGAAATTTACTTGTTTTTCTTTATCACCAAATCATGTAAAGCACCTTGAATTGCCCTGTTGATGAAAGTGTGCTATACAAATAAAATTGGCTTGCCTTGCCTAATCCAACCTCTTCCTCTCAGTTGTACAGAAACTGCTACTCCAACATATGACACCAAAGAAGATGGCTGATGCCACCACAGAGTCAAAGAAGGTATTTAGGAGCGCTTCCTGTACTCCAAAAGATCTCAGTCTCCTCAGCAGATAGTCTGCTCTGACCCTTTCTGTAAAGAGCATCAGTGTTGTGGCTCCAGTCCAGTTTAGTGAACTAGGCAGAAACTTAAAGGAGATTGAGCTTTTTCTACTGTGGCTCCCAAACTTTTAAATCTGTTGCCTTTTGATATGAGACAAGCTTCTTCACTTTCTGTTTTTAAGTCACTTTTTGAAACATCTATTTTCAATAGCATTTGGACAGTTGTGAGTTGAAATGGTCTTTTTATTGTCACTGCTGTATTTTATGTGACTATTTTTAATATTTGTTTAATGGATTTTTGCTTCTTTTATTTGTCTTTTTTTTGTACTGCACTTTGGGAAAACTCTTTGTTTTTAAATGTGCATTATAAATAAACTGGATTTGGAATTATGTTAAACTGAAAAATAGAAGTGTAATAAGCCTATGCTGCTACCCACACATTTTGGTCTATTATTTGTGTACTTGTAATAAAGTATAAGTCCTGCTTATGTACATTTGTCTCACAAATGACAATACTAGCTGAAAATGGATAGTAATTACATTATTAAGGATATTATCATACAACATATGTGAAAATATACATAGTTGTTTATATATTTGTGTCATAATTATTGATTTGTTGTGCTGCTATCTTCGTAAATACTCTTGAAATACAAAAGTTGTATTTCCTGGTTAAAATAAGGTACAAAATAAAACAGTTATATGTACATGTAACATGTTTACATTTATACAATGTAAAAAAGTCAATTACTGCATCTCCCATCTCACATGTACTACAAAACCTTGCAAACTTTAATCTATGCAATTTATGATGTCTCTGTTTCAGTCCTGCAGTTCCCCATGTGTAACACTGTGAGGTTATCACCAAACACTTTACAAATGACATGCTTGTATTTGTATGAATCTATTGATCAGCGCCCTGTTTGGCCAGATATCTTTCTTTATTTAGGTTGGCAGGTTTACAAGCAGGACTGCTGCTTCTCTCCTTCTTGCTATGTCTTCTGCTTTTTGCCTCACTGACTTTCCTAACTGCACCGCTTTATTGAATAAATTCAGGCTGTCACTTCCCATGCTGGTCGAATAACTCAAACACAACATATAATAATATGGGAAAAGTAGGATAAAATAATGTTGTCATAGCTGTAAAAGTGATTGCTTG
Organism: Valencia hispanica; assembly: GCA_963556495.2. NCBI lineage: Eukaryota > Metazoa > Chordata > Actinopteri > Cyprinodontiformes > Valenciidae > Valencia > Valencia hispanica. The sequence continues at coordinate 24,355,944 of OY747707.1, forward strand.
AAGCCACGCGGGGCAATCGATACTCTAATTCCATAATTTATACTTGCAGCAATGAAGGAGGAAAGAAGCTCTGATATGGTATTTCTTGGCTCACTGACCAACTTTGACCTTCAGTAGAAGAGTACAGTGGGATTATTGTGTTGTTTGGCTCAAAGAAATCACCTACAAGTGTTGAGTGGCAATATTTGACATTTTATGTTCAGGACCAAAACCCTAAACTGATTAATTCTTGGTAAGCATCAGCTTTTGAGCCTTCGCTATCTTTATGACAGTAAATCCTTGACACTCAGCTGACAGAGTGAAACATAAAAGATGGCCAGTGATTTTCTCTAACTTATTTCTTTTCTTCCTTCTTTTTATGAAAGCAGAAGCTCTTTTCCGTTCTTTAGCCTGGAGCTAAAAAAAATGTTCACCAGTGCAGGAACTCATTATTAGTTTCTCATTTTGTCTGCTTCGCTTTTCCAGAGTTGCCAATCATATGCCAACCCATTCTCTATTAATTACATCTTTTTATTGGCCATTTAAGCTTGAACTTCCTCCCAGAGGTTGCATGTATAGAAGTACCTAACTTGGCTGTGCTGCACATGACAAAATAGATGAATTATATGTTTATAAATGTTTCTACAAGAAGGACAGTACCGAGCAGTTGCTGGTAATAAGAGGATCTTTGAAGCTTCACAAGAAATCCATGAAGAACAGAATACCAAAATGTATCAGAAGTCTCACTAAAAGGAAGAAATTGATTGCAATTAGCAGAGAGATTTTTTTCAAGTGTTTTTCTGCCCCCTCCAGTGATGCTAATAACTTAATGATCCCTAAAAATGCATGCAATTTTCCTCGATTAAATTTAACCATATTGTAAGCTTGCATGCTAGAGATTTCCAATCACTGATGCACTGACTGAGGGTCTCAGGTTGTATAGTAAATAATGGCATCAACTGCTACAAAATATTAAAGTTTTTCTGTAACAGCTAAAAATCACATCATCAAACAGAAACTAAAAGGGATAGAAGAATGAAGCAGGGCCAAGCTAATGTAAAATTCACTCTCACTGTAAAATGCTTAATGTCAATATGCTGTAGATGTAGCACTTTCATTATTAGTTTAGGAGTATTAGAAGAAACACGAGGGTCATTTAGAGCCTTTTTACCTTTAAATCATTGCAAACTGAAACAATTGAGTTTTAATTTAACCCATTTTAATTTATATCTAAATTCTCTATATTATATATTATATATAATATTTATATGTATAGGTATACTAAGTCAGAAGGCTTGTATAGAAGTTATTTGGTTGAATATACACAAAAAAATATTTATTAGTCAATTTAATCATAATCAGTTCATGAAGGAATAAGGATTTGTCCAACATGATTTGCTGTAATCACACTCAGTTATGTTGTGGCCCAAGTTATCAATAAGTCATATCAAAGAAGAGAGTTAATTGCCAGCATTAGCCTAGTGCTTCAACAAACTGCTATGAGCAAAGGAGAAACAAAAGTCTGTCCTGTCAATATGCATATACTGCAGCATCCAGAACAATGCTTGCGAGTGAGATTAATGAGCTCAATGGGAAGCTATCCCAATACTAATGCAGACCGTATAGTGGACAGAGACTCACTACTAATACTTACCAGGTCAAGTCTTTATGGCTGAAATAAACATTTTGAAACATTAAGAATTATCTTTTATTCTTTTTTATCATTTACATACAAAAACCTAAGCAGCTTTAAAATATTTTAACATCTGATAAAGCACTATATGTACCCTGTTTGAAACATTATACATTTATGTCCAATGGAAAAGAAAGAAATTTTTATTTATTCTGACATTAACGTTCCGAGGGCCCGCGGGCGGGCCCAGCCCATTTCCTAGTTTAAATCCTCGGATTTTCTGACTTCTAACTTTTATGAACCTATACATATTTTATATCATTGGAAAGGTAAGAGTCTTGTGATTCTAATTATGACTGGCGTTTAAGGATAAAATCATAACTGAAGACACAGTGAGCGCTTTCGCCAACACTAACGTTCTCCTGATGGAGGTATAAAAATATGGAACTCACCAATTTGTAGTTCAATAAACGTGACAAAACCGATCCATTTCGAACAAAAATGTTTTTTTACATCAATAAGGGTCCGATTAAAGTCCTCCGATAAAGTTATTGGTCCAGGACAACAGTAAAACAGATAAAAAATGTAAAACAAACAGTGAAAATGCGCTCAGAAATGTCTATGGCCATTTTTGTAGTCTTTACGGCTTTGTTTCCGATTAATTCGCTTCCACTTCCGCCTACAAAGGTCACTGAGCATGCCCAGAAGAAAAAAAAATTAAAATAAAAATTCATCCGGTGTTTTCCTTTCGTAGGGTACATCTCCAACCAATGGCGCATGGATGGAAAGTCACGTTATGGTAAGTAACTCGAACCAATCGTGGTCCAGAACTCTGATGATTGACGCATCAAATAGCCAATGTAATGCTGTAAACGCAGATATATAACATGACCGGGCGGACTTGTTCGCAGCCATTGTATATGACGTGCGTAAAATGTATTATTCATGAAGAGATTACGCACAGTGCGTACCAGTAACATACTGTTTCAGCACCGTGTCCAAACACCCTTTATGATCAAAATACAACATTGAAGGAAGCCGTGGAGCTTAATGTGGTAAGATGAAGTTATAATTCTGATGATATTTTTAATTCAGTGAGGACTATGGCATTTAGCCAGGAGATGGCTCATATGGCACACTTTTGACCACCTTTGACCTGTAGTTATAAAAATGTGTGCAGAATATTCATTTTTTGGTTTATTGCTGTCAAATTTGGTGTGGATGAAGGTAATACTTCAGACTTTAGACCCACAGTGTGTTTTAGGCCACCACCTCTTTTTAAAGCCATTTTTAGAGCATGTATTTATATAAAATAAATATTCGGACACAGTCTGTTTTAGGCCACCACCTCTTTTTAAAGCCATTTTTAGAGCATGTATTTATATAAAATAAATATTCGGATACAAATAAAACAATTTTTGGGGGTATTAAAATTCATATTGCTTGGTAACAATAGCACTCAGAGATATTAACACAGTTCTGGGATAAATTTTAGAATGTTTGCTTTCCAAAGAGACCCCAGCCATGTCTCTACTCAAAATGGTTCAAGAACAGCTTTAAGTTAATTTTGGGTATGCGTTTTAAAAAAATGTAAAGCGGAAATTGCAGGAATTTTAAGGGGTTTTATCTTTGGCTTTCAAAGTGCAAATGGGGGTCAAAAATCTAAGATAGTTTCAGGTTTTGGACTATAAACAAATCACCTCCATACCCGTTGATATCTGCAAAATCGAAATGTTTGCTTTAAAAAAGTTTTTTTTGCAAATATCGCAACATTTTAATTTCCAAATTTGAGTTCTATTTTGTGTATGATTATTTATTTAGTCCTCAAACCCTGATATCACGGTCAAGTATTTCGACGTTTTTAGGTGGGTCTAACCTTTTGCAACTCAATTAGAGAACTCTACAAACAGTAACTGTGGATTATGATCTGTTGGCAAATGGAGATGGTCCAACCCAGCAGGTGGGACAGTGGCCCTTAGGACCCCTGCTAAGCTATTGAGAACACAAGGACTTGAGGCTGCTATAATGAACACTAAATGTCGGTGGTGTTCAGTTGCTGCAGAAGATTGGCAAGGAGGAGAGGAACCTTTGCTACAGCATATTGACCTTCTGGCTGACACCAAGTGGGATGTTGGAATAACACAAAAAAAATAATAATAAAAAAGAAAACAACTAAATCAAATAACATTTTTACAGACCACTGATTTACTGGTGTTGTATTTTTGTCTGATATATATCTAAGCAGCAAGTCATTTTACTGCATATATGCACATGAACAAGCCTGACTACCTCTTTTTTGTGTCTTTGGCTTTTGGTGTACTCATAGAATGGAGAGTGATGGGGGAGGGGTGTGACAAAGGAGGTCTCACCTCACACTTCATGTCCCAAATAGATTAGAGGAATTTTCCCCAGATTCTGCCGTTGCCTCTGCAGCCTGAAGCAGATTGAGCACTTGTGAGGATAATTAAAATTGATGATATAGAATGACAGAGACATGATTTCTGCCTGCAGCAAAAGGTCTCAGAAGACAGTCTAACTAAACTGTCATGCCACAGCTATTCTGTTTTACATGACTGTTTCACCTCACTAAACTTGTCTAAAGTAAATACTCTATTGGATTTAAGTGTTATTAGCAAGCTGGAGACTTGAAGTTAAGTTTTTTTCTTTTTTTCAGAAGTGTGCTGAATGTGTTCTTATGTAAATGTTTAACCTGGCTGGCTTGTTGTGAGTGATGTTTTTCCTTGAATTTATAGCTGATGTACTTTTATAAATCAAGTCTTTAGAGCATAATACGACAAAATCAATACAAAACAATACAAAAAGTGATGTGATTATTTTTTTATACTTTCATATTTAAAAAAAAAAGTAAATATAATTTATGCAATTAACAAAAATGTTAGTATTATATTATTTGGCATATCGTGATAATGTGTGCTTTTACAGCACTTAATTCTACCCCACTGATCCCAATATGCATGTACTGTTCTGAATCGGAGCACATCAAAAGGAAGAAATACACTTCTAAGCATTACAAGGCTTGATGTGTTACAAATTTAACTTAATTTCCTCAAACACCAGCACTCATATCAACATAGGAAAAAAGCTTGATGTCAAGAACTGATGGTTAAACATTGTCTGCTAGAGAGCAAAATGTATGATTTCATCAATTATAACACATCTTTAGAAGCAAAACAGCCACGGACCCATGTTTGATATACAGAATTATAGTCATGAAGTTTTTTTGTTGTTGTTGTGTTGGTTTTACACCAGATGTAACAGGGAACCACCATCCAAAAATGTCCAGTCAGTGAACCATTTTCCCAAAAACCAGGTATTAGCAGGATACATAGGAAATGTAATACAGCTGATTTTGTTCTTCTTGGTTACAAGTGGCCTTGGAACTCTCTTATGGCTGCCATTTTTGCTGAGGTCTCTTTCTTGTAGAATCATGAACTTTGACCTTAACTGAGCCAAGTGAGGCCTGCAATGTTTTAAATGAGTACTTTTAGATATTTTCTCAGTTATGTAATTTGGCTCCCACTGCAGTTTACTAAAGTCCAGGAAATACTAAGTGAAATTAACCTTAACGATGTGATTAATCAAAGTAATTTCATAATTTAACAAGGATGGGAAAACATTTAACCTGGATTGAAAACCTCTGTATTTACTCAGATTAACTTTGATATAAAATATGTTTTATGATCAGAAACAAGTGTGACAAAAATGCAAAACCAAAATAAATTTATAAGGGAAAAGGTTTTTTCATGGCACTAAATATCTGTTGAAACAAAGCTGCTGCACAATATAAAATTTTACAAATGAATTTTTTTATCTTCTCCTTCAAATGAAGAATCTTAGGAGATAAGACTCAGTTATTTTGACAATATTTTGTCAAATTCTTCTTTGCACAATCACCTGCTGTAATGTTTCATTAAATTTCCATAATGTTGCATTTTTGGATTGCATTTTATACAAATGAGCCATTTATGATGTGTTTTAGGTTTAGAGAAGTGTTTAAAAGCTGTAATGACTGAACGAATAAGGTATATGTCCAAGTCATAATCCAAGTCATTTTTGGATTATGACCTAATTCCCACAATTTCCTCCTTGGCTCAAAAGAAATGAACAAACCAGGAGTTCTTTAGAGATATACTCAGGTTGGGTAAGTAATGTGAATGCATAGTTTCAGTCTTTTTATGCTGCACTGTTAATGGTTGAGTGACTAATGGTATTGACTGTTATTTAATTTACTTTAAACAGCATTGTTTGCAATGACTTCCAGAAGTCCCATAAAGATTTAAAGCAATTTTTTTAGCACAGCGTTGATGGGTGCGTTGTTTATGTCGTCTCATGCAAAAATATATTCCTATTCAGATATTAACAAGGCTGAAGTGGGTGGGGGTGGTTTAAAATCACTTTTCAGTATACGCAGAATTCCAAATATCATTTTAGAAATCTTTATTTTTTCTCCACTTGTGCACAGGTGAGAAGATAATGTCAAGCCAATTATTTCAATGAGGAGTATCAGAATATAACTACTCAACTGCTGATTATTCATGAATTTTGAAAGCTTCATGAGTAAACAAATTAGCTGGCGAGGAAATTGTGGTTATGAAACTTCTTTCATACATAGATTTCACTCCTTTATACCAGCTAACTTAAGATGAGCCCCCCTTTGTAACCTACCTCCATGTTAAGCTTTGACTCAATCTATTAAACACATTCAGGATATATTGCACTGGTCCAAATATGAGGGTCATTTAATTATTCACATCATATGTCATTTTCAGTCCAGAGTGGGAACAGCTTTGTCCTGCTTTTGGTTTATTTGAAGAAGCAGAACAGCTGTCAATAAGAAGAGCAGGGAGACGAAAGGCTAGACGGAGGCCTAATGGGGGGATGGTAGGAGACAAAAACCCCCACCAGGGTGTCTGTAAAGATAAATATTGATTGGGGACAGTTTTAATTACTTCCTTAAATTGAGCAATTTTGGTTTTCCCTGTTGGCTCTCTGTGAAAAATCTATGTAGGATTCCACATTGAAGGAAAAGGAGAGGGTAAGTGTTGGCATACCATAAATCACTGCAGATACATAATTCATCAGAAGCAAGTTAAAAGGACAAAACAAGATGCTTTTGGATCACTGAAAACAGCACTTTCACACAGGTGAGATCTTTGCTTGATGTGACGACAAGAGTTTTTTTCCCTCCATTTTTGTCATTCTCATCAGAATTATGAGGAAAGATCAATAAGCCTCTTCATTTCCAGTCATACCTTCAGAAATTACTTATTTAAGCGATATTTTTCATAAGGGATAAAATGTTCAAATCAAAGTTGTCAGTATGTCATGCCGTGTTTAACTTGGCAAAAGCATTAAGATATGATGACTCTCCTGTATATAACGACTCTTGCATCAGTGTTCATGCAAGGTTGTGCTTACCATATTATTTGCAATACATGTTTCAAATGAAACAAACACAAGGTGTCACTACAAAGAAAACTACTGTACCAGAAGAAGAGCACTGCACAATCTACAAACTACCTTAAATGGATATTACAAATAAAACAATGAAAAGATAATGTGTATAGATTTTATGCACACACTGCAACTAATTATGTCTGCTCTATGGATGTACTTACCTCATACACTCTCATGATGATAAATAGGTAAAAATTACAGAACTCAAGAGATTACAGGTTAATATTAACACTGCATAGGCATAGGACAATGGTCTAACACAGTCTATGTATCGATTTTCTATGTGATCAACCATCTAATACAGACCTGGAAGTGATGGGGCTTGAATGTTTAGGGCCTTGATTTCCCTGCAGGACCATTGGAAAAAAAACATAAAGCATAAATTTTGTAAGTGGATTTAATTATGCTGCTTTTTTAAAAATGTTTTATTTTGAATGTAATGTATCTTTGTTTCCTACGTAAGCACCCTCTACAATGCTTCAGTAGAGGTTTTAATTAGACCTAAGTCTCTATTTGTCTTGTCTTGTACTCAGTTTGTGATAAACAGACTTCTATCCATCCATCCATCCATTGTCCATACCTGCTTATCCCTGCCGGGTCAAAGGGGACTGGTGCTTATCTCCAGCAGTCTTTGGGCGAGAGGAGACACCCTGTACAAGTGGCCAGTCCATCACAGGGCGATAAACAGACTTGTTCTGTTAATTACTGCTTGAATTTGAGACCTTATTAATTTCTAACAATTAGTTTTTTAAAAGATACATTAAATTTGGGTTTTTTTTTATTTGTTTTTACTTCCTCCAAATTTATTTTGGGATAACTTTTGCTGCGTTTATGCAAATAGAACATAAGCAGGCCACTGGCCTATTTTTAGGTGAACATTTTTTCAGAATTTTTTCCATTCCTGTGAAACTAAATTGAGCACTATTTTTGTTTCTTTCGGCCATCAAAGTTCAAAATGTGAAATGTTTTATTATATTACCATTGCAATTTGATTTATATTGTTCTTTCATTACCTGTTTCACAATACCTTCAAGATATCATGTTTTAATGGTTTCTGCCATAAAAACATAATTTGATATACTAGAAATCTTGCAGTTTCCATTTCAGTAATGGGACACAATAAACTTTCTGTCAACTTTTTAACAATTTTACACCCCCCCCCCCCCCCGAAAAAAAGCTAAAAAAGATTGATCACAATCAATATTTCTGCCAATTCATGACACTCCCAGGCTCTGATAATACCTCAACTGTCAAAAAAGTGAGTAAGCCAATCAGAAGGAAAAAAAAATATTTTTTTTCTGTTCTTTTCTAAAAAGATGGGACTTTGATTGCTAAAAGTTGCATTTATGGGGTAAATTCTGACAATTTTAAGAATATCAGAATCTCTTTTAGGTATGGTGAGAACTGAAGTTAACAATGATATTTTAAAATGTTTTGAAAATATATCTTGATATATAATATTTCTAAGGGGATCGTCAGTCAGTGTGTTGGTTAATTTTTCAGTTGCAATCTCTACTGTTGCCAAAAAAAAAAAAACCTGGATCATTGCAGTTTATTATGAAGCATGTACCTTGAAAAAATTTAGTTCATCCAATGGAGCACCCCCCGACAACAGTAACAGATGCTTATACTGCACATAGGGCAAAACATATATATATATTTGCCCACTATATTGTAATGCTAATTGAGGCCAGTTTAAAGTTTTGAGTAGTGTTTGTAATAAACCATTATGAACAATTTGAAACTGGAGATGAAGCCTAACCCCTAATTTCCACTGCATGCGCTCCCCCAGACACACCGCAACAAAAACACTCCCTTTGTAGTCAATGAGAGTGCTTCCACTGCCACCGCCAAGCGGCGCCATTTCGCCTTATAAAAAATAGGATTGATTGTATTTTTGTCGGACGCTGGAGCAAGTTCGCAGTCAATCTACACAAATCACACGGCACCAATAGGCAAGGCAAGGCAAGGCAAGGCAAGGCAAGGCAAGGCAAGGCAAGGCAAGGCAAGGCAAGGCAAGGCAAGGCAAGGCAAGGCAAGGCAATTTTATTTGTATAGCACACTTTCAACAGCAGGGTAATTCAAGGTGCTTTACAGGATTTGGTGATTTAAAAGAAACACATAAAAGAAACACACATTACACATGATACACAATAAAGCAAGAGAAAAAGAAAAAGAAAAAAAAAGCAAGAGAGCATGAACACATTTAATACATATGACATCAAGTATTTATCCATCCATCCATCCATTTTCTTCCGCTTATCCGGGGTTGGGTCGCGGGGGCAGCAGCCTAAGCAAAGAGACCCAGACTTCCCTCTCCCCAGCCACTTGTTCCAGCTCCTCGGGAGGAACCCCAAGCCGCTCCCAGGCCAGCCGAGAAACATAGTCCCTCCAGCGTGTCCTGGGCCTTCCCCTGGGCCTCCTCCCGGTGGGACGTGCCTGAAACACCTCACCAGGGAGGCGTCCAGGAGGCATCCTGACCAGATGCCCGAGCCACCTCAACTGACTCCTCTCGATGTGGAGAAGCAGCGGCTCTGAGCCCCCTCCGGATGACTGAGCTTCTCACCCTATCTCTAAGGGAGAGCCCAGACACTCTGCGGAGGAAACTCATTTCAGCCGCTTGTATCCGTGATCTCGTTCTTTCGGTCACCACCCAGAGTTCGTGACCATAGATGAGGGTAGGAACGTAGATCGACCGGTAAATCGAGAGCTTCGCCTTTTGGCTCAGCTCTCTCTTCACCACGACAGACCGGTAGAGCGCCCGCATAACTGCAGATGCCCCACCAATCCGTCTATCGATCTCCCGCTCCATTTTTCCCTCATTCGTGAACAAGACCCCCAGATACTTAAACTCCTCCACTTGGGGAAGGACCCCATCCCTGACCCGGAGGAGGCACCCCACCCTTTTCCGGCTCAAGACCATGGCCTCGGATTTGGAGGTGCTGATTCTCATCCCAGCCGCTTCACACTCGGCTGCGAACAGCTCCAGCGAAAGCTGTAGATCACGCTCCGATGAAGCCAACAGGACCACATCATCTGCAAAAAGCAGAGACCCGATCCTGAGGCCACCAAAACGGATCCCCGCAACGCCTTGGCTGCGCCTAGAAATCCTGTCCATAAAAGTTAGGAACAGGATCGGCATTTACTCAAAGGCAATTCTAAACAGATGGGTTTTTAGTCTCGATTTAAAGCAGTTCAGAGTTTCAGCAGCTCTACACTCGTCAGGAAGTCTGTTCCAGATAAGGGGAGCATAAAAAGTGAAAGCTGCTTCTCCATGTTTAGTTCTGAGTCTAGGGATGTTTAGTAGGCTAGAGTTGGAGGACCTGAGTGGTCTTGGTGGTTGGTACCATGACAACAGGTCTTCAACATATTTTGGTGCTAAGCCATGTAATGATTTATAAACTAGTAAAAGTATTTTAAAGTTTATTCTCTGAGCTATAGGGAGCCAGTGTAAGGACTTTAGAACTGGGGTGATGTGCTCTACTTTCCTGGTTCTAGTGAGGACGCGAGCGGCAGCGTTCTGGATCAGCTGCAGCTGTCTGATTGACTTTTTAGGCAGACCTGTGAAGATCCTGTTGCAGTAATCAATCCGACTAAAGATAAACGCATGGATGAGTTTTTCTAGGTCGTGTTGCAAAATCAGTCCTTTAATCCTAGAGATGTTCTTCAGGTGATAGAACGCTGACCTTGTTATTGCCTTTATGTGACCCTGGAGGTTCAGGTCTGAGTCCATTACTACACCTAGGTTACGAACCTGATCAGTAGTTTCTAGCTGTATTAATTGAAGCTGTGTGCTGACTCTTGATCGTTCCTCCTTGGGTCCAAAAATAATCACTTCAGTTTTGTTTCTATTCAGCTGGGGAAAGTTATGGCACATCCATCCATTTATTTGGTCAATGCATTGATTTAGGGTTTGAATGGGTTCAGAGTCACCTGGTGACATTGTAATGTAGAGCTGAGTGTCATCTGCGTAGTTATGGTAGCTAATGTTATTGGTTGCTATAATCTTGCCTAGTGGGTGCATGTAGATATTAAATAAGAGGGGCCCCATGATGGAGCCCTGGGGCACCCCACATGTGATTTCTGTTCGTTCTGATGAAAAGTTTCCTATTGAAACATAGAAGTCCCTGTTCTTTGGGTAAGACTCGAACCAGCCAAGTACTGTACCAGAGAGTCCGACCCAGGTCTCCAGTCGTTTCAATAAAATATCATGATCAACAGTGTCAAATGCTGCACTGAGGTCCAACAGAACCCGCACTGTGGTTCTTCCACAGTCTGTATTTATGCGGATGTCATTAAATACTTTGACGAGGACAGTCTCGGTGCTGTGGTGAGCACGGAAACCAGACTGAAAAGCATCAAAACGGTTTGTCATTGTTATGAAGCCATTTAACTGCTGAAACACGGCTTTTTCACTAATCTTACTGATGAATGGGAGATTAGAGATTGGCCTGTAGTTCTGCATTAACGTGTTGTCCAGATTTTTCTTCTTTAGCAGTGGTTTAATAACTGCTGTTTAGGATACCGAACAATCAAAACATCTGTTTTTTCAAAATAAATCAATAAAGACTGACTAGATTTTTTTGTATGCATAGCTATATTAATATAATCACGTGTATATTTATACATATATGTTGTCTAAAATAATCGTGTGTGTTTATACATAATTAACACACATCATATGATCAAAAGATATCTTGACACAGAATAAGAAAGAGTAGTAGATTAAACTGTTGTTTTCTGTTCGTCTTCCATGGAATTAATGTTTTTTGTCTGACTTCCGCATTTATTACTAGCTTTTATCGCGAGATCTCACAATTCCCATGCATGCTTCATTGAGCACCTCTTGGCTTCAGACCGGAGCGAATGTAGAGCACATGCAGTGAAAATCAGGAATCAGGGAGCGAACTGCTGTGGAGTGCATAGTGGAGCGCATGTTGTGGACATTAGGGTTAGTCTGAGTCCAGTCATGCCGAGCCATCATCCTGCTCGACCGCTAAAAACATATCTGTTTTTCACAAAGTGAGGTCTTTACACTGCTAACCAGAAAAGCTAAGACACTGACTGCTCATAGCCTTCTGCAGGACCACACTTTAAATAAAAAAAATTTGAACTATCTCTTAAAGCACAACAACCTTTTAATAAATACCTTAGCATTCTGAAATGCATCACCTGAAATCTTTATATGTACCAAATTAGCTATGTTTCAAGAGTTAATGCACATAAATGGAAATATTCCATCTCTGTAACTTTTTGACATATAAAATTTGAACACGTCTCTTCTCAAAACTACCTCAAATTAAAAAAAAATTCTTTTTTTCTTGCCCATATTTCAGGTGTTTTTTTTTCAAGTCTTTAATTATCTTCATCTCAGCTCCACTTAACTTCACCTCTATTAGAACATTTCTAGCAAATGGAATATACGTAAGTTATTGTGACGCATCTTTGAAATTTGGCACTCAGCTTGAAATTCAATCACAGTCATATGACACCACAACTGCTAGTAATCTGTAAACTTAATTATTTAAAATAGAGATGTCTCAAGTATTGGATTGAAGTCTTTATATGATCAGTGTCAGAGAGTCTGACTGACCTGAACTCCTGATTCTTGTTGTTGGAAGATCATCTGTGGTTTAGCAAGAAGTGCAGTAATACGCTGCATAACCAAATTTTAAAAACCGCTACCTATTTTCATGTTTGCAAAACTGTATATTAAGCTGTGTGAATTTTCTTTGCTTATTTAACAAATCTTGGATTTTCCTGTAAACTTAAGTGGGTTTTTTTACCCTTTACAGTGTGTTCACAGTGAAAGAGAGACTGTACTGGCTGCTGCAGCTCCTGGTCTGCCTGACAACTGCTCATGCAGGAGAGACAGGACAGAGCTCAGCTCTAACATTATGACTTTCAAAACAAAGTGTTAAGTTGTTGAGGAAGAAAAACAACTTTGTATATAGGATATTTCTGCACGTGATTAACTGAAACTGACATGAGTTGAAATATCAACAAGTCTATTCAAAACAGAGAACAAACAAGCTAACAGTATCATATCATATCAATTCAGCAAAATACTTTCATGAAGAAGTTCTCAAAATATGAATTCGTACTGCACTGAATCTAAATGTGTCAAGCCAGATGGTCTTAGGTACATATGAAATTAAAAAATTAAAAAAATGTTGTGATGCATTTTTAAAACCTTGTAGTAGCTTTTTAATATGCTTTTTCCCACTTTGGAGTAGTATATTAAGGCTGTCTTGCAGAAACTGGTAAGGACAAAATATCCAAATAAAATAATTGAGACAGTGAGTTTTGGTTATCCACAGAGTCACAACAGAAATGTAGATCATGGCATTAGTCTTAGGTAGTGTCATTTTATTGCATTTTAAAGCTATTGGTGTTTATACAGTTCATACTTTTGTTACCTTTACTGTAGTATCAGATTGGGACTCTTTATTAACAAGTCTTAAATTACTTGGCTTGGAGATAAACATGCAGATTGGGAATTTCCTAACTAATAGAATGTTATGGCTGAGGGTGGTGGCGCAATCATAGCTTTTTAATAATAAAGTTTGGAAAATTGTATGATGTTCTTTAATCACCAAAGTTGTTGTACTATAATCAAAGCAAATGTCTACCAAAACTTTACTCCAGACTCACTGATCTTGGACCAAATTTTCCTCTTTTATGGAAGAGCTTCCCTTTTCAAAATTCAGGCTTCTCAAGCATAGTGCCCTTAAGTTAGAGGTTCAGGAGAGGCAAGGTGTTGTTGCAGCCATGCAGCAGCTTGTGAAAGTCATCATCCGTTCCTCCTTTCTTAAAAAATTCACTTAGCTTCTCTTCGACTGCACAGACGCTCCACAGCTTACTGCTGCTCATTCGCCCCAAATTTCAACAACTAGATCCATTCCCCTGAGACAGAACGATATTACCAAACACATTTGTCACAGGAATTAAACGTTTGAGGTTTCTGAACAAGGCATCATGTTGCTGGATTGTAAAGACCCTTACACTGACCTGTGCACAGAGGCATATAGGAGGGAGTGTTCTTACACTCTGTTCATCAGATATTCCAGCAACAATTGGGTTGGAGAAGCAAAGGTAGCACTGGCTGGAGCACTGACCTTAATCTAAAGGGTTAGGCTGTTATTGGAAGAGGTGAGTCTGGTCAACTGTGCTTTACCAGACAGTTGTCTACTCATAACATGATGCTAGCTGGGGATGGTTTACAGACTGAAGCATTAAATTGAGATACTCCAAATCCACTGTTTCAGTAGTTTAGAAGTGTTTCGAGACTGAAGGGGCTTGTTCAGCAACCCTTTACCAATTGTTCCACATTAAAATATATTGTTGTTGTGACACAGACCGCTAGGTTTTGGCTATGAATAATTATGAATAATTGCTTAGGGTAATTATTAATAAGATTAATAATTTTGTGTCAAAATTCCCAAGTTTGGAGCACCATCCTGGGATCCAGGAAAATAATAGCCCAATAGTTCAGTCTCAGTGAAGGTTTATGATTACCTACCTGATAAAGCTGAAGTAATTAAACAATAGATGAAGGAATAGGTTCTTGGTGTTCCTTTAACAGCAAGTTACTACACTTGTATGTGGAATAATAACAAATAATGACTTTCCAAAATACAAGAGTTTATTACAAAAATAACTTTCCAGTCAAAATACTTTCATCAACAAACTCACTAAGCTAGTAACATAACTAAACTACTAAGTAAAAGATGAATGAATAATCAAATTAACTACCAAAAGTAGAACTGTAAAATGGGCAAATATGCAAAGAAGTAGAAACAATAACCACTAAATTGATTGTCATGTCACGGTCCAGTAGGAATGTGTATGCTTAAAGACCAAGGCTTGGGAGTAAAGCTAAGTTAGTCTTAAACTAATTGAAATTAGTTTAAGACTAATTAGCACCTCTTGGGTTGTGTTTAGACAACCAATTCACAATGCAAAGAGGACGTGAGACAAAAACATTTTTTGGAGGAAGTAATGTTTCATTGACTCATTTACTGGATTAGAAATCAATAATCTCTGGAGAATTTAATCTGTTTAATGGATCAGTCACCACAGTGATTGATCTAATTTAGTACTTTGACATACTAAGAAGGCGATTTCAAAAACGACTTATACGATTAGTTTTTGGTGTTTAAAGCTGCAGTCCAGAGAATATATTTATGTATCAAAATTTTATAAATCTTTAAAATGATAGTGGAGTTCAATACTATGATAAAAGGCTAATGCTCCACAACACTTGTTATTTTTCTTAACCCCATCTTCCTCCCGTAGACCCCTATGCATTTCACACTGAGCGCAAATTTTTTTAGCCAACAGAATCGGTCTTTGTCAGATGACGTATCGGGTGCTCTAGGTGCGTTGCATGACGGTATGGTTGAGTGTACACAACAACAGAAGCTGCGATCGCTGTGTATGTGGAGTGCATAAACCTGGACAAAATGGTTTACTCGTGTTGTGTGAAGGGCTGCCACAACAGGTCACACAATACCAGGAGACAAAAACTTTACAACCATATAAGATTCTTTACTTTTCCTGCTTGGAAAAGTGATTTTGGACAGAAAATGCAAGAATGCCTCCAGCATTTGTAATTTTTGAACTGTTTACATGTGTATGCACTGATCCCAAACACAAGATAGTTTGTGATGTCCAATGTGGTAGTTGGAGGCAGTAATGAAACGTCTGAGCTCCATTCGTTTCTTTTGAGCTCGTATAGATCTACATTGTCAATTGTAGACAATTTCTGATTTTATCTATCCCTAGCCTCCTTTACAAGTTCATCCCTGTAAGGAATGCGTTCCTCCTTCTTCTTTTTATCCATGTGTGAGACTCCAGTATGCTTCTTCAACTTCAGCTTCTTCAGTATATCTGACGCGGTTTCCCCTAGCAACGCGAGACGCTTACACTCAAGATGGCGCCCGGGGGTAGTGGTTGCTAGGCAGGTCACGTGTCTGACAAAGACCGATTCGAGTTTCTGCATTGTCGGCTGTCAATCAACTTGAATGCGGATTGTGCAAACAGGTGAACATGGGGCAGCGCACACAGAGCGCTTTGTGTCTTCTCGTTTACAGTCGCCATATTGTGAAAGAGCATCAGTCATGCAGAAGTTGCTCACCTCCAAAATTTTGGGGTGTTTTGGGGAGGGGCCTTGAAACGTCGGATTCAAAAAATCTCTCTCCCTCAAATACTCCGGACTGCAGCTTTAAATTATCTATTTTAAAGCCGATCTGTACTTTGAATGCTGTAGGTAGCAAAGCTGGCCACACTAATCCGATCAAGTGTGCGGAGCTAATTTATGTAGTGCAGCTTAGAGCCACTCTGTTTTAGCTTAGCACCAAAGAAAAAAGGACAAACTCCAGTTGGACGGAGTAACTCATGTTGCATGATTTACAATTACTCTATCAGTAAGAAACCTTGAAAGACTGTTCATATCCAAACAATTAAAGAAATAAATCCATACAAATGCAGCAAAACAAAGTGAAATACACAATCAAACAAACCTTAATTTGTTTATCTGAATCTAATTTATCTCTGCCCATACACAACCTTATTTGAACAATTCTTAGCTCTCCATTGTCTGAAAAGATTGGCAAAAATAAAGCAGAGAAACCAGCTATTATAGCTGGTCAGTTAGCAGTAGCTGGGTGGAGCACTAACAGTGAGGCTTCGGGTGCAGCTGCTAGCCACCGATAGCCAGAACTCGGGTTCTCGTGGGTTGCCAAGCCACTGTTAGCTCACAAAGTTGTTCTCCCACAGCCCACTCCCTTTTCACAGGCGGCAATAAGCTCAGCAGCTCTTGGCTCCTGTAGCGTGCAGGAGCGTGTCCTCCAGGCTCTTTCTCCCTATCCGGTAGAATCTGTAATTCAAAGATTCTTTCTGCAGGATTTTAAACAAGTCAGATTCAGGACTTATTTCAGCAGTCAGATACAGTTCATCTGATCAATGATCAGCAGGCTGTTGTGTCTTTGGATCGCTCCTCTCCCCTCGCCAGAGAGAATGGAAGCCCAGGGCAAGGCAAGGCACAACTACACAACTACAATTATGTAAATAAGTTAGAGAAAAATGTTTAATAATGTGCAATTTTTCTGTATGTGTCGCATGCTATATAGAGGTAATTTCACATTGTAATTCATGAGAGATGATCAGTACACAGTGTTTATCAAAAGTGTAAAGATATTCCGTTACATGTGTGTTTTTAAAAAAACTATAAATATGTAATATTTAACAATGTTCTCATACAAACAATGTTAACTCTGGATTCTAAAGGAATGTCTGGAACTTTTAGGGTTGCATAAAAACAGAAATGCATCTCAGTAAATCAAAATCATATCAAACACTTTTTCCTTCTGAATTTTTTTTTCAATCAAAATGCTTTTTAAAATTAGATTTTGTAGTTTACCCTTGTTGAAGAGAGTTTCATTGAATATCTGCTGCACAAATGTCAAGTCGGAAGTGTTCCCTATAATTGTGTAGGCCAGAACATGGCTATAATATAACATTTATGTATTAAAGAATATCTTTTAACAGGTAATGCTTTAACAAATTTCTAAAATGAGTTGTAACAGATTTATACAGAGCCCCCCTAGTCCCATTTTGTAAAAAAAAAAAATTTATAACTATCTCTTGGGCTCAAGAAAGTAACTCGGGCCTCAAGATAGTAACTTGTGGCCTCAACATAGTAACTTGTGGCCTCAAGATAGTAACTCTTGGCCTCAACATAGTAACTTGTGGCCTCAACATAGTAACTTGTGGCCTCAAGATAGTAACTCGTGGCCTCAAGATAGTAACTCGTGGCCACAAGATAGTGAAGTGTCGGACACGTAGACCCTTTGTTATTAAACTGGACCCTGTAGTGCAATACTTCACATTTTGTGCAATATTCTCTGTTTTAATATTCAGTGTGCAATATAGTTTGCTGCAGTTCTGCGGCTCCGTATGATTGAGAAGAAGAGGAAGTAAAGTTTTTAGTTTGATATACAGTCTTCCGCTAGAAACTGAAGTGTGTTTTTTAATGCATTTTTCATTGTTGGATAACTTTTGTAAATTAGAGTATTTTGATTTTTTTTTTTCACTTTAAGCTAAATGTAAATGTTTAATAGCGCATACTGTGCCTTATTACCCCTGTTTTGGTAGGTCGGTTAAGTTGTATAGGTAGCAGATTGTAAAAGGTTGTATGGGAAGATTGTTGTGTGTTGCTGCTGGGATCTCATGTAACCTGCTAAATGTGGTTTTTTTTTCTTTTTGTTGTATGTTCTGTCACCTATTCAATGTTGGAAACAAACACCTCTTTGGTCTGCACCATATATCTGCCTGCTGTTCAATTCAGTTGCTAAAGGCCCTCCAGGATGTTCCTTCGTTATGTTAAAAGTTTTGGAGAAACTGAATTTTGAGTTTGCCTTAGTCATAACCCAAGTAACAGAAATAAATGTTTGAAATGTTAAATGTATTACTGTGTTTGAAATATATTACTCTGTGTTTAATAAATCAACATTACATGAATCTTAAATTAATTAACTCATCCATCCATCCATCCATCCATCCATCATCTACTTAATCTGGGAACCGGTTGCAAGGGCAACAGCCTAAACAGAGAGGCCCAGATTTTCCTTTCCACAGCCAAACCTTTCACCCTATCTCCAAGGAAAAGCCCTAACAGAGAAAACTAATTTTGGCCGCTTGTATCCTTGATCTTTTTCTTTTGGTCTCTACCCAGAACTCTTGACTATAGATGAGGGGAATGTAGATTGATCAATAAATATAAGGCTTCCTTATAAATATAAGAAAATATAAATATATAATATAAGGAAACCTTTTTTGGAAACTTTTTGATGCACAGGGTTGGACAGTTGGTAGCACTGTTGCCTTGCAAGAAGCTCCGGGTTCAAATCCCAGTCTGGGGTCTTTCTGCATGAGGTTTGCAGTTCTCCCTGTGCATGCGTGGGTTCTCTCCGGCTTCCTCCCACAGTCCAAAAGCATGACAGTTAGGTGAATTGGTCTCACTAAATTACCATTAGGTATGAGTATGTGCGTGCATGGTTGTTTGTCCTGTATGTCTCTGTGTTACCCTGCGATCGACTGGCGACCTGTCCAGGGTGTACCCCGCCTCTTGCCCTGTGACTGCTTGAGATAGGCACCAGCCCTCCCAGCAACCCTGCATAGGATGGATGGGTATAGATAATGGATGGATGGATGGATGGATGGATGGATGGATGGATGGATGGATGGATGGATGGATGGATGGATGGATGGATGGATGGATGGATGGATGGATGGATGGATGGATGGATGGATGGATGGAAACCTTTTGTAATGTGTATTTTTGTTTTGTGCTACTGTATATCAGGGCAATTTAATTTTGTTATTTATTTGGGAAGATTGCTGTGTATGCTAACTTTTATCAAAGTAAATATTTTACAAAAATCTGCAAATTAGAATGCACTAGAATAGACAATGACACATGTACAACAATTCCTTAACAGTCTCATACAAAACTAAATTTAAAATTGAGTTCCACCTGTGTGGCTTCATGTAAATATCATCTAAAGTTACTTCTTCCTTACACCCAACTTTCCAGTCAACAGTCATTCCCATAATTCTGTAGGCCATCACATTGGGAATAAAATACCATTTCTAATTGGTTATCGATAATATTTTTATTTTCTGAGAAATGCAATCAAAATGATAAGAAATAAACACTAATAATAAATTACTATGTGTGTAATGGTTATGTATAATGATTGAACGTTATATTTTGAATGAAATTATTGAAAATAAATTGACGCTTTTCTTTGCTACTATCACTTATTGAAATGCAGGTGTATAGCAGATGATTGAACACTAGAGAATAATCATCTTGAGTGCAATCAATAATACTTTTTCCTGTATTCTGCAAATAATGGAGGTAAAATAGTCTTTGCTAATGTGTACATTTGTATGTGTATTATGCTAAATTAAGGCAATTTCATAACGTTAGTCATGTGGGAAGATCATCTTATTTTCTTTTAATCAAAAGTGTAAACACTTTCTCAACATGCCATGTATAAGGTTTGCTCATAAACTAAAATCAATCAAATTTCAAGGAAGCACTTATACTAAAATCCTTAAATTATATTTATATAGAGAGTCCTACTTGTGATTATATTCCTCTCACTTTTTATGCATCAGACTGACAAGCCTATTCTGGAGAGAGGTGTGAAAGGGGTGAGTAGACAGGCCCCTCTCCCTGAGTGCTAATGGATGATTGGAGGCAGGATAGGAGGCTTCAGTTCTCTCTTTCATCCTGGCCTGCTTTTAACCCAGAGAGACAGTCGTAATCGGTCCGGCAGAGGGGGTAATCATCCCCACGTGCAGACTCTGATAAGTTGGAACACCTTCCCTCAGCTCGGGGAGGGAGCTCCCGCAGCCTCCCTGGTTATCGCTGTCCCCGGCACCCCTTCAAGAGCCTGCGTTGTCTCCTCTTCCAGGCTCAAAGGCTCCATCAACAGCCGTCTCTGCTCTGCTTTCATCTGACAGAGCACATAAGCCGGTAAAAGGGAAGAAAAAATAAACTGGTTTCTATCTCTCAAATTGTGATCTTATGAATTCGATTTGGTCACTTTTAAAATGTAACTGCACAATTTGTTATTTTTTTCTCCCTGTTTCCCTTTCTCAGTTAATATCTGTGGAGATAAATTGGTTCGATTGACAGGCTCATTTTTCTTGTTGTGTGCCTCTGTATTTGTGATAAGGCTGCTGACCGTGGTCACCTGAAGCGGCTGAAAAAGTTCTCTGAGGCTTGAGAGCTGTTACCGAACACCTTTCATGTTGGGAGACGGGAAGATTTTTCAGCTTATTTTGTAGAGGAAAATCCCCCCCTCTATGTTTTGCTTGATTACATTTTGTTACGCTTTTCCTCCTGTTTTTCAGATAACTTCTTAAGCCTGCAAGATTACTGTTTAATAGGGATGATATTGTGCTGGCTTTATTGGCTATTTGCAGCTGCGCCGCCGGTTCATTTAATAGCCCCGCCGGTTGTTAAAGGGATTACACAGCTGCCACACTCTGGAGTGTACTGTGGGCCTCTGGTGACAAACAAAAATAAACCATTGCTCAAAATAAGGTGGAAAGGTGTTTTAGTTTTTTTTTGTTTTTAAGCAATGACTTGCAAAGTTTGTCTGCCACATTCAAATTACCTTTTCAAGCCTTTGTGATGTGGCTCTGATGATTTCCTATTCTATATCAAAGACCTTTAGAAGGCCATAGGCACTACCCACCATTGATTGAATAAATTGATCGCCATACTTTCAGAGGATATTAATTAGACATGGAAAACAAGTGAATGAACACAAATTGCCTTTAGTTTAAAGGCAGCAGCAAATAAAACACTGAGGAAGATTTGAGAAAACAAAGTAAAGCATTAACAACTGAAGTCTGTTGATGCTTTTTTTAAAACTGAAAACAATCACAGAGGAACTTCAAAGCTGATGAAAGACTACTACAGCGCCATGCTAAAATATTCAGACCATCACACAAAATTTGTCACCGACTTTATTGTATTTTACTAAGAATGGTTTGCTGAGACCATTATTAGTAAACTATGGTCAAAACTGCACTACTTTATAATTTTTTCTTAATGTGTTTTTTCTTGTCTTTTTCATTTTTGAGAATAATCTTCATTTACATGTCTGTTTGATTCCAATCTAAAACTATTATATATGCTCCACAGACAGGTGGTAATAGCATCAACATTAACTACACAAAAATTCAAAAGACAAAAGATCTGAACATGGCAAGTGTTGCCAATTTAGCAACTTTATGGATAAGTTTGAGGAGTGTTCAGGTCACTAGTTGGCTTTTCAAAAAAGCAACTAGCAAAAGCTAGTTACAAGTGAGTTTTTATAGTGTTATTTCAGTCATTCGGAGACTGATGTGAAAGCAGGAATTGTTCTGATTCTTGTCAACAAGCAGTGGGACCTGCCATGGGTCCTTCCCTTGTCTCAAACCACTTATGGGATGTCTAGTCCTTATGGCACAGTCCCTCCCAGCTGCATTCAGAGCTGGAAATGTTCATCTCCCCCTTTAAAGACTGCCAATTAACCAGACAAGCGCAAAGCCAGTGGTGGCTAGGTTGTTCATGTTGTTAGCTCCTAAATGGGCCATAAAGTTGAAAATGAAACCTAAAAATGAATAAATATGTGGTAGGACCACATAATAAAATGATAATCCAAATAATGGTTTTGTAAGTACTTGTTCTCGACTAATAGCAACTGTAATCAATGAAAGACATACACGTAAATTGTCAAATCAGACTATCAGACTCTTACAATGCTTAGTTTGGCTCTAAACACATCATCTGGTATATTATTGGCTGGCTACATTGTTTCCTTGTACCAGGACTGTACCAGGCTCTGCCCCCAGGTAGAGAAACAAATCCTCAGTTCAGCCAGGATCTCTGTTGGAGGTCTCCAGAACCGTGGAGTAATGTGCAGGAAGCAGACCGACATAAAAACACAGACAAACACCCCAGACTCCTAACAGGTTCTGTAATCCTGAAGTTCTGTGGCAGTAACAAAACTATTAAAATTCACACACAACCATGCTCTTATTCAAGTTGCCAGTAATAAAAGGGGCAAGCATTAATGTCTCATTGTCTATTGCTGTTCCCATGTTCACCAAATTCAATTCTTAAATCCACCCTGTGCATCTTCTTCAATGCTGTAAAAAAAGAACTCTACGTGCAGTACCATCTTTTACCAAACAGAAATGTGAGCATCAGTGTCCCTGAAATAGGGGAACTGAATAGGAAATACATGAAAACAAGAAAGGCAGACAGAGAATCTCTTTTGGGTCACTATTGCAGGTTCCATCCCCTGATAAAGGAGGAAGACTACAATTGTGGCACAAGAAAGAGACAATCAGTGTGAAGAAGTACATTTGTAGTTCTGATATATTTAGGGTTTTTTATGTAGGGTTTTTTATGCAATTCTTTTTATGCATTTGTCTCTTGAAATACATTATTCCTCTCACCTAGCACACAACCAATTAGATTAATTAGGGCGAGGATGTTGTCAAGTAACTTTTAAGACAGCCAATAGCTAATTGGCTAGAATTGCACTGCTCTGGGTGGGTGCATGTTCGAGTGGCTCTGTGGGCCAAATATTGAGTTTTGTTTTTCCAGACATTGTTTCCTCTGTTTTCTTGAGGAAGATCGTATTGTTTAGACCTGTGTACTTTCTAGTTTTGGTGCTGTGAAGCTGGAAGAATATTTGCTGTTAATTTTTCACTTGTTGATAACTTGATGCGTAACCATGGCAACAAGATAGTTTATACTGCAAACACTGCAAAAGCTGAAATATTACCTCAACTGAAGCCACAAATCCCTTATAAGTTGAGAAGGAGGAGGAGGCGTGGATGCAGAGCAGGAGCAAAAAGGAGACAGAGAAGGAGGAAGTTCAAGCCATCTCTTCCATTGATCAAAATGGGCAATGTGAGATCACTGGTTAACAAGATGGATGATCTTCAAGCGGTTACAAGGACTCAGCCAGAGAATCAGGAATGCAGTGTTATGTGTTTTACTGAGACGTGGCTGCAGGATCATATCCCTGACTCCAGCGTCTCTCTGCCGTGCTTCCTGGCTGTACGAGCGGACAGAGATCTGAGGACAAGCGGTAGAAGAGGGGGAGGTGGAGTGGTGGTGCTTGTTGGCGGCAGATGGTGTCGTCCAGGACATGTTGCTGTTGCTGTGGGGTGTCGTCTCTGCAGCCCAGATGTTGAGCTCTTGGCAGTGGGTTTTCGTCCATGTTATTTGCCAAGAGAGTTCACCAGTGTAATTTTGGCAGTTGTTTACATTTCACCTTCAGCAGTTGCCGGTAATGCATGCAATATCATCAGTTCCGTTGTCGCTAAGGTACAGACCCAGCACCCCAATGCATTTGTGGCAATATCTGGTGATTTTAATCACGCCTCGCTCTCGTCTACACTTCCAACATTTCAACAGTTTGTCAGCTGCTCAAAAAGAGAAAACGAGACCTAGAATTTGTTTTATGCAAATGTAAAGGATGCATACATGTCCAAACCAAGACCTCCTCTGGGACAAGCAGATCACAATCCTGTTTTTCTCTGCAAAGAATGTAAACCACTTGTTCAGAGGCAACCTGTGACAAAAAGAACTGTGAAAAAAATGGTCACAGGAAGCTGAAGAAGCCCTGCAGGGTTGTTTTGAGACCACAAACTGGAGGACTTTTTGCCAAGCACATGAAGAGGACATCAATGCCATGACTGAATGTGCGACTGCTTATATAAACGTCAGTGTGTACAACATCATCCCCACCAGAACAGTGAGATGCTTCCCTAATAACAAACCCTGGATCACCAGTGACCTGACGGAACTGCTAAACAAGATAAAATGAGCCTTTAGGAAGGGAGACAGGAAATTATTGAGGAGTATACAGAAGCAACTTAAGTTCAAGATCAGAGACAGCAAAGAGGCAAGAGGCAAGAGAAGTGGAACAATATCAGAGATGTCTGGTCAGGAATGAAAAAGATCACAGGCTTTAAGCACAGGAAGGATTGGATAGATGGAAGTCTGGACAGAGCCAATGAACTGAACACATTCTTCAACAGGTTCAGTTCAGGAACTAGCTCAGCATCCTCCTCTCCTTTCCCCAGCCAAACAGACATCCCACCTTCCTCTGACCCACAGCATTTTTTTTTGTCACATCTCAGATGTTTTATCCTTCACCTCAGTCATGGAAATCTGATTCCACAAGTTTGTCTTCAACCAAGTCAGGAGATGTTGCTACCCCCTTTGCCTCCCCCTCCCACTTGTCTGTCTCTAAAAGTCAGGTGAAGATGCAGCTAGAAAAACTGAATCGGAACAAGGCTGCAGGTCTAGATGGTGTCAGTCATAGAGTCCCGAAGGCCTGCGCAGAGCAGCTCTGTGGGATTCTGCAGCACCTCTTCAACCTTAGCCTGAGTCAGGAGAAGGTTCCAGTGTTGTGGAAGACATCATGCCTTGTTCCAGTACCAAACATAATCAATGACTACCTGACAGAAAGACCACAGTTTATGAGACTGAATAATTGTGTGTCAAACCAGGTGGTCAGCAGCACAGGAGCTCCACAGGGGACCATATTCTCACAATTCCTTCTCACTCTGTACACCTCAGACAAACACTGTTTCCATCATGGGTGAAGAAGTGGAGGTGGTTGAGGAGTATAAATACCTCAGAGTTCACCTGGAGAACAGACTGGACTGGAGGCACAACAGTGAAGCCCTCTACAAGAAGGGACAGAGCAGACTCTACTTCTTGAGGAAGCTTAGGTCCTTCGAGGTTGGCCTTCACTGGGCGCCCTGTGTCAGTGCCTCGGCTGCTGCTGCTGATGTCCTGCTGTTGGTGCAGATGACTCCTCTGATGGCGTTTCCTACCTGGCTCATCTGTACTCGGCCCTATGTCCTTTTTATTGTTGCTTTTAAGTGTATGTGCATGAGGGTCAGTTTGTGGGGATGGGGGTATAACTGTGATCATGTTTTTTATTCTGTGGGGGAGGGATGGGAATGTGGTTTTATGTGGGGTAGTTTTAATCCGTAAAGCACCTTGAGATGCAATTTTGTATGAAAACCGCTTTATAAATATTGATTGATTGATTGATTGATTGATTGATTGATTGATTGATTGATTGATTGATTGATTGATTGATTGATGTATACACCACATATCTGATTTTTCTAAAGTCTCAGTTTGTGTCACCTAATTTAATTTTACCCTTTAATCATGTAAAGCACCTTGAATTACCTTGTTGTTGAAAGTGTTATACAAATAAAATTGCCCTGCCTTGCCTTGCCTAAATCTCTGTTTGTGTATGATGGTGACTTGAGTTTAAGACTCCTACTAGAGTTCCACTTACTAAGTCACAAAAACGACTGCAGACTTGACTTAGACTTGTGCCCTTAAGGCTTGACTTGGACTCCTAGTCCAAGACTCAAATCTCAGACTTAGAGTATGAAGATTGAAAGGAATCCAATATGAGAGCTATAGATTGCAGGACAGACAGGTGATGCGCTGAACTCGTGTTTTACGGTGAAAATATGTGCTTGTTTATTAGCAAGTGATGTTGATGAATTACGAGCTGTTAAGGGATCATGGTATTCAGTTAATGTTAGCTGTAGCTTCATAATTATTGCCACATGAATATCTCTCCAAATGAAAGCTGTATTGAATTTCTTTGGCTCACTTAGGATAATAGATTACACTAAATGTGTCATTACAAATTTGATAAGACAATGTTAATTTTAGTGATTGGAAACTTGACTTAAAGTCAAAGACTTGAGACTTGCCCTAGACTTGTTAACAGTGACTTGCGAACATCTTTGGCGTCAGCTCTGTTGCTGTCCCTGCCAGTCACAGCCCTAGTCTGCTGGCCAGCCTCCCCAGTCCATCTGCCAACTTCTCCATACTGCTCACCAGCTCCTGTCTCTCCGGCAGCCACAGCCACCAGGTCAGCTGTCGCCAAGGCAGCCCAGTTCCGAGAGCCAGAGCACCTGGAGGGGGTCACGAGCGGCCTGCCTCCGTTTTCCGGGCCAGCCTCTCGCCTGAACTTTCGGATCAGTCCAGTGCCCGCACCTCCCCGCCTTCCTTAGGCAGCACCTTGCCGTCTTCATGAGGCCGCGCCTTCACGCCCCGATGCCACCGTGTCGCCTTTGGGCCCCTTTGCCCACACCTAGTCTGAGCCTCCAGGCCCCGGAACCAGAGGTCCCGGAGGGGGTTGATGATGATCCACCTCTGTCTCGCCCGCCCGATCACCAGCCAGCCCAGGGACGCCCAACTGGCCGTCCGTCCGATCGCCATCCATCCCAGGGACACCAACAAGGCCGTCCGCCGGAACTCCAGGTCCTCAGGGATTGTCCCCCCGGCCAGCTACCAGAACTCCAGATCCTCAGGCGTCGTCCGACTTTGGTGGGGGGCGTCCTGTGAGAACCTCAGCACTCAGTCCTTTCACTATAACTCCTAATCATTACCTGCACCTGTCTCTAATCTGTCACACCTAATCCTCCTTCCCTCATGTCTGTTTAAACCCTTCTCTCCATGGTGTGTCTACCCTGCCGTTCTCCCTCCTGCTCGTCCGTGTCATCCTGTGTTCTGCCTTCATCATCATCAACTCAATAAACATCCCAGCAACTTTACTCGTCTGCATTTGGGTCCATGCTGCAACCTACACACCTGACAAATATACATATACAGTCATATTCAGTACATCAAAATATTCATTCTGATTAGGGTCGTATGTCAGATTAAAATTATCTCTTGAAAATAAAAACCTTTAAACAGGTATTAAACATACTTTTCATTAAGCTTTCATCCATCCATTATCTATACCCGGCCATCCTCTGTAGGGTTGCGGGTGGGGGGAGGGGGGGGTGGGGGGTGCTGGTGCCTATCTCTAGCAGTCACAGGGCAAGAGGTGCGGTACACCCTGGACAGGTCCCCAGTATTAAACCTACATTTATGTTTTAAAATTTATTTTTTATTGGTCTGATGTAATATTCCAATCTCAAATGTGTTTTCATTATTTGTAAGCGGAAAATCACAATTCACAAAATAAAGTCTTGAAAACATCAGTTTATGTGTAATTCATCTATATCACGTTTCCCTCAGTGAATTCAGCTACTGAAACTGTAAACTTTAATAATAAATTTAATTCATTGACGTTAGTGGATGTAATGTGACTAATTGTGAAAAGTTTAAAGGGGTAGGAAAATCTTTGAAAGGTACTGCACATCTATTTATAAATTTACTGTTAAATGCTTCCATTAGTTATGATGGCTAATTCTTTTTTAAATGTATTTTTAAGGTCAAATAATTATTTTAAATGAAACATTGCCCATTAAGATCAATATGTAACAACACTGAATTTGTCTTCTCTGAATTAGGAGACAAGGTGATGTGTTGCACTTTTAGTGGCATGTGACTTATCCATTTCAGCAGCAGCTGCCGGATAGGTTTCAATCGAGAGGGCAGAGTCATACAGTTTGTGCCAAAGCTAACAGCTGTTAACTACACAACCTTTGGGCTATGAACTGCAGCTCTGTCCATTGTCAGTCCTCCCCCAAGTTAAATATTCCAGGAGGAATTTGTTTCAACAAGGCCACACGCAACGGGTGAAAACCCTTTACACCAATATTGCTCTCAAAATTGGCAGCACGAGAAGGAGGGACATGAGGGATGCTCGAGAGTGGTAACCTATCCCTCTCAGCCCCCTGGGAGCCTCTTGGCCAGCTTTCATCCACATAATTATAATAAATTTGACATTTCATAGATAATATTGATTTCTTTATTTTAGCATTTCACCATAGGTGACAGTCTAGTGTCAAGAATGAAATTTCTATTGATCTTCTGCGCATTAATCCCTCATGTGTATGTGATCATTTTTATAAGACCTTTTACTGCACATAAATCAATATTTCATATTTCCAGCCATACCAGAGGAGATGTCATATTTGTAAACTGTGTCTTGACACTAGCAATTCCTTTCTTGCTCAGCTGCAACTGTGCAAGACCAGTCAATTTGGGGTGGTGGGAGCGAAGACACAAGGGAGGAAGGGGGGAGAGGGCGAGAGAGGACAATTTACAGTCGGCAGCTCTGGGCTGTTGGGGAGGAGTTGAGTCCAGCTTGAAAAATATAAAAAACAGCAATACTGATGATGACATGTTTTCTTCTAATCATTAAGAATTAATTAGCTTCCTATGAAGCAAACTTCCAATAGTAACACTACTGCAGTGCTTTGCAAAAATCAGAAAACCCCTTAAACATTTTCATGTTTCTGTTCAAACATTTATTTTTTGGGATTATATGTGATAGACTTTGAGAAAGTGGAGTATAATCTTAAAGAAAGAAAACAGATTCATGAATTTTGAAAATTGTATATACAGAAATCATGAAGGTGTGGTTTACATTTTCATTCAGCTCCTTTTAGTTTAATACCCCCAAATAAAATACAGTGCAAACCAACTAACCACAGACGTTATCTATTTAGGACATACTGGTATTGCACTTGCGTGCTATTTATTAATATCTAAGTGTTAACAGAAAGTATTGTATGTTACAGTGCCTTGCAAAAGCATTCATACTGTAAACCTTTTTACATGTTTTCACTTAACAATTAAAACTTCAACATATTTTAGAGATTTTATGTGATACACAGGGCTGCAGTTGGTAGCACTACTGCCTTGCAGAAAGAAAGGCCTGGGTTTAAACCCCGGCCTGAAGTCTTTCTGCTTGGAGTTTGCATGTTCTCCTAGGTTCTCTCCAGGTACTTCAGCTTCCTCCCACAGTCTAAAAACATGACTGTTAGGGTAATCGGTCTCTCTTAATTACCCTCAGACATGAGTGTGTTCTTGCATGGTTGTTTGTCCTGTGTGTCTCTATGTTGCCCTGTGATGGACTAGCGACCCTCTCCAGGATGAACTCTGCCTCTCGCCCATTGATTGCTGAAGATAGCCACCAGGCACCCACCACCACACGACCCCGCAAAGGAAGGAAGGAAGGAAGGAAGGAAGGAAGGAAGGAAGGAAGGAAGGAAGGAAGGAAGGAAGGAAGGAAGGAAGGAAGGAAGGAAGGAAGGAAGGATGGATGGATGGATTATAGCAAAGGTGTGCAGTTTTCCGTTTTTTATTAAAATAAAACTCTGAAATATGCGCATTCCCAGTCAGCCCCCTAAATGTAGTGCGTCAGTGCAACATGTTCCAATAACCTTCAGAAGTCACACAATCTCACCATAAAAACCTTAACATTTACAAAGCATGTAAAAACATCATGGAATGATATATGGAGCAAAGAAAAACAAATATCTAAAACATAAAGAAAATTCATATAGAAGTGTCAAATTGAGTCACTTTTTTCTGTAAACGTTTTTTATAAAGTCACTCAGCATGCATACATGTTCTGCTTACATGTAATATAACATTAAAATAGCCATGAAGTAAAAGATACAGAGATTTTAAATTCCTTTACAAATGAAAGCATAAAAAGTGTTGCATTCGTTTCTATATTTCCCATTGTAGTTTGAAACCCCTAAATTATTCCCTTTAAAACTCCTCCAATTTGAAAATAGAGTGCAATTTTGTGTATTCTAATCCCAGTATAAATACTTGGGGATTAGCGAAACATTAAAAAACTCTTACATAAAGAAGGATATATAAAGCCTAGCGATACAGAATATTTAATACATCCAGGAAATTTGCACAGATGTGTCAGGATGACTGACTTGTTTTCCATAATAATTTGAAATAAAAATGCATGCAGGAATGTTGCACTCAGCTGCAATATAACATGACAATAGCCATGGAGAATGCACAACTGTTTGGTGAAAAATATGATCACCTGAGCGGTGCAGACACCTGACCTTTTCTCAGTCTCCCTTAACATGTCCCTTCCATACAATCAGTGTGAGAGAACTGCACAAGAAAGGCCAGTCCATTAAGAGAATATGCTAATTTTGCCATCCCCTCCTAATTGATGCCATTTTACCAAGTAAACAAGACTTCTGTCTACAATGGATGTGTTTCTGCCAGTTAAAAGGATATTTCAGATCGGGTTTTTCCTGTAATTTTCTCTACGAGAGCTAAAGGTGTGCCATTATTGCAAATTATAAGTCTTTCCCTTTGAAGAGAGGTGCTATTCCAGCAGTGTTTTCTTCCTCCTTATTCTCCTTAAAGGCCATCCACTATTTTTTATCAGTCACTGGAGAATCTTCATTCACATGAAAAGGTGTCAATGCCTGACTGAGCACGATGACAGACACCCGGCAGAAGTGTGACTGACTGCCTGACACCGTGGAGGTTTGTCAATGATGTCGGCGGCAGGTTTACACAGTATTGTCCCGTACACGGTACAGGACAGCACTGCAATACTGGGATGGAGGGTCGTAGATGGGGATGTGTTATCTCCACAACCTCACTCTCATCTTTCAGTCCTCCACTGTAGGCCGTGACTGAGGGTCTGCGAGGGATCCCCCCGATGCGCTGGCTCGCCTACATTCATCTTCCCCCTGTCAGCATGTAATGCTGTATGAGCTTGTTCCGCCATTCAAGTAATGCTGATGAATTTGCTGTCCAGATGCCTTTCACTCCACTTTGTTGAAACAGCGGGATAGACCCATCATAATCTATCTCTGGTCCGACCACAAATGATCGTTTCTGCTCTTTTGCCAAATTGTTCCTTAGGAAAAAGCCTACAAAAGTGTGTGTGCGTGCATGCGCGTGTGTGCGCGCGCACGTGTATGTGTGAGGAAGGGGAAGAGGGAGGGGGTTGGGTGGGTGAATGGCCGGGCAGGCGAGGTTGACTGGCACTCAGTGCTAAGCTGTCTCTCTGAGGAAAGGGCTGTTTAAAAAGCAGGAGCTGGCGGCGGAGCAGACCTCTCAGTTGCCTGTCTAAATACTGCCTCTGTGTGACTGACAGCGAGGCAACAGAACACTGGCATTCTCCTTGCAGCCACTCAGCAATGCTTTAAACAAAAACCAAAAGATTTAATGTAAAAGCCAGAACAGGGTGTCACAAAATACTGCACTCGTGCCTTTAAATGTTTTAACATTACCCGCTGCCCCTTTCTTCTAATTATTAGTTAAAAAAAGAAGCAGTTATATTTCAAACATTTTTGTTTAAACAATGTTTTTATGAGAAAATTGTATTAGATGTGATTTTCTGTTATGATATCTATGCACGAGAATTCCTTGTCTGTGATTTATTGTTATTTGCTTAGAAATTGACCTTTGCAGAATCAAATCTAAAATATATAAAAGGTTATTTTCCCCATAGAAGTAGACAAACAAGAGTCATCAATGAGCAAAAAGGAAGACATTGCAAATGCTGCAAAGGCTTAATAGCTCAAAATTAACAATCTGCGTTGTTTTGCTGGATTCAATTAGAGTTATATTTTTTATTTCATGATGCACTTAGGAATGATAAAGCACAGATGTAAAAATTGATTTTTTTTACCCATAACAAGATAAAAATATGTATATGTATGTATTTGTGGGGCAAATTGAATCAAAATGCACATATGACATGAACGGTCCTAGAACACTGACAGCAATTGAATTTGTCAGTCAGCAATTTAGTTAAAGAGTTAAAGACCTTTGATCCACCGGTGGATAAAATGATTCAACAATCCTGACTATTAGTAATATCTTATGGCACACAGCAAAATATGCAGCTGCTTAGGAGCCCCTGCCAGGCTTAGGGCTCCAACAGCTCTTCAAAGCACACATGTACGGATGTCAAATAGATTTTTATGATGATATTGAAATTAATTGCTATGCTGCTAATTTTACCAACATGTACTGTTTGTGTCCAAGCTAGGGACACATTTCACACAGAAGTTTTCAGTATTACATTATAGCTTGTGAACGTTGCATTAAACCTGACCCCTGCTTCTACTGAAGCCACTTTACTGAGCACGACAGCTCATTAGCAGTTAAGCAAAATCAATTATATTTTTCTATTGTGAGACCTGTTTCTTGAATATCTTTTTGTGAATCTCAATGTGTGGGGTGCCTCTAAGGGAGCCCTGGTGTCATGATGGGGTGGTGCTAGATCCTTTTTTAGAGTTATTTCCTTATTACACATTCAACAAATCTGAATTTGCAATGTGACAGGACAACAAGCAACAAGATCACAACGGTGGTCCCCAAATTGAACCCTGTTGTTTGTTGAGAAGTTGATATTCTTACAAAAGTATTTTCTGAAATGAGGAGATGCTGGTCTAAATCAGATACAGCACCTAACTGAGCACTAATGACGTAAGCACAGAAGCTCGGGTCACTTTCTGAAGCTGCAGAAAGAAGACAACTGAAACTCATGAAAGAAGAGGTAGACACATAAAAAGGGATACCTTGCTGCTGAAGTAAAGTTTTCTTTGGAGAAACAATGGCTATTACAACCAGAAAGATGACTTTAAAGAAACTCTAAGGCAACAAACTGACATCAGCATATAACTAAGAAAGGATAAGATATTTTTGCCCAATAACTGGTCAAAATGTTGTTATTTAGTAGAGTGTTTTCTTTAAACTAAATGGTAAATTTTTCCTTTCAATTTAATTAATAGGACTGTAAAATATAGTTTTTAGAATGTTTTTTTACAATTTGATTTTATCTTTTTTGAAGACAAAATTTTTTAAAATTTTAATACTAATTGCTGTTTACTTTGTTCTTATTGTTTAAAAAGTACACTCATCTGTTCATTTTGAAATAGCAGGGATAATGACACAAATCTATCTATCTATCTATCTATCTATCTATCTATCTATCTATCTATCTATCTATCTATCTATCTATCTATCTATCTATCTATCTATCTATCTATCTATCTATCTATCTATCTATCTATCTATCTATCTATCTATCTATCTATCTATCTATCTATCTATCTATCTATCTATCTATCTATCTATCTATCTATCTATCTATCTATCTAAACTTGCCAAGGGGCAATGTGTTTTGCAGCCAGCAAAAAAACAAATGGAGATAAAAGCACAAACACATATCTGTTTACATCTGTTTTTAGATAATAAAGAATATCTTATAGATGCATATCTAAAATATTTCAGCATGGGAAGCTGTTATACCTAGGCACAATGCTACTTGGCTGTCATTTGCAAAGCAGCCAATCCAGGAGCTGCATTTTTCTCCCTTGGCGCTGACTGACCGTACCTCAAAGAGCGGGATAAAGAAGACTGTGGATGTTGGCTTCTGCGTTAGTGCCAAGACCGTTTTAACAGTGCGTATTAATGCATATTAAGGTATATTTTGTGTTTGAACTATTAAAACAGACAGTGATAAGCATTCTTCGAGGGGGTCTCAATTATTTGCTGATTTCAGCTATTTGCAGCCAGTTGTGGTGCCTAACCCCCACGAATATCGGGAGTCCATGGTAAATAAAAGTTTATGTGTGTGAGTTGGGAGGCGGGTACACAACTTAAGGCTGACTCTGTTTTGAGCACATTTTTCTTTTTCCATATGCTGCTTGAGCATATGGATTACTTCTGTTTTTTTTTGTTTTTTTTATATAACAATGTGTTCATATCCGTGTACCTTCAAGAGCCTGAGTTACAGAAAGAATGATAGCTAAGTTTGTGGATTAATAACTATTAATTCACCCTTTGACTGTAATTGATGCTTAAATCTCTCTACCCCTCCCCCACTTGGCAGACCTCATGTCCCCCCGTCAGCTCTGTCCTTCTAATAAGGGCATTATTCCAAGGGATTTCATGCATTCTGATAAATCAAATTAGAAGGCCAGTGACTTAGATAGATTGCAGCAAGTAATTAGAGAATCCTCAATGCCCTCCTTGCTGCCACTCATTTACAAGAGTCTTTGTTATCCACCTATCTTGGCGCAGCGTGAGTCGGTATGTGTTTGCATCCCTTTCCCCCCCTCTTAAAATTCCTTCCTGATGTCACCGGAGAGACAGATCCCAGACCATATCTTGTCACCCAGCCCGACCGCACCATGCACATCGGATAGCGCAGTGGGACGGCCGTTAATTGGAGCAACTTGGGTTGGCAAGTACCCACGTGTATGTCAGTGACATGCAAGAACAAGGAGACGAGCTGACAGATGGAGACAGGGGACAACCTGGACCGAGCTGCACCCCCACCAACTTGCTCCTTCCTTCCCACAAGCACACACATTGTGCACCGCCCTCGCTCCTTGCCCTCTGGAAACAACACCATGTTCTTGATACTAAGCCAGCGGTCAACATCAGAGCTGGAATATAACTGTAAGTGAAGTATTTAAGCATAAATCTACGTATACATAGACATATCCCTGCACTAGATGACTACTTGCTTTCATAGTACTTAATATTTTAACTCCATCTCCACAAAAGAGGATCTTGTACCATTTTTGCTGCCTAAGTTAGTAAGTTTTCTTGCATGTTTAAGAGTGCTTATAAAGAAAGACCTTCGCAATGTTCAGAATTGCAGCTGTCATCACAATTTCAGTGTTTGTAATATCAGAATCAGACTGGACCGTTGCCATGCATTCTAACTCTGCTTGTCAATAATTTATTTGGCAGTTGGATAGATTTTCACTCTCTTTTTTTTTACCAGACCTTACTTAGATCCTGATTACAGGGGTGCTAAAGCTCAATAAGAGTGGTGTAGTCATTGTGATGGTGGAAAAGAAGAGAAGGGTTAGGAAAATGTGGGGTAATTAAATCATCAGTGCAAGCCTAAGGTTTAAGGAATTTAACTTTAAGGTTCCACCTCCAGTTAAGCCAACTGGCCACCATATTGCAGCGGACTACTTTTTGTTTATATCAAAAAAAATTTCTTTTAAATTTTATTTAGCGTTTATTTATTTTGCATCCAGGCTTAATAGACTTGAACAAATATTGCCAGAAAAAAGGCAACAAATTATTTTTCTTAAATTAGCTTTACATTAGGAGTGTTGACAGAAACTTCAAGCTTTTTTTTATTTTTAAAACTATCTAATTCATCACCCTGTCCTGTG
Organism: Valencia hispanica; assembly: GCA_963556495.2. NCBI lineage: Eukaryota > Metazoa > Chordata > Actinopteri > Cyprinodontiformes > Valenciidae > Valencia > Valencia hispanica. The sequence goes on from OY747707.1 coordinate 24,391,546, forward strand.
TGAATTTAGGTTTTCTTTGGGCAAGCTGGGGATTTAAAAAGGTTGCAAATTTGTACTCATACTGTTGTCATTGCAGTAATAAAATATACATAATACTGGTTAGATATAGTATTGTTGGTAATTTGCTATATCTAGATATAGTATATATATAATTCATATTCATTAATTATTTTGAAATTTCACTTTTGTGAAATTTAGTAATTATGTAACCTAATTTTTTACTTATTCTTTTTTATGTGTACCCCTAAAATATTTGTCAAACCAAAGACAGAAACCGCTCAGCAGGCAGGACCATCTGTGCACCTTAAAATCCCCTTTGACAGCTGCACTTCCTCCTCATCTACCGTGTCCTCTCTGTAACATCTTTCTTCCTTCCTTTGCCCACTCCCACGAAGCCAGCTGACACAGTTCACTTTTCTCCTTTAGGAGGATGTATGAAGATAAAAAGCAAGCAAAACGGAGTACGCAAGGCATCGCTTGCTTTGATTCATGATGACTGGGAGTTTTTTGCAGCCTCTTCCTTGTCTCGCCTGCCTGTTTGCTTCTTCCCCAGCTCTCTAATGGAGAGTCACAATGGTGCTCTCGCAAGTGACACCCCTTGAAACCATCAAGAACTGGCTGATTATGGTGCTAAATATTGATCTCTGCCTCACATGTGTCAAAATTCCCCCCACCCTTTAATTAGAATTTCCCTCCGTGCCTTACAAGAACTAACCGAATATATTAGAGGACTTCATGAGGAGGAGGGGAGCGCTGTAAGCGGGGCATAATTGTGACCTCTTGCCTTGCCTCTTTCCTCCTGAGTTTTGAGATGACTCCCAACTGTCTGTCTGATGCTACCAGTCTCTGTAATAATCAGTCTTATTTCCCTCATTTTATCACAGAATGATCGGCCTAGCAGTCCTGTTCTTACATCCTCCTCTCCTGCCTAAGCTTTAATGTTCTCCTGCAAGTCCTTTCATCTTGTCACTCCAGGTGTGCATGTATATATATATATATATACAGTTGTGTGCGAAAGTCAGGGCACCCCTTTAAAAACAGCATATTTTATATATTTAAAAATGTATATTCATATTTACTGTCTCTCTGGTATATGGGAAAAAAAGACAATATTGTCAGGAAACATTAATGCATAGTTACATTTTATTTTATAAATTGAACAAAATTACAAAAATTAAAAACATAATTTTGGCATGTGCAAAAGTCGGGGCACCCTACAGCATCAGTACCTTCAGTACTTAGTAACACCCCCTCTGGCAGATATCACAGCTTGTAAACGCTTTTTATAGCCAACAACAAGTTTCTGGATTCTATTATTTGGGATTTTTCCCCATTCTTCCTTGCAAAAGGCTTCCAGTTCTGCAATATTCTTAGGACGTCTTGCATGCACAGCTCTTTTAAGATCTACCCACAGATTTTCGATGATGTTTAAGTCGGGAGACTGTGAAGGCCATTCCAAAACCTTCAGCTTGCGTTTCTTGAGGTAGTCCATGGTGGATTTGGAGGTATGATTAGGATCATTATCCTGTTGTAGAAGCCATCCTCTTTTCAGCTTTAGCTTTTTTACAGATGCTGTGATATTTGCCTCCAGAATTTGCTGGTATTTAATTGAATCCATTCTTCCCTCCACCCGAGCAATGTTTCCTGTCCCACTGGCTGCAACACAACCCCAAAGCATGATGGATCCACCCCCATATTTAACAGTTGGCAAGGTGTTCTTTTCATGAAATGCTGCTCCTTTTTTTCTCCAAACATACCTTTGCTTATTGTGGCCAAAGAGTTCTATTTTAACTTCATCAGTCCACAGCACTTGTTTCCAAAAGTCATCAGGCTTCTGTAGATGTTCTGTTGCATATTTTTGACGTTGTATTTTATGATGAGGTCGTAGATAAGGTTTTTTTCTGCAGACTCTTCCATGAAGGTCTTGTTTGTGCAAGTATCGGCGCATAGTGGAAGGGTGCACCACCACTCCTGAGTCTGCTAAATCTTCCTGGAGGTCTTTTGAAGTCAAATGTGGGTTTTGGTTTACCTTTCTGATCAGACTACGAGCTGTTCTCTCCGAGAGTGTCCTTGGTCTTCCAGATCTCTTCTTGACCTCCACAGTTCCCCTCACCTGCCATCTCTTAATTATGCCTCGCACTGTGGAAACTGCAAGCTGAAAACGCTTTGCTATCTTCTTGTAGCCCTCCCCGGCATTGTGGGCATCAATTACTTTCATTTTTTCTGTCTTACACAGCTTCTTAGAGGAACCCATGGTTGCTGAGTGTTTGTACAAGGTTTGTGGAGTCGCCGTATTTAAGAAACCCTCAAATTGGCACCAGCTGGCACTCCCTAATGACAATTGTTGACACATGCTTCAGGACCAATGAGCTGGTAGAGGTCTGAGCTTGTAAAAAGAATCTGAAACTTTGAAACTCTCAGGGTGCCCCAACTTTTGCACATGCCAAAATTATGTTTTTAATTTTTGTAATTTTGTTCAATTTATAAAATAAAATGTAACTATGCATTAATGTTTCCTGACAATATTGTCTTTTTTTCCCATATACCAGAGAGACAGTAAATATGAATATACATTTTTAAATAAATAAAATATGCTGTTTTTAGAGGGGTGCCCTGACTTTCGCACACAACTGTATATATATATATATATATATATATATATATATGTATATATATACATATTTATTATCTGCACTCCTACATCCTAGGCAGGGCTGCGGGGGGCTGGTGCCTACCTCCAGCAGTCACCGGGTGAGAGGCGGGGTCCACCCACGACATATATATATATATATATATATATATATATATATATATATATATATATATATATATATATATATATACACAGATGAAACTAGCTAAATTTATTTTTCTAATTAATGGGCTTAATGCTCAATTTCCAATCTTTTGAAAAAATAAAAAGAATTTGCAAGGCCATTCACATTTCCAATTAAATGCAACCTTTTGTGATCTCCTGGGTGAACGTGAACCTCATGAAATGACCCAGAATTGACCCGCATGCGCAGAAGAGTACTCAATGGTCAACGACGTCACTTGTTGTTTGCGGAAGTAGTTACACATGTATGTCGACAGTGGAGCTTGTCTAGCCTTATTAAAGTTATTTTCACAACGGAGCCAGCACAATCTCAATCTTCTCATTTTAAGGAGAAAAATAAAAAGGAGGAGAGCAAGGTTTTTGACCATGGCGTTTTGTGGAGCAGTGGTAGCAATGTCAGCACAGTGAAACGTGTAGGTTCGAGTTGCAGCCAGGAGTGGTGGGATACTGATGTGAGTTCAGTGGCTTCACTAATACAGAATTCGTCAGTAACTTCCAAATGTCCAGATCCACTTTTGATTATGTTTGTGAGCGCCTTCAATTTACTCTGTCACGGAAAGAGACATGTCTGTCTCAGATACAGGTCGCATAGGGGCAAAAAAAATCGGAATTGGGTTGTTTCAGCCTGCAGTGTGAACGTAGCCTAATACTGTATATGATATGGACTCATTACATGCAAAGCAAGATATTTCCAGCTTTTATTTGTTATAATTTTGATAATTATGGCTTACAGCTAATGAAAACTCAAAATTTAAAATCTCAGGAAACACATTGTGAGTTTTGTGAAAAAGTTCAATATTTTCAGCTCATAGTGTCACACTTTAATCAGCTAATTAATCCAAAGCACCTACAAAGGGTTGCTAAGCTTTTAGATGTTTTCTCAGTCTGGTTCAGTAGGAATCACAATCATGGGGAAGACTGCTGACCTGACAGTTGTGCAGAAACCATCACTGGCACCCTGCATAAAGAGGGAAAGCCTCAAAAGGTAATTGCAAAAGAAGTTGAATTTTCCCAAAGTGCTATATCAAAGCACATTAATATAAAGTTATGTGGAATGGAAAAGTGTGGAAGAAAAAGGTGCACAAGCAGCAGGGAGGACAGCAGCCTGGAGAGGATTGTCAGGAAAAGGCCATTGAAAAGTGTTGGGGACCTTCACAAGGAGTGGACTGAGGTTGGAATTACTGCATCAAGAGCCACCACACACAGATGGATCCTGGGAATGGGCTTCAGATGTTGTATTCCTCTTGTCAAGCCACTCCTGACCAAAAAACACCGTCAGAAGCATCTTAACTGGGCTAAAGAAAAACAGAACTGCAAATTTTGTATCTCATTTGTAACCCAAGGTCCCAGAGTCTGTAGAGAGAATGGAGAGGCACACAATCCAAGATGTTTGAAGTCAAGTTTCCACAGTCGGTGTTGATTTTGGGAGCCATGTCATCTGCTAGTGTTGGTCCACTGTGCTTTATTAAGTCCGGAGTCAACGCAGCCATCTACCAGGAGATTTTGGAGCACTTCATGCTTTCTTCCGCAGACGAGCTTTAAGGAGCTGACCTAATTTTCAGCAAGACCTGCCCACACTGCCAAAAGTATCAAAACCTGGTTCAATGACTTGTGGATTACTGTGCTTGATTGGCAAACTGGCCTGACCTAAACCCCATAGAGAATCTATTAGGCATTGGCAAGAGGAAGATGAGAGACATGAGACGGAACAATGCAGAAGAGCTGAAGGCCGCTTTGAAGCATCCTGGTCTTTCATAACACCACAGCAGTGCCACAGACTGATAGCATCCATGCCACACCGCATTGAGGCAGTAATTAATGCAAGAGGGGCCCAAACCAAGTACTGAGTACATATGCAGGATTGTTCTTTTCAGAGGCCCGACATTTCTCTATTTAAGATTCTTGTTTTATTGATTTCATGTAATATTCTAATTTTCTAAGATTTTGAATTTGAGAAATAAAGGCTTGAAATACCACACTTTGCATGTAATTAGGGTATCTTATATATTAGCTTCACCTTTTAAGTTGAATTACTGAAATAAATTAAGTTTTTTGGGGCTGTCAAATGATTACAAAAATTAATCCAATTAATCACAGGAAAGCTGACTGTTTCTTATAAATTCCGGACACCCCTGAGCATCCTCTTCATGGGACTATCCTACAACAAAGGAGAGTTCTCAGTTTGAGGCTTCTTCAGTTTCGCTGCAATACATACTGCTACAGTAGATTTTTCCTGCCCACAGCGATCAGGATCTACAACAACCCCTTGAAGAATTAAATAGCATGAGCTCCAACAACACTTAATTTCTCTCTGGGATCAACAAAGTATTTTTGAATTTCTGAATAATAGAGGGATTATTTGTTTATAAACGCCACGATGTGTATGCAAATGGTGTGACACTGAACCTTTACATTACTCCCTGGTTGCCACTTATTTGCAGTTATCCTGCAGCTGCAGTGTTGGTTAGCTATGTTAGCTTGTTTGTTAGCCAAGGCTCACCTGGTTTGAAGTTATTGCTGCAGATTGTTGCATTTTTAATCATTTGCTTGTTCCCATCGCTTCTTCTGATCACTTACAACCACTCCTTTGTTTACCTTGATGGAATGCAAATATGTTGTTTTTATCAAAGCAACCAACAGTGCAAGACATAATCACATTTCTTTCTGCAGAAAACACACGCAGCAGAGCAGGGAGTGACGTCGACCGATAATCCCTAAGGTCTGCAACTGAGAATAGACGTTCACAAGGAACCACGGATGCAGTTTGGGTCTGCCATGTTGTTTACGTGATGAACGAGCATTGAAAGCAGCATGGGTTGAATTGTGAGATAAATAGGGCGAGTCATTCTGTGCATGGGTTGCTGCCGTTAAAAATGTATTTAGAAATATTTTATTGGGATTTTGTGTCACAGTCAAAGTGTGGCATAATTGAAAGGTAGAAGGACAATGATAAATGGTGTTTAAAATGTATACACTATATTAAAATAACTGAGCAGTGTTGTGTGCACCTGTACTGTGCCCTGTTTAATCTAATATCCCAACTGGTGGTCTTTAGAAGTCACCTAACTTGTAAATAAAGTCCACATGCATGTAATTGAATCTCAGTGTAAACTCAGCTGTTTTGCGAAGGCCTCAGTGTTGTTAGGACAATATTTTAACAAACTGCTTAATGAAGGTAAAGGAACACAGCATGCAGCTCAGGTATAAAGTTGCAGAGAAGGCATGCTCGCAAACCGCTATGTGGGATTTAGAAAACTAACTGCATAGTGACCTGAAAACACTGTCCCCAATAGTGAAACATGGTGGTGGCAGCATCATGTTTGTCTGGATGCTTTCCTCTACTTTCCTCAGCCAGAACATGGAAGTTGATGAGAAGATAAATGTAATTTTATCCCAGTATACTTTAATTTCATATCAACATGATGTAAACATGGTCAGTTTAAATCCATTGGTTGTTAAGTAATTTCATAGATTATGGATAAACATAGTCATACAAATGCTCAAATATCAACTATCTTTTAATGCTCTTATATTTTTTTCTAAAATCTTATATTACACCCTATTTTCAAATACTTTTGTTCTGGTCTCTGTTTCAATCACTCGGTGCTTTTGAAATGTGAAAGCGTATGACTTCCTCAAAATAGTTTACCTCTAAATTACATATTTATTAAAGTCATAAAACCACATTTCCTTACAATAGAATATGAGTACAGTTTAGATCACCTGCCAAAGCAAGTAAGAAACGTTCCCCAGACAAGTATGACTTGACGTTCAGTCACTTTGAAACCATGAAAACATTTTTGGCACTTTTTTGCTTCTATTTTTCCTTTGAGGTTTGAGTTTATTTTCATAAAATCACTTATTAATTGCAAAAATACAGGAAGTGGTGTTTGCTATTTGCATATTCTTGATTATTCTAACATTTGTTAGTGGTAACAATATTGGAAAATTTTAAAAAATATTTAAAATATACATGACATGTTGATTCAAAAATGCTTTTTTGATCCCAGAGGGAAATTCAGTGGTTTAAAAACTAAGTTTTTAAAGAATTCATGTTTTGTGAACTTTGATGATGACGATGATGATAATAAAACATTTACATTTTAAACAGCTAATGGGTGTTTTTCATTGATTCTTTTTTTTCTATAGGCCACTCCCTGCCATCAATCTAAACCATCCACTGGCAGCAATGGGTTTCATGCAGTTCCTCATGGCTTAACATTACATCCTACTTTGCAACAAATTATTTGGCAAAATGTTCAAATAATTAAAACTAGGGTAAAATGTCCTTAAAATCAAGCCACTGTGATGTTTAAAATCCAAATGCAATGACACACCAAGAACTTATAAAGATTTTCTCATGTTACAGCAAAAACTTCTTTGCATTTTACTGAGATTGTATGTAGTAGTGTCATAATCTTTGGGTATTTGTGTTTTGGTTATCACTAAGGTTTTGTATTTGGATTATTTGTGGTTGTTGTTTTTTGTCACTTACGGTATTCCATACCCTATTTATTACTTTGTGTTGAGATTCTTAGATGCATTGTGCTCTATTCTTTTGTGTTAGATTAGAGTCTTATTCCGGCATAAAACTTTCGCTTTAGTTTTAGTGAGAGCCTTTGGTGTTCTGTTTAGTTCCGTCTGTGCTAATTTCTCATATCAGTGAATCACCTTCCAGAGATTAAAAGCCAGTTTGTTTCATTACTTCCATGCCAGATTTTGCAGTTGTTCATATGCATCTATGCCAGGTTTCCATAGCTGATGTCTCTGTTGGCTTGATTATTACAGTAATTTGCCCACCAGTTCCTCTCTTGTGTTTCTGTTCCTTGGTTTTGTAAGTCTTGAATTAATAAATAGTCCTCTATATCCCTGATCTGCATTTGGATCCATCATGGCCAAAGCTCGTGAGAATTAGACCAACACAAAGTAGTGGACAACTATACATTGTGCATACCACAAATCTGACCATTATAAAAGAGTGGCAAGAAGAAAAACATTACTGAAAGAATTCCATAAGCAGTCCTGTTTGCAGATGGCCACAAGACACATAGCAGACACAGCAAACAGTTGGTAGTGACAGTACGATGCTGTGGGGACTCTCTTCTTCAGGAGGGACATAAAAAGAGTTCATGGGAAAATGGATGGAGCTAAATACAGGACTATTCTGGAAGAAAATATTCTCAGAGGCCTCACTTGAGATCAAGGCAGAGGTTCAACTATTGCCAGAGCTATATTGAAATGGCTTAAATCATAGCATATCCCTGTAAGAGGGGCCCAATCAAACTTCATACCTAAATAAAATGTAGAATTTGTAGCAAAACTTGAAAACGTATGTTTACAGAAGCTTTTGTCTAATCAAAATGAATAGCACCTATTTTGCAAAGAAGGGTGTGTTAGTTTGCAGATCTGCAACACGGCTAGAAACCTTCCCTAAAATACTTTCAACCAGAAATTGTAGCAAGTGATCATTCTGCAAAATATTGAAGACGGCTGAAAATTGCACAAATACATGCCACTATTTTTCAATTTAGTTATGTAAAAAGATATAGCTGATTATCCCTTTCCTTCCTCTTCAGAAATATGCGCTACAGTATTTCATGATGGCCTATCACATAAAATCCTAATATATTGAAGATTGTGGTTCATGAAGTGAGAATATTGCTTAGTTCTGTATTTTATGTTTTTCTTCAAGCCTACAAAGTAAAGTCAGATAATACATTTATCAGAATTAAGAGATCTTGTTGTCACCTCTTTGTAAATTTCTACCATAATAAAACGCAACGTCTATTTCGATTAATATCCACTTATTTAAATTCCTTTTTTCCTAGGTTTCCAGGTCTTTTCCGTTTCCTCACCACACCTCCTCTCCTCCTCCTACCTACCCCTTCCCCCCATTCTTTGGTTACTGGTCATTATTATGGGACGCTGGCAGGCTCGCCGTCAGTTGCATTCTGTCGAGAGCAAAGTGCCACGAGGTGCCTTTTTCTATTTGTTTGTTTCATGCAACACTGCACCAGCCACTGACCTGTGCTGTCCATGTCGTGCACGAGGGAGGCAGGTTCATACAATCAAAGCCTGGCTGAAAATTATCACTGATCTTTCCAATTCTGAAGAAAGAGAGTAGCTTTTTTTTACATGTCTTACATGTCTAACTAATTTTGTTTCAGATGCAAAGTGGTGTGAGTTTTGTTCCATGATTACAACAAGCTGGATCTAAATGCATCTTTCACCCACATGTGAACATTCTTTCTGAGAAAAACCCTTTTGTAAGATTTGCTCTTGATGTATGATGTTCTAAAATCACCAGTTTGTTTTTGTTTTTTCCTTGTGAATTCTGAAGCCCTGCAATTCACTACATGCAATATTCATAGTTGATCCATTTAATGCTTTTCGAGTGGGAACTATTTGAAGAGGGAAAGTTCATGTGCATTTTTGATGGATTGTGCATGTCTTTCCCTACTCTATATGGATAGAGAGCTTGTTTGAAGGTCAGTGATTCTCCTCAGTCATAGTCCTTTTTGGAGAGAAGAATATCTCCAGTCTTCGCTCTGTATTTTTCAAGTGCTTCTAGGATGACTAGGTTGGATGACCCTGGATTCTGGTAGAAATGAATCTCTTTCAGCGTCATCGCTCTCCTTTTTCTCACGCAAGTCTGTCAAGAAGAAAGACGCCGACCTTCTCCCATCAGGCTTTTCATGTAAAATATCCACTTTTCTCAGCTTCCAACCTTTTCATATCTTTGATATGTGGTGTGCTTTTTCTTTATACGTGTGGTGGATTGCATTTTTCCTTCACAGATGCTGCTCAATCCATGTTTTTTTCTCTTCAAGTTGGGCAAATATTTTCTAAATATTATAAGATAATCTCAAAACATGCTGTATCTACTTGGGCACAAATAAATATTGGTTTTTTGTAGAAAAACTCAGGTTATTTTTTGTCTGCGTGTGCCTCCTTTTGTGTTTGTGCATCAGCAGAAAGGGTTGAGCGAGGGTTGAGTAGATCTTGAGAGCTGGCAGGTGCATTATTGCAGCAGGCTCTGCCGGGCTTGACATGTGTGTTCCTAATCTCCGAATGATATGACAAAGCTGTGTGGGAGACTGAGCTAGATCTCTCTTGTGTCGGTTGTGACACACAAACATACACTACAACCCCCTCCGCTCTCCCCTTCTGTCCACACACATGCACACATTATTCCCCTCTTGACCCTTCAAGAATCTGGCCCTTGACTATCTTCTGGCACACTGTCACTGTTGATGTACACTTGTGCTTCCAGTGGGAGATTTTTAAAACCATCAGTGTTGTGAAAGTCTGGCTTACTAGATGGATTTGGGCACAAGAAAAGTGGCCTCAAAAGATGAATTCCTGGCTAGTTTATCTCCTCTTAGGGCCTTGGAAAACATTGCCATGCCACAAGTGCAATCTGTTAGGATTTTGCCAAATCATACTATCTTTGGGTCAACAAAACCAATCCGGTTTGTAAACTGTCAATTTAAATGCTAGGAAAAAGAAAAGAATTTCCAGTTACTTTTGACTGTTTATGTCTCCTTGTTTTCCTTGAATAATGAGATCTTCTCACATGCTGGTTGTAAAAAACGGATCTTTTTTTGCTCTGTTTTTGGTCACCCCTTGCCCCTCAGTCTTAGCTCTAACCCAGCATATTGTCTGTTGTCTGTTCATTTCAAAAGTATGTTGCCCAGTTATTTTCTTTGATGTTGGAGGAATTAATTCATAGAGACATTACTTTCTAGCCCTTAAATATTATCCAAAATTTGAAATTAAAGGGGTGGGAAATTCAAAAATTTAATTATATTCTTACTGAACATATTTTAGTGCCACAATAACCACATCACTGTCTACATTAAAATGTTTTGATATTTTACATCACACACAGTCAAACAAAATGTAGAAACGTCACCAGCAAAGCAAAATACCTATTTATAAATGTAATTTTTAGTTTGATGTATTCAGATGAGTGAGAGCTGATTGAGTGTCTAATTTTTCAGTGCAAAGGTTTTACGTCAAGCTGAGTGGACAGGGAAGATAATAGTTGCATGAGTAACTTCTGGAAATCAGGTTCAGTCATTTTATGTACAATATATTGGACCCCCTTTTGAATGGGAGTTATAGCATCATAATCGTGCTTAGCTCTGTCACAAAAGTACTGGCTGCACACAGTCATGGCAGATATAGATAACAAAATGTATACTGCAAATATTTCCTGAGATGAAGGAATCCTTTTAGCTTCACTCTGTCTAATTTCAGAAGTTAGAAATCAACCTCTACACACTCAATGGCTACTTTAGTAGATGCACCCTCTCAGTCTCATCTAGACATGATGAAGACAACTTACTGAACTCAAACTGAACATCAAAATAAAGAATAAAATGGAATTGAGTGACTCTGAACATGGCATTGTTGACAGGCTTGTCATTGTGAGCATTTCAGGACTCATCAGGACTCTAGAAAATATCCAGAGCAGACCAGTTGTGTGTGGTCAAAAATCTCTTGTCGATATCATGGAACAGAGGAGAATGGTCAGAGTGGTTTGAAGTGATAGATGGGCAACAGTTGCTGAAATAAATTTATTGCAAATTTGTATCAATATTATATGAACCACATACAATAGCACACATCTACACACAACAAACGCCATTTTATGTAAATGTAATTCAAGAATGAAACCTTTTTTATAGCCTACATGAAATTACAAATAAAGGGTCACTCACCAGTGTTCTTCTTGAAAAAAAATGCAGATTTTTCATCTGGGCGAAATTTTCAATAACTGTATAATCTTTCGAATAATTCCCTTTAAATCTCTAATAATCTCTTAAAGCCCGATGTTAAAATCCACTTGCTGGTGATGTCCCAAATCTTTATTTTATGTTCAAGAGGCAATGATCTAAATTTAGACTCCATCAAAAAATCGTCTTCATTCTTTTTTATTTTTTTATTTTTTATTAGTTAGCAAGGATATTAGATGGCTGCACACTTCTATCCAATAGAACGTAAATGTGATGTGTGCTATTCCGATATTTTAATAGGAGTAATGCTACACAACCAACTTTCACATTTGGCAAAACGGGGCGCATCGCTTCCTCCTATTGTTTGGTAGCAGGATTTCTTCTTCTTCTTCTTCTTCTAAAAATAATAATTTCTGCACGCCAGATGGCGCATTGCTGCCTTTCTCTGTTGAGAAAGGTGGTGGAATCTCAGCTTGAGGCTGTGGCATTTTTGCCCCACGGCTGTCTACAGAGGGCATGTTGTTCGTGTGCACTGTGATTTCAAATCTTCATCATTTAAACAAATATTAAGGGGCGGACCCCAATCGCTGCTTTAAGAGGATTTAGCCTACTGAGTTTGACAGTATTCTGGCAAAGACTTAGATAGTTTTACACAAATGTGTACAACATAATCTTCTTGGTAACAGAATCGGTCTTTATATAATATTATTCTGTAAATAACGATCCTGTTCTACTGATTAATTTAAGCATGCTCCACAGCGACATCTGGTGGGGCTGGGTCCCACCGGCCCTGTGTGCAGAGACACCACAGCTCCTGTCAGCTATAAACAGGAAGCAGACAGGAAGTTCACACAGCCACCAGTTCTTAATTTGAGGTGGAACATTCAGATGGTATGGACAACATTTGGTGTGAACAACATGAAGGTATGAATCCATCTTCATATCAGTCGTTCCTGCTGCTCTTGGTGGTGTAATGGTGTTGGTGGATACTTTTTTGTAACACTTTGAGTCCCTTAGTTCCAACTCACAATTGCTAAAATATCACCACTTACATGAGTGTTGTTGCTTAGCTTGTCCATCCATTTACGACCACAGTGCACTAATCTTCAGATGGTTATTTCCTGCAGGAATGCACAATGTCACAAAACTCAGATCATCGTAAACTGTTTCTTTTTAAATGACTGGTAGGTTTACTTTACTCAAATAAACTCTATGACCCTATGGATGTGAAGCTAACAAGCTTGGAGCAACTTTTTGATTCAATCATGTTGATACGGACCAAACTCTTTGGCAAATAATTCTGGCACCTTGTTGAATCTATGATACAAATAATTAAGGCAGCTCTGAAGATAAAGCGAGGTCCAACTCAAAAAAAAGAAAACAATGTGATGATAATCAAACATTAGTCTCTTACATTTAATTTTTAAAAAATCAACACACAGAATTGGGATTCAGAGTTAGAATATGTACAGAAAGAACAGAAGAAACAACAGATTCATTTTTTTTTATGTCTGCAAGGTCAAACCTTTGGGTAAATTTTTACAAATGTCCTTATACATGTAAAATATTTACATTTGTTTGTATTTGTCCAAATGAAACTCATTTTCTGCCAAGGATGTTGCACTTAGATTCTCTACAGTGAAAAATACAGAATATTTTCATTTAGTATGAGTTGATGTGTATAAAGAAGGCAGCAGACAAAGAATTGTAACTCCGAGCAGATGACAGATCATGCACATGATTCGACTCAGACATGAGCAGATTACATGTGCATGAGTGTGCTTAATATGTTTCACTTCACCATTGAGTGGCGGCACCAGCCATAACACAGACTGAGGGTATCTTCCTGTGGGAAGGAAGCCAGTGCATCTGACCATGCCGATATCCAAGATGCAGACACACAAAGCATCCTGCATTTAGTCACATTTGTAACATTGGTTGCTGTATTAGGCAGAATCTTTCAAGCTTTCAGGACAATTGTTGTCATTTCATGTTATAGCTTTCTTTTTGGACCAATTTAATACATTTATGTAAATTAGTTTCATAGATAAGCATTATTGGCCACTTAGTGATACCCCACATGCATCATTTGAACCGAGTCGTTCATCGGTGTACTTTTACAATTGGCTCTTCAGTCTCCTCCAGCCGCGCCCCAGAGACCAAATGCATCATTTAAAGCTCATACAATTCATTGCTTCCCAAGCCACTGGCTCATACCAGCCTGATGGAGGCATTTTTCGCCACTTAGAAACACGTGCCGTGTGTCCAACCCCTTCCTCCAATAATATGTCCTCTATTACCATCAGCCATTTATGCCTTTTTTTCTCCACTTCAGTAAGCACTGAGCACCAGCTTCATTAAAACTAATTGAATTGGAAACATGTCTGCCTGAGGAAACATTAACTGCTTTTATAAAGGAAATGTCTGATTTCAGTTTGTCAATAAGGTCAAAGGACTGGCCCTAAGTGTTCAATACTGCAGAATACTTTATCTATAGGCTTAAACTAGAGCCATAAACCATCAATTAAATAAAAAAAATGTTTTATTACATCGTCTATCTGTAAATCATTTGTTTCTGCTGATTTGTTTTATTTGTCTTAACAAAACAAAAATGAAGTGCATCGCAAAAGTATTCATACGACTTGACCTGTTTCATATGTTGTCATACTGCAACTGAAAATGTATTTTTTCGGGATTTTATGTGCTAGATTAACACAAAATATCACATAATTAAGCATTAGAAGAAAAATGACATGTTTTGATGTTATAAGTTTTATTTAAAAATACACATCTTAAAAGTGTGTCATAGATTTGTACCCAGACCCCGGAGTCAATAATTTCCTGCAGTTACAGCTGCAAGTTTTGGCAAGTCTAAAGGCTAAAATGTTAGCCACTTCTTCTTTGTAGAAGAGCTCAAACTCAGTGTCAGTGGAGAGTGTCTGTAAACAGCAATTGCAAGTTATGGCACAAATTCTCAGTTGGATTTAGGTCTGGATTTTGACTGGACCATTCTAATATTGTTCTTTGATCTAAACCTTTCCATTGCAGCTCTGGCTGTGTGTTTAAAGTCATTGCCCTGCTGAAAGTTCAATCTCCAATCCAGTATGAAATCTCTTGTAGCTTCTAACAGTTTTCTTTTTCCAAAATCATCTCTGAACAGCTTCTTTGTGCCTGCAGAAGAAAAGCATTCCCTCGGGATGATGTTGCTACCTATGGTTGGGATGGTGTGTTCAGGGTGATGTGTAATGTTACTTTTTCTACTGGCACTACCACAGTGTTTTGCATGTGGGTTAAAAAGTTACATCTGACCCCCACATGGTTTGTTGTAAATATAAAATTGGACATCTTTCAACAATCCCATGAACTTTATTTACTAATTACAGGATTTCTGAAGGAAACTGGTCTCTCATAAAATCCCAATAAAATTTATTGACGTTTTTGGTTGTAATATGCAAAATGTGGTATGAATATTTTTGCAGGACACTGTACATTTCAAAACAGTAACTTTAGTCAATGGTTTTCTTTCAGTTGCATTGTATTATTTATTTATTTTGGTTAGCATAATTGACTCTTGGAAGAAGTATCGCATTAATGGATTTCACTGACCACACTTGAAACAATCATTCGATGGCATCTATCAGAAATCAATGCACAGCAACAGAGCAAGAACAGCTGTTTAATGTGAAGTAAATATTTATGAGTGATATGACTGGACATCAAGTTCAGTCAATCTTCTCTGAACGGCTCCATGCGAATGATTAACCTCATTTTACTGCTGCTGTCTGGGCTGGTAATGGCCATTAGAGCTCAGAAGGACTGAGGCCTTTGATTTTTGGCTTCTCATCATTCACAGCTTGTCGCATCCCTTCATCCTTCATACATGGCTGCTGAATTGATTGTCTGTTTAGTCCTATGAATGATAAAGCTGCACTGGGGCCACAGGCTGAGAGAGAGAGACACCACTCACCTCCCATCTATATGCAAGGTAGATTTCTTTTTTTTTCTCTGCCTCGCCGCTGAGAAATAAGCATTTTGCATTATTTATCGGACAATCATCGGCATTCAAAGTGTGGGGAATCAGTCACAGTAATATAACCATAGGCAGTTGTATCCGAAGGGCCATCACTCAGCTCATCATTCATTCATTTTGTTTAGTTGACAGGACTTATGTGATTGTGTAATAAACATGTTTTACTGCAGACTCGGACAGCAGGGCACTTCACTAAACCTACGGGGAAGTTAACACAGGGAAAAGTGAATCTGAGTGAAATCTAAGTGAAAAAAACACAGAAGGATCATTTCATAAGTTTAGATTACCAGGAGCAGCAGTAGAGCAATATGTCTAACATAAATCATCTTCATTAAAGAGAAAGCAGGTAAAAAGAGAAGGTATGTTTGTTATGACATGCTCTGGGTCAATAACTCTAAAGATTTCTAATCTGTTTGCAGAAATTGTTTTTAATCTCACCCATAAGAAAATATTGATGTGTCATACAATTGGCCAAAGTCTTTTGATTGTCTCTGGGGGGTGATTGCCACCAAAGCATTTAAAACGTTTTCCTTTTTAAATGCTTTAAGGAGAAAACTTTAGCTGTTCCTGTTTTCTTGGTGGTTCTGCGAAGCGCTTTAGATTTGAGTTATGGACACTCACACACATTTATAGGGACCAGAGCTCAAAGTGTCCTGTTTTGTTGTTTAACTGCACCCAAATGCAGGAAAGAGGTTGGTAGTCTCCATCTATTTTCTGTACCCGTCCATCCTATGCAGGGTTGCGGGAGGGGGGGCTGGTGCCTATCTCCAGCAGTCACGGGGCAAAAGACAAGGTAGACTTAATTCAATTCAAAAAGTGATACACACACACACACACACACACACACACACATATATATATATATATATATATATATATATATATATATATATATATATATATATATATAGAGAGAGAGAGAGAGAGAGAGAGAGAGAGAGAGCTGAGGTGACAGGTGATCAAGTTATTGACACTCTCAGCAACCACAGATGATAATTTCTGAAGTAAATCCAGACTGTGGAAGGACCACAGTGCTGGTTCTGTTGGACCTCAGTGGAGCATTTGACACTGTTGATCATGACATACTATTGGAACGACTGGAGAGCTGGGTTGGACTCTCTGGTACACTACTTGGCTGGTTCGAGTCTCACCTAATCTAGCCCAGATTATAACAACCAAAAAGATTAGCTACCATAACTACGCAGATGATACTCAGCTCTACATTAGAATTTCACCAGGTGACTTTGAACCCATCCAAACCCTAAGTAAATGCATTGAGCAAATCAATGGATGGATGTGTCATAACTTTATTCAGCTGAAAAGAAACAAAACAGAAGTAATTACTTTTGGACCGAAAGAGGAACAATCAACAGTCAGCACACAGCTTCAGTTAATGCAGCTAGAAACTACTAATCAGGCCCAAAATCTAGGTGTAGTAATGGACTCAGACCTGAACCTACAGGGTCACATAAAGGCAATAACAATCTCAGCCTTCTATCACCTGAAGAACATTTCTAGGATTAAAGGACTGATGTCGCAACAGGACCTAGAAAAACTCATCCATGCATTTAACTTTAGTCGGATTGATTACTGAAACAGCGTTCTCACAGTTCTGCCTAAAAAGTCAATTAGACAGCTGCAACTGATCCAGAACGCTGCTGCTCATGTTCCTCACTAGAACCTGGGAATTAGAGCACATCACCCCAGTTCTAAAGTCCTTACACTGGCTCCCTGTAGCTCAGAAAATAGATTTCAAAATACTTTTACTAGTTTATAAATCATCGAATGGCTTAGCACCAAAGTATGTTGAAGGTCTGCTGTTACTATACCAACCCCCCCCCCCCAGAACACTCAGGTCCTCTAACTCCAGTCTACTCAACAGTCCTAGAATTAGAACCAAACATGGAGTAGCAGCTTTCAGTTTCTATGCTCCTCTAATCTGGAACAAACTTCCAGAAAACTGCAAAGCTGCTGAAACACTGAGTTCTTTTAAATCACAACTAAAAATGGATCTGTTTAGAGCTGCCTTTGAGTAATGGTTTGATGTATCGTGTGCTGTGTATTCTTGCTTCTTGCTATTTTTACATTATATACTTTGTAATGCCTTAACAAAGCATACACATAAATGTGTATGCTTCTTGCTTAATTGCTGTTTTTACTTTACATGTGTTTTTGTCTGTGTTTTACTGCTGTTTTTATTTTACCTCTTAATCATGTAAAGCACCTTGAATCACTAAGTTGTTGAAAGTGTGCTATACAAACAAAATTGCCTTGCCTTGAAGTAGCTGGTTCTTCGCAGAATTCTGTATTCAAGTTTATAATGGAAAATTAGAAGGAAAGAAAAAATTATGTTTAAAAAAAGTTCACAAGCAAGAAGGTTTACAGCAGCCTTGGGAGGATTGTGAAGCAAAACATAGTCAAGAGTTTGGTGGAGATACACAAAGTTTTGATTGTGACTGGAGTCATTAATTCAACAGCCACCACACACAGATGTTGCATTCCTTGTGTTAAGGTAAGACGCTAGGTAAGACTAAGTAAGTCTTACTTAGTCTAAGAAGAAAACAAACTGGACTGTTCCTCAATGTTCCAAAGTCCCCTTTCCTGCTGAAGGTAAAACTTTTTTACTTACTTCGGAAATCAAGCTCCTAGAGTCTGGAGGAAGAGTGGAGAAGCACTGAATCCACATAAGTTGAAATCCACTGTTAAGTTTCCACAGTGATAATTTTATATCATCTGCTGGTGTTCATCCATCATATTGTATTAAGTCCGAATCAGGCACAGTTGTCAACCAGGAAACTTCAGAGCACTTCATGCAAACCTCAGCAATCTTTATGAAGATGCTGCTTTAATTTGCCCGCAAGACTTCACAATGGCCCACACTGCCAATAGTACTAAAAGCAGCTTCTATAACCACAGTACCACTTTGCTTGCTTGGTCGTTTAACTGGCCTGACCTAAGTCCGACTGAGAACCTATGGAGTTTATCAAGGCAAAGATCAGAGAAAACCAGATCCAACAATGCAGAGGAGCTGAAGATATGCTATCAAAGCTACATGGGCTTCTTTAATATCTCAGCACATCCACAGGCTGATCACCTACATGGCACACGGCAGTAAAGTTGCAATTCATAAAAAAGAGAACCAACCAAGTATTAACTGAAAATACTGTACAGTACATGGATGTACTTTTCAGCAGGTCAACGTTTTTGTATTAAATATTGTTTTTATTGGTCTTATGTAATATATAAAAAAGTTTTGACTACATTTTGGATTTTTTTCATCTATAAGGCTCAATCATCAAAATTTACTAATAAACGCTTAAAATATTTGACTCTGTAAGGTTTATCAGCTTTTGTTTGATATGAATTCCCTTTTACATGATACAATAATTCATAGAGATGCACTCACAGTCTTTTAATGGTCTTTTTGCTATTTAGAGAAATACACTTTTACTCCAGATTATTGCAACTTCAAAGTATTGTGAGCAATGAAAGACCTTCATTTCAAATGTCTTCCACTGTCACATCAAAAAGAGAAATTTAAGAACTATTTAGATTGCTGTGGATGTTAAGTTTCATATACTTTCAGCAGTGGAACACTGAAATCTAAACAGATAAAGGATTCACAGCAGTAAAACTGTATACAAACCCAAGACGCATTTAGTGAATATGCAGCCACAAGTTCTACTAAATCACCAAAATGAGTCAAAAAAAGTGCAGCTGATGTGCATCATGCAACATAATCCATTGCTTTACTCCAGGCAGCACTCTTGTAATTGTGCAGCAAAACTCACGTCTATGACTCAAAGCCTTTCTCACACCATGAAGAGAAGCACGTAGCAGCAGCTGTACAATACATCCTCTTCTCCCTGAACTCGGCCTCTTTTACCTGCGGGCTCCGGCTGCACTGATCACGGGTTGAAAATATATTCTCCCTTTGCTTCTGTCTGTCTGCCTATGCTGACACAGTCCCGCAAAAGCTTCAACCGATGTCAAGAAAGCACAATCAAAAACCATAAGGGGCTATAATAAATTTAGAGACACACTCCTCTGGCATGTGTAATTATGCACAAACACTGACAGAAATATTAGCTCAATGAGTCATGTTTTATTGTATCGAGATAGACATGTTTAAACCCCCAACTGTACTTAGAGTCAACAAAGGGAAACTTGTGACATTGTCTCCGCGCCCCCCTTTCCAGCAGATCTGCTAAATGTCAGCAAACTGGTTCTGAACGGAATCCCAATTTGCCTTGGAATTAGCGCTTTTACGCTGACGATCTAATCATTTAGACAATTTATTGCCTGCTGCTATTATCTCTCAAAATAAGCTGTTCCCTTCACCGTGATCATGTGATAAATGTGGAGAAGTCGTGCCTCAGAGCCCTGCGCGGCGTCACCTCTCTGCGCTGACAGTGTGAGGGAGACACTTTGTGACAGCGGCCCTGCTTCAAACTGATCGGGCCATCTCTGCTATTTTTTTGTGCGGACCTAAAAGACTTTGTCTGCCTTTGCGTATTTAAGCCAAAGTGATTATTATTTACTTATTATTTATTTTTCGCAGAAAAATGAGAGGAGGACAAGGCCTACAAAAACAGAAGTGTAGGACTAAACTGTTCAATAATAACATTTAGAAAATAGATAAAATAATCGCAGGTTACTTTTAACCGTTAAAGTTTGACTAAGTCTATAATGGAAATAAATCGTTTCTAAATGTAACATAGTTGAAGCGCTTTGATACTAAAAACCGTGTCGGGTCACCTCTGCGCAATAAGGTCTCAGGTTAAAGGTAGATAAATGTATTATAGACGCACGCCTAATTTACTTTTTACTTGCACCTGAAAGTCGGGCTTTTTATTTATGTTATTAAAGCTCCGTTTTTAAATCTAATTAGGGGTCTACAGTTAAAACGGCTAAACCTTTTTTTCGAGTCTTTTTCTCATCCAAACCTTAATGCATCTCCCCGTCCACTATGACAGTGCTGTCCATAAAAACTGTTCCCCCACAGGATGATGCTGCCACCACCATAACGTTTTGTTCATAGGCCAAAAAATTTCAATATAAGCCTCTTCTGTCCAGAGCACCTTCTTTTACAACTGTGCTGTGTCGTCTACGTGGCTTTTAGCGCAATACAACCCAGCTTTTATTGAACCTATAATGTCGGGAACTTCTGCGCAATCAACGTTTACCTTTTCCAAAGCATTAATGCATTTCAGCTGTAAACCCGTTATTATTGTTATTATTTTTTTATATTGTATAGGATGTGGCGCTTATATTCATGCTTTTTAGTAACTTTCTCACAGCTCAGTTTTTGGATTTAATTTGTGATCTCAGCTGCCCTAAAACATCTAACTATCATTCCTGTATTTAGCTCCATTCATCTTTCCATCACTTCTGACCAGCTTTCCTGTCACCACCGAAGAAAACCAACCCCACAGCATGATACTGCCACCACCACAGCGTTTAGGCAAAAGAAGTTCAACTCTGGAGTCCTCTGACCAGAGTACCTTCCTCCACATGTTTTCATTTTTCCCACAAGGCTTGTGGCAAGCTACAAACAAGACTTCTGAGTTTTGCTTTCTTCTTGCAACTTCCACCAGAAGGCCGAATTTGTGGAGGAAATTATCTTTTGTTTTGTTTTTTCGTTTATTAAAACAGTGAATTCACAACAGTTGGAGCGCGTTGATACAACAGCTTACTAGTTTCACGGAGCATCAATGTATTTCAGCTGAAAAAAAATATTTTTCTTGTTTTGGCCGCATTTGCCCTCACATTTTATGCGTAAAAGTCGCGTTTTTCATTTTTTTCGATACAGCTCAGTTTTTGAATCAAATGCCTGCTACTCAAACGGCGAAGCGTTGTTATTTAGTGAAATAGGAATAACGAAAAATAGAATAGTAAAATTTGACTTTAAAGTTGATTAATAAAAATGACTGAAACACAAAACTTTACCTTTCTCTAAAGTTTACCCCCCAAAACCTTGATTCTTCTAAACTTTCTGATTTTTATTATATATTTTTTACATTAAGATGTCTGGTATTGTACTAAGACGAAGCGTTTTAATCTTTTACATGAAGCGAGGAGTTATAAATCATAAAAAATATATTTTTTTACAATATTAGAATATTAGAAATATTGGCAAGGTTGCAGCAAACTGATTGAAATTGATCCCTGAATATATTCGCATTAAACTGTAATATTGGTGGGTGAAATAGTCACTCCGTGTAGGCGTAAATTAAACCAAGGAACGCTAAAATTACAAATGAGAGCGTTGAGAAGTGATTAAAAATCAAACAATACTAAGATTTAAATATATAACAAATGGATCTAGCAGCCAAATATCTGGAAATTATCCCTAATGTTAAGAGAAATTTATATTTGTTTATTTTAAAAGACATCAATAAAAAAGTATTAAAATAAAATAACAATACAAAACAATATTATTATCATAATTAAACTCCGGCTTTAATTACAACCTGTTAGCGCAATTGATAACCCATGTCCAAACAATAATAAGAACTGAGTCAATTTAATATAAATAAACTATGTCAAAGTTTATCATGCCTGTTATGAAGCTTTATATTCATTTCAGATTAAATGTTTAGCAAGGAATTGTTTTCAAAGTTTTATTTGTAAACATTAAATATTTCTTTCTCTCTAAAGTTTTTGAAGTCGGCACCAAAAGCGTTTACAGAAGTTGTAATTATTACATCATGATGCCAAAAAGATGGAGGCCTACATCACACACTTTTTTCCCTTTCCGCTTCCAAACGTTTTAAATCATAGTTACCTACGTTCATAAACACAAAAACATAGACAACGTGCTCAGCATGAACTTGGATGGAGGATTTTTTTTTTAAATCGTTTAAATTGCACCATGCTTTAGTGTAGCTCCTGGCAATAGAAATAATAAATATATAGAAACGTTTATATTCAACAGCAACAATACTTACAGCACATACAAACAAGGAATGTCTGACAGTTTTTTATACAAACACCATGGGGGTCCCCTCAGGTTTATCTATACAGATGATGAGATATTCGTTTCCATTAAAGGAGTGACATAACTACGAATCTGTATCAAATCTAGCAGACTACATAGTGTCCGGTATATTTTTCTATATATAGACATCACCTCAGCAAGTGCCTATAAAAGAACAAGGAAAAAAAAAAAGCAAAAAGTTGGAACATGCGTTATCTTATCTGGATACTTTTGGGAATCCGGTCAGAAACACATATATAGGCACAAGTCCAAAACAAAAGGAAAAAAAGGAGAGAAAAGTATTTTTTCATTATAACAAACTTCTGTACACATGTTATAAACCGATGCGTTTTGAGGCATCGTGTATTCTAATATACAGTGTTATGCGTGTGACTGTGTGGATTCATATAGGCTGTATATAGAAATGGAATATATTACACTGTCTAGTGTAGAAAGAAAGAAAGAAAGAAAGAAAGAAAGAAAGAAAGAAAGAAAGAAAGAAAGAAAGAAAGAAAGAAAGAAAGAAAGAAAGAAAGAAAGAAAGAAAGAAAGAAAGAAAGAAAGAAAGAAATTTAGCTATTAAAATCTCAGCTTCTTCTTCTGCTATTTATCGTGAATTCGCATTAAATCTTGTTCAATTAGCTTATGAATTTTACAAAAAAATGTGGAAAAACATCATCTGTTGAGTTCGCCTCACAGTCTTTTTGTGGAAGTTCTTTGAGGTTTCGCCTCAGAAAGGTAGGGTGTCGAGGAAAAGTTTGTCAATTATTGCTGGCGGGGGGACTAGGTCCTCTAGCTTTAGGTAAAAGATACGCTGCAGACCTTGGGTGCAAAGTGTGCGCAGTTCGGGGAGCTTCCCCAAGAGTTTTGACAGGTAGTTGGGCCGATTCAAACCGCCGCCATTGAATGTCACTTGATCCTTCAGACAGTTGACGATCTTATTTTGGAGATCCTCGACTCTTTTGGGTTCCTTGAGCCCGTGTCGCTCTGCAAGCAAACAGATAACAGATATATTTAAAAACAAGAAACTATTTATTATCAATTTTCATTCATGCGCTTTTATGCACCTGTCACCATCGCCAAAGCCGCAATACAGGAGAAAGCCGAGATGTCTATGTTCATGCTCTGCAAGTTGGAAGAAAACTCCACGATGGCGTCCACCCACTCTCCAAACCCGCGGACGCACTGCAGTCTGTGCAACACCACTCCATTACAAAAAATAAGTTTTCCTTCCACCGGATTGGACCTGCAATGAAAAACAAAAACGCCATTAATTACGCACGGGAGAAAATGAGGGGGATTTAAGAGCCTTTCTAATTATTGGCCAGCTAATAAAGCCAAGAGCAATGAAGCCTGAAGAATTATTATCTAAAAAGCCCGCTTTGTTTTATTTAGCAATTACTCACCTGTACGCTAGCCGCAGGACGAAGAGTTCCAGGAAGGCGGATTCAAAGAGCAGATCCTGATCCTGCTTCGGCAAATCTAAGAAGCCCGGGATTTTTTCTGCCCAGCCTCGGATGATCTCCATGGAGCCCGTCAGGAGGTCATAGAACTGTTGGATGTGCTGAGTGTTGTCTCCGGTCATCTGGTAGTCAGGGTTCGCCTGGAACTGGAATTTAATTTAAACAGCGCCTTAATGAGGTCCCCTTAAAATATATAATCCGTGAAATTGCAAATTCCCATTTCCAAGTGGGGAGAAAGTGAGAGAGGGAGCTGCTCACTATTAAATTCATGTCTTTCTATTAAGTTCTGCATTCCGATGTGATGTGCTTTAAAATAAAAGCTTGACAGAGTTTGGAGTCCAAGCGATGGATTACAGAAAACTTTAAGGGTGATAAATTCAGCAGGACTAAATTAAGAAAAATACCCTCAGTCTTTGTTACTTTACGTTTTAAATCTGGTAAGAGCATATTTTACTCACTCTTGAGTAATCCAGAGCAGACATAGAGGGATTGGAGTCCACATGGGCCCGAACCAGCGCGCTTATGAGGCTCACCGGTGGCGAAGGCGGGGAGGGCTCCTGGGGGCTTTTGGGTTTGGATGGTAGGCGTCCTCTCCGTCCTTTGAGGTTATCCGTTCGGACAACTGTGTCCAGAGAAATTCCACATACAAAAAATTATTTACACTCATGTTGCTGTGCGTAAAACCATACATTTGAACAGAAAAAAAAAGAATCTTGTTTTACGCACATCTTCTAAATATACAAATGCGACAGATGTAATAAAGCTTAGATTTTTTATTCAAGTCTGAAACGTAAAGCATACCTTCTCTCACCATTCCGACGACAAGGCACTTCTGGAAGCGACAGAACTGGCAGCGGTTTCTTCGGCGTTTGTCAACAGGACAGTTTTTATTCGCTAAACACACATATTTTGCATTCTTCTGAACGGTGCGCTGCAAAGAAACCAGATGTACACATACTGTCACCCTGCAGGCCTGTTATAAGCGACATATATTAAGAGCACAAAATGCACTGGGTGCTGCACAGCATAAAAAAATAAAGATGAAAATGATATAATATCTGTGTGTCCTGTTTGAACTAACAAGGGGGAATAGAGCAGTAAACACACGCGCGTGATCTCTCATATTTATCGTGTTCCTTTTAGATTTAGCTGTGTGTTTATAATCTGATCCTAAATTGTGGAAGTTTGATTCGATTAATGATTTTGTTTGGCGCATTTTAAAGACATCTTTTATCTTACATGGTTACTTTTTTCCCCCCAACGTACCTTAAAAAATCCTTTGCATCCCTCGCAGGTCCTTACTCCATAGTGCTGACAGGCTGCGTTGTCCCCGCACACCGCGCATAGACCCTCGTTTGACGGCGATCCGCGGGAAGGGGGCGATGGCACCTGGCTGTCCACCAACTGGTGCCCGTGTCCGAGCTGCAGGGAGTGAGGGAAGGCCAGTCCGGCCTGCTTCCTGATGGCACTGGGCACCGCGAAGCTCTGTGCGTCCAGGCCGCGGTGCGCTGCACCCGGGCCGTCGTGGTTCATGGAGACGTGCAACGGCCCGTCAAACCTCATCTGGCAGCTCGACACCGGGGTACCGGGCGGGGACTGCTTAAACGAGAAGAGGGAAAGCCTCGACATGGAGTTCTTGCGCTGGTCTATCATGTGAGATGTGGCGGCAACGTAGTTCTGGTGGAAACTGTGCAGAGAGCCCGGGTCCTCCCACATGTGGTTGGGCTGGATCTGGAAGTTCGGCGTGCTCGGGGAGTGAGGTGAGGACGGCTTGAAGTACATAGGCCCAGAGTGAGCGATCATTTCCTCCGTCTGGGGAGGCAGATGGCTCTGTTGGTGGTAGCTGTGCATCTGGACGTCCTCCACCTTTATGGAGGATTGCTCTCCAGAGTGCGGCATCTGATATAGACAAGGCGGCTTGACGTCGTAGCTGGTGTTATAGTTGTCCATGAAGGTGCTGAAACTCGGCAGAGAAGTGGTGGCTGTGATCTCAGTGTTGGTCAAGTCCATGCTAAACTTAACAAACTCGGGCGTTAGGAAGTCGCAGCTGTACTCTCCTGCGGTGTGGTAGCTGTAGCTCTGGGAAGCGGGGCTGGCTCCTTGAGGTGATGATCCATACTGAGCCTGGACGCAGGGCATGGCTGCAAACCAGGGAACAAAAAACAGATATCAGAAGGAAACTGGAAATAACATCAACCGACTCACATGGAACCGCATTTAAAGTTAAGAATAAACATGATATGAAACATGTCTATTTGCTCTACTTAAATAGATCATTTATCCTCCTCCTACCTCAAGCTTTTGACAGTTTTCCGGTGACACTTGAAACAGGCAATATTAGAAGTTGTGTGGATGTCAGGATTGAAGAGAGCGCCTCTTTTCTGGACCTTCCCCTGAAGAAGGAAATACTTCTTGGAATTAATATGTAATAGAATTAAACAATTTACAGAAACAACTCGGAGATTACAACCTTACACGCAAAATCTGCACTTCTTCATCTTAAACCAGCCTTAAGAATTGTTTAGGTTTTTGATGTTTTAGAGTATTTGGGGTGAACTTTACGCATGAGTGACAACTTTTTGCAAAGCAGCAATCAGCATATTCAGATAACACCAAAGCAACACACCTTTATGGTTAGAACTATACTGAGATTTTGTATAGCTTCAGCTAAAAATAAGAAAAACATCTCAACTAAACAGTCACGAGATGACCAAACACGATGATTTTCTGCTTCAGAGAAAAGAAACGCAGATCTTACCTCTTTCACATCAGGATCGTCGGTCTCAGTCCATGCGATAAGCATATAGTTGGTAACCATCAATTTTGCTTAAAACCTCCAAATCATGAGCGGTCTTTGGCAACAACGCCAAGCAGGCAAACTGTGTATGACTCCGCGCACTGACAGGGACACCAGCTCTAACTATCCAGTCTGTCTCAATGTGGCTTTGTTTATGTGAGCGCTGGATGCCGTGGCCCACGTGTTTCGAAGCGCGACGTCATCGGCGTCGACAGCGACGCCCACCAATCCGCTTGGGAACTTTCCCAAGTCCTAATTTTCCCCGTGAGTGTGTTTGTCTTGTGGTGTGCGCGTCCTGTGCGCTTCTTCCCACATGGACCTAAGCAGAGGATGCAGTGAAGGGTGAACCCAGCTAAAGTCAGCTCAGTGTTTGCTCTGGACTCAGCGTCAAGATGACATCTCTAAGCTCTGGGATGTGGATTTAATGTATGTCCTTACGTGTAAAGTTGGATGACAGATAAGATCAAGTTTTATTGTTTGGTGGTTGATCATCTTTTGATGACTAGAGTTCCTGCACAAACCAGAAAAACGTGGACATTTTGAAAAGCTGATTTAAGTTTTTTTTTTCCACTTCTGGATAAGTATGGAAAAGTATTTTTATTTCCGCACTTTTTTCTCTTTCTTATTGTTAAAAATTATGTCCATCCATCCCTCCATCCATCCCTCCATCCATCCATCCATCCATCCATCCATCCATCCATCCATCCATCCATCCATCCATCCATCCATCCATCCGGCACTGGAAAGCTGAGATTATGGATTTCTATAGTATGGAATTTTCACCCACAGATGTGTATGAACTCGGAATCACATTAGTTTTTTCTCTGCTGGATTAAATTTGACTTTTTAAAGAGAAAATTCATAATTATTTGGTCATGCCAACTCCAGAGTTGCAGCATACATTTTTGATCATTTTTTTTCTCAAACAGCAGTTGACGATAGGGTAATAAATCACACATCCAGAGAGGGTACATGCTGACTTTCCTTTATTTGCTTACTATCATGATGTCAGAGTGGCACAAAGATAAGTGTACACTATCCAAACTATGTTATGTCACAAAATGGGTGATACGTCACTCTCACTACTGTAATAAACTGGTCAAATGAAGCAAGGGTCAATATTATTTCTTGTTATCTTCTGAAGAGATTTCTCTGTTTCAATTGTGTTCCAAATTTAGAGCTTAAGTGGGGCTAGCCTATTCATAGCACCGGTGAGCCACTGCAGGAGGAAGGGGGGATAATTAGTGGGCATGTAGCCAGTTGTCACAGGGGACCCAATTTAATCCCCAGAGAAGGAAGTGTGATAGGAGCTGACAGAATAGACTGACGTAGAAAACGCTCAGGTTGACGCAGTGGACAAAATAATCTCCAGGCTTTATTGTTCTGCTGCGATGAAACAAACTGATCTCAGAGTAATCTTACAACAGCACCTTGTGGCCAGCTGAGTTGTGGCCTAAATCTTTCTCGATGGGTTCTGGCCTGTGCAGTGAAAGCAAGAAAGAGAGAAGACAGAGAGTGCCTGTGCAGAGAGTTGGCTCCACATGCTACAGTCAGCATGGCAAAGAAAGCAGGGTTATATATCGCTGGTGCACTAATGCTTTATTATACCAACCACAGCAGCCATCAGTCTTAAAGCAGCACCCCAGACTAACAGCAAACAGGAACATTGTGAACATGGGTTGGGAAGGGGGTTGTGCATAATGGTTGTTCTCACCTCTAGAGGACACTATTGTGCATCAACCATAGTTAACAAAGATGCATTCCCACTATCAAACTGTAAAACAGCCGATTCTCTTTGAAGGTGTCTATTTCCGGGCAAAAGTATTTATACTACTTCAACCTTTTCACAGTTTTCCATATTCTAGTAGCTAAATCAATACAAAACAGTGCATAGCTGTGATGAGTAAGAAAAAGGATATATGTCCTTAACTGTTTTAAACTAAAATCTGAAAAGTGTGGCCTACATTTGTATTGAGACACCCTTTAATTCTACAATCATAAGTAAATCCAGCAGCTTTGGAAGTCACCTAATTAGTAGAGTCCTGCTAAATTTAATGTCAGTATACAGTTGAAACCAGATATTTACACTTCAGAAAAAAACACAAAAACATTTCTTTCTTTACTGTCAAACATCAAATCAGAGTAAACTTTTTTGATTTAGATCAATGAATATTATGGTATTTGTTGTATTTGTGAAATGTTAGAGAATAAAGACAGAGAATTGTTATGCTTTTTTATTACTTTCATTAAAATCAGAAGTATACATACAGTTCCATAGTATGTGGTAGAACTGCCCTGATGCTGTTTCACTTGGGCCAAACCTTTTGGGTTCTGCAAGCTTTCTACAATAGTTTCCTGGAATCTTGACCAACTCCTCTTGACAGAATTGGTGTAACTGGATCAGGTTTGTAAGCCTTCTTGCTCGCACTCGCCTTTTCCACTGCCCACGGATTTTCTATGGGGTTGAGATCAGGGCTTTGTGATGACCAACCCAATACCTTAACTTTGCTCCTCTTAAGCCACTTTGTAACTAATTTGGAGTTATGCTTGGGGTCATTGTCCATTTGGAAGACCCATTTGTGCCCTAGCTTCAACTTCCTGGCAGCTTCAACTTCCTGGCTGCGTCAATGTGTCCACATAATTTTCTTTTCTCGTGATGCCATCTGTTTTGTGAAGTGCACTAGTCCCTTCTGCAGCAAAATTGATTTAGCTCCTTATTATAACCACATCTTAGAGTTCTCTCTTTGTCCATATCAAGCAGTGCTCATGGAACAGTTATAGCCTGAACAAGAGTTGGCTGCGCTTGAGGGGATCCATGCAAATTGTGAACGGTAATCACTACTCTATCCACTGACATCCACCATGGATCAGCTCTCCCCAGTCATGTGGCCCTAGGTGGGTGGTTTTCACTGTGGAAACTGTGCCCTGTATGCAAAACAAACTTCCCGTGTAAACCTCCAATTTACGTCAGTGGGCTACGTTATTTGCCTTTAGTTTGGCAGCGGTCCTCACTGTGTTGGCCTCTATCAGGACTGTTTAGCGCGTCATGAGATTGTCAGTTTTATCAGGATAACATCTGAAACTCTGACAGTGATGCAAAACATGTAATTAGACACACACAGATCCTTAGTGGAGCCCTTTCAGCTGCATGCTGTAGCTCATCTTGTTGACTATTTGACTGATGTGCAGGGCTGGCCCAAAATTGAATGGGACCCAAGGCAGAATTTAATTTGGGTGCCCTCTTGCAGATAAGACCCCCACAGTACCACTCTATTTAATTGTTTACAGGTTGTGCATTCAAGAAAACATGTTGAGCTTAACCAGTGTGCCAACAATGAATTATGTATATTGACACTAGAAATTATGTCAATCAAATTGTGGTCAGTGCATGTAATATGAAAAGCAAAACAGGGAATTACAGGCTGTTCTTTTTTGTGGTCAAAAACATGGGTAGAAATTAAAATTTGATTTGATTTTCATATTTAAAGTGATGAATACAAAAATACCAACAAAGGAGATTAAAAACATTTTTTGGAAATTATTTTCCTAGATAGACACCTGATTCTTCTCTGTGTACTCTGGTTTCCTCCTACGGTCACAAAACATGACTGCTAGGTTGAATCGTCTCTAAACTGCCCTTAGGTTAGAATATATGTCTGTGCATGCTGGTTTGTCCTGTGTGCCTCTGTGTTGCTCTTTGATGGACTGGCAACCTGTACCCTACCTCTAGCCCAGTGACTGCCAAATCAATTCTTCCTAGTAAAAATTAACATTCAAGATATCCATAAATCAATTTATCCTAGTACAAATGAACATTTCGACTATCTAAAATGTAATTCTTCCTAGGACAAATGACGTCACGTTTCCCATTCATGTGTATGGGGTTTGCAGACGCTCCTATCCACAAATACATTCTTTCTATCTAGAATGGACATTCTGGATAGGAGAAATTCGAATTTCAGATAGCAAGAATTCAATTGTTACTAGTAAAAACTCTTATTTTAGATAGGAAAAATTAAAATACTATTCTACCTATCTATAATTTAATTTTGGATATCCAGAAATACATTTTAACTAGTAAGAAAGTTATTTTAGATATCCATAATTAATATTTTAACTAGTTGAAATACACTTTGAGATATCAGTAATTACATTTAATACTAGCAACAATGTCTTTTTAGATATCCATAAAGATATTAAGGATATCTGGTGACGTTTCGTTGGGTGACCATTTTAACATAAAATACATTCACTGACAATCTGTAATTACATTTGAGATGTCAAAGTAATTCTTCCTAGTTAAAATTGCATTCTTGATAGTGAAAATGAAATTCTGACTAGTCAAAATGTCATTCTGACTAGCAAGAATGTGATTTTTACTAGGAGAAATAAAATTTTAAGATATCATAAATTACAATTATACTAGTAAGAAATAAAGAAAAAGTTTAGGTGGCGATTTTAACCTTTATTTACTAGATCGGATATATATTCCAGATATCCAAAAATCCATTTGTACTAGGAGAAATTAACATTACCGATATCTATGATATTAAGATCGCTGCAGGACCTCTCGTGGGTAACTGAACAACGTCCACCGGATTACCCAGACCACATCTAAGACGCCAGCATCACAAAAAGACAAAGGTTTTATTTTTGTGTCCAGCTACATAAACAAACTACAAAGGTAAGTTAAGCTTCTGCTTTGAGCTGCTGATTGTTGATACATGCTAGCGCTTTAATCAGCAAAGTTAGCTCTGTGAGGAAGCAACGTTAACAGTGATAGGTTTACATTACGAGTCTTTTGTGTTTCTGAAATAAAATAGCCTAACTTCTGTGTTATTCTCAGTTTTAAACAGAAGAGGTCACGGTTCGGTCCGAGTTCTTCAGGTCCATGAGGAAAAGCCAGAAGTCATCCTGCAGGTACAGTTCAAAAGAAGAAGGGTCCTGCTTTGGAAAATAAAGTTTCTGCGGGTCATATCATTGCTGTGAATTTGATACAGATAAATGCCATCATTACACTATATCTATCATATGGTACCAGAGAAAACATGTAAAATAACATGGTCAGTGTCAGAATGAATATAAAAGTAATGGCTCTCGCAGAAGCACGACTTTGTGAAATGAGTAAAGTTAATCATGATCTATTATACATGGTCATCTCAAGGGGCAAACTCCGCCGCTCAGAATTGAGGCCATCCCGGAAGTATGAGGGATTGCTGAAGGATTGCTGTGGTTGGAAAGTCTGCATCAACGGGGCCCAACCTCACGCCAATGACTGACGCAATCTACTGGGATTCCTTAAATAGGAAAGTTTTGAACTGATTGGAATGTTTGTATAAATGAATTGAAATGACTTCTTGTTAAGTGCCTTGAGATGACATCTGTTGTGAATTGGCGCTATATAAATAAACTGAATTGAATTGAAAAAAAATTGCAGTTCACCCCTCATCCGCTGGGGGCTGGCTCCAGAAAGGAGCAATTTCCCATTGACTCCCATGTTAAAAAGGCCAACTTCACAGCAGAAATAAACCTGTTTACAGCCTGGTTCAAAAAACCATTTTAGGTTTATTAGGTCAGGTTTATCGTCATGACAACTCTGAGGGGGGTGAATTTTTTTCTAACTCATCCGTTTAGACATAATTTAATCTTGAAATTATGAATAATTAGGGGCGTGTCCTTTTGATTGACAGGTCTCGGATGAGCTGTCAGCGCTAAGGCTGGTGGCTAACGGTGGTTAGCAGCTTGCCGCCATGGACTGCTTTCCCTCCCCGTTTGCTCCGGGGAAGGCCTTCAGCCTGGGACTCACGTTAAGACTTTGGCCATTTCCTTTCTCTGAACTTGAACATCAGTTCTATCTGCAAACTTTATTAGTGTTTAGATATAAATCGTGCACTTATTGGACAAATATGGCTTGCTGTGGTACTGATTGCACTAACAGACCGTCCAAGAAGTCTCTGCTCCATTTTTTTCGGTAAGTAAAATAATATTTCTGTACATTATTTTGTAGATGAAGCTCCTGCAGCTGAGCTCCTTAATTAGCAAAGTAGCTAGTTAACCACGCTGGAAAACTACAAACTGAACAGGTTAAGATGATGTGCATTTAAGAGAAAAGGCTGCTTGTTCGAACATGGGTTGAAATGATCACGTTTCTTATTTACTTTACATGTTGATTTATTCAAACTTAACATAGTTTTAGTAAAAGCTACGGGCAAACAGCGCTTCATGATTTTATTTGACAAAATTATTAAGTTGTGCTCATTTCACCATCAAAATAACGTATTGATCGCTTCGGGGTCAAGACACACACACATATATATATATATTTATATATATATATAATAACGTGCTGGTACATTTTATATATACAATGTGTGTGTACCAGCACGTTATTATATATATATATATATATATATATATATATATATATATATATATATATATATATATATATATGTGTGTGTGTGTGTTTGTACCAGCACGTTATTTTGACGGTTTTAACATGTAAAGTAGATAAGAAATGTGATAATTTCAACCCGTCGACCAAGCAGCCTTATCTTAGAGGCCCATCTGTTTACAAAAAAAATCATTTTTTCCCAACTAACTCCAGATATATTTTATATTTTATTGTCAGAGATTTTTTACTTTTTAAAAATTAATAAGAGTTGTCAGTTAAGGCATTAACCATTTTTGATATGCTGTCATATGGGATTCACCTTCATTGTTGTACTTTTATACATACACCCATAAGTGTTATGTCTGTGTTCATTTGTTTACAGCACGTTTGTCTTGTTGTGGTGAGTGGGTTTCCAACTAAGACGGGCAATGTTGAAATTTTAAGTTTTTAATATACATTGTTGTTATTTTTTCTTACACATTATATCAATCGCCTAAAACTACAGGAAGATCATTAGGAGAAGTACTTAACATTATATGTGCATCATCTTTAATGCCACTTCTTTCATATCATTAGGTGCTGTCCGTTTTTTGTTTTTTATTAAATAAACAACAAAGGAATGAAGTTTGTTTTTCTTTCACACAGATATTGTTTCCATTTCAGGAAAAAAAAATCATAGTTTTGTAGCCGCATAAGAAGTATGATTTGGCTTTGTAATATTGCAGACGCCAAGGTTTATTTTAATATTGAGATGTTGAAGGAATTTATCAAATTCAAAAATGCAGTTGGCTGATTAATTACTTTGTTTTATTTTTTCCCTTGTTATATACTGTTGAAAGAATTTTCAGTCATTATAGAGAATAAAACATTTATTTTTTTAAACACAAGATTCTATAAAAGAAAGGGACACAGATAAAAAAACAAGGGGGGCCAGAAAGCAAAAGAGACTTATGTACAGTAAAATGGGGTTGGGGGGGGACAGAGTTGTCAACAGTGTTATGGCAACAGATGTAATTGTTGAAATAAAAAAACTACACCAACAACACATTAGACATAACAATCAGGATTATATTTATACTTTTTGCTTTAACATCAATTGTTCAAAAGGACTGTCATGTCTAATGTGAGGATGCGTAAAGATGGCAGGATTTAAACTAGGAATAATAATAATAGTAATGGCTTGCATTTATATAGCGCTTTTCAAGACTCAAAGCGCTTTACAACTCCATTATTCATTCATTCTCACATTCAAACACTGGTGGAAGCAAGCTATGATTATAGCCACAGCTGCCCTGGGGCAGACTGACAGAAGTGAGGCTGCCATATCGCGCCATCGGCCCTTCTGGCCAACACCAGTTGGAACCCATAACTGTTGACAAACCTGCTGGCCTTTTCTATTTTTGCTGGGTTTACACCTGCCCTCTATCAACGCCTTTGGGTGATGGAGGAGAAGATGATGGACATCTGAGGGTGGAGAAGGTAAAGCTGGAGCAGGTCCTCCATCATCATGTTCACCAACTGGACACTGCTGACCATCCCCATGTCATCTCCACCACAGCTGATGATGAGGACATCTAGAGCTGCTCTTCCTCCTTTCCACCTCAGCCCCCCCAGCCAAACCAGGAGATACGGACGTCTGGGAGGCCGAGGTTTCCTCCGATGGTTTCTTCAGCTTTCTCAGAACTATGTCAGACATAGCTGTCTCCAATGATCCAAATGGCTATGGAGAAAAAAACTAACATAATGAATGGCAGTTGCATAGGTGTGGCTTATCGGTTGAAAGTATAATACTATTAAAATTCTACATGAAGTGATGGAGACAGGTACTTACATTTTCTGCTTTGTTTGGCTGTTGTGGAGAACAGGCATGCAGCCATTGTGACCTGGTAAACAAAATCTATAAAAAAAATAAAAACACAAGTGTCTTACTAAAAGTGCAACTTATCCCTTCCCAGACCTCATTAAATGATTAGTAAAATTCATACATTGCAGAATTGACTAGGATCGAAATTAGTCATATTAGATGTTGCTAATCTACAATAGCTGTGGGAACAGTTTTTTTAACTGGGACATCCTACATGGTAATACAATCACTAACAATTAGGGTAAATACAAATAATATAAATATGTGAACTATCCTTACTAACGTAGCTTGATCATGTATCTCATGCATAGACTAAATAGATCTCATACACTATTAATAACTAAGTAAAAAATATTATTGAAAACTTGCATTAAGTTAATTATTTCATTTGAATAAATTATTTCAATTTAAATGTTAACTTACCGATTTAATATTGTATTTACAGCCTGGATGGAGGAGGGTAGCAGAGTTGCTCTACTGCGGCTTTCAGGCTTAAGGCCCCGCTAACCTCCGTTAGCTTCAATTAGCTTCAGTTAGCTCCAGGACTAGCTCCTGGCTACATCGGCTCAGAGTGTCAATCATCCGCCCCCGCCCTCACAGCGCCACTCTCAGCTCCACCTCTTTGCCCATTTTTGTATTTTCTGGGAGTGACGAAATGCGTGACAGACAAGATGGCGGCGGTGGTTAGAGCCCATTTGGCTTCATTTTTGCTCTTCAGAAACCAATGGGTGACGTCACTGAGGCTTCGTCCAGTAATTTACAGTCTATGGGTCATCTATAAATACTATGTCAAAATCTCACTTTACACATTTCAGTTCACTAAGAGATTTTCACTAACCAAAGTTCTCAACTTTAGTGTGTTAAAGGTTGTCTCTCTTAAGCTGCTGTTGTAGTCTAATAAATATATGGTGTTGTAACAGATTGTGCTGAGGAATTCAAAGCTGGTGGTGCTACGGTGATGCCCGTGTGGAAGGTACAGCCTTGTGCTGTCATGTGGCAGCCCAATATACCAGACATTACTCCCAGCATCAGTTCCCCCAGTGATCAGCTGCAAAGAAACTGAACAAAAGTGGCATAAACCAAGTACCATGGTCGCAAACCTTTTATTACCCTTTCATTTTATGTACGTTTATTTCTTGAATGATTCTTAAACATGTTTTTATTTGGATACAGGGTATTAAACCTGGTCCGGTTAATGATATGGTCATCATAACAGCCAGACCCAGGGAGAGGAGATTGATGGAGGGAACCAGGTATGTTGTTGTGTACGAAGCTCCCATGATCACAACAATGGCCGTCTCCGGGGATTTACCTCTGGTTGATTCCATGTTCGGTCCGGTGTAGGAGGGAAGTGTGCTGTCCTACCAGTAAAGATGGTCCCCAGAACCCGTCCACACACAGATGCCCTGATTGACATCAATTTAGATAATTCCCTGTGATATGGAAGTCATGCAAAGTATTAAAAAAGTAACTATTTGTTTTTTTGCTTCTTCTTCAGTGCCTTCTTGGCAAATTAATGACTTGACTACAGTACAACATAATTTAAGCTACTGTGTAGGAAATCAAATTAAAAAGTTGTTATTGAAATGTTGCTGTATTATCCTGTTGTTTGTGATGTAATGTTTGTTAAATGAGTAATAAATGACTTGGATTAAAGCTTTTTGGTGTTTTAAATGCTTAATTTTAAAAGATAAGAGACATGACTTAAAATGAGGGACCAAACAAAAGCAGATTACAACTTTTACTGACCACAGAAGTATTTAAACACGGTAAGTGAGCAAAGACAAAAAAAAATACAAAAACTCTAATGGACCAAAGCGCAAAGTTATTTAAACAGGAAAAACTTGTCAAAGGGTAGCTGGGTATGAGCTGTAGAATGTGATTCCATGAGAGCTCATCTTTCTGCTTGTTGAACACTGACCATGGATGGTAAAGAGTCCTGAAGCAAGGCCCAAAAACACATCAGTAGGTCATATGATGGAAACCTAAAAAATGGAAAACAAATATTTAGTAACACTAATAATTGTTCATAATTAACTAGACAACATAATACAATTGACTTCAAATAAATGTATGTGCAAAAAATAAATCAACATTAAGGAGTTTTGGTACTAAAATAGAGGACGAACTTGCTTATGTAACGCATATGTGTACAATTATAATAGCATTTCGGGTAACAATGCATTTTAATCGGAATTATGTTACATGCAGTATTTGCTTCCATACTTGCTACTATTACACCACAATAGTTATTTTAATAGCTACAAATACTTTTCTGTCTCTCCCGCTCTCACACACACGGCTGTGCACACGTTAACATAAGTGTCTAGATCTACCTTGTGAAGATAAAAAACAGGAGCAGCTCCCTTTTTAACAGCCGTCGATCTGTTTCTGATTATGGTTCACGGATATCAGAGCCGACTACACCCGGGTACGAGGCGTTACAGTGACAATCCACCACACCGTTAGGAAAAGTCAAAAAAAAAAAAAAAGTACACTATTGTACTTTTAAGATGCCTGGCTCTGTGGCACACAGCAGTGTTCGGCAGTTGTACCAAAAACTGGTATTTAAACTTTGACTGTTTCATCACAACTAGTGTAGCAGCTACCTAAACATAGCATGTAACATGTAGCATAGGCTAATGGAAGTATCTGCTCAGGCTGACAGTTCAGCGGAAGTACGTAACTGTAGCTGTTGACGTTTAGGTAGCGTCATTTACATACGTCAGCAGTAACAAAAACCAAAGAAGGAATTATTGACCTCAACAATTATGATACAGATAGCAACAACTTAATTGTTCCTAGGAAGATTGCAGTTCTTCCTATCTAAAATAACATTCTTACTAGTTAAAATGTATTTTTGGATATCCGAAATGAAATTATAGATAGGTAGAATAGTATTTTAATTTTTTTAATTTTATCTAAAATAAGATTTTGTACTAGTAACAATTTAATTCTTGCTATCTGAAATTCGAATTTCTTCTAGTAAGAATTCAATTCCTCCCATCCACAATGTTAATTCTAGATAGGAAAATTGTATTTGTGGATAGGAGCAGCTGTAAACCCCATACACATGAATGGGAAAAGTGACGTCATTTGTCCTAGGAAGAATTACATTTTGGATAGGCGAAATGTTCATTTGTACTAGGACAAAATGAATTATGGATATCTGGAAAGTTAATTCTTACTAGGAATAATTGATTTAAAGATATCTGGAATACATATCCAGTTTACCTATTAAATGTTAAAACGGCTACCTTAACTTTTTAAGAATTTAGAGATATCTCAAACTTAATTTTTACTAGTACAATTGTAATTATGAATATCCTAAAATATAATTTCTCCTAGTAAAAATACAGTTGTTGATATCTTTAATTTCAATTTTGACTAGGAAGAATGTATTTGTACTAGGATAAATTGTATTATTGCTATCTAAAATAGGAATTGTAGATAGGAGTGGTTGTTGATTAAATGTTAAAATGGCTTGCCATAACAGCAGCCTCCCATAAAAAATGGACGGTACCAAAATAGTAGCTTTTATAGAACTAGTCACAGTTAATAAATAAATTAATAAATTAATAAATTAATAAAAGAAGTAGTCACACTTGCTGATGATGGAATGAACCATTTTAAGTAGCAGGATCTGGCTGCTACTTTTCCTTTTAAATCATATCCTTTCACATACAGATTTCCCCTTAAAGATTTGTTAGATATTTATAATTTAGGTTTTATAAATAATGACATTCTGGAGTCCATAGGACCTGTCAGTGTCACTCTGTGTTGAAGAGTTTTGAAGTTTTTCCAGAAGGTCCCCTGCATAGGCTATGCTAAAAAAGAACAGAAAAAGTTTGGAAATTTGCTAAAACTATGCTGTCTTTGCTTACTTCATTGTTGTGGTTTTTCTGCCATGATTACCTCATTTAGCATCATCAGTTGTTTTTCTTTGGATGCTCAGAGAGTTTGGGAGGTGCAGAAGGAACACCTAAAATATCTTAGAAGCATACTGATATTTCAAAAGGTAGCCTTTTAGATCTTTTCCAAGAGTTCTAAAATTTGTTGTCCATTATACCTACCCGATCAAAATATAACAACTTAGAAAAGTATGTTTTGCTGAATAAGAAGGTCCTGATTTGATGTATGTCATTTTGTCCATCTGCTATTTCATAGATTTGTACTTTTGGTCGTGTTGTACCTGACGTTATAATGTATGAATATGAGCTGTCCACTAAGGGAGTTTTCACATTGACCATGAATCAGTGTATACCCACTGCAGGAAGGTTTTATACTCACTTTGACAACTAACGACTTAAAATACAGGTACAAAACAGAGGGAAGGCCGTTTCTACTTATTAATCCTTTGCCTTTCCCCCACAAAAAAAATAATACTTGCAGACTGAATTGTTTGCTATATACTGTAAATCACTGAAATTAGAGAAACATGCTCCCTTAAAAACACAATCACAAAAAATATCTTTACAACTGGATAGCAAAAAACATTTATTCGCGGAAAAATGTATTGGGGTTATTTTTTCAATTTGTAATCATCAATCGTTTTGCTTTGACGCTTTTGTTTTCTCTTCTCAAAAAGGAATGACTAAATTAAAAAAAGAGTTGCTGTCTTCATTATAAAATGAAGCAAAGGATAGAAAACCTGCCCTCAATATTCACAAGCCCTGTTTCATCTCTAACCTTCGGCAGGTCTCAAACTTTCTGATAACTGTACAGCCCGACCCTGAAGGCATCTCTTTGTTCGGTGTCTTCCTTCCATTCCTGGATTCCCACTTTACAAGCCTAAACGTCTACTTAATATGCTTTAATGCCTGCTCTTTAGAGCCAGGAAGCACTTCATCACTTTTATACACCTTTATATAACACACTGTTAACTAGCAATGCCTTATGGAGCAGCTTGTCTTGCAGCTGGAAGGCGCCTCCATGGCATGATGGAGGTACCTGTTCACCATTCACAATGAGACAGTAAAATGGGAATAGAGGCCTCTGCATACTGCTGCTGTCTATATCAGTCAATGATGAATATTCATGAATCACAGTGTCATGACATGCTCTGTAATTGGCAGCAACATTAGTAATGACACTGCTGGTATCAAGTCCCTGCATATTCATGCGGTGGGGCAATATTTCCTCACGCTGGTGTTTTTCAGTTCTTTTACAATCCTCCTGAAAGTGGAAATGTATTCTGAAGCTGCAGGTGTCCCTGCTTCCACAATCAATTGCTGGCTGGATTGTGCCCCACTGAAAATCAGACAAACCATTAGATACCTTTTCACAATTTGTTTGATTAATAATATGTTTGAATTATAAAAGGATGAGAGGACTCTTCAGTTCTGAATCTCTTTGAAATAGTTTTGACTGTAGATTGACAGAGCCAGCAGTCTGAATGCTTCTGGCTATCAGGCTGTTACAGATCATAACATTCAGTTATTTCATAAAAATAAAAGGCGGAGCAGTTATAATTGTTCATGGAGATTAAGCATGCACTTGTGTGATTATTTTATGCTGTTTCTCCTTTAAGCTCAGAGGTTTGCACAGAAAAAAATCTTGTTTCCACTGAGGTTTTTGCTCTGATTGTCTGCTCATTGCGGCAGATCTCTTTTTGTGCTGGAATCTGCTGCTGTTCCATTTCGGCCGCACCAAAGTGTCGCGGAGTGGATAACGAGTGCATTGGATAAGGCTTTTCCTAAGCTGCAAGGCTTTTCCCTCTAAGTAGCTGGAGGGAAGGATTTTACTTCTCCTGGGTTCCGCTTGAAATGATGAACCATCCAAAGAAAGAGGCAGCCTGGGTTCTTCACCAGTACAAGATGCTGCATCAGTTATGTTACAAGTAGTGCAAGACAGGTTCAGTTCTCTGATGTTGTGGAAGATAGAGACCAAATATGTAGTGCAAAAGTTTTTATACCGTGTGAATTCTTCTTATTTTTTTATGTTGGGATTTATGTAATAGAGCAAAATAAAGTAGTGGAAAAAAATATCAAAATATTGTGGCTTAAATTCACCCTTTATTGTTCTTACCCTCCTAATTAAAATCCTTAATAAACTTCAGCAACAAAACAACCAAATCCTAAATTGTATCTTTTTGGACTTCATGCAAAAAGCTGTATGTGATAAAAACAACTAGAAATCCAGATTATCCTGACAACACCGTCCCTACGATTTATCATGGAGATGGCAACATCATGCCCTGGGAAGGCATTTTTAGCACGGACAGGGAAGCTGGCAGAGTTGATGGAAGGACAGAGTTACTTTTAATGTCATCTTCATTTTACTGGCCACAAGACAAATCTATGTTTAAATTTAGAGTACATTGTAACAGCATTTACACCCCTTGAACTGTTCTAAATTTCTTCACCTCCCTGAAAACCTTCCTTCCGGTGAAACATGGGGAAAGCGGCTTCATGCTGTGGGGATTCATCAGGGATAAGGACAGTGGTGAGTTAATGGAAAGATGGATGGATCTGAATGCAGGACAATGCTGGTAGAAAAACTGTTTTAAGGTGCACAAGATTTGAGAATGGGGTGGAGATACATCTTCCAACAGGACAATGACCTATATCGTAGCTCCAATTCAGAACTACAATGCAGGGGTTGAGGTCAAAGCATATTCACTTGTAAGAATGGCAAAGTAAATGTTCAGACCTTTAACCAATTTAGAATTTGTGGTAAGACTTGAAAATTGCTAATTACAGATGCTCCCTACCTTATCCTGAGTTTGAACTATTTTGAAGTGTAAAATGGACAAACGTGTGTTTGTAGAGACATATCCCTTGAATCTTACAGATGTAATTTCTGCTAAATGTGGTTCCACACAAAAATGTGCACCATTTTTTGGAGGTTTTTATTTGCTTTTATGTAAAAAAAAATATCTAAAAACGTACTTTGTTGCTCATGCTTCCCAATAAAAACTATGTCAAGGTTTGTGGTTGTGACTTGACAAAATATTTTTTAAAAACTGTAGAAGAAAGTATAAGAGAAGAAAAATGAAAAATAAACTATTCCAACTATTAAAAAAATATTTCTCCATACTTGTTATTAGGGCTGTCCTATAAAGTTAGAAACCTGTGTCCTAGATTTGCTCTTTGTTGTTGTCCTGTGAGTTATGTTGCAACCCTCCTTGTCTCCTTCACAAAAGCTTGCAAACTTTTGGCTTACTAAGAAAAGATACAATCCATTAATTCTGCACATAGTCAAGTAGTAGCACTGGACTTTATGTGTGCTGTTTGCTTCAGCAAGGCATTACTTACATCACAGTGTTTGCTGATGTTCTTTTTCTTTTGTAGATCACCAGCTGAGCTGTGCATTGAAAGCGGAGGCAAGGCATTCAACATTGTAATTGGAACAGCTGTCAAAGCTTAGAGGAACCTTGTGTGTGTTTTTTATGGCTCTACTCCACACTGACAGAACACAAAACAGGTAAAAGTATATGTTACAGAGCCATGCTCAGTGCGGTGTTGTTAGCAAGGTCTCATTAGATAATATCAAATAAAAAACGATTATAGCAAAAATGGCAATTTAAAAAGAAAGCTCTAACCATAAATTGATGAAATTATATGGAATTTGTGGACTAATTAAAATTTACTTTGCATTTTACTTGGTTGGGGCAAACGGGGAAATATGTGCTGTCTCTGTTATGTATGCAAGACTCCCAACTGCAGTGAGTTAAAGAATACCATTTGTCTTTTTGCACTAAGAGACCTCCATTTCATTATTTCCTTAATTAACTGTTAGTCAAGCTTGCTTGTTACCACATTTTAGTACTGTCCTGAATGCCACATGCAGATTTCATGATTAATCAGGACAGACAATATTAAAAAAATGTTATTGAGACTGGAATATAAACAAGCATGTGATATATTGTTTTTATTGCTTGATAGTGTTTGACAGTTTTGACACAGAAAATTCATGGGTTATTTTTCCTGAATCTGTCATGAGGATTACAAAGACATATGCATAATAATGAAACACATTTATTAGTGTGTACTGTCCCCTGGAGTTACGTGACAATGAAATGGATGACTGTTTTTATTTATTTTATTTTTTTGGGTTGGAGTTTGTTTTTTGTTTCTTGCAGAGAGTGTTGCATGTGAAGGTGGTAAAATGGGTAGAAGTCGTCCACATAGAAGGACCCTAAAGTAACATCTCTAACATCTCTGATGGTCTGGTTTATAGTGTTACTTCCTCATTGTGTTTGGCGTTAGATAGTGTAGCCCCCTTAAAAAAGAAAATAATTAGCCATAGGAAGATGACTCTCTGGTTTAATGTAGAAGTGCTTACTTTAATGCAGAATACTAGGAAGTTGGAGAGAAAATGGCACTCGGCACAGCAAGAGGATTCTTATTTAATCTGGAAAAATAGTCTAGTGCTGTATAAAAAGACCCTTTGACAAGCTAGAACAGCATATGTTTCATCATTAATAGAGGCGAATAAGAACAATCCTAGGTTTCTTTTTAGTACAGTTGCCAAACTTACAGAGTCAAAGCTTTGTTGAGCTAACTATTTCCCTCGGCTCTCAGTGGTGATGACTTTATGGGATTTTTCATGAATAGAATTAATTATATTAAAAATAAAATCATTGGCATCCTCCCAAACATGATTACTTTTCTCTCAGTTAGTGAGGCAGCATCGCAGAGAACTGTAGAACCTCATTTGTGTTTGGACTGTTTTGATTCAGTCGAGCTTTCGGAATTATCAAAAATATTAGACTAATCTAAACCTTTAACTTGTATGTTGCACTCAATCCCATTCAAATTATTTAAGGAAGTGTTCCATTTGGTTTTTAGATATGATTAATATATCCTTAGTAAATAGATAAGTACCACAGGAATTTAAAGTTGCTGTAATGAAATATTAACTTAAGAAACCTTCCCTCGATCAAGATGACTTAGTTAATTACAGACCTATATCTAACCTTCCTTTCTTATCCAAAATCCTTGACAAAATAGTTGCTAATCAACTATGTGAGCATCTAAACAGCAACGGTCTGTTTGAAGAATTTCAGTCAGGTTTTAGAGCTCATCATTGCACTGAAACAGCACTGGTGAAGGTTACTAATGATATTCCCATGGCCTCAGATAATGGACTTGTGTCTGTTCTGGTTTTGTTAGATCTCAGTGCTGCTTTTGACAAAGTCAATCATAATATTCTCTCAGAAAGGCTTGAACATGTTGCACGGATCAAAGCAACAACAGACTGGTTTGAATCATAGTTATCCGACAGATTCCAGTTTGTTAATGTAAATGACAAATCTTTTTTACACTCATGGGTTACTTGTGGAGTACCACAGGGTTCTGTGCTTGAAACAATTCTTT
This sequence comes from Valencia hispanica, assembly GCA_963556495.2. Taxonomy (NCBI): domain Eukaryota; kingdom Metazoa; phylum Chordata; class Actinopteri; order Cyprinodontiformes; family Valenciidae; genus Valencia; species Valencia hispanica. The sequence goes on from OY747707.1 coordinate 24,435,970, forward strand.
TTACTATATATATGCTTCCAATTGGTAAAATCATTAGACAGCATGAGATACATTTCCACAGCTACAGTATGCCGATGATACACAACTACGTATATTTATCCATACATCCTGATTAATCCAATCAGCTAAGTAGATTACGGGCATGTCTTGAAGACATAAAAACAAGGATGACTCTAAACTTTCTGCTTTTAAATTCTGGCAAAACAGAAGTTGCTGTCTTTGGACCAGGAGCTCTAAAAAAGAAACAGTTTAGTCAATCACTTCATCTGGATGGCATTAAATTGGCCTCCAGTAATAACGTAAAGAACCTCTGTGTTATTTTTGACCAACACATGACATTCAAATCCGATATTAAACAGGTTTCTAGGATTTTGTCTTTCACCTCCAAAACACACATAGAAATATCTTGTCCAGGAGTGATGCTGAGAAACTAGTCCATGCATTTGTTACCTACACTACCATTGTTAGCTGGACTACTATAATTCTTTACTATCAGGAAGTCCACAAAATGGAATTAAAAGCCTTCAGTTTATCCAAAGAGCTGAAGCAAGATTTCTTATGAATATTAAAAGAGAGATCACATTTCCCCTGTTTTAGCTTCCCTTCATTGACTCCCTGTTAAATCCTTAATAGGATTTAAGATCCTCCTTCTTACATATAAAGTCCTTAAAAATCAAGCTCCATCATACATCAGAGATCTGATTGTTCCATATGTTCTCAACAGAAATCCTCAATCTCAGACTGCAGGTTTACTTGTAGTTCCTAGGATATCAGTTCCTCTCCTGTGGAACCAGCTCCCAGTTTTAGTCCGTGAGGCAGACACTCTGTTTACTTTTAAGGTCAGGCTTAAAACTTTCCTTTTTGATAAAGCTTATAGTTAGAGTGGTTCAGGTCATCTTTAGCTATCTCTGTCATTATGCTGCTGTAGGCTTAGACTGCTGGAAGACAGACTGACTACTTTTCTTCACTCTGCTACTTTTCTCTTCTACTACTCCCCAGTTGAATTTTTTGTCGTTATTTAGACTGTTAACTTTGTGTTTTCTCAGTGTTTTCTTTTCTCAATAAAAGCTACACCTGGTCTAGTATCCTGCTTAGCGGCAATGCCTTGTTGGGGAAGGGGCATCGACTGGAAAGATGCTCCCAGTAACTGAACATCCCCTGTATCCTGTTATCACCTTTTTACTTCCTTTAATATAGAAAGTACTCCTACATTAGTTATTTTTTTTCTTTTTGTGCCTCTGCTCTGTCTTCTCGAACCTCCAGACAGTCATGGGAGATGGCCGCTCGTACTACACCAGGTTCTGCTAAAGGTTTCTTCCTGTTAAAGGGGAGTTTTTCAGCTCCACTGTCGCTACTGTACATGGTTGTTTAGTATGAGGGATTGCTGAGGGATTGCTGTGGTTGGAGTCTGCATAAACGGAGCACAACCTCGAGTCAATGACTCAATGCAGTCTGCTGGGATTCCTTAAATAGAAAACTTTTAAACTGATTGGAATGTTTGTATGATTGTATTGAAATTACTTTTCTTGTAAAGTGACTTGAGAATACGTGTTGTGAAATGGCGCTAAAGAAATAAACTGAATTCAATTGAAGAGATTCACATCGAAACCAGGGATAGTGGGTTCGGAAGTCTTAACTGCACAGTAAACTCTTTTCTTAATGAATGCTAATATTCACCCCTAATGTTTTGCCCTTTTGCATAAAAGTAGAATTGGTTCAACAGCAAAATTTCACCAAAATGGAATGCATCCATCATTATTATATACATTCTTTTGTAACCCTGACAATTCACTGCATATGCTATTGAAAAAGGGCTATTGTTCATGTAGAGAAAGCTTGATATCACTCATTAGTATGTGTTAAAACACACTCACAACCTACACAGTGTCACATGTTCTGTCAATATAATAAATATAAACACTATCTACAGCACTACTTTGAATCTATTCCACATACAATACACCTTTCTGCTCACGGGAACTGCAAATGTGTAGTAAACCATAAATAGAAAGGATTTCTAACATTATTATTTTATTTGAATACTGTTCAAAAACAAATAAGGATATGATTTAAAAAAAGACCCAGTTGGTTTAAAAAGGACCATAGTATTTATAGTGGGTCCCATGCCCCACACCCATTGAGGAGTATAGATAGATACATTTACTGTATATCCTGCAAGGTGCACATTTTTAAAAGGGTTATCCCGATCCAATCACAAGTTTCAAATGAGGCATCAAAAAAATGTTAGATGTCAATTTCAGCTGCCACTATCTGTTGTTATTGTCCTATCAGTGGTCTGGTTAGCCACCACATGCACACATTTAAAAAAATCACAGATCATTTTTGTGTGCATTGTTTGAAACTGCATTTAGCTGATGTTATGCACATTATTTTGTTGATCGGAATTGTCTCTAACAATTTGAATATTTTCCACTATTTACAATAACGTTCAGTGGAAAACAAGTCTGTATTGACAGGTGCAGAAAGAAGCTGAAAAATTAATAATTTAACTGTTACAACATCCAAAGCATAATGTAGAGTTTATGAAGCATGGTGATGTATTTTTGTGCAGTTAAACTGATTATGATCCCAATTATCAATGAGTCATATCCAAACAACAAATAAAAAAAATTGTGTTATCATTCATAAATCTCCATAGATTATTGACAAGTCAAACATGACTAAATGAATACTGTGTAAAATTCTAAGGCATTTTAATTTAGATAGCACAGACAACATGTATGTTACAAGGCAGGTGAAGTGATTTTCATGGAAAGCATCTTGTGACATTGCTTGTTTCAGCAAGACAATACCATGAACTGCCTACACTTGCTGCTATCTATCTATCTATCTATCTATCTATCTATCTATCTATCTATCTATCTATCTATCTATCTATCTATCTATCTATCTATCTATCTATCTATCTATCTATCTATCTATCTATCTATCTATCTATCTATCTATCTATCTGTCTGTCTGTCTGTCTGTCTGTCTGTCTGTCTGTCTGTCTGTCTGTCTGTCTGTCTGTCTGTCTGTCTGTCAGTCATTTATTGGGGGTTGGTGGGGGATATGGACAAGGTGGGGCTCGCCCAGGGAACCATTCTTGCAACAATCGTCACAGAACACCTTGACTTTCTTCTCTGCAATATGACCTGTCACTTACTGTATAAGAAACTGTATTAAACAAAAAAGAGCAGTTTACTGTAACTACTCTGAAGCTCAATCAAAGCTAATTTATTTTTCAGGCCGATGTCTTGTCTTTTAATTACACAAAGTGATTTATTGCATTTGACTTACATTTTGCATTGTGCACAGTCAATCTGAAAACCTTGTACTATGCAATGTACCCAGACTGCATTAGGGCTCTATAAACTGTAAAGAAGATTTGACAAGTTTAATTTCTCACTTAACGACATAGCCACTGTTGTCCTTTGTGGAAGCAAGACTCAAAAATAATTTTTTGAAACTTGTCAAGCTGTTTTTGTTACATTACATGGATGTCTTTGTTCTCATGTTGCAGAAAGTGCTATTCATTACTGTTAAGTTCCACGCTATCTCTTTGGAGCTTAATCTGTAAGACCCTTCACAAGTCGGCTGTACAGTCTAGAGCTGTTCTGTGTTTGAATATGTCTATGGCTTTGGTTTACTCACAAAAACAAAGGATTACACTTTTGTTCAAAAGTTTCCTCCCGTGGTTACAATTACATATTAAATCAATTATCTGTGCCGCTAGTTAGAGGCATATTTAAAGGATTTTGCTTGTGTATTTATGTTTCTTTCCAATGATAGAACAGAAGGGACTTTTTTCCAACACCCCCACCCCACCCCACCCTTAATCCTCCATTATTCCTCATTTCTTTTTCAAAAGTGGGGTTTACAGAGCAATTGGGATTGTAAATAACTTCTATTAAACACAGTAAACCACAATTTTACAGTTAATGTTAAAATGTGGGTTCTCTCAATTGCATCTAATAAAATAATTCTGATTGAATAGAACATTTCTAGATGTTTTGCTATTTTTCTGAGTTTAGTTTCTTTAAATACAGTCTTAAAACAAGCACTTTGTTTTTGTGCTTCACACTGTCACACTGGTAGAAGTGATTGTTGTTTTGAACCAATGGAATATGTATGGCCCCACAATATTGTTCCCATCATGAATATTACAGTAGAAAGTTGTGCATATGTGCATGGCTCCTTGATCCACTATGAAGATTTGGGACAATAAGTATCCAAATGTTGATGCGTTTCCATGGTTGCCACTGTCAGATCTCAGAACTGCCCCCATGCAGGAGAACGATTTCTCATCAGGCACCAGCAGCCCGAGCACCAGGCTCATTCACGACGGAGTCCGATATCTACAGAAAGCCATCAGGAAATTGGATTACAAACAGGTAAATGCTTCATTTTTTCTCCGCAGCTGACACTTATCCGCAGAATTCCTGGTCCCTCTGGTCATATTGCTTTATTTATCCCCCAATGTTCATTTTTCATGCACGGAAAGCACTGACATGTTTGCCTTGAATGACTGACTGCCTGGATATTTTTTTGAAGTAGTTTTTAAAGAATTTCTACAACTTGCCAAACCTCTACTGTTTGAAAACCTGTGACTTAATTCATGAAATTATCCCTCAGTAATAGGTGAGATGAAGCTGATGTGTTCTCCTTTGATATGAGTTATTTAAGAAGAGTCAGGCGGGTTCAAACTAAAATGTCACAGTTTTCTGTTACATTTCACAGCCTTTAAGATATCTCATTATTCTCTCCTTGTGTTTTCTGTAGGAGCCTTATTTTCCGATCTGTAGGAACATACAAGGATGCTGGAGGTGAGCAGCAAAAGAGACCAATTAGTGTGATTGCTGGAAACGTAGCTGCATAGTCAGCAGTTCAACGGGAAACTGTAGGCTGTGCTGCAAAAGGCAAACTAAAGCAACAATATTTGAGGTTCTGGGAACATTAAACTAGCTGCAGATCTACCCACCAATCTGTCATTTTCTTTTACTATTTTGAAAAAAAAAACTTACAAATTACACTTTATTGAGTGATTATATCAGCATAGTCACAGTTTATGTGTGACAGAATTAGGGAGGGGTATATACTGTAGCAAAATATGTCACAATTCCATTATTACTTCAGTCCGTAAAAACTTACTGTACCTCTTACAGAAATATGTCCGTCCGTCCATCCATCCATCCATCCATCCATCCATCCATCCATCCATCCATCCATCCATCTTCTTCCGCTTATCCAGGGTCGGGTCGCGGGGGCAGCAGCTTAAGCAAGGACACCCAGACTTCCCTCTCCCCAGCCACTTGTTCCAGCTCCTCGGGAAGAATCCCAAGGCGCTCCCAGGCCAGCCGAGAAACATAGTCCCTCCAGCGTGTCCTGGGTCTTCCCCTGGGCCTCCTCCTGGTGAGACGTGCATGAAACACCTCACCAGGAAGGCGTCCAGGAGGCCTTCTCGATGTGAAGGAGTAGCGTCTCTACTCTGAGCCCCCTCCGGATGACTGAGCTTCTCACCCTATCTCTAAAGGAGAGCCCAGACACCCTACGGAGGAAACTCATTTCAGCCGCTTGTATCCGTGATCTCGTTCTTTCGGTCACCACCCAGAGTTCGTGACCATAGATGAGCGTAGGAACGTAGATCGACCGGTGAATCGAGAGCCTCGTCTTTTGGCTCAGCTCTCTCTTCACCACGACAGACCGGTACAGCGCCCGCATAACTGCAGATGCCCTACCAATCCGTCTATCGATCTCCCGCTCCATTTTTCCCTCATTCGTGAACAAGACCCCCCAGATACTTAAACTCCTAAACCTGGGGAAGGACCTCATCCCCGACCCGGAGAAGGCACCCCACCCTTTTCCGGCTCAAGACCATGGCCTCAGATTTGGAGGTGCTGATTCTCATCCCAGCCGCTTCAAACTCGGCTGCGAACCGCTCCAGCGAAAGCCGTAGATCACGTTCCGATGAAGCCAGCAGGACCCCGTCATCTGCAAAAAGCAGAGACCCGATCTTGAGGCCACCGAAACGGATCCCCTCAACAACCTGGCTGCGCCTAGAAATCCTGTCCATGAAAGTTATGAACAGGATCGGTGACAACGGGCAACCTTGGCGGTGTCCAACTCTCACCGGAAACAAGCCTGACTTACTGCCGGCAATGCGAACCAAACTCTGGCACCGGTCGTACAGGGACCTAACACCCCGTATCAAGGGGCCCAGTACCCCACACTCCCGGAGCCTCCCCCACAGGGCCCCCTGAGGGACACGGTCGAACGCCTTCTCCAAGTCCACAAAACACATGTAGACCGGTTGGGCGAACTCCCACGCACCCTCCAGGACCCTGCTGAGGGTGTAGAGCTGGTCCTGTGTTCCACGGCCAGGACTAAAACCGCATTGTTCCTCCTGGATCTGAGATTTGACTATCCGTCGGACCCTCCTCTCCAGAACCCCTGAATAGACCTTACCAGGGAGGCTCAGAAGTGTGATCCCCCTGTAGTTGGAACACACTCTAAGGTCCCCCTTTTTAAACAGGGGGACCACCACCCCGGTCTGCCAATCCAAGGGAACTGCCCCCGATGTCCACGCAATATTGCAGAGTCGCGTTAACCAACACAGCCCCAGAACATCCAGGGCCCTGAGGAACTCCGGCCAAATCTCATCCACCCCAGGAGCCTTGCCACCGAGGAGCTTTTTAACGACCTCGGTGACCTCAGCACCAGAGATTGGAGAGCCCGACCCAAAGTCCCCAAACCCTGCTTCCAGATTGGAAGGCGTGTCGGTGGGATTGAGGAGGTCTTCGAAGTATTCCATCCACCGACCCAAAACGTCCCGCGTCGAGGTCAGCAGCACACCCTCCCCAATGTAAACGGTGTTGCTGGCAGACCGCTTCCCCCCCGAGATGCCAGATGGTGGACCAGAATCGCTTCGAAGCCGTGCGGAAGTCGTTCTCCATGGCCTCTCCAAATTCCTCCCACGCCCGAGTTTTTGCCTCCGCGACCATCCGAGCCGCACTCCGCTTGGCCTGCCGGTACTCATCACCTGCTTCAGGGGTCCCACAAGCCAAAAAGGCCTGATAGGACTCCTTTTTCAGCCTGACAGCATCTCTTACCGCTGGTGTCCACCAGCGGGTTCGGGGGTTGCCGCCGTGACAGGCACCAACCACCTTGCGGCCACAGCTCCGGTCAGCCGCCTCGACAATGGAGGCGCGGAACATGGCCCACTCGGACTCAATGTCCCCCGCCTTCTGAGCTATATAGAAATATGAATAACTTCGCATTTAGGCTGATACCTGTTTTTTTAATAGATTTTAACCCTTAGCAGACACGTTACCTGATGTCAAAACCTGAATTGGTCATAGAACTACTCAGTAGTCAGAGTTAGGGTAGCTCACAATGAAGAATGCACTGCTTTAGGAACTAAAAATCTGCTAAACAGACCAACCAGATCCATCTGAAGTTTGGATACATCCCAATAACAGTAACTAACTTAGTATTAGCCTCCTTGACAAAGGAACTACCTGAGTTGTTCATTATGATTGCATTGAGTACAAAAAAATCTATTTAAAAAATACATTATCACACAGTTATAAATTCAGCCATATTTTTGCGAGATCATCACCGTTTTTTAATCATTCATCATCTAATATTGTCATATTGCCCACCTCTAAACTTAATGTATCTTGATAAACTGAGGCGATTGACACCAAAATTGGTAGAGGTATTTTTATATCCTTTCTTATAGCTTCATTTTATCATTAAAATGATAAAACAATAATTATTTTAGCACCAATCTTTTCTTATTTCTTTAATTGAATAATATCATTCTTGATTGAACCACCTTGAGTCTAAAATAAACTTAGATTTTTCTTCCTTTCACCTGCTCTGTGTTAATTTTTCACCTCATATACCTGGAGAAGCAGCAAAGTCTTTGTCTTGATAAAAGGACTGAAATTATGGCGAAGTTCAGCCGATTGGTAGTAAACTTTACTGTCACCTTTGGGCTGGCAGCCTCATTGAGCTGTACGGCAAAGTAAGAGTGGTCCGTGGCAGCTACTGCACCAGTTCTTCTTTTGCTCTGTGAGCCCACTGAACTTGGAGGCCTTGATTTGATTGGTGTAGACTTGAATCATAAGCTTTAATTGCACCTGACATTTAAAGCTTCTCTCTGGTATTTAAAGCAGTGTACAGGTGTGGTTCATTACTGAGAGGGGTACGCTCTCATTTCGGGGCCATGGCAGCATCTTAATCATGTTCCCTGTCGCCATCCCAGAACTCTTCCTTCCCTCACAGAAAACACAGTTTTTTACAAACACACCTCAAATTAGAGTTAAGACTATCATGAAATGAAGTCATGTATAGGCTAGGAAGCAGAAAGGCTTCCTATAAGAAATCACTGGATGATAACAAGTCATCCACAAGTATCCTCAGCCTTGCAGTTGCTGCATTCTTCCTGGCATGATACAGATGCTGCTACTCTCAAACTCATAAAACCTGATGTGCCATTGATTAAGATTACCCTAAACCTTTAAATCCTCTAATTTTCCATAAACAATATATAATGTGCTTTGCTTATTTCCATACACAAAAAAGCATGCATAAATTTGTGCAATGTACAAAATTGCAGCATTTATCACAGCTGGAGATGCTGATGGGAAATTGTAAAATGTATCTGCAAAACATCTAAGGAAAAGTGCCTTGCAAAACTATTTATACCACTTGAATGTTACACATTTTTTATTGCTGTAATGCATTTTATTTGAATTGCATGCAATAAACCAACACAAAATAGTGCATAACTGTGAAATGCAAGGAATCTTTTCAACATTTTTTTACCAATACAAACCGAAGAAGAGAGTGTAGATTTCTATTCAGTCCCTTTTACTTTGTTGTCCCTAAATAAAATGCAGTGCAACCAATTGCATTTCAAAGTCAACAAATTAGTAAATAATAGAGATCTTTTGTGTGTAATTCAATCTCAGTATAAATCCAGGGGTTCTGTGAAGTCTCAGAGGGTTGTTAAAAAACAAACAGCATCATGAAGACCAAGGAACACAGATGAGGGATAAAGTTGTGGAGAGTATTAAAGCAAGGTTATTTTATCAAACATCTAAGGAAGTGTGGTTCAATTCTTCATCCAAAAACAGTTCAGCAAAAGTTTAAGCCTTCCAAAGTAGGGCCACCCACCTGAACTGGTTGGCAAGGAGAGCATTAATCACAGAAACAGCGAAAAAGCCGGCAGAGACTCTGGAGAAGCTGCAGAGATCCACAGCTCAGGTAGGAGAATCTGTTGACTGGAAAACTATTATTGTGCTTCTCATAAATCTGGCCTTCATGGAAGAATGGCAAGAAGAAAACAATTATAAAAAAAAAAAATCAGATGAAATCTTCAGTTTCTAGCTGTATAAAGCTGGTAGAGAAATACCCCAAAAGACTTGAAGCTCTAATTGTAGTGCAAGGCAGTTCTACAAAAAATCAGGAAGCACAGAATACAAATCCACAGAACTCTTCAGAGTTTTATTTGAAAAATATATTTTATGTCCTTGCATAATTTGTTTTATTAGATCACAATTCTTTTACACTATATGTTGGTCTAAGATAGATTAAAACAAATACATGAACATTTAGAATAGTTCTTACAGTTACTGTATTTATCCTCAGAGTGCCTTGTCAAAGCATAACAGGCTTATTTTTAGGAGTTGGGATATATTTCAAACTAGGTTTTTGCGGATTTAAAGCAACAAAGGAAAATGCTCAGATCTCAATGAGTCATGCATCAAATTTAATATATGCATATAGTATTAAAAATAACCTTATGTTCTAAAACTGTAATTGCAATCTGTGTGCTCATAAACAAATGAAACATTTTATTCAAAAACAAGGAACAAACAAAAACAGCCACCAGGCATTACGTTCCGACTGGTCCAGCATACGTTTTTCTCTGGGCTACGTGCGCCTTGTGTTGGCATCAGGAAAAACAAAGCATATGTTGATTGTTAGCCAGGGTGTACATAGCATGTCCCATTCACTCAAGGTCTCCCCCTTGTAGCTTCAAACTCCCAACTTTGTTTCTCTAGGCTATCTGTCAGACTTCATTTAGCATTTGTGGACATGCGGATTCCCATGCACTGCAAAAAGGCAACATACTTCTGAGGGAACGTGGCCACTATCTGAGCAGTGATCTGTCAACCTTATTCATTTAGCAGAAGTAAGTTGTAGAGGGGGGAGGGGGGGGTTGTATGTGCTATTTATGTTTTCTCAGCTTTAAAAAAAGCACATTAAACATCTGATAGCCATGGCTGAAATCTTGTTAAAAGAAAATATATCACCATAGTATTTATCGCGGCAACAATGTAAACATAATATGTATTTAATTTTTCCTCCAGTTGTCTTTTCCACCCCTTTTCCCCGTGTACAGCTGGGTACATTATGGCAGTGACATTTTACATCCTGACCTTCTTCGCTGGGGATTGGGCTTTGACTGCTTGGGTTCATCTCCTCAGGATTTTTCAACCCATCACAGTCAGATAGTTTCAACAGATAGACGTCCTTTTGCTGCAGAAAGCATACTATTGGCAAACATTTAATTTAGTAGAACATGTATAACAGATCTAAACACTTTTTGCACATAAGTCAAATGCAGATTATTAATTGTTTCGTTATTTTAAGTGTTAAGAATTGTAAGGAAGTATTTCTTATTGCTGCGCATCTATGCAGAATTAAACTTGGCTTTTTTTATATAAATGACAGGAGAATCTAGGATAATAAGCTTATTACCAGCTGTACCTGTAACAACTTAATTGGATAAGTCAGCCCAGCCAAGCATCTATGACTCTATGACTGGAAGACATAAAATTCATTGTCATTATTGTCTCTGTCATTTTTGCAGCATTTTGTCCAGCCACAGAGTTCCTCTCACTCCAGTGGGTTTGTACCTCCAGGAGGCTGGAATGAGTACTGTGTGATCCAAGCGGAGGGAAGGGTGGGGATGGAGAAGAGAGGGTGGGGGCGATGCAGGGAGGGGTCTCCTGTCCTCCAGGGAGCTTTGATGCTCATTTAGCTCAGCTCTGTCACTTGGCCATTTTAGCTTTTAATTGCAGATGATAATTTTCATCATCATTACTGTTATCATCATCGTCATGTCAGGTTATCATAGCCGTGTTATGCACCGTTCATTCATAAATCCCGCACTAGTGCAATCTGACTAATCCTTGAATTCCTGACATTTAATGTAGTATTAATTCCCCCCTGTTCTTTGCCCAGTGCCAATCTGTGACAGGCGCCGCAACAGAGAGCTGTGAATCACAGGTTCAGGGGTCACTTTAAGGCTCAGCAATCATGAAGGATCAGACGTTGCCTACCGGTGTTGAACCAGAGCCGCCTGCGTGTGTGTGTTTGAGTGTGTTTGCATGCCTGCGCTCATTCACCACCGGTGGCACAAGTTTGCTAACTAAAAACTATAATGGCCACATTCACCCCACAGAGATGAAGAAGTGGATTCCGTGGTCTTCCTAATACATCATGGCAGGCTGCATACTCTTGTATGTAATTCATTCTAAAATGTGGCCTTTAAATCAGTTTTTCTTTTTTTCCTTTCTGCTCCTTTTTTGCCTTCAGTTTATTTATATATTTTCCATAGTGAGGGAATGGCTTCCAGCATGTCGTAGCATTAAGCAGAGCCCCACCAGCTAGCTAGCCTTGAGTCGCTCAAACGTAAAATAAATCAGGGCACAAAGGACCCCAGCTCATTCCTGCAAAGTAGCAACATTTTCCCTGGCCAACAATGTGGACTTCAACTTCCTCAGCAATAACAAATAGAAAGAAAGTCACCCCAGACACCAACATTAAAAGTGATTAATCATCTCTATTCACTCTTTTTTTACTTTTGAACCAGAAGATTGTCCAGCAATAAATCTTCAAAGATGTACATAAGAATCACTTCCTAATGAAACTGGGCTTTGTTCATTTGTCACCTTTTGGACCCTTTCATTTAAATTACAAGACTTGTGACCTTGTGACTCTGGATATAGATCTCTGGTATTTTGGAGCTGAAAAGGGATTAATCCATAAATCTTGATGGTACATTTGTTCTTTTCTTCAAAAATATGTTGCTGTGAAACAAAGCAGATCACACTGAAATGTTGAAAAAGTGATTGTTAGAAGGACATGTGTTTGTTTTCAGTTATCACTTATCCACTCTTTTTACTGTAGGATGCTCTTCGAGGCAAAACAACCTAAAATCATTGTTATGCAGCTCTGAAAAAAAAACAATATTTGCAATTTGAATTTGAATTAGTATATCAACATGTAGTCATTCTATTCCAGTGCTTTTGAATGAATGGGGGGTCTGAAAAGGGCACTTTTGCTATTTTGACCATTTTTAATGTGAAGAGAAAAGCTCTAAATTTTGATATTTTTACTTTGAAATTGGGAGAGGTCAGAGGTTTATACAATAAAACAAACAAAAAAACTGTTTGATTCAAACCCATAGCTATAAATAGCCAAATCTGAGAATCTAAAAACTTTGCAGTAGTTTATTTTTTGTCGGAGCTTTAAAAAATGAATCTAATCTAATTCAGCTACATGTATTAGCGTTACACATTGACATTCTTGGGCTGATTATCAGTAACATAGTTCAACAAAGTTTAACAAAGTTAGATTTTCAGAACCACTAAAACCTTCCCTCATAGTGCTCCCACAGCATAAAACCAGAAAAGTGCTGGAATGGTTTGAGTTTTCTCAAGCAGCTTGAAACATTCAGCTATGCTGTGCCGCCCCTCCCCTACATGTTGCTGTGCACTGCTTTATGGAGATACAATATATACATACAAAATACATACAATAAACGCTTCCATTTTTTAAAAGCATTCTTTGTTTACAGCATTTTTTCACACCTGCCTAAAACTTTTGCCCAATACTGTAGATCAGAGGTCGCAATAGAATTTCTTGTTGTCATTCATTTTGACGGGGTCAAAAAATCTGGTCATAATCTATCTTTACCCGTCAATTGTTAAAAGGGTAGAAATGTCACATTCAGTAGTATTTAATTGCGATTCATTTGAATTAATATTCAATCCGAATAAACTGAACAGAGAATCCACATTGCGCCATCACACACTGAGCAAATTAATAAACTGCATGTATTAATAATAAACATTTCACCCTCTGTGGACTGAGCATAGAGCTGAACTGCATTCCCACATATAGAGGCAAAATCCGTGCTCTGTTGACACTCTGGAGACTGGAATTATGAGCGCCACATCAGCTAAAGTTTTGAAATCAGTTCACATTTCTCTAATTGAAGTGATACGAATTCAGCAATGCTCTCTGAACGAGGGCTTTTCTGGTGTCTTCAGCAGGAGGAAATCCCGCATGGCCTTTTTACATCAGTGATTAAACTGCAACGATCTGTCACTGCCGGTCTGTGTTTGTTGCCGTCAAAGATGTGCTCCAAAGCCAGATGCACGGTGTCCATGCTGAGATGATGCTCAGATGCTCTCATGAAAATCTTTTTTTGATTGGTTTAGTTATATGAAATCTATGCATAAAGTTGAAAATATCTGCGTGTCTGCATCATGTGGTCCGGGGTGTGCATTGCATTGCACACACCGCGTGTTCGACTCCCGTTCCACCCTGGGTGGTGAGCCAAGTAGGCCGTATCAAAACCAGCTTTGGACAAGTGGCATATCTGTTCAATAGCCGACTGCAGGCTTGCTGCAAGAGCACAGTTACCTACTAATACCCAGCCAATACCAGGTATTTTCCCATTGTTACTCTGCGACACCTGTTTCGAATGTTATCATCCCATTAAATAGCCGTTATTAACGGTCATCACTCCCATACAATAGCTCCAGAATGTGCCTCCTCTACATCCTAGCATGTTATTAGCGCTCATCACTCCCATACAATAGCATGAGAATGTTCCTCCTCTACATCCTGCTCGGTAGATCGTTATCTTGTGACTTTAGGTTTAGGAACTTGTTCTGAGTTTTTAGGATGAGGGTTGGCGATTGGGTAAGGTTATGAGTAAATATCCATCGTTACCTAAATTGTAAACACAGGTTTTAAATAAAGTGAACAAAAACAAAACTTACGCATTTAGACATGGGTGATGGTGAAAAAAATTCTAATACATATTATCACAGATAACAATGGTAGATGCATACCTTCTAGCCTGCTAGGATGTAGAGGAGACACATTCTGAAGCTATTGTATGGGAGTGATGATCACAAATAACGGCCATTTAAAGGTTGATAACATTTGAATCGGGTGGTAGAGAGCAGGTAAGACAAAAAATTAATATTATTCTTTGCAATAATCACATTGATTTGAAAACCATTTCCAAATATAACTGGTCAACTCTTTTCCTGAAATTCATATATCCAAAAATTATATATATATATATATATATATACTATTATAGGTGTAATAAACAACATGTTAAATTATTTCAGGGGCAGTAAAAATAATAGTGTTTTTTTTTATAAATATTAAATAAAAGCACTTAGATTTTGTTATACATACTGTTTTAAATTTTCGGGGGGGGGGCATCACTAAGCAGACATCTATTAATTCAAGGTTATCATTGCAGGAGAATCTGATACTGGCGTGGACCTAGTTACACTCAAAGAGGAGAAAATATTGTTAGATGCACTAGTTTCCATTCCTGTGATATTTTTAGGCAGTTGATGTATCTACTCATTATCCAGACATTCCTTGTCTTTTCCTAAAGTGCAGCTACCCTTCCCAATGTAAGAAGGGAGATGTGAAGGGGGCGTTCGGGGGTGCACATTCAGGCCAAAGGGCCACTGTGGCTTTAAGTGTGCTCCTCGTGTGGCCAGAGCAGCCATCGCGCTGATGCATTGTGACAGGGACAGATGTGACATATCGGTTCCGACACACTTCCATACCACCAGTCACAGGCTCGGGGTGACTCACATCCCCCTGCTCTGGTCCTGTCCCCCCGCTGCAGGACAACACAACAATGCTCGAGTGAACCTCGCCATCGCCCTCACTGCTGCCAGGTATGGGGCTGCCATAGCCAATTACACTGAAGTGGTGTACCTAGTGGAGAGGGCAGACCCTCGGATAGGAAAGAGGTGGGTCCGTGCAGCACACTGCAGGGATGTGATCACAGGTAAATCCAACTAAAGCCATTTCTTTCCTTCCCGCCTCACACTGTTCCCACTTTCTCTGACTCTCACAACAGGAGCCCACCTGGCACCTTTTACTCAGTGCTAGTTTGCACATAGTCATTGCATATCTAATGCAGAGGCTTTTAATATTTCATAAGCGTTTTATGGTGTAGAGAGCTGCTTCAGATCTTGTAGGGAGGAACATAAGACAGAATTAGCGTACTCCAAATGGCCTTACTTACCTTTTAAATGTCATGCATAGGGATGGCTTTGGAAGACTAAAGCAGTTAAGGGGGGAAAAAGATGGTATTCTGAAACATTTCATGAATAACCAAGATTTAAGGATCTCAACACATGACCACCCCCTGATGTTTTAAAAAGATGGAAGTGTGCAGTTGTAGGAGATGTCTCACTTTAATAATGGGAGAGGAGGTGCCTCACGTAGGGGGGGCTTAGACTGACAGGATAATAGTAACAGTTTTTGTGTACAGCTCTTTTCTTTCCTTTTTTTCATATTACTTAGAAAAATATGAACTTCAGGCTGATGAGCCTAGTCTCTGCATATTTATTCCTCCTTTTTTTTAGAAGTGAGAAATATTTAAGGGGCACAATATACAGGGCTTTGCAAAAACATTTTTGCAAAACATTGGGCATGTTACAATGAATTTTAACATATTTTTATAGAGACTTTATTTGATTGACAAATGAAAAGTAACAGATTGGCACCAGACCACCGCAACCCTGCAATGGATGGACAGGTACAGATAATGGATGGATGGAAGGATAGATGAAAAGTAACACATACTAGTAACACAAGTGGAAGTAAAATCATGACCTAGTTGGAGTTCAAAATTCTGTGTATATCAAAATCAGAAAAGTGTGGCATGCAAGTGCTTTCAGGCCCTTTTTTTCAGATATCCCTAAATTAAATCCAGTGTGCTGAAAACAGCACATTACCCTGAGCGTAACATCACAAACAGTTCATGGTACTTCTCAAGCAGATGGCTCTTGAGGAGTCAGCAGCTAGACCACTGATGTGACCATGGGTGTTGTTTGCGAGCATTAAGTATCTGAGGCAAGAAAATATATTGTTTTCCCAAGTTTTTTTTCTTTTTATGTGACATCTGCTGTCTTCCATTGATTGCTAATTGCTAATTCAATAATGTTCTCTCCAGGCTTTCCTTTTGTATTTTAGTTGCAACAACTAGCTGCAGTAGCTGCGTTGTTCCCTTATGTCTGAGCCAAATGAGTGAGATAGTGTCACGGGGTGTGTGGAGAATGGACCCAAACGCACTCGCTGAAGGAAGGTGCAGGATGTTTTATTAAAGTGAGGAGATCGTGATGATGGTGGTGAACGGAGACACTGGACATCGGGCTGGAACGAAGAGGCAGGAAGACGACACACCATGGGGATGAAGACAATAGAGGACTAGGAGGAAGGAGGACTAGGATGATCCGGCCGGGAGTGAAAGGAAGTGAGGGGTCTAAAGGCAGGAGGTGAGTAGGATCAGGTGTGGTGATGAGACAGACAGGTGAACACAATCAGGCAGGAATAGGGCAGCGTGACAGGACCCCCCCCTTTAAAGGTGGATTCCAGACACCGTGGAAAGAGTGAAAAAGAAAGGGAAGAGAAAAAAAACAAGCACCCTTGCCAGGGTGGGTGGAGGGGGCCCACGGAAGGAGGGCCCCGAGTCTCTTTGGGTACGCCCCTGGAAGTCTGGCGGACGGCCCCGGCGGCGGCCCCTGAGGACCTGGAGGTCGGGCGGACGGCCTCGGCGGCGTCCTCTGGCTGGACGGGGGTCAGGCGGACGGCCCCGGCGGCGTCCTCTGGCTGGACGGAGGTCGGGCGGACGGCCCCGGCGGCGTCCTCTGGCTGGACGGAGGTCGGGCGGACGGCCCCGGCGGCGTCCTCTGGCTGGACGGAGGTCGGGCGGACGGCCCTTAGGTCCTCTTCTGAGGTTCAGGTAGTGCCAAAGAGAGTCTGGAGGCTCGGACGCCTCCCCAGACGAAGGTTCTGGAGGCTCGGACGCCTCCCCAGACGGAGGTTCTGGAGGCTCGGACGCCTCCCCAGACGGAGGTTCTGGAGGATCGGACGCCTCCCCAGACGGAGGTTCTGGAGGATCGGACGCCTCCCCAGACGGAGGTTCTGGAGGATCGGACGCCTCCCCAGACGGAGGTTCTGGAGGCTCGGACGCCTCCCCAGACGGAGGTTCTGGAGGCTCGGACGCCTCCTCAGACGGAGGTTCTGGAGGCTCGGACGCCTGCTGAGAAGACCGTTCTGGAGGCTCGGACGCCTGCTGAGACGACCGTTCTGGAGGCTCCAGTGACGGGGACGGGTCCTCCCTGACCCTCCCTGGGAGCTTCAGCGACGGGGACGGGTCCTCCCTGACCCTCCCCGGGAGCTCCAGCGACGCATGGGGAAATGTCCATCGCTGGAGAGCCGCCGCTGTGACCGCCAGAAACACGGCAGCCACAACAACGGCGGGCTCTGGAGCTGGAACGGGCTCATGGACTGGAACGAGCTCATGGACTGGAACAGGCTCATGGACTGGAACGGGCTTATGGACTGGAGCTGGAACGGGCTCATGGACTGGAGCTGGAACGGGCTCATGGACTGGAGCTGGAACGGGATCTGGAGCTGGAACGGATTCTGGAGCTGGAACGGATTCTGGAGCTGGAACGGACTCACGGACTGGAGCCGAAACGGGCTCACGGACTGGAGCTGGAACTGCTCCGGAAGCGGCCCCACCTCGGCGGCGTCGCTGCTTGCGGTGAGTCAGCAGAAGAGGCTCATGCCGTCGAGGACCAGTCCCCGGGGAACAGAACGCCAACCTTGTGCCGACAAATGCGGACGGTGGAGGTGCGGCGCTCCGCTCCCCGCTCCCGGAAACAGTCCCGGCGGCGCAGCGGGACCTCCGCCGGCGGACAGATGGTGGAGACGGAGAGGGCGGACCGATGATCCGATCCAACGCCTCCCTGCGAACCCTCTCCGCCTCGCTCCGCAGCGCGGCGAGATCCGGAGCAGAGAACACACTCTGGAAGTGAGGGAGCACTCCCAGGATTTCCTCAGCTCCGGAAACCCGCATAGGAAAGTGAGGAGAGGCAGCGAGTCTGGCCAGGTTGGCCCAGACGTCCTGGCGGAGGGCGGCGATCTCCCGGGCGAGTGCTGGGTCCATGTTTAGGGCCGGATCATTCTGTCACGGGGAGAGTGGAGAATGGACCCAAACGCACTCGCTGAAGGAAGGTGCAGGATGTTTTATTAAAGTGAGGAGATCGTGATGATGGTGGTGAACGGAGACACTGGACATGGGGCTGGAACGAAGAGGCAGGAAGACGACACACCATGGGGATGAAGACAATAGAGGACTAGGAGGAAGGAGGACTAGGATGATCCGGCCGGGAGTGAAAGGAAGTGAGGGGTCTAAAGGCAGGAGGTGAGTAGGATCAGGTGTGGTGATGAGACAGACAGGTGAAGACAATCAGGCAGGAATAGGGCAGCGTGACAGATAGAGGGTTTAACTGCAGCTGCTATCTGTTGTATATGGCTATTTTACCTTACCACAGTTACCACACAGTAAAAAATTTAATTGAAGTGCCTTCTTACAATAAAATGACATGTGCTGCCTTGGCGGAGGTCTGCACTCTCTAACTGCTTTTCTAGTTTTTATTACTACATTTAGGATTACCAAAAGTCCCTTGAAAATGGAATCAGATTAAACTGTCATTATATAGTTTGTAGGTTATTTTTTAGGTTATGTTTTCAACAGAGTTTTCTCTGTTTGTTTGTTAGTTAGTTACATACCCAAGAATTTATTGATGGAGTTTGATGAAATATTCAGAAAATGTCTGCAATGGGACCAGGAACATCGAGTAGAATTTGGGTTTTTATCCGAAAACCGCCATTACAAAAGAAGGGATTTTTGTGAATAACTATAGAACTAATAATGATAGTTTTTCATATAGTTTACGCTAATGTACACTGGTAATGGAGCATTTCAAACATTGACTATAAACGGTAATACTTTCTGGACACCATAATTTCAGCTATGTTAATCCACCTTTGGTGCATCACTTGGCACATTATGGCAGCCGCCCCAGTAGGAAGAACAATAGGCTTGCTACTAGCAGGTGTCCTTCATTTTTCTGCTTGTAATGGGGCATGGCTATTGTAATCCATAACAAGTATCTCACAGCAGATTTTGTGAAGAAGAGAGCATTTCAGATTATTCTTTTGTACTTCCTACATTCAAGTAATCTGGTCTCAATGTTTAAGAGAAAAGAAAATGCACATCAGTGTCCAATCTATCTGTCACCTCTTTGGACAGTGCGATATTTTTCTAAGAGGATCTTGTTATTCATAATGTTGCCACAACAAATCCTTTGCATGGTATCTTTTCATGTGTTCCCCATTATATACTGTGGCTAGTCAAGATCAAGCATCACATTAACAAACATTTCCTTTCCACAAATTCAAAGGACCCTCAGTCACTGCCACCAAGCCACCCTGTGACACAAAGAGGCAAAAGGGAAATTAGGTATGTCTGTTTCCTATTAATTACAATCCTGAGAAGTCTCCCATGGACACACTCGAGCCACTCTATTACGGAAAGAGGGGGGCGTTCGCTGATAAATTAATAATCCGGCTTGTCACCAGCCTCAGATGAATAGCCCCTGGTGATTGATGCTGTTTTCTTTCATAGGGCAGGAATTTGATGTCAGAGCCAAATGTGTTATCAATGCCACGGGACCTTTTACAGAAGTGCTGTGGAAAATGGATGATCAGAAGAACCACGACATCTGTCAGAGCCGTGCTGGGGTGCGCATCGTCATCCCAGGCTGTTACAGGTAACTAACGGTGGACTCCTACGTCTCTGTCACCATCCCGCTGTATCACCTGCTCCTCAGCACTGCAGTCTCATCGGTTCATTAGTTAGCAGCAGTAGAGTACTTGTCAGGTTCTGGCCACAAATCCAAGCTTCTGTCTAGTAGTATGTGTGAAGAACTGTTTATTCCAACTGGGAGATCCACCTGAGGATTGTCATAAAGGGTGTCCTACTATTATAAATCATCTCATTGGCTTAGATGTTACAACTCAGTTTTGTTCTCACTCCCCTCAGACTTGGGAAAGACATCTCTGCTTTCCTGTTGATGCATGTTATTTGAGTTTGCAAGGAATGAAGGGTACCAACATGACCCAACCACACACCCGTCTCCCCCACAGCTATTCCCCTGTTAAATTGAGTCAGTGCCATGTGCATGTGTTTTAAACAGAGCAATATGTGCACCCTGTGCTGAGGCTAAGGCAAGCAGCGACTGGAATTGAAACCAGCTGAATTAATCTCCTGGAAAAGAGCACTGACAGGAGCCTGATTATGGGGTGTCCCTTCAACCAGCCCTGCCTGCTTGTGCCCTCCCTCCCTAGCAGACCAAAGGTTAATGCAGTCGTCTTGTTTGTTCCCCTCCCTAGCCTTCCATCCTCTCACAGGAACATAATACTCAGACACCTATAGCCTCGTCAATATGGAGCTCCAGGATCGCGTCAGGTCATCTTCTTATGACGTGGGAGAGTATGTCATATTCAAAGGCGATCACAGTAGAAGGAGTTATTAACCTCTTACTGCACAGCCAAGAGGAAGAAGGTGAGAATCACCCTAATTTTAACACAAACTTATCTAATATACCTGATCAGGCCAATATTGCATGTCCACAGTTTTATTTTCTCTTTGAACCTGGAACCTGCCTTAACCTTCTCGTTCCATGCATGAAGGAAGTGGCTTTTTCCTATATAAACTAGATCCAGAGCTCAACTGTGGACAGTGCTTACTTAACACTAGTCCGTTCTTTTTCCACTGCCAAAACAACAACTCAGGGTCCAGTACAGACAATGCTGGAGTTAGGTTCATGGAGACTTAAATCCTAAGTTAGTTAAGCCTTAAATAACCTTAAGTATAGACAAAACATAAATCAAATACCATCAAGATCAATAAAAAATATGAATAACACAAGTTTTGTGTTTCTAAGCTTCCTGCTTTTTACTTTGGCCTTCCAGGTTGTTTATGTAGGCCAATATACCACAGCTGTAATCGCAAAAAGTGTTTATAAGTAAATTCATAAACACCATGTGCTCTGTGATTCAGCAGAACCTTTATTCAAACTCTGCTGAATATTTTCATATTGAATGCTGATGTTGATAAAGCCTGCATAAAACAGAATATCTAATGACCATAAATACTGATTGGCAGCTGTATGGCAGGGTGGCGATGCAAACCACAATCAAAATGGATTGTTGTATGAAATGTGCTGTTTATATATTGTTTTTAAGGGTATATTTAATTATGTTGCAGTTGAAGAAAACCTATAAATCTTGACATTACTAACTATTGAGTGAGCACACCTACTTTACCAATGATGTGATGAGATTCAGGAAATACAGTACATCAAGTGAATAACTGATTTCTTTCCTCATACCAAAAAAAGCCTCTGATTTTAGAAAAGTACTTGCTACACAATTGTGAAACAGCCATTTCTTGGCTTCAAGGACATGAACAACACAAATCTCAGGGAACAGGACTTCAATTCATGCCACAACCATGACAGATTGCTGTAGGGGAGTCAGCTAGGTGCAGAATTATGTGCCATCAGAAACTGAATTTGAATTACTTCTGTTTGAATGTGCATCACTCAGATTGAATCTGAAATGCTCAAATTGAGTAAATGGTTTGAAAAACTGAATCTGAATTAGCTTAATTTGAAATCAAATCTTTAGTTTGGAAATGATTGTCACTAAATTGAAATCAAATTTTATATTTTGAAAATGAATTTATTTGCTTTAAAACTGCATTTCATTTTATTGTAAATTCAGCTCTCAAAAATTCAGTTTCACTTCTCACCATTCAGTTTCATTTCTACAATTCAATTTCAGTTCTCAAATTCAATTTTTTTGTGTCAGACGTCTGGGTCCTTGAGAAGTAATCGAGTGCAGAGTAATAGAACTGCTTTGTACTTCAGCCAACCTATGGTGTCCTGAGCTGGAAAGGGCCACAAATTAATCTTTAAAGAGCTCCAGCAGCTGTGTCACTGTTGTTTTTTATCTCAGGCTGAGAGATAGCTATATCCAGGTAAAGTAATGTTATCTAATCTCCAGGTTTTCAGGAATATAATGTTAACATCAGCTAGTTAGGCCCAGTGTCTGAATGACTGGTGGTTAAATGTACACAGTTACTATGTCATATTAACTAGTATATCATATATGTATATAATCTAAAGATTTCTCAAATGTAGAATACATTTTCTCTGCTGGTTTCAGGCATCAGTGGTGTTCTCTGGTGGGACCAACTGTCTTCTGAATTTGTCTTAGTGGTGTGGCAGCTGTTGATTCACCCACCCCTGCAAAGCCAATTGGTGGACGACGCAGTGGACAGAAGGAGGAAGCTACCCAAAGCACTCTCTGCAGACCACCAAGTATGATGTTCCTCTCATCAACCAGAAAAGACCAGCCACGAGTCTCAGTTGCAGCATTCAATCCACATCTCTGATCTTACTTCAGTTGAGCAAAACTGCCAGAGACTTCATGTTTATTCTATTAAAGTTTAAAGAATGGTTCAGGAACGCCATTCAGGTTAATCCTGCATGAAAAACTATAAATAACTATACAATACGTTTTCCTTCTGTAAATATTTTTGGTATCTTACAAGTATTCTTGTTTGATAGTTGTTTTTTTCATTCCTTCATCATTTTTAATTGTTCCAAGTTAGCTTTATGTTCATATGTTAAAAAAACAACTGTAAATAATAAAACAGTTGATAAAATGAGTTAATGATAAATACTAGTTTATTTTAATCAGCTCATTTATAAAAAATATACAATTAAGCAACAAATGTGACAAGAACAAATAAATTAACAAACAGAAAATTGTTTATCCATAATTTCCCTGTTCTCCTGGGCTCTCCAGCTTCCCTTTGCTGTCATATCCTAAACAGAGGAAATCATAAGAAAATGTATATTTAACTTGAGCATTTAAAAAGTATATCTTCAGTACACATGTACATGCAGTCATTTTTTAATCATCACATTTGTTTTTGGCCAACAAGAGGGTGACGTTCCCCTGCAAGTCCATCTTCCCCAGAATTGTACTTAAAATCTGTGAATGCAAAACTATAGTTTTTACAGCAGAATACATGGGCAACTACACTCTACTGAGATCACATGTTCTGTAGTGCTTGATGGTTAATAAAACTACTATAAGCATAAGGTGTGTAAAAATAGTATTATAAGTGGCAATACAGAAGAACTACGGGACTGCCATATAAGCTCGTTTACGAGCAATGATTTCCACAAAAATAATATTAAACAATATGTCTATGCAAATGGAAACAGCCCACAAACACAGCCACTTTAACCTTTTAGTTTGTGTATCATCCGATTTTAGTTTCATGTGAACAAACGCCTAGGCCACACTATGCTAACTTAGCGCTTTTAGTCAACAGATATAGTTAAGATATCAGTTACTGTTAGGCTATCATTTACATGACACTTCTTCTGATACATTTAACACATTTATTAACAACCTGAATATGGCCGCTGCTCATTCTACATGAAGAGTGACATCTGACAACTTCATATTTGCCCTTCTCCAGCTCAGGATGCCATTGGTTGGCTGAAGTACAACGTAGTTCTATTACTCTGTGCTCAATTACTTCTCAAGGACCTGGATGAATTTAAGAACTGAAATTGAATGGTGAGAAGCGAAACTGAAAGTTTTAGAGCTGAATTCACAATAAGATGAAATACCGTTTTAAAGCAAATAAATTCATTTTCAAAATATAACATTTGGTGACAATCATTTCCAAACTTAAATGTGATTTCAAATTGGGCTAATTCAGATTCAAAGCATTTATTATTATTCATTTTAGATTCAGTCTAAGTGATGCAAATTCAAACAAAAGTAATTCAAATTCAGTTTCTGATGGCCCATAATTCTGCCCATAGTCAGCAGCCAGTCCACCGAGGCAATCACTTGTGTCTGCTGTGTGAGACTCTGTAAAAAGAAAATGTGTTGTTCTACCATGGGTTTTGCTTTTTCCATGCCATCTGGCAGTACAAAACAATACAATGAGTCAGGATCCCATTCTTTTGAATGATTTTATCCACAATAAATAGCGACAGCAGGAACTCTTTTTTTTCCTGAGTGTCTGAGCCAAATAACTATTTCTAACTACAGCTGTCATCTTGTTTGTATGTCAGTAATTTACCCTCCCTGTCACCTATCACGCACATAGAATTAGCTTGAATTGATGCCAGGGTATTGTGAGAAAACTAATACATTAAACTAATACATTAAACCTTCACAAGTTTTTTGTTAGCTTTTTTATTATGATTTTTAACATTACAGGTCCTTCCCTGTAGGCAGACTGGGCTCAAAATAACAAACTTTGACTTTTATCCATATTTCCTTTTTTCCACATGAAAGTCATTTAACAATTGCGCCATACCTGAACACAAATGCAAAGAAATACATGAGACATGATGATTTGATTGTAGTATTTTTCTTCTCAAAAAATTAAATAAAAGCAGTGCTAGTCTAGCACTGGCCTCAGTCTAGTGAAAACTTCATGTGTGTATTTGCTGGTAATGCAGATGACAGATGTGATGTAAAGTATAATAGTCATAACAACCAACATAACATTTCTCCCAGGAAGAGTGGGGGGGAGTCATCACTGTGCACTTACACTTGCGGCACTATAGCTGGGACGTTTGAATCAGCCCTAATTCATAACATCCATTTATGATAATAAATACATCTCCTCCCCCACCCCCAACACCCACCCAACCACCCTCTCTGATTTACAAATAGCTGATGGAGCAAGCAGCTGACAGAAATAAATGAGCTAATCTGATGGCTGTGTAGGACTTCCACCAGATATTAATTCATCAGGAGACCACAGTGTAAAGACAGATACAAATTCCTGTTTTAATTATGTATGGGAGCTGTTCTAGAAAACAGAAGACACCTCCACTGCCAGAAGTATTTCTCAGAGCAACTTTATGAAGCCCTTTGATTCCATTGTTGGTTTGTTTCCTTTGTATATAATACGTGTCCCCCTGTTTTCCCCAAACACTCAGGACAGAATGGATTTTCCCCTTTTATAGCAATGCTTCCACATGGGACATCTGATAATGAACAAGTGGAAAAATAACCTTTGCCACATTAAATTATATTGTTTTCGATTTGCAATTTTTATGAGACCTTCCTGGAGCCGGTTTGATGTATTTTGTTCCCACTCAGAGCCTCAAATGACCGTTGCCGACGGCCAGGCTTATCAAAACCCACGGAGGCTTTATTGAATGAGTGACCAGTGGGTATCTAAACAGAATGCAGGAGTATTGATTTTAGAGAAATGGTCTAATTGTTTCTAGTAGACAAGGGCTTGTCCCGATTATTTGATTGATTAGCTTGATGCTGGTCAGCCTCCTCGTCCTCATTCCCTGGCAGGGTAATAGCACTGTAATCCCAATACACTGCTGTATTTCTAATCCATCATCATTATCATGGCTCTACTCAGCACAAGATTAGTCTGTGAGAGGTTTTTTTTTTTTTTTGCATTCCTATATATTAGTTTTGCCTTATATGCTCGAGGAGGAAACTGAAAAAAAGTTTTGTAAAACGAATTTTTTGCATTAGGTATGGGGGGAGGGGGGTTAAGGGTGTTTAAGCAAAGCCGTATCAATGCATGATTTCAATAATCTGTTTCAATTGTTACTGTTCGGTTGGGGCAGTAACCACCTCAATATTTCACAAAATAAAACCAGAAGGGCTCAGAAATAATTAAAAAATGTTGCTTTCAAATATACTTGTATTGCATCAGAGACAGAGGCCTGGACTGGGACTTCTAATTTATATATTTACGTAAGATTTTGTCCCCAGGCAACAACAGAAGTTCTAATAACTTAATTAAAACACGTTTCTGGAATTATGAATTTTGATTTTCTGTTTTTTAAAGATAGTCAAGAAATTTTAGTTTAGTCACTTTGAATTTGCTAAATTAATTTCTATCACAGGATCACCTGTAATCAACTGTCATCACATTAGTAAAAGCTGGAAAAGGTCACAAAATTCTTACCAGTCACATGCTCAATGTTTTGATAAGTAGAAACTTATAACCCATGTGTTTTCTATGACACACTGGTCCGTGTATCATCCGATCATTCAATTATTCCATTTAATCTGGCAAACCAAAAACGAAATAACGAATCAATATTTTGTTTTTCTGTTTTTCTGTATGAACCAAATATGAAAATCTGACGTTTGTTTCATTGCTTTCAACTCGAAACGGGAAATATAATTAACAAGGAAACTAAAACGAAATAATGGATCAAATTTACGTTGACTTCGTTTTTCAGGAAGACAACGGAAATTTGATCCATTATTTCGTTTTTGGTTTGCCAGATTAAATGGAATAATTGAATGATCGGATGATACACGGACCCACACTACTGTGTTGGTTGCATAACTTTAAACTGGCCATCATTGTCATGTAGTAAGTCAGGAGCCATTAGCAAGGTTCTGCCATAATTCTGGTTGCCTGTTTAATCACTTTACTTGGGAGAATTGGTTAGGCTCATTAAAATTGGTTGGTTTTTAGACAGAGAACCACCTTTTCAACACAATCCAAAAATGTTCTACTGTGTTGATTTCAACGACTTTCTAGAAGCTTAATGTCAGTCTATATTATCTGTTCCCGAATAAAATAAGAACTGCTTAGACATGTTTGGATCCTTATAGTATTTAAACAACCAGTTATGTCTAAGTTTTACTGTCCACTTGTTGACTGGAGGAGGAGGTGAAGAATTCAGAGTTAAACCTCCTTCTTCAAGATTCCATCCACTTTTTGAATGCACTAGAATGAATGGCAGCACATTACTCCCACAGCATAATGTTGCCATCACCATGCTAAACAGTTAGTCCTGGATTCTTAAGTGTGAAAGCCTAAACCTAATTTATTCAAACATTTTTCCTGTTACTGTAGCCAAACAATTACATTTATTCTGACCATAAACCATTTCTCCAGAAGGTGTCTGGATCATGTCGGCAGCTGTACATTTCCGTCAACATTAAAGGTGTCATTTTTGGAGAGGTTTTGTTTGGCACTTTCTATGTCCATGTTGATGTCCAACGTGGACTATCAGGGTGCTGGGAATAGTGACTTCATTGTAGATCTTAGCATTGGCTTTCCAGCTGGTTACAATTTATAATGGGATTGAGCTTTGATAGTTATTTAGTTGTTCCTGAATCTTATAAGCAAGTTTCATTCATCTAAGGATGATTGAAACTTAGGCACAGTTGGGTGTTTCAACCAGACCATGATCCCAAAAACACATCAACATTGGTTTTGTACATATTGCATTAAGTTTTTTTGAATAGCCTTACCAAAGCCCTCCCCTATGTCCTATTGAAATTTGTGTATTATGATTAAAAGCTGTGTCCAAAGTAGCATAATGGAGGATGTATGATGCTGTAGGCATGCTTCTTTACCAAATGACTTGTGAACCCTGTTACAGTGCATGACAACATGATTTTACATACTGTACAAATTTATGGACTCTGGGCCATTCAGCAGCACCTTGATGCAACACTCCAAACTGATGAGAAGAGAACCCTAAAAGAACCCAGGATGCTGGACGATCTAGAGAAATTTTACTCAGAGGAATGATTAAAAATCCCTCTGTCTGTATGCTTCAACCTTGGGAAATGTTAGAAAGAGAAACCTAAGTGCTGCAATATTGGTAAAAGGGGGTTAAACAAGGTATCAACAGAACATATTTTGCCACAGGTGACCCCCCCCATCCCCCCAAGTTTTCTAAAATCTTCCCTTTTTTTCTACACACCTTTACCAAGGGTCAATACTTGCCACACTGTACATGACAGACAATATAATTTACCTATGTGTCATTTTTTGTCAAATCCTTGTTGAAGTGGGAAGCATGTAAAGTCTCTTTAATTATATGTGTGTTCTAACTGTGCTGCTAAAGATGAAGACAATGGAAGGGTTGTTTCGGACCTGTCATGATTATCTAGTTCAAGCCAACATCTGGCTCCAGGCTGCGTGGCTTCAGATGGAAGGGCGACATGTGCCGTATGTCTGGGCAAGACCCTGGTAAAACTCTTGTAGTCACAAAATGAGCAAAGAAAGCCTAAGGCTCGGAAAAGATAAAGGAAGGGGACAGAGAATGGTGTGCGGGAGGGGATTTAAGTGTGAAGTGATGGAGCGAGAAACTGTGAGTGGTGGAGTCCACGGCGTCTCCGTCCTTGCCTGTGGTACTGCCCAGTCTGGGGTCTTCACTCAGTTGTCTGAACACATGGAAGAAAGGGAATGGGGGAAGTGTGAAGACGGGTCATACCAGAAGGGTTTGTCACATTCTGTGGAGGTAACACCTCCAAGGACCTGCTGGCCACCACAGTGGACAACCGACGTCTTCGTAAGTCCTCCCCTGAAGGGGAAGTGGTCTTGGTGGCTTCTCACAGTCACACTATAGTCTTCTCATGTTTAGGAGTAGATCTGTACTCCACTGTTGACAGTTCAGCTCAACGGGACTCATCACTGCCTGGACATGGCATGTCTAAAGACGCTCTTTGTTTCGTTTCTGCAGAATGAAGAAGAATCTCTCTCCTTTTTTGTGGTGAAATCTTTCCGCACTGCACAAAAGTTCCATTCCCCAGCCATGAGTCAGCCGAACAAAGGAAGAGTCAGTGCAGCTCATTCAGCCTCTTTCCAAAAATGTTACATTTTCCTGCCCAGCCCCCTATCCCCTGATGCCTGTGTGGATTTTAAATAAAATTTATTCATTGATTAGCTTAATGTCCCTATACAATGTAAATACAAACATAGTTAAAACCAGATATTTACCTACGTTGTATAAAAATGCAAACTTTTTTCTTACTGCCTGACTTTAAATCAAACTAAACCTTTCCTATTTCAGGGCATTTAGGATCACAAAATAATTTCTTCTTACGAAGGGGAGAAATAATACATTTTCAATACATTTTTCAGATTTCTTTCTTCAGATTCAGAAGTTTGAGATGCTGCTTTAATATTTTTAACATCATTTTCTTTCGTCGTGATGGCGTTTGTAAATTCTTTTATTTGAACGGATGAAAGCAGCACCTTCAGACATCTAAAACAAATTGTACCCAGGAAAGAGATAGACATGTAGGATTCGACAATTCTCTTCCTCAGGCCCGGCCCCAACCAATTGCCCTAGGCAAGATTTTAACTGGTGCCCCCGTGCATCGCAGTACAGAACTTGCACTGCTAAAGTACATATACTCACAAGAAACTTAATAGCTTTGTTTAATACATTCTTTTATTTAAATAAAACAATTGCACATTCAAAGCCAGTCAGCTGGGTCTATTGGAGCAACAGAAGATCTGCTTGATGCTGCTGCATACCTACTAGGTTGTGCTGCTGATGTGGATGCAACAGGAGGAGCGCTTGATGCTTCTGTATCACTGCTGGTTTGTGCTGCTGAGGTGGAGGCAACAGAGGGATTGGCAAGGGTGGGACTGAGAAACCTCAGCAGCGCAGCTGAAGACAGAAGAGGTGTATGTGACACCAGTTTAATGATAAACACATGATTAAAAAAATACAATAAAATGAAATAATATAAATGAGAAACCTAGAGATGAATACATGATGTAGACTATAGTGTATAATATACAATGCATTTTTTCAGATACAAATTAGATTAGTAATTCATATTAGTAATAATTTGAATTATGTCATAAAAATGAAATTCTAATTAGCAGAATGCAAAATAATCAGTAAACTGCAGTATAATATCGCATGTGGGAATGCAAAGTTATGCTCTAACATTAATGATGTGCACTTTAACACAGGTGTAAAGTTTAACATGATAAACACACTTAATAGACAATATAAGCTGTAACACAGTTAACAGCTGGCGTTACAACTATGGAATTATTATTATGATTATTAATGGTATTTTGATTGATTATTAAAAGCTGGGAAAATGTGAGATAATGATGCCAATGAAATTAACATTAATACACCTGCTGATTAGATCTAATATTTACACATTTGTCAGAGGAAGTTACTCATATTAATATTTTCCATAATAATAGCGCTAGGCTTATCTATTAAAACCATTGACTGTTAATATTTTGGTTAGAACTAGCAGATAGTGCTGGCTATTTATAGATCAGCTAACCATGTATGCTAATGGAATTATTGATCATCGTTCTGTAACATCAAAATAAAATCATTAACATCATCTTTACTGTAACATTACCTTTGTCTTTGGCTTGTTTTTCCTCCTCCTCTTTTCTTTTTTTCTTCCCCTGGGCACCAGATAATTTGGGACACTTTGACATATTAACTTTTTTTTGACGCAATAAAAATGAAAACCGAATGGCAGGTAAAAGAAGTCTCATTGGTGGAGGTGGTTTCCCATCCTGCTTTGTGGCGCCTCATGTTTTGTTCTGCACTGTGACCTAAATGTATGTGTAATCCCTTCAAGTCCCCCTGGTCGCGTTATAGTAGCCTAATACAGAAAGTCAATGCCATGTAAACACCATTATTGTTCCACTCGTTGCAGTGTCAATGAGGCATAAAAAAGTGTAAAGTTCCTTAAGCGACTCTGGCGCCCCCAGGTTATACGGCGCCCTTAGCATTTGCCTATACCGCCTACGCCACGGGCAGGCCCTGCTCTTCCTGATATCTTGCCTGATTTCTTTTAACTTTTCAATGATGTCACACAAACAGTGAATTTGAGATGTTGCCTTAAAATACATCCACAGGTGTGCCTCCATTCAACTCAGAAGCTTACAAGCACCCTGAATTATCTTGTTGTTGAAAGTGTGCTATACAAATAAAATTGCCTTGCCTTGCCTTACAAAGCAATGACTTTGTCAAGTGGGCTTTTATATCAAGTGCCCTTTTACTAATTGTTTAAATGCAAAGAAATTTTACTGTATGAATATAAAGAAATAAATTAAAAAAAATATTCAGGCAAAGAGCAAACTAAAATAATTTGGGAAATCTCAACTGATCTAAAATAAAGCAGGCTAGGTTTATTCTAATTTAATGTCATGTAGTGTCTTTTTAAACAGTGCATGTAAATTCAGCTAAATAACCCCTCACACCTTTTGAATCAATAGTGGTGGGTCTTCTAAGGTTAATAGAGCTTAAGAGGCATTGTTTATCATACCATACCTCTCATTTAGAGGAACTACATAAATGAGCACAGGCTTCATCTGCATGCTTTTTATTGTCCATGTGAGGCCTTCTGCTCCACAGCTACTCAGTCGTCATAAATGTTTAAAAAATGCCCTTTGATAACGAGTTTGTCATTGTTTTATTCAGAAATATCATCCGGCCCATTACAGTGGCAGGTATTTTTTTCAATCAATACACAATAGCACATTAATTTTTAATTCTTTATATGTCACTACGATATAAGAAAAAGCGGATGGTTGAGAGGCACCAGCTGGAGCTCATTTATTTTCCTACAGGAGCACTCAAACAGAGGGTGTTTCTCAATGTCAATGCCCCTCGCAATGCCTTGGTAGGCGAGGCGCCTTGCTTACGAGGACACTGTCCTTCCTTGGTCAAAGAAATCAGTTAAATGGTACAGACTTACATCACGTGACCACGGCTGCCCAGGGCCCGCCTTTTGCTTACACGCCCTGTTTACGTCCCGCCCATCGATATATTTTATACGTTTAAGTTTCAATATAGATGTGTAATGAGGGTTGTACTTTTTTAATTATGTATATATTGGTTAAATCAAATGTGAAAGCGAGTTAGCACCTGCTAGCAACCGAAGCTGCAACTTCGAAAATACTGCGATGTATTCTGGGAAATTTTTGACCGAGGGAAGGCATCAAGGAACCTCTCACGTATCCTCGGTCAGTTAGCTAAACGGCAGACAAACGGAGGACAGACGCCTCGGTAGCACATGAACATTGGAACACGCCTTGGCGGCCCCTGATGACGTGTCTCCTAGGCAGCCGGGGCGGGACCAAGGTATCAAGGCGAGGTTCCTTGGCATTGAGAAACACCCTCAGAGACTTGACAACTCTCTTTAGGGGCATGTGTGCCCGCAGACATCCACGATTATACATTGCATATATTGGCAGGTTGTGTGTATGTTCAAACTGTTGGTGTCTACATGTTTATGTTTGCCAACACAGCTGTCTTTTATCAAAGAAAAGAGAGGTGATGTCTCAAGTTACTTGAATCCTTTCCGTTGTCATAGAACACAAATTCAAGGATACTACATTTGTAAAATGAAAAAAAGGTTGACTTGGGTATAATTTTTTTTAATTGTTTTGTAATTGTTAACAAATGCTTCTTGATATATTAGAAAACCATTGAAAAGTTAACTTGAAACCATGCATCCATCCATTATCTATATCCATCTATCCTCTGTAGGGTCACAGGGGGCTGGTGCCTATTTCCAGCATTCATCGGGAGAGAAGCAGGGTATGAGATGCCCAAGTCAAATCATCAATAGCTACCACCCAGCAGCTTTTACATGCTTTCCTTCTCAGACACACCTGATTTAAATACCTGAATTCCCTCATCAGTGTGGCATTCAGTTGTGCAGAGACCTGGTAAAGAGTTATTTTTGATTCAGCTTTGGGTGCATCAAAAAGTTGAAAATGTTAGCTCTGTGGGGTCACCTATTGACTACACAGTTAAAGGGAAGACTGCCACCTACAGTGGCAGTGAGCTAGAAACAGTCATTTGCTAAACAAATGGATTGTTCACAGAGAGCTGTATCCAACTATATTAATGGAGAGTTTAAAGGAAAGAGTAATAGAAAAGGTAACAGGGAAAATAACAGCTCTGATGTCTTCTTCATAGCAAAACGTTCTCTAAAACAACAGGCTTTACAGAGATTGACCGAGCATGGAATGCGACTAGATTCAGTGCTTCAAGAGCTTCACAATGAGGTATCCTGGACATGGGATTCAATTCAGTTTCAATTCAGTTTATTTATATAGCGCCAATTCACAACGGATGTCATCTCAAGGCACTTAACAAGAAGTCATTTCAATACATTTATACAAACATTCCAATGAGTTAAAAAGTTTCCTATTTAAGGAATCCCAGCAGATTGCGTCAGTCATTGGCATGAGGTTGGGCCCCGTTGATGCAGACTTTCCAACCACAGCAATCCTTCAGCAATCCCTCATACTGAGCAAGCATGTAGCGACGGTGGAGAGGAAAAACTCCCCTTTTATATCACTGTCATAGTTGTTGTATCGAGCCACTACTGAACCAGAAAAACAGATCTGGACTTTTGCTCACTGGTCCTAAGTCCTTTTATCAGATGAAAGTTCACTTTGTATTTAATTTGAAAATCAAAGTTCTCGGGTCTAGAGGAAGAGTGACTTTACACGGTCAGTGATGATTTGGGGTGCCATATGAGCTGCTGGTGTTGGAACACTGAGTTTTAGCAAGTCCAAAGTCCATGCAGTCATCTGCAAGGAAGTTTTAGAGGACTTCAAGCTTCCTTTTACTGAAAAGCTTGATGAAAATGCTCATTTCATTCCCCAGCAGGACTTGGTACCTTCCAACACTGCCAAACGTACCAAAACTTTTTTTAATGACCATGAAATCACTGTGCTTGATTTGCCAGCACACTGCATTGGCCTAAACCTTACAGAGAACCCATGGAGTGTTCTCTGTAAGGTGCAACAATGCACATAAGTTATTAAAGCAATCTGGGTTTCCAACACCTCTTCATACCCACTGTCTGATCCCCTTCATTCCACATTGCACTGATGCAGTAATTCTTACAATACATTCTCCACACAAGTATTTAGAGTGTAGACTGTACAGTACATGGGCATACTTCTTGGTATGATAGCATATTTATTCTAAAAATAATTTTTTTAATGGCCTTATCTAGTTTTTGGAAAAACTGAACTTTTGATTTTCTTTAGCTTTAAATGATAATCATCAAATTATTTGATTTCTCAGAGAAATCTCCAATGGTTTAATAAACAGTGACTGATGATGGACCCAATTTTCTGTTGACAAGCAAACAAAAAAATAATTCAGCAGCAACAGAGCACAACATACTAAGAGTTCAAAAGCTTTGAGAGAGATAAAGCTGAACACCACAAGTTTAAATGTCTGCAACTTGTTCCTAGGGCTAGTGCTGGCTAATGGACATCATATCCTTGAAGTGGAGATGCAAGGATGATTCCTCCTAAACAGCGTTAACTGAGAGTAATTTTTTATTTAAAAAACAAAAATCGTGATTTTGTTTTTGGTGCTGTGGAGGGTGCTGGAAAGCATCTCCCTCACTGAAGTGAGGCACACACTTGCATTGTCTGACAAGAAGTTTGTTTTGGTTTTGTTATGCTTGTATTTTGAAGACCACTAACCTCTCTCTCTTTGAGTTCAATTTCCTGAAGGCCAGATTCATGGAGTGCACAAATGATGACAGCCAAATGACCTCACCTGGAGGAAATTTCCTAATCATTCACCTTCACTGGGGTAGACCATTGGGCTAAAGATGAGGGTGGGCATGAACTGAATCTTTAGTTTGATTTGACGCAGTTTATTTTGTATATTTAGTCTGTATTCATTTGTAATCAGATGAATGTAATAGTGCCTGAACTGCTGTTGCTGTAATATTGATGCCAGAAACTGCAACTGGTAAGATCTCTTTAAAACCTCCTTGAAAAACATTCAGTGCTAAGGACAACTTTTGAAACTTGCGTCCATTGTTTTTTCATCCTATTTGATGGTTCAACAACAACAAATCTCT
Source organism: Valencia hispanica (assembly GCA_963556495.2). Lineage (NCBI taxonomy): Eukaryota > Metazoa > Chordata > Actinopteri > Cyprinodontiformes > Valenciidae > Valencia > Valencia hispanica. The sequence goes on from OY747707.1 coordinate 24,470,905, forward strand.
AGAGTTGTAATTTAAAAGAACCTACATCTGGGGTGCTGTGTGGCATAGTGGTTAGTATGGGTGCCTTATGTACAGAGGCCTCAGTGCTCGCTGTGACCATCCCGAGTTTGAATCCTGTCCTTTTTATCCCCCATTCTGTTTGCTTTCCCCTGCTGAATAAAGGCTAGAGCCATAAAATCTTTTTTTTTTTTTACAAATGAATCTAAAGAAAAATTACATTGATTTGTTCAAGTTAAAGATTTGAGGTTCATACCCAATTATAATGTTATACTGTATATTACATTGCCCCTCAACCTTGTGACTCAACCTTGTTTCATCCCTTGCACCACCCTCACCATAGGTGTCTAAGGGATTGAGCTTTGCAGCTGTTTCTTTTATGTGGGGGCTGCTATATGTTACAGCTTTTAAGCCTAACAGCTATTTTTAATAGCACAGCAACCACTATAATTAGTTCCAACATAGTACTTTTATCGTGAGATTACCCTAATAAGTATAAAACACAAAAAGGAGTGTATTTTTCCAATGTATTTTACCATAACAACCTATGTAATGACCAGTTTGACATATATTAATCTATTTTATTTTGCATAATTTTTAGTGACATAAAACTCCAGTTGATAAAGTGGGCTGGCTCTTTTCGAGGGATTGTTCTGGAACCTCTGGAGATTACTGCCCAAAGAAGGATTCTTCATAAAATAAAGAACCTTACTGACAACCCTGAGCATCCCATTCATCAGACTGTCAAACAACTGTCTCTTCAGTCTTCAGATCCACTGTAATACTGAGTGCCACAGGAGATCCTTTTTGACCACATCCATCACCATCTACAACTACTCTTTGAGGAAACCTGTATAATAACAGTCACTGCAACTTTAAAATTTATTTTGGGATTAATAAGGTATTTTTGAATCGATTTATCAATGTTACTAAAAAAATTACATCAAATGTATCTCACTACAGATTTTCACATAAACAAAAATACAACACATCTGTAATGTATAGTTGATGTATTCAGGTGTAAAACATATTGTTTGTTTTTTAGTAAAATAATTAAAATATAAAAGTAGTGCACTGAAAAATGCAACATTCACAGATAAATAGTCACATATGTTTAGGTACAAGTAATCAATGAGAACTATTGAAATTTTGGTAGCTTTCAAATACCTTATTTCTGTCATTAGTTTCACATTGTTGGTAAACGATTTAAAGCAGACATATGCTTTTAAATATTTCCTTTTTACATTTAAACTATGCAGTTGTGGCCCTTATATTGTGGAACTACAATGCTTGGGTCTGAATTCCTCATTATTGAAGCTCCACAGGCCCGTCTTACGGTGTGAACACATGCCTCTAGTTAGTCGCTTGAACATTCCCACCTCGAGGAAATAGTGCCAGATAGTCTGTTTGCAAGATGGCAGCTGTCGATGCAGGCTTGCTTGCTTTTGCGCAGGTTCACATGGTCAGTCAGAACTTTCAGATGTGAAATGAACTTACCAGGTTGCCCTATCTCCTCATTTATAGTCCTCCAAGCGAGGTCAATTTTTATTCCTTTCTCTGTAGAGAAAGCAACTGGTGTCGTATAGCTCGGGGTGATTAGCCACGACAGTTATCAGTATTTCCTCCATGTTGAAAGACTAAATTTTGCCAGGCCTGACCTCGTGAACTGGGTCACAGAATCACGCGACACCATGTCACCAGGCTCCTGATTGGTTGAAGCGGCGCAAACTTTTTCAACTTCAGTGGCAGAGGCAAAAACCCCAGCAACGCAAGAATGCACAAAATGCACCACATAAAATGACGCACATCAGAAAATATGCACCTCATTTGCATGAATCAGACGCGCAAATGAAGCAGAAAAGTGTTTTCACGATGCAAATCTGCTTCTGACGCAATGCGGGAACCTCTGACGCACATCAGCGCACTTCTCCATTGACTTCACATGTAAACCTGACGCCCACGACGCTTCAAACGCGTTCGGTTTGAATGCACCGTCATACCCCTGTCCTGAGGGGCATCTGGGAGCAACCCATTTTGGCGCTGTCTCTTTAAATGCAAATGAGGCACTTGAAACTACGCCCCCCTACAGGTCACAGAGGTCCAGCTCGGGTCAACTCGGCCTTTTTAGTAGTTTCACAGCAGAGATATGATTATCCAGCAGTGCAAAAAGTTTTTGATACTTAATGAGAAAATGTCAACAATGGAAATCTTGTCTATCCAGCCTTGTTTGAGCCAGCGTTTGAAGACGATGAACCTGCACTGACTTGGACTACAAACTTGCAGCAAGTAAGAAAAATGGTGGATTCACTGAAGTGTTTGGCCAGAATTAATTTGCCTTATTTGGCTGTGCTGCTGCAAAGACTGTGATGTAATAGCCCAAGAAACGTAATAGGGGAAATAAAAATCTGAACAGACTGCAAAATTGGACCAAAATAGAAACTAAAGATATCTTTTCAGCACCTGAAGAGACTAATTTAAACTTTTCTCCACTCCTAGGGTCTCCAATTACAACGCAAAAGGCATTTAAAGGTTAAAAAGTCGATTTTGCATGATATGTCCCCTTTAAGGATTGACATGCATGGCCATGTGTCATACAGGTAGAGATAGCACTACATAGAGAGACTGTAAATACTCAGGTGTCTGGAGTTCAAATCCCAATCTTAGTGTCTACCGCCCTTCTCTCTCTACTCCTTTCCCGCCTGATTACTATGACTAAAACCCAATAGTGCCAAATAATCTTTGAAAAAACAATGACAAACCTGTGATCATATATATTGCAATTTATTGAAAAACATGATATGAACCAAGGATAGTGTGATAATCCTTTTTTTCTTTTTCCTCAAACCCTGCCTGAGGCATTGAATCCTGGTTTCTATCAAGATGTAAACCTTTCAATAGCCAAATATAATGTTTCATTGTCACCCATAAACCAACGTTCAAGTGTTCCCAGGAAACTGGAGGTTGTTTTGCAACAACTGAAAACTTTTAGAAAGCGTTTTAACCAAAAGAATCGGGCTGATTTCTTTTTTGTGTTGACAATAAAAGTCTGTCCAAAATTATAAAAAAAAGTTTTTGAAGTGCTTGGATGCACAATAACAACCATGCTGGTGTTGCACTGTTCCTTGTGTGCTTGAGAAGTGAACAGATCTGTTCAAGCAGTCATCCTGTACAGCAACTCTGCCCTTCTGACAGTACACACATAGCATCACCAGGACCGTCCATACCGTGTTAGACTTCAAATGAACTGTACAATGACCTGCAAATGACAAGCACAGAGAGTTGCAGCCCCCTGCGACTTCAGTGTGAATGAGTTTTAACCCCTTGTTAGGGAAAAAGAGGGGAAGAAAGCTTAATCTATGATCCCAATGTTTCTGGAATGTTTAAAAAGGTCAATATGCTGATATTTTTGACAGCGCTTGACCTTTTGTGAAAAAAGTAACAAAACCATTGGAATTGAAATAACTTCTTTGTTTAGTTCTGGCACATAATGTATCACAGTCAAAGCATGCTGTCTCCCTGCAGCATCTGCCCATGAGTGACTTGACTGTTAATCCGGTGTATTGATCTAATATCAAAAGGTGCTATTTAAATGCAGCATAACTCCCCAGGAGCCCTGATCTGTCAGTGGGCTCTGTTTGGAGTTCGGTTGAATAGCTAATGTCTGCAACTGTGTCAGTGAGTCGAAGTGGCCCAACATCTGGCTTTTTGTAACATGGTAAAAAAAATCATAAACAAATACAATGTAACAAATATATAATCATATACAAAATGTAACAATTATGAATAAATTCTCTGGCTTTATTTAATCAACTTTGATTTTTGCTCATGTGTGGCTGTGAAAAGGAGAAACAGTTCATGCTGTCCTCACATACCTGTCGTTTAAATCTGAACTGTGCTGGCCTTTCTGTGTGTAGTATGGATGTTCTCCTTGTGCATCCGCTGGTTTCCTCTGGTACTTTTTTACAAATGCATTTTGGATTATTTGGAGATTCTAAATTGGCCTTCAGTGGGTGCAGGACTGTGTGTCTCTGTAATGCTTTGTGACAGATCTGTTAAAGGTGCTCTTATTTCATTGGACCCTGAGCCAGACAAAGTATGGAAGTATTTCATGAAAAATGAATGGATTGCTTGATTCAATCAAATAATTGTAAAAATAAAACAAACAGATAAGATTAGTCTCAGGAGCCACAACCTATAGTTGCAAGCCTAAAACCAAAAATCCTAAATCCTTAAACCATAGCTTCCCATTTTGCAAAAGTAGTGATGCCCTTTGAACATTTTCCACATTCCATTTTAAAATGATCAACATCAATGTATTTTATGTGACACACAAACGCAATGCATGACGTTAAAGGTAAGGGATACAACGATATTTTCATTTGTTCACAAATGAAAATCTAATAAAGTCTGGCATGCATTTGTATTTGATACAATAGACCACACTATTCTTTTAATCCGTTTAAAACAGATTGGCCTCTCTGGTGCTGTTCACAAATGGTTCACAACATATCTCACAGACAGGACTTTTATGGTAAGTTTAGATACCTGCTCTTCTAGGGTCCACAGGATTACATGTGGTGTGCCCTAGGGTTTAGCATATGCTCCCTCTTGGCAGTGTCATCGGAAGACATGGAATTAACTTTCACAGTTATGCCGATGATACACAGTTGTACATCTCCATGTCTCCTGATGACACACGGCCAATGGATGCACTTTTTAGCTGCATTTTAGACATCAAATCCTGGATGGCAGAAAACTTTCTCTAGCTCAACCAGGACAAAACTGAAGTTTTAGTCATCGGTCCTGAGGCTCAGAGAGAGAAACTTTTATCAAAACTACAATCACTGTCTTTTAATCTTTCTTTACAAGTGAAGAACCTGGGCATGATTTTTGACTCTGAGCTGACTTTTATCCCTCATATTAAAAACTATTTTTAAGTGTTTTAATGGTCTTGGACCTTCTTATCTTTCAGAACTGCTTGTACCTTATGAACCTTCGCAGTCTCTGCGCTCCTCTAGCAGCCGTCTGCTTGTCATCCCAAAAGTCATGACACACACTCATGGTGAGGCGTCTTTCCAGTACTATGGCCCTCACCTCTGGAACAGGCTGCCGGAGGACCTCAGGACCGCAGAGAACTTTCATTTTTTTAAGACCAGGCTCAAGACTCACCTTTTTAGCCTAGCTTTTAACTGATTACCATTTATTATTGTCTGTTTAATTGCTCTGTGTTTTAATTGATTAAATTTTATCAATGTTTTATATTTAATCTTATCACATTTATTTTTATATTTTAACCTGTTAATTTAATCTTCCTTCCAGTGTTTCCTCTATAGGAGCCCTCTACCCTGGAAGCAGTGGTCGGCTGTGGCTGCCTGGGTCTTCTCCAGGTAGCGCTTGGGTGGAGGTGGGGGTCTTGGCCTTGCCTCCACTGGGCGCCCTGTGTCAGTGCCTCGGCTGCTGCTGCTGATGTGCTGCTGCCGGTGCAGATGGCTCCTCCGATTGCGTTTCCTTACCTGGCTCATCTGTACTCGGTCCAATGTCCTTTTAATTTTTGCTTGTAAGTGAATGTGCATGAGGGTTGGTTTGGAGGGAGGGGGTTATAACTGCGATCATGTTTTTAATTCTTTAGGGGAGGGATGGGAATGTGGTTTTATGTGTGGTACTTTTAATCTGTAAGCACTTTGAGATGCAGTTTTGTATGAAAAGTGCTTTATAAATAAAGATTGATTGATTGATTTCTGGAGCTGCACATTTGATAAGGGAATGGGTTCCCAAATATAAATGGTTTCTTCTTGCACAACGCATTTTAATTAAGATCTATCATGCATGCCAGAAGCCTGACCTGACATCATTTCCATCTTTAACCTGTCTTACAGTCTCTTAATTGATCAATGTAACATAATTTTCAGACTATTGAGAGCACATGAATGTAAGCCACCCCAGCTAAATTTGAAAAGAAAATACATTTTGCACATATATAGGTCACACCTGAATATAAGCTGCACGTTTTCATGTTGTAATATGAGAAAGACGGTACACTGAAGATTTTTTGTTTTGTTTTAATCTAAGACATGGATTTTTTTCAAACTGCCTGAAAATCAGCAGTACGGCGCCAACACGGTGTCAACTCAACACGAAAGTAACATATCTGGTTAGAAAATAAAACACTGCACAAACCCGACAGTAACATGCCTGGTTAGAAAATAAAACATACTTCAGCCTACGAGAAGAGTCTTTGGTCGCTATCTTCATCTTCCTCTTCTTCAATAAAGCCACTGAAGTAGAGCTAAAGATCTTTGCCCGAACACTGTCAGGCCGGGTTCAGCCTTAATTTCTATGATTGTCCATGGGCTCGGGTTTTAGCGGTCAGCTGATCATCTCATTAGCACGAACAAGATTCAAAATGGATGCTGAGGAGGTGAAACGGAGGTTAGCCGCAGGTGAATATGTGTTTTTGTTTGCTAATTATTTAATCTGATAACAGGTAGGCCTTCATGTTTAAAGAGGGCAGGCTTGTGCAATAGCCTTTTTTTTAGAAGTCATGCATGTGAGATAGCCTAATTGACGGTACTCATTTTATTTCATAAAGCTGCAGACTTTAAGAAAAAAGACTATAAATTCGACATACCTTGATATTATTCTTATAGGCAGGGACTCATTTATCCTTTTAAGCTTCAGATAATAGGCGTATTTGACGGGAATTTCAAACATTTGGCCAGTAAATTGAAAACCTGCCAGTCACGTTGTCCAGTGCCATTTTTTTCTAGCGGAAACCGTGATGTGTGACTTTTGAATAATGTCAGGCTGTAATTGGGTTTGGGCTTTAATAAGCTGTCAATCAAAGTATACTCTTCGGGCTCGGGCTGAATTCTCTCGGGCCGGGTTGGGCCCAACCTTCAAGGCCCGATTACAGCTCTACACTGAAGTCGTCTTCTTCAGTGTCTTTATGTCCTCTGAAAGCTTTTGTCGTCTTTTTACACTGACTCAGTTCTTCCCGCTGCCTCCTCCAACGTCTCACCATCTTTTCAGTAATATCAAGCCTACGTTTTAACCTTAACTTAAAAGCTGCATTATATGCATTTCTTCATTTGTTGTCTATGATGAGGGTGTGTGCAAGAAAATTACCGGTGGTGTCTTCTTTGGTGCATAATCTTTCCCCACATCTGTCTCAGTTTTACGCTTACTGCTAGAGTTTCCCCCGGAGGCTGTTAGTCTGTAAAAAATCTATAAATTCAGGGTCCAAAAAGCGTGTGAAAAAGTAGTGGCTTTTAGTCCAAAAATTACAGTATCTGTTTTTGTAACTTTAAAAGAGTGTGCATGCATACAACCTTGAGGAACCAAAACTAATGAAATGAGATTCCCTTTTATGACCTCATATTTTTGACAAAACAAAACAAAAAAATACTGCTTGTTTTCTTAAACTAACCCTGATGCTTTGTGCATGATTGCCTAATTAGAATGTATGTTTTTGACTGTACAGTTTTTTTGTGTCTGTTTTAGTGGTGCACGTCTCCCCAACCAGCTTCTTCAATTCCATGACTGGAATTCCCGCGCATGCATTAGGCTGACCTCACATTAACCCAGATACATTTGATCTTTAAGAGCCATAAATTGGCTTTTGTCATTACCATAGGTTAATTACTGAGATTTGCTTAGCAGCGTGGCTACACTGAGACTGGAATAATATGCACTACACAAAAGCCATTCACACTGCCTGCGTGAGCACTAAATGGGCATTGTTTTGATCTTTCTATTTCTGTCAGGAGTTTTGTTTGCATTACTCTATAACTGGCACTTTACCTAGCAGGACTTTTATTTGATTCTGAAGAGTTCAGTAAGAAACCTCACCCTTCCTGTCATTCTCTCCTGAATCCGTCATCTGACCTGAAGTCCAAATCTGGCCTTGCTGCTGGCCTTGCATTCTCTGCAGCACCTGTTTGAGAGGGAAACAGATCAGTTTTTAAAGATATACTGCAGAAAAACATTTTAAAGATCATACAACTTCATTTAAAACTGAAAAATTGTACCCAGCAACAGTAATATGAAAAATATTTTTCCCCTTACAGATTTCCTTTTTTGTCACACTTGAATGTTCTAGATCATCAAACCAGTTTTAATGTCAGATTAAGAAAAGTAAGTGCAAAAAGTTGCTAGATTCATTAAGGGGAAAATGCTTACCAAACCAAACTGGCCTAACAAAAAAATTAACCTAAACCTGCCTTTTGGCATTTGGGCTAACTGACTGTGGAGCATTTTTGGGCCATTTTTTTGCAAAAAGGCTTTAATTCAGCTACATTGGAAGAACCAGGCACTTTAAGGGTTAATTCCAAAGTTTGATTAGGGCTCTCAAATCCTTTAGGGGGAAATATGACAGCACATCCCACAACAGCTATAGGCAAAAAGTATTTTAATTTTATTTAAAGTGAAGTAGATCATTTCATTAATTTGTATCTCAAGCTTTTCCCTGACTTTCAAAACAACTTTTAAGTCAGTACAGCTCTAAACCAAGCAACATCTCAAGAAGGAAGAAGTTAATGTTTTATTCAAACTTCCCCAAACTTAAAAACCAACAGTACATTTATCCTTTATTACCATAAAATCAGATACGTACATACGATCTCTCTCCTCAAAGACTTTGTTAGTAAATGAGTTGATTTGTTATAATCACATTTATTTGCTTTGTCTTACAGAAACCTGGTTGCAGCAGGAGGATTATGTTAGTATAAATGAGTCAACTACTTCTAATCATTTAAATTTTCACATTCCTAGAAATACTGGGCGAGGAGGAGGAGATGCAACAATTTTTCGTTCTGATTTACTAATTAATCCCAGACCAATTGATAGCTACAGTTCATTTGAATATCTAACCCTTAATTTTCTTCATCCAAGTTGCAAAACATTAAGACCATTTTTGTTTGTAGTTTTGTATTGTCCACCAGGCCCTTACTCTCAATTCTTAGATCAGATCTCAAAATTTTTATCTGATTTAGTATTAAATACTGATAGGGTCATTATAGTGGGGGATTTCAATACTCATGTGGACACTGAAAGTGATAGCCTAAATGCAGCCTTCAATGCTATTTTAGACTCAATTGGCTTTACTCAAAAAGTACAGGGATCCACACACTCGGGTAAACACACTTTGGACCTTGTACTGATATACGGTATTGAGTGTGAGGAAATAACAGTCCACCCACATAACCCGGTCCTGTCTGACCACTTCTTAATAACGTTGGAATTTACTTTAACTGACCATCTTAAATCTGAAAGAAAATGTAATAATAGTAGAGCTTTATCAGACAATGCTGTAACAATTTTTAAAGAATCTGTTCCATTCTTACTTTCCTCAGTGTCTCAGAGTAACAAAGTGGATGGCAGCAATTCTATCTCTAACCCTTCAGAAATTGATGGTCTGGTTCACAGCGTTACTTCCTCATTGCGTTTGGCATTAGATAGTGTAGCCCCCTTAAAAAAGAAAGTGGCTAGCCATAGGAGGCTGATTCCTTGGTTTAATGCAGAGTTGCGTACTTTAAAGCAGAATACTAGGAAGTTGGAGAGAAAATGGTGCTCTACACATCAAGATGATTCCTATTTAACCTGGAATAACAGTCTACTGCTGTATAAAAAAGACCCTTCGACAAGCTAGAAAAGCATATTTTTCATCATCACAGTAAGATTGTTATTCACGCTGGCGGTAATGACACCCGGTTACGCCAATCGGAGGTCACTAAAATTAGTGTTGCTTCGGTGTGTAAGTTTGCCAAAACAATGTCAGACTCTGTAATCTTTTCTGGTCCCCTGCCTGATCGGACCAGTGACGACATGTTTAGCCGCATGCTGTCATTCCATCAATGGTTGTCTAGGTGGTGTCCTGCAAACGATGTGGGCTACATTGATAACTGGAGAACTTTTTGGGGAAAACCTGGTCTGATCCGGAGAGACGGCATCCATCCCACTTTGGATGGAGCAGCTCTTCTTTCTAGGAATATGGCCGAATTTATTAATCCTCCAAAACACTGACAACCCAGGGTCCAGACCAGGAAGCAGAGTCGTAGTTTAACCCACCTCTCTGCTGCTTCTGTACTGTTACCTACCCATTACCCTATAGAAACAGTGTCTTGCCCACGGCCAAAATAAAATGGATTAAAAGTTAAGCCAACAAAAGCAAATTATGGAAATCTCATAAAAATAAATACAACTTTGACTGAAAATAAATCTATTAAATGTGGTATATTAAACATAAGATCTCTCTCCTCAAAGACTTTGTTAGTAAATGACTTGATTTGTGATAATCACATTGATTTCCTTTGTCTCACAGAAACCTGGTTGCAGCAGGAGGATTATGTCAGTATAAATGAGTCAACTCCTTCCAGTCATTTAAATTTTCACATTTCTAGAAATACTGGGCGAGGAGGAGGAGTTGCAGCCATTTTCCGTTCTGATTTACTAATTAGTCCCAGACCAATTGATAGCTACAGTTCTTTTGAGCATCTAACCCTTAATTTTCCTCATCCAAGTTGCAAAACATTAAGACCATTTTTGTTTGTGGTTTTGTATCGTCCACCAGGCCCTTACTCTCAATTCTTGGATCAGATCTCACATTTTTTATCTGATATAGTATTAAATACTGATAGGGTTATTATAGTGGGGGACTTCAATATTCATGTGGATACTGAAAGTGATAGCCTAAATGCAGCCTTTAATGCTATTTTAGACTCAATTGGCTTTACTCAAAAAGTACAGGGATCGACCCACTCAGGTAAACACACTTTGGACCTTGTACTGACATACGGTATTGAGTGTGAGGAAATAACAGTCCACCCACATAACCCGGTCCTGTCTGACCACTTCTTGATAACTTTTGAATTTACTTTAACTGACCATCTTAAATCTGAAAGAAAATTTCATTATAGTAGAACTTTATCAGACAATGCTGTAACAATTTTTAAAGAATCTGTACCATTCTTACTTTCCTCAGTGTCTCAGAGTAACACAGTGGATGGGAGCAATTCTATCTCTAACCCTTCAGAAATTGATGGTCTGGTTCACAGCGTTACGTCCTCATTGCTTTTGGCATTAGATAGTGTAGCCCCATTAAAATAGAAAGTGGCTAGCCATAGGAGGCTGACTCCTTGGTTTAACGCAGAGTTTCGTACTTTAAAGCAGAATACTAGGAAGTTGGAGAGAAAATGGCGCTTTACACATCTAGAGGATTCCTATTTAACCTGGAATAACAGTCTACTGCTGTATAAAAAGACCCTTCGACAAGCTAGAACAGCATATTTTTCATCATTAATAGAGGCGAATAAAAACAATCCTAGGTTTCTTTTTAGTACAGTTGCCAAACTTACACAGAGTCATAGCTCTGTTGAGCAAACTATTCCCCCGGCTCTTAGCAGTGATGATTTTATGAGATTCTTCATAAATAAAATAAATTTTATTAAAAATAAAATCATTGGCACCCTCCCAAACATGATTACTTCTTCCTCAGTAAATGAGTCAGTATCGGAAAGAACTGTAGAACCTCAGTATTGCTTAGGCTGTTTTGATTCAGTCGAGCTTTCAGAATTATCAAAAATATTAGCCTCATCTAAATCTTCAACTTGTATTTTGGACCCAATCTCAACCAAATTATTTAAAGAAGTGTTCCATTTGGTTCCTGGCCCCATTTTGGATATGATGAATCTATCCTTAGTAAACGGATACGTACCACAGGAATTTAAAATAGCTGTAATTAAACCTTTACTCAAGAAACCTTCCCTTGATCAAGATGACTTAGTGAATTACAGACCTATATCTAACCTTCCTTTCTTATCCAAAGTCCTTGAGAAAATAGTTGCTAATCAAGTCTGTGAACATCTAAACAGTAACGAGCTGTTTGAAGAGTTTCAGTCAGGTTTTAGAGCTCATCATAGCACTGAAACAGCACTGGTGAAGGTTACTAATGATATTCTCATGGCCTCAGATAATGGACTGGTGTCTGTTCTGGTTTTGTTAGATCTCAGTGCTGCTTTTGACACAGTCGATCATAATATTCTCTTAGAAAGGCTTGAACATGTTGCAGGGATCAAAGGAACAGCACTAGGCTGGTTTAAATCATATTTGTCTGATAGATTCCAGTTTGTTCATCTAAATGATAAATCATCTTCACTCTCAAGGGTTACTTGTGGAGTTCCACAGGGTTCTGTCCTTGGACCAATTCTTTTCACCATATATATGCTTCCAATTGGTAGAATCATTAGACAGCATGGGATAAATTTCCACAGCTATGCCGATGATACACAACTATATTTATCCATAAATCCTGATGAACCCAGTCAGTTAGGTAGATTACAGGCATGTCTGGAAGACATAAAAGCATGGATGACCCTAAACTTTTTGCTTTTAAATTCTGACAAGACAGAAGTTGCTGTCTTTGGACCAGAAGTTCTTAAACAGAAACTGATTAGTCAATCACTTCATCTGGATGGCATTAAATTGTCCCCCAGTAATAACGTAAAGAACCTCGGCGTTATTTTTGACCAAGACTTGACATTTAAATCCCATATTAAACAGGTTTCTAGGATTTCTTTCTTTCACCTCCGGAATATTGCTAAAATTAGAAACATCCTGTCCAGGAGTGATGCTGAGAAACTAGTCCATGCATTTGTTACCTCAAGGCTGGACTACTGTAATTCTTTACTATCAGGAAGTCCACAAAATGCCATTAAAAGCCTTCAGTTGATCCAAAATGCGGCAGCAAGAGTTCTGATGAATATTAAAAAGAGAGATCACATTTCTCCTGTTTTAGCTTCCCTTCATTGGCTCCCTGTTAAATCCAGAATAGAATTTAAGATCCTTCTTCTTACGTACAAAGCCCTTAATAATCAAGCTCCATCATACATCAGAGATCTAATTGTTCCATATGTTCCTAAAAGAGCACTTCGCTCTCAGACTGCAGGTTTACTTGTAGTTCCTAGGATCTCTAAAAGTAGAATGGGAGGCAGATCTTTTAGTTATCAGGCTCCTCTCCTGTGGAACCAGCTCCCAGCTTTAGTCCGTGAGGCAGACACTCTGTTTACTTTTAAGGCCAGGCTTAAAACTTTCCTTTTTGATAAAGCTTATAGTTAGAGTGGCTTAGGTCATCCTGAGCTATCTCTGTAGTTATGCTGCTATAGGCTTAGACTGCTGGAGGACAGACTTACCAATTTTCTTCACTCTGCTACTTCCTTTTCTCCTACGACTCTCCAGTTGTATTACAGTACATTCTGTTATTTCGACTGTTAACTTTGTTTTCTCTCAGTGTTTTTCTCCCCATCGAAGATACACCTGGTCTGGTATCCTGCTTGGCTGCAATGCCCTGTTGGACGGGGGTCATCGACTGGGATGATCCTCTCAGTAACTGAACATCCACTGTTTCCTGTTATCAACTTTTTACTTTCTGTAACATAGAAAGTTCTCTTATATCGGATCTTCTGTTCCTTCTGTGTTCTGCTCTGTCTTCTCAAACCCCCAGACGGTCGTGGCAGATGGCCGCTCCTACTGAGCCTGGTTCTGTTGGAGGTTTCTTCCTGTTAAAGGGGAGTTTTTCCTCTCCACTGTCGCTACATGCTTGCTCAGTATGAGGGATTGCTGAAGGATTGCTGTGGTTGGAAATCTGCCCAACCTCACGCCAATGACTGACGCAATCTGCTGGGATTCCTTAAATAGGAAACTTTTTAACTGATTGGAATGTTTGTATAATTGTATTGAAATGACTTCTTGTTAAGTGCCTTGAGATGACATCTGTTGTGAATTGGCGCTATATAAATAAACTGAATTGAATTGAATTGAAATCATTAATAGAGGCGAATAAAAACAATCCTAGGTTTCTTTTTAGTACAGTTGCCAAACTTACTCAGAGTCATAGCTCTGTTGAGCCAACTACTCCCCCAGCTCTTAGCAGTTATGGTTTTATGGGATTCTAAAATAAAATTAATTCTATTAAAAATAAAATCATTGGCATCCTCCAAATTATGATTACTTCTTCCTCAGTAAATGAGGCAGCATTGGAAAGAACTGTAGAACCTCAGTTGTGCTTAGTCTGTTTTGATTCAGTCGAGCTTTCGGAATTATCAAAAATATTAGCCTCATCTAAACCTTCAACTTGTATGTTAGACCCAATTCCAACCAAATTATTTAAAGAAGTGTTCCATTTAGTTCCTGGCCCCATTTTGGATATGATGAATCTATCCTTAGTAAACGGATACGTACCACGAGAATTTAAAATAACTGTAATTAAACCTTTACTCAAGAAACATTCCCTCGATCAAGATGACTTAGTGAATTACAGACCTATATCTAACCTTCCTTTCTTATCCAAAGTCCTTTAGAAAATTATTGCCAATCAAGTCTGTGAGCATCTAAACAGTAACGAGCTGTTTGAAGAGTTTCAGTCAGGTTTTAGAGCTCATCATTGCACTGAAACAGCACTGGTGAAGGTTACTAATGATATTCTCATGGCCTCAGATAATGGACTTGTGTCTGTTCTGGTTTTGTTAGATCTCAGTGCTGCTTTTGACACAGTCGATCATAATATTCTCTTAGAAAGGCTTGAACATGTTGCAGGGATTAAAGGAACAGCACTAGGCTGGTTTAAATCATATTTGTCTGATAGATTCCAGTTTGTTCATCTAAATGATAAATCTTCCTCAATCTCAAGGGTTTCTTGTGGAGTTCCACAGGGTTCTGTGCTTGGACCAATTCTTTTAACCATATATATGCTCCCAATTGGTAGAATCATTAGACAGCATGGGATAAATTTCCACAGCTATGTCGATGATACACAACTATATTTATCCATAAATCCTGATGAACCCAGTCAGTTAGGTAGATTACAGGCAAGTCTGGAAGACATAAAAACATGGATGACTCTAAAAATGTTGCTCTTAAATTCTGACATGACAGAAGTTGCTGTCTTTGGACCAGAAGTTCTAAAAAAGAAACTGATTAGTCAATCACTTCATCTGGATGGCATTAAATTGGCCCCCAGTAATAACATAAAGAACCTCTGCGTTATTTTTGACCAAGACTTGACATTTAAATCCCATATTAAACAGGTTTCTAGGATTTATTTCTTTCACCTCCGGAATTTTGCTAAAATTAGAAACATCCTGTCCAGGAGTGATGCTGAGAAACTAGTCCATGCATTTGTTACCTCAAGGCTGGACTACTGTAATTCTTTACTATCAGGTAGTCCACAAAATACCATTAAAAGCCCTCAGTTGATCCAAAATGCGGCAGCAAGAGTTCTGATGAATATTAAAAAGAGAGATCACATTTCTCCTGTTTTAGCTTCCCTTCATTGGCTCGCTGTCAAATCCAGAATACAATTTAAGATCCTCCTTCTAACATATAAACCCCTTAATAGTCAAGCTCCATCATACATCAGAGATCTAATTGTTTCATATGTTCCCAACAGAACACTTCACTCTCAGACTGCAGGTTTACTTGTAGTTTCTAGGATTTCTAAAAGTAGAATGGGAGGCAGATCTTTTAGTTATCAGGCTCCACTCCTGTGGAACCAGCTCCCAGCTTTAGTCTGTGAGGCAGACACTCTGTTTACTTTTAAGGTCAGGCTTAAAACTTTCCTTTTTGATAAAGCTTATAGTTAGAGTGGCTAAGGTCATCCAGAGCTATCTCTGTAGTTATGCTGCTATAGGCTCAGACTGCTGGAGGACAGACTTACCGATTTTCTTCACTCTGCTACTTCCTTTTCTACTACTACTCTCCAGTTGTATTACAGTAAATTCTGTTATTTCAACTAACTTTGTTTTCTCTCAGTGTCTTTCTCTCCATAGAATCAAATCAAATCAAATCAAATAAAACTTTATTTATAAAGCGCTTTTCATACAAGAAGTTGCATCACAAAGTGCTTTACAGATTAAAATGACCCCACATAAAACCACCTTCCTTCCCTCCCCCACAGATTTAAAAGCATGGTCACAGTTATACCCCCCACCCCCCAACCCAACTCCCATGCACACACACAGTTAAAAGAAAAAGTAAAAAAGGACATTGGGCCGAGTGTAGATGAACCATGCAAGGAAACGCCGTCAGAAGAGCCATCTGCCCCTGCAGTGGTAGATTAACAGCAGCAGCCGAGGCACCAACACAGGGCACCCAGTGGACGCAAGGCCAAGACCCCCACCTCCACCCAAGCTCCACCTGGAGAGCACCCAGGGAGCCACAGCCGACCACCGCTCCCGGTGGCAGAGGGCTCCCACAGAGGAAACACTGGAACGGGGATTAAGATAAATGAAAGTATAAAAATAAACAGTAAATTAATGTGCTAAGATTAAATAGTAAAACTGATAAAAATATAATCATATAAAACATGCAGAGCAATTAAACAGACAGTAATAAATAATAATCAGTTAAAAGCTAAGCTAAAAAGGTGAGTCTTGAGCCTGCTCTTACAAACATGAACGTTCTCTGCAGCCCTGAGGTCCTCTGGCAGCCTGTTCCAGAGGTGAGGGCCATAAAACTGGAAAGACGCCTCGCCCTGCGTGTGTGTCCTGACTTTTGGGGTGACAAGGAGACGGCTGCCAGAGGAGCGCAGAGACCGCGAAGGTTTATATGGTAAAAGCAGTTCAGAGAGATAAGAAGGCCCAAGACCATTAAGACACTTAAAAACCATTAAAAGAACCTTAAAGTCGATCCTGAAATGTACGGGGAGCCAATGCAATGATTTTAAGACCGGTGTAATGTGCTCCCGCCTCCTGGTCTTCGTCAGGACACGTGGTGCTGAATTTTGTAGTAGTTGTAAACCTAATATACTCTTTTTGGGAAGAACAGAAGGCAGGCCATTACAGTAATCAATTCTACTGGAGATAAAAGCATGCATCAGTGTCTCCGTATTGGCCCGAGAGAGAATGGGGCGGACTCTGGTGATGTTCTTTAGTTGATAAAAACCTATTTTAGTAATATTTTTTATGTGAGGAATAAAAGCCAGCTCAGAGTCAAAAATCACGCCCAGGTTCTTCACATGTAAAGACGGATTAAAAGACAGTGATTGTAGTTTTGGTAAAAGTTTCTCTCTCTGAGCCTCAGGACCGATGACTAAAACTTCAGTTTTGTCCTGGTTGAGCTGGAGAAAGTTTTCTGCCATCCAGGATTTAATGTCTAAAATGCAGTTTAAAAGTGCATCCATTGGCCGTGTGTCATCGGGAGACATGGAGATGTACAGCTGTGTATCATCAGCATAACTGTGAAAGTTGACTCCATGACTTCTGATGACGCTGCCAAGAGGGAGCATATACAAGTTAAAAAGCACTGGGCCTAAAATCGAACCCTGGGGCACACCACATGTAATCCCATGGACCCTAGAGGAGCAGGTATCTAAACTTACCATAAAAGTCCTGTCTGTGAGATAGGATGTGATCCATTTGTGAACAGCACCAGAGAGGCCAATCTGTTTTAAACGGGTTAAAAGAATATTGTTGTCTACTGTATCGAAGGCAGCGCTTAGATCCAGTAGAACCAACACTGTCACCCTCTGTGCATCATAGTTTAATCTAAAATCATTTAAAATCTTTAGATGGGCCGTCTCTGTGCTGTGGTTCACCCTAAAACCAGACTGAAATTTCTCCAGGACATTGTGCTCATTAATAAAATCATTAAGTTGAATTAAAACAAGTTTTTCTAAAATTTTACTTAATAAAGGTAAGTTAGATACCAGTCTAAAAATGTTAAAATCATTCAAATCTAAATTGCTCTTCTTCAACAGGGGCCTCACTACCGCCCCTTTAAAGGCGGCAGGAAAGACCCCCGTCTGAAGGGAGCAATTCATCATGGTTAAAATCTCATCTCTAAAAGATCCATAAAATTGCTTAAAAAAGGAAGTGGGAATCGGGTCCAAAACACATGTGGTGGGCCTCACTGAGGAGAAAACTTCATCAAGAGTCCCAGCTTCTACCAGGACAAAACTGTCCAGCATTTCCTCTGGTAAAGACACACACTCAGATTTGTCTAAAACCATGTTACTCTGAGAAAATAAAATCTTACATCTGATGGTGTCTACCTTCCCCTCTGAAGTGGTCTGTGAAGTCCTCACAAAGAGTGTTTGAGGGGGTTTTAGGAAATGCAGTAGTAGCTCTGTTTAAAAGTTTATCAATGGTGGAAAAAAGGATTTTGGAATTATTTTTATGTTCCGAGATGATTTTGGAGAGGTATGAATTTCTTGAATTTCTTACTTTCTTATAGAAGATATACCTGGTCTATTCTGCTTGGCTGCAATACCCTGTTGGACGGGGGGCATTGACTGGGATGATGCTCCCAGTAACTGAACATCCACCGTGTCATGTTATCAACTTTTTACTTTCTGTAACATAGAAAGTACTCTTAAATCAGATCTTCTGTTCCTACTGTGTCTCTGCTCTGTTATCTCCAACCCCCAGACGGTCGTGGCAGATGGCCGCTCCTACTGAGCCTGGTTCTGTTGGAGGGTTCTTCCTGTTAAAGGGGAGTTTTTCCTCTCCACCGTCGCTACACGCTTGCTCAGTATGAGGGATTGCTGAAGGATTGCTGTGGTTGGAAAGTCTGCATCAACGGGGCCCAACCTTACGCCAATGACTGACGCAATCTGCTGGGATTCCTTAAATATGAAACTCTTTAACTGATTGGAATGCTTGTATAAATGTATTGAAATTACTTCTTGTTAAGTGCCTTGAGATGACATCTGTTGTGATTCGGTGCTATATAAATAAACTGAATTGAATTGAATTAAAATACATGGCATCTAAATAGTAGGCGCATACATTCTCAATCTTCTGTTGTAAGTGGTGGTCTAACAATTAGCGGCGTAAACGGCCAGCAATAATATTGATGTTTATTTTTTTTCTTCCTTGTGCAGGGCTGTAGTTTTAAAAAACAGTTTGTTTAGCGAGTTTTCTTTGAAACATGTTGCTACTACCTTTCCCATAGTCTCTTGAGAAAAGCTGACCAATTGCTGATCTCACAGAGCCCAGATGTTCCCACCCCGTTTAACTTCCGGTGCTACTTCTGGTTAACGAAAATGGTGCGATGCAGCAACATAATTAACAGCTACCATATCTATCTCTATCTACAGGGTGAGCTGCCCTAATATTATCCCTTAACGGAAACAAAAAGTTATTTAAAGCATTGGGTATCTGAAAGTGGTTATGTTTATACTGTGTAGAGTTTCCAATCAGGATATGACTGCCGCTGATCTAATGCAACATAGAACCTACTCTTGGTCTGGCGCTCTGTTCTTGTTGGAGGGGGACATCAGCTGGGATGCTGCGCCCAGTAACTCAATGTTACTGTTAGCGTCAGTGAGACCCGCCGAGATCGACTCTCAATACGGTCTTTTTTAACAGGTTTTATCTTCTCTTATAGACTGGTTTAAACTGATTTTAGCACGGCAAACTCTAAACAACTTGCTTTTATCGGTTTATCATGCCTCTACTCACCTGCAGCCCTGGCTGCGATGGGTGCCTGAAGCTCAGCTTTTTTGGAGTTTTGGAGCTGGAGCAAAGGATTTCAATGCTCCACCAGATCCAGGACTTTGAGCGTGACGTGGATATCATCTTTGGCCGGACATTCGCCGCGGCTGACAGCGCTCAGCTGGCGGAGACCATCCCCTGTCAGCCCAGCGAGGCTGCTGGGGCGGAATCCATCACCGGGACTCTTGCCGGGTTCGGCAAGAGTCCCGGTGGGGTGCCAGGGATCCTCAACCGTCTCCTACGGTTGAGGATCCCTGGCACCAGCAGGGAGCTAGGCCAAAAGCCCCCCTCAGCTCCACTCCGATCCAGCGGCACGCCTGGACCACGGTTGGCCCCGGCCGCGGTGGCGAGGCACGGGATCGCTGTCATCGCCCTTCTCCACCAACGCTGCCACTGGCCAACCGGTTCGGCGTCCTCGACCAGGACTTTCGTCCTCTGGCAGCCCTGGGGCCCCATAGCTCCACTGGACCGCCGCCTGATCCTGCCCAACCACCGGAGCAGCAGCCAGACTGCAGCAGCCTTCCACGTCGCGCCAATCCCCGGGCTGCGGCCCGCCGAGGAGTGGTTTACTTTACGCCTAACCCCCGGAACAAGCCCCTTGGCGCTGACGACCCATCGCTGCAGCCCTGGGGAGGCTCTTAACATCCAGCCGGTCCTGGACATCGAGGGAATTCCTGCCCAGCTCCGACCTGCTGAGCCGGCACCCATCACTCTGATCATTGGTGACTCAATCATCCAGTATGTGAGGAGGAAAGAAGCCCGCACAATTTGTTTTCCTGGAGCGACGGTGATGGACATTTCTGATCGGATCCTGCCCCCCTTGCCCGTGCCCCACTTCTGCCCCAACACCTTGATGTGCAGCCGGTCCATGGACCTATGAACCCAGCTTTGATTTTAACAGTAACTCAAATAATGGACTTGGACCTTGTCAAACTACTCACAAACCTGTTATTATCAGCAGAGAGTGAGCAAATAAACATAAATCTAGCAAACATGATCTCAATAACCTCAAACAGCTACCAAAAATCACAGGTTCCATATGTCATTTAGGCAATCCATCTCCAGCCACTCTTAATATTGCTCTTTTAAATGTCCGCTCTCTGCTGAACAAAACTTTTATTATAAATGACTTGAGTTTAGACAATAATCTCCATTGTTGTTTTTTTTTACTGAAACTTGGCTGTGCTCGGATGGCCCTGTTGTTCTCACAGAGGCCTCCCCACCAAATTTGAATTTTAACTATTCAACGAGGAATGGGAAAAAGGGTGGCAGGACGGCTTTTATTAGTTCATCAACACTTTCTGCCAAACCTGTTTTACGTGACAATTTTACCACTTTTGAATATATCGCAACTGTTTTTAGCATTCCTCAGATTTTATGTGTAACTGTATACAGGCCTCCTAAAAAGAGTGCACTTTTTATTCAAGAATTCTCAGAGTTTTTATCAATTCTGCACAACTCCTTTGAAAGGATCATTTTAGCTGGTGATTTTAATCTACACGTGGATAACCATTTAGACTCTTTTTCAAGAGAATTTTTAAACATCTTGAGTTACATGGATTTTACCCAGCATGTCACACAGCCAACTCACAAAAGAGGACACACTCTGGACTTGCTCATCACGTATGGCCTGTCCACCAGCGTGTCCTCTGTTCTTGACTTGGCTGTCTCTGACCACTACTGTGTGTTTTTAACCAGTTTTATTAAGCAAGAGACCTCTGTGAGAACTGTAATAAAGCGCCATCTAACCCCTGAAATGGCTGCTGGTTTTCTTGAAGCTTTTAAAAAGACTCCTCCTATTAATTTAGCCACCCCCTGTGATTCTATTGTCAATGATTTTAACAGCAGACTTAGATCTACCCTCAACCTGCTTGCTCCACTTAAAGTTAAACATCTACAGCCAAAACCTGCATCACCTTGGAGAAATGAATACCTTAGAAAACTAAAGAGAAATTACAGGGCGGCGGAGAGAAAATGGAGAAAAAATAAGATCACAATAAATAAGCAGATTAATACTAACCTACTAAAATCATACAATAATGCAGTAAGAAAGTCAAGAAATGCTTACATTTCCAAAGTAATCTCAGCTCATGAAAATAATCCTAAAATTGTATTTACCAGTTGCTAACATTTTTACTCTGACACCAATTCACTTCAGAAAACCCCCTCTAACGCTCTCTGTGAGGAATTTGCAGCCCACTTCAGAGGTAAGGTAGACACCATCAGATGTACTATTTTATCTTCTCAAAGTAACATGGTTTTAGACAAATCTGAATGTGTGTCAATACCAGAGGAAACGCTGGACAGTTTTGTCCTGGTGGAGGCTGAGAGTCTCAATAAAGTTTTCTCCTCAGTGAGGCCCACCACCTGTGTCTTGGACCCGATTCCCACCAGATTTTTTTAAGCAATTTTATGATTCTCTTAGAGATGAAATTTTAACCGTGATGAATTGCTCCCTTCAATCTTTCCTGCCGCCTTTAAAGGGGCGGTGGTGAGGCCCCTGCTGAGGAAGAGCAATTTAGATTTTAATGATTTAAACAACTTCCGACCGGTATCTAACTTACCATTTTTAAACAAAGTTTTAGAAAAACTTGTTTAAATTCAACTTAATAATTGTATTAACGCTCATAGTGTCCTAGAGAAATTTCAGTCTGGTTTTAAGGTGAACCACAGCACAGAGACGGCTCTTTGAAAGATTTGAAATGATTTTAGATTAAATTATGATGCTCAGAAGGTGACAGTGTTGGTTCTACTGGATCTAAGCGCTGCCTTTGATACAGTAGACCACAGTATTCTTTTAACTCGTTTAAAACAGATCGGCATCTCTGGTGCTGTTCATAAATGGTTTACATCCTATCTCACAGACAGGGCTTTTATGGTAAGTTTAGATACCTGCTCCTCTAAGGTCCACAAGATCACATGTGGTGTGCCCCAGGGTTCAATTTTAGGCCCAGTGCTTTTTAACCTCTACATGCTCCCTCTTGGCAGTGTCATCAGAAGATATGGAGTTAACTTTCACAGTTATGCTGATGATACACAGTTGTACATCTCCGTGTCTCCCGATGACACACGCCCAATGGATGCACTTTTTAACTGCATTTTAGACATCAAATCCTGGCAGAAAGCTTTCTCCAGCTCAACCAGGACAAAACTGAAGTTTTAGTTATTGGTCCTGAGGCCCAGAGAGAGAAACCTTTACCAAAACTGCAATCACTGTCTTTTAATCCTTCTCAGCAAGTAAGGAACCTGGGTGTTATCTTTGACTCTGAGCTGACTTTTATTCCTCATACTAAAAAATCATTAAAATAGGTTTTATCACCTGAAGAACATTGCCAGAGTCCGCCCCATTCTCTCTCGGGCCAATACGGAGACGCTGATGCATGCTTTTATCACCTGTAGAATTGATTACTGTAATGCCCTGCTTTCTGGTCTTCCCAAAAAGACTATTTCAGGTCTACAACTATTACAAAATTTAGCTGCATGTGTCCTGACGAAGACCAGGAGGCGGGAGCATGTTACTCCAGTTTTAGAATCATTGCATTGGCTCCCCGTATATTTCAGGATCGATTTTAAGGTTCTTTTAATGGTTTTTAAGTGTCTTAATGGTCTTGGACCTTCTTATCTCTCAGAGCTGGTTTTACCGTATGAACCCTCGCGGCCTCTGCGCTCCACTGGCAGCCGTCTCCTTGTGATTCCAAAAGTCAGGACACACACTCATGGTGAGGCATGCTTTCATTATTATGGCCCTTATCTCTGGATCAGGCTGCCAGAGAACCTCAGAGAACGTTCATGTTTTTAAGAGAAGGCTCAAGACTCACCTTTTTAGCCTAGCTTTGAATTGATTATAACTTATTATAGTGTATTTCAATGCTTTGTATGTTTTATTTGCTTATATTTTAACAGAGTTTTATTAGCTATCTTTGCGACTATATGGTTAACTGTTTTTACTAATATATTTATTACTACTTATTTTACTTATATTAGCTCTGGTTATTTTACATTTTTACTTATTAATCCTTCTTCTAGTATTTCCTCTGTGGGAGCCCTCTGCCTCGGGGGCGGTGTTTGGCTGCGGTGGCCTGGGTGGTTCTCAGGTGGAGGCGGGGGTCTCTACCCTCCCTCCTCTGGGCGCCCTGTGTCGGTGCCCTGGCTGCTGCAGTGGACCTGCTGCTGTCGGGGCAGACAGTTCTTCTGATGGCGTTTTCCTTACGTACCTGACTCATCTGAGCTCAGCCCAGTGTCTACCAATGATCTTACACGTTTTGGGAAGGTGTCTGTGTGTCTCTGTCTCTAAATTTCTTTGGAAAGATAAACCCCCACGTATCAGCTTAAAAACACTGCAGAAGATCAAAGAAAAAGGAGGTCTAGATCTACCAAACTTCCACCATTATTTCTTAGCCAACAGGCTCCAATACATCTCAAGATGGTTAAAACATAGCTACCTAGATGAGTCCTGGATAGACGTAGAACAGACACTATGCAATAAGATAAAACTTCCAGACCTACCATTTATTAGCTCAAATATAAAACAACATGCATGCTTTACAAGCATAAATATCAGCGTCCACAATAATCCCATGCAGACGTGCACCCATCTGGAATAACCCCGACATCTTGCAAAAAAATGTATGATAAGTTTTCCAGACTGGAGGTGTAATGGAATTGAATACCTGGAACATGTATTTGAAGGAACAGACGTTATCCCATTTAATACATTAATTACACAATATGGAATTGATACAAACAAATTCTTATAATATCAACAAAGTAAATCTATTATTAAAGCTAAATTTAGGCTCAATACAGTTGAATTACAAATTTCAGCAAGAGTTTTAGATTTTCTTAATCTCAACCCCCCCAAATTGCTGTCTAAAATATTCAAACATTTATCTACATTAGATGAATCAATAGCCATCCATATTTCAAAATGGGAGGTGGATTTATCAGTCAGCTTTGACCAAAACGTCTGATCTCAGATATGTTTAAGAACCTTTAAAATAACAAAAAATCCTAATTTGCAATTAATACAATACAAAATCCTTCATAGAGTACACTATACAGGTCAACGAATGTTTAGGATGGGTTTTACATCGTCTAATACCTGCTTACAATGCACAAGCAATATACCAGATACTTATATTCATGCGCTTTGGTTCTGTCCACCTGTTAAGAAATTTTGGTGCCAGATATGTGAGGACTTATCAAAGTGTCTGAAATGTAACATTCCACCATCTCCCTCAGTTGGCTTGCTTGGAAATTTAAATGATGTCACCATGGACACAAAGTCAGTTCTAATGGTTCACATTGCCTTATGCATCGCTAAGAAAACTATCCTCCTGAACTGGAAAAATAAAAAGGCTCTTAATATTAATCAGTATAGAAATCTCTTGTTGGACCATTTTGGTCTTGAGACAGCCTCTGGCTCCATATCTGATCAATCTCTCTGGGCTCCTTTGATCGGCTCCATCACCTAGTAGGGGTGGGGGGCACTTGTCGTTTGGGATACTGTTGCTGATGTGGGGGTTTTTGGGGTTGGGGTCGTCTAGGGGGGGATCCCTGGGGGTGGGATCACTGGGCAGATGGGGCGATGGACATCGTGGCCCCAACCCGGGGTTGGGCTTTAGTGGCTTTGGGTGGTAACTACCGATGGCTGCATGCGGTTCCTTAGGGGGGTTGCACTGACGGACATGGGTTAATGGCCCGGTGGCCGTGCTCCGCCTGGGTAGGGTCTGGGGTGGGCCTGGGGATTCGGGGCTCTGGGGTACCACGCCCCCTAGCTGTGGTCCTGCAGGGGGCCGGCCGGCTTGGAGTCTCTGTTGCCTGTGGGGGTCTGGGCCGGCCGGCATGTGCATCCGCCTCTCTCTTTTTCTCTGGGCGGGTGGGAGGGGGGGGGGGGGGGCGAACTCAACCTGGGTGTCTAGTGTCTTTTGTGTTCTGATAGTAGAGCAAATGTCAGGGTGGGTTTAGTTCTCCTTCTGGGATGGGGCTGGGGGGACTGCCTTGGGGTGGTGCTGTGGCCGTTGGCCCCGGGTTGAATGTGCCATGGCCTCCCTCCCCTGGTGGATCCTGGTGAACAGTGGTGCCTATTGGGGTCAGTGGGGGAACTGGCTCCCTGGGAAGACATTTTGTCTCCCAGCCCTTCCCTCCCCATCCCTGAACACCTCTGTCCACCCGCTCCATCACTTTACCACTCATTTGGGTCTTGGGGCATGGGCACATCACTGGGGTGCGAGGAGGGGTTTCCCTCCTCGCTATCCCGTGGCATCCTGGGTCCCAATTTTAATATACAACTTAGACACTCCCACTTATAACATTTTCATGCAACACACATGTAGGGACTTTGGGGTGGGCACACTTTTCGGCATCCAGAGGGGGAGCGGTTCAATCAGCTTCACCTCTGGTGCTGGTGCCCACTGTTAAACCACATAAAGACACTGAGGGCTCGGGGTGGGGGTTGGGGGATGTATGGCCTTCCCCACATCCCACCCCTCTGTTTTTAATGCACATTATAACAACACGCATCAACACCATACTCGAGCGGGAGGATGGAGGATAGGGGTCTTCTCACACCCCTGTTCGCTACGGGCCATCAGGGGTTGGGGTCCAGAGGAGAAACAGGTGGTCTGGTCGGGGTCCTAGGCTGTCGGGCTGCTTCGCCACTTTGGGGCCCTTGGCGGTCTGCTTGTCTCCATCCTAGAAGGTAGGGGGTCCATCTCCCGGGTTCGGGGGCTGGTGGCTCTACTGGGGCATCGGTACCTGGACCTGGGAGCATAAAGTGTGTATGGGGTGTGTGAGTGAGGGTACAGCATCATTTCTTGGGTGTCTTGGTGAGTTAGTGAGAATGTATGTGTTTAAGAGGGAGGGAACGTATGACTGTGTCTGTATGTCTTTGTCTGCCTGTCAGGTTGGGTCTTGGTCTGCCCTCTCACCTGGCGCACCTCAGGCCTTAAATTTAATGGGGGGCCTATTTCCCCTCCGTCACTCCCCACCAGTGACGGATGCCTCTGCCTACTGGTGCGTCGGTGGTCAATCCGGTTTGGACCTGTTGCGTGCCTGGCCGGTCCTAGGGGGGCCGGTGTGTTGGCCAGCCGATGCGCTGGGCCGATATCTTCCCTTGGTTGGTTGGGGCACCTCTTTTTGGGGTGCCAGGTTTGGGATTGTTGGGTGGTGCCTGCTCGGTGGCTCGGCGGGATACGGATCCAGCGTCTATGCTCATTCGATCACCTGTTCCGTGCGCACCGTGCGTGGTCAGTTCATTGGCGGGTTGGACCGGCCCTGGCCTTTGTTGGATGCCTGGTCTCGGCACTCTGTGTTGCGTGGGATCAGAACTCGGGAGCTGGTACAACTTGGTGTCCAGATGCTGGCTGAGCTCGGTCTGGGGATGCCGTCCGTCCGCTGCTGCTATCGGTGTGGCGCCCCGACGTGGGGCAGGGGTGGGGCGCTGGGGATTGGCCTAGGGTGGTGGTGCCGGGGGCCCCTGGTGGGGGGTGGGGCACCCCTGGGCCCCGGCTCTCCAGGTCCATGGACCGGCCCACCCTGGCGCGACTGGGTGGGCCCGTGGGCCCGGGCCCCTGCATAGTAGCTGCTGGACGTTCCCCTGGGGTTCTCCTTTGCTCCTCTCTTGGGGGGTGCGGTCGGGTCCGCCCGGGTCCGCCTGGGGCTCTGGGGGTCCTTTGGACATCTTGGCTCCGATCTACTTCATGTCTGCATCGATTCCTGGGAGACGGATTGATGCCTGCTCACACCAGCTATCGAACACTCTTATGGAGAAACCTTATATGCACCAGCATGCTCACACACACACATAGATGTGGGGTCTCTGGTGTTTACAGATATATTCTTGGGCTGAGTTATCATTACTAGATATTGATTAATCGGTACCATGAGTTTTCCTGTGACATTGTTGTTGTATTTTATATCAATTTTTGTTTGATGTGGTTGTGTAGTTCTTAGTTCACAATGTTTGTTTTGTTTTGTCGATATTCCGTTTTTGTTTTTTGTTTTGTTTTTTCCCGTCTCTCAGCCAACCTGTGGGTATGGAGGCAGATTTAAATGTTTTCCTGTGTTTTCTTTGTTCCCCTTCCTCTCTTGTATTTTCAACTCTCTCCCTCTCTCTTGACTTTTTGTTTCCTACCTTTCTTCTTCATCTTCTTTCTTTCTTCCCCTTAATTTTCTGTCTCCGTGTCCATAACATCAGGAAATAAAACCCACAGCAATTCATAATAAAGATTTTTCACACATATATCAAGTGGGATACTACAGCAAAAGCTGTACTGCTCCACTTGTGAAAGTAAATCTGTTGGGCTTCTACTTGGTACTCAGACACCAATTCTGAGCTCCACACTGCCAAACAGGACACGTAAAAAAAAAAGGAAAAAAAAGGGAAGGTGTCTGTGTGTGTTTGTGGATGGATGTGTGCCAGTGTGTGTCTGAGTGTGGAAATGGGTTTGAGAAGGGGGAATCTGGGTTATGTGGGGTCATTTTAATCTGTAAAGCACTTTGAGCTGCATTTGTTGTATGAAAGGTGCTTTATAAATAAAGTTTGATTGATTGACTGATTGATTGAATGTTCTCCATCTCCTGTTATTAACTTTTTACTTTCTTTAACATAGAAAGTACTCTTACATCAGTTCTTTTGTTCTCTCTGTCTCTACTCTGTCTTCTTGAACCCCCAGACGGTAGTGGCGATGGCCGCTTGTGCTGAGCCAGGTTCTGAGGGAGGTTTCTTCTTGTTAAAGGGGAGTTTTTCCTCTCCACTGTCGCTATATACTTGTTCAGTATGAGGGATTGCTGTGAAGTCAACGACACAACGCAGTTGACTGTCTACTGTCACTAAATGTTCGTTGAGGGGGAGTGAATGCTGCAAGTCAATGACTAGATGCAATCTGCTGGGATTCTTTAAAGAGCAACTCATCCCACTTGCAGAGTATTACTGCACCTACATTTCTGGTTTGAAAAATGCAGCAAAAGGAGGCGTTGTCTTGCAGACCAAAGGATGTATGGGCAAATAGGGCTGGGCGGCGTCAACTCTTCCTTGCTATTCCAACTCCAACTCGTTATGCAGGTGTGGCTGAGACTGGGTATGTTTTATACTCCACAGCAGCAGGATGGCTGACGTCAGCCATAGTGACTGAGCCAGTAGCAATGCCCGATTCAAATTCAAGTGCAATGTAAATTTTTTACTTGAAGAGGCGCCACACTGATGGTTTTTGGTGGAAAATACATATTTTTACTAAAATGTATATACCAAAAATGATGACCAGACGTGTAGTCAGCACTATTAGACACTCATTTATACCGTTTATCAGCAAAACAGAGTTAATTTAGGGGTGAATTGCACTTTAAATAGAAAACTTTTAAACTGATTGGAATAATGAACTGAAGGATTAATTGAAATGTTTGTATGATTGAATTGAAATGAATTTTCTTGTAAACTGCCTTGAGATGACATGTTGTGAATTGGAGCTATATAAATAAACTGAATTGAATTTAACATAAACATGTCAACATAGTTACACTACATTTCAAGTGAGGCAGTTTATTACATTTGTCTTCTGTTATTTCTTAAGTGATGACAAACTCTGAAGCAATGCTTTACACAGAAGCAAAAATCCAATTTATTTGTGTACTGCATGTTTTTGCTTTTGAGTCTTGCTATCCTATAAATAGTCGCAGGGTATGATTCATTGCTGAATAATAAAGCCACTTCCTCAGAAAAAACAACATTAGAAAACAACTGAACACACCACAACAGTTGCCTGCTTACGTTTTGCACACGGCACGAATTGACAAACGGTTCATTAAAGGTTTTGCAACTTTTAAGTAATGGCTGGTTTTGGCTTTAAACTGCTGCTATTCTGATTTTCTGTAGCTGTGCTAACACGCCATATGATATGTAATACTATTTAACAGGTGACACAATTTCATTTCTGATACCTCTAGCTCTGTCCACCTCAGATTATAATATCATGTCACAAAAATCCCAGCCTGGGGTCTTTCTGCATGGAGTTGGCATGTTCTCCCTATGCCTGCATGGGTTCTCTCTGGTTATTCCGGCTTCCTCCCACAGCACAAAAACATGACTGTTAGGTGAATTGGTCTCATTGAATTGCCCTTAGCTATGAGTGTGTGCGTGCATGGTTGTTTGTCAGGTGTGTCTCTGTGTTGCCCTGCGATGGACTGGTGACCTGTCCAGGGTGTACCTTGCCTCTTGCCCCATGACTCCTGGAGATGGGCACCGGCCCCCCCGCAACCCTGCATAGGATGGATGGGTACAGATAATGGATGGATGGATGGATAGATGGATGGATGGATTAATTGCTAAGTGTTAAAAAGTTTGTTTTAAGTTGCGATACAATTTACTGTTTTAGCAACAAATTATCTGAAAACATGTAAAGCTCTATATAGATTCAATTAGATTTTTTTTTTCTTTATACATAAATTATTCATGTTAATTTCTGTTCTTCCACTCACACCTTGTAAATCTATTTGTATGACCAGGATGTTGCTGGAATTCTACTCAGATAAAAAATAAGTCATTCAGTCTTAACAGCCACGTTTTTGTTAAATATTAAGACTATCTATGTTTTGGATCTAAATTAATGATAAACAGTAGAATCAAATTTCTACAAGTCAAACTTAACTTCATTCGCTGGGAATTGGTTCACTATAACCTCAATAACACAAGCAGTCACACTGACACACATTCTGCTACCGCTTTATTATGTCAACGGACTGTAATAGAGACTCCTGAAAAGATATTAAGACAAGGGTGAGTTAATGTGCATGTCTGTGTGAACAGGTTCGTACATGATTATTACCAGTGGGCGTTTCTCTGCTGTTCCCTTATTAGAAGAGGTTTTAGATTTCCCTGCTTTAATAGGCACTCAGTGGTGATGATCCACTTTTAGCTCGGTAACCATGACACTCGGCATTTCGGTGTGATATGCAAGATCAAATACAATACGCCGGATGCTGACTGGAACGGTACATCCATCTTGTTTTTCTTAGAAATTATGCTCTTAGAGATGCTTGTGTTTCTTCTGTGAATTATTTGATCATGAAAAACCCAAAAAAGAAGATCTCATGGTTTTAGGTAATTTGCCCAGAAGAAACCAAGGATAAAAATTGCTTAAAACAGTGACAATTCATTTTAAAGCCATTTTAACTGTAACATTAAAAAGAAAAGTCATCAAATATAAACATAAGTGCATCACTGAACTAGGAAAATCTCAGAATATAGTTTTTTGAGGAATCAGATCATTGCTAGTTCCAAACCCCTTGCCTGCAAAGTTAACGCCTTTAATAATCTCTAGTTGATGAAAAAAAACAAAAAAACATGGCAATTACATGTAAACTGAGATCTATCAAGCTCCCTATGTGAACCCAACTCTGTATCTCTGAGTTCACTGTCAGAGCCTGCATGGGAGTCTTTATCAAAGTAGCTTTCAAATGAAACAGATTTCCGAAACAGCAAATACTGAAGATCCTTGCTCATAAGAGACATTCTTCATTTATTACATGAACTGTCAATATTATTCTACATTCATCTAGTTCAGAGGGACTGCTGAGCTTTTCTTTTAACTTTTTTTGCTTGAAATTATAGGTTCTACATGTATTTTCCGTTTTGAAACTTTTTAAAGGGAGAGTGATAGCTTAATTTCTTTTTTAACAGGGCTGCATTTTTAGCTGCAAAAAAATAGCACATATTTATATAGTTTTTCCTTTTTCAGTTGTATTCAGGCTTTTAGGTATCTGTGGCTATGTCCATTTCCATGACCATATTGAGAAATATATGAAAAACTGCGATGGATTGGAAACCTGTCCAGGGTGTGCCCTCCCTCTCCGCTCATGATTCCCCGCCCCCCGCAGCCCTGCATAGGTTAGATGGGTACAGATGGATAGATGGATGGATGGATGAAAAACTGCATGAGATGAAAAACAATTGAAAGAGGCCTAAGAGTGTTAATGCTACATTTTGAACACAAACTCAGACATGGTTGCATGATACAATGTTCCCCAAGGTCTCCTACTTTAATGTGATACATGAAATAAAGATTCATATGATGATTTATTTAGTAACAAGAAAAAAGAGGGGGAAAAAAGAAGAAACTGAAAACATGTATAAGTGCTAAGTGACATGCAATTGCTGGGATTTGGAAAGCAGTCAACTTAAGCGCGCCATTTATGTTCCTTGCCCCTGATTGGTTGTACCCCCAAGACTGGAGATAAGGAACAATGTGGATGTTCACTTCTGCAGTAGTGCCAAGATGGTTTCTAATGTCCGAATTAATGTATATAAAAATATATTTTGTGTTTGAACTAATAAAATAGGCGGTTCTAAGCATTTTTAAAGGGGGGTCTCAAGTATTCATGGATTATAAACATTGGCTGTTAGCTGTGGTTTTTACCCCCCCCGTGAATACCGGGTGTTCACTGTAGATTATTCTTACTTCTTGCTTTTAGAAGTGGCATGACTGCAAATGCTTATTTGTTTGAGTCATTTTAACATAAAATTTCTTTTTTGAAGCAATAGAGCTGATTATAATTTATTCATGTTTTATAATTTCAATATGTATAGGTTGTATTCCTCTGAAATATGGCATTTACTTATCAAGGTTTGGAAAATATTTAAGACTCTATTTTAAAATAAATGTTTTTATATTTCAGTTTTAAGTTCAAAAAGCTTTTCAGTTCACTACTTTATTCTTCCTCTTTTTTGTTTGTCCTTTATCACCATTTAACAAACTGTAGTTTTAGCCTTTTTATTATTTTTTTAGCCAATAAAATTCTTCAGAATTTAATGTTACCCCACATAATCCACACCAAATTATAGGTAAAAGGTTATAGCCAAACTTCTGTATACTGTATACAATTCAAGTTCTAAGGAGACAGATGTTTCCTCTTAAGGGTTGAAAGACAGGAACCACTGTGAGTACTAGACTTGTTACGTGAAGACGTAGCACATAAAAAGACCACTCTCCAGCTGTATGTCTGGTATTACAGGAAATCTAGAGCTGGCAAACCTCCAGATTTTATTCCACTGAATAAACATCTTAAAGGGTTGCTATAGCATACCAATTTTGCAAATATGGCCCTCTACTTCTCCTAATATACATATCTGGTTTCAACTGTGTGTTTTGTTGACTTATAATTATGAGTTGAAGAAATTAATTTCGACTTGAGTTTTTTTTTTTCAAATACAATTCCCTGTCTAATTTCTATGCTGTCCATCCTCCCATACACACACACACACACACACACACACACACACACACACACACACACACACACACACACACACACACACACACACACACACACGCACGCATACACACACAGACACACACACACATGCACACAATCCCTTTCCTGCTCTTCCCTGACGCCTGTGGTCTTTTCCAGCTCTGTGACAGTGATGAATGCAGAACATGGAACACATTAATGCAGCAGATTCTGGTCAATGTCAGGCCTTTCTTCACTGTGTCAAGTTAAACAAACAAGATCAAGCCAAAGCGAATGGTAATTGACCCTCCAGAGATAAGGCCGTAGCTAGTGAAGCAAGAGGTCACAGGAATCTCAAGCCATCATCAAACCTGTGTGGCGCCTCTGAAAAGGAAGAAATATACACTCCACTCATTGACCAGATGTTCACACTTTATACATTGCTGTAGGGTTCTTACAGGATGTGTTATTATGAGAAGAATCCTTGTGTTATATACTTACTCTGCAGAATGCTTCATCTGAAATAGACTGTCATGTAATAAGTGGATTTTACTTGTAGGAGATGTCTGAAATCTTAGTGGGACGTGTTTAAGGTGTGGAGGTTTCTGACACTGTGATGACACATTCTGGTGAAACCTACCTAATTAGGAGAGTTTTTGATTTGAAACTTCTGGTTTTAAAATGATGAACCTTGTATACTTACTGTACGTCCTTCAGGGTTAGCAAGTATCACAGTGATGCTGTGTAATTGGGAAAGTGTGAAGGAAGTGGAGTACACTTACCAGGGTGTTAAAGTGATGAATTTTAAGGCCAACACATGAAAGAATTTCATTTTCTCATACTTTTTCTATAGTAATTTTTAGTTCGTGCGAAAAAGCACTCTGGCAGATTCAATGTTTTTTATGAGCATACCTAATAGAATTTTTGACAGTGAAACCAAAGGTTTTCTTGACATTTTCATGAGATAATTGCTTATTTGTTTCATTGTCTCATGATAAGAAAGCTTATTGTGTTCTGATAAGAGTTTAATTATGTCATTATCTTGAGGTTGATGTGTTTAGTTCTTCCAGTTTAGAAAAAGCATGTTTTCCTGAGGCAGTTTCTTGTGAATAATTTGTGTGCTTTTCTCATTTAGAGGGATACTTATTTATAAGAAATCAGAAAACTCAGGATGCTAACAGATTTAAATTAAAAATGTGACACAATTTAAGATTCATCCTTGATCATTGGTTGCTATCATGTTACTGAAAAGAAGCATCCTCACAGCACTAACAGGCCCCCACCATGGTTCACAATGAATATATGTTCAGGGTAAGGTGTATGGCAGCAAAACAATGGCAGCTTAAAATGAAACTGAAAATAAATATTGGCACTGAAAATAAAAATTAGCATTGAATAATTTATGTTGGCAATGAAAAATATAATTGAAACTGAAAATATTAACACTGACTGAAATAAATGGTGAAAAAATTGATAGTGAAACAAAAACTGAAAGTAAAAAAGTTTTAATGAAACTTCAATTATATACATTAAAACAAATAACTCACTTACAATCAAGTTTTCACACTTACATATTTTTTTACAATGCCATTTTTTTATTTCAATGCCACCGTTTTTTTTTCAGTGCTGCTGCTTTTCAGCTTCATTCCTCTGTTGCTGTTCTGGCACCTGTGCATGAGGATGAGGGGCGGGGCTTCAGAGCCGTATGTCACCTACTTTTTTGGCTTAGTACACAAGTGTTTTTTTGTTTTATTCATTATATTGTTTTACTAAGATGATGTTATTATACTGTTATATTTTAAAGATTTTTTTTTATCCCACGGTTTTTTCCCCATTATCTATCCCCCCGTGGTCCTACCTAGTTCCAGTCCTGGGGTTCCGCTCTCCCCGGGAGGGGCCCACACTGGTTCCTTCATGCTTCCTTCATCCGCCTCCTTCATGCTTGGGCAGTGAGCAGGCCCTTCTTTTCACCTGATGGGGTGGGGTTTCCCCGGCTTGACGTAGCACGTGGAAGGATCACGTTATTCCAGCCAGATCCTCCCCAACCCTTTAGGCGCCCGGCCAGCCAGGAGGAGGCAGTATATAGCCCCAGGACTAGTGCATGTTTTTGTGGGAGTAGCTCACAATAGCTGCTCAAGGGAACATGGGGAGAACATGCAAACCCCACACAGAAAGGCCCTTTCGCCAACCCCACCCAGGGTGTGGGTGCCGATGATGTGCGGGGAACAAACACACCCTCAGCATCCACAGCATCCGCGGCGGTGATTGAACCCCAGACCTTCTAGCTGTGAGGTGAGCTGCTCTACCAGCTGACCCTTCTGGTGCCTTCCCTTTTGCTCCAAATATTTGTGATCTGCTGTGGAGAACTCTGCAGAAGGTAAAATGCATGACAGGACTTGATGTGGCAGGTTACATTTTACAGAAAAGTAAAATCTCATTAAAATCTGTCTTGACATCTGTCCTGGTTAGACAACCTGGGTCCTTCTGGGGAAAGATATTGCCTTGGTAATGGCATCTGTCTCTTCATAATTCCGATCTATCAATGTCTGTACATAGAGCCTTCTGGAGGTCACAGATGCCATGGCAAACATTTCCTTTATGCTTTTATCACAGGTTCTGTAATTTAGAAAATTATTGATCAAATTTGGATGGATTTTCTTCTAATTTTCAATGTTCAAATGATTATAAATTACCTTGACTCATGTTTTTGTCTCT
The DNA here is from genome assembly GCA_963556495.2 of Valencia hispanica. Taxonomy (NCBI): domain Eukaryota; kingdom Metazoa; phylum Chordata; class Actinopteri; order Cyprinodontiformes; family Valenciidae; genus Valencia; species Valencia hispanica. The sequence continues at coordinate 24,506,325 of OY747707.1, forward strand.
GTAGTTATCACGGTTCAGTTTAGGAACTGTATGGGTCATCAGCAGCTTTCATTTTTTTAATTTGTTAACACATTAAGCTAAGTGCAATCTTGAATTTTGTTTTTACACCATATATAAAAAAAATTCTATGTTTTCACAGTTTTTCAATAGTTTTTTATTCCTGACAAACCCAACTTTTCATTTTTTGCTCACTTTATACACCACTCACAGTAAATTATTAGAAAGATGACCTCTCTGTGTGAGAACAGCTACACAACAGTGCATCCAGCTGAGGAGTAGGAGAGTGTTGTTCAAGTGCACTTAGTTGTAGAAGTGGGTCCCTCAGGATGAAAAATTGAAGGGGTGGGTGGTGAACTGGACAGGTAGTTACTACATTTGTTGGAGTTCAGAGAGTTGCATCTTACCAATCTGGTTTATTCTTTCCCCTATTCCCAAAGTCATCTTAAACAAAAAGGAACTTAATGTGGCTGTGAAATCTATTGAAGATTTTTTTTTACCAAACAAACATAAGTAACACAAAAGAAAAGTCTTGTAAATTCTCTTTACAAACCACCAGCATTTTTAACACAAACTTTTCTCATAATTTAAAGGATTGTACTGATCAAATTGCATGATGGTTTCACAAGTTTTTAATGTAAAGTAGATTTTTAAAGCATTATTGCCAAATCTTACCTTATCGTGGTTCACTGTGGTTATTTCCAAGATAAAGCTACTTAACACAGACTGACTTCTTAAAAATCAATAAACATAAAAACGAGCCAAACTGCTGGCTGAAGCAAATATGCAAGTTCTAGCTCTTTTCAAAGCTGCAAATCCCACCTGTTTCCAGAATGTACACTAGATTCCCTACGCAGATTGTTTATCCGAGACTTCACAGTCATGCTAAGGGTTTGTTACAAAATGGCTTTGTGGTTTTGCAGAAAAGTGTCTCTCCTTAAGTTGCCTATGCTCAGTGGCAGTTCTTGCATGAATGGTGCCGAGGTTGAGCACCTCCTTCTGCTATCCCGTAATAAATTTAAATGTAGCAAATCAACTGAACTCAATCTCACATGCAAGAGAAAATTCTGTGCTGACCCATACATAGCACATGAAATACTCTCCCTATTCTCAGCAGTAAGCAGGGGATGCCAACTCCTTATTGACAGAACATTAATGAAAGCAATACAAAACTTATTTTAGATGCCTCTCACAGACAAGGTATACGATTGCATGCCACCTCCACCACCTCTCTAATGCTGCACATGGCCAATATCAAAAACAGCCACTTTCTCTAAAACAGCTGCTTTGCCATTCACAACCAAGTGTGTGCTTACATATTTAAAACTAGAGCTGTGGAGCAAAGGTATGGGATCAGAACAGTATCACCTTGAAATGAAACTGAAAATAAATATTGGCATTGAAAATAAAAATTGGCATTGAAAAATATTATTGTAACTGAAAATATTAATTTTGAATCGGAAATAAATCTAGTGAAATTTTTTGTATTGAAAGTGATTTTTTTTTTTTACAATGCCAATCTTTTTTTACAATTCCAATCCTTTTTTACAATGCCAATCTTTTTTTGCAATGCCAATCGTTTTTTCAATGCCATCATTTGTTTCAGCTTCATTCAGGTGATACTGTTTTGACGCTTGTGTGTGAACGCGCATGAGGGGCGGGGCTTCAGCCCCCCATATGTTTGCATGAACGAGGCAGGAGGGAAACTCCAACTGTCCGAGTGGGATCAACATTTTCTTTGCTTCTAATGTGGTTTGTGGAAGGTGATAATCTGCAGGTGGGGACCCGATTTATTACAGTCTTTCTGTAGTCTTTTGAATCAAACATGTTTGATATTATCGCAAGTCCTGATGGTGAGTCCGAGCCCCGTTTATGATATTGTCTTGCACCTTGCCACATATTAAATTTTTTTTATTCCTGCGGGAAAGTACGCTATAAACATAGGTGTCATATTTATAAATAACAGTTTTGTAGCCACCTATGGAGCCTGGCAGGGTCTATACACAACAAATATAATATTTGTGTTTCATGGCTGAGTAATGGGCCATAAATTACAAAGTGAATGCCAACCTTGCCCCCTGGAATACAGGCACAAACCAGCGCTATCTGTGCATCTGCATGGAGCAAGTGGTACAGCATGAACACCTTGCATTAAAAAGATATGAGTTAACCAGTTACTTGATGATAGAGTTCCCACTTTGAATGCAAGTCTTTATTTGACATAACATTAATGTTGGCAAATAATGCTACAACATTCGCACATAAAGAAACTGTATAATGCTGAGCATAATGGGAGGAATTTTGCGGGAAGCTAAAATAGCCTAGGTGTTGTCTTTTAAATAGTGTCCCAACCAGATTCAGTGTTTATAAAATCTTTAGTCTGAGACAAAAAAACTGTTAACCCAAGTCTTTAGATGTGAGCTGATAATCTTTAAGAATCTTTTCTAAATCGTTTCAAAGTCTCTAGGTGTACAGAAAGCATAATGTGGTTTGTGGAATAATAATAATTAAAAAATAAGATATAAACGGTTTCTTCTCAGTTTGCCATGGTAGTTGGCGTGCATTACCGCCACCTACTGGTTTAGAGTGTGTGTCACAATTACGTTTTGCAATCTAATAAAAAACGAGTTGTCAGTGTTGTTAGCTTTGCTTACACCAGTCTTAATTGATTTGTTAACGTTATTGACATGTATTGTAAGTATGTATTGTGGATCTAAAATAAATACAGTTATTTAATATGGTATAGCCTATATAGTGTGTATTTACATCCCTTCATACCATGAGGAGAACCTCCAACAAAGACAGGCTACACAAGCATAAATCTTTATCACAAAGACTCCTAGTCTACTGGTCAGTAGAAGAAACTGAGAAGAAACCGTTTATGTCTTTTTTTCTTCCACAAACCACATTATTAGCAATGTAAATGTCCTGTTGTTTCTCGCGTCTGGCCTCGGACAGTCGGAGTTTCCCTCCTGCCTCGTTCATGCAAACATATGGGGGGCTGAAGCCCCGCCCCTCATGCGCGTGCACACACAAGCGTCAAAACAGTATCACCTGAATGAAGCTGAAACAAATGATGGCATTGAAAAAAAGATTGGCATTGTAAAAAAGATTGGCATTGTAAAAAAAATTTGCATTGTTAAAAAAAAGAAAGTTTGAAAACTTGAGTTATTTCTATCAATGCATATACATGAGTTTTTTAGAAAAAAAAATCACTTTCAATACAAAAATTTTCACTAGATTTATTTCAGATTCAAAATTAATATTTTCAGTAACAATAATATTTTTCAATGCCAATATTTATTTTCAGTTTCATTTCAAGGTGATACTGTTCTGATCCCATACAAAGGTGGCAAACAAATTCAATCTTGAGGTGCTACTCTTGCTGGCCTTCAGAACACATTAGCCGACAAACAAATGCAAAGTTCATAATAGCATGTTAGCATATTGAGAATACCATATATTTACTTTATTAACAGGGATTTCTTACACTTTTAAATCTGTAAGCTTTAAATCCTGGCTGCTCAGATAGACGATAGCTCATTACTTCATCACACTCCTGTACCGTGATTCCAGTTTACCCCCATTCAGGCTGCTCATTTCGGTTTCGGGATTAACTCCACCAGCAGCACAGACATATTTCTACAGGAGGAATGGATTGACTTCAACACTCAAGCAACCTTATTGAAAAACAGATGTCATCCTAGCATAAAAGTGTTTTGTGAAATCTGACTTTAGAAAGATCAACTAGTGAAGCAATGCAGCAAATCTTCCTTACCATTTATTGTAATATTGCATTTGCACTTTAGTTCATGTTCCCTGACCTGTGGCGCTTTTCTCTAATGTGACACAAAAACAGTAATCATACAGCTTTACATGTCAAAATAAGCAATTTACACAGTGTCCCTTTTAATTGTTTTTACAAGTGACCTGGTATGTAGTGAAAAATAAGAATATGCTAACAGGGTTTAATTTGTGGAATACCTAGCGGCACAGCTGGGAGATCCTGGGTTTGAATCCCATTTTTCTGCAAGGAGTTAGCATTTCCTCCCTGAGCATGTCTGGGTTCTCTTTGGGTACTCTGACTTCCCATTGTTGAAAAACTTGACTGGTTGATTATGTTATCCGACGGGCTTCCCATGTTAAAGTCCATGGGCTTCACAGATTATTACGATGAAAATGTTCCAAATTCACATGGGAAATGTGTGCAAAACACAGGTGATCACATGTTTTCCACACATCTCATGTTTTTAACAGGTCTTCCCATGTGAATTTCACATGGGTAAAAGATTTTTCACATGTGAATTTGCCCATGAGAAATCATGTGTTTCCTTTGTAAGGGCAGCCAAAGATGTCAAAATTCTCACTAAAATGTTTTCAGATCTCTCTTCTTCCTAATTTAAAAATTTTTAAGAAATCAAAGTTGTTGAGCTGAGGAGGAACTAAATAATTGTAGTATGATTAATCTATGCTCATCAACCAATCAGGTCCATAATCTATCAAAAATGAAGCACTTTATCTCAAAATCAGCAGTGTTGGGAACGTTACTTTAAAAAAGTAATTAGTTATAGATACTCCCTACTTGTTCCAAAAAGTAACTGAGTTATGAACTGAATTACTCTCTAGTAAAATAAGCTAGTTACCAAGGAAAGTTACTTTGTGTTACTGTAAAAAAAAAAAAAACGTTGCAATATATCAAACAATTCAATATGTGATGACACGATGTGGGATTCTCTGTTCAGATTGTTTGGATTGATAAAATGAATGGAAATTAAATACTACTGAATATGTCATGATTATCATTTTAAAATTTGACGGGTAAAAATAGATGGCCAGATTTTTTTGATCCCCGAAATTCAAAATCACCACCAACAAAAAATTGCAGCGCGACCTGAGTTCAAGTGTTAGCTTTGTAACAAAGTAAACAGTTAAAAAATACAAATTGTGTTTATCGTAATTTTCTGACTATTAAGCACACCTGAATATAAGGCGCACCAGCTAAATTTTAAAAGACAATTAATTTTGTACATATATAAAGCGCACCTGAATATAAGGCGCACCAGCTAAATTTTAAAAGAAAATTAATTTTGTACATATATAAAGCGCACCTGAATATAAATTGCAGGTTTTCATGTTTTAACATGAGATATTTACACAGAAAGACAAATCACAGAAGATTTTTTATAATAAAAGAGGTGGAGAGAAATCCTCAACTTCAAAAATGCCTCCCTCTGAGGCAATGGAGCTCGCGCCGCTATTGCGCTCCATCTTTCTGGCCGTCTGTGTGCCGCACATACGTGCTGCAGCAGCTTGGCTGTCAACATGTCAATCACAGCGGAGACCAGGCCCACCCACTCCCCTCGATGGTCTGCCAGGCAATGCCTCATTTTGAGGCATTTTTCAAACAGGAAATGTGGGTGGAGTTTTAACTCTGATAGGGGATGAGTTACACTTTAAATATCACATGATGAGTAAACAAGATGTATTCAAGAATTTTATTTAATAAATCTAAAATTATCTGTATTATCTATTCTAATAATTAAGCAAAATAAACACAAAAACAAAGATAAAAAACATTTAAGGAAAGTTAAGTTATGGGTAAAAAAAAAGTTAAAATAATAAGAAATTAATGTTCTAAATGTTTTTACCAAAACTGATTAAAGATCTAACATTTATAAAGAGTTTATTGTTCTCTGAAGAACCTAAGGAAAGTGCTTAATGTTTTTTTAAATATTTACATGAGCAAGATTTGGAACCAAGTCAACATTTCTGCATCACAAATACCACAATAAAGTAGGAAAAAGTGTCACAGCTGGTCTGTTCCCCCTACCACAGAATTGGCAGGATTTCTGCAGGTGTCGGGCTGCATCCCAATGTTTTTCAGCCTGGCTAACAGGGAAATATCTGCACAAAAACTCAATTAAGTTTTTGATATGAAGAGGACTTTACTTCAATAAAGTTACTAGATGGTGCTGAGCATAGTCTAAACTGCGTGTAGGAAAACTTTAACAGCTTAACACAAAAATGAACCAGCATAGCATACAATGCAAACAAAGAAAATTTTCTGAAATTGAAGTTCAAAAGGACAATGAGCCATCTCTAATTCCGTCAGCAAGACTTTTGTGGAGGAGGCTATCTGCTTCCGGGAACAGAGATGTCATGGGAGACTGATCAGCCAATCAAAAACAGACTTGAGGTTACATCATTTTTAGTTTGGTTTAGTTTTTGTTTTGTTTTGCCTTAGGCAGCCATTGATCAATAGATTTTTGCTTTTCTTGTTTTTTGGCACTCTGCAAGTGCCAGAATCGTTGACGAGCTATCACTTTAGACATATTAACTCATGAATGAGGCTACTTTCAAATACAAAGTGCCAAACATGTAATCATACCACTTAATATAAGGACAGGCAAAAAACGCCAGAGAAAATTCTAATTTCCTGCCGTAGGAGATAAGAACTCTAATGGATTAAAATGACTAATGATCATGGAATTATTTCAAAGTTTTCTCAATTTCAAAATTTAGTAAATAAAAAATAAACTCCTGATATTTTAAGACCTCAGGGAATAAGACATCATTTTGAATAAACCGTTCCACTGGCAAGGACATTTCAAAGCAATCTGGTAAAGCAGTTCATGTAGATGAAAGCTTGTATTTGTGTGTACTGGATAAATAGCAAAAATTTATAATTTTTGCTATTTTAGTATAAGTTTTAATAATATTGATAAGGTCTTTCCAATTCTCCATACAAAATCAACTAACATGTTGTAATAGGAGTTACACTATTAGGGCAAACGATACCTCCCAAAAGAACTGGATCCTTCATATTTATTGGATTCGTTTACTCTGTGCTAAGTGTGGTACAAATCAATATTAAATATGTTTAAATATCCCACAGTAGGTGAATCTGATTGGTTGTGAGAAATGTCATTGTCCTGCATTATATTAAGCTGAGCTGCTTGTTGTTTTCATTTGTGGCTATTAATTTCTGCATCGGTCGCTGTTGTTGGAGTTTTTATTACTATTAATTTACTACTCGGGTTTTGTCTGCTTGGCCATTCCCGTTCATACCGTGACACTCCCTGCTTACAGATGCTTTGTAAATTGTGAGCATGAATTGGATTTAAGCGGCCTTGATTAAGCCACACTGTCCCCTGGTTTTAAGTGTGTTTAATTTTATACCATCTATAAATAAACACATTATTCACTTATACCCACTTTAAAGGCCCCATATTTTAGTCTCTGACAATTGTACTCGAAGGCTGTTTCAAAGACTTACGGCTCTGGTTCTCCTCTAGTTAATCCACTTCTAATGTTGACTCTGCTTGGTTTCACTTTGAAACCGACACTGTTTTCTTTGTTTTAGCAAAGCTCAAACTATAAGAGAATTGTAATTTAAATGCACTTGAAATCCAGGGAGTTCTTGCAAACATTTTTGTTTGGCTTAATCTACAGATTGTTATGTCTAAAGCCATGTGGGTATTATGCAATGCAAACTCCTCAAAAGAGGACAAATAGAGAAATTCTCAAGACTGAATATGTGGGAGGGCTTATTCCATCTTTTGCTGCCAGTTTTATCACTGGAGGATTGTATGTTGAATGGGTTTTTGCTTTTATATTTTGCCTTCATTGTTTCTCCGTTGTAGTAAAAGGAGAGTTTTGTCTTACTCCTGACCAAAGCATAAGAAATATCATGTAAAGCTGCTTTGATCACTTTCTGACTCAAATAATCTCCTAAATAAAGGAATAATAACCACAGACTCGAGGTTTGCATGGCTAATCTTGGTCGCACTTTGTCTTTGTGTTTGCTGGATAAACATTTAAGTACAACATGAAAGGACACAATGCCACTTAGGTTTAGCTGAGAAAAACTCCACCATGCATACATTCAGATGACTATGGATAATCATCACAAATGCCTACTGAAGGACCTAAATGCACTGTAATTAGAAAATAATAGGCCGGTTTTCATGGATGGAAGGTTTCTACTTAACATTTTCACTAGAAGCAAATTGGCTAAAGTCGAAATCAAGCCAGGATAGAGGCTCGTCAGACCCCAATAAAAAAGTTGATCTTTACTGTTAGAAGGGAAGAACTCTGCATGCAGAGGTGTAATGGGCACGTGGTCTCTATTAAGGCTAACAGCTCCCATCTCCTTCAAGGTGGTCATTTAGTAGTGCTGCTCACTCAGCCTAATCAATGGTTGAAGTCGCAGCGAACCATTAAATAAAAAAGAGGCTAAAGATGAGGTGCTTCTGATTGAGGTTAATTGGATGTAATTGAAATTTATACTGTACAGCGGACGACTCATTAAGAACACATTTAAGAATAATGTCATTTGAGCTCAGGTCATTTAACCATTTTTACACAGAAAAAGTGAGAGGCGGGAATTGGAAAATGACAGGATCTTGTTTTGGAATGTTGTATTTAGCATGCAGTGCCTTGAATAAGTATTTAAACCCCTGGTACTTTTACACATTTTAGCATTACAGTGTGGTGGACCAACACAATATATTGCAAGAGATTCAAGTGGAAGGAAAATGATACATGGTTGTTACTTTTTTCTTTACAAATAAGGCATCTGTGAAGTGCCTTCTGCATGTTTATTCAGCCATCTTTACTCTGACACACCTGACCTTAGATACTGCTGACCTAAGAAATCACATAATTAGTAAGTAGAGTCAATCTGTGTTTCATTTTGTCTAAAAGACAGAGATGTAAATTATCTGTTCTGTGAAGGCTTTGTTATCGAACAGCAGAGAACAAACTGCATCACGAGTACCTAGGAACATACCAGACTGACCAAGGAGAAAGTTGTAGAGAAGTTAAAAGCAGCGTTAGCCTTAAAATCCTTGTTCCAAGATATGAACATTTTCAATCCATCAACCAACAATCCAAACAGTGTAGCGCAACCACAAACCAACCTAGATAAGCCCCTCCACATAAACTGACAGGAAGTTGCACATAAGTATTTGAACACCTGAGAAAATCAGTGTTAATATTTGGTACAGAAGCCTTTGTATAGGAGAACTTGCAAAATCACAGGGTGTTCAAATACTTATGTCCCTCACTATAACTCTAGAGGACCTGAAAAGATCTACGACTCAGGTGGGAGAATGTGTGGACAATATTAACAATTAGTCCTGCACTCTACAAATTGGACCATTATGGAAGTTGCTGAAAATAATGAAAATGTATTCCTCTTTGTAGCTCACTACAAGCAATTGAGGAGACACAGCAAACATTTAGAAGAATGTGTTCTGGTCAGATAAAAGTCAAATTAAGTGTTTTGCCTACACCCAAGAAGTGATGTGAGTCCAAAAACTAACATCTTAAAGAACACAACACAAATTGTAAAATAATGTGGAGGCAGCAGTGTGCTGTGGGGATGTTTTTCTTCAGCAAGGACAGGAAGGCTGGTCAGGGAAAGAGGAATGGAACTACAGTACTTACGGTTCCTAAAAGAAGACCTGTTCGAGACTGCAAAGGACTTGAGACCGGGGTGAAGTCTCAAGACTCTAATGAAACAAACATCTACGATTATCTAAATCCCTCATCCTTGCAGGATTGTAGGATGCAAGCACACACGGATACCTAGGAACAATTTAGACAGACCAGTTAGCCTAACAGTCATGTTTTTTGGACTTTGGGAGGAAGAAGGAGTACCTTGAGAGAATCCTCGCTGAGAGGGAGAAAAGACAAACTCCTTCTTGCTGCAAGGCAACAGTGATACCAACTGCACAGTTCTGAAATAAACATTTTCCCAACATTTTCTCCAGAACATTTAGTGCACCTCTAACTTTGGTTTGCTGTTGGTTAGGACTCCAAACATGTACTGTTTGTCCTTAGGCCTTAATTACCACATGGACATTTGATATTATAATTCAGTCTTTTTTATGTATTAACAGTTTGCATTTTATCATTTGATTTACCATGATCAAAACATCTGCTAAGGGCTGCTTCATAATATTTTAAAAACTGTTCAAATACAATATTTACCCCATTAGAAATGTAAATAGTCATTTATGCTAAAAAGAAAAAGCAATTAAAACCTGATCATGTTGAAATTCTGAAGGAATCAAACAAAGGGCTTTTTTGTTTTTGTAATTACTAAGTTAACATGTGTTAATCCCTGTCTTCATATTGTCCAATCCTTCACTATTGCACTGAATAGAGTTTGGTGGGCTTTCTTCTCCTCACCCTGAGCAGCAAGCCCAGACTTTAGCAGGGGCTTATCAAGGCTCTAGCCCAGGGCCCCGGCATTGTGGGGCAGAATTTCCGTTTTATTTATTTTACGAGTCTCAACGGTGTTTTGTTTAGAAAAATGACCGGATTCTCTCAGTTACTATCTTGCCTCAGTCATATAAGACATCACCACTTAAAACAAACCCACAAGATAGAAGAATTATTAAAAACAGAAGTGTCTGAAAAGTTTATTTGTGAAAAGTTAAGGTTCAGTGAAGAGACAGAAGAAGAGCCTATGACCTCCAAGAAAACGAAAGCTACATTTAACAGACAATACAAGGATTTATCACCGCAGGCGATTTCCACTCACCAAACTCCACTCCACTCTTATGTGGAAACCGGGGCTTTCTAATGAGGCAATCTATGTACAGTCTATGGAGGTGATGAAGCTTTTAGCACTGACCCTGATGGGAATGTCTTGTTACAGAGAAACAGCTACAGGGCTCCCACTGATCCAGCGTTGAGGTGAGTTGTATTCTTCTTGCACTTTATGTTTGATTTTGTGGTAAATCTTATTTTAAAGGCATGTTTAAATGTTACCATAGTGACCAAAGACTGGTGATGTCCAAATTAAGCTTTCTGAAGCACTGAAGCTTGTATCATAAAAATGGTTCATTACTCGAAGATTTCTAACACAGTGTCTTGGATGACATCTAGTGGCCTTTAGTATGAACACCAACTTGAATCAGCCTGCTTGCCATTTGATGAACAAACTGTCCTTAAAGAGTAACTAAACCCCAAAAGAACTTTTTTTTTGCTTCTAAACTGTATAAACGAGTCTTTACCAATGCAATCTTTCAGTTTCTGGGAATTTTTTAGATTTTCGTGTAAACATGTTTAATTCTACATTTTTTGGTCTATAAAGGTCTTAGTGCTGCCCTCTTTGGGTTGAAGTGTGGCTACTGTATTTGAATTTTGTGATTGGCAGAGAGCGGTACATCTTTTCCACTCTTTACGTAGGTTTGGGTATAAAACTATCTCTCAGACACACTCGGCCCATGGCGAGTTTGGAGTTGGATTGCGTTTTTCAAGTTACCATTATTATCACATTAGCACTTAGTTAGCATAGCTAACATACTGTTTCGAACGTCAGCCTATGTTAGCATTACCACTCAGAGACTGGACCCATCCTTTCTCCCTCTGCCTCAACAGCACTGGCAGCGCCGGCCTCGGGCAACGCTGACTCAGCGCACTGAGCCAGCTACTCGAATTGATACGGCTCGGGGCCGCTGGGCTCCATAAAGCCTCCCAGCGGATGGGCAGATCTCCGACGCTGTCACCGGAGTCTACCGCCGGTGACGGCGGAGGAGACCCGCTGGCTCAGGGCGCTGAGTCAGCGCTGCCCGAGGCCGGCGTTTCGGGTGCTGCTGAAGGATAGGGAGACAGGATGGTCCAGTCTCTGAGTGGTAATGCTAACATAGGCTAACATTCAAAACAGATTAATGTCGATCAGTTGCAAAACTGCCAACGTCGCTTCGGTCACGGTCCATGTTTCAGTGTCAGATTAAGCTAGCTGTCACTGTGCTCCTGAACACAACCCCACGTTCCGCCCTCCACTCATCCTCCACACTTGGTCACGCCCCTCGTCTCCTGGCACCGCCCACTTTGGTAGAATTTTTCAAATGTTGTCTGAGGGCGGGGTTATGCTTTTTCATGGGGATTCAGTTCCACTTTAAATTCATGTCTTGTTTGTGTCACTTTTCTGTCAATTTCGCAATGTTTGTAAGCATACTGGAGAAAAAAACTAAATATTTATTTGTTTTTGGCTGACATAGGCCTTCATATGAAAACAACAGAAATAGCCTGGAATCGAACCAGGACAGCCGAGTCATGAACTACAGCCTCTGTATAAGTCGCCTGCTCTACCTCTATGCCATACATCACCTCAGGTTTAAAACCTTTTTTTCTCAAATCAAAATAATAAAGGTGTTCAAATTCTGATGTACAAATTACAACATAATGAACGAGGCAAAGTGTAGTGAGTAAAAAATTGCGCTAAACATCGTAATGACTGGAGCAGGAAGTGCTTTTGTTTTTATATTTTCAGGGGGAAGTGTCCTGGCAATGTTGCAGCCAAAAAGTATCTGAGGCAAGTTGAGTTTATTTTGTTTCCTATCCCGAGTCATTTAAAACAGTGTTTTGTTTAAAGAGGCAGTCATGTGGTCATTATTGTGGAACTACAGTTAACATGAAGAGATTATGAGCCATTAACAACCTATGATCTATAAACGTCACTGGCTAATAATCAACCCCACTCTTTCACAGCAAAACATGCGCAGTCTTCAGCTCAGATATACCACCTTCATTGCAGGACATAAAAAAACTAAAATGTGAACATTTCAAGAGATATAAATACTTTTGCAAAGCACGTTCAAGTTTTCAACTGCTTTTACGTAGCAAGTCAAAATATATTTTAAGCATTCTGTTGTAAGAAAAAGTCAACCATTCCATTGTAAATTTGCATGTTTTTTTATTCTGTTTTTTATTTTAATTTTAAATCTGCTGCATAATTCCTTTGTGCACAAATTTATGGATTACTGTGTCCAAACAGACATGAAATGTGTATAAACTACAATATTTAAATTTTTTAAAATATATTTTGCATTTCCCCCCCACTTTTGTTCAGCTAGTTTCCTGCATTGGACTGCAACTTGAAGCTCTGTGCCATGAGACAAGCTCAGACGGATGGATTTCAGCACTAATCCGTTTGATGTAAGTGAATTTAGGTTCTAATTCGTGGGGTTGTGCACTGTATAACAAGCCAGTATCTGCAACACACGGTTCATAAATTCAAGAGGAGAGCGAAAGCGAGACAGAGTGCGGGATGAGAGAAGGGGGTAGAAGAATATGGTGTTTAACGGGTAGGCAGTATGTTTTATCAGTCACTGGCACCATTTAGCTGACAAAAAATGAGCAGACCCAGCTCTGGGAATAGGGCCTAGGCACCGGGTGTTCACCAAATCCTCACAAGAAGAATATCAGCACTTCTCACATGCTGCTGCCTGATATCCACTGCTGTAGCTGAAAACTATCTCCATTGTCCAGTTTGATTGCCTGAATCAAACTGATTTACTGCAAATCCATCTGAGCTTTGATAAATCTATTACAGTTTCATTTCACTGATTTCATTAACGTGAATAAAACCAGCCATGCTTTCTGCATAACTGCCTTTTAATGGCTTGGCCCTGTCACCTGCCTCAGTATTAATCCCTCTGACTTATTGCTCCGCAGAGGGAATGAGTAATGGGTATTTGAATGTGATCAGCACAGTACAATGCAATTAAGGAACCAGTACTGTTCTGTGCCTTTAATCCTGAACTAATTTGAATTGCAGTTTGATAGCACTGTGAATCCTGCATAATTATGTAGGGTGCATATTAAACTCTGTGACAAACCAAAGAGGCCTTTAACTAGCCTTGCCATGAGGAGAGCAGCCAGGAGAGCCACGCAAAGGTAGCCGCCATGGCACTCTGGAAGTCTCAATTACCACAGTCTTGGATGACAGTTGGAAACTGGGGAGGGGTGGGAAGACTTTGATGATGTCCCGCTCTTTTTTCTGTCCCTAACCTCAACTGTAAAACACAAGTGTAATCTAACCCTCCCCCCAAATAAAAAACCTTCAAGGGTGAATCAGAAAAGGGTTTGTATCTGAGGGCCACAACTTAAAATGTACACTATTTTTTCTGAAACAGAAGGTATTATATTAATTAATTATCTTATTCTTGCAAATCAGGTGAATCGGGAAATATGAGTAGTAGCACCAATTTTAACCTTACATACGCTCCCCTAGGAAAAGTAATTTTTTTTATATCTAGGTTTTCGCATGTTGCCAACTTGTTGATACATGATTGATTCTTATTGGGATTTTATGTGATACATTTTTTAATAAACAAGTGAAAATCTGAAAGGCCTGGCACATAATTTTTATTTTGCCTTTCTGAGTAGTAGTAGAAACACGTTTTGCTGCAATTAAAGCAGCAGGTCTGAGATTTTATACTTCACAAAATAGCTCAAGGTCAGTCAGATTGGATGGAGAAGGTCTAGAAACATCAATTTTAAAGCTTTAGCACAGATTTTCAGTTGAATTAAGTTTGAACTTTGTCTGGGTCGTTCTAACACATGAATATAAGGGATGTAAAAAAATATTGATACGCCGATATATGGTGATATTTTATGTCATGATATTGTATCTATATCAAAAGCAATGTATCAATTTTTACGTTTATTTGTTAGAATTTGAATGGAACCATTAATGATGACAGTAATTGTTTTAGTAGAATAAAAAGTATTACTGGTAGTTTGTGGCTGTTTTCACCTTCTTGGCTCCAGTGGATCAACTAGATCTAGTAAAAAAACAGGATGTGTTAAAGCTGAAGCAACACCTAATTTCTATAAACAAAGGAAAAACAGGAAAAGTTATAAATACAAAAGCAGGACGAGAAATAAGGCTATATTCAGCCTGTTACATTTGTCCTTCAAACATGTTTTGCTTTGAATAACAGTGTTAAAGTCTGGTAATCTAATATAATATAACTTAATATGAAGAGGTTCTGCAGACTTTGAGGATTTTTGGTTTTGATAAGTTCCTCCTAGTAAATCTTCCTAAAAAAAAAAGAAAATGAACTTATGGGTCAGTTTCCTCTGTAAAGTCAGACCTTTTGTTGCTTTTAGGGGCTTGTATCAAACAAAAAGAACATGTGAAAACAGCACAAAATGAAGTATTATTCTAACAGCCCTTTATACGATGACTCCTAGTTCTGTATTACACTTCTCATTGTTACATTTCATTAATTGTACTTCGTTTACTTGTTGTAATTCCACCTAAAGGCTGTTGATTAATTTTCCTCCATGATAGGAAAAATGCAGTTATCTTGTCTGGGAGCAAGATAAGAGTACTTCTGGCAATTTTTTTAGAGAATGCACTCCCTTTATTGATTTTTCTGTAGAAGGTTCTTGAAAATATTTGTCATGTTTGGTATTGTTGCAATTATAATATATACATTTGCATAAAAGAAGTATATATGTCCACCTCAATGCTTATGAGAACATTATAAACATAAAATCATGTTAAGGCACATTGAGAACATCTTTAAAAATTTGTGAAAAATTAAACGTGAGTTATAATGGACACTCATGCGATTAATCAGGATAAAATACTATCAATTTACAGTCTTAATTTAAACCACACCATTGTAACTCCAGCTGCATGTGTACGGTCTGGCCTTTTGAATGGTAAACTTCCACCCCTGTTTGAAATCTTTTGCAGCCTCTAAGAATTCTTCTTCCAGAATTGCCTTGTATTTATCTTCCTCCAAATTCCCATCAATTGTGACCACCTTCTGTGTTTCTGCTGAAGAAAAACATCCCCACAGTGTGATGTTGCCACCACCTTCTTTCAGCATGTGGATGGCATGCTCAGAGTGATTTATAGTGATAGTTTTCCACCAGATACAGTGGGGTAAAAAAGTATTTAGTCAGCCACCAATTGTGCAAGTTCTCCCACTTAAAAAGGTGAGAGAGGCCTGTAATTTTCGTCATAGGTATACCTCAACTATGAGAGAGAAAATTAGAAATAAAAATCCAGAAAATCCCATGGTCTCCCCCAGTTGAAGAAATCAACTGTTGGAGAAATTATTAGAAAATAGAAGGCATACATGACCACTGATAATCTCCCTTGATCTGGGGCTCCAAGCAAGATCTCACCCCGTGGGGTCAAAATGATCACAAGAACGGTGAGCAAAAATCCCAGAACAACACGGAGGACCTAGTGAATGACCTGAAGAGCTGGGACCAAAGTAACAAAGGCTACCATCAGTAACACACTACGCCGCTAGGGACTCAAATCGTGTAGTGCCAGACGTGTCCCTCTGCTTAAGCCAGTACATGTCCAGGCTCATCGGAAGTTTGCTAGAGAGCATTTGGATGATCCAGAAGAGGATTGGGAGAATGTCATATGGTCAGATGAAACCAAAATAGAACTTTTTGGTAAAAACTCCACTTGTCATGTTTAGAGGAGAAAAAATGCTGAGTTGCATCCAAAGATCACCATACCTACTGTGAAGTATGGGGGTTGAAACATCATGCTTTGGGGCTGTTTTTCTGAAAAGGGACCAGGATGACTGATTTGTGTAAAGGAACGAATGAATGGGGCCATGTATTGTGAGATTTTGAGTGTAAACCTCCTTCCATCAGCAAGGGCATTGAAGATGAAACGTGGCAGGGTCTTTCAGCATGACAATGATCCCAAACGCACCGCCCGGGTAACGAAGGAGTGGCTTCGTAAGAAGCATTTCAAGGTCCTGGAGTGGCCTAGCCAGTCTCCAGATCTCAATCCCATAGAATGTCTTTGGAGGGAGTTGAAAGTCCATGTTGCCCAGTGACAGCCCCAAAACAACACGGCTATAGAGGAGATCTGCATAGAGGAATGGTTACAGAAAACGTTTCACCGCTTTCATTGCCAACAAAGGGTTTATAACAAAGTATTGAGATGAACTTTTGTTAGTGACCAAATACTTATTTTCCACCATAATCTGCAAATAAATTCTTTAAAAATCAGACCATGCGATTTTCTGAATTATTATTATTTTTCTCGCATTTAGAATCTGGGGGGGGATCTGATCTGACAAGAGCACCTTCTTCGACCTGTTAGTTCTGTCCTCTAAACTGTTTGTAGCAAACTTTAAACTCGACACGCTATGGCTTTTTTTCTTGAGTCTTCCATAAAGGCCAGATATGTAGAGTTCATGAATAATAGTTTTCTTGTCAGCAGATCCAACCTGAGCATTGGATCCATGCAGCTCCTCCAGAGCTACCATGGCCTCATTGGCTGCCCTTGCTCTGCCTGTCAATGTAGTTGAACAACAATGTCTTGGTAGTTTTGTTGTTATGCTTTAATCTTAGCATTTTGGAATGGTTTTAGGATGGTTTTGAATAGTGCTCTAAGCTTAGGGTCTAGTTTTATGATTGAACATCTCCATAACCCAATCCCTCAATGATCTGCTGTGTTCCTTGATCTTCATGATGCTGATTATCAACTAATGTTTACTAACAAACCTCTGAGGCCTTTATAGAACAATTGTAATACACATAGTTTAAGTTACACATAGATTAACTCTGTTTGATAATTAATTGACTTAAGAACTTTATTTTGTTATCTTTTAGATTTTAAAACTATTAACCATTTTCTTACCACTTCACAGTATAGTGCTACTTTGTGTTAATTATTACTTAAAATCTAGGTCAAATACATTACATGTTGTGGTTGTAACATACCAAAAACTGTTCAGAGTTTATAAATAAGTTTGGAAGTTCCTAAAAGTTTAAAACTTTCTCCTTCTGATAGCACATTGAGTGAAAAACAAGATTTATGGGAATAACATCTTTAAAGAACAGTATGATTTAAACTGATAAAAGATTTCATCTATTGTCTAATCTCAATAAGGACACATTATAGAAATGGTAGTCCACATATAAAAATCTTTTTCACATTGTAAGTTCTTCAATTGCGATTATCCTTCGTTCTTGTACCAGAAGTTGTCTCACTTGGGGGATATTTCACACCAAATTAAAATATTCTCAACAGTGAGCTATTCTGCTTCACACAGAATTGAAGAATAGAGGGATTGCGTGAAGAGGAAAAAAAAGATGCAAAGACAGTGGGGAGAAGAGGAGGAAGACACAGAGAGGGGCTGCTGGCTAAATTAAGCCATTGTGACTCAAAATCCTCCTTTAATAAGGTTCATGCTGTCTACAACTTCATCATTTTCTCCTGAATGATAATTACTTTATTCAATCATGTTCAAGGTTTTAGTGAAAGCTAGCATTGATTGATTAACTTCAATTACCATGCTTGCATTTGCATAGATAAAAACTGCTTTTCAATTTGTGAGTGGCACACGGATGGAAACCCTGCCTTGATATTTGCATTTCAATGTGAACAGTGAAGGATAAAGGTGGGAGCGGGGTCTGATCACTGCTAAGCCCTTTCTGGTCGGCTGCGCCAGCATCTATTTTTCCATAAACACCCTTTGTTGTGATGTTGGTTTGCTCATTCCATGCAGAGAGAGCCAGCAGTGAGCTCTGTTTGCAGGCTGGCTTGATGGCTCTGTTGGGGGATTACGCGGCATTGCGCTACAACTCAGCGGAGAGCTTAGGTGAGTTCGAGCTGCATTGGTGCAGACTCTCGTAATAGCTGTACGTCAAGCCGATGAATAGAAGAATGTTGACAAATTTCACACTTCAAGGGACTGTATGCAGCTAAAGAAGATGCACATGTTCACGTAAAGAACGACATGCACCAGCAGATGATTATTGTCATCAAATGTCAGAATCACTCATCACTACCAGATGTGTCCTGTCCCCTATAATTTAATCTGACAAAAACTATATTTATTTCATGAAGTATTAAAATTATCTAAATTCCCTTAAAACTTGGTCAAGCTTTCTGTAGCCTACTCCGGCTGAAGAACTATACTTGCTCATTTTCAGATAACAGGCTATCTTCTCTCATGACAAGCTGAAGTCTTTTTTGCTTCTTGCCAACTTTAAGTGATAATGGAAAAACCAACAGATACTTGTAATTGCATTATTGTAACTGAAGACCTGAGCGCCTAAGTGTGAAAAAAGGGAGTTCATGGACATTTGATCACTGTGAGCTAAAATAAAAAATAATGAGAGCAGGTTCTTCTGGAACATATGGAATTTCCATTTGCACTGCAGTCCATGCAAGGAACTCCACAGCTATACATGAGCAAAATCACAGCTGCGCCACTTATGCACGAGTATTGGGATTACTGTCACCTTTGTCTGCATATTTTTCTTTGATTAATGTCACCCAAATGCTGTGTCTTCCAATTGAGAACCCAGTTCATTTGCATGATTTTTTGTACATTGTGCAAATTTGAGGATAAATTAGTCAGTCTCTTATCTTTGTTGAAATGGAGTGGGGGATTTTTTTTTTCTACTAAAGGAGTTTCAGTGCAATATTCCCAGAGAACTACACCTGTGAGATATGCTAATCATTGACACAGCCATAATGACCTTATTTACCTTCATATAAAAAAGGGAAATTAGCATCAGGTTGTCTAAATGAACAGGGAGTTAATAATCAGGACAGTCGCTTTTTTTCCACAGTTTGTGAGCTGGAGAGGCTAAACAGAAGCTTTTAGATCTTTGCGATGTATATGACAGTACAATCTGTTGATGCTGCTTTGGAGGGGAATTCCCAGAATGGTTTAGGGTCGTGATGCTGGAAGGTGAACCTCAGTGGCAAGTCTTTCACAACCTCCAGGGAGCTTTCTTCCAGAATTAGTCTGTATTGAGCTCCATCCATCTTCCCATCAAGTTTCACAAGCTTTCCTTTCTGTGATGAAGTGATCACCACAGCATGCTACTGCCACCAGTGTGGGTGATGTGCATCTTTAGTTTTCTGCCAACAAAAGCTTTTGCGCCTTGGCAAAAAACACATTTTGTTTCTAAGCAGAACACCTTGCTCCAAATGGAGTGTAGCCTATGGAGCTTTTGGGGAATGTTAAACAAGGATTCATATGGCTTTCCTTCAACAATGACTCTCTTTTGCACATTAAACACAGCTATATTGACCTGTTTTACTTTATATGAAAGGGATAAATTAATATCAGGTACCAAAAGAAAAGAAACAGGGAGTTAATATTCAAAGCACTCACTTTTATCCTCCATTTGTTCACTGGAGAGACTAAACTGCAGCTACATTGTGCTTAGCTACAGACAGTGATCAGTTGATGCCTTCTTAACGTACATGACAGTGTTATCTTCTATTGCTGCCTTGGAGGGGAATTCCCAGATGGCACGCTATGATTAGGTAGTTCACTTAGCTGTTTTGAAATGAGCATCTGGAATCACAGGTTGAATTAACACCACTGGGTCCCTCATTTTCTCTAAATGAGTGTCATTCAATTAATCTAATTATTAGGCATGCAAAAACCAAAGGACTAATAGATTTGTATTATATCATCATTATCATCTCACAAGTGCTTACATTTTCCAAAAAGGCTCTTGTGTGCTTAGAACAAAAAGAAACATCCCATAGCTTTCTTTAAGTGGTAACAGATTACAAGTTCAAAAAAATTAAAAAGTTGGGCTATTTTTTTATGGTGTGATTTCCATTTTTGCTTTCTGCTGTGCAGCAAGTTGCAGTGATTCTCATCCCAGGTCCTATCCAACATAGAGACCTGCTGGTTTTCACTTTTGTCGTGTAATCAGCGACTGATTTAGACGCAGAACACCAGCTGAATGAAATTAAGATTCCAGTTTAGTAGAAAATGGGCAGCATTCTGAAGGACACTTAATTACAGCAGTGGATCAGCGACAAAATAAGATGCACCTAAGAGGCATCGTTTGTTGCATATACACAGATATCCAATTCTGACACTTCACTAATGTAAATTGCGTGGTATGAAATAAGTTTGAAAGAAAGTCGAACTGAGCCAAACTGCTAATTATATTACATTGGACTTATTTAAGGAAAAAAAAAGGTTCTTTTGGAGCTGCTTTGGCTTACTTCAGCTACATTTGCTGAGAACAAAAGGTTGAGCTGGTGATTTTTGTCTCTCTTTTTGTACTATCTGACACAATGGACAGGCAGAGCACATGATCAGTGTCAACTCCCCATCAACTGCCTCCTTTCACATAAATCATCTGATGCACGCTTAAAGTGACCCCTCTCATGCCTATCTTTCGGTACCCCCCTCGCCTCCCCTCGCTCATCTCTGGATCTCCCGCTGTCCGGAAGGACCCTCTCCCCAGGATGGAGTGGCTTCCTGCTGGGACTGTTGAGCCCAGGAGAGAGGGAGGGGAAGCTGGGGTGGGGGCGCTACTCAGACCTGGAGAACATTATCAGCAGCCCACAACCTCATCCTCCACCCTCCAGTCACTGATCTTCTGTCCCTGTTTCCCTTCCCCCACGTACAGACAAACACCCCTTCCTGCTGTTTGTGTGTGTATATGCATCTGTGCACTTGTCTCCATATGGGCTTCTCTGGTTGATGGAGAAAAGTAGTGCATCAGTCTTACTTGTGCAGTTCTGTATGAATAGTTTTTAGTGAGTATTGTACATACGTGTGATCATGTAACTGAAAAGAAGTTAAAATGTACCAATACAGGCACAAATCAAATTTATGTGGAAGAAAGAATAAATTAAAATAAATAAATATGTAACTCCTGTGTTGTTTCTTTAACCCAAAGGATGGATGGATGGATGGATGGATGGATGGATGGATGGATGGATGGATGGATGGATGGATGGATGGATGGATGGATGGATGGATGGATGGATGTTAGACTTTAATGCATGTTGATGTTGAAAACCTACACCAGTTTGATGTGTTAAGCCGTCCAATAATGAATTACCTTTATTGGCCATGATCAATGATCCTCCAGTCAAAACCTCAAAAATCAGATTTTATTCAATATGTAAAAGCACAATGTGGAAGTGCTACCGTGCCCTGCTGACAACAGCACTTTACAGTCTGAACTGTGTCGCTGAGCGAAGTAGACCTAAAGTTCTTTTTAGTAATAAGATGTTTGAAATTTGAATAAAATAAACCATAAAAGATGTAAGAAATTTTTAAATGAAGCTGTGTATGTTGAGGCAAACATGCACTTTATTCAGAAGACACGGAGCACGACACTTAGTAGATAGCAGGAAGGATGAACATAGCACAGCAAAGATAGTCTGTTTTACCCTTTTGAGCATCACCATTACTCAACATGTTGGACATGGGAATCTTGGCAACAATTCAGAAATACTGTTGTTTTTATTGCTAGTATATGCTAAAAACTGTTTAAAATGTTGGCTCTGTAATCCTTTTGTCTGTCTTTTTCCTGATTTTCAGCAACTGCCCTCTGACACAGTGTGACTTTCCCTCTGCTCTGACCACTCATGCCTGGAAAACATATTCTCAATGCTGTTTTTTTTAAGCTGCTAATATTATATCTGATTAAACAACAGGAATAAACTTATGCATTCTGTTGTTAAGTGCTTTTCAAGTACCATATTCTTTTTTACCTGTTGGCCTAAACACACTCAAACCCTTCTTGAACAGCCGACCTTAAGCCACACTTCAGTCATGGCTGGTCTATAATGCAAACACCCAGGCAGCTTAATTCACAAAGAACAGATACCAATTTCGTCTGAGCAAGAGATATATCAAGGATGTCAAACAAAGCAAACAATTGCATCGAATTCTGATGAGCCTTCAATTTGAGCTTTCCGTCAGAAGAAAGAAGAAGTTAGCCTTAAATATATTCCTAGTAGAAAAGACAGCATATTGTGTTATCATAAGAGTCTGTTTACCTAGTGAATCTACATATGGCTATCTAATATCTTTGTGCCATTGAGCAGCCTGGAAGCTGGAGTCCCAGGGGTTTCAAGGCTAGGATTATGCATGGCCGGGGGTTGAACTATTGCCCCTGAGTGATTGAAAGACCTCTACCAGCTTAGGCCCAGTTTATTGTACATTTGCATTGCTCAGTTTCACAAGGCTGTCGGGAACTATCAGCAGCCAAGCAGCTCATATCTGAGCTACTATTATTCTGTTGAAGCTTGAGGCTTATAGGCAATCATTTAGTCTGATTGACCAGGATATTGTCTGATCAATATCTCGCACCAACCCCCATGCGGTGAGAGAAAACAAATCAAGTGTTTGTATATTTAAAACCAGTATTTACACTGGCATTCGGGATTCAATACCAAAGCGCTTCTTTCTTAATTTGGATTAACGAGAAGCCAGCTGATTTGGCTCTACATCATGCTTTTCTTTGCTTTGCCCGTGAAGTTTCTGGTAAATGACTTCGTGACAAATTTCTGAAATGTGTTTTGTGTCAATCAGTTGCTTCATGAATCATCTCCTACAACTGAGAAGCAGATCTATTAATAAAGATAATTGCATTTGGATCCATGCCCTGAAGTGGTCAACTACGGAATTTCACTAATTCATCCTGGTGAAAGGTTGACCTTAAGAAATGTAATTACACGCACACACCTCAGTTACACAAGAGCCCATGAGGTCCCCAAAACGTTTACTGGTGAAGAAGGTATAATTACCAGAAAACAATTAGGCTATTCGCATCACAGTTGGAAAGAGAGTTTTTCAAGGGCTACTCCTGGCTTTTGAACAAACAACTGATTATGAAACTCTTTTACTGAAGCAAATGCTGGCAAAATAAATAAAGTTAGCCTAATTTGCTAATTAGTTTTTTTTTTAGACAGGTCACTTTAAAAGCTTAAAAAGTGAAAATCAAGGTATTAAATTTAGTCAAAAACATAAAACACCTGTGACTTTTTTACGGTATATAGTCATGATCTGCTCTGGTTCTACAAGGACATGTGGAATTAAGTGGATTCCCAGTATAAACACAAACCATTTATGAATTTTAATAGGTCCTCCCCATGCCTCATAACTATGCATGACTTCATACTTTCATAATTGACAGGAAATATGAACTAGGCCAAGGGTCGCCCATTAGAATGACTTTTCATTTAATTTTTTGACAGGCCAATACACAAATGTGTTGTGGATTTCTTGAGTATATTCATGTAGCACACATGAGCCTTTCTGGTGAAGTCTAGCAGTAATCCCCCAAGGCCAGGACCACCTCGCGTATTATTACACAGTACTACATTTTGACTCAGTAAAGAAGATCAGAAATCTTTTTTTTCATATTTGGTGACACTATTGTTCTGCTACATCTTAATAGCAAAAACGGAAGGACACAAAGTTTCTACCATATCTGGAAAAGGCAGCCTTTATTTAGGGCAATTTAAGCATATATATATATATATATATATATATATATATATATATATATATATATATATATATATATATATATATATATATATATGTGTGTGTGTGTGTGTGTGTGTGTGTTTAAAAAGTCTTAATGGTTCTGGGACTTCCTATCTTTCAGAACTGCTTTTACCATATGAACGTTTGTGGTCTCTGCGCTCCTCTGGCAGCCGACTCCTTGTCACCCCTGAAGTCAGGACACACTTATGGTGAGGCGTCTTTCCATTATTATGGTCCTCACCTCTGGAAAAGGCTGCCGGAGGACTTCAGGGCCGCAGAAGACATTCATGTTCTTAAGAGCAGGCTCAAGAGTCTCCTTTTTAGCCTAACTTTTAACGGATTATTGCTTGATTATATTTTCAGTGTTTTACAGCGTAGTCTTACCATATATATCCCCTGTTATTTTTACACTTTAATCTGTTATTTTAATCTTCCTACCAGTGTTTCCTCTATGGGAGCCCTCTGCCTCGGGAGAGATGATCAACTGTGGCTGCCTGGTTGCTCACCAGGTACTGCTTGGGTGGAGCCTGGGTTCTCGGCCTTGC
This sequence comes from Valencia hispanica, assembly GCA_963556495.2. Taxonomy (NCBI): domain Eukaryota; kingdom Metazoa; phylum Chordata; class Actinopteri; order Cyprinodontiformes; family Valenciidae; genus Valencia; species Valencia hispanica. Next base: position 24,530,935 of record OY747707.1, read on the forward strand.
CTCCTCTGGGCGCCCTATGTGCCTCTGCTGCTGCGGTTGATCTGCTGCTGCCAGCGTAGATGGCTCCCTTGATGGCGTTTCCTTACCTGACTCATCTGCACTTGGCCAAATGTCCCTTTCATTGTTGTTCTTAAGTGTTTGGGTGCATGAGAGTTGGGTTGGGGGGAGGGGGGTATAACTGTGATCATGCTTTTAAATCTGTGGGTGAGGGATGGGAATGTGGTTTGTGTAGGATCATTTTAATTTTTTAAGGCACTTTGAGTTGCAACTCTTGTATGTATATAAGGGCTTTATAGATAATGTTTGATTGATTGTGATATATATATATATATATATATATATATATATATCATTTAGAGAAAAGTATGTATAGAAAAGAGTATGCATCCCCTGGCCTCATTCCTTCTAACATTGTCTAGAAATAGCATCCATCCATGCATCTTTTTAAGGTCTTTTTTGTTGTCTAAAAATGTATGGGTTTCATATTTAAAGCAAACTATAAAAGTTTATAATGAATTTCTATTAAAATTTACATTTTTTTATCTACAAAATTGTCTAATTCTAAACACAACAAAAAATGCACAGTACCCTCTAGTACAGAGCTGCATTAATCATTTCAACACTTCTACTTGAGGTCATCCATGCAAATGTAAAGTAAACAAACAGACACTGTTGCCTTTTCCTCAAGTTCAGCTATAGGGCAGGATGACCCCCCATCTCCCCCCCTTTTCTACACCTACCCTGTCCGACTGGGGCTGTCTTGTAGCACAGAGTTGCTCAGCACAATAGAACAATAAACTGTGGGAAGCTGGAAGGAATGTGGGCTCTGTCACCCTCCTTTTAGCACAAGCTGGAACTCATTGTATCCCTAAGATGTAAATCTACACCTCTGGGCTATAAAAGTGCGACACAAAGAGGGTTCTTGACTGAGTAAATTAACATTCATCCCACTCGCAATTAAGCAGACAGACTGACATTGTCGCTCCTACGTCGCAGCAACACTGGGGGCTTTGTTGACATGGCGTCTGGACAGAGGAAAAAACTAGAGGAAAATATTTTCAACTGAGTCATCGCCTGGACATTGGTGTCTGGAAAAATGCGTATGCGAGCAAAACAAGATGCTTGAATTAAGTTTTCATTTCGTTTTGCGTCACTTTTCTACCAGATGTAAAATTCTCATTACAAAACTAAAAACAAATCTATAATAAAACATAAATATTAGTATCTCTGCATGAGCCTAATACTGGTTCAATTCTCAGTAGATGGTGCTGATGGTCAGTGTTGTGCATGGTCATGCTTGTAAAACCAAACTTATTTTATTCACATTTGTTTAAAAATGTAAATGAAATCAGAAAATGCTATTAAAAAGTTCCTGAATGCTGTCATGCTGTCATTTTGTCATGGTTTTATTAAGCTGACTGACCCACATGCACAAAACTCTCAGGAGACAAATCAGATTTCAAAGATTTATTGAAAATGAAGTAGATGTGAGGGTGAGATCTGGAACCAGAGAACTGCTGGAGAGCAAGAGCTGGAACACCGCAACAAGATGGGAATTTGAGTGGAGGTCTGGATACTTATATTGCAGAGAGTGATTTTTGATCTTACTGTAGATGATGGTAGGAAACGCCAGGGGGGAGTGAATGGAATCTGGGAGGGTGGCTGTGTGTGTCAGGAGATTGAAGGTAAGCTGAGAGGTGAGTAACTTTTAACTTTGGAGATGAGAAGTTGAAGATGAGTTTCCAGGTAGTAGTTGGAGGGCAGACAGGAGGCTCATGAACCCTGAGGTGATAGGGGAGGCTCCACCAAACCAGAGAATGAAGATGACACAGAAAACTAGAGTGCCAGTCTTGGAAGGTGAATCATGAACAAACAGCCATGTGGGAACTTAGAGCGAGGTAGATCTGAGAGTGGAAACCTGAAGAAGAGACGAGGAAGGTACATTTTCTAAATATCAAATTCAAAAGGAAAATCTTCAGTATAATCTTCATAAACAAGGAGCTCAGGAACTCAGTGGTGTGATACACCAGATTTAGGTTAACACTCAGGCGTCGAATGACTGGCTGCCAGTTCGCTTTATCCTCTGGTTGATGATGATGATGAGGCAAACACCTGCAGATCTCTGCCCACCAGGACTGAGAACCAGTGCCTCCGCTGCACCCTCCAGTGGACAACCTATGGAATAACGAAAGAGCAAAAAGCCACCACAGCACACAGACCAAGAACCCAGTATTCTAACACATTTAGCGTATTAATTGCATTGGCTTCACGTATGTTTGTTTCTTTAATAACGTTCTGATTCATAGAAAAAGCGAAGTAAACCGTGTTTATATTCCAGATGTTTTTCACATTTTGTATGTGTTTAGGGTTTTTGTGGTGCACAGTTTATTGCAAAAGTATTAATAATCCTTGGAATTTGACTAATGTAGTTATGTTGCAACCAGAAACTTCTGTCTTTTATTTAGCTTTTATGTGATAGAACACAAGGTAAAGAATAATCATGTGAAAGAAAAACACACTGCAGATGATACTCAGCTCTACGTTACAATGTCACTAGGTGACTTTGAACCCATCCAAACCCTAAGTAAATGCATCGAGCAAATCAATGGATGGTTGTGCCATAACTTTCTCCAGCTGAACAGAAAGAAAACGGAAGTAATTACTTTTCGACCTAAAGAGGAACGGCAGAGAGAGACAGGTTCAGTTAATACAGCTAGAAACTACTGATCAGGCCTGAAATCTAGGTGTAGTAATGGACTCAGACCTGAACCTCCAGGGTCACATAAAGGCAATAACAAGGTCAGCCTTTTGTCACCTGAAGAACATTTCTAGAATTAAAGGACTGATGTCACATCAGGACCTTGAAAAACTCATCCATGCATTTATCTTAGGTCGGATTGATTACTGCAACGGCGTTCTCACAGGTTTGCCTAAAAAGTCAATTAGACACCAGCAGCTGATCCAGAACGCTGCTGCTCGTGTTCCTCACTTGAACCAGGAAAGTAGAGCACATCACCCCCGGTTATAAAGTTTTTATACTGGCTCCCTGTAGCTCAGAGAATAGACTTCAAAATACTTTTACTAGTTTATTAATCATTGAATGGCTGAGCACCAAAGTATATTGAAGATCTTCTGTCACTATACCAACCCACCAGAACACTCAGGTCCTCTGATTCCAGTCTACTCAACATTCCTAGAATTAGAACCAAACATGGAGAAGCAGCTTTCAGTTTCTATGCTCCTCTAATCTGGAACAAACTTCCAGACAACTGCAAAGCTGCTGAAACACTGATTTCTTTTAAATCACAACTAAAAATGTATCTGTTTAGAGATGCCTTTGAGTAATGTTTTCATGTATCATACGTTTTGTGTGTGCTTCTTGCTTTATTGCCGTTTTTACTTTATATGGTTTGTCTGTGTTTTACTGCTATTTTACCCCTTAATCATGTAAAGCATCTTGAAATACCTTGTTGTTGAAAGTGCTATACAAATAAAATGGCCTTGCCTTTAATCTGATAACCCTAAATAAACTCCAGTGCGACCAGTTCAGTAAATATAATTCACCTTTGTGTGTTTTAAACTCATAAATGCAGCTATTCTGGGAAGGCCTCAAAAGTTTTTTTTATACAACATTAGAGAGCAAACAGCATACAGAAGTAAAACAATATTCCAAGCTTAGAATGCACTGTTCAGTCCATAATCGAAGAACTAAAAACCTACCAAGACATGACCATCTACCTTAAATGACAGGCCAGGTACAGAAAGCTTAAGTCAGTAAAGCAGCCAAGAGGATAACCCTGGTGGAGCTGCAGAGCTCCACAGCTCAGGTGGGAGAATCAGTGGACACTTTTAACAATTAGTGCTACACTTCACAAATCTGGGTTTTATATGGGAGTTTTAAGAAAAGTCATTGTCTGTAGGCTATAAACTGTCTTATTTAAAGTTTCCACTAGTTTGGTCCAACGGCAAAATTCTACATGTGGCAGAAAATGTACACTGTACAGCTTGCTGGAGACACCATCTTCAATGTAAAACTTCTCTCAGTAAGGACAGAAAAGCTGCTCAGATTTTTTGGAAGACGAATGATGTTATGTGACTAATAGTTTAAAGCATATTCATGTCTATATGAATAGCTAAAAGTGGCTAAAGGTCCAGACCTACAATGAAGACTATTATAAATACTTCATAAGAAGTGTAAAATGGGGTTGAACAAAAGAGTGCAGGCAGATACGAGGACGTAGTAAAGGATACATGTAGATGGCTGGTGTAAAAGTTGAAGATGAAACTGTGAGATGGAGGCACATGATCCGCTGTGCGAACCTTGAGGGGACCACCCAAAACAAGAAGGAGAATGCTCTCAATCCAAACTCACTGAGTTTGAACTAAATTTTCATAGTACCGCAAACACATTTATTTTTTTACTTTTTTTCATTCACTTTTGAAGCACTTTGGGTTTGATGCTTTACTGTAATAAAAGCTGATTTCATTCAAGCACACAAGATGTTCATGCGTATCAATAAAGGACAGTTATTGTGGTGACACTTATGATTATCGAAAGAGAGCAATGAAAATGTTGAACATGTAAAAACTATGTTGTGACAAAGTGGGTGAGAACAGAATTTGTCCAGAGCTTATTCTTATTCAAGTTAGCATTCTTTTAGATTTAGCCATACAGTATCTGGATTCTGTAGTCTGCAAACATTAACTATCCCGGGTTTGTTTGTGTTTTGCACTTTACAGATTATTGGATATAACATCTTGGTTTAAATCCACTAACACGTTTTGTTAACATTTTATTATTTGAACTGTCTTGTGCATTTTTACTTGGTTTAAAATCTTACCTTACTTGCCTGTTTTGCAGAAGCTAAGGGAGGAAGTGCTCGCTCACTTCCTGCATGAATAGCTTCCTGTTTGCTGATGTCACAGGAAGGAACCAGGTGAAGAGGGGGATAAAAACTAGTAAAAATTGTTAGAGTATCAGCTTTAGGGTTTTCCTTGCTGTATTTAATTGTAGGTTTTATAGTAAACTGCAATGGATGCCCTCCAAAGTGTGTTTTGGTTAATGATATACGTAGACTACAGTATGTAGATGATATGTCTGTTTAGTCTTACCTCTGGAATGGAGTGTGCTAATTGAAACCATCTTGTGTGGATGGCTCCAGATAATATAAGCAGAAGAATTTGGTGGCTCAGTGTATTTAATGTTAAATTTTCATTGGCATGAGTTTAATTATGCTTGTTTGTACCAGTTTACCTTTTGAGTACATTTTTGTAAATATTTTTGGTCACAGTTTTTTTTTTTTTTTTTTTATAAAACACCTGCTACACTGGATGACATCTGCCTACTCACCTTCTTCAACCACCTTGGCCAGGCTATCCCACATTTGTGAAGGGTTTTCTTCAAGCTCTTTCTCATTGTGTTCCTGTCTGTTGCTTGAATGCTGTCCACAGTAACCCTGCTACTGTACAATGTGCATGTAGACCCCAACATACAGAAACAAACGGCAAAATAATTCAGTTTACTGCTGACGAATTGCATTATCTTCTGAATAAAAAGCACTAAAACACACCACCTTTAAGCAAATAAATAGAATTACATTAAATAAAGTGAATGAATACAACACCCTTGAGAGAAAAAGCTGCTGTAAACAAAGCATCTTAGCAGGCAATAAAGAGACACACACAACTCATATCTAGTTAACGCTGGATATAAGAATGCATTACTGAAAGGATGAATACATTACCATCTGCTGCTTTTAATCCCAGACAGTTACAGTAGTGGCATGTTTTGGTAAAAGGATATCATTAATCATGGGTATAATCAGATGACATCAGGTCATGCCCCACTAAGTGTGTTTTCCTCATTATGGTAATATGGAGGAGAGGGCTGTGTTTCCGCTCCTTTTTTCTACTTTGACACCTCTTTTCATGTCACCCTACTCCTCATAGAGGAGGAAGAAAAAGATTAAGAGAGCAGATACAACTATAGCCTCTTAAATTCAATTAAAATCTTGAAATATTTGTAGATTTCAGCAGACAATCCAGAATAGAAAAAGTCAGTTTCATATCTAAAACATGAGATGCAAGCTTCATATAAATTACTACAACTTTAACTTATGAACAAAATAAAAGTATTTCTGCAGCAGTACCCAGAGGCTATTTACTGTCTCCTTGATCTATGGAGTTTGTGGTTTTCATTGTGTGTGATTATGTTCAGGAGAATGACCTTTAGTGGCAAAGCGTATTGTAATGTAATGAGGATGTGTCAGTCGACAGGAGTACAGTGATGAGACAAGGCCAGGCAACTTGCGGTTAGAGCATCGATCTGCCGGCACAGTGAGTATAGGGGAGAATCTGAAATATTTCAACACCTCCCTTTCCGAATGTACACTTGGACATGGGATCTGGAGACACTGGTCTGAAGCAAACTCAAGAAACACTGCAAAGAATCAAAAGTGAAGTATGAGAACCCACCTGTATAAGATTTATAAAGAACACATCACAATATGTATTGTAAATCATTCACACTAATATAAACCTATATATGAAGTAAACGCAGAAAGATAAATTTAAGTTCTCCACTTCTGTTTTTTTTTTTTCTAAAGAAGCCCAACAAGCTTTGTGCAGGTAGTAAAGTGACAGTTTTATATCAAATTATTACTTATTAAATAGGAAAAGATGAAAACAGTTGGAGTGGAGGTGAAAGTAGAGGTGTTGCAGATTGATATGGTGATGGATTCTCTTACCTCCGCCTTCTCATTAACTCTGGCCGAGGTAATATGACCTGGGAGAGATTTTCACCTCCTCCTTCAGCACTAACACCAGGTCTCTAAGCCCTGCTCGGTAAGCCCCTATCTCATAAAGCACAATTAACTGGACCAATCAGACAGGCTTAAAGTCACTCCTCTAGTGCCTTAACTCCTAATTAACCAAAATACATCATCAGCGATGAATCAGCCCCGTGGATTTCAATCATAATCACAGTCGCTTATAATGTAGTAATTTGCTGTGACTTTTTCCTCAAGGACTACTTGGTGTAATTTAGGTAATAGGAATTAAAATCTATATTTTTTGCCAGGTCTGTTTTTTTCTACAACTAAGAAAGTACATAGAGCGAGCAAAATAAGTAAAAGCATGGAAATATTTTTTGCAGTAAATATTTCTAATGAGGCTTGTGACATAAAATTCACACCACTCACAATCTAATAATTATAACAAGTCTATAAATTAATTTCCCTCTGAAATCAACTAAGGATTTTCTTTGCCATGTTTTTGTGATCATTGTCTTGCTGAACATAATCTATCTAATCTCTTTTTAAAATAATCTATAGATTCTTATAAAGAATGTCCCGTTGCAGTTTTTTTTCATTCCTCCTTCCTTCAACTATTTTGGGTCTGCCAGTACCAAACACTGAAAAACATCCTCACGCCATTATGTTTGGGTAGGTGTTTTAGGGTGATACACAGTGCCATTTCTCCTCCCAACATCGCGTGTGCAATACATTTCACAGGGTTAAACTTTGGTCTCATATCTCATATTGTCTCTCAATGATTCATTGGCTAGTGTAAATGTTTTGCAACAAACTTTAAACAAGTTTGAAAATGATTGTATTAAGCAGTGGAGTCGTTTGTAGTGAGACCATTGTGGTTGAGTGCATTATTTATAGTTTTCATGTAAAAACTGTACCTGCTAACACCAGGTCTTTCTTGAGTTCTCTGCTAATGCTCTTTGGCTCTAGGGAATCTCTTTTTATTCTTCTTTTGACTCTTCTGTCAGAAATCTTGCTAGAAGCACCTGGTCATGGATGGTTTATGGTAAAACGATATTCTCAATGGAGCAATCAGAAGTTTAGAAAATGTCTGTAACAGAATGTTTTGTAACCATAAGTTTGCAAACATGTTGAGGGAGATTTTTGTTACTTGTGCAAAAGTTAGAACTAACCTAGCTGATATTACTTTGAATGCCTGAGGGTAGGAATAACTTTTCTAAATACCAACACATTCCACCTATTTTCATGGCTTTCTCTGCCTTTTGCAGCTTATTTTCTTTGCATAATACTTATTATCTCTCATTTCCAATAATTAACCATAATTTAATATTTTATGGTTTTAAATTTGTTGTATTTTGCTTAGTTGTTACCAACATCTTGTGTGAATTTCATGTTATTTGCTCCATTAGAATTATATTCACTGTGAGAAAAAGATGCCATGTTCAATACTTATTTCCCTTGCTGTATGTAATTACAGTTTTGGTTGAACTTGGTTTGTGGTTGTACGAACTAGTTTATCTCTGGGGTGTACACCTTAACTATGGAAGCGGAGCAGTGAAACATTAATCACTAAAGTATTATGGCTGATATTCTTGGACAGCACATTAATTCAGGTGGCTATTAGGCTGCCTTGCAGCCAACCTTCAAAAGAGGTCCACATTGAAATTCAGTTGACAGTGCACAGTGTGCAAAAAGCTAACTATGGCGTTACTGCGAAACAAATTGCAGATATGAATATAACCCATGTGAATATAACCTATGCATAGTGCAGCCAGTTCTGTGAAATACAGTAGACTTCAGCAGGCAGTAGGTTTAGTCATTCTGGACTGGCACCATGTCTTCAGTGTATTCCTTGTCAACAGAGACAGACACTCTACCTGTAGATGGAAATAAAAAAGGCTGAAGAAACACCAATTAGAATTGCTCGCTCTCCTGCACTCCCTTAGAAAAGCCTGGCTCTGCTAAAGGTCAGCCTGAAATTTGAATGACAGGGCCAAAGTCTTTTACTCATAATTTTTGTGTTTGCAATAGATTTCAGAGCAATTCACAGCCTTAACGGCCTTAAGTGGAACAGCAATTAATTGTAATGAATAATCTGACAAATCTGGTTGACATATGGCCGCTAATACTACTCCTTTCTAGAGGGAGCAGTGGAGGGATTAGATTACCTCAAATGAAATCTGGGAGCGTGGTGCCATCTGCATGTACAGGGAGAGGCAGCACACGTAGAACAGGACGTGGGTGAAACCGGGGTCTGCTCCCTGTCGCACGAGTTCCCTCAACCTCACCACCAACTGATTTGGGAATTGAGGCTTTTTTCCTCCCCCTTCTCATCTTATTGAGCCAGCTGCCTCTCATGAAATGAAACGCAATAATGCCGCAGCATTGCCAAAATCGAACCCACTGAGAAAAGCAAACAAACACGACAGAAGTGATAAGTGTTATGTAAACATATAAACAACACCATCACCACGTCGAGCCATCTGAGCACATGGAAGTCCGAACTTTATTAAAAGCATTTAGAAGTGTGAGGAATTGTCCAGCTCACATGCAAGCCTCTTTATTATTATACGTAGTATTTTTTATGAGACAAAAAACAAATGTATTTTTTATAAACTAACAAAAGTTAACTATTGCTTGGGTGAATAAACTCATATTTCTTATAAATATAGCTAAAACATTAAGTCACCTGTACAAGATAAGTCATCTTAATACCTCTGAGTGATTAATAGAATATTGTAATACATGGAGGTTTTTACAGTACTTTAATAAGCACCCATATGGTAAAAATAGCCCAGACCTCAGCTCTGTGAAACAATGTTTTAGAGGGAGTGTGCTGCTGTGTCAACAGAGCCAATGGGTGCAGTGGCGTCACAATGTAAACTCCTGCTAAAAGCCTGATAAAGAGGTGGCCTTCTGCAGCACGGCTATTAACAACCAGCTGACATAAGCAAATGCATCAGCACATTCATTTACAGCGAGGAAATTCTGTTTTTGTTACACACTCAGGCATTCTCTATTTTTTTAGCCTTTAACACGTTGTCAGAACAATCGTATAGTGATTCAGAGCATTATTTGTGTCACACATTTTTAATACTTATCTAACCTCTTTTCCTTGGAGGAGCTGGAGTAGTGCCATCATTTTTCTAGATGCAGTTTTCTTATATTTCTTTACAAATTTATTTCTTGTAGCTGCACAGAGGTTTGTTGATATGCTGAAGCAAAATATTCATCTTTTGTCCATGCTGGAAAGACTTTTCCTGCAGAAACACAAACATTTTTTCCCTTTAAAATCCATTACTTTAAGGCCCGTATTTCAGAATTCCCCTCAACAATTGTTTTTTCAGGTAATTTTGTTTATATGATTTTTTTTTTGCATCAAAATTTCTGAATGTTGAAGGATCTCCATCAACCCAGTGATAATCACCCATATCAAAATGGGTGTTTTTCCAACCTTTCCAATGGATTTAAGTCTCTGTTGACAGATCTGAGCAGTACAGAGTGCAGCTGTACTTTGTTTGATGCTAAGTGCTAAATTGATACAGTAGCACAAATTACTTTCTTTGTGTTTAAACTCAACTGAATGAAGTTTAAACCATAAAAATGTTACAAGCAGAATTATTAGAGATTTATCAATACAGAGAATGAGTTCGTTAGCACTAGCATGCTGCAACAGCAAAATCCTAACTATGTAAAGATGCTTAGCAGAATTATTGAGAACTTGATGTGCATAAGTACATATAAAGTTATTCCACCAGCTGGTTCCTGTGCTAAACTGGTGCTACTGCTTGTTTAGCACCAGTTTATTCTATTTCCACCACTACATGCTGTGGCTCTGCAAGGCACCGATAAACTGGTTCTTTCAACCAACAACGATGTCGCTGTCAAGATAGATTTTTTTTGGGGGGGGGGGGGTGTTTGGACTATGGATTCTTTTGTTCTAATCTTGAGTGTTCATTTTGTGCTTTTGTTTAGATGTTTCTTTATGTAGGTCTTGTCCTTTATAGTTTATTTCTCTGCATTAGTTTCTGTTTATCATTAGGCATTTTGAATTCTTATCTAAGTTTCTTTCTGCCTTTTACAGTATTTTATGCACCCTTCCTTATTTTTTTCCTCCGTTTGTTTTCCTGCTGCCCTTAAGTCCCAGCTGCAACTCATCTCCAATCTTCCCCTGCCAGCTCTCTCTCACGCAACTCTCATCACCCCTGGTTTCAGTGCCATTTTCCACTCCTCCCCAGTATGCTTAAAGGGGCTATAATGGTGCGTTCTATTTACCTCGGAATTTAGAAGTCGGAACTGGGAATGAAGTCACACCCGAGTTGTGAGCGTTCAGTGTCCAGCAATTGTTTGTAGTAGATCATACAAACATTGTGTTGTTTAACGCTTTACATTCCAGATGCAAAAATGACTTTAGGTTTATTCAATGAGGAGTTGCATGCACTGCAGGTAACATTGATTTTAAACGCACTTTTACAAGTGTGTCGTGTAAAATAAGCAATTTTACAACACAACTTACGGTTGTTGACGAGCTGAGTGGCCATTTTGAAATCAAATGTCGGAGCAAACAAAAAATCTCAGACTTTTCGAGAGGGACGTCCGACTTCGGGGGGGCGTTCCAGTTGATTTTTCCCACTCGGAAGTCGGAGTTTCCGGGTACAAAAACAACACACCATAAGCTTGACCGTTTTGTACTCGCGATTGCCCCCTCAGGCCAAGCGCGTAACTGCAGCCTCTATGTAAAGCTTGTCCCTGAGCTGCGCAGGTTTTATGAGCACGAATGATCAGAAAAAACAGCTGAGTCAGTCCCGTCCCAGACAATTGACAGATTTGCGAGCATGGCTTGAACTGAGGTAAGAAATGTTATTGTTGTGTACGATATTTAGACAGATATATTTATTATGGTGATAGCGAACGCTACACTTCAGCGTGAACGCGCATGACGTCATTGCGCATTACACTCCCCCTGGGAAGGAGGCACTCTCTATTTCAGTGAATTTACAGGCATAAAGAGACAACTGGGGTGAAAAGGCCAGGGTTCATTCTATTGACCAGGGCAATATCGGTGCATGTATGAGGAAGAAATTTTAACTGTGTGTATATTTATTTGTGGTCAAACTTACGTATAGAGCTCCAGAAGTAGATGTCACTTCTCGCAGCATGCAACAGTTAAAATCGACTGGGCGCCATTGTGGCAGGCAGTCTCCTGCAGTTGTTATTTGCAGCTAATCCAAACTTAGAAATGGTAAATATGGTGGATACCTGTTGCACCCCAGGATGCCATAACAGAGACGGATGAGATAAGGGAGAAACGTTCTATAGGATTACCAAGGATCCAGAACGCAGAGAACGACGGATCATTGCCATGAAATGCGCTAGCGATCAGGGAAAAATGAAGCCGTTTCATTTAGTCTTTGGGAGTGATTCACCTGTAATTCAGATTTATTACCATTTGTTTGATAACTGCTCTTGTATCATTAAGTGATGCAAATTGACAGCAGCTCTCTGTTTCAAAATGATGCCTTTAGAAATAAAAATACTTTAATTATTTCCTGAGATTAATGAACACACATGTTGCACACAGACATAACCTAGCTACTGCCTGTTGCTCATGGTAACTAAAATCAAGAAGACAGGTCTCCCTCCCGGTGACAACAACGCAATCCTGTGCAGGAAGATTCCAGATCTGGATCCCACTAACAAACCCCGATTGTGTCCATTTATGTCCCTCCAGACTTTTATATACTTTAAGCGATGCTCCGGAGTAGGACGAGGGAAAGTTGATCAGGAAATTGTATAATACTCTAACATCCACTTGTGCTCCCACCACAATTTCCTCATAATCAGTGTTTCTGAACAGACTATTATTTAAATCACTCCATTCCACTTTCTTATACATTCATATTTTCTTTCTGTGAAGATGTTGCAGCATTCTTAGCAGTGGATGTCGACTCGTAGTCCGCTGCAAACACCTTCAGGGCAGAGTCCTGCATTTTGTGGGTATTTGTTTAAAGATGAAAAAATACATAAATTAAATTTCAAGGGTCTGGCAGAAGTTTCTTTAGGCTACTGCGGGTGAAAAAATATTTATGCAATATTTGTTTGTTTAAGACTCTAAAAGAGAATCGTGTTGATTGATATGTGTTTATGGAGAGAGCATGGCAGAATATTCAGCGCAAAACTGACAGCGGAATGTTCTCGTTATCTAGGCATCCTGCGCTGCCAGAGAGAGATTTTTCTGAAATTTATTAAAACTAAACTTTTTTTGATGCAGAGATCAATATGCAGAAATGAAAAATTGACCACAGTCAATCGCAAATCCCGCTGTAGTAAAGTCTGTCTGGCAGCGCTGGATGTCTAGATAGCGAGAATATTCCGCTGTCAGCCCAAAGTTGGAGGAATATTCTGACATGTTCTTTCCACATATCACAATATATCAACACAATTCTCTTTGGGAGTCTTAAACAAAATATTAAAAACAATTATTTGTCACTCGCAACCCGCCCGCATTAAAGAAACCTCCTCCCGGACCCGTGAAATTTAATTTCACAACTTTATGATGTAAAAACCTTATGCGGGTCACCCGCGGGTACCTGTCCTGTTGCAGGACTCTGAACTGTAAGTTAGTGTTTAAGTTTCTCTGCACAGAACTGCAAGGGTTGCAAAGAGAATGCGTTTTATTGTTGCACATATTCTTCTGGGGCGAGTATACTGTATGTGCTATGATGTGGATCTTAATGAACGCTGTTGTGAGAGTATCTCAGGTCCGGGTAAAGGTCCGCTCTGACCGCTTCTGAAGTTTTAAAAAGTATCCCAGGGGCAAGGTAAGGGTCGGATATGTTTCATCTTTTTAATTTCCCGGTATAGACAATAATATATTCTGTTTTAAAATGGGAAGTAAACTCCGACGGAGTAAAATCACAGCTGGCTACGTTCATTTTGATGGCGTTCATGCCTGCCAACATGGCGCCTTCGCTCTGAGAGTCACGTGACGTCCGGAGCTCTATAGTCCCTTTAAGCTCTCTGATCTCTCCATTTCCCTGCTGGATTCTTTGTCTTTCTGTCTTTTTTTCTCTGCCAGAAAGTCTGTAGTAAGTATGTCCATCTTTCTCTAGTGATGGCCAAATGAAGCTTTCTGAAGCACTGAAGCTTGTATCAAAAAAACGGTTCATTATTTGACGCTTTCTAACACAGTGCTCTTGGATGACTTCCAGTGGCCTTTAGTATGAACACCAACTTGAATCACCCTGCTTGCCTTGCTTGAATAACCTGTCCTTATGACTTGTTGGCTGTCACTTTTCTGTTGATTTCTTAATGTTTGTATATATATATATATATATATATATATATATAGTTTATGGCTGAAATACATATGAAAACAATAGAAATCACCAGGAATTGAAACCAGGAGTCAAGAACTATAGCCTCTGCATATGGGTCGCCCGCTCCACCTCTATGCCATGCGCCACCTTGTGTTGATGTTCTTTAGATCACTCACTTGTTTGCCATTGGTTGCCACTCACTTCCAACACACACACCACATATTCAGCCAGTGATTCAGGTCTTTTTGAACCTTTGAATCAGGTAGCAAAGCAGTGACATACCAAATGGGGTTTCGGGTGTCATTGATCACGTGACTGATCAAACGAATCAAGCATTGACACAGTGCTTCTAAATCACTGCTTTGGTTTTTTTTTACACATGCGCCGGTGCTTCAGCTTCAAACAGACCATCACTATCTTTCTCATTAAATCATTTACATCATATTTAAGTCTGCGTTCAGATCCTCATTCTTCCAACATCGTGACAGACGCATGTCAGAGGAAAGAAAAGCTTTGGACACATGCTGCATCAAAATGCTGTAAATATCCTCGGGTTATTTTATTTTTTTCTTGATTTATGACAAAAAGAGCAAAACTATAAATTTCTAATATTAAAAAAATGTCTGGCAATAGTTTTTGATTTTACTGCTTTAGTTTAAGTTAGTTCTATTTTTTTATCAAAATCCATTAACACAACTTTTTTGCTCGGCCTTTTAATTTTTATCATATAATCATATTGAAACCTGCTAGTAGTCATGCTGATGGCATCAATCAGCTGGTCCGTTTTGTGAAGAATTCACAAGCCCCACTTGGGGTTTAAAACAGTATTAAGCCACCAAGCTTACTTTCTGGCAGAGCAAAAACTAAATCAGGTGTTTTACTTGAACCAGTTGATAACTGAATCTTGCACTAGTGATTGTTAAGCACTTATAACTTTGTTGTATAAACTTAGATAGTTCTTTAGGAATTAAAAATAAAACTAAACATGTTTTTGGTGAAGTGATAGAACATAATAACAGCTTTTGGAAAGGTCGGTGACCCTGTGTAAGAGCAGAGAGAAGGGTGTCCTGGAGAAACTTCAAGCAAACATCTTTGGAGTCAGTATTAGACACAATCACACTAATGTGCAGCATGTGATGCTGATGAAATGTAGTGGTCATTTTAAGTTAATATCTACCAATTTTACCAATATTTACTATGAGTCACATATTTAAGATACTTTATCACGATTTACAATTTAGTATTAAAAATGTGCTGTAATAATTACCATACAATTCACTTTACCTGTTTTCTTTCTTTACCAATAACCTCTAAGAACTTACTAAAACATTATGCTCTGTTGTACTGAAATACGGCTCATGTTTTTAGTTACATTTATAAATATTTGTAAGAAACAGGAGATCTTAAATCATACAAATTATAAATATGGAACTCCGAATAATATATATGGAAAACAATATATATATGACAAAATATAATGGATTTAATAGCCACTTTTGGTCAGTGTGTTTTCAAACTCAATGGGTAATCAATATAAATAAGTATGCTTTCCGTATCAACAACAATATTACATGTATAATTCATTTTTTCCCCCAAATAATTTAGTTGCCATATATATTCTAAAAATGTTACACTTAATTCTTAATTGCTTTTAACAGCCCATCAAAATACATTCCCTTCTGGATCCAACAAAAATGTGGACATTTTGTTTCCCTCTGTACTACTAGCTCATTTCAGACTGTGAAAGCAAGTTTCTACAAACACATGTAAAAATTGAAGTTAATTCAACTCTTTGTTCCACATTCATGGTAGAAACTCTCAGTTGAAATTAGTCTCTCTGAATAAACCTTCCCAGTTCAGTAAAACCCATTTTAAACGTGTCTTTTTTTTTTGTCTTGATCCCAGACACTTTTTAGAGGTGGTAACTTAGACCTGAGAAAAGGAGGCAAGTTTTTGGCACGTCACAAAAACATACTGTACACGTGTAGGCATGGGGTGTGAGAATTCACAGAGAGTAGCTGATGAGCAGAGGTGGCACTTGAAGACAGTGCTTCTCCTCACATCTTCTTAACCATCATCAGTGTGACACAAACTCACCTAGAAAACACGCACTAATCACCTAATCCCAAGTCAGCGGGTGTCAGCTCGCATTATCAGTCAACCACTGCCTGCCTTATGATCATCACTTTAGCCCCATTGTAACTCTGATACAGAACACTGGATTGGCTCCATTAAACTCTACCTGACAGAAGGGGAAAAAACAGCAATGTGTAATCACCCTTTTCTTCCCATAAAATGCCTTCTGAGCAGATAGTTCAGGAGCCAGGTCCCATATTTAATTGCAGGAATCGAATAAAGAGAGTTTTCCAAGTGGGGCTGCTGTGTGGGTAGCATAATTGCCAGGGAACAGGTCTTAATTTAAACAGGGGGTAATTATCATGCAGAGCATACCCACCCAGAATGTTTGCATAACTATCACAAGCGTTTTCATAAATGATGCTTTAATTAGTCTTAATTAGAATTTGTTTAAGTCAGCAGGGAATGCAGGGCCCGTGAAATGATGTATGTAATAAGCATCAGGGCCTGCTCTGTTTTTTTCCTTACTTGGGGAATAGAGCTGACAAAATCACATCACATTAAATTGATTCAGTCAGAATTAAAATTCTTATGGTATTAATTAAATGTGGGAAGATCTCATTAGCAAGCTGTGTGGTGAGGGAGAGACCCTCTCTGCCAGCAGATGTGACGGTGTCAGAGCTCCTGTACATGCTCGCCATTAGGGCCCCCAGACAAGGAGAAAGTGACGATAGACTGAGGAAGGAAGGAAGGAGGCGAGGAAGAAGGAGGAGAGAATGACAGTAGACAAATGGATGGAAACGGAAGAAGGACAATGGAAGAGATGAAGAAATGGATGGAGAAGACAGAAGATAAGGGAGATAAAATGAGCATAAAAATTAGAGAAAGAGAGAGAGAAAGCCATAGCAAGTCTGTGACTGTGAGTGCAGAAGGAAAAGGCAGCATATTAATGGGCTGTAGGCTCCTGACCATCTATAGCTTTATTTAGCTTCATTTGGTCTATTTGGCTTGAGGAATTCAATAAGAGGAGAGCTAATGACTTGACCAGATACCCTGTTATCAGCACTGATGAGACACCCTCTCTGCTTGACTCTTTATACAGCTACAGTGGTCTAATAGGCCTCGGGAAAATTGCTACCCAGAGAGCAGACCTTCCCTGTGGAAATATAGAACATGATTGTGCCTTAGGGAGATCTGCTTGGCTCTTACAGTGCTCACCTGATCCCCCTGAATCATTATTGACACACTTCTTAAAAAGATGAACAGCGGGCCTCAACAACACAGGTATCGTTAATTTTTCAAAAATCATTTTAAATGATGAAAAAAAAATCAAGATGTAAGAGTAACAAAATAAAAAAAATAAAATCTAACCCCTAAGGATTCTTTGCTAATTATGTATACCTTTACTGGGTTAGTCAACTTTACTGAACTTTCCGCCTCAAGTCTATTTTTTACAGACACCGGATCAGGATTTTCATGAAGTTAACGAAATTACAAACATATTTAGCGATAGTAGAAAATGATCGAAGGACATAACTTAGCTAAAGTTAAAACGAAGACCTAAAAAAAACATAAGTCTTAATTAAAGCTACATTGTGTATTTTTCTGAGTTAATTCTTAGCAAAAACCTCTTTGTTCTTTCAAAAATATGTGCTCATAGATGTGTAATTACTTCCACCTACTAATGAAAGTATTCTTGTAAGTGTAGAATCTGCTATTCAGAATACATACGAGCGAGTCGCTAGAATGGGTGAATCCATGTTGAGCCTCCATCTTTGAAATACATTCGCCAACAAGGGACATTCTAGCTCTGCCTTTCGCGCTTTGGCTACACTCAATTGCACCATGACGAATGTCAGAGGGAGATTGTCTACTCGCGACGCGGCAGACGTCTGACTATATAACTAAATGCAATGTAGTTTTCTAAAGTAACCTCATCACTGGAAGGAACACTGGACAAAGTCGTAGTACTGGAAGCCATGTTAACCTTGGCATAAAACAGCCACCGTAGAAGTTAAAACGCGCTCGGAAGTGGGGGGGGGTTGGATTAGGTGAGCTAGAATGTAACATTCAGTTGGTTGTTTCACCGCTAGATGGGAGCAGATCTTACACAATGTAGCTTTAAACATTATAACATTAAACTATTTAAAAACGGAGTGTACTTAGCCATTCATGACAATGTAGAACAAGAGAATAAATAATGTTCAACAAAAGTACGTGAAGACGAGTGTGGCCTTTGTTTACCTGCTCCTCTCCATATACGTAGTTGTTATCGCGTAAACCACTAAGATTTGGTGCTCTTGCTGGAGGAAATTTCCAGAGACGTTCTACACAAACCGCATTCGGTGTGAATTGCAGTCCGTACGGAAGCAGTACGGAAACCTCATCCATGCTGCACCCAGTGTGAATTAGGCATTATTATTCTTACTTAAACAAGTTTTTTACTGCTATGGCCTGAAATGTCACTTAGGGGAAGAAGCTATTTCCCCAAAAGCAACATGAAAAGCCCAATTACATAAGATTACATTTTTGTATAAATGTCTTGTAGTCTTGCAGAAGGAACTGATCCATTTAACAAAATAGATGGCATCAGAAGGGAAGAACATGATGGAGAAATAGTGAAAGAGCATCTCAGAACATCAGCCAGGAATTAATGATTCGGTGCAAATCGGTCTTCCAAATGAACATGGACCCAAGGCATACAGAAAGTCAGTGACTGACTAGAGAACAAATAAATTCAGTGTTTTAGAGTGGCCACCAAAATTCAAGCCGGAAATACGCTACTTGTGGGAGGAGGAGCAGGTGTTTTTGCAAGATGGCAGCTCTCGATCTAGCGTTGGAAGAGAGAGTCTCGTTCTCTATTTACAGTGGAGAGTACCCTGCACAGATTCGCAGGGTCAGTGACGTAAAAACTTTCAAAACCAGGTTGCCCTATCTCCTCACTTATATTCCTCCAAGCGAGGTCCTTTTTTCCCTGTCTCTGTAGAGAAAGCAAACTGGTGTCGTATACCTCCGGGTGATTAGCCACGGCCATTTTCAGTATTTCCTCCATGTCGAATGAATGAATTTTGCCGGACCTGACCCCGTGAACTCGGTCACAGCATCACATGACACCACGTCACCAGGCTTCTGATTGGTTGAAGTTGCGCAAATTGACGCCGAAGTTCCGATTTTTCAACTTCAGCGGCAGACGCAAAAACGCTCGTGACGCGTGAATGCACAAAATGCACCACGGAAAATTACGCGCATATTTTCTGATGCACGTCAAACACCTCATTTGCATGAATCTGACGTGCGAATGAGGCAGAAATTTGTTTTCGCAACGCAAATCTGCTTCTGATGCGACATAGAAACCCTGGCGCACGTTAGCGCACTTCTGCATTGACTTTACATGTAAACCTGACGCCCATAACGCTTCAAACGCGCTCGGTGTGAACGCACCATTAGTAATATTGGTCTTGTCAGGAGAATTGGGTCAACATTCCAGGAAACTATTAGATGTTTTTTAAAAAGGTACCTAGAACACACCAAATGCATAGCCTTTTAAATTCCACAACCTTTTTAAAATGGTGTTTTTAAAGGGGTTATATACAATTTTCTGAAATTTAAACTCGCGACTGACACCTGTGGCCAAAAAAAGGAACTGATCTTCCTTTCTGCTCGCAGCGCGCGCTCGTACGCCGGTTGCTCTCAATCTTCGATCTTTTTCCGGCACTTGTCAGGGGTTTAACTTTTTTAGTCTTTTGTGGAGTTACTGTTGGTGTCAGAGTTGTCCTTGGTCTCTTCTGTGTATTCGCACAAGTGGATGGAGGCAACGGTTCATTCCATGTGACTTGTATTAAGCTACTTATAATTTTACATTTTTTTGTATTTTTATATAGTGTCTGCATGTGTGTGTAAAGATGACACTGAGCCCTGTCAAATACAAATTTCTATAACCTCCGGGTGGCAGATAAGTAAAGTTTTCTATTCTATTCATACAGTTTAAAAGGCAATTCTACCCATTTTTTTAAAGAATGTGAACTCAGAAAGTTTAGTGTGATTTACTGGCAGTCAGTAGACAAATGTGTCTTTAAATTACATGTATGTAAAATCCAAATCCAATTTATCAATAAAGCACAATAAAAAAATTGCCGGTTTGCCAAAAGTGCTGTACAAAAATAAGATAAAAGAAATAAAACCAAGATATAAAACAGATATTTAAACAATTATGTAATCTCACAAGGGCACTATTATGTTTTAAAAAAAGATTATGTTTGTCTAATATTTAAAGGTAATGTGCTTCAAAGTTTGAGAGCCACAACAGCAAAGCTTTATCTCCTCTAAATTTCCACCTAATTTGCTTATGAATAATTATGATGGCAGCAGGGATAAACAGTTTATTTCTTTGTTTTATCAGTTTTTATCTCATTAATTTGGTCCCACACATATAGCACTGTGCAACATCTATAAGTGATCAGTTTGCTTTGAGCATTTTTTTTCTTTAGTATTTACTCATCCAACTTTAACTTGAAATGGAACACAGCCTTTTTCAGCTGTCCTGCTTGAACTCCGTTGTCAATTTTTTTTTTTTATAATCTGATAGCCAGAAGATGTTAAGCTATCTAAGAGGCACAAAAAACTGCAAGTGTGTGAAAAGTAGAATAAAATAAAGAAAAAAATATTCAAATTGCTGATATTTTCTATAGTCTTAGTAATTATGGGTCAGAAAACAGCCTAGCTTAAATGTCAATGAGACTAAATAGTACAAACCTGGGCACTCTTTATAGTCAAAGTCTACCTTCCTGAAAGAAATGTCTTTATATTCAAACTGGCTCTGAAAAAACACCTAAGGCCTACAGGATATGAGCCAAGCATTGTAAACACCAGCAGCCCTGCCCCAAATAGAATCCAATGAAAATGATAATGGAGAGAACAATGGCTTCAGGCAATGTAGCAGCAACCCTGCACTCTCATTGTTACAAGGCATCACTTTCCCTTTATTTGAAGTAAGCATGACTGTTAGTAGGTCCTGCATAAATATTTGGGGTAAATACACAATATATCATTTTTCTTCACACTTGAATTGCATTATGATTTCCATGCAGACTCAGGTGAACAGGGGTCAGGGGACTAAATTAAGTGGGTCCTGGAAGCAGCTGCATTGGTTTCTCTCTTTAACCATGCTTGGCTGGTTAAGCTATCAAAAGCCGCTTGTACATGCATCATAAAAAACTGTGTGTGTGTTTAAAGTGGTATTAAAATGCTGTTGACCCCTAAAATTAGAAAGGGAAAAGCGCAACTCCTTGCATGGCAATTATTTCATGTCCGTCCAAAGCACAGTGAAGTGGGAACATATGACAGAGGCCCCTTAGAAATTTATTGACAGGCACAGAACTGAGTTGTTTCAGTTATGACAATGGGGCGTGATGACATCACACCATAAAAGCCCTCCACAGGGTCAGTCAGCATGTGCCATGCATGTTTGTTATGCATGAATATATATAAGATAAAGTGGGGTAGCGCTTGACATTGCTTTCCTGTGATGTATTGGATCCACTGCTATGCAATGGGTCTTTTTTCTTTTTTTCTTTGGAGCATGTCTCACAGTGTTTCTAAAGAATGCTCCGAAATTTAAAGTGTTGATTGAGCATGTCCTTAAGGGGAGAGAACATATTGTCAATGGTCCTTGTGACAATTAGCCTATCTGACTAAAAGCTCCTCGTCATTGGAGATTTCTGTAAGAAAAATTACTGTAACAATTACTGTTACAGTGCATAATCTTTTTCTAAAGCAGATCTTGAGTTCAGTGGTGGTAAAATCTGGATACATTTCAGGGAACAAAAATACGTAGCTGTGGGTCTTTCACCAATTCGTATTCAGATTTTATTCAAAACCACTTCCATTTTTTTACCCAAAAGCAAGCGTTAGAGATTATAATGATTAATCACACAAAATGAACCTATGTTAGGGTGACCAACCATCCTCTTTTCCCTGGACATGTCCACTTTTCACATGCTGTCCGTTGCAGCCAGGTGGATTTCATAGATTAATGAAAATGTCCGGGTTTTCATTGTCTTTAAGGGGACCTATTAGCATACCTAAATTGACCGGTGCGATGTGTACAATACGACACCCTATCTCTCATCTGATGTCCTTCCCGAGGTCCTTGCCTAGTGGCTGGTTCTGATCCGTTCATAGACGGTACAGACGGCGAGCTACTGTAATGCACTGAACCACGTTGCCCTGCGCTGGGTTGCGACTGTTTCCAGGATATCAAAGTGCAAGTGTAGCTTTACAGAGCAACAGAGGTGGCATATGTGTTTCTGTGTTTGACAAAGATCCAGTAGGTCTACATGAACACAAAAACTAAAATAGTACAATAGTGCAAAGTGAGAGATAATCTATAAATAGACTCAGGATTATGAAGATGAAAACTCAAGACTGGAGTAGGCACTTTTTTATTTCTTTTTGAGACTGCTGCTTTTTACTGTTATTATTACATTGAAAAGAGAATAATACTTGTTTTCTCAGAATATTATTTAAATTTTTTGTTTACTTTTTAGGTCAGACTGGACAAAAATGAAACTATCATTGTTACTGGTAAATATTCTCATTCAGATGAGTAAATATTTCTATTAATAATTAATTTCCTGGAAGTATTTCAGGACTGGGCCAAGTGTCCTCTTTTTGAGATATTAAAATATGGTCACCCTACCTAAGTAGCTTTTTAGTTAAATAATCACACTCCCGTGCAATTGACTATCAGCAGATAGAATAGATAGCAAATCTCAGTTTGTTAAAGAGGCTATGAAATATGTCAGAAAATGTTTGCTCAGAAAACGAGAATTCAGCAAAGTCAATGACTCAAGGCAATTGGCTGGGCTTTCTTAGATAGTTCACTCTTAAGCAATTGGTATTTTATTTTGAATTAGAATGTGATGTCAGTTTGAACGGGCTGCACAGTGGCGCAGTTGGTAGCGCTGTTGCCTTGCAATAAGAAGGTCCGGGGTTGAAATTCCAGCCTTGGGTCTTTCTGCATGGAGTTTGCATGTTCTCCCTGTGCATGCATCGGTTCTCTCCAGGTACTCCGGCTTCCTCCCACAGTCCAAAAACATGACTGTTTGGTGAATTGGTTTCTCTAATATTTTTCCTTAGGAATGAGTGTGTGTGTGCATGATCGTTTGTCCTGTGTGCCTCTGTGTCGCCCTGCGATGGACTGGCGACCTTTCCAGGGTGTACCCTGCCTCTTGCCCCATGGCAGCTTGAGATAGGCACCAGCCCCCCCCCCCCCCCCCCCCAACCCTGCATAGGAATGACGGTGTCAGGGGTGTGTGTGGAGTATGGACCCAAACACAGACGCTGATAGCAGGTGCAGGATGTTTATTAAAGGAGTAGGTGATGATGATGATGGTGTAGAGGACGACGGCAGGAACGGAGAGGCAGGAAGACAACACACCATGGAGTGGAAGACAACAATAGTATGATCCGGCGCTGAGTGAAGGGAAGTCATGGGTAATAAAGGCAGGAGGTGAGTAGGATCAGGTGTGAATGATTTGGGAGACACGGGTGAGGACAATGAAGAGGAGTGAATAGGGCAGCGTGACAGACAGGTACAGAAAATGGATGGATGTCAGATTGAACTGTGTTTATTTGAAATTATGACTATGAGATTGTTTCGTTTTTATTATTAATGCATTGATATTAATTTGATTTATTATGTATTTCTGTTCTTCTTGTCCTTGAGATTACACTTAATGTGAATTGGCACTATATAATTGATCGAACTGATTTGAATTTTCTTCTCCTTCCTCTGACTTTTTAAATATTTTTTTGACAATTTTTAACATTAATAGAAAGCCATGCTCTAAATCTTTATTTGAAACATTTGCTGTCAAATCTAAACATTAAACATGTTCCAAGGTCAGACTTAAGGCTATAAATTAGAACATAATTACTGATGGATATGAGTAATTTAATGAGAGAGAATGTTGAATTTCTAAATAAACAGAATGGGAAGTGCTTTTATTTTGATTAGCAGGAAGTGCCATTATAATGCCTTACCTAGATTGACAGAGAGACAATGTCAGAGGCAGGTTAAAATGCAACTCACCCCCCAAATCAACTTTATTTTGTTGATAAACTGCTTAAATGAGTGTTTAATAGTGCTGTTCACATGTCTGGTCATTATGTTTGGTATTTTAGTACATTTTAGTAAAAATATAAATTTTCTAACAAAGACCATCAGTGGAGTGTCCTCTTCAGTTTAAAACTCTACACTGCACCTGAATTTGAATAGGGCATTTTTTTTGGTTTTAGGTTTTGTGGCCATAGTGACCTTAATTTGAAAGTGGACATTTTGAGAAACAGGCAAAGAAGTGGGAAAGACATGCAGCAAATGTCAGCGGAGCCGGGACTCGAACTTGTGACAGACGCATTGAAGATTGAGGCTTCGATACATGGGGCGCCTGCTTTAACCACTATGCCACGCGATGCCCCAAGAGGGCATCGCTGACGTCAGCCATACTGCTGCTGGGGAGTATAAAAAAAAGACCAGTTTCGGCCACACCTCCTTAGCGAGTTGGAATAGCAAGGAAATGTTTACGCCACCCAGCACAACCCCCCCCCCAGTCCACCAGAAAACACCTTCTTTTGCTTCATTTTTCAAACCAGAAATGCAGGTGGAGCACGACTCTGGAAGGGGGGTGAGTTACACTTTAAAGTGGACCAGGCATGAAATTTCCCGCGACATTTGGGGCCCTTATTAGTCACACTCTAAGTACCTTAATACTGTATCAAAGGATTGTTTGCTGTTATTCAGTCTTGTTGTAGAATTGCAGCCCCTACTAGGTGGCCCTTCTTTTAGCATTAGCACAGAACGACCGAGTTTTGGTGGGCGGGGCCCAAGCCATGCGCCTCTATTGTCAACTGAGTCTCCGCATCTGATAAAACATTGACAGACATGCATTTGCGCACCACAAATTGCCCAAATTCCAATATTATGTATGAAATGTAATTAGGTTTAGGCCTAATTATATTGTGTGTTGAACAATAATCTGTTTACAAATTACAGGCCTAATAAAATATATTATCATCCATCCACACATCCATCCGTCCTCATTACTTCTCTGGCTTCACCACAACAGTAATGGCTGAGTTATCGGCTACTGTTATGGCGACTGTAATGGCGTTTCAATTTGATCCGGAATCTGATCCGGACGGCGAGGCACCTGAGGAGGAACCAGAAATGCCACGGCTTCAACAGGACGTGTCCGAATGGTTAGTTGTCAATTCAGTTTGGTTATGTTTTTTTTTTTTTTGGGGGGGGGGGGGGGGTTTATTGGTTAGGTGATGATATTAGCTAGGCTTATAATGTCTCATGGCTGATTTGCCCCGTATCAGTCTGATTAGGCTAATGTTTATATAAAAGCTGAAGGACATTATTGCGGAAATATAGGCTACTTACTTCAAGAGGGATATTTGCTGGTTCATGGAGAGTTGGTATTAATCCTGGTAAAAATTTAAGACGATCTGCGAATCCACTGCTGTATTGTTTAAAGTTAAGAAAACATTCGTCAGAGAAATGTTTGCCACAAACGACCACGTGCTTCGGGAGGCGGTCGGGTACATTCCCTGCATAAATAAAGTCCATCCACAAGCTTTTCAGTGGGGGGGAAGTGGGGAGGACAAAAAGATTTGTGTTGTCTTTTGTACACCCAGGTACAGAGCAGTGTTGATGCGGTCTGGACTCCATGCTGTCGGTTTGTTGTTTGCGTTTTACCGTAGCTCTTCTTTAGGTTGTAATACGCGCCACGGGGGGAGGGACTTGGAGGGTGTAGTTCGGAGAAGGGGGTAATTGGCTGGAATTCAATGACGTCATATGCCGAAACGTGTGGTCATATGCCAAACTGCAAAACAGCCCGTTTCTGAGTGCAAATTTCACTATGTAGGCAGACATACCCAGGGACAAAGGAAACACTAATCAGTAATTTTAACCCCTTAGGGGACATAGGCAGGCTGGGGAAACTAACAAATATGACCAAAAAACTCAAAAAATGCAACTTTCATGCTAGGGCCACTTTAAGCTAATGTTGCTCAAAACAACCCAGTGTAATTTAACACAGCATTCAGTTGAGGCGACCTCAGTGTGGTCAGTATTATGATGAAACAGCTAATCGAACAGATTGTTGTAAGGCCTTAAGAGCCAACTCTTCTCTAATGTTACAGGCAAAACCAAGGACATGCTTGTGCAGGAGAATAGCTGCCTGCAGCACACTAAAAGTCAAAGCTCTGATCTGTAGCTAACATAACACCTTGCTTTTACTTCTAAATGCATGAGAGGACTATGTATGGATGACTCGAACTACAGACTGACAGTGCAAGTCTAGTCAATTCCAAAGTAATTGTTTTTGTGACTTAAGTGCAGTTTGAGCCTGACACTTTAGTTTTGGAAGTAACTCCAAAAGAAACAACATTCGAGTTTTGCTAAAATATTATATCAGTGTCTTTTTTTATGAGCTTCTGGTCATTTTGCACCTTTGGCCATTTTGCAGTTTGGCATTTTTACCTCCACCAAGGATGTTATGTTTTCAACAGGGTTTTTCTGATTGTTAGCAGCATAACTCAAAACCTAGATGGATTTTAAGGACATTTTTAGGAAATGTATGCAGTGGAACCAGGAACAAGTGATTAGAATTTGGTGATGATCTGAAAACCGCCATTATCGAAAAATTGACTTCCGTGAATACCTGCTGAACTAATAATGATTTCACTCTGAATCTAGCTGCTAAAGGTATTTTTTTATGGTCAAGGAGTCTAAAAAAGTTACAATTAGATCACAATATTGAGTTGTACACGACTTTCTCAGGAACGAAAAACAGCTGTTTCCTGCGGCTTGTTTTCTACTAAAGAAATAGCCATTTGCAACCCCCACCTTTCATTACCAAATGCAAATGTTTCCCAGCAAATGTTTTAAATAAAGATTTAGAGCATGGCTTTCTATTAATGTTAAAAATTGTCAAAAAATATTTAAAAAGTCAGAGGAAGGAGAAGAATTCAAATCAGTTCGATCAATTATATAGTGTATAGTGTAATCTCAATGACAAGAAGAACAGAAATACATAATAAATCAAATTCATATCAATGCAATACTAATAAAAATGATACAATCTCATAGACAATTTCGAATAAACACAGTTCAAACTGACATCACATTCTAATTCAAAATAAAATACCAATTGCTTAAGAGTAAACTATCTAAGAAAGCCCACCCAATTGCCTCGAGTCATTGACTTTGCTGAATTCTTGCTTTCTTGAGCAAACTGCTCCTTTTCAACTGAAAGAAAATTTACGCAGGACCAACCGCAGTGTAAATGACCATTTGCTGTGACAAAAAACCGTCTAAACCCTATAGCACACTATTTAGTGAAGTAAGAATAAACAGAGGGGTTAACATATTTTAAGTAATTAGTAATTACAAAAACAAAATAAAAAGCACTTTGTTTCAAGTTCTACATTATCTAATCTCTTGATGTTATTTTTCTTTGTTTACTAATGTATATATTTGTTCTAATTAGGTAAGTTTTATGCATGATTAATAAAATAATTTAAAATCATAAGGACCTTCTAACAGTTTTTAGATGTTGAATCAAATCTTAAAAGATCATACCATAATGGTTGTTTAGTGTTAAAAGATTAAAGAAAAGTTGTTAAACTTTCATGTGTCGAATTAGTCTAAAGCACAAACACCACTGATTTTGAGGTCCAAACCTACAGTAGTGCAGTGTTATAGTCAGAAACTGTTTATTTCAGTCATGACAGATTTGAGATTTGACTTGCTCTTGCCCCTTAAAGACTTGAGACTCGACTTTGACTGAACATGTTTTCCTGGTGATTACTTCTCTGTTTGAACTCCCTGTTCCTTTTTGGATATCATTATCATGGTTTTTATTAATTTCAACCCTTCAAAGGTCTATAAAAATATGATAAACACCGTTTTGTTTATTCCAGTTTGCTTTAAATTCATAACACCACACGTTTCATACTTTTCTGTAAATATGTCATTTATTTCATTAGCGGTTTGCGTATTAGTTGCTATAGTCTATGTGTCTACAGTCAATCATTAAACTTAGCACAGGCCATTATGATAATTTACCTTGCTTATAATAATTAGCCGTTGTATATTCATTAGCCTTTTAATTGGTTAACTCTGGGGACTGCGAGCAATTTCAGTCAGTTAAATACACTAATCACGCACAAACACGCACAGGCACACACGCACGCGCACACGCACACCCACACACACACGCACACGCACACACACCCATACAAAGACCAGTTCCCCACACAGAAACACAAGTAACCTCCCCCCTGTGAACTTTAATAGAGCACTCTTCCACCAATCTCACTGCAGCTTTCAATACAGCAGTCAGTTTTGGCCAGAACAGCCAGCTTTAACTCAGAATTTGCAGCTTTGTCCTTAGCGAGAGGAAGTACCTGTGACATCTGCACTGACATGCTGGAGATAATCCTCCATGTGATTGTCAGACAAATTGGAGGTCAGCAGCGTTTCAGACGGGGGAACGCGGCGAGGGACAGGGAGGAAATGTTCAATCACGGGCCAGCCCATTCGGGAGCCTCCCTTTTCAGCCACTCCAGCCTTACGGTTCATCTCTCCTTTCACGCTCTTGCTCTCTCTTTCCCTGCCCACAGCTGCCGGGCTTCCACAGGGAGGAAGCTGTATTATGGCTGGGTTAATTTACTGATTAATATCCAGCCACTAGATCCAGCTTTCCCCAGATGGCCAATTAAAAACTACAACTGGCAGAACGCAGAGGCCTGGCAGCAGGTTGCCATTGGGCCCAGGGCCGGAGGCTGTGACAGAAGGTATGGGTCCTGTTTGGGCTGGGAAAAGAGTCATTGACTGTCTTCCTTTTTGACTTTTCACACCACGGTACTGAGCTGAAACAAGGAGAAGCTGTAGGGATGGTGAGTGAACACCAGAATCTTCACTAAGACTACATGCAAACTTAATGAAAGCCAAATATTAACGTACATTGCTTACTACAATGTATTTTAAAGTTAGTTATACTAACATGTATATGTTTGGAACAAGTATCAGTTAATTTCTCCAAACCAGAGTTTTTACATTACAGCCTTAACCTGCTGCTCTGACACAACCTTAGGAAAGTTAGTACAATGTTCTGACAACATGTCACCTAAAACCAGTATCTTTTTGTCTTTCTAATTTTATATGTGATCCAACATAAACAGCTACAGCTTCAACAAACACATTTTGCTTTTGCTGATGATGTTTACTATTGCCAACATCTCAGTAGTGAAAGGATCAATTGAATGCCCCAAAAATTCCAAGAATCCATTTCACATACTGATGATCATGTATGTAATTAAAATAGTTGTTGTTGGAGGAATATTTGAGTCTTATTTTGTGTCTTTATTATTTATTTTAATTTAATTAAAATAAAATAAAAACAGTTGAAACCAAATCTTGAAAACCTGCAAACAAACAAAAAAACTTTAAACAAACAAACAAAAACAAAAAACGTACCTAAAACATTTCTATCATACTATTAAAGCTGAATTACAAAATAAATATTTTTTCGGGAGGGGGGGGGGGTTGAATTAAAGCTGTTGTTCACAATTGATTTCATGGTACACCTTGCTTGTTTGAGATGGTGTTAAACAAGCTTGTGTTCGCCATTTCTCTAACAACCCATTTTTATGTCTCTTTGGGAGAGGGGGAGCGTATTTCTCATTGTTATTTTTGTCTCCCCTGAGTTGTCTGTTTATTGTAACACTTCAGCTGCATGGTTTCAAGCAACAGTGAAACAGAAGTTTATGAACATGAAGCTGCGACCAGTGACTTAAAAATTTTCACTGAACTTGCGACCTCCTGAGTAGAACAGTATGTGCCCTCTAGCTTTTTCATCTCCTTGTTGGCAATTCACAATTACTTATGCATTTTCTGTTGTTGCTGTTGCACTCCGTGGAGCTGTTTGGTGTTCAGACTTTCTTGAATTGATCTAGTTTTCTCTGTGCTGAGGCCTTTCTAAGTTATTTTAACACAAAAGCACACTAAAACACATATTTTCTGTTGATGTACTTTACATTTTGGGAACTCCTTGTGTTTCACAGTTTTTCTTGGCGTGATAAGGTCTCGCTAACGTGGTTAGCTTAGCTTAATTGCAGCTATGGCTACTCCTCTCTCCTTTATCTTCTCTTCTCTTTTGCTCGCTGTGTCAAATGTTTAGTTACTTCTCTGCCTCCTTTAATGATAATGGTAACCAATGTTCCCTCTAATTTTTCATGTGTCTGAGTCTGAGCAAACACACAAACGCCCTGAGCGGTCCTTTTGACCATTGTGAGCAACATCAGATGTGTGCACTGTGGTCATGCCAGCATTGCATCTATCCAGTTTACATAGTTTATTGAAATAATCAAATTACAGCATTTAAATGTCTGTGAGAATACTTTTTAATTAAGTACATTATCCCATTTACAATTAAAATGACAAAGATCTTACTTATGACCTGTGTAGTGTGTTAACACTATTGTAAGTATAAATATTTCACTGTAACTGTGGAAAAACATGAACTGCCAAGTAAGCGAAGCTAACTATGAACTCAAATTTTGAAAACACACTTAACATTTTTATTATAAAGGTCTGACTTGTACTATAAGCATGAGCCATTGTGTGAAGCTCTTGCTTTGCACTAGGTAAAAGTGGTCAGGGAAAGGGTCTGGGAGAGGGTAACTCTTTGTCTGCAAAATACAGTAAATAATCACACGATTATTTGTATTTCTGCTATTCATAAACTGGTGACAGTATTTAATGATCAATTTTCATAAATGAACATTGTAAATAAATGACACTAGATAAGCACAAATCTGATCAAGGACTTAAATTTCACATTATCTGTTTTCGTCTGTCCTTTTCACGTATCCAGTGGTGTCCAGGTTGATGGCCTCATCTGCTTGCAGCTATGACTTTATCCGCATGAGCTGATCCAAACTGTCCATTTTAAGACAGTTTTCCGATGCTGTTTTGATACAATTCATTAAAGGTCCTATATCATGCTATTTTACAGCTTTCACCATCTGGGATAGGCATATATATGATAAAATGTTACCGTTGGCATTATATAGTATTAATTTTTCCTGAACTATAACTTATATGCTGGAGTTATTCTTCAACCCGAAGTAACACACTCGGTTTCACTAAAATCCCCCCCGTGAGTGCCGCCCATTTAATGACATAGCCTTGAGCCTGGCTGCAGCGAAGCAGCATGGGCAACAGGCACGCCCCCAAAACTTTGTAAACAATAATGATGGGGGAGCGTAGTGTGGAGCCTTAAGCCTGCCGCACACGAGAGCTATCTGCTGAGCAAAAAGTCATTCGAGGCTGTTTGCTCAGCAGATAGCTCGCGCTGTCTGCGGCTAATTTTCGGTGAGTTTTCTGCCTCACAAGCCGTTGAGGTGAAAATCAAACAGGTTTGATATTTTTCGCCAGGCAAAAAACTCACTGTGTGCGCTCTACGTGAGCTGAGTGCTGAGGATATTCAACTGACCAGTCAAAATGCATCCTCCGCTCACATGATTCCTAGATGGCAGCCCACAGAGAAGATTACATTTTAGAAGATAAACTCATGGGTACTCGACCGTAACCCATATTTTCCTAACTTTCAAATGGTGGCGGTGGCGACGGCTCATAAACAATATGAGAAGCAGCATTTCCTCCAAATCCATCTCTGTCTCAGTTTCATTCATTGTTTTGAAGTGAAAACATGGGGCTGCCATTTTGGAATCATGTGAGCGGAGGATGAGTTTGATTGGTCGCTTAAATATTTTCCCTCAGCACTCAGCACACAGCTCATGTAGACCGCACACAGTGAGTTTTTCGCCTCGCGAGACGAAAAATATCAAACCTGTTTGAACTTCACGCCTTGTGAGGCAGAAAACTCACCGAAAATTAGCCGCACACAGCGAGCTATCTGCTGAGCAGATGGCCTTGAATGACTTTTTGCTTTTCTGCTATGTTCCCATTGCAGGTTAAATGCTCAATTCTGTTTTCTTGTTAAAATCCATTTTCCTATTCAAAGCTGTTTTTTTTTTCCAGTGATAAAGTTACAAACTAAGACTGACAATAATGAGGCTGTTTCTGAGAGGAATAAAACAAAAACTTCAGATGTTTTCAGAACATTCTATAATCCCCTTTTCGTTAAAGAAAATTCCACCAAAACGCTAAAGACTTTCTAAATAAATCAAGCACATTTCACAGCGCACGAACTTGGCGCTGTCATCTGCTCTGTGCAAAGACGAAAGCACTTCGCTCCTATAACAGGAGGATCTGACTTTGTGTCTGGATTAATAATTTTTTTTTTTTTTTATCTTAGTCTCATTTGCATACCCATGTCTATCTTTAATCTTGACCCTGCAAAAGACTTCACTTGCAGACCACATAACCTATCTATCAGGTTTGAAAAAAATAGAATTGTGCTGTTCAAACTGTCCTAAAAATCAGATATGGGCAAAAATGTCAGCTTGGATGCACATCTACCTCCAGCGTGAACGTCTATCTGTAAAAGAAGATGTCTCACATTTTAACTAACCGACACACATTCAGGAAGGCCATGACAGCTATATAGTTACTGTGTTGTGTCAGTGTGCGGGTCTCTGCCGGCAATAACCATGGATAACGGGTTTGGGCGAGTGTGTTTTTCTAATTGGACCGGTTTAGGGCTACCGCTGGAACTGCATGTAAATCGGTGCATATGCTCATTGAATCATACTGCAAAATAGGACTGAATTAATTATTTGTTTGTTGTTTTTTTTAAATTCAGGATAGATTTTTTTTCTTTTGGTGCACAGAGCAGATCTTCTGTGCACGAAGACTGTGTCAGCAGTGCGCAATTGCACACACGCGCAGCTTTAAGGGAACATTGTTGGTAACTGTAATAAATGTAACATTTTTGTAGCTTTGGAGGCAAGGGTATCGGAATAAGAGACTCTGCGCTGTTGAAAAATCAGCAGATAGCCGAGGCCCGCTAGCCAGCGTGGACCCAACAAAGACAGAACCCCCTAGCCATCCTCCAACAGAACCAGCGCAGGCGGGACCTCAAGCCGGCTGGGTGACGGTACGTAGAAAGCATAGTTTCATAACCCAGCCCACAGGTCACCACCAACCCGTCCACGTTTCTAACATATTTTTCCCCACTCAGCGACACATTCGCTGAGAAGCCGACCCTGGTAATTTGCAGCTCTATAGTCAGAAACGTGGCATTACAGACACCATTTACCGTAGTCAAAGACAACAGTCTTACTGTATTTATTCACGCTGGCGGTAATGACACCCGGTTACACCAATCCGAGGTCACTAAAATGAGTGTTGCTTCGGTGTGTAAGTTTGCCAAAACAATGTCGGACTCTGTAATATTTTATGCTCCCCTGCCCAATCGGGCCAGTGACAACATGTTTAGCCACATGCTGTCATTCCACCAATGGTGGTCTAGGTGGTGTCCAGCAAATGAAGTGGGCTACATTAATAACTGGCGAACATTTTGGGGAAATACTGGTCTGATCCGGAGAGACGGCATCCATCCCACTTTGGATGGAGCAGATCTTCTTTCTAGATATTTGGGCGCATTCATTAGTGTTCCAAAACACTGACAATCCAGGGTTCAGATGAGGAAGCAGTGTCATTGTTTAACCCACCTCTCTACAGCTTCTTTACTGTTACCCACCCATTACCCATAAAGATAAATACGGCTTTGACTAAACAGAAAAATTAATCTATTAAATGTGGTTTATTGAACATAAGATCTCTCTCCTCAAAATACTTTGTAGGTAAATTACTTGATTTGTGATAGTCAAATTAATTTGTTTTGTCTCACAGAAACCTGGCTGCAGCAGGAGGATTATGTCAGTATAAATGAGTCAACTCCTTCCAATTATTTAAATTTTCACATTCCTAGAAGTACTGGGCGAGGAGGAGGAGTTGCAACCATTTTTCATTCTAATTTACTAATTAATTCCAGACCAATTAATAGCTGCAGTTGTTTTGAACATCTAACCCTTAGTTTTCCTCATCCAAGTAGCAAAACATTAAGACCATTTTTGTTTGGGGGTTTGTATTGTCCACCAGGCCCTTACTCTCAATTCTTAGATCAGATCTCACACTTTTTTTTTATGTTATTTTATATTAAATACTGATAGGGTCATTAAAGTGGGGGACAGGGCCGCTGCTAGGCTTTTGGAGGCCCTAAGCATAATTGGCCAGGGAGGCCCCCCTCCAGTGGCGGATATAGAAAAATATTTATGGGGTGGCAAGAAAGGGGCAAGAATTTTTCAGGGGTGGCACCATATGCCAGAATATTACATATATATTGGTTTTATTGATCAGTCAAACACATGCTTCACCTCTTCACTCCCCAGTATTTACATATATGATAGATACATACATGTATTTGTTTTGCTTCAGGTTATTTAAGCACATTAAAGCTGCATTGTGCAATATTTTTGTTAAAATATATTTTTTAATCTATAGTCAGTTTTTTTATCTCCTGACAATACAGTTGAATCAAGTGCTGTAGTTTGCTGTAGTTTGATTCTACCGCGGTTCCATGTAGAGGCAGCAATTCCATTTATTTTGAGGCGATTCAGGGTGCGCATGTGGGCTTGGGATAGCGCGTAGCATGACGTAATGATGCACGTACGTACCCATGTACACACTCTAAGCTTTCTTAGATAGGTGTAGCTAGTAAGTCAAAGAAGAAAATAATTTTATCCAGCATTACAAAAAGAGCAAAAATGGCCTCTGACCGTGGCAGAGCTCGGAGTAATGAGCACGCCTGAAAGTCATTGGAGTTCGCATCTTGCTGATTGCAGTTTGTCTAACGGCCACATGGTGCACTCTCTGCAGCACTTTCAGCAAACTAGCAGCTTTAAAGGTTCACCAAAGAGAATATAATGCAACGATTTTCATGAGCTTCAAGCTCCTAATGTCCAATTTTACCCCCTTAACATTCCTGCAATTTCCCTCCTACATTTTGTTTAAAACGCATACCCAAAATTAACTTAAAGGGGGGTATTATGCAAAATGGACTTTCTGAAGCTTAATATCCTGAGAACCTGTCTTTCCCTCATTAAAAACATGCCTGAAGTGTTGCTCTGACCCATTCACTCATGTTAGAGTAATCTTTGAGTCTCTGCTGGTAGTTCTCGGGGTTGCTGAAACGCTTGCCCCCACCTATCCCCGCCTTTTCCACCCATCTCCTCCTCCGACCTTACATACTCAGCGAAGAGCCACGCCCCTGCAGAGCTCCCCTACCCCTCCCCACCTCACACAACTCCTGCCCCTTCCCACCTCACACAACTCCGGCTGAGTCCCAGGTGCAGTAGGCTAATTATAACACACCAGCTGCAGCTGCGCGTCTTTTGTGGGATTTATTTTTTGCAGCTCTTTTGGTCTGGAGTCTGACTCCATGCATGCTGCGATGATGCACGGTATGTGACGAACTGAAGGGGGAGTGTCAGAAAGAGTAGGAGGGTCTTGGAGAGGCACAGGCGAAAATCAAGGTGTCCAATACCGAAGTAAATTTCTTTAAGGTGGATTTGGATATATGACGGACTTTTAAAGGACTTAAGGTGACAATTTTATTGGAGTGTGCTATAGAAGGGTAATATGTGCCTAGAAGAAGCATAATACCCCCCCTTTAAACCTGTTCTTGAACCATTTTGAGTACAGACATGGTTGGGTCTCTTTGGAAAGCTAACACTCTAAAAATTTTACCAGAACTGTGTTAATATCTCTGAGTGCTATTGTTACCAAGCAATATGAATTTTAGTACACTGAAAAATAAAAAAAATGTATGTCTGATTTTTTATTTTATATAAATACATGCTGTAAAAATGGCTTTAAAAATAGGTTGGGACCTAAAACACACTGTGGGTCTAAGGCCTAAAGTATTACCCTCATCCACACCAAATTTGACAGCAATAAACCAAAAAATGAGTGTTCTGCACACATTTTTCTAACTACAGGTCAAAGGTGGTCAAAAGTGTGCCATATGCACCATCTCCTGTGTAAATGCCGTAGTCCTGACTGAATTAAAAATATCATCAGAATCATAACTGCATCTTACCATATAAAGCTTCACGGCTTCTTTCAATGTTGTATTTTGATTATAAAGGGTGTTTGGACACGGTGCTGAAACAGTATGTTACTGGTACGCACTGTGCGTAATCTCTTAATGAATAAGACATTTTACGCACGTCATATTCTGTGGCAGCGACTAAGTCCACCCGGTCAAGTTATATATCTGCGTTTACAGCATTACATTGGCTATTCGATGCGTCAATCATCAGAGTTCTGGACCGCGATTGGTTCGAGTTACTTACCATAACGTGCACCATTGGTTGGAGATCGTAAGGCATAAACCGGATGACATTTTTATATCTATTTTTTTTCTTCTGGGCATGCTCAGTGACCTTTGTAGGCAGAAGTAGAAGCGAAGGAATCAGAAAAAAAACAGTAAAGACTACAAAAATGGCCATAGACATTTCGGAAGCGCATTTTCACTGTTTATTTTACATTTTTTTATCAGTTTTACTGTTGTCCTGGACTAATCACTTTATTGGAGGATTTTACTCGGACCCTTATTGATGTAAAAAGACAATTTTTGTTCGAAATGGATCGGTTTTGTCACGTTTATTGGACTACAAAGTGGTGAGTTCCATATTTTTATACCTCCGTCAGGAGAACGTTTGTGTTGGCAAAAGCGCTCACTGTGTCTACAGTTATGAATGTATCCTTGATCGCCATCCATAATTGGAATCACAAGACTCCTAGCTTTCCAATGATATAAAATATGTATAGGGTCATAGAAGTTAGAAGTCAGAAAATCGATGGATTTAAACCAGAAAATGGGCAGGCCCACGGAACGTTAACGGGTTTGAATTCATAGCTGCTAGAGTGGCAGCAGGGGTGGCAAGGCTTTCTTTTACCCCAGTAGATCCGCCCATGCCCCCCTCCAAACACAAACTCAGACAAAAGTCGAGTTCCTACTTGACCTGTTGCTATTTATTTTCAAATTGGCATTAAATAAACATATTAACACGTATATTCAAATATTAAGTAATATACAGCATAAAACAAAAACAAAGTAAACTGTAACAACAGCAGTAATACGGACCGGTGCTACTCGGTCGTGTCCTAAAATAATGCCCGTCGGGTATAGTCCTGGTCTTGTTAGTAGCTTATGGTCGTTTGTGCAGGCTACTGGTTTGACATTGGCTGTATGCTAACGTTGAGGTCAATAATATAGTTTTTGACAGTGTTTTCCCAAAACAATTAGGCCTTGACATAGGGTGGCTGAAAAGGAGGAAATTTTTCAAGACTCAACAAATCTTGGATAAAAACTTATTGTTGCACTTACATCACCGTATTACAAAGAATTAGGAACTACTGGACCAGTTCTCGGTTCGGAGGAGTGGTAGTGCAACTAAAATCAGATATCAGAGTCAGGATCTTCACATTAATTTGAAAATCCTGCTCAGTAAATTATCACACGGCAATTTACTAAACATATAAACACATAACATACAGTTCACATTCATGCAAAAACTTGAGTTACTGACAACACCTTTCTTTGTAACCTTCAGGTTAAATTTGTTTCTGTTCTTTCAACCAGATTATTGTTTAAAAAAAACTGGCCCGCATGACCGACCATGCAGAATAGTTTAACTCAAATGCATTTACATAAAATTGTCAAACAAAAGAAGAAAAATAAAATCTCTAACACTGGTCAACTTAAGAGGCTGCAGCTTTCATGTCTGCCGTTAAACTTCACAAACAAAAACGGCTGATTGACGCCAAATACAGGCTTACAATGTCAGGAAAATAAAACACAAGGGGTTTAACACAGATATATTCAGTAAAGTAAATTTATTTACTCAAGTTATCAAGTCTTTCCCTGTTTTACAGATGGAGATTGAGGCTTAATTAGCTTGTAAACTGGTCACATACATTTCTGAAAATAAGATATAACTAAAAGAAATCTCACTAAAACTAGGTTAGATGTTTAAAGTCCTGGCGGTATCAGGGGATCAATGCTGACTGGAAAAGTTTTGCTTTTACCTGCATAAGTCAAGTTTAAAGTGTAACTGAACCCCCTGAAAAATCCTAACCCCGCCCCCAGAAAACATTTGAAAAATTCTACAAAGTGGGCGGTGCCAGGAAGCAAGGAGGGGTATGGCAAAGTGTTGAGGAAAAGCGGAGGGGGGGAAGTGGGGGTGTGTTCCGGAGGACAGCGACAGCTTGCTTAATGTGACACTGAAACATGGACAGTGACCAACGCGACGTTGGCAATTTTGCGACTGATCGATCTAATCAACATTCATCTGTTTTGAACGTTAGCCTATGTTAGCATTACCAATCAGAGAATGGACCCATCCTGTCTCCCTCTGCCTCAGCAGCAGCGAGCTCGGGCGCCGCTGGGTCAGGGGCTCGGTGCCCTGAACCAGGGGATCTCCTCCGTCGTCACCGGAGGTAGAGAGGTAGAGGGAGGCTTTATGGAGCCCAGTGGCCGCGAGCCGGGGCGCTGAGTCAGCGCTGTCCGAGGCTGGCGCTGCTGCTGAGGGAGAGAGAGACAGGATGGGTCCCGTCTCTGAGTGGTAATGCAAACATAGGCTAACGTTCAAAACAGTATGTTAGCTATGCTAACTAAGTGCTAATGTGATAATATTGGTAACCTGAAAAACGCAATCCAACTCCAAACGGTCCGGTATGTCTGATAGTTTAATACCCAAACCCACGGGGCGTGTCTGTGAGACCATGGCTGTTGTGACACAGTCGATGCCTGTGACGTAAAGATGTACCGCTCTCCACCAATCACAAAATTCAAATGCAGTAGCCACAGTTCAACCCTAAGGGGGCAGCACTAAGACGTTTTTAGACTAAAAAGTGTAGAATTAAACAAGTTTACTCCAAAATGTAAAAAAATCCCCAGAAACTGAAAGAGTGCATTGCTAAAGACCCATTTATACAGTTTAGAAGCAAAAAAAAGTTGTTTTGGGGTTTAGTTACTTTTTAAACTCTGTGTTTAACTTTAGCTTCAAACCGCTTCTCCTCCCGTTTGTCTGTCACTCACCTGCTGCTGCGGGGGGGGGGGGGGGTGCTTCACGTACTCGGTTTGTTTCACGTACTTGTTTAAAAAAACTAACATCTTTTACACACTTCTAAAACAAACAATTAACCATATGAACTGTCACAAACATTTGCATTTATCTAGGCCTACTTATTGTCATTTCCTGTAGTTATTGTTATTATTTGTGAACCCGTTTATACATGAGAGTGATGTGGGTTACATCCTAGACAGCCTATAAAAACATGAACTTACCAGCAAAAGATGCACGGGCGTCATCTCACATTCGTGTTGTCTCTTCTTACCTGACATCATTAGCCATTCAACAACAGAGTAGCCTGGAAAACCTTTGGATCGGATGCAAAGCGTTTTGAGGGCTGTACCATTAGTGTCATGGAGGTGGGGGGGAGGGGGGGCTCTTTATATAAACTAGATAAAAAAATTTAATTTGCCCGAATTGTGAGTGATAGGTTACACAATTAAGAAAAAACTACGGTGGGCCTGTTATAAATAATTTATGTATTATATGCAATAGGCTAATGTAATAATTTTCATGATATTTCTTTGGAAACCCTTTTTGGAGGCCCCTGCCAGGTACTTGGGGCCCTAGCGCTCTGCGTACTTTGCGTATGGACAGCGGCGGCCCTGGTGGGGGACTTCAATATTCATGTGGACACTGTGCGTACTTTGCGTATGGACAGCGGCGGCCCTGGTGGGGGACTTCAATATTCATGTCGACACTGAATGTGATAGCCTAAATGCAGTCTTTAATGCTATTTTAGACTCAATTGACTTTACTCAAAAAGTACAGGGACCCTCCCACTCGGGTCAACACACTTCAGACCTTGTACAGACTTAAGGCTTTGAGTGTGAAGAAATAACAGTCCTCCCACATAACCTGGTTCTGTCTGACCATTTTTTGATAACGTTTTATTTTACCTTAACTGACCATCTTAAATCTGAAAGAAAATGTCATTATAGTAGAGCTTTATCAGACAATGTTGTAACAAGTTTTAAAGAATCTGTTCCTTTCTTACTTCCCTCAGTGTCTCATAGTAACACAGTGGAGGGCAGCAATTCCATCTCTAACCCTTCAGAAATTGATGTTCTGGTTCATAGTCTTACTTCCTCATTGTGTTTGGCATTAAATAGTGTAGCCCCCTTAAAAAAGAAAGTGATTAGCCATAGGAGGTTGACTCCCTGGGTTATTGCAGAGCCTGTTACTTTAAAGCAGAATA
Source organism: Valencia hispanica (assembly GCA_963556495.2). Classification (NCBI taxonomy): domain Eukaryota; kingdom Metazoa; phylum Chordata; class Actinopteri; order Cyprinodontiformes; family Valenciidae; genus Valencia; species Valencia hispanica. The sequence continues at coordinate 24,571,476 of OY747707.1, forward strand.
CTAGGAAATTGGAGAGAAAATGGTGCTCTACACACCTAGAGGATTCCTATTTAAACTGGAACAACAGTCTACTGCTGTATAAAAAGAGCCTTCGACCCTTTTAGTACAGTTGCCGAACTTATGCAGAGTCATACTGTAGCCCTGTTGAGCCACCTTTTCCCCAGCTCTTAGTAGTGATGACTTTATGGGATTCTTTATAAATAAAATTAATTGTAATAAAAATTTAATCATCTCAGACCTCAACACCTTACCCAGTGCATCTCAGCTGACAACACCATGGAGAGTTATGGACCTGTTACAGTAAGATTGTGGGTTTTAAATCAATGGGCTGGGTCAGGTCGGGGTTTGATCTTGAGATAGCCACAAGTACAGGCCTGGTTGTGTTCAAAAATCATCTTAACGGGTGTGGGATAGTAAAATTGGACCCATGCAGGACTCTACTACAGTTAACTGTATACTTTTACTGCAACTGTTTTGTATTTAAATGAAGAGAGGTCTTTAATCATCCACCATAAGGCTCCACCCACAAAACTAGTTTTCGGTTTTAAGAGCAAAACATGGGAATGTACAGACAAAATTTCCAGTTTTGAAAATAAAATACTTTTTACCTCAAACAAAACTTACAGTTTTATTTTTTCTTATTCTTTTAAAGCAAAACTGTTTTAATTCAAACAAAAAATATGGTTTAATTTGTAATTCAGCCTTTAATGGAACACAAAATGTTTTGTTGAATTGGCGGTTTTAGCAGACTTTTATCCCTTAATACTTGGCTCTCCTCCATCACCGCCATTCACAATATTGGTTTTATAGACAATTTTAACATTTTTTGGGGCAGGAAGCACCTGTTTGGACCAGATGGGCTCCATCTAAATAGACAAGGCACTCATACACTGACATTGAGCCTGGCATGTCCACGCCCCCCCCGTCAACTACACTGGCCACAGCTACCCCTGCCCTCTCTGATTCCTCTGTCACATCCTGATGTGCAAATGGTCCCTGCTCCTATGAACTCGCCCCTGATTTTAACAGTAACTCACATACTGGACTTGGACCTTGTTCTACCTCATTCATACCTGTTATTATGAGCAGAGAGCGGACTAAAAATCATAAACCGAACAAATGCAATCCAAATAATCTCAAAAAGTTGCCAAAAGCCCCACTTTCAGTAAATCATACAGTCCCTCCATCTCCAATCACTATTAATATGGCACTTTTTAATGTTCACTCTCTGCTGAACAAAACTTTTATAATAAATGATCTGATTTTAGACCATAATCTTCATTGTTTATTTTTAACAGAAACTTGGCTGAGTGCAGATGCCCCTGTTGTTCTTACAGAGGCCTCCCCACCTAATTTTAACTTCACTTATTCTACGAGGAGTAGCAAAAGGGGAGGCGGAACTGCTTTTATAAGTTCATCAACACTTTCCGCCAAACCTGTTTTATTTGATAACTATTTTACTTTTGAATATAATGCAAATGTTTTTAGCACTCCTCAGATTGTATGTGTCACAATTTATCGGCCTCCTAAAAAGAGTGCACTTTTTATTCAAGAATTTTCTGAGTTTTTATAAATTTTGCACAACTCCTTTGAAAGGATCATTTTAGCTGTTGATTTTAATCTACATATAGATAAGATTTTAGATCCTTTATCAACAGATTTTTCAAACATCCTGACTTATATGGATTTTAGCCAACATGTCATGCAGCCGACTCACAACAAAGGACACACCCTGGACTTGGTCATCACGCATGGCCTGTCCACCCGTGTGTCCTCTGTTGTTGACTTGGCTGTCTCTGACCACTACTGTGTGTTTTTTAACATCACCAGTTTTATTCAGCAGGAGACCTCTGTGAGAACTGTCAGGAAGCGCCATCTAACCCCTGAAGTGGCTGTAGGTTTTCTGGAAATTTTTTAAAAAGAATCCTCCTATTGTTTTACCTGCCCCCTGTGATTTTATTGTCAAGGCTTTTAACAGAAGGCTTCAGTCCACTCTTGACTGGCTTTCTCCACTATAAGTTAAAAGTTTAAAATCTAAAGCTGCAACGCCATGGAAAAATGAAAACCTCCGAAAAATGAAGAGAAATTGTAGGGCGGCAGAGAGAAAATGGAGGAAAAGTAAAACCACAATAAACCATCAAATATACACAGATCTTCTCAAATTATACAACAGTGCAGTAAGAAATTCAAGAAATTCATACTTCTCCAAAATCATCTCGGAACATAAAATAATTCCAAAATCCTTTTTTCCACCATTGATAAACTTTTTAACAGAGCTACTACTGCATTTCCCAAAACCCCCTAAAACACTCTTTGTGAGGAATTCGCAGACCACTTCGGAGGGAAGGTAGACACCATCAGATGTAAGATTTTATCTTCTCAGAGTAACATGGTTTTAGACAAATCTGAGTGTGTGTCTTTACCAGAGGAAACGCTGGACAGTTTTGTCCTGGTAGAAGCTGGGACTCTTGATAAAGTTTTCTCCTCAGTGAGGCCCACCACATGTGTTTTGGACCCGATTCCCACTTCCTTTTTTAAGCAATTTTATGGATCTTTTAGAGATGAGATTTTAACCATGATGAATTGCTCCCTTCAGACGGGGGTCTTTCCTGCCGCCTTTAAAGGGGCGGTAGTGAGGCCCCTGTTGAAGAAGAGCAATTTAGATTTGAATGATTTTAACTATTTTAGACCGGTATCTAACTTACCTTTTTTAAGCAAAATTTTAGAAAAAATTGTTTTAATTCAACTTAATGATTTTATTAATGTGCACAATGTCCTGGAGAAATTTCAGTCTGGTTTTAGGGTGAAACACAGCACAGAGACGGCCCTTCTAAAGATTTTAAATGATTTTAGATTAAACTATGATGCACAGAGGGTGACAGTGTTGGTTCTACTGGATCTAAGCGCTGCCTTCGATACAGTAGACCACACTATTCTTTTAACCCGTTTAAAACAGAATGGGCTCTCTGGTGCTGTTCACAAATGGTTCACATCCTATCTCACAGACAGGACTTTTATGGTAAGTTTAGATACCTGCTCCTCTAGGGTCCATAGGATTACATGTGGTGTGCCCCAGGGTTCGATTTTAGGCCCAGTGCTTTTTAACCTGTATATGCTCCCTCTTGGCAGTGTCATCAGAAGACATGGAGTCAACTTCACAGTTATGCTGATGATACACAGCTGTACATCTCCATGTCTCCCGATGACACACGGCCAATGGATGCACTTTTTAACTGTATTTTAGACATTAAATCCTGGATGGCAGAAAACTTTCTCCAGCTCAACCAGGACAAAACTGAAGTTTTAGTCATCGGTCCAGAGGCTCAGAGAGAGAAACTTTTACCAAAACTACAATCACTGTCTTTTAATCCCTCTTTACAAGTGAAGAACCTGGGCGTGATTTTTGACTCTGAGCTGACTTTTATTCCTCACATAAAAAATATTACTAAAATAGGTTTTTATCAACTAAAGAACATTGCCAGAGTCCGCCCCATTCTCTCTCGGGCCAATACGGAGACACTGATGCATGCTTTTATCTCCAGTAGAATTGATTACTGTAATGCCCTGCTTTCTGGTCTTCCCAAAAAGAGTATATCAGGTTTACAACTACTACAAAATTCAGCAGCACGTGTCCTGACGAAGACCAAGAGGCGGGAGCACATTACACCGGTCTTAAAATCATTGCATTGGCTCCCCGTACATTTCAGGATCGACTTTAAGGTTCTTTTAATGGTTTTTAAGTGTCTTAATGGTCTTGGGCCTTCTTATCTCTCTGAACTGCTTTTACCATATAAACCTTCGCGGTCTCTGCGCTCCTCTGGCAGCCGTCTCCTTGTCACCCCAAAAGTCAGGACACACAAGCATGGCGAGGCGTCTTTCCAGTTTTATGGCCCTCACCTCTGGAACAGGCTGCCAGAGGACCTCAGGGCTGCAGAGAACGTTCATGTTTTTAAGAGCAGGCTCAAGACTCACCTTTTTAGCTTAGCTTTTAACTGATTATTAGTTTGTTTAATTGCTCTGCATGTTTTATATGATTATATTTTTATCAGTTTTACTATTTAATCTTAGCACATTAATTTACTGTTTATTTTTATACTTTAATTTATCTTAATCCCCGTTCCAGTGTTTCCTCTGTGGGAGCCCTTTGCCCCGGGAGCGGTGGTCGGCTGTGGCTGCCTGGGCTCTCTCCAGGTGGAGCTTGGGTGGAGGTGGGGGTCTTGGCCTTGCCTCCACTGGGTGCCCTGTGTCGGTGCCTTGGCTGCTGCTGTTAGTCTACCGCTGCCGGGGCAGATGGCTCCTCTGATGGCGTTTCCTTGCATGGTTCATCTACACTCGGCCCAATGTCCTTTTTTACTTTTTCTTTTAACTGTGTGTGTGCATGGGAGATGGGTTGGGGGGAGGGGGGTATAACTGTGACCATGCTTTTAAATCTGTGGGGGAGGGAAGGGAAGGTGGTTTTATGTGGGGTCATTTTAATCTGTAAAGCACTTTGTGATGCAACTTCTTGTATGGAAAGCGCTTTATAAATAAAGTTTGATTTGATTAAATAAAGCAACAAAGTCACAAAGTTGATTATGCTGTTAATGTTTTCAGGTAGAGTCGAGGTCTGCTAAATTGCTAGGCTAACACTAGCATGCTAATATGTTAGCCTTTCTAATAATCTGAATCGTAGCATATTTTAGAATGATTTCAGAGAATCACATGCAGACAAAACCTGCAGAAAAATATGTTCCCCTGGTTTATAAGCTTAGGGCTTGGGAAAAAACAGACAAACAGAAAAAAACAGTCTCTTCTATAAGCAGCTTCCTGAAAATGAGGGTTGGAGAAGATTGTTTACGTGCAGCATGCTTATGCAACTCAGAGTTACCGACGGTATTTCAAGAAGAACAATTATCACATGATTTCTCTGAAAAAGAGAACTTTAAATTGACTTACCCACCAAAAATTGTTTAATTAAAAAAAATATGATTAAGGATTATTTGAGTACTGAATGAACATGTCCTGTTGATAAAAGCTTTTGTGCCTTGATGTGAATTGCCAGTTGTTTTAACTAGTTTGTTTTATGTTGTCTGTTTCAATTTGTTGAGTTTTTAACATTGTACTTTGCTGCTGCCTTGGCCAGGACTCCCCTACAAAAGAGATTCTGAATTTTATAGAGATTATAGCTGGGTTAAAGGTTAAATAAATAAAACTGTATTGGAATACTTCAGAAATGCAAAAAAAAAAAAAGTTGAAGCATGTACTAAAAAATGTAAGATATCAGTATTAACTTAAGAAATTATTGATGATTGATGCTATAAATGCTCTTAGATTGTATCATAACTTAATATGTTTAAGATTTTGAAATAAATTGAAACATTGCTTCTTGGCAATGAATCCTATCTGTTCTCTCAGGTAATTGTAAATAAATTGAAAAAGAATAGTTTAATAACCACAGACTTTTCTTTAACAAGGATATATAGGATCAACTCACCTGCCTCATTAACCAAACACATACAATTACCATATGCTTTTGTGAATATATGATGCATATAGGTTTATACATAATAAATGTATTTAATTTACACTGAGTTTATATGGCGTATAAATAGAAATAACCAATATCGGTGATATCTAATAAAAGATTTGCAATGTAGTTTACAAATTCTTGTTACCGCAATTCAGACACAAAGTTAGCCGCTCGAGATTAGAGGTAATATGCAGACCAAAATGAAGAAGTGCTAATTTCTCTTTAATATCCTTCACAATATGAGACAGAGCTATATTTAGGTGGAGACCATCTGAATGCAGGTCTTGGTTTAGTAGACACAAACCATGGAAACACTGCAAATACAAAAGCTGCCAAACTCCTCTCGCAGGAAGGGTAATTAATAACTGAATTACAGAAAGAGATAGACCGAGCCATGCAGCTTGTTAGTGCCTTGGATAAAGGAGACTTTAATACAAACAGTTTTACTTCTACCGGGTCAGCTAAACCAGAGGATATCTGGGCCATCTCTGTTCAAAGAGAAAAAGGCCACGAACAGAATTGATGGCCCGTTTCATTATGTAATTGCCTCTTTAACTTCCTTGTTCTGAGCAATCGCTCTTTAAACTCAAGCTCAAGGTAATATATGCAAAGAAATGAGGATAGTCTCGCAGACAGATAATTTAGTAAATAGCTGTAATCTTTGCATCACCTTTAACCACCCTGGAGCTGGCTAATATGTCATCTTAAAATTGTGGAGCGCCAGAATGAGGAATGGTAAGTAAAAAAAAAAAAAAAAAAGCTGATTTGCTACAGAAAAGATAGTGTACATCAGTACAGAATGATCTGCTATCATGCACACCAGAGACAATGGTTTGTTTCTGCTGCTTCTGCTATAGGGGGTAAAAAATGTAGTGAAGAGGTGGAACAAGACTTGAGACAGCCTTTAAGCTGTCACCCTCAGTGTCGGGGTACAAGGAGCATAAAGCTGGATATGATTACCTATGAGGGAGTGATGCTTCCTGCCCTCCAACCCTTGAACTTAAGGTGTACCTTACATAGAATCAAAGCAAACACCAAGCTACTGCTCAGAGCCTCTGAAGTGGGCTAGATGTGAGAACACAACACGAGTGACCTGTTTCCTTTCATTTCCCTCTTCATAAAGGATCCCACAAATAAATAAAAAAAGCAAGGCAACACACAAAGCAGGGGTGAGGGCGAATGCGCTCTTATTGAGGGGTCAGTAGTAGGATCACTTGGAGAAGGTCACCAAAAAGCCCAAATTCACACCCATAATTGAGTAACAGGGGTCGCTGATTACAAGAGAAGGAGCGCAGAGGACCGTTGGATGGTGGTTGTAGGTGCTCACACACGCTGAACAGGAAGTCAAAACAGGCTGCCAAAAGAGAGCTCGACAAAGACAGGATATTGGATGATCTTCCCCGGTCCACCACTGCGATAAAGAATGGAGAATTAATTAACTGAACAGCCGGATCTAACAGGAGCCTCTAAATCAGAGCAACGGAGAATGAGAATTCCTTTATGTAATTAGATCAATTGGGCATGAAGTGAAGAGGCTCCATGTAAGCACAGTGTGTACTTCTGAAGTGGAGTCCGTGACTGAGGTTTGATTACCTTCTGAATGTTAATGCAAAATTGGATTGAGCCACAATGGTATGAATCCCTTATTTTGCCTTTATGAATTTGGAGGATGAGTCTGTGCTTGATTTTCAAGGACCAACATGTGGGAGAAGCTTAGTTTAGAAAAACTCCTTTCTTAATGTGCATAATAAATGGTTTTATAGCAAATGAGTGTGTTGTGTTATAGTAATGAGAGATAATTATATGCCTCTCTGATAATTCACCTGAGTGCCCCTCAAAGAGATTTCTCATTTTAAAACAGACTTTAGCAGTTAAATCCAAAGATTTTATTGATTCTGATGGTTACAATTTGTTCTTCGTCTTTTTGGAAAGAGGGTATAGCTCGTCTCGGTCATGGACTCAGAAATAAAGGGTTGTACCAACATGAGTGTCCCTCTGGGAGAAGATAGTCTGGCCCAGTGGAGCAGTTGAGTGCCATTGTCTTCGTCGGTCTTTCTGCACCTCCAGTTTAAAGACAGAGGAGATTCGTGAGGGATGGGTCTCTTCGTTCAGGGGAAACGGCTTGTGTCGGCCGCCCACACCGCGCCTCCTCTGTGTGAAATTGGTTGAGAGGATGTAGACATATTCCATGCACTGATCCATGGCTGAGTATAAACAAGAGAGGATCTTGCGTTCACTCCCAGAAGGTCAGGAAGCTTCCCCGTGAAACAGTAAGTGACACTGCCTCTTCCGTGCTCGCTAACAGTCTGACCGGTGGAACTTGACCCTTCCTTCCCCCCTTTTCTCTGCTGACGACGTCTTGTGTACCAATTTATCCCCTCTCAGTGAGGTGCACTGATATTTAGTGGCTGGGTATGCCAGCTTAATCAACAAACCCTGAGATTCAAGCTCACTAAAAGGAATTGAGTGACAAAAGCATTTATGCAACGACAAGACATCCATGTTACATGTTACAACCACAACCCTCAGTGTATTATACTGTGATTTTATGTGATAGACGAACGCTAAGTAGTTCCTAACTGTTTAGTGGAAGAAGAAGATCAGTGGTTTGCTAACTTTTAAATAAATATAAATCTGAAAAGTCTAACATACATTTGTATTTATTATCCTTTATTCTAGAAACCCGAAATAAAAGCCAGTGCAACCAGTTTCCTCCAGAAGTCAGCTATTTGGGAAATAAATTTCAGTTGTGTGTAATTTAAACTCAGTATAAATCCAATTGTTTTGAGAAGGCATAAGTGGTTTGCTAGAGAACATAGTGGCCAAACAGCATTAACATGAATAAAAACACCAGGTACATTAGCACCATAGTTATGGAGAAGTTTAAACCAGGGTTAGGATAAAAAACACAATATCCAAATCTTCAAACATCTCATAGAGTGCTGTTCAACCCATCATACAAAAAGGAAAAGGGTGTGGCAACACTACAAACCTACTAAAACATGGCTGTCAATCCAAACTGTAAAGAAGAGCAAGGGTAGCATTAATCAGATAGGCAGTCAAGTGGCACATGGTAACTCTGGAGGAGCTGCAGAGATTTAAAGCACAGCTGGGAAAACAGGACAACTAGTTGTTCACTTCACAAGTTTGGCCTGTATGGAAGAGTAAGAGACCAAAACAAATTATTGACAAATGTAGGGGACACAGCATCCCCAACATGAAACATGGTGGTGGTTGCATGATGCTTTGGGCATATTTTCTCCACCAGGGACAGGAGAGCTGATAAGATTTGAGAGGAAGGTGGATCTAAATATTGAGGCAATTGTTTAAGAAAACCTGCAACAAACTGCAAAAGATTTAAGCTTAGGGTAGAGCTTAACCTTCCTTTAGGATGACATTAAGCAAATAGGCAGTACTACAGTAGAACAGTTTAGATCAGAGACTGTGTGTTAGAATGGCCCAATTAAAGATGGAAACTTATTCCAATTGAGTATCTGTGGCACAGCTTGAAAAATATGTTCTCAGATGCCTTCCATCCATTCTGACTGAGCTTGAGCTACTTTGGAAACAACTGATAAAAATCATCGTCTCTAGATGTGCACATTTGAAACAGACATACCCCAAACTGTAAGTGAAAAGAGGTTTTTAATTAGAAAATATTGTAAAACCTGTATGTTTCTTCAACTTCACAATTATGTACTATTTTGCATTGGTCTATCACATAAAATCCCAGTGAAATACTTTGAAGTTTGTGGTTGTAATATGACAAAATATGACGAAGTTAAAGAGGTATGAACACTTTTCCAATCCAACGTAACTGGGAACACTTGTAACTTCTAATTTCTAAACACCACTCAGATCAATGTGTCATAATTTCACCAGTTTGGGGGCTAAAAAACAAGCAAGAAATTTTAAATCCTTTTAGATCCTCCTTCCCCACTAACAATGTCCAACGAGTTGAGACTGAGGCATAAGAAATCTGATTGCTGCAGAAATAAAATGGACTGGGGAAGACATGAATGTAATTAAAGGGGCTGACACTTTTATGCTGGGTAATGGGAGTCCAGGGGCCCCGGCTATTCCCCGACGAGCTCCCCTCCACAGCATGGAGTACATTTTAATTCCATCCTGCACAATGACTTAAACGCAGGGCCTTCACAGAGATGTAATTCTGATGTGTAAATAGGATAAATGTCAACATCCAGATCTTTTAAGGTCTATAAGAAATAAATGCTAGCAAAAACACTAAACCTATAAAATCCCTCAAGCATTGTAAAAACGTGTAACACAAGTGGTGAATGATCCAAGAGAGGTATAGTGCTCTGTGTGCAGTTTGAGAAGGCTTTAACACTAAAAAGGTTAAAATTTGGAATACTTTTGTACATTTTAGGTTTTTGCCTGCAGTAAAAAAAATCCCAAGTGATTGCAACAAAAGCCATAAAAAGGTGCTAGAATAGAAGAAGCATGGATTTTCTAAGTGAAATTCCCCTCAGTGATTACACAGTTCGCACTAAGTATTGTATGAGCAAAACAGAAAAGCTGTTTTCCGCATGTTTTTTGAGACTAATCCACCGAGTAGAAAAGTTGTTAGGCGTTGTCCAATATATGTATTTGTTAACACAGGTATGAAAGGGAAGAGCTTTTAGATCACAGCGGGGCAGATAATGAAGAAGTTAATAAGAAGAATTGTACATTGAAATGTTCCTCAACCACCTAGGTCCCACAATTTAATCTGTAATAAATAATCTGGCATCATTGCAAGATGGCATCTCATAATGGCAAATGAAATATGCTGGTATGATAGGTACAATAAATCTGGATTTTCCTATGGTTCCCTCAGGCTAGGACAGTATGCAGCTATAGTGCTCTCTGTCAGGAAGAGCAGATCTCGGAGCCGTCATAAAATCTAAATGGGCACTAATTAGGCAAGCCTTTCCTCTCACACTTACTATTTCTATTGACATTTTCGGCGCACCCGTTCCTCCCCTCCCCTCTCCCCCCTCCCCACCTTGCTCTCCTATAAGTCACTGAGAAAAGAACTCCCAGGATTGCAGAGCACCAGGCTGTTAAAAGGAAGTTCAACTTAGTGGTAATGAATAAATTTTCTCTCCCATGCGGTACTGTTTCTTTTGTGCTGGGCCCAAGCATATTCATGCATCTAAATGGTAATTAGCTTTGAACAACCAGTGACACCTCATCTTATATTGGAACTATAAATATACATTCTAATTGCCTTTGATTGGTGAGAAATTAATAAAAAAAAACATATAGGAAATGTATAATTACAATAAAATATCTAACCCTTATTTCTAGTTTTATTCAGTGCTGCAGTAGAATTGTGGCAACTATAAAAGCTGTTTTAATAGAAATGATGATAATATTTCTTGCTGCACACACCTGCAGAGTTCAGTTAACTTCTCTATAGGGAGCCAGATGGCTGAGAAGTGGCGAGCAGGGGTGGGATCAGGTAAATATATACGTATGCATTCCTGGCTGCCTCAAATTAATAAAAACCTAATGCGCGCTTGGCACAGGACCGCTTGTTGAACATATGCTGCAAGCACGGCTAAGCCATCTGGCTCAGAGTCAAGTATTCCCACCAACTGTAGTCTTATGCTACCTGACAGAGGAAAAGCTTTATTCCCCCGGCATTGAGGGCACAAATGGAGAAATATTATTGAAATGATTATCTGCATCAAGACTCAGATTTGGGCTGACATTTTGCTGGCTCTGTGTAATCCGAGGGGTTGTCTAGGAGAGGGTGGAGTGGGGGTTTGCCGGTAAGCCTTGGCGGGATGATTAATGAAGCAAGGATACTGGGTGGACCCAGCCCACCTCCACTCAGACCCAGGGGCCGAGCACCGCATATGAAATTGGCCCTCTGCTGGTCATCTCCCTGGGAGAGAGCCACCGATGATCCCCTCCAACACTGCCGCACCTCCAGTCACAAAACAGCACTCCAAAGCCATGTCAGATCCAGGCTTAGGGGTGCTTTCCTTGCTCTCTGCTGCTGGATGGGAGGGAGATTCAGTGGGCAGCATCCTCCATACACCTGCTCCACTGTCAGTCAGTTATAACTTTATCCCATCAAAAATGTAAACTTTTCCTTGGTGCTAATAATTGGCTTAATCTTTACATTTTCTATAAATTATTTTAAATTAGTAAGTTTTTTAATGTTGTGAAATAGTGTTATGCATATATGTGACATATGACACTTATAAACACAATGTGCTCAGAAAGAAATTTTAATAAGTAAAAAGAAGAAGTCTGAATGATCAAAAACAACAAATGAAGACAATAAAACAAGAATGAAAGAAGTCTTTTTTTTTTACATACAAGTATGTGTATGAATTTTATCTGAGTATGTCGGTATGGCATTATGCTGGCTTCAGTTTGATTTTTATGAATTGGATGGTGAGGATGAATTGGCTTTATTTATTTTTTATCTGCAATTTCATATTGAGTCAGTATTTGAGCACACCAGAACATTGTTTTATTTTTTATGATACCTTAAAAATAAAGTTTCTACTTTATATAAAACAAGGAAGCCCACAAAAGCTGGGCAAAGTTCGGCAAAACATACAAATGTAAAGTCTGCTTATTCAAGCAACACTTCACTACCTTTTGAACATTATTTCAGAGAAAACCATAATCACTTTAGAACCAAGGGTTGAGTTTGAGTTGATCTTAGACAATAATCTGAAAACCGTACAGATATTTTTGGAATGTATTTTCTGAATTATCTCAGAAACCTAGGAAGGAGCCAGGACATTTAGAGCTTTAAAAGCAATGTATGGATGTGGAGCCAGATGTGATGTCAAATGGAAGTTATGTTCTCAAAGCTTTTGGTTTTGGTTAATAGCCCAATTGCAGCATATTGTATCAGCTGAGGTTTTAGTGAGAAAAGAAAGTGTTGCAAAAAGATGTTCAGCTTGAATCCAAAGCCACACCTTGGTGTTTGACATGGTAACAAGGTCTTAACTACCGACAAAAGGTAAATAAGTTATTTCACGTTCTCTGGACCTGTGAGAATGACTTTCAGAAATCCTGGACAACCAGAACATCAGTCAAGCAACTGGTAAGGTTATCTGTAAGGTTAATATTGTCAGCAGACACAAATACATCCAGCCAGAGTGGGATCAAGGTCCATGGACGAAAGCCAGTTTTGGTGCCTAACCCACATATGTTTGTTTTGTTGTTTTGTTTTTTCTTGTGGGGGGGGTTGTGTCATATAAGTACAGGAGCAAGTATATAACACATCAACTTCAAGGTGTAAGTTTTCATTTTTTTAAATATATTATTTAAATAAAAAGATTTTGGTGCCCCCAAAAAGCTAACTGCCCTGGCAAGTTCCTGCTAGAGTCTGACTGAGTATTGTCTGCATATCAATGGTAAGAAAAACTGTGCTGTTTTTAAAGACTCACGGGAAAAGCATAAAGACAAACAAAAATAAGACAGAGAATTCATCCTTGTGGAACCCTATCAGCATTGATGAGTTTATCCTATTTATACTCACCAGTTGAAAATGAGAAGGTTCTAGCTGGAATACATGAAAACAGCCAGGTGAAAAAGGCACATTGTAAAGTTAAGCAGTGTTCAAGAAACTGAATAGCTGAATGAGCAACAATATCAAAACGCTTCTGTAGATTCTCAGGGAGGACCACTTAAGAGCTGCCCTGTAATTTATGTTTGTCCAGAATCATTTTCAGAAAATTTTACAACTCTGACAGGGCTATTTCTTCACCGTAGTTTCTTCTAAAACCAAATGGGTAAATATTAAATGAGCAGTTATAAATAACAAATGTACATGTAATGTATTATATTCAATCTTTTCAAGTATTTTGTTCAGAAATGGCAGATTAGAGACTGTTAAGAACATTATTCCAACATAAAACAGCACATAGTTTTTAATAACCATCCATCCCTCTGTGCTTTACATCACTGCAGCAGCACTGCTGAGGCTCTCCCTCAACCCTATAGCCTTGATCGATGGCCTAGTGAAAGCCTCTCAGGATGCTGGATAATCGCATAACACCGAAACCCAAATCTTTAACACAAAAGGGGGAAAAAAGGCTCTAACAGGCAGTTCATGAGCGAACAAACGCAGACCAAGGGGAAGCAAATGAGTTCGAAAACTGAGTACCATCTTTAATCACTCCATGTCGATGATTAGTCATAGACAATGTAGCTTTGTTAGAAGTGTGCTGTAATTAATAACAGGGCCTGGGGCCGAACAATTGAGGGAGCAAGCGTCACGATTCCTACAATACCAGAGAGGTGATTTCTAAATAGTGTAAATTAGGTGTTTACCTATTGTGATCCAGCTTTTGACACCACAGCTTCTTTGCGCTTTGAGAACCAGACTAAAGGAAAATGATTAATTGCAAGCTCACTGGTTTTACAGCTTCAAGACTAAATCAACTTCTGAGAAGTGCTAACTTGCTAAAACATAAACTAATTTTAGGCCCCAGATATTAAAATATAATCCATCTTCTTCCTCCACAGGGAAAGCTAATTAGAAAATGTGACTGGCATAAGAGAGAAGAGGTGGAGGAATGGTGGGATTAGGCTCGGGGAGCAGAAAAATCACACCATTTTGGTAAAATCTGAGGATTTCTGAAACTTTTGAATAAACTATTTCATCTATTTAAATAAATACCATAGAGTTATTTTACAAAAACTCTATATCTCACTAAACATTTCACAAAAAAGACATTAAAGGGCATTTGTATTTTTTCTTTCTTTGAAGCTACAAGTATTTGTTATGTATAGCTTGCCTGTAGGTTTTGTCTACAAACGTCTAGCTGGGATACAGCCACTTTAATGCAATAACCAATAATAAACTACTGCCAGAAGCAAAGAAGCTATCTGACAGAGGCTCAACTGGCGCTCAGCTCCTGTGTTTTTCATATGGGTTGACCTTATACACAGAAACATCCACATGCTATTCTACGATGCAGTTTTTGGTTAAAAAAACAAAGCAGCTGTTATAAAAGATATTAAAGATAAATGGAAATGACATAATTTACTAATTCTGATAATAAAAATTTTAAGCCACTTTGCACAGCTCTTATTTTCCTTTGTGCAAGATGTCATTGCAGGTGTTTTAAGAAAGAATCCATTTTTTAAAAAGCAATATGAGAGTGCAGCACGTGCTGCATGACAGTGCAACAGATCTGAGTAGCCATTGCCAGTCAGCCTCTCTCGACTCCCAGAGGACGATCCCTTGAGAGACGAAACAGTCTAAGTGGTGATAGCTTAAAGGCAATAAGCCAATAATAAAGAGCAGCAAAGTGGCCATGAGAGACATAGCTCTATTCCTGCCTCATTCAAAACAACACAGCAAACAAGTGTTGCTAAGTAGGATAAAACCAGGTGTCTAAACTTTTAATCATTTTTTTTAACTTTTGAATTAATGGAAGTCTTATGAAAATTTTTAGTTTCCAAATCCCTAAGTGTGTAAGAGATATGTGATTTTGTGGAGATTGACACACAGACAATTTATTTTCTGCAGACCAGTCAGTTAACCCTTTGAGCATATGACATAATTTCATAATCCATTTTCAGAGGCACATATTTTAGGACTATAATAGCTGTGCAATTGCTATCCTGCTGAGAGTCTATTTGGCTGCAACCAAATGCTTTGAAATGCCTTCCCACTGTCTGTAACTACTGAGAAACACTCAAAAGAAAATCTTCCTAGATGCAAATTGCACTTTATCTAGCTAAACTTTATTTCATAATGTATGGACCTGCCACAGGAGGTGATGGTTCTTTTTTTCTTTTAAAGCAGGCACTATAAAGGACAAAATAGAGGCTCTAATGGGAGCTATGTAAAAGGGTTTATATGTCAAAAAAAATGGAGCAAATAATAATAATTAACATATAACATTTTAGGAAAACATTTTAAAGCATTAAAGTGTCTCTTCTATAAAGAAAAGTTAAAGATTGAAAGTTATTCAGAGATAAAACAGCACATATTGCAAAAGAAAAGAGTAATTTTGATACACGATGGGCCACTTCTCCTCACTTTGTCTTATCACTGTCCGCATAAGAAATCAGCTTGTCTTCTAGAACTTTAGGGGTTACTCCTGTACTCTGGTGCAGATGCACCCAGAGAGGTATCTGTGGATGGATTTCTGGGTTAGGTTTGAGAGGAAGATTGCTGCAGAGGAAGGCAGTGACCACTCTGTGATGGGGGGCTAGCCGGAAGAAAAGCTAATTTGGAATTCAGCACTGCAACATTGCCATCTTTTGGCCAGATGGTATAATCAGAAATCTCTAAGCTGCAGCCATCTCCAAACACATGCTGAGGTATTAAAGCAACTTGATACAGAAGTGGGCAATAGATGAATTCCTTTGTTGGAGAAAAAAATGGATTATCGTTTAAAAGATGATGAAGAACATGTTTGTTTCTGGATTGTCAGTAGCAAATGTCATTTTTGTAATTGCTATACAGGCATATGAGAGTCTCACAGCATAATAAGCTTGAGATTTATACTATCACAGTATTTACATTAACAATAGAATAAAAATGTATGATTTTAAATTCAGCAGTTATTGCTGCTGGTGCTGAATTAACAAAACTCAGTATTACAGTTAGAATGATATTCTATTTAACTTGTATCTATCATTTGGATTTTGATATATATTAAAGCAAAAATATAAAATGAACATCACCTAAATTTGGAGGTAGTTTTCAAGTAAACATGCTTATTGCACAAAATTTGCTTTTGCCATTCTGACCTTTTCTGCAGTTGTTTCATTAAAACAAAGAGAAATTATTTTAGACCACTTTCAACCAGCTGACCTGCAGTGCATAGCAACAGGTTGTACTCTGTGCCTCAAACATCCAAAGCAAACACCGGTCACTCTTGCATGTTTTTCAGCATCCTGTCAAAAACATTTTGCAGATTTGAAGCCCATAATTTTTGAAACTTCGTTATATCTTCACATCACCAGACGACCCATGCCTATGGTTATAAAAAGATTTTGTTATATTAGAAATGACCGGTGACCTGTCCAGGGTGTACCTGCCTCTTGCCCAAAATCTGCTGGAGATATTTTAATTGTGGCTTGAAGTCAAATAAAGGTGACTTTTTTCACTTTTTAAGGAAGTTCAATTGCAAGTATATCAAGTATACCTTAGATTTCATGCCTTCAAACTCCTCGTGATAGCTTTCAAATTTTAACCCAAACTCTTTGGCTTTTTATCCATCATATTTACAAACATGTGGTGAACAAGAAAACTTGAGTGGGCATGCTTATCCCCTACCTGAATAAATATTTGTCTGACGTGGCCGTGCTGCCCCTGTTTTCCCACGGTGGTGTATGGGACATCATGGATAAGAGAGAGGATGGGCTCTGACAGAGAGTGACAATTCA
Source organism: Valencia hispanica (assembly GCA_963556495.2). NCBI lineage: Eukaryota > Metazoa > Chordata > Actinopteri > Cyprinodontiformes > Valenciidae > Valencia > Valencia hispanica. The sequence continues at coordinate 24,588,370 of OY747707.1, forward strand.
TCCCTTCATCGCCCCCCTTCCTCTGCTCTAACTGACATGTCACATTCTCTGATGACTTTATTGTGCTCGCTGTCACTGCACTTAATCTGTGTGTCAGTCAAACCGGAGCGGCCCACACCAGCACCTCTAGACGGCGAAGCTAATACCCACCCTTTTTAATGACATTAGATTTGGAGTAATGCCATTCAGCATAGCACTGATATTATCTTCTATTTGCATCATTCAGCTGGCGACACAGCCGCAGCCCGGCCGATAGAGAGCTGGTCATTTCCCCGTCCATTTCCACTCGGATGACAGATGTCAAGATGGAAACTGACTATTATTTACTCTAGCCATGTTTTTATCACACGCAGACATGATGTCTCACTTTACTCCGGGCTGTCAGCCAATGCATCAGACCCTGTCTTTCTGTGATGGTTGGAGTATAGTGACACAAAGTATATATATTTGTTTTCTTGATTTCTTGATAAAACAGTTCAATTAATGAGGGCAACACTGTCTTGAAAAATATTTTTTTTACCCCCTGAACTTTCCTAAATGTCACATTACAACCACAAACTTGAATGCATTTTATTGAAATTTTCTTCCTTGCAATATAGCTCCAGATTAGACTGATTACTGTGGATAGCATATAGAGTCTTGCCACAGATTCTCAGTGAATTTTTGACTGGATCTCCGTAAAATATGAATCCTTCAAATCCATTCCCTTGTAGCTCCGCCTGTATGTTTACAGTTACTGCGCTGCTGGAAGATGACCCTCTGCCCCGTTCTGAAGTCACTATTGCAAGTGTCCTGTACCTTCTGGAGAAAAGCATCCCCATAGCACGATGTAGCCACTACCATGTTTCATGTTGGTATGATGTTTTTAGAATGATGTGCATTGTTAGTTCTCTACAATAAGGTTTTACATGTAGGTGGGAAAGTTCTGTTTTGGTCTCATCTGACCAAAGCACCTTCTGCTACATGCTTGCTGTGTCCTCCACATTTCCAGTGGACTTTGGAGTTACTGTGGGTCTCTTGGTTGCTTATTTGATTAATGGTCTCCTTGCAGTTGGACCATACTCTTTCCATTTTCAGATAATGGATCAAACAGTGCTCTGTGGGTTATTGAAAGCTTGTTTCAAAAACCTTTTCCCTGACCTGTCTGTTGGGTTCCCTGGTCTTCATGGTGCTGAATGATCACTAATATTTTCTAACAAATGTATATACTGAGATTAAACTACAGACTGGTTGCACTGGATTTTATTTGGAGGCATAGCAGTAAAAGGGGGCTAAACACAAATTCATTATAGACTTTTTAGAATTATATTTGTAAACATTTTGAAAATAGCACATTATTTTTCTTCCACTTTACAATTTTGCACCACTTGGTGTCTGTATATCACATAAAATCCTAATGAATTAATAATTGAATTCTGTGTTTTTAAGTGACACAATGTAAAAAAGTTTTAATACTTTTACAAGGCACTGTTTAGGTGAAGTATGTAACTGTAATAAGGAAAACTAATAGGACCTATGTTTGATGTGTAGATCTAATTTCTTATAATAAACCTTTGGTGCAATGAAAATTGATTGTTAGTTCTCGCATCTTCCTGCAGTCTCAGCATCAGTGAATTCATAATACCTGTTTATGCTTGGGATAACATCCTTCTTTTCAGTAAGCATATGTACTATCCTCTTTCAGGTGCTGTGATGGCAGAGTAATGAACATGCCACAAATGATCATTCTAGTTCCCTTCCACAGTGTAGTTATTTCTCCCATCATTGAGACTAAGCATGAAGCTTTAGCAGCCTATCACCATTAGAGGTAACGAAATCTTTTTTTTCTTCTCACTGTCAGTGCATTTTCTCTCCCATCAGAACTCGTGGTGCCTAATTAAATGTATTTAGCATCACAAATATTCCAGGGGGACAGGTTGACACAGTGAATTAATGTCTCGCCTCAATCCCACAGCCACTGTGTTGGCTGTGGGGGGAAAGTTAGCCTGATACCAGGTAAATGCTGTGGCTTTCATGTCTTGTATAAATCTATGTTGCTTTCTAATACAGTGCAACAGAAGCTACATTGATACTGATTAAGTCACAGAGCAGGTGAAGAGCTACCTCTGCAGGAATTGCAGCCGGCACAAGCTGATTTTTTTATTTTAGGCAATTAAATATGGACTACATTAAACGACTTTAAGCTTTATTATTGCTTTTTCTTTTCACCCAAAACTGTAAGTTGACATAAATTCAAACTATAGCTTGATATGTAGTAAAAGTGAACATGGGACTGGTTCAATGTTATATTGCAGCTGTCTTATAAATATAATCAAAATAACGGTTTTAAGAGACGTGTTATTATTATTTAAAGAGCATATTGCAGGCTAAACCCCACCTTAAACCACTGTTTAAAGAAATATATTAGGAACTGGTTCTAAATAATAAATTATTCGTAAATAAATTATTTAGACTTCTGGGGTGGTGTTTGTGAGAAACTTTAACCTCCACCAGACCGGAAGTGACTTGGGCGAAGGGAGACCCGTTAGCTCCGTCATAAAAAACAATGGATTTTAATGCTGGATCACTAACTGAAGAAACCTTAAATGTTTACAATTATACATATAATGGACCACAACCATACAGCTATAAGCCTGCTGCGCGCCGCAGAGTTTAGAGAGAGACCAGGGGAAGGATTAATGGCCAAAGAAGAGAGATAGAGCTGTGGTGTCAGGACCATCAGTGGAGAGTCGGGTGGGTGTCGTGGTGAGATCGATGTTAGCATAAACTCATGTGTTAACGTCACAATTCCCTACAGATTACTATCATGTACCAGAAAATAAAAAAAACACTAGTATTGATCCGCTAATATAGTATTGATCCGAGCCAATAATAAACAATAATTAGCTTTACTAAGTTGTCTCAAACCTGTTAATATCCGTTCACGTAACATGGTATAGCACTTTAGAGAGAGGCGACGTACACATTTTCCTGATACCCCTTTTATATTGCTTATTTGACAACCCACATATCACATTGCATCTAATTTTTGATATAGTCCTTTCAAGTTGGTAATTAGCAGCGTAGACAACAAGACTTACAATGCCAAGATCCTGTCTGCGTGGAGCTAAGCCTCTGGAGGATCCGTCACAGCGTTTCGCCTGCTGCAGCCCCAGAAACAGCCGTGACAGTGGTGCCGATAAAGCTGTGTGCACTGAAGGAGCAGCGTCTTGTGTCAGTCGCACTTGATCTTTGCTACTGCATCACATGTTGAACTTCATCACACCACTGGGATGGTAATTCTCCAGTCTGAAGTGAGCGCCACAATGACCACGTTTTTCATAGCCGAAGCAGAAGTGAAATCTCAGCTGCACAAGACGTACCCAGGAAAGGAAAATGGCTCCGTTTTAGTTTTTATTTGGAAATTTGTGGACTCTATGTCCTGACAGCCTGCTGTTTGTACAGACTCCACAAACACAATAATTTACCATTTTTAAAACAAATGCACCCAATACGAAACTAGTGAACACACTGACTCTCGATAACACCACCCATAAACTCAGAGTTTGTTTGGACATTGCTTCAGGCCTAATTTAGTTCAATACTTAGTGACAATTGACAAAAAGATTACCACCTGAAGATCCTTTACAATGGCTCTAAATCCAGTTGGAATCCAGATACATTGAAATAAATAAATAAATAAATAAATTTAATTAATAAATAAATAAATAAAATTTGACACATAATGGTTGGGTCTATGAAAGCAACAGAGCTAAACGCATAATCAATGGAACACAAAAGAAAGTACACAGAGTCAAATGCAACAAAAGCTAAATTGGTTGTGTTGCCAAGGTAAGAATAATGGCAAAAATCAGCACTAGGCCACTGTAGGGAGAAAAAACAAAGAGCACACAAAAGTAATGACAGCAACTGCAGGGGCTCTGTCTATGACAGAGATGTAGTTACTGGACTGGACAAGGAGTACTTTGTATAGAAAGAAAAACAAATACAATACACAGAGTTATTGGTATTAATGACTCCATCAATGGTTTTTTATAGAAGAGACACAGCTAAATACCAAACCACTGACCTAGGAGTACTTTCTTTGAAAAAGTAAACCAGTGAACCCAATGTTGACAGCAATAGTTCTGTCTATACTGTGTATGACCTCCAATTTTAGGTGATAGAAAGTGGTGACCTAAGAGCCTCAGTCATGATTTAATAGGATTTTAAGATGGTGTATCCCCACCACATATTGCTGGGAATTGTGCCAGTTTCATCTGTTCTACAATACCTTCCACAAATCCCAGCAGCAGACAGCAGGGAATTCTGCATGTTTTTGATGAGGCATCCCAAGACTTCATCCTTGCAGAGTGAAATGTTTTACAGTTTATTTGTGTCCCTTTTTGAATGTGAGAAACAAGGAAAAGTGTTTGTGTCTGCTAAGCCACAATTTTAAAACTGAGCTGAGGGGGCTTGAGAGCATAGTTATTTGTTATTACGTTCCTTTTTAAATCTAGGTGTTTTTCTCCCATTTTCTCTCGCCTGTGAACATGCACATAGCTCGCTTTTTTCCTCAACACATGTAATTGCAATATGCAAGAGCTAAACTAATTTTACGACACTGAAACACCTGTATTCATCTCCATATTAATAGAAAACAGGAAGTATAAATCCCAATTTTCCAGCAGCCACTGTCAGTGGAGATGTTCCTTGAGGGAGAAGGCTGTCTCCTCTCCATTAAAATATTGGTGCTCTCCTCTCGTTTTCCCTTTAGAGCGTTCATTTTGAGCTTAAATCAGATATCATAATTATGAATGGCACCGAGTCTACATCACATGGCTTGACACTTCTAATATCCATATGTGCCAATGTGCTTTTAAGTTTCATATGCTGGGGTGCTCTCTGTGTTGAGTTATAGCGCTTTGTGGTGCCGCTGTAGAATACAGGCCCCTGTGAGTCTCATTTGGCTATGGAAAGGGGAGGTTTGACTGATAGGCTCATTTGGATTTAACACAAGTGCACTGCCCTGAAAAGTCTTGTAGAAAAATAGGGAAAGTTCTGCAGAAGTCTGAAAACTCAGGAAAATCCGTCTTTACACTCCATTCAAAGAAAATTATATTCTTCAGTGACCATTTAAAGATTATTACTCAGGATTAATTTATGCAATCATTCCAAACAAATATTATTCTGTGTGATACTAGATGCTATTTTGACTTACAAATTTGGCCACAAATCTCATCTAATTACATCAATTGTAAGAGTTGACAAAAGTGCTTTACAATATCCCCCCAACAGAAAATAGGAAAATATTTAAAGAAATAGACATAAAAAATAAGTCAAAGAAACTGTTCAGATGACCTTAAGATGATTCAGATGATTAAGAGCCCTAGTATGAGGAAAGGGGGAAGGTGGTTCAGAATTACTTTATACTCCAGTCTCGAACTGTGCAAGGCTTTTAAAGCAAACAAAATATTCTTTTAATAAATAAAGACTATATTCTAACCACAAGACAGTGAATAGACCAACTGAGGAGTCATTCCTTTTTCTCTTCTGGTTCCAGTATTCCTTTTTCCCCCGTTCCAGTCAGAGGTCTGGATGCAGAATTCTAAACCAGCCGCTGATAGGACTAATGTAGCCTATAGCAAATGCTATGGTAAAAACAATCAAATTTACAGCTGATTAAAGCGGTGGTTGATGCCTTTATGTCATTATTGAGGAAAATGGTTTTAGGTTTTAAAATGTTTCTGGGTCATATGAAACTTTTTTTTGGCATATAATTTATTTCTCAGCGTATTTCTCACCAAATCTGTATCCAATAGAGCACCATGGGACGTGGTGGAACTGGGGATTCAGATCAGGATGTACAGCTGATAAATTTGCACCAGTTGTATCAGTGAGGACCAAAATCACCTAAGTGTTTCTGAAACCTTGGTGATTCTATGCTATAGAGAACTGAGGCATTTCTGAAGAGAAAAGTGGATCAATGTGTGTAAATCTGTAGCCTGTTTCAAAAAGCAATTTGCCGTAAAACGGAGGCGGCATCAGGGAGCCTTTGGTCATTCCTTAGTGGTCAGCCTGTGGTCAGCCTGTGGCAGCAATGTGGCGCTATCAGGTGTTTTTTCACAAAAGGTTACTCAATGGCGGGATAAAGGGGGTGTGGGGAGACTGGACTTTTCATTTTACCTATTCTCTCCTCCGCTTCGGTGCCATCCCCGTCATGCACTGACTGGTTCTCGCCTGGTGCAACCGCTGCTGCTGGTTCATCCGCCGGAGAGGATTAAGTCCCTGGACTTTCTTCATCCAAATTACTTGCAAGTGCTTTGAGGTTCACTGAATGGCTGGAGCCCCATATGGCGCTGCATAGCTCCTAACCCCTGACCATTTGGTGAAGACGAGCAGACATTTTCAACTTTATGCACATAGTACAGATAACTAAATTATTTTCTTTTTAAAGATTCCCATGAGAGCGTTTGAGCATCATCTCAGACTTGGACATCGTATTCAATGCATTTCGTTAACCGGGATCTGACAGCGTCTGTGGCCCGTGTGGCTGATCACAGACACGGTCCAAAGAGCCCGGTGTCATGCCAACCAACGGTGCAGAAACTGCGCATATGCTGCATCTTTGGGATTTTGTCCCACCGAAGCAATAGCTTGCTGGTTAGGAAACAACTCGTTCAGAGAGTCTTTCTGGGTTCTGATCACTTCAATTGGGTTTAAATTGTCTGCTCTCCTCTCAGACTTACCTACTGCAGCTTTAAGTGCAGTAATTTAATTTTATATGTAGTTCTCTGTTTAGCTTGTTTGTATTTATTAACATTTAAAATTATTTTTTCTAAAATAATAATGAATATGTTATCATTTTAAAGATCGACGATTAAAAATAGATTATGACTGGACTTTGTTGACCCCATCAGTCAAAATGACAAACAAAAATGCCTAGCGAACCTCTGCTTTGTGGAATTTGTAAAAATCCCCTTAACTTGTTCTTTATCCGGATTGACGCCCCACTCCCTCATTTTTTTCGCAAGCTGCTCCAAAAGGTGGCTGTCTATCATCCTCTGTTGCAAGAAGGTGTGATGTTCATTCAAAAGTCCAGTGCTGTGGCAATATTACGGTAATATTACTATCAAGCTTGGTGCCAGGAATGCCGCTATATTCTCGCCTCACCATGCCGCCACAGAGCATTCAAAGAACAGACCATGGCAGCAGTATTACCCTGATATGCCGCAATGGTCTTTTGAATCAGGCGTCATCAGGTGTCATCTGTATAATGATGAAATGAAATGAAGATCTGACCCATGAACGTATACTGAGAGTAAATAAAACTTGGCACCATAATGGATCCCTCTGGAACTCCATGACTAAACTTGTTTTTCAGCAGAGTAGAATCTAACGGATAAATATGACATTAACCACTGAATATGGAATATTATGAGTTTCAATCTCATTGGTGAATTTATGAGAAGAGTGCGACCCACCATATCAAATGTTGCTCTTGAATCTAAAAAAATCTAAATAAAAAATTAAAACTAATTTAAACAAAGCTGACTTTTACATGATGGGTTCAGAAACCTAACTGTAATTTATTTTTGCCATTGATGAACAACAGAGGTTGAGTTGTAAGTCTCACTTTTACTAATGCTCCCACCTCCCTCAGTATGTAAGTCATTACTCTGTGGACAGGAAGGCATATAACACCTCTGTCAGGTCAGGCTCTACAAAGGTATGGTGTATGTAGGTGGTCTAACTTACCTCATTAGTAACAACACAAGCGGTGGTCTAATGAACTTAAGACAATGCTAATTAATGGAAGAGAACAAAGGCTTAACATTTCTAGAAAGTGTGAAGTGCCGAATCTGCTTGTACGACAGCATTTAAGCCACCTTAATCCGCTCCTGACGCATTGCGTTGTGCCTCGACCACACGTCTCGCAGTGGGGGCAGGTCAGAAGAGGGCAGCTCCATACCTCAGCAGATATAGTCACCTGTGACAATCCTTTATGGGCTGATAAAGTAAAGGAAGTCTCTCCAGGAGCAGTGCAGTGACTTGGCGGATGGTGTCCCTGGGGAGCAGGTGTCAGGGTTGTCTATCAGGAGCCTGAAAGGAGAAAAGGGATGTGTTACGCGGCTCCATTGTATCCCGTTTGTCATTGACTGATCGGGTCCATTTAGCTGGCTTTCACAATGAATGAAACCACCTGAATAGATGAAAGCGAGACAGCTTTCCTGACAAACAAGCAGCCCTGGAATATTCATGGAGGATCTGCAAGGAAAAGATTAATGTATTAGAAATTAAAATTGGGCCCGGACGTATGATCTTGCTCTAACACTTGGCCAGACCTGTGTCACCCGCCGCTAGCGCCTGAAGTCGGCACATGCCGCTGCCAAGGTGGAGAGGAATCATTAAGCACCCTGCTATTGTGTGAGCAGAATAATCAAACTTCACCCCCACCACCGCTGCCACCACACACACACCTCCACAGCCCCTTCCTTGTTCCTTCCCACAGCACTGACAATGAATAATTCTGGAGCCATTTGCAATGTTAACGGCACCTATCTGGGCCATCCATGCCTTTATGATAAGAGCTCCAAATATGCATTTCAACAGTCTGAACAGAAGCTGCTTCACCGGCATTTCAAAGGACACCTGTCACTCATCTGAAAGAGCTGTCAGTCTCTGTCACGCAACGGTGCCAGTGAAATGGCCCAAAAGATAATCTTTACTCTCCCTCTTTCTGTCTCTCCACCTCACTCTTTCAGATCACAGCAGTTACATTTGCAATAGGGTGACAAGTGATTTACACTGGAAAATGGATTGTGTTTAAACTGAAAAAAGAGGGCAGGTGGAAGGGGGGGCGTATTCTTTTAGGCTGTGTTATTCTTCGCTAGAGTACAGCTGTATCAAATATGCTATCGTAAATGTGATCTGGGCAACACTGAATGTCATTATTTCGTGATACTATGAGCAGTAGATGGGCGACTGAGCTCAAAGGTGACTTTGATGAATCCTATCTCACTAAACAGAGCTGTGTGTGTGTTCTAGGAGTTGCGGTGAGAAGGGTTGGATCAAACAGGTTTCCAAAAAGTTTGACCTTCTGTTGCTTTTTTGGTGGGAATTTATCTTCAAACATAGATAGCTTGTATGTGATTAAGTGCTCGCATAGCAATAGATTTTTTTCTTAACCATCCCTTTTTTGTGACCAGACATGCTGATGTAATTCCTCAGATTGTAGCTACAGTATATGGCCGCTTTGTTGAAAGGAAAGCAAAAGAAGCCCTTTGCTTCTCCACATGTATGCCAGGAATTTGTTTAAGCATGACCAGCTTGTGTGCCACCAGCTGTTGGTGATATTTACAGCTGAGTGCAGAGGATGTGTTTGGATCGAGGCTTGCAGGGCCGCAGCGGCGCTGGGCTCAGTCCCACTCCCCTCGTGGCCACTCCGAGGGCAAAGGCAGCCAGCATTTGCAGCACAGACTGTGTGGTAACACGAAATCACAACGTAGAGGTGCACAGAATGACACATAACTCGGTTTTGCATACATGACAAGCTGCTGGCTCAGCAGAGTTGGGAGCAAATTATGCACTTTGAACACACAAAATGTGAATCTAAAGAATGACCTTTCTGACAACTCCCCTCTCTATCCAGCTAAGTAAAGAATATGCTTAGGGAGTGTGGCCAAGTTGTCTCACCATAGAAGATCTTTCTCCCTATTATCGTAAAGGGAATGCAGCTAAAGATCAGGCACACCAAACTTCAACAGCTCATTTCAATCACTGAAGTCCACATAAACTATCTAAAGTAGGCATTGAGTGCTATGAGATTATCATTGTATGATAACCTGGAGAGAAAACTACCATCGTTTCCCAGTGGTGCTGTATTGTTACAAAGGTGGAAAATACTGATTTAAAACATAATAACTGAATTGCTTTTATTTAAAACAGAAAAGTAAAATTAATACCATCATAATTATTTCTAAAGATGTTGTTTAAATAAATTTGCAATAATTTACGTTTATTTCTGTTATTTTGCCCCAAATAACAACAAACTTTTTTAGACAATTTTATTTTAGACAAACACAAAGTAGCACCTAAGTGTGTTTTTTTTATATGTAGTCTTTTACCTGTAAATAAAAACCATTGCAAACGGATGCCTTCAGAAGTCTGCTTATTAGTAAGCAGAGTCCTCCTGTGCAATTAAATTTCCGTGTACTTCCAACTGTTCTGTGAATGATAGAAAAATTTTGGGAACAAACAGCATCACGAAGAACACAAAACACAGCAGGCATATCAGGCAGGGCCGGATTATGTTAGCAGAGGCCCCTGGGCACAAAATGTTCAAAGGGCCCCCTCGCCGCCAAAAAAATTATATCATTTAAATAGGATTTTCACCACAGTCTTGTAAAACTACATTGCTCATGTGAAGGCAACAATATCAAGACACAACACAGTGGTGTAACTCCCTTGCCTATGTGAACACATCCTGCTTGATCTCACCTCCACCAGGCCAGGACTGCAATTCAGATTGTTCCATAACTTAATCACAAAAACTCACTCATAGCCGTTAATTTTTCTTTCCTGTCTCTCCTCTCTCACAGCGCTCCTTCAGTTCTCCAATGCTGCCCTTCTGTGTCTCTGTCTGTCTTCCCCTTATTTTTCTTTATCTTTTATTGATTTAAAAATAGTGCAATCAGTTTAAGTAAACTTGACTCATACTTTAAAGCATTTGATCATAAATGGAAAATGAATGCAAAGTAAAATCCAATGATTTTCCTTTTACATAATAATGTGTTTAATAAATCTGTATCTGTATCTCTAAACTCCTGTTTCTCCATCATCCTCTACTGTCTCTTTCCTCCTCCTCTTCTGTTGTTCATAACTAAAACCATGAGAACAGGGCTCTTGTCTAGGAATCCACAATGTATTGACACCAACATCGGTATCTGCCGATGTTAGTCATTTTTTTACATATTGTATTGGTCCGATAAGTAAAACTGAGCCAATATTAAAAATCACTATTTATTTCCATCTTTGTAAGAAATTAATGTAATATTTATAACATTGTAAATAATAGTTATTGGCCATAAGAGTAATAATATCAAATATCTGTATTGCCGCAAATGTTTTGATCGGTGCATCCCTTTTTTGACTCTGTCCTCCATGATGTGCTGCTGCAGCCTTTCTGTCCACCTTTATGAGTTCACTAAGAAAATGACCAAACTGACAGATAAATGCCAACAAAGTTAACACTATGTGTTGTTCCAAGTAATTCATCATCACCACAGAAACCTCTTTCACCTAAAAACTGACTGACACCAACGACCCGCCTGAGCAGAACCTCCCCCAGTACCGCGTCTCTCCCTCCAGCGGGTCCAGTTTAGCTTTCTGTCCTGCTACCAGTGGCTCTTGCTAGCAGCACACTGATGCAATGATCAAAACTTTCCTCATGGTCACATACGCATTCCGAGTGTTTCCAGTCAGAGAAACTACTAATGTACTGGTTTTATTTGCTCCAAATAAGATGCAGGGGAAACAAAAGATATTAGCCTACCTGTGGTCAGTGAACATGTGATCCAGTCTGAAGAAACTTTTTCTCCACTTGGGAAGTGTCAGCAGATCATTAGGTTTGTCTAACTTTACCGCCCAAACCTCGATCACGAAATGAAGCTGGATATCTGGTCGCCCGATTATTAAAAGCAGCAGCTCCACCATCGATAACAAAAGCGTAAGCATTTACGTTAACTGTCCTCCACAATGCTGCGTCCCACACCGGATAAACCCAGTCTGAGCTGCTGCTGCTACAGCTAGCCTCAGGTTGTGCTGTGTAGCTAACGCAGTCCCCTCCGAACAGGTTCACTGGCTCACCATAATCCACCATGTCTTCTTTTTCCTGATTTTCCTCCTTAGGTTTTACACAAAACGTGTCAGTAGATGACAGACTTCCTAATAAACACGTCTTCTTCTCATCTTTCTCTCTTTCATTTATAGAAACCGCCTTTTTTCGCTCATTTTAGATTCTCTAATATACTACTACTGTCCGGTGACAGCGGAGCGCTACTTGCTGGGGGAGAGGCGTGGCATGTTACCATGGCTTCCACAACTGCGCCTTAGGGACAATGTAACTTTGTTAGGGTAAAGAAAATGGTGTGGATCTTATTGGTTTCATCTCCGCCAGCACCAATCTCTGACTATTTTTTTTCTTCCTTAAACTGTGGGCCCCCCAGTGGGTGTGGGCCCCTGGGCCTGTGCCCATAATGCCCATTGGATAATCCGGCCTTGATATCAGGGATAAAGTTGTGGAGAAGGTTAAAGCAAGTCACCAAGCTTAGAATGAAGAAACGTTCAAATGAGCTCAGGATGAACGGAACAAACAGCTGAAGTTTAAAATGTTGTTCTAGTTTCAGCTGACTTATATACTAACCTCACCCATTCGGTAACTCTAAAGGAGCTGCAGAAATTCACAGCTCAGGTGAGCATATCTGTTAACCGGAATACTATAAGGCATTCACAAAACTGGCTTTTCTGGAAGAGTGACATTTTCTGGAAGAGTGACACGAATGTTGAATTGCTAAAAGAAAGCCAAACAAATTCCTAAAGATTGCCTTAGGTCATGTAGATGTAACATTAAACACATGGAAGAGGATGTTCTGCCAAGATCAGACTTAAATTGAACTTTTGCCTGAAGGCAAAATGCTGGGGGTGGCTGAAAACAAACCTAAACATGCCATGCCCCCAGTAAAAAACGGTAGCAGCAGCATTATGCTGTGGGGATGCCTTTCTTCAGCATGATATGTATCAGTCCTGAAATAAAAATGTTGCAAAATGCTGCAAAATGATGCAGCCCCACAGACTTGAGGCTGTGACGGGTTCTTTTAGTTTTCCCACCATGACTAAACAATGTTTTTCACCACTGTACAGAAGGCATATGTGTTTTCAGCAAACAAGGGGAAAATATAGAAGTTTTTTTTCAGCCAGCTGGCAGGCAGTCAATTGTACCATGATGGAGAGGGCAGCACTGCATAACTCTATGCTTCCTACAACTGTATGGAACTCTGATTCCGTTGGCAATGTTGCTGATGTTCATTAAATTGACTTTTATTGCATTATTGATCATTTTAGTGGCTGTGTAACTTTTTTACACCTTGCTGAACTTTGATGCCTGTAACTGACGCACACCAGCTTTGAAACTATCCTCAGTGTGCTCCTTAGATCTATGCCCATAGCACTTTCAAATACACTTTCTGTGGAAATCTTCTCGCTTATCCATCCAAAATTCTTTGTTTTCCAGTAAATCATCCCCCATTTTCAGGCTGAACAAACAGCAATTTGACAAGCCGTTTGAATTTTGGGCACTCCTCTTTGTCACATAGTTTCCACACCATGCCTCGCTCATCCGACAATCTTCTCATTGTGGCTCAGGGAGGATATAGTTCAAGGCGTGAGTCACCCGATGAATGTTCACGTTCATTTCGAGGCACAGTGGGCTGGCATAATCCCTGTTACTGAACCGTGACTCACCAGGTCTTGTTTGGATTGAGTGTTCTGTCCTCCTTCCATTGCGAAGAAAAAAGAACATACACTTGTACTTTTGACTAGATGAAGTGCAGTGAGGCTCTAGATGACAATATTATGCATGTCAGAAAGACAACAAGGCTGTTGTAAACAAAAACATTACAAGTATTCAAATAATTCACGACTGACAGAAACATTCTGAGTTAATCAAATGAAGTGGATAAAGGAACAAAAGCTGGGAGTTATCTTCTCTGCAGTGTCTTTCCCCCCAGTTTAAAATCCTCACAAATGATGCTTGTAGTACAGCTTTCTTACAAATTATTCAGCAGCTCTGCTACTGCAGTTGAAAAAGTCACACATAGACAGTCATTTACCTGAGTCACAAATTACTATGTAATTGAGTCCTGGGGGAAAATAATTCAGTTTACCTACTGGAAATAATGTGTAAATTCAATACATTTTCTAATGAGCTCATTTGAGTTTGCCACAATTATCTTTGCCAGTGTAGGTGCAGATAGGATTCTGCAGCTGAGCTGAAGTGAACAAAAAAAAAAAACATTTCCCTGTTGCATTCATTAAAATTAGCATATGGACCTGTCAACACTTCGCAGAGACGCGTTGTAACAATGCCATTTAGCCCTGCACCGAGCTATGCCGTTGTAGTGAATGGGTGCGTTGGGTAAATGCCTCCCCACCCTCAGCGACGGGGCGGAATGGGACTGGCAGCGCTGGCTCTGACGCACAAAAGAGGCTGCGTTTTAACAGCCAGGCCCTGGCCTGTGACCAGGGGCCATCCACATCAACACTGCTCACACTCCACCATACCTCCCAGCTAGAGGCCCAGCCAACCGGCTCTTTGCGCACACTGAGACTGACAGCAAGAGGGATAAAGGAGGAGAAACTGTCTGTAAGGGTGGGTGGGTGTGAGCAAAAAGGAAATGACAGATATTAAGGCAGGTAGATCTCTCACTATGGTGGCAGTTAGGTACTTCAAAAAGATCTCTCTCCAAAAATCCTTTTAATATTCTTATCAAAATGTACCAGGATTGAAAGGCTGATGAGCAAAAACAGATCCTTCATTGTTGTTTGTCATCGTTACACTAGAGATGCCAGTGAGAGAAGGTATTGTTGCTCAGTGGAGCGGTCAAGACTCCTCTTGCATTGTTGTGCCAGGATTTTAAAGCAGGCGCGAGTTATCAATAGACCGCAGACTATTCGACTCACTCAGCTGTGCCTCTCGATACACTTCAGAACCTCACACAATTGGCCTGTTTATTGACAAACACTTCTCCGGATGCATCCAGGTTCATGTCTTTTTTTCCCCAACAGAGCTCTCACCTTCTATTTTAAGTACAAAGATCTATCCGATGACACATTTGCAATTAAAAAAATGTAATTAGTCATTTAGGGGATGTAGCCTCACTGGATGAAGAGATAATAAACCTTGCAATTTGCTTTGGGTAGCAGAACTGGATGTAATGAATTAAAGCCCCATGAAAGTGAATGGAGGAATAAAAGATGGAGAGGACAAGGCCTCAGCTGTGCTCTGTACTGATCTGCACAGTGTGATTACCTCGAGCAGGAAAACCGAATGTAAAGGCCTTGGGCTGGCTTTGATATTTCCATCTGCCGTGTGTCTGCCATGACCTGGACTACATCTAACAGACCTAGACTGGAGGTCAGTAGGAATCAAGAGGAAAGGCTAGGAGATGAGATCAGAGGATAGAAGAGGAAGTAAAAATAAATAAATAATAAAAGGAATGTTCCCAGTTGCACTATAACATCTTTTTCTTTATTTTTAACAAGCAATATCTTAAATATGTGGCATGCATTTCTATTCCGCCCCTTTTACTTTGATACCCTTAAAAACTGCCTTTGGAAATCACTAATCAGTGAACAGAGTTCCCATCTGTGTACTCTAATCTCCAAATAAATACAGCTGTCCTGTGAAGGCCTCAAAGCTTTGTATGGGAACATTGTTGACAAAACTGCATCATGAAAAGCAAGAAGGAGAGCTTTTCATTCGAAAATGTAAAGAGTGTGGCACAACTGCAAACTACAACGACATGGACATTCCGATAAGTCTACTGGCTGGTCAAAGACAGCAACATTTGGAGGAGCAACCAAGAGACCCTCAAAGACTCTGGAGGAGCTGCAGAGATGCACAGCTCCGGTGGAAGAATCTATTGAAAGAACAGCTATTGCTTGTGCACTAAATGAATCTGGCATTGGTGAAAGAGTTGCAAGAAAAAAGTCCTTGTTAAAGACTGCCAAAAATGGTTATGTTTGCTCTCTGCCCTGAGACATTTGAGGGAAACACCAAACACATATGGAAGCATGTGCTTAATCAATCAATCAAACTTTATTTATAAAGCACTTTTCATACAAAGATTGCAACTCAAAGTGCATTACAGATTAAAACTGATGCCACATAAATCACATTCCCAACCCTCCCCCACAGATTTAAAAGCATGATCACATTTATACATGTATACACCCCTCCCCCCACCCAACCCCCATGCGCGCGCACACTCAAAAGCAACATTAAAAGAACATTGGGCAGAGTACAGATGAGCCAGGTAAGGAAACTGTAACAGTTTGTGCTGTTTGCTCTGTTTTTTCTGCCTGCCTTGAACACATCGTTTCCCCTTGTCTGGTCTTAATTGCATGCACCTGTGCTGCTGCCTATAAAACTCACTTGTGTTCTCCAGTTCCCCGCCAGATTGTCTGCAGCCCTGCCTCAGCTTTCCAGGCTTCCTATTGCCATTGTATTTGCATGCTGATTTGTGATTGACCTGGACTGTTCTGACCCTGTCTCAGCCTCCTCTCCTACTGGATTTGTAAGTTGGATCATTTGGTGCATTACCTCTGATCAGTCACTCGTATTTTGGACTTTGGATCTGTTTTCTGGACCGTGGATTTGGATTCTGGACTCCTATTTGGATACTGGATTTCTGTTGGACTTTATGACCCCTAAAAGGAGAGTGACTTGGTGCTTTGGACCTCTTCCCAGAGAACCTTACTCCCTAATTATTTGAATAAACCTCTGCCTACATTACTCCTTAAGCTGTGTCATTTTGGGTCTAGTCTGTTGTGTCACTAGCCCTTACAGAAACGCCATCATAGGAGCCATCTGCACTGGCAGCAGCAGATCAACAGCAGCCACCAAGAGGAGGCAAGGCTGAGACCCCCACCTCCACCCAAGTGCTACCTGGAGAGCACCCAGGCAGCCACAGTCGACCGCCGCTTCTGAGGCAGCGGGTTCCCACAGAGGAAACACTGGAAGGAATATTAAAATAACTGGTTATAAAATGAACAGTGGAAAATATAACACTAAGACTTATGTTTTTTTTTTGTTTTTTTTTTTTGAGAGCCTAGAAAAAGTCTAGACAGTGCAGGAGTTTTAAATCTGGGTCTCCAGGGCCACATGAGGCTCTTTATGCACTCCTCCTTGGATCTTAGTAACGTGCTTAAATTTTTTCAGTGTTTGTTACTTAGTCTTATCATATTTCTCCACTGTTAATCTTTATATTTTAATCTTCCTTCCAGTGTTTCTTCTGTGGGAGCCCTCTGCCTCTGGAGCAATGGTCGGCTGTAGCTGCCTGGGTGCTCTCCAGGTAGCGCTTGGGTGGGGGTATTGGATTGGATAATTTTTAATCTGTAAAGCACTTTGAGTTGCAATGTTGTATGAAATGTGCTCTATAAATAACGTTGATGGTGTGATTAAAAAATATGGAACTGATCAGTGAATTTAAATGAAAAGGTAATGGAAAAAGACCTGCTAAAACTTTCCACAACAAAATGACATAAGTGACACGGACTCACTTTTTTTTTTTTTTGTCATTAGGCACCAAACCAATTTTTTTTTTTTTTGTGTATAAATTCTTCCCAAAAACCTGTCCAAAGAGTACCCCACCTATTGCCAAGTAACTTCTGTATGTTTGAACGGACAGACAGATAATAAGGGTCCGTTAACCAAATATTTTCCCTATTTGACCATTTTGTTTTTAAACATTGACGGAAAAATCTGAAAGCCGTCCGTCATTTTGACGGATTGCAATTCACATGTGCATGCGGGGATTTCCTCCCGCTGAAGTGATCAGAGATGCTGCCATTCAGAGTCTTGCCAAATTCTGATTACTTCAATTAGAGATGTTTTGATTTAAAAATTCTCCAGTCGACGGTGTGACACCGGCGCGTGGATTCAGCCTCCTTTACGGGCAGGCGTCTTCAGCTCCACGCAGAGCGTTCATATCACAGCAGGCGAAATGTTTATAATTAATACATGTAGCCTATTAATCTGCTCAATGTGTGATGGCACGATGTAGATTCTTTGTTCGGATTGAATGTTAAGATGAATGAAAGTTAAACACTACTGAATGTGTCATTATTTTAATTTTAAAAGTTGACGGGTAAAAATTGTGACTTTTTATATATATATATATATAATATAGATTTTTTTTTACCACTTCAGTCAAAATGACAGAGAAAAAACTGTAGCCTGACCTCTGGATAATTTAGGTATTTTCACCATTAATAAAAGCTATTTAAATAAAAGGATTTTAATAGAAATTATATAAGGTAAACGTTGATAAACCATTTTTTTCAAAGGCCCAAATAGGTTTTACGATTCACGAAGAAAATGTTAGTGAAGCCAGTATTCAGCTGTAAAGGTTGGCAAATCTTGGTCTCCCAAAAGAAAGTTTGTTTTTTAAAGTCCAGTAAGTAATATTCACCATCAGAAGGTCCCTTACGCCTCGTTTCCACTATGCGGTCCGGTCCGGCTCGGTCTGGTCTGCCTTTTTGTCTGTTTCCATTGTAAAAGCACCCCATACAGCATTAATGGTCCCCCTTTAGGTGTAGATCCTCAGGACAATATCCCAATACAGTTAAGGTGGAGCTAATGGCATCACATAACACAGTCCTTTGATCGGGTGAATCATTAACTCTGCAGTAAGTCTAAACGTCACCCCCGTGACAACTTTACACACCGGTCCTCTGTTCCGCACGGAGCCTTTTTTTAAACACAGCGGTCGTATTTGTGTGAAGAAAAAAAACAAAAAGCAAGAAAGACAACCATGAGCTCGTGGATGGACTTTATTGTTGTTTCTTCCTCCTCTTCCTCTGCGTTTGTCGCGCGTCACCCACTTCCTTGTCCCTCCAGTATGACGCCATGCAAGCGTTCAGAGTAAACCCCGCCTGCTCAAGGAGAGTTCAGTAGACAGTGGAAACGCTCCCATGAAAAGTCAGAATTACACTATAGTGGACCGGACCAAGCCGCACCGGTCCGTTCAGTGGAAACGAGGTCTTAGACTTTTTTTGTTTGGCTCAGGGGTCCTCATCTGTCACAATGTTATCAGAGTCACTTTGCCCCAACTGAGATCAGGCACAAAAAGGGTGTCATAAAATGTCTTCAGATAATAAAGCATGATTAATGAGATAAACTGTAAAATATGAGCAAGAAATAGAAAAGAAAAATACAATGTGTAGCAACAAAATGGGGGAAGAATTTACATAGGGCAGGTTGGTGGTTGATAGAGCATATCTATAAGTAGGGCTCCAAATCAGTTTCTAGCCAGGTGATGACTCTGCTATCACCCATTCAGATGTGTGGAATGCCATCTATCAATCCATTATCCATCCATCCATTTTCTTCCACTTACCCTGGATCGGGTCGCGGGGGCAGCAGCTTAAGCAGAGAGACCCAGACTTCCCTCTCTCCAGCTACTTGAGCCAGCTCCTCTGGGGAATCCCAAAGCGTTCCAAGGCCAGCTGAGAAACATAGTCCCTCCAATGTGTCCTTGGTCTTCCTCAGGGTCTCCTCCCGGTGGGATGTGCCCGGAACATATCACCCACCAGGGAGGCGTCCAGGAGGCATCCTAACCCCGAACCATCTCAACTGGCTCCTATCGATGTGGAGGAGCAGCGGCCACCAGTGTCCACCAGACACCCTGCAGAGGAAACACATTTTGGCTGCTTTCATCCATTGTGTGCTTTAGTGCTCTACCCAGATCTTGTGACCATAGAGGAGGGTATGAACTTGGATCAACCAGTATATCAAGAGCTGAACCAAAAGGCGAAGCTCTCTCTTTATCACGACAGGCTGGTACAGAGCCCACATCGAAAATCTCAGACATCATTGAATCCATTGCTCCACCTAAAGTAAAAGTAGTCTCAGGTAGAAAAAAATTTCAGTAGACAGGCAATCCACCAGTACATAGTGAAAAAAGGGAGTGTCAATGAGCCAAGAGAATTTTGACGGAAAACTCGACTCCAGGTTTACTGTGAGATCTACAAAGAGAGACTGAACAGATATCAGTTAACTTTAAAAGAGGAATCTTTCTTCTATAAAATTTTATTTTACCCCTTAATCATCTAAAGCACCTTGAACTACCTTGTTGAAAGTGTGCTATACAAATAAAATTGCCTAATTGCCTTGCATCACTGCAGACGCCACACCAACCTCTGACACTGGTCATACAGGGACCTAACAGCCTTATATCAAGTGTGCAATAAAATTGATAATATCTGGTCAACTAAGGTGTTGTCTTTGGCAAGAATGGACATTATTATACGGACTATTGAAATTTTAAAAAGTTGTCATAAAAAGTTGATGCAAAATCAAGCCTAATCAAATTCTAGAGTTGTTAAGGGTTTAGTAGGGTTGATCAGCTAAGACGTAGAAATCGTTTTTTCTGTATCTGTTTAAAAAAGAGATTTAGCTTAACAAACAACTAACCCTTTGTGTTTGTGTAGCATCCTAGAAAATATAAATAAATTGTCCTTAAAAGGCTAAAATACGTGAAGGAACTTTCCAGTATAGCTCCATGGGAATTAAACTGCCTTTCCAAATCTTCCACATAGCTTTCTAGCGACAGCTCACAACCGTTTCTCAAAACATGTTTTTGTGTGTGTGTGTGTCCGTGCGTGCGTGCGTGTGCGTGCGTGCGTGCGTGCGTGCGTGCGTGCGTGTGTGTGTGTGCCTGTATGTGTGTAGGTGTGTGCGTGTGTGCGTGTATGTGAGTAGAGTAATACACCCGAGCTCAAATTTCTCTCATCCCTTCAAGCGCAAAATACAAAAAGGCCTCGGCTGCCAGTACCTGATTCAATCAAGTGTGTTACACATTATACCCATGGGCAACAAGGCGACTTGTATTTTAATTAATAATGTAACACTATGGTCTCAAAGGCCTGGCCTTTGGCGTTATTGCTGCTTTCCTTTTCCTTTTTCTATTTTGATTATAGGTAAAACCTGAAAAAGAATCAAACGCATATTTTGGAACCATCTTTCAATCTCAAAAGATCAGATTAGGTTCTTGAAACACTATTTAAGTCACTGTACGATTCAAAGAAATTTATTTTATAACATTAGGTGATAGAGAAAATGATTAATCAATATAAAACACGACGAAACATAAATACATAAGCAGTATCAGAATACTCTAAATACACAGGAAAGCAAAGCTAATAATGTGAATAAAAGTTAATGTTTAAGACTTTAAAAAGAGATGTAGCCCTGGGTGCCATGTTGAGAGATATAACAAGCACAGTCAAGGATAAAAGCACGCTTCTTCGGAGACTGTGTGCAGGGAAGGAAGCCTGAGGGTCCTCAGAGGCTTTGGGTTACAGGCAGTGTTCAACCTTTCTCTGCACCCATGCACACCATAACAACAGAGGGTTTTTTACAGTATGCCATGAGAAGAACTACACCTTTAGTTTATATATAGCTAAGTGTTAAATAAATAGGCTTGAGTAACCCTATATCATGTAAAATACCAGCTGATGTTCATGCCTTGTTTTTGTTTAGCCACAGTGGTCAAAAAAGTGAGCATTTCAAATGTAATTAAAGAAACTGTTAAATAAAATATAGCTAATAAAACATTTGGATTAGAAAACCTTTAATTTGCAACAACCCATACAATTTAATTAGCTAACGTAAGCACAACTAAAAAGTAAATGGAAAATGATTATTCTTGCCCTTAGAGAAAGGCTGTCTCCCTGTGCTCTGTCAAAAGGTCAATTATGGCCTCAAACCGGCATGCAGTGACAGTGACCTGGAAGCGCTACTGATGACCCCACATCCAGAGGCCCAAAAGAGTTGATCATCTAACATGCAGGCTGCCTTGAGCCATGGAAATATGACATTTGTCCTTATTCAAATGAACACAAACAATATGCATCTCATGCCTGTCCCTAAACCTGTGCCAAATCTAAGGCTGAGGGACGAGCACTCTTAGCGCATTGTCCTCCAAGTATCTGTCTTTCTCTGTGGATGGAGCCCCACAGCAAACGCACACAGAGCCAGTAGTGCAAGTGGGCTACAAAAAGGCGTCGCTGTCCCCAGAAGCATTGGTCACTGTGGCTGTTGTCTACAGGGCCAATGTCTCAAACTGTAATAAGGCTTTACAGTGTAGTGACAACAATTCATGTCATGTAATCTGTATGGGAAGTTTAGGAAATATTTTGACATCTACCATGTTGATTGCACTTATTTATTTATCTATGTATTTATTTATAGACTAATCTGAATCTTTAAATATTTTCAGAAACATTTTTAAGCAAAATTGTTTGATCATGCTGTTTTTCATCATGAGAACGATTAGCTTATAGTATTATGAAGTATTGGCCGCCTCACAGATTTCTTCCGTTTTTGCTTTTTTTGTCACTCTTAAGTATTTCAGATTATCAAATAAATTTTACTATCAAGCAAGTTTAGCCTAAGAAAATACCCCAAATAAACAAAAATGGTATTTATTAAGTAAGAAAGCTATCAAAACCAACCTGACACTATGTGAAAACGTATTTGCTTACTAAACCTAGTAACTGGTTGTTTAGCAGTGACAACTGACATAAAGTGTGTGTCATCACTGGCAATGAGTCTGTTACATCGCTGTGGAAGAAATTTGGTCCATTCTTATTTGTAGAATTGTTTTGATTCACCTTAATCAGATTTAACTTTAGAACTTAACTAGGCCCTTCATGTTTTAGTCATTCAGAGGTGGACTTGCCGGTGTACTTTAGATAAGTTTCCTGCTGCATAACCCAAGTGTGCTTGAGCTTAAGGTCACAAACTTAAGGCCTGACATTCTTCTACAAGATTTTTTGGTTTGAAAGCAGAATTTGAAGCTTCACCTCAGGAACAGCAAGTTGTCCAAGTCCTGCAGCAGCACAGCAGTCCCAGATCATCACACTACCACCACCATGTTTGGCTGTCAGCTGTATGTTCTTTAGATTAAATAATGCTATAGTTTTGCTCCAGAAGAAGTGGGACACACATCTACCAAAATGTTACTCATTTCCTCAGTCCAGAAACAGGCCTTTGTGTTTTGTTCAGCCAGTGGTTCTCAACTTGGAACTTTCCAATAAAAGCCATCATTGATCAGTCATTTTCTTATTGTTGAATCATAAACACTGACTTTAACTGAGGCAAGTGAGGTCTACAATGCTTTAGATGTTGTTCTGGGTTCTTTTGGGAACTCTTCGATGTGCTCTTGAAGTTATTTTGCCAGGCCGTCTCACTCTTGGGTAGGTTCACCACAGTTCCGTGTTTTGGTTATTTGTAGATAAGTGCTCACTGTGGTTGTATGGAGTCACAAAGCCTCAGAAAAAGCTTTGTAATCCTTTCCAGACTGATTTAAACTGTGACTTTATTTGTCATAAAACTTTGTCTTTAAACTTCTTTATATTAGGGAATGGTATGTTGTTTTTGAGATATGTTTGCCTATTTCATGATTGACTGGTTTAATTAAAGTGATTTTTTGGTTGTAGTTTATTACAGTTATTTTATGATTTGATAAGGGGGATGGGGAGATTGGGGACAGTTGCTTTTTCACAAAAGGCTAAGAGAGTGAATAAAATCATTTGAAAACTGTTTTTTGTTTTTAGTCAGATCATCTTTGTTTGATATACAATTTTGTTTCATGATCTAAAACACTTAAATGTGACATAAAACATCTGTGAGCATCCAAATACTTCATGATAATGTCCGAGTGATCTTTATAGTTTTCTAAATTTATGAATCTTCAGTTAAAGAGATTTATTATAAAATCAAAGAGGAATGATAACATGACTTTGACCACGGTTAATCTATATCTCTATTTTGATCAATTTGAGCATTTAGTTCTTACTTATGTAGTTCTTACTTTATTCACAGTTGCAGGTTTGAAATTTTGTGTTTTTATTGATTTATTTATAAAAATGTCAAATTTGACATTTTCATTCTTGACCCATCTTTACAAGGATTTTTAGACCTATTTTAAACCACCAGGGAATTAAAAACTTCAAAAACACCCCAAAAAGTCTGTTTTAAGATTTAAAAAAATATAAGCCCTACATGTTGCTAATTAGCCTTAATACTCTAAAAGCAGAAAAGGCTGTTACATCGTCACTAGTGACCTTTCACGGTATGTTCTTTTTACCTATTTTTGGCTGCCTTTATCTGACTAAAAGTATTCCACACAGACCAGAGTAGTATAAAGCAAGTATCTTTCTATCCCCACAGGCAAGATGCTACATAACTTTCATTTGAAAAGACATTAAAATCAGTAAAAAATTAAGAAAAGCTAACATAACTATGTGTCCTTTCTATACATTTTTTTTACCCACACAAAGTTGGTGTGAAATGTAAAAATATATCTTTAGAGCTTTATTTTATTTTTATTTAGTACTTTAAGGTTGCCTTCCTATAAACATGCAGCTCGTAATATGCCATGATGATTTTTTATGTAATAAGACAGGATGTAAAACATGTAAAAATATGTGAGAACAACTATGATTTCTTGCAACGGTAAGTAGCTAAAAAAGATATGAGCACAAACTAGGTGGAGAACAATTTAGAACCCATGCCAGGGAAAACGTTGCGTTTCTCAGTGAGCTGTGGCCCCATTCAGTTTACTTAACAATAAACAACTACAGGAGCTAGCTCTTGTCACCTGAAGAACATCTCTAGGATTAAAGGACTGATTTTGCAACACGACCTAGAAAAACTCATCCATGCGTTTATCTTTAGTCGGATTGATTACTGCAACAGCATCTTCACAGGTCTGCCTAAAAAGTCAATCAGACAGCTGCAGCTGATCCAGAACGCTGCCGCTCGCGTCCTCACTAGAACCAGGAAAGTAGAGCACATCACCCCAGTTCTAAAGTCCTTACACTGGCTCCCTGTAGCTCAGAGAATAGACTTCAAAATACTTGTACTAGTTTATAAATCATTACATGGCTTAGCACCAAAATATGTTGAAGACCTGTTGTCATGGTACCAACCACCAAGACCACTCAGGTCCTCCAACTCTAGCCTACTAAACATCCCTAGACTCAGAACTAAACATGGAGAAGCAGCTTTCACTTTTTATGCTCCCCTTATCTGGAACAGACTTCCTGACGAGTGTAGAGCTGCTGAAACTCTGAACTGCTTTAAATCGAGACTAAAAACCCATCTGTTTAGAATTGCCTTCGAGTAAATGCTTGATGTCATATGTATGAAATGTGTTCATGCTCTCTTGCTTTTTTTATCTTTCTCTTGCTTTATTGTGTATCATGTGTAATGTGTGTTTCTTTTATGTGTTTTTTTAAAATCACCAAATCATGTAAAGCACCTTGAATTACCCTGCTGTTGAAAGTGTGCTATACAAATAAAATTGCCTTGCCTTGCCTTGCCTAATGCTGTGGTCCATTTACCTTGGAGGTTGGAACTTGAAATTTGGTAATTACAATACATCCAACTTAACAATGTTCCAGTTTCAAGCCAGAGAAAATATTGGATTTTTTGATTATTGTGTTACATTCTGTTTGCACTTGAAAGGTATACTCCTTGAGTTTTAAGAGAGAAAAATCAACTGGAATACCACAGTTGAAACCCAAACTTCCTCTCCACTAACCCTAACATCAAAGTCCAATATTGCTGCCACATATATAAAACATGGTGATAGCTGCAGCAGTTTAATAAACTGTTTATTTGTATACAAGTACAGTATTTGTGGGAATTAGGGAGCCCAGCTGAGAAAACTTGAGACCCCTCTAGAAACACTTATTACTGCATATTTTAATTGTTCAATCACCAAATATACCCTAATATTCATTAAAACATAGTGAAAACTGTTTTGGCACTGTCACAGAAGTTAATTCAATTCAATTCAGTTTATTTATATAGCGCCAATTCACAACAGATGTCATCTCAAGGCACTTAACAAAAAGTCATTTCAATACATTTATACAAACATTCCAATCAGTTAAAAAGTTTCCTATTTAAGGAATCCCAGCAGATTGCGTCAGTCATTGGCGTGAGGTTGGGCCCCATTGATGCAGACTTTCCAACCACAGTAATCCTTCAGCAATCCCTCATACTGAGCAAGCATGTTAATGTTAAGTTAATCTTTCTCTTTATTTCCAATCTTGGGGGGTACAGTTAATCAGCGTCAAGGAAAATAAATGACGCTCCTGGATTTGCTGCGTTGTAAACACCAGCCAATTGTGTGTCAAGTTGCATTGTGTCTATGTATTTCAGCCTCCCAAGATGCATTTTCCATCAAACTCTTTAAATATGCTCTACAAATAAAACCCGCAAATAGGTGTATTCTACACATTTCACAAAAAATCTGCAAATTCAGAACCGCAAATAGGCAGGGGTCTACTGTAATCTGTTAAAATAACACTGAAGTGAAAGTTATTTATATAAAAATATATGAATGTTGTCAAATTCTGACAAATACATTGCCCTCAGCTTGTACTGATGTTGCTATTAGCATTGTAATATGAGCTTTTTAAGGAATAAAAGTAAACATTTCTGAGTTCTAAATCAGAACAATCAACTAAATCCCATCTAGTCAATGACAATAACATATACAACACCTGAATAAATATGAGTGTAATGGTAGGTTTTTCTTTTTTTTCTTGTTTTCTTTTGCAAACAGTTTTAAACTGTGTTTAGTATGAACCTGTTCACTATTCAGAAGGAAAAAGGTTTGGTTAAGCACCTCCATAAGAAGGTTATTGCCGTAATACCAGCATACAAAGTAAATTCCCCCTGAATAGAACTTGCCTGAAGGAACACCTACCGTTGTAAATGGTTATCCATGTGGACTTCCCATCTCATGCTGTTTTGTCTGTGTGTGCAGAAGGTAGCAGCCGGGCCAGGAACCGTATGACACAGAGCAAAGGCTCCATGTCTGCAGGGTGTTCCACGGAGCATGATCATGAAAAGCAGAAACATGAAGGAAACTGCAAAAGGTTGAGCCTTAGAAATGTCTTTCTCCTGCACATCAGTTAATTTCCTCTTTTTCCCTTTGGTTTCACATCACTTTTCTATTATATTTCGAACATAGTGAAAACATAATACAAAAAAGAAATCTAATCATTACACTCTCAAATGAAAAAAATGGATAGCAGAGAAAAATGTACGGGAATTGTTATTTTTCACATTCTAATTCCCATCACAAGGAACCGAAAACAAACACATGCTGTATATCAGATTGGTTTGGTGCCTTTCGCCCCGAGCCATGCAGCACACACTGATATTAGTTTTAAATACAGATTGCAGGCAATAATAGAACAGAAGAGTCCATGCCTGCCACATGGGCCTGGTCTGCAGTGCCTCACTCTGCTGGCTCACCAAGACAACTTCAATCAAAAAGCACAAATAAAACTAGTTCTTTGGGCTCTGTCAACTATAAACTGTTATTGATCCCAGCAAAATGAAATATGTTCATGTTGATCGATCAAACATATTATCAGGGTTTTCCAGTCTATTACCAGCAAGTGGAAACTCAAGAGGTAACAGTAAATACAGTTGGGTCACCACGGGTAGATTCTTTTCAAGGTCTAACGGCTGTAAGAACAGGTGACCAAACATAAGCACTTATACTTAAAGGTAATGGACCTGCATCATGGCAAAAAGCTAAGAGCCTGGGGTGTGTGTTAATGTGGAAAACCACTTCTCTAGCACCTTCAAGGTCTAGAGGCACTTCCGTTTGTACTGTATATCTCTTCTGCCCCTGGTAATACCCTCCTTTTCCACTCTCCACCCTCGCTCTCGTCTACACACAAAAGCCTTCCAGCTGGCATCGAGTGCCTGTTCTTGGCAGGTCGGTGGAAACATGAGAATTCAACCTATATCACCCCCGTAACCAGTTCTCAAATATCAGTAGAGTCCAGCACTTCACCAGGGACCGGTGAAAGGAAAGCATGTCAGTGGAACAAAAAGCGTCTTCTGGCAGAGCTCCACTCAACTGTTCTGCTTGCTGCCACTACAGGAGAGAAGTTTTTCATGAAGAATTACTGAAGGTGCAAATGATCGCGTGGAGGAAGGAGTCACGGAAAGTTGGATAAGAAAGTAAGGGATTGGTGCTTCATCTGAGGCCGCTTTTTTGAGGGCAAATTGCACTTGGAAAATTTTCAGAGCAACAAAAGTTGATGACTTTAAAATTGAAGGTTATTCCCTGAAATACAGTGGATCCCATCTAGCATCAAAAAATCACTCACTAAAAGTCAAATTAAAGTTTCCTTTAAATATACCATGTTAGTCCAAGATTTGGCCTGTCCAGAATAAACTTGGCCTCTCCCCTAATGACCAGTGGAGATAGACACCAGCACCTGTGGCCCTGCCAGGATTAAGCGAGTATTAAAGTTGGACAGATGGTTGAATTTACTCATTGTTGTGTGTGTTATTTGTTTTTACCCTAAAGTTGGATAAAAAACTATAACCAGAATTCCCAAAACAGTTGGAATTTCCACCTAGAAAGATGCTACAAAACATTTATATCTGCAGCAATAAAGTTTGTATTTGTTCCTCTATCCATTAGTATCTTATATAATATATTACTAATGAGTGGACCTCCACAGTGTTGGAATGCACAAAAACAAAATTACGATTGGCTTGTACTGTAAATAGTTGTTGACAAGGCTAACCAACGAGCTACAGAAGACATGAGCTCAAGATATGTGAAAAACACAACACTACCAATGCCAGAAGACTAAGTGCTAAGGATATGATGTGATCCAGTTACCTCAAATATGTGGACTTGAATTTGGTAACTGCATTACATCCAACTTAACTGCTTCAGTTGCAAGCTTGAAAACTAGTGGAATTTTCAGTTTGTATTATTTTGATGTATTTGTAATCAAAAATTGGTTTCTGAGTTCCAAATCAGAAAAAGCAACAGAATACCTGTCACAAACAGAATTGCAACCTGAAAGATAGGAACCACCCCACCATCCCTAACTTAAAATTCAATATGGCTGCCATATTTAGGGGGGGTGAAGAACATAGCCAGTAATGCCAGGCAAAGAGCTCTAGGACTTGGTCAGCTTATGGGCCGGTCAGATTTCTTCTTAGTGAACAACCACAGGAGCTACCCGAGATGCTTCTGTCACAAATTTTTATGAGAAGTCAGGACTCTACTCTGGTTTTTGCATTACATCAAGTCAACTCCAGTTCCAGTTGCAAGTCGGAGTAATACTATTGGGATTTTCTTAAATATTGTGGGCTGTTTCTTTTTATACTTAAAAGTAGAAATTAGTGAGTTGCAATGTAAAAAGTTTAGCCAAGATGACCACAATGATGGATGGATGGATGGATGGATGGATGGATGGATGGATGGATGGATGGATGGATGGATGGATGGATGGATGGATGGATGGAGGGATGGATGGATGGATGGATGGAGGGATGGATGGATGGATGGATGGATGGATGGATGGATGGATGGATGGATGGATGGATGGATGGATGGATGGATGGATGGAAGGACAACAAATAAGGGAAAGGCGGAAAGAGACTGGCCAAGCTTAGGTAGCCATAAGAAATATATCCATTGATGTCTAGACAATTGAGAGAGATGCCTCAAATACATTTGTGAGACTGTGCTGAATCAATAACAGAAACAAACAAATAACATTTTGAATCACTTCTTTAAATAAAACAGGGTATATTTTCAGCTATTTTCTTGGAAAGACTTTTGTTTTCATTTTTAATACTTCTACAAAAACAATCAAACAAACATTTGTTGTCCATTTTCCATTAGAAATTTGAGGGGAAAATTACCTAAACCAATTTTTAAATAAGGCTGTAATGTTAGTTAATGTGAAGTGAAGCGTCTTTGCAACGCACTGCACATGGTGGGCATTAACCATAACGTTATACTCCATTTTCTATCATTCCTTCAAAGCAATTAAAACAATGTTACTATCAACTTGAAAAGTATTCATTTAAAAACCTACATCTCCATGTAGAGTATTTGTGGGTAGGAAACAAGTTTAACAACTTCTTATCATCCTGAGTAAGTTCTGTCTGCTTATTAATGCTGTGTGAAATTCATACCCTGAACTTCACAAAAACCTTTTCCGTTTGTCCTTTTACATTTCTGTAGACAAACAGGAGAGTGACAGCTTGTCCACAAACCAACAGCAGCCTCCTCAGCACCAGGAACATTCACCTCCACTACAGTGATGGAGCAGCTCTGATAGCTCCTTTATTATGGAAAATTATTTTAAACAGCATAAAACGGCTCAGGCTCATTTTTCCTGTGTTTCTGCCACTATCACTCGAGCTATTGATAGGATGTCTAAATTTATTGCAGAATAATTCTGCAGGAAAAGAGATAAAAGGTTGCTGAATAAAATATGAGGCGAAGGCTGTAAATTGTAGCAATGCATATCATTTCATTCAAATGTAGGACGCAATTACCATCTGCTACACTCATCAGTCCCCTCCTTTATGACTTAATTATATGTTTAATGCTATCAGATCAAGGAAAGGGCAAAACAGATGAATGAGAGAGAAAGAGAAAAGATTCCGCAACAAGACAAAAGGCAGATGAAAAGTAACATAAAAGGATAGAATTGATTTCATTCACCGGGAAATAGAAAAAGTTAATTTAGATACAACGTTCTCTCATCTCCTGCGTCTTTGTAAGATAATAAACGCAGTGTGTCGCCAATAGGTCCCATAGCAGTCAAACAAAAGAAGTCAAGTTCCTCAAAACTGAAAGTCTTCCTTCTTCCATTTGGGAAGATAGCTCCTTGGTGGATAATTCTGAGTGTTATGTGGTTACTGCAATTATTCAATCCATGCAGATCTTAGTCACAAGACAGTCTTAAGACATGAGCATATATATATATATATATATATATATATATATATATATATATATATATATAATCACAGTTGTCTGCTTTGCTAAAAAGCAACAATATATTCTTGCTTCTGCATGATTCCATTGGCAAAGTAAGAATTAAACTTGACGACACTGAAACTTTTTGTTTGGATGCAAATCATGTAAGGCCACATGCACAAAGGAAACCGGGATTGTCCAAATGGCTGTGGGGTAAAAAACCCGCCAGTGGGCATCACAGGTGCCAGCGGGCACTGTCCTAACTGTGTACCTTTGGCCAGATCTCATTACAGGGTGACATTTAGGACTGCTGCCGTCCATGCCAAGTCAGCCCTCTGGATTGAGACAAATTATGTAGTTATTTTTTATGTCAGACATTAAGTCATATCCAGTGGGAGCCAAATCAGTATTACCTTCATGTCACCTGGAAAAAAAGAGATGAAGGATGTGGATGTATTATACAAAGTTGCTATGTTCAATTTTGTGAAAGAGCTGGTTTATTGTGCAGAACTTTTTCATAGATAAAAAAATAACTGAATTAGATATTCAATATATTCAAAATTCTTATTTTAATCTATAATCAGAGATGCACTGATATAAGTTTTATCCTGTTCAATACACTTTTAATTTTTCTTTTAGGTCTGAGCTGCTGTGTCTGTTTTTTTCTAAGGACCATAAGATTAAAAAGAGAAATAAAAGTTTTAAGTATCCTGAAGATTAGAAAAAATTAAGGAATAACTAGATCATTCCCCAAATATGAATCAAAAAATATTATTTTAAATCAAAGTAAAAGAAAAGAAATACTGCATCAATATACTTGCTGTTGGTTGATGCATTTATAGACCTACAATCTTAGGAGTTTTTAGCTTTTTATGCATTTAATGAATTGGGGATAAACAATTAAAATATCGTTCAGTGTTTGACTGGCCTATCAAGGCAAATTTAGAGATCTGACTCTCTCCATTTCTCCTTTTTCTTCCTCGAACGTCAACACACATAGATTTCATATTCTTAATAGTTTTGCCAATATGCTCTATAGTTATTACCTAAAATATTCCCTATAATTTTAAATACAAAAAGGAAAGCATTTTAAAATAATCATCTTAAGTTTCCCCAGCCCAACAGTAAACAATCAAGGATTCATAAAAAATATAGATATACATTTTCAGAGTGCTGCAGTGTATTTGATAGAGGTTGTAGTCATGAATTCAACAGAAAATGAAACAAGATCATCCACATACATACATCAAAGCATATGCCATTCATTGTCATGAAAGTCCTAGAAAGCGTGTGCTGTTGGTTAATGTGTTTAAAGATCAAAAATAGCAGGAGTTCTTAGTTTTGATCCATTTAATGAACAGGAGAATATAATCTGATTTCTGAGTTTAACCTGCCAAACCCAATTCAGAGTCAATCAATGAGAAATTAACCAATTCCTATATCTGTATATAGTTTTTTGTTGTTGTTATTAATGTGTGCTTTTAGGCCTTTTGTACAGACAAACACACACACATAAGCACATTTCTGCTTGTTTCTCTATTTTTATTCTATGATGATTGATTGTTTTATATATAATTATATGTCAATAGACACTATAAGGATTGCTTTAACAGGTCCCTCTGGGTTTAAATAAAAAAAACTGGGGGGAAAAATGAGAATGAGTAAAAATAATAATCTTAAATTTCCTGAATCCAACAGTAAAGAACAATAAGGATTCATAAAACAATCTGGGTTTAACCACAGGGGCTTCATGCAATATTATGAAACAATGCACCTGCCCCCCTGTTATATAATCGCAGATAGCTTGATACAAAACCTGAACCCACATAGAAATACAAATATATCAAGTAAATGACTTGATTTACTTAAATTTCCTATTTTTCTATTAAATACTAAAAAAGCTTGCTTAAGAAATGGTATGATCTTTTAATCCTTGTTGCTAATTCTTTCTTTAACTTAAAGATTTCCCTTTGTGTTAGATATTGTATCATATGAACGGAGCTAAAGCGCCATCTTGTGGACAAACACTATCATGTCAGCGCTGAGTCCGGACTGGTTTTTACCTCTTAACAAATCAGGGATAAAGGAATGTATGTGATTTTAAAGAGGGCATTAAATAGCATGCTAGTAATATAGCAGTTAATTAGGTGCATAAATCAGTGGGTAAAATCATCAAGTGTAAAAAAAACCTTATAAAGTAATCAAAGATTTTATAGGTCCCTTGTTTTCTCAAGGAAAGAGTAATAATTGAAGGATCCAATTATTATATCTAATAGCGACAATTAACCAGCATCACTGGGTGAAAAACTATAACAGAGACAGCATGCACTGAATCCAAGGTGTTTAGATGTTATCTTTTATTGGCTAACTTACAATATTTTTCCTGTGTGTGAAGCTTTTAAATGTGCTGCATATTTTCTACACCAACTTCAACACATAACGAAAAGAAATCAGAAGTTAATTGCTCAAAGGTCTCACTGATGGGGACCATCTGTCAAAACAAGCTGCACATCCACTAATTCTAATCACAATTAATTAAACGGCTAACAAATTACATACATCACAGTTAATACAGGGTGGGTGACTAACCTCAGGAAGTGTTATGAAACAAATTAGTATTAACAATGAAAGAAAATTACATCACATAACTAAATATTACACTCGTTTCCGCAAGCCATATTTCTTAATGAATTCCCTAATTAATTTAATTCGCACAATGTGCATAATTTGCCACTGAAATGTCAGTAGGTCAGACTAAACCATATTGTTGCAGGCCGGCTGTTTCTACATGTGCCATATTATCACAACATGACCTCTATGTAAACTGCACCAACGAAATTATGTTATTTTAATTAGCATGTTCCAAATATATAATGTAACTACATTTAATTCATTTTACACATTCAGCTATCAATAAAATCTATATATGTGATTTCATTTTGAGTTATTCTTCTAGATAGTGTAAATACACCTTTTTATAACTTTTATGCCAAAGCTTACTCACTGATAACTGAAAGCTGAAGCCCTGAGCAGTTACTATGACAGAGCCTATTCAGCATTTACATGCAAATCCTAAAATTTGCACCGTCTAATAACCTTTTAAACACTCATCACAAATAGTCAATCTGTTGCACTGAAATCAACAAGCACAATCAAAGCTTGCAGGACTAATCGGGTTGAACAATGGTCACTGTCAGTTAGTTTTTAAACCCTATCTCATTGGTGCCCATGACTCGATAAATAGTGTTGAGCAGGTATCAGTTTTAAGTCTGTTTGAAGATGAAGCGCATGTAAATACAAACATTTCCCACTATCAAAGGACCCTCAGTGAAAGGGAAGGTGTTTAAATCAAGATAAATAGGGTTGAAAAATAAAAAGGATTGTTCAGTATTTTTTAACTGAACTTCTATTGCAAAAACTGTACATCCTACCTTAACTAGATAACTCTCCTAACAGCTTTATTTAGTCTGAATGCAGGTAAGTTGGTCCCAGATGCTAGTGCTAATGGCTGGATCAAGAGGGCCCAAGACCAAATTAGACTTCTATCACCTTAAAAAAAAATTGCATTTTAAAAATAACAAAGTAGTTTGTACTAATACTATTTTATTAACTTTCAAACCATTGTCATGTTTGCAGAGAAGCCAATAATTAACTACAGGAGAAATAGATATGCAGGCCATGCGTCAACATTAGTCTTCCTGTGTGAAAAACATACCAACAAGTTTGTAATAAAGCAGTTCCAGCCCACAAAACTGTATGAAATAAAATAGTTCTAAATGTTGGAAATGATATAGGAGTGTGAGTGATGTTTTATTTTATTTTTTTTACACTGCCTTACTTTTATATCATACCATTACACTGGCTGTAAATTCTTAAGATGTTCTGTTCTCAGTATGTGTTTCACTCAGAAAGATCATTAGTGATGCACTGCATCCAGTCTCTATTTCTTGTGTAAATAATTGTCAGATTCTCCATAAATATTTCTTTCAATCTAAACATGAAAAATGTTTAAAGGTTAGTAAAATAGTATTTACATGAACTGTTATGACAGCTTCCAGACTTGAGTTGTTTTAGGATTGTAAAAGTCCACTGTGTTTTTCCCCCTCTTGGACTAGTTTAATCGGGATTTTTACCAAATTGAGATGCAATGAGAGTTAATTACTGCAGGTATGATATGAATTCCTTATAGCATCTTAACAAAAGTTGAACTATCATGAGATAACAAATATATTAATTTAAATGTAAAACATTAGGCTTCTTGCATAAGTTCAAATATTAAAAAGCAACAATCATAAAAAATCTAAATAAAGCAAAAAGGTTTTTGAGCAATTTATAAAATATTTTAAATGCAAACAATTCTGGAAGTTAGACACATTTGAAGAGCTGGTATTAGAATAGTACTTATTTAAATTACCAAAATAGTATTAGTGTGCAAAAACTTTCCCCACACCCATTATTTACACCTGTTTTTCATTTGTTGTTTTGTTTCACTA
Source organism: Valencia hispanica (assembly GCA_963556495.2). Lineage (NCBI taxonomy): Eukaryota > Metazoa > Chordata > Actinopteri > Cyprinodontiformes > Valenciidae > Valencia > Valencia hispanica. Next base: position 24,623,462 of record OY747707.1, read on the forward strand.
ATTTTTCTTTTAATGTATAATCCCTGTGAAAGGAGGGTAGTTTTTATTCTAATGTCACCTCAATTTTAGCCCGTGTTTCCTACCTATACACTCCATTCAGTTTGCTTTTAAAAACCCAGCCAAATCTACCATATTATACCACGAAGAGTGTGAATGCTGAAATCGGTGAATAAATGAATAAATTGACCAAGAAGCCTGTGGGTGCATTATAGGGCTTGGGGGCTATCCTGAGGCCAATCATTTAGCTAACACGCTAATGAAAGTGTGTGTAGTGTGGTTAAGGGCAGGCACCATGGGAGGTACCACTCCCCTCCCTCCTCATGTTGGGGACTATTAATAGGCTGGATGGAGCCACTGGTTCTCCCAAGAGAGGCCTGCTGATGAAGAGGAAAACCTGTCGTTGCCTCCACTAATCACTGCCTGATGGCTGCAGTAACACAGGTTTTACTAATGGGACTCTACGTGGGAATCTGCACAATGCAGAACTGGTGCAGTCACAGAATTCTAATCAACCTAAATGCTTATCCTTAGAGTTTATGAAGTTGATTGACCTATATTTTGCAATGACCGGTGTTTAACAAAAAAGCAAACCAAGAGTTTGTTTTTCCCTCACTTGCATTACGTGAGATTAAATAGTAAAACATTGATAAAAATGATAACACTGATAAAATTTAGAATCATTTATTGTAAAACATTGATAAAGTTTAATCAGGTAAAACATGCAGAGCAATTAAGCAGATATTAATAAATAATAATTAATTAAAAGCTTGGCTAAAAAGGTGAGTCTTGAGCCTGCTCCTAAAAACATGAACGTTCTCTGCGGCCCTAAGGTCCTCTGGCAGCCTGTTCCAGAGGTGAGGGCCATAAAACTGGAAAGACGCCTCACCATGAGTGTGTGTCCTGACTTTTGGGATAATAAGGACACGGCTGCCAGAGGAGCACAGACACCGCAAAGCTTCATACGGTAAATGCAGTTCTGAAAGACAAGAAGGCCCATTATCATTAAAACACTTTAAAAAACCATTAAAAGTACCTTCAAATCGATCCTAAGACACACGGGGAGCCAATGTAGTGATTTTAAGACAGGTGTAATGTGTTCCCACCTCCTGGTCTTCGTCAGGACACGTGCTGCTGAGTTTTGTAGAAGTTGTAAACCGGACATACTCTTTTTGGGAAGACCAGAAAGCAGGGCATTACAGTCATCAATTCTACTGCTAATAAAATCATGCATCAGTGTCTCTGTGTTGGCCCGAGAGAGAATGGACTCTGGCAATGTTCTTTAGTTGATAAAAACCTATTTTAGTTTTAGTTTTATTGTGAGGGATAAAAGTCAGCTCTGAGTCAAAAATGACGCCCAGGTTCTTCACTTGTAAAGGAGGATTAAAAGACAGTGATTGTAGTTTTGGTAAAAGTTTCTCTCTCTGAGCCTCAGGACCGATGACTAATACTTCAGTTTTGTCCTGGTTGAGCTGGAGAAAGTTTTCTGCCAGGATTTGATGTCTAAAATGCAGTTAAAAAGTGCATCCATTGGCCGTGTGTCATCGGAAGACATGGAGATGTACAACTGTGTATCATCAGCATAACTGTGAAAGTTAACTCCATGTCTTCTGATGACGCTGCCAAGAGGGAGCATATAAAGGTTAAAAAGCACTGGGCCTAAAATATCTTTCTGGGGGCACTGATTGCATCCAGATCAAATCCTTCCGGTCCAAGCCCTCTCCAGTCAGGTATGGTGGGCTTTCTTCTCCAGCCTATTTGTTTTTAAATATCCTCCTTGGTTTTTATCACATCTCCACTGGTAAGTTCCAGTACTACACCTGGATTTATTATTTTAAATACCTCCACCATGGTTTGTTTGTTAGTCTGTTTGTCTTTCTGTTAGCAACATAACTCAAAAAGTTTCCGGTGGATTTTGATGTATTTTTAGGAAATGTCTGCAATGGGACCAGAAACAAGTGATTAGAATTTGGGGGTGATAGGAAAACCACCATTACAAAAAGATGATATTCATGAATAACCTCTCAACTAATAATGATATCAGTGTGAATCCAGCTGCTAAATGCATGTTTTCATGGTCAATGAATCAAAAAAAAAAGTTAGAAATAGATCACAAAATTGGGGGGGGGGGGGGTGAGCTGCCTTGGCTAAGGTCTGCACTCTCCGAGTGCTTTTCTACACTGAAAAAAGTACTAAGTTTATTAAATTGTCATGTTGAACAAACTTAATAAATTAACTTGGAAAAACTTAATTCAGTTACTTGTTAGCAACTGAAGCAATTAACAGTCAAAAAAATAGAAGTTCTTTTTATTGGTACAAAAAGCCCCTCAATGAAATATGACAGCTTTTTAAATAACATTGACAACATAATAATTCTTCCATCTACTTAGGTTAAGAGTTTGGATGTCATCCTCAACACACAGCACACACACTACAAAATGGTAAGCATATTTATTTCGCTGTGACATTCATCATTTCTGCTCCTCCCTCACATGAAGCAACACTGCTGTTTCTTTCCATGGTCTCTGCGCTCCTCTGGCAGCCAAAAGTTAGGACACACACTCATGGCAAGGCGTCTTTCCAGTTTTATGGCCCTCACCTCTGGAACAGGCTGCCAGAGGACCTCCGGGCTGCAGAGAACGTTCATGTTTGTAAGAGCAGGCTCAAGACTCACCTTTTTAGTCTTGCTTTTAACTGATTATTATTTAAATATTGTCTGTTTAATTGCTCTGCATGTTTTATATGATTATATTTTATCAGTGTTTTACTATTTAATCTTATCACATTTATTTACTGCTTATTTTTATATTTTAATTTGTTATCTAAATCCCTGTTCCAGTCTTTCCTCTGTCGGAGCCCTCTGCCCCGGGGGCGATGGTTAGCTGTGGCTGCCTGGGTGCTCTCCAGGTGGAGCTTGGGTGGAGGTGGGGGTTTTGACCTTGCCTCCACTGGGCACCCTGTGTCGGTGCCTTGGCTGCTGCTGTTGATCTACCGCTGCCGGGGCAGATGGCTCCTCTGATGGCGTTTCCTTGCATGGTTCATCTGCATTCTTTTTTACTGTTGCCTTTAACTGTGAGTGTGCATGGGAGTTGGGTTGGGGGGAGGGGGGTATAACTGTGATCATGCCTTTAAATCTGTGGGGGAGGGATGGGAATGTAGTTTTATGTGGGTTCATTTTAATATGTAAAGCACTTTGTGATGCAATTTCTTGTATGAAAAGCGCTTTATAAATCAAGTTTAATTTGATTTGTGCTCTGGTCACACCAAGTTGTAATTCCCTTCCCTTTCATTTCCCACAAAAATGATTCAGAAACTCTAGCTGGATCAAACCTTTGCCACATGTTTTATTATGAGAACTATGATGCCAGTAGTTGCATTGCTCCATGTATGTCTTTGATTTCTTGCTCATCGACACACATACCCTCATCCTTAGATCTTCATCTTTCATTCACCCTTCTTTTCCTGTTTTTTGTCTTGTTACCATGCGATAAAGAGCCTCTGGAATTGCCTAAAAGACATATCTCTGACTCTTTCTCACATGTTCAAATGTTTAGCCTTCTCGTTATGATAATCTTTATTCATGTTTTGATTTTAAATATTACGTTTTTAAGCTGTTTGTTACGTTTAAAGTTGTTGTTTTGCTTTTGTTCATTTAGCTGTTTTTAATACTAACATAGGTAGCTTGAGTGTTCTGAAATGTGTTTATGTAAATACAAATGAATGCATACAAGACATTAGTTATAGTTTGTGTTATAAAGACAATGTAAGAAAAAGTGTATTATTGTTATTGTTTTTAATATTGTTGTTGTTGATGCTGCTGCTGCTGCTGTTGCAACAACAAGAACGACAAGAACCGTTTCAAGTCTCACAGAAACCTGACTACTTTTGGTGGTATTGCTGACATCTAACTATTTTACAAATTGGCATATGCCAAAATTAAACAACTATTACAAGCACCATGGTTTAATAATAGTTTATTTAATTTAAACAATGTGTTCTTTCATGTTTTATTTAGATTTTTTTTATTATACCATTGCTTTGCTTTCACTTGATATAGTTTGCTGTGTGTTTTAACTGTATTTTATTTCTCAAGGCCTAAACTGACATTTATAATTTTAAAAAAGCATGAAGATCATTTGTCAAATAATAATAATTTTAAAAAACATTGATGAAATATGCAAAATCTCATTGTTAAACTCTCAATGAAAAGTTTGTTTGAGGACTATGCTCATATACCAAATAATATAATTCCAGTGGTTCATCAGGTTATTCTACATTTGGAGGTGTGTGAACTTGTTTGGGCAGGTTCAACCTGCTGTATGACGCAGGAATCTCCGAAACCTCCAAAAGACTGTAGAATAGAATAATGCTTTATTGTCCCACAAAGGGGAAATTTGGCTGTAACCACAGCAAAGTGGCAGGTAATAGAAGCATTTAGATTCACACAAGAAAGTGTAAAACAGAATTAAGAATTCCTAAAATGACCCAATTTTAAGTAATAACAGACTTTAAAATACTTTCTTAAAAAAGAAGACAGTTAATTTGGTCATACTCCACTTACACCCGTGTCTATTGAACTGCACCCACTGCAAAAATTCACAATGATGATGAATGGCTAGTAGGTTGTTCTACACTTAAACGTCAAGGTTCTGCAGTAGTTCGCGTTATCAATGTGCTTCCGGTTAAGACTTTCAAAATCAGGTGCTTTTTAATTGAAGTATTCTCCCACCTCTTTACTTTATTCATTCACACCTGATAAGATACACCTTTAATACTCTCACACGTGGGAAATTTGCATTGTTGCAGCATAAAGTAGACAGTGCGAGATAAACAGCAAAAGATTAAAACCAAAAATGAATAAAAACCATATTGTTCAAAGCAAATAAAACTGTCTGTGTTTGTTAGCCTTTTGTGGTCAGTGACCAGGGCATTGTTTTAAAGTCTAACAGGAGCTGAAAGGAAAGGCCTTCTGAATCTTTCTTTCTCACATCACGGATGCAGAAGCCTGCCACTGAAAGTGCTACTCAGCGCAGTCAGAGTCTTCTGCATGTAGTGGGAAATGTTGTCCAACAGGGATGACAGCTCAGCTACCATTCTCCTGTCACTCACCACCTCCACTGAGTCCAGAGGGGAACCTACAATGGAGCTGGCCCTCTGGATCAGTCTGTTTAGTCTCCTTCTGTCCCCCAGCAGAGGTGTGGTTGCCCCAGCACACCACACTATTAAAAATGGCTGATGCCACTACAGAGTCATAGAAGGTCCTAAGGAGTGGATCCTGTACTCCAAAAGACCTGAGCTTCTGCAGCAGGTACAACTTGCTCTGCTCTCTTTTGTTAAGTGCCTTAATGCCTAAATGGGCTTGTGTATAGACAATGACTTTGTTGCAAGATCAGTTTACAGTTTATGATTGAATAAGGTGCATTTGACTGGATTCTTTTTCGTGTTAGTTCTATGAGTAAAGCTTTTAAAAAACAAAGCTGAAATGGTTTAGCAGGTACAAAAATACAGTTAATCAGCACAATTAAATATATCCAAGTTGTACGTGCAGGAACATAACCTTTTTCACTGTAAAACATGCAAAAATGTGATAAAATAAAGACTTTTAGATGTTTTAGATTTTAATAAGTTGAGAAAATAAATATATTTTCATTAGATTCTCCTCAGTGTGCTTAAAGGTCAAAGGTTCCAACCTGCATTTCCTGTTTAAATAATCATTGAATTGTTTGTAAAAAAAAACCACCCAGTGAAAACCTGACCGCAGTTTATAGAATAGCGTTTCCACAAATCACTGTGATGTTTTTGAGATTGCAGTTGTTTTTAGGCAGCAGAGGTCTGCTTTAGTCTTAGCTTGGGGCTCCAGAGGTCAAACTGATCCGGACACCAAAATAGTTATCGACTGGAGGTAACACATGAACCGCCTCTTCATAGAAACTCACTTAAAATATCATGAGCTGTCCCTTCAAGTTGAACCTATAGACTGTATAAATAAAGAACCTGGTGAGTTTTATTCTGAAGGAGTAACAACGTGCTTCCTGTGTCCTTCCAGCCATCTTTCTCCGGGTATTTTCCAGGATCTTGGATGCCACACTTCCCAGATATCCTGTCCAATCAGAGCGCTGACTAAGTAAAGCTCAGTTGTTACGTTCTCATACAAAAAAAATATATGTGTCTGTTGGTTAGAGGAGTTTTAACTCGGAAAGACGTCGCTACAAAAGAGTTTTGAGGTGAGTTTCAATTAACTCGGACCGATTTGCTGAGTACTTCGTCGCGGAATAATGTTTCCGGGTGGCTGGACGTGACAGGAGCGGGACGGTATGGAGGGATTAAAGCCGCTTTTTCGCCTCTCTGCCGCCTGACTTTTGTCACACTCTGCAGGATGCCCTGACTGATAACTCTGGCTGCTCCTGGGGCTCCGTGAATTACATGCCACGCAGGCACGTAACTTCCTCAAAGTTTGCACAGAAGTGCTCGAGTGTCGAGAACGAGACTTTTAACACGTGTAGGTTGGTTTGGTTTGGTTTTTAAGCACCTGAAAAATGATGAAGGTTAGAAGATACCTGCGGGGCAGTGGGAGGGTGCTCGCCTTCGTGTTTGTTGCTTCAGTGGTTTGGCTGCTGTTCGACATGGCAGCCCTGCGCTTGTCCATAAACGACGTGAACAGCCAGCTGCTGAGGGAGAGGGTGATCCGCGAGAAGGAGATCATGATGTTGAAGAAACAGCAGCAGCATGTTGGGGTCACACAGCCAAAGAGGAGGGGGTTCAGACACCTAGTGCAGAGGGTGACACATCCTGGTGAAATACAGCAGAGTCCCAGCATCAGACTGGATCAAGTCTACAGACACAAACTGGATCCAAAAGTGGAGGTCAAGCAATCTAATCGGAGACAAGAAGGTCTTGTTCTCAAAAGTGATGGCTCTAAATCTGCTTTATCTAACCAAAACAATGGGGGGAGCCTTCCCAAGAAGAAGGCAGTAAACTTTGATTTGAATGTAGCCGTGGCAAATGTAACTCAAGTGCAACCAGCTGTTAAGACAAACAAGCCGGTTTTAAAGAAAGAACTTAATGAATCTGCTCGATTTGCACACAAGCCTTTAAACAAGGAGTCAAAGACGGATGGAAAGGTCGAGGAGGATCTTGTTAAGAATGGAGTAAAAGTGAGTCAGTCTAAGGCAGAGGAGGCACACCCTGTTAAGACAATACCTCAGCAAACACACATCAAGGTTGCAAACAGAAAGGAGGAGGTGAAACCTTTTTCGAAGCCTAAGATCAACCTCCAAGGAGGAGACAACTCCAGCTCTGTCAGAAAACCACACGTCCACAAAGTGCTTTCTCTGGACGCGACCCATGCTCCCAGAGACCCAAATGCCGTCGGGCAGTTCGGCCAGGCGGTGATCCTTCCTGGCAGTAAAGACGCGGAGGTGATGAAGAGATGGAACGAGGGCCATTTCAACGTCTACCTCAGCGAGCAGATCCCAGTGGACCGTGCCGTCCCCGACACCAGGCCGGAAACGTGAGTACTCTGTTCTGAGTTTCCTCTCGAAACTTCGCCGACGGCTCTGTCTGACTCGTTTATTCTGTTTCCAGGTGTGCGCAGAATCTGGTCCATGATGATTTGCCCACCACCACTGTGATTTTCTGCTTTGTGGACGAGGTGTGGTCCACGCTCCTTCGCTCTGTCCACAGTGTTCTCAACAGATCTCCACCACACCTCCTCAAGGAGATTATTCTGGTGGATGATGCCAGTACTAAAGGTAAGACCGTAGCTGCTAAATAAGGAGATTACCTGAATTAACCCTAAGTAAACATCCTCCTCTTTACTCTCACTACAATAGGCAGTTTACCTCTTTTCCTTAAGATACATTTCCGGCATTTAGTGAAACCTGGGTGTTGGGATCTTACTCCAGATTTTTGCTTTTTTAGACTATCTGAAAGAGCAGCTGGATGAGTACATGTCGCAGTTTCCCAAAGTGCGGATCATTCGTCTAAAAGAGCGTCAGGGCCTGATCCGAGCGAGACTAGCTGGAGCTGCTGTTGCCAAAGGTAAGGATGCTCCAAATGAATAATTCATGGGACAATTCTTTCTAACTTTAAGGTTCAATCAAAATCGTTATACGTCATTATCACAACCAAGGTGAGTATGAGATTGAAATCATGTGTTCATAACCCTAGACCGTGTTTTTGTTTTTGTTTTTTTACATTTTGTCACATTAAAACCATAAATTTCAGCGCATTTTTGGGGGGATTGTATATGATGGACCAACACAAAGTAGAGCAGAACTGTGAAGTGGAAGGAAAATGATTTATACTACAATACATGCAAATTCTGAATACTTACAGCTGCAGCTCTTCCTGAGCATGCATCCAGCAGCTTTGAATATCTAGAGGCTTACAGTTGGGCTTATTCTTTGCAAAACAAAATCAACCTTTAAGTCTTTCTAAAGATGTTCAATTAGATGACATTTTATTTTATATCTGGCTTCATGTCAAGGGTCATTATTCTGCTGCAAGGTAAACCTCTGACCCAGTCTTTTCCAGCTTGCAACAGGTCTTCTTCATGATTTGTCCTGTGTTTAGCTTCATCCATCTTCTCATCAACTTTGACCAGCGTCCTCCCTCAGCTTGAATAAAGTGTCACCACAGCATCATGCTGCCACTGCTTTGTTTCACAGTGGGGGGTGGTGTGTTCAGGGTGATGTGTTGGCCCAGTTTTCTGCCACACATTTTGATTGTAGGTCAGAAAGTTCCAATTTGGTCTCATTTGACAAGAGCACTTTGTGCCACATGTGTGCTCTGTTCTCTAAGTCAAACTGGAATTAAAACCTCATGGCTTTCTGTCAACAGTGGCTTTCTTTTTACCACTCCGTCACAAAAAACAGATTTATGGCATGCACCACAAAACTTTGTTCTGCTGACAGATTCTCCCACCTGAGGTATGCACGGCTACATCTCCTCCTGAGTTATCGTAGACTTCTTGGCTGCTTCTCTGATTATTGCTCTCTTTCTCCTGGCCTGTTTGTTTACGTGGACAGCCACCTATTGTCATGTTACTTATTCTTATGATGCAGTTTTTTCACTAATATTCTCTAAAAGACTTATGAGGGCATTCACAAAACATGCATTTATTCAAAATTAAATAACATGCTATTTAATAATTAAGTTACTTCTGAAGGCAATTGGTTGCACTCAGTTTTATTTAGGGGAATCAGATAAAAGAGGGTTTATATACAAATGCATGGCATGATCTTGAGGTTTTCATTTGTAGGAAATTTTGAAAACAATGTATCCTTTTCCTTCGAGTCAACATGCACTACTTTGTGTTGGTCTGTCACATAAAATCACAGAAAAATAAGTTGAAGTTTTAATAGAATACCCATTTGCTCTCTGATCATAAATTACGTGCAGTCATGAGGCCATATGTGTGCAGGCAGAGAATAGCCACACAAATCTCTAGTTCTAAAATTGGATAAGGGCATATAAATAAATATCACATGGCTCAAAACCATAAAGCAAGTCACCTTGTCAAAGCAGTCCTGCTTACATATTTTTCCAAGCTACCTCTGCATAATTGTATAATGTGTTCATGAATGATAGGTTCAGATAATTCACATTTATCCTACAATAAGATTAATAACTAGAAAAGCACTCAGACCTCCGCCAGGGCCACTCACCCCCCATCCTCATATTGTTATCCAATTCTAACTTTCAGAACTTTTCCGATAAAATATGTCAATGAGATGCATGACTGTGTTCATGCTTGTACTGTCCTCTTCCAGCAGAGAGGGGAGATTTGCACATGTGCAATCAATTTGCTATGCATATGCTACAACCGTAGTGAGGCTACTGCGCGAGGTCAGTGGTCGGTCGGTGCATGGATACACTCTTCATGTCGGATCAACCCCAAAAATATCAGTTGTTCCTGGTCCCATTGTGGACGTTTCCTGAAAATCTCTTTGAAATCTGACCTTAACTTTTTGAGTTATGTTGCTAACAGACAGACAGGTGGGCACGAAAACATTACCTCCTGGCGGAGGTAAATATGTATATTTCAAATACACTTAAAGTGTTTTTGTGGTGGTACGTTGCATAGATCGATAACACATGATGTTCCTAGAAGTTTGTTCACAGTTGCATTGTGAGATGTAGAGGTTAATATTGGATTTAATTGGGAAGAGGTGTTTGTTTTCTTCTAATGCAGGTGATGTTCTTACCTTTCTCGACTCGCATATCGAATGTAATGTGGGCTGGTTGGAGCCGCTATTGGAGAGGATCTACCTGGATCGCAAGAAGGTGCCGTGTCCAGTTATCGAAGTCATCAGTGATAAGGACATGAGGTAATTAAATTAAATTGGTTTTAATTCACCGATTAGCAATGCTCTGCATTTCCATAATTTGTTAAGTACTTGACCCAATAAAAAGTCTTGCTCTTTGTTTTTATTCTTAGTTACATGCTTGTCGACAACTTCCAAAGAGGGATTTTTAAATGGCCTTTGGTGTTTGGCTGGAGCCCAGTACCACAGGATGTCATTAAGAAGAACAACATGAAAGTTACAGATCCAATCCGGTACTGTCCTCGCCAACACCTTTCTATTCTTCATATTGAACTTTTAGTTTTTCTCCTTGTAGACATGTTTACATCCCACTACTCTGAACTTTTATCTCCCAGGGCTTATTCACCCAGAACTTAGTATCTCTCCAGCTTTGTTTGTTGTGTGCTTCTCTGCTATTTGTAGTATAGCAAGTGCCTTCATCAGTATTTCTGCTCCAAACAGAAAAACAGCTGTAACATATTCATAGCCTTCTAAAAATGTACATTTTCATTATATGCATAAACCAGAATATGTTTTGATTTTAGACAGCATGATTTCTACAGCTGCAGGCAACAGAGAAGGAATGGATCTGAAAACAGTAAAATCAGCAAAAATCTCAGATTGTTTCATATTGAAACCAGTAAAATCCTATAAAAAATGTATCACTGTTATTGATTTTAGATTAATTTTAATGATTAAACTGATTATTCTTAGGAGTAAAATTTGTATCCCGTAACTGATTTACTGTACTTTCACTCTATAACCTATATAAAATCATTCTAAATCTGTACAAAGGAGTAACTATCAGCAGATGCACTGAAACTAAAAAGGAAAATCACTCCAAGGTTGAAATCTGTTAATGATGCACTTCATTTTGAGGCTTTGGTTGATTTTTATGTCTATGGGAATAGTCACTCTTTTGAGATAATTTTCTACATAGGTATAATCTGTTTTAGTCCTTTTATAGATGTAGTGGGAACTGAGGGAGAGTAATACATTTCCCCAGAAAATGACCCTGTTTTCTGGAAAAGTTTCCTGCAGTAAAACCATTTGGCTATATTTCATTTTGCAGGTGTCCAGTTATGGCAGGTGGCCTGTTTTCCATTGACAAAAAGTACTTCTTTGAGCTCGGCGCCTATGATCCTGGTCTGGATGTGTGGGGTGGAGAGAACATGGAGATTTCATTCAAGGTGAAAATCCCTTTTTGTTTTGACTCTCTGAACTGTGGTCATGCTATTTTGGTCCCCGTGGCTCCAGTTGCTGAACACGTTGCCATTTTAAACAGATCTGGATGTGTGGAGGAGAGATAGAGATTATCCCCTGCTCTCGCGTGGGACACATTTTCCGAGGACAGAATCCCTACAAATTCCCGAAGGACAGACAGAAGACAGTGGAGCGTAACCTGGCAAGAGTGGCTGAGGTTTGGCTGGACGAGTACAAAGACCTTTTTTATGGCCATGGGTACCAGCACCTGGTGGATAAAAAGGTCATTGACATTGGCAACCTCACAGAACAGATCGAGCTGAGGAAGAAACTTAAATGCAAGAGCTTCAGGTGGTACCTGGAGAACGTGTTTCCGGACATGGATACTCCTGTAGTCAAAGCTGAGGGCCTGGTATGTGGATGAGTTAAGAGAGTACTGTTTTTATCAGATAAAACTGATTATGTGGCTTTGCTACCTAAAAGTTTTTTTTGGCATTTTCATTGAAATATCTTTCCAGCATTGCAGTTTTATCTCTCTAAAAGTTTTATTTATTTTCCAGATCTTTAATCGGGGCTTGAGAAAATGCCTTTCCCTCCAGAAAGACACTTTGTCCTTTGAGATCTGTGATCTTAGCAATCAGGTAAGATTTGTTTTTGTCTAGCTTTATTACATGGCAAATTTTAGAAAATGTTTCACAGTTCTTACTCTTAATCTTTCTGTGGGGAAGAAAGATTTGGATGTTTGTGGTCATAACATAGCAAAAAAAAAAAATCTAGACTTACACAAATGCATTCAGAGTCTGAGCCTGGACCAAAGCCATGACAAACAAGGGTGGGGTTCGAGACATAGGCTTTCTAAAACTGATGCTTTTGGATTCAGATCACCCTCATTGGGGCATTTCTTAGTATCCTATTGTCTTCATGGTGTGTAGCACTGTAATCGGAATGCCATGCAAAAGTATTCATACCCATTGAACCTTTCCACGTTAATGTCACATTACAACAAACTTGTATGGATTGTATGTGATAGAACAACACAAAGTATTGCATGATTTTTTTACATGTATTGCTAATAAAAAAATGTGGCATGCATTTGTGTTTAGCCCTCTTTTATTTGGATACCCTTCACACAACAGCTGCCCAGTCCAGCTGTTGTGTGAAGGCCTCTGAGGTTTTTTTAGAGAACATTTGTGAACAAAAAGCATCATGAAGACCAAGGAACACAGCAGACAGGTTAACAATAAAGTTTAAGAGAAATTTAAATTAGGGTTAAGTTGCAAAAAATTATCCTAAGCTCTGAATATCTCACATAGTACAGTTTAGTGTAATATCTGAAAACTGGAAAAGTATGGCATAGCTGCAAACCTATCAAGACATGGCCATCCACCTAAACTAATAGTAAGAGGCGCATTAATTGGAACAGGCAGGTAAGAGACCCATGGTAACTAGAGAGGAGCTAGAAAGATCAGCAACTCGGGTGGGAAAAATCAGCCAACTTGTCAACTATTAGTTATCCACTCCACAAATCAGACATTTTATGGAAGAGTAGCAAGAAAAAAAAAGAACTGTTGAAAGGGAGCTATAAGAAGTTGTAGGGAACACGGCAAACACAGCGAAAGTTACTTTGTTCAGATGTAGGTTGAAATTCTAACATTGACTTTATATAACCCTGAACTCACTCCTAGTAAAACATGGTGGTGGCAGCAGCATAGTGTAGTGGCAATGCTTTTCCTCTGCAGGGCCAGGAAACTAACGGAGTTATTGTGAAGATGAATGAAGCTAAATAGGGTGAAAACCTTTCATATGTTGCAAAAGACTTTAGTCAGTGGTTGAATATTATTGACTTGAATTTTAGGCAAGGCAATTTTATTTGTATAGCATACTTTCAACAACAAGGTTATTCCTGGTGCTTTACATGATTAGGGGATCAAGTAAAAATGAATGTTCAAAGACTTCCTCGAACCAGTCTGTCTGACTGACGGACTTTAAACTAATTCCGGTGAATAATCTGTAAAAATTCGAGTATCAATGGTAGACACAAGCCCAAAAGCTGCAGATTTAGTTGCAACAACAGGCGGTTCTACAAAGTATTGCCTTAGGGTAACAAGATGCAGATAAACATCCAACTTTTAAAATGACTTACACATTTTAGAAAAAATCTAAAAAGTATATTTTCTCTTCCAAATTGCAGTTATGTATGAGTTTGTGTCCATCAATCACATAAAATGCATTGAAGTTGTAATGTGACAAACAATTGAGGTGGTGGAACAACTTTTCCGAGGCATTTTAGGCAACACAATTACACACTGCATTAACTCTTCCCTTTTCTATTCCTTGTAATTCAGAATCAGCAGTTTAATTACACCTGGATGAAGAACATTCGACACCAGGACATCTGTGTTGGTGCCCAAAGCACGGGGAGCGGCTTCGCTTTGCTGCCTTGTGACAACACCAAACGTGAACTCCGCTGGTTCTACAAAACCTCCAACACAGCTCTAGTAAGTTCTCTATGCACACTGCTGCCGTTGTGGAATATATGGCTTGCTTAGAGCTTTGTTTTATTGATTGTGCTTTCTGTTCTGTGCTTGCAAAGACGGAGCATCTTATCTCAGAGTTTGTTTCCAACCACATGTGCCTGGAAGCAGAACCTCGGGATGACTCTGTTCGTCTACGCCCGTGTCAACCCAGCAGCGTCTTTCAAAAGTGGGAGTTTACACGTTACCACGTGCGATGATGAGCTTAATGATGCTTTGTGTAAACATCCAGTGGCCTTACTGCGTGAACTGTGGTCCAGCCGCAAAAACTTGACTGACTGGAGAAAGAGGGAAGTGGTTCGGTGGAAGCAATTTGCATGGATATCAATCAGCTGGTGGGGTTGTTTGTTTAAGGATAAAAAGCTTATTTAACAGCCCAGGAGTGTAAAGAAAAAACTGGGATTAAAGTGGATATCTGTGGAAAAATTCCCAGTTTGAAGGTTAAATAGTGCCTCAAATTTTGTTTCTTTGTGGACTGAATAACAAGAGTGAAGAATTTATTGTATTACATTTAAAAGATGTGTGGGTTTTTGAATGTGGTGTAATTTTTTGCTGCTTATCTGGGTTTAAATGCTTTATCCCTTAACTTTTAAATTGATTTGAAACTCTCCATGCTATGATGTTTTTTCTTAACACTAGGGGGAAGTGTTGATTCAGGTCTCTAAATAAACTTGTCATGCTTCTATTTTAACCACTTGTTGAAATCTTTTGTGGGGGGGGGGGGGGGCAAACTGTTGAAGCATCTTCTAATGAATATAAAACGCTAAAGATTTTGCTGAATAAAGCTCTTTATTCCGTTTAGTCCATGAGTCATGGGATGATTGTTAGTGCAGTAAATTACCCCTAAAAATGTCACAATTGAACTCTTGCAAGATATTACCGTTCTTCTTTTAAATGGCTTTTCTCCATAGATTCAAACCTTTTTTTATAAACTTCAAATTCATATTTTAATATCAAAGTTTATACTTAGAAAATCCCATGATTAAAACCTTAATTTACAGGTCTGGTCAGAAGTATTTATTTACTCATCTTCTGAAATATTTGACTAATTTGGGGCTTTGGATAACATCTAATTTACCTTTCCAAGTATAATGATACTTTTTTCACATCTCTTAGTAAGTCAACCATAGTAAGAAGCATAGTTCTGCCTTTGATGGCTCTTATCAGAAATGACACTAATATCTAAACTGGCTGATTTGGCTTTTAAGAACAGCTCATACATTCTCAGCAGGGCCATTTCAGAAGCTAAAACTTTTTCTGGGATTTTTGTTTTGGTGGGACACTCGTCTAAATCCAGATTTTCAACCCTTTGAGGTGAACTGCCACCTCCAGTGAAAGGAAGTTGGTTAGGACATTCATGAACCACCAAGGCTCAAACATAAGTGTCATTGTCTTCACTCTAGAGTAAAGCCAGATGAACATCAATGACTAAGGTGGTGCTGACCTGAGACTCAACTGCTCCAAAATCAGCACTTTTAAAACCAACACTAAAATTTGCAACTCCTCTCACGGCCAAGTCAAATACCTTCTGAAGAAAAGTTTTATGATCAAAGATTGAGCGGTTTGGAGGAGTTTAGGTGAGGCTTTCGCCTAAAAACACGCCACTTACCGACAAGCATGGTGGTGGCAGCAGCATGCTCGTTTAACTGACAGTGGTAATGGTGCAGTGCATAAAGTTGATGGAAAAATGAGGAAGGAAAACTACCTCCAAATTCTTGAATTTCGAAATCCAATCAATAAGCTGTTGAAACTCGGACACAACTGAGCGTCCCAGCAGGACAACAATCCTAACCAGATTTAAACTGGTTAAAAGAGGCTAGCTACAATTTCTGGCCAAATGAGTGATCAAATATTCAGGCACATTGAGAAGCTTCTAAATGGCCACAACAATCATGTAGACAAGGTTCAAGATGGTACAGGACAGTTTATGAAATGTAAGTGTGAGCAACCAGTTCTTGGTATTTTTTAAATAATTGAAGTTTTTTGTTGTATCATAATCCCACTGATTCAAATAAATAAATCCCTAAGTTAGTATTACATATGTATCCACAATAAATATATGTAGATTTGCTAACATTTTTAAGAACATTATTACATTAAAATAGATTTAGGAATGTCACAGATGTAAGTGTAAGTATATTGCGAATCTCATCAGAGTTTTCTGAAACTACTGACGAATACATTTCAGAGCAAGTACATTTGTAAGCTTGTAGAGCTTAAGTCGTGTTATTTGGCCCTCCATTTTTTTTAATACACTGGAAAAGCAGGTTAGTTTTTCTTCGTCAGCAGGATTTCGAACTCCTCTATCCTCTGTCGTGTGTTTCCTCTGCGGATCCTGCGGTATGACACGGTGCTGTATTTGGAGGAGGAGAGGTGGTTGAAGGCGCTGCAGTCAGATTTCTTTGGCGAAGGCAGATCCAACTGACCTTGGCTGGGGTTTTGCACGGATTCGGTTTGCACGTCTCCCACTGGCTGTATGTCACTAGACTTCTGGGTGTCAGCCCCAGACAGTCTTTGAGGAAATTCTGCATCCACATTCAGCCCTGTATAACCATCATGATTGAGTACGTCGAACAGATGTCGATTTTCGGTGTCCGCTTCTGTCATTGCTTCCTCTTTCTTAACTTGGTCCACTGAGAAAAGAATCAAAGGTAGATATTTATAATTGTGAAAGGACAGCTTTTAAAACAATTGTTTTCCTTTGACCTTAAGCATGTCATACCATTTGCTGTTTCTTTATTTTGCAACACAAACTCTCCAGACGTTTTCCCAAACTTTCCAGGAGTGACATACGACTCTGCAGCTGATTCCCCCGGGTCTGAAACATGCATTCTTTTAGTCGTAAGAATCTCAAGCTTTTGGTTTTCCTCTTCAGTCCAAATGCCCCAATGGTTCGTTTCCTTCTCTATCTCTGAATTTCCTTTGTAAATCAGACCTTTCTCTCCTGGATTAGTCTCCATCTCTTGGGTCGTTTCACCCTCTGCCACACTGTTAACAGGAACTTTGCACCTTTTAGCAGTGAAGCCAGCTAAGATGGCAGATTCCTTGTCCCACTGAGCGTGCTCCTCATCACTGTAGAACACAGAGTCATCTCCCATCTCTATTGACCAAACTTCTCTGTCCTCCGGCTCTTCTGTCATTTTTGAGGTATCAGCTGTTCTCCCATTAATAATCTCCAGTATCTTTGAAGCTTGTGTATCTTCTTCTTCATCAGCTCTGAGTTTTGACTCAGTTAAAGGAGATGTAGTTGTCTCCATCTTTTATGATGCTGTTGAATCTAAAGTTGAACAAAAACAGTTGCGTCTCCCCCCAGCGTGTTGTTCTCCATCATTAAAGAGCAAGGAAAGCATCCACCCCATAGTTCAGTCATGAGGGGGTTTACATGGTGCTCTCTAGCGTTTGTACCATGGAAATCTGTGTTTGTTGATTCACTGAAGAACAGGGGTTTTGTTTTGTCCCAACAAAGGTTCATTGTGGTGACAGCAGCTGCATATGGAGCAATTGTTCTCATTCTTAAATCTCTGCTTTCTGTAAAACTTAAACTCTGGATTAGTATGTTCCCTTAGGTTCTGTACAAATTATTATACATCCTCAAACAGGACTGTTACTTAATGCATACATTGTTAAAGCTGCAATGTTTCTTCAGTTCTTAAAAACTTTGGAGCTTTAAGCTTTTTAACCAGTCTCAGATTTTAAATGTGCTGTTCTGTAGAATCACATAAGAGGGGGCGGTCAACATTTAGCATGCAATTTATTGATTTAAATGGAACTCATTTTTTCAGGGTTGCTTCATTATACAAGCAAACTATAAAACTACATATTATTTATCTTTTAATGTAGAAGAAAACCTTTCCAGCCTCTTCTTTTCATAAATCGACCATTTAAACAGAGCTGACTATGTTACATTTTAAGTCAGGAGAGGAATTACAGTATGCTTGCAGGTAAACATGTTTTCCTAAAAAGTTTTTTGGAGAAGCACTTTTTAGGCAAGTGAATCATCTTTTCTTTTAAAGAAATCCTGAAAAAGACTTCTGTTTTATCCTAGTTTCTAGAAGCTGAAGTACAAACCCAGATGAGAATATATACATTGGAGTTCAAATTTGATTTCTTTGTCACTAATTAAAAAAACGGTTGAACATAAAAACTTTCCACACCCCTGTTAATAAGCCAGGTGTTTGTGAATAGATCCTAGTTGCATAAATGTGCACACCCTTAAACTAACACTAGGCTTAAGCACATTTTGATTCATTTCCAGTAGTCAGACTTCTTTAATAGGATGTCTGCATCCCACATTTTGGCTCGGCAGTATTTGGCCACTATACCTGCAAACCTCTCCAAATCTCCCAGACTGTAAATACATTTCTTCTCTACAGCCCTCTTCGGTGACCCCAAAGATTTTCTGTGATATTTAGTTCATAACTTTAGCAGGGACATAACAAAACTTTTAAAACTTTCTCTCTCTCCACAGATTTCTGTAGGACTGAAGTTTGAGACAGGCAAGGTCTCTTGTTGAAAATGATGTGCAGTATTTATCTTCCTCCAAACATGGTGGGTCAAGTCAATGTTGAGGAGCTTAATTTTGGTCTCATTTGACCCATGAACTTTCTTTCAACTATTCTCTGAGTTATTTCCCAAGCACTGGTAAACAGAAGACTGGCTGTACATGCGCTTTCTGTAGCATGGGCTGCAAGATTTTGAGTCATTACAGGGTGGTGTGTTACCAATGATGTTCTTGGGTACTGTGATCCGCTGTCTTCAGATCACTAACAATCTGTAAAGTATTGGGCTGATCCCTCTCATTTTCAGTATTCATTATCTTCACTCCAGGAGGCAAGATCTTGCATTGAGCTTTGGAATGAGGTCAAATGATGGTCAGTTCTATACCTTTTGTGACAATCATAATAAAAATCAGTATTGCAGCCTTGTTGAGCTCTACATTGTTGTCTCTGACATCCCTTGTTAGCTCTTTGGTGGAGAAATTTGAAAAGTAGAAGTGACTCTGTGGACAGATGTGCTTGGTGTACAAAGGTTGTGGTCAGGAACATCTGTAACAGACTGAACAATCAATCTGTGTGTCTTAATGGCACATAAACAATTTGTGGAACCAGAATTCTGTTTGGTAGTGTTGGGGTCAAATACTCCATGAATTGCAAATGAATTGTAATTTTTTTGTGATGTTTTCCCTGTATTATTTGTTTCTGTCCTTTTCTTCTCCATTAAAATTGAGTGCAATGGAAAGTAGAAACAGTAAGTTTGTTTTTTAATTTAGCAAACTTACAAAATCCCCAAGGGATTAGATCCTTATCACTGCGTCATCAAAAACCGTTTTCAAGTGAAAGATGACTCAGTTTGGGTTATCATGGTTTACTGGTGCCCATTGGCAGTTAGTCTCTTTTTATCTCTTCAGCTGCAGCAGGAAACATGTAAGATGTCAGCCCTTCTAATTTTAAAGAGTCACTATTGGCTGCATCTGTTAAGAAACCAAAATAATTAGCATGTTATGATAGCACAGACGTAGTTTGTGTGCGTCTTTTCTTCCTGCTGAGCTTGTAAGCTGTAGAATAATTGCGGTACCTCAAATGGTGCATACCAACAAGGTTTATTGATTTAAAGCCTTTTTTACATATATACAATTTTTATTTGAATGCATAAAATAAAGCATAAATCAAAAAACCCATTATTTGCAAACTGTTGCTTTCACATGCATGCAGATTTTGAGCTCATGACAGATTTAGAAAAGCGGTTTTACAGTTTATGTGAACTGAAAGTAGGTTGTATCCTACTGGGTTCAAGAGTAATTTGGAAATGTAAAAAGCAACAGGTAAGTAGTACGCTTATGCCCACATCCTGTTATGAACTTAACAGACATAAATGGTTTACAGATCTGGTTTTGGTTTCAAGCACCTGAAAGTCTTATAAGTGCTGCTTAAATGTTTACTTGATTTGCTCATTTACGTCAAACGGATTATTTTTAAAATGCAAAGTAAGAATTACACGTCAAAACTTAACTGTTATTAATGCAGCTCTGTGTAAGTTGCACAGAGAAAAAATATATATTCAAGTTAGTAGGATATATGTTCATCTGTTATACATTGCAGTCTGTTCTTACATTCATTTACCATGCATTCGTTTTTGTAATGCTTTTGCACTGGAGTTTTAGTCTAAATGTTGAGCTCAGCTCACCCTTAAGGCTCAGAAAACATAGGAGTAAACATCTATCTTCACTTGAAGTGTGAGGAATCACTTCATCAAAGTGTCTTTGTCATTGCTACAACCATAAACCATCCCTTGATATTGAACTGACACAAGGAGAACATGAGAAACACATTAGGGTGTTCCCATCTCCTCCTCCTCAACTGATCGCTGAAGTCCAGGAATTAACTTAAAGATCTGTTTGCGCACACTGGCTCTCCTGCTTTTCCTTGGAAGAGTCCCAAACAAGGATGAGATCCTCGTTTCATCCCAGGATGGAGACAGGGAGGTGCTGCTGCCAGCCAGACTGGAGCTGCTAGAGCGTCTGATGGCCTGGTGTTGGATGCTGGAGCTCCTTGGCCCGTCCTGCAAGGGGAAGTCTCTTGAGAAGAAGCAGCCATCATCATTGGTGCTTGCTGCGCTGGAGGGAGCGGGCGAGCTCAAATCCCCAAAAACACTGGCCTGGTCACTGTCGTCTGTCATCCCACTCCTGTAGCTGCTGTCGCTGGAAAAACGGCGACCCCGGCGGCCCATATGGGAACACAGAACAGCTGAAGAGTCCATCAAGAGATTGAGGCTGCTGTCATTTAAATTATCTGGAAACACAACAGAGTCTCTGTCACAAAAACACCCAACTGCCAAGAAATACCATATGCAACGGGAAGTTTGAAAGCTGTATGTGCACTTCTCAGGGGAACACCTTTATCTAAATTATCTGAAGTTGATACTGTGCAGTAATTCACAACAAAAAAACAGAGCTGCTTAGGAGAAATGACAGAGGCAGTGAGAAAGGAAGTGCTGTGGTCTAACAGCTGAGCTCTCACCTCGCATCAGACCTTTTTCCTGTAATGTGAGCGCTTGAAACTCCTTCAACTTCTCACGCAAGGACTGCTGCATGGGCAGAAAACAAAAATCAAGGTTAATTCCTTTAAAATGTGTCAGAACATTTATAAACTCAGAATGACCCATTTGATATATAGAGTGGTTCATTGAGACGATTGCCAGCACCAGGTTGAGCCACAGCTCAGCATGTGATTAAAAAGTGCCGAGGCAGTTTTTAGCTTGCATGTGGGTGTTTGCGGGATGGTTAGGGCTTCTTATAACTCATACAGTGTGTTAAGAGCAAACAAGGACAATTTATATGTTGAGGGTGTAGTGCACAGAACACCTCAGGTCTGCTTTTACAAAGCCCAAATAACATGTCATTGCAGAACCTTTTAGAACGAACAACAAAAGTTTATCAGATAGCCTTCATAAAAAACTTTTCAGAATATCAATACTTTTATGTCCTCTAAGTGTTATTCTGAAAAGACGTTTTGTCTAATGCCTGTCAATTCATGTCAAAGTTTTCACACATGTCTTGTGTCTTATTTCTGCTAATTTAGAAATTCTGTAACTTTTACAACAATACATAATTAATTAATTATTAGCTCATTTTAAATATTGATTAATGTGTTACACATTTAATATGAGATGTACTTTTTTTAGAATTACGTTTAAAAGCTTGACGTGTCAAAACAGCTACAGTCAAAAAACAGTTTTAAATACCACAGTGGATTGTTTAGATTCTGGCTTTCTTTGTAGAATGTAGTTTAGGATCTTTACCAAATTCAGCTTCTAAGTGGCTGACTAGCCTCTCATGACAACTCCTAACCAGGAAGCTACTGCCTCCCGAGGTAACTGGGACCTGTAATTCAGATCGAGACTGGAAAATAACCGAAACAAGCCTGACCATCTTGTTTAGATTTAGTTGTGATGAATGCTCTTTGCACAGTATGTTTTGCTACTTTTGTTCAATTTCTTAATGAAATTTCTGCAAAATGTTTTGTTTTGTTTTGTTATTTATATATGCATTGGGCATGCTCAGTGTCATTGGTACTTTCTTTAGGCAAATCCTTCAGTTCTGAAACCAAACTGAAACCATCTGCCTGCAAAGAGACCTTCTAGTTGGAACCACAGCAGTCACCCATGCTGAGAACAGGACTGTGGAAACTGCATGAACTGAAATACAAGTGAGGACTGAGTCAAAAGCCTAGTTACAGTCAACAAAGTAAGCACCTGCTTTTCCTTTTCTGCTGTGCAGGTTCTGGTGATTGAAGCTGATGAGCCAAAGGTGGTTCTGCAACTTTAAACTCCTCCTTTTTTTCTCTGCTATCTTAAATTGATGTTGGGTATTATAACCCAAGATTAAGCCTGAATATACCTATCTGCACCCATCTAGACGAGCTGCTTGGACTCTACTGCACCTTCATCCATGCCCCTTTTAGTTAGTTTTAGTTCAGCATTCCTATCAGAAAGCTACCGGGGTTACAACAAACTCATAGACAGTATTCATGTAGGGAAATTGTTGGCTTAATCTGCTTAGATAATGTTTTGGACATTAAAAATGTTATCCATCTCCTCTTAGCTGTAGAAGTAGTTTATAGGTTTGTTGGTCCTTATAGATGGGTTTGTTTGGTGTTTATTTTCTTCTGTAAATTAGTAGAAAACATCCTCTGTGTTTTTACTAATGAAATAATTATTGATTACATTAATTGCCAGTTCCTGATGTTTTATTGTAGAATCCCTAACTGAAGTGTAGATACCTTTTCTAAATACATATCTTTAATTGTCTGAAAGTCCATCCTTCTGGAAGCTTTTTGTTAGATAATAAGATTAATTATGCCCAATAATATAGTTTAATGCACTTTATCAAGGCAACAAAGAACACACCTGGAGTTGGTGGAGTTTCTTCTCAAGCTCTATCTTCTTCACAACGTTACCACACACAGTCTCCAACCTAAAACCAGATGAATTCCTGTTATAAAACTGGTTCTTCATTATGATTTATTTTTTCTTTGTTTGTTGCTCCAGCATAACCATGGGATCATTACTTACGTTAGGCTGTTGGTTGATTGTCTTATAAGATCAAGAATATGTTGATGAGACAATCTCTCTATGCTGACAGTGTTGATAGTGATGATAACATCTCCTGTGACAACAAAAAATATAAGCAGCTAAGAAAAGATGCATGCCACTCAAGCATCAGTGTCAATGTGCTCAGCTGACATGTGGTAAGTGATATTTCCATGAATATTTAGGTAACACTCTTGATGTGTGCATGAGAGCTTGGTCTATAGGGTAGCAAGGAAGTGGGTGGACTACCTGCGGTCAAGCCAGCACTTTCAGCCACGCTGTCTTCCTTCACATTGCACACAAAGGTGCACATCTCAACTTCAGACGTGCTCTTTAGCTGCAAACCGTACGTCTGCAAACAAGATGCCGAATATTGAGACAAAAACCAGACAGAAAACTAGCTTTTAATTTCAAAACTTCAAATGGACCATTTATAATTTGAATAAACTGTGAAATTGCATACCTGGATTTCAAAACCAAATGTTTCATTGTCTTGTTTTTCCAACACCACTGTGGTTCTGCATAGAACATAAATGCATCCAGTTTTATGTCCAGACATGTTTTTGTTTCTCAACCACTTTTCAAAATGACTGCAAATCAATGTTGGATTTTTTTTTTACTTGCAAATTAGACCTATCTTATTTACCTTTGTGGGTCCGTGTAATCAACCAGAGAGTTGGTGTGGGTTAGTTTAGGCTGTAAAAGGAGAATGCACAGTTCCTCTTTAAAATATGATAACAACTTTGAACTTCTCAAAATATGTCTTAATGATATGACTTTAATTACGTGTTGTAAACCTTTAAACAGCTATAAAGTCTTATTTTTTTAAGAGGTTGCTTAACTGTTTTTGCTATCTTGTTATGTATACTTTTGTAAAAAATCTTTTAAATAAACATCTCAGAATTGTTCAATTTAGTATGCAGCATGTCAGACTTTGCTGATGTTAATAAATAAAATTTCTGACTTCTCAGTTTTTATGTTTGTAAACGTCACTTGAGTTGTCACCTCACCTTGTAACCTCTGGGCAGTGAGCCGGTGTTCTGTCGGTGTCGGTCACTGTTCCCCCTCAGTGAGCGCCGGTACCACAGAGCAGCTTTTTTCTTCAAAGTGTTATCCAGATTGCAGTTCTCCTGGCTGCTTTGTCGCTGAATTCCATTGATATTCATGGTGGACTGCATGATGGAGTAGTTCTCAAAGCACCATAGCGTCCTCGTGCAGGAGCTGTTTAATTGTGTGGCCCTACCCTTCTTGTGTAGCTGAAAGCATAACGTGTCAAAGAGGAAATCCGCGTCATGTGATGGTTGTGGTGGACCTGCATCTGCAGTTCACAGACTCACATACCTTCTTTCCTGTTAACCTCTTGTAACCCTTTTCCTGTTTCTTGAGAAGAGCGTCAAAAAGAAAAGGATGTAAAATGCTGAGGCTATTATGTATAATTCCCCTTCAAACAATCCCCTCTACTTTTTGCAGTTCTGGCAATTCAATTTATGGTCTGTCAGAAATCAGCAATGTACAAGAATCTGCCACCTCACTGCATCTGCAGCACCTGCTTCTACCCTCTTCCTCTCTCAGTTTCTCAATTGGGTAAAGCCTCAGTCCTGTGCACTGCTGGGGAGACTTGTCTGATGGGGACAGACAAAAGGCAGATTTTGTTTAGGGTTGCTTTAACACTGCTGAAACAGACAGCATGGTTCATTGGGCTGAAGGCATCAGACAAAGTTGGATCAGAAGAAAAATCACACAGTGAAGCTGGCCAGAGGTCATGAGGACAAGGACTTATAAAAAGCTGAACCTTGGTGCACTTTGCTCCCCTGCAACACTTTTCAAATATCAGAATCCAGAAATTGCAACCACAAACTACACTACAAAGCTATATTTTGATAGAATTTTATGATAGATGAGTAAAGTATTGATTGTAAGGTAGAAGGAGAATGATACAGATTTGAGCATTTCACAGGACACTGTTTAGTATGTCATCTGAAGTGTGGCACAACTGCAAACCTACCAAGTCATGGCTGTCCCCCAAACTTCTAAGCAGGGAAAGGTTCCACTTACATCTTAATCTGTGTTTAAACCTTCACTCAACAGCCATCTGGAGAGAATTTGGCTGTGACAATTTTACCTTCAGCTTCATACCTTCATGGTCTTTCATGCAAAATGCCACATCATCCCTAGTATGACATTTGTTAGGAGGTTCATACTGTGTCACCAGGGAGCGATGGAAAGATGTATGCTCCTAAATTCAGGAAAACCCTTCACTATATCGGTTCCAGGCTGCATAGTAGTCAGGACAGGTGCCACGGTTCATTTTCCAGCAGGTGAACAACCCTTAGCCAGAGGTACAATGGAAGGATTTACATCAGATAATATTCATGTCTTCATGTGCTGCATTTTTTGGATTTTTGTTTTTAAAACTCTTAAATTCGGGTACAGTTTTTCTTTTCTTCAAATTCGCTATCATGCACTACTTTCTGTTGGTCCATAACATAAAATCTGAACAAAAGGCATCAAAGTTGGTGGTTGTAAGGTGGCAAAATGTGAAAAATTGTAAGTTCACATGTATTAATCCTCAATGCTCCACAGCAACCAGCAAACCTTTTCACCTCAGTACAAACAGATTAAATATTCCTCATCTGACAGATTGCATTACAGCAATCCACTCTTCCCCACTGATTCTTAACAGCAGCACTGGCCACCTACCCACGAGACTGTCTGTAACACAGATGTCCTGTTTCAGAGGATACGCTAAATCCCTAACCATATTATAGTTACATGATTTCTCTCTTTCCCATTTTCTCATCTGAAACCATGCCTTTTTTTCTTATCTCAAAAAGACTAGCAGGAAGATGTTTTTAAAAGCTTGTAAAATAGGGACATAGTGTCATAAAGAATAAGAATCTACAGTCATATTCATTAAATGAGGCTGGTTTGTCTGACAAAAAGTATACTTTAGGTAGAATTAAACATACTTTTTATCAAGCCCACATTTCTGTATTAAAAATCTTTTTTATTGGTCTGATAAGATATTGTATAATAACATATATAACAATGTTTTCATTAGCTATGAGTGGAAAATCACCATAATTAACAAATAAAGGCTTGGAAATATTAGCGTGCGTGCATGCGTGCGTGAGAGTGTGTTAAAAAATAATGTCTGTATATAGATAAATTTAACTTGGAAGGTCTCTTTGCAGAAGTTGCGTCTTATATTTGCATACTTGTCCACCATGGTTTTCCCACATGTACTGCCTTATTCAAATCCCCCAACAGCGGCTCAGTAAGTTTCAATTCTAAGCTGTTCAATGAAGCTTTGTTCCATCTTTTAAGCATTTCTTTGGATTTGTTAGTGCACACATGAGAACATTACCTGGATTAACAGTTATATTTCCATTCAGCTTTAACACAAGTTGCCTTTGAATATCTGATTGTTTAATTTTTCAGTCAGTTACTTCATGCTGCACAGTTTCACAAGCAGCAATAAACCATAGCATTCTCCACTTCTCAGTTTTAAAATGTTTTTTTTTTTATCTCCAGGTATCTCATATTTTAGCCAAATTCTTTCAAACTCATTCCTGCTCTTTATTTGCTTAGATTTTCTTTTTAGATCGCAGAGGCGTTTTTTCCCCATCATGCTTCAAGCTTTGAGTAATCTCTTTCATATGTAAAAGCAGGTGCAAAAGTAGCCTATAGCTCTTGCAATTAATCTTTTGTCTCATGTGAACTTTTAAGAAAATATTTTCCTTGGGAAGAAATAGCTGAAGTTGCAAGTATGGGAATGCAAAATAATTCAATTCTGATTATTTATATAGTACCAACTCACAACAAATGTCAATTCAAAGCACTTTACAAGACCAACAAATCCAAGTTATAAGTAAAAATATGTAACTGATCTGTCCAAATCCATATGGCCTGATTCAAATGATGAAAAACATACATTTCAATTTCATCCATGTCATAATAGAATGCTGTAAATGTCAGTTTATTTAGCCAAATAGTAAAAAAAAAAATATCTGAGGAAACCCAGATGATTGAGTCATTAATTTAATGAACATGTATATGGCGAGAGTGGAAAGAAATGACTCCCTTTCAATAGAAGAAATTAGTACAAATTATACAATCCCCACCACAATATTGCAGATTTGGGTTAACAACACTCCAGCAACGCCTTTTTACTTATCTGATACTATGGCATAAATTATGTGATCTCCAGCTCAGTCAGGCTGCAGCACATTTATCAAAAGGATGAGTGCCACAAGCCAAAGATGCACGCACATCTACTGCACACATTTTCCACAACTCTAATCTAATGCAGTGATGAAACTAAATGTCTTCTTACACTATGCAGATACTATGTCCACAATGATAAGACTCTCTTACTCTGCCATTCCAAAGGTTTGAAGTGGATCCAACAGAAAGGCCCTCCAACATATTTTCTGATTAATTCAGCTATTATCTGACCCCTTGAGGGGACTAATTGTGTATACAGTTTTGAACTTTCAACCCAAGGTGGTATGGTACTCGTTCAGTTTAGAAAAAAGGAACACATTATGCACACTGTACATCTAGTACACACACAATATACAAATAGAAGCGTAGTATAAGCAACACACAATAATCATCGTGGCATTAATAATTTTGCTTTACAAAATGCAACTTATTTTTTCATGTTTAAATCAACATAAACATTTTTATATGTCACCATATGTAGCAAGGTGAGAAACAGTAATTAAAGAGATTATTTTCAGAGAAAATTAATTCATTAATGATGCCCTGGTGAAATACTACATAAGCATAAGACAGAATAGAATAGAATAGAATAGAATAGAGAAAAAGAGGCAATCTTTTTAAACATATATATAGATATTTAATATCTACATCCCAATAACCCAGATTATAACAACCAATAAGATTGGCTACTATAACTATGCAGATGATACTCAGCTTTACATTACGATGTCACCAGGTGACTTTGAACCCATCCAATACCTAAGTAAATACATCGAGCAAATCAGTGGATGGATGTGCCATAACGTTTTTCAGCTGAACAGAAACAAAACAGAAGTTATTACTTTTGGACCTAAAGAGGAACGATCAAAAGTCAGCACACAGCTTCAGTTAATACAGCTAGAAAATACTGATCAGGCCCGAAATCTAGGTGTAGTTATGGACTCAGACCTGAACCTCCAGGGTCACATAAAGGCAATAACAAGGTCCATGCATCTATCTTTAGTCAGTTTAGTTCAAAATCTTTACACTGGCTCCCTGTAGCTCAGAGAATAGACTTCAAAATACTTTTACTAGTTTAAAAATCATTGAATGGCTTAGCACCAAAGTATGCTAAAGATCTACTGTCACTATACCAACCCCCACCAGACCACTCAGGTCCTCTAATTCCAGTCTACTCAACATCCCTAGAATTAGAACCAAACGTGGAGAAGCAGCTTTCAGTTTCTATGCTCCTCTAATCTGGAACAAACTTCCAGAAAACTGCAAAGCTGCTGAAACAGAGTTCTTTTAAATCACAACTTATGTGCACGTGATAAGTTGATAAACATATCTGTTTAGAGCTGCCTTTGAGTAATGCTTTAATGTTTCATATGTTTTGTGTATGTCTCTTGCTTTATTGCTGTTTTTACTTTATATGCTTTGTCTGTGTTTTACTGCTATTTTTATCTTACCCCTTAATCATGTAAAGCATCTTGAAATACCTTGTTGTTGAAAGTGTGCTGTACAAAAACAATTGCCTTGCCTTGGCTTGTCTAAAGAAATGAGGGGAAACCCAGGGATATTGCACAGTAATGTCTTTCATTTTCCTGCGGATTTAGTTTCCTTACAGTTCAGTGGTATTCATTGTTTGCCTTTGATTGGATGAGCTAATTTATTTACTCTAAAAACACAAATCAAAACATATATCCAACCTCACAGTTTAATATTACTAAATGCCACCATTAAATGGTGTCTTTACC
The DNA here is from genome assembly GCA_963556495.2 of Valencia hispanica. Lineage (NCBI taxonomy): Eukaryota > Metazoa > Chordata > Actinopteri > Cyprinodontiformes > Valenciidae > Valencia > Valencia hispanica. Next base: position 24,652,556 of record OY747707.1, read on the forward strand.
AAATAAATACTTTAGTGCCTCAATCTTAAAGAGCTGAATAAAAGTCCCAAAATCATAGATAATTGGATCTATTTTTAGCAACGAGTTTATAATTGTATCCCCTCAAGCTCAGGGAAGTGACACCGTGCGACCTTTTCTTTATGTGACAGCCATCACAGTAAAATCTGTTAAAGCAACACAGCACAATGTTAAAGACGTTGACTCATCTATGTAGTGCTGACAGCTTCAAGGCTACAGCTTTATTTCCTCTGCCTAACGGTCATTACCAGCTTACGCGTGGAGAGCGTCAGAAACGAAAGCAGGGATGAGTCACACCTGTTCAAGTAACGAGAGTTGTACAGGAGATAAAAGTGACCTGTTTTAGATAAGTTGCTACGGGAAATTTTTTGCTCACATGCAGCAGTTTGCAAAGCTCTGGGCTTTCAGAAAGAACGTTTGCAATGTGAGAGCAACACAGTCAGAACATGAAGAACATTTTTTATTTACACACACCGATATCATTTTATACAGAATAAGTAGTGCTGGGAGGGGAAATGATCAAATAAAGTGTACAAAGTTCACATGTGAGCAACAACCAATTAACATTCATTAATTTTAATGAATGGAGCTATGCGCATTTTCACACAGTAAACACACTAGTCAGAAATTGCACATGCTACTCAATTTTCTTTGGAATAAAAAAAAATACATCACATGCTTTGCTTTCAGCTTTTTGTTTTATGATATATGACAATAGTTAAAATTGGCATAACATTGATACAACCTGGAAACAAATAAAACCAGAACACAAGCATATAACAATTAAATGTTTAATCAGCAGAGATAGTGTCAATTCCTTCACTTTTTAATATTTCCAAGTAAACTGATAACATAGATAAAATAAACTCTGAGAAAATTAAGGATGATAAATTGATATTTTTCAAAGATTGCAAGATGTATTGGAGATTGTTTTGGTTTCCTCAGGACTGAAAAAACTCTTACAACACACTGTTCCTCAATCATACTGAGCTGCTACAATGTGAAAAATAGATGTTGAATATGTTAGTGGATTTTTTTTTTGAAAATATATTTCTATTTCTCCCGCTTGCTCGACACCTTTGCTACATTAGTAAAAGATATTCATAGAATTGGTCACAGGAGAATTTCCAAACTTCTAAATATTTCAGTGAGCACCATTGATCAGGTCCTCAGAATATTTATGACAGATGTGTTGTAAAAGATTATCAGAAGAGTTGTTCAAGAGTCAAAGCTGCTCAGAGAGAGCCTCAGAAAGACCTGGAATTAGAAGGAACAGTTTCCCCCCATGAAAACAATAAGTAGCACACTCAAGCAGCATGGTCTCACTGCACACAAATTAAGTGCTGAAGAAACTTGTTTAAAATTTGCAGCAGAACATTGGCACGAGCGGATGAAATACTAGGAAACTTTTGTCAGATGAAATGAGAACAAAATTCAGGACAAAGCGAAAGCTTTAACTGAAGTATATAGGAAAGGAATCTGATAATGAAACAAGGGGAGATTTTTCAGCAAGATAATTGTCTCAAACTCTCAGTCAAGGAAACTCCCAATTGTTTTCAGAGAAAGAGAATAAAGCTTCAAGTATGGCAGAATTACACAACTTGATCTGGATAAAAATCTATCAAAAGATCAAGTACATGGCAGAGGACTCCAAAACCTTTAACATTTGAGGACAGTTTGTGTGTAAAAGTAGGTCAATCACATGTGAGCAGTCAAATGCTAACATTTATCCTGATTATCTCTTGAATTCCTTATTACCAAATAAAAAAGACCTTTTAAACAAGTATTGAATAAATTTAAGTAAGCACGTTCCACACTCGATGCCAGTGCCACTCCACTTCATTACACATCTTTTATGGTGTTAGATGTTTTAATTTCTTTGTATTTGTGGATTACTTTAGTTATTGCCAACATGTGACGTAAATGTCATGTCAACAGCCCCATAACAGATTTGTTTACAGAAAGAAAAAAACAGCAACATGTTCAATACTTTCACTGCTGTGTATGAACATATTTCAGCTACTACTGAGTAAACAGACAGAGCCTAGGGTTAGAAATGAACAAAAACAAAGTATGTCTTCTCTCCCCCCACAGGAGCAGTTTTTGTAATTTCACAATTCAATCATAGATCTTTTCATACAATATAAAAAATATTAACCAGTTACACAAACAGGCACTCTTGCTTGCACAAACACACACACACAGCTTCATACAAGCACAATGGTGAACAGATCCTTGTAACTTCTCCCTCTCTACTTGACAGGCTTTGTAGGCAACATCAATGATCCAACTATATTCCACTAATATAGTACATAATTTTTATTGGCCTGACCTTATCTTAAACTTGTATAAAAACATACATAAACAATGTTCCCCTATTTCCATAAAACTGAAACCTTAAAACACTTAACACGCAGGACATTAAATAAATTGTTAAAATATAAATTACATATAATCTTTTTTAATTAAGGCCTAATTTTAGAACTTCTATAGCACTTAATGAATGTCAAACACATATATAATTACAATCATAATGACTTAAAATGGGCTGCACATGCAATAAACTGCTCAAACATCTCACAGCTGAAGGAATGGGGCAAATTCTCCTGGTAGAATTGTCTCACTGAAGTTATTGTAGTCAAAAAGGCTAAAACAAGCTATTTGGGCATAGGGTGCGATTACATCTTCCACACTTTGAATACATATTTTGCTGATATATTTTGTTTAATAAATAAAACCATGCTAATATTTGGTGCTTACCTGTTAATCACTTTCATTTCCAGTGATAAAATAAATTACACTTTGATATGTAAACATTTGTTTTGTAAAATCTATTTAATGGGGTTTCGTAATTTTTTTTCTCATGACTATAGTTGTACTGCATGATTCCAGTGGTTTTCCTGATTAAACTTGATAAAAGGTTTGCACCTGGAATGAGAGAAATGCTGCAGTTTTATAAAAAGGTACAGAAGATATTAAGGTGTTTTGTCATTCTTTTCAGACCGCCATTTTGAACAAAAGGCTACAACAATCTGATCAGAATTCACTGAAATTTTTCCACAGAATGCAATACGAAATAGGGAAATTGAATAATTATGCAGTATAATGAGATTAATATCAGTGGGGTGTATTAATGAATATAGCTCAGACTATAGAATGACTTTGTTCTGTTAACTCAACTTTAGCCTTTTACATGCTAAGTAGTTAGCACAAGCTATTGCTAGCTATATTCAACATTTACATTTTGACCAGAGAACTGCTCACAATGTCAATATAGACAAGCCATATTTTATAATGTAAATAGCATGAACTAAGTGAAGATCATGAGAGGGTTATCTTTATTTTAACTAATCTACCAATTCAGGCCCATTATTTTCAACTCACTCTTTGGTAGCCTTCACGTTAGTCACTAATTAAATTGTTTGGCGTTAAAAACATATACTAGTATGCTTCACTTGCCCACAACCCCCCAAGAGTTTGTTCCCAGTGAAAAAGTCTAAACATTTTTTTTTATTTCCATCCCAAGCGGACTATAATAAATATTCTAGTTCACTGTTAATGTTTTTGAAAAGTCTTACATATACTCATGTTATCTTTTCCTGTTGTAAATATACAGTATGACAATATTCCCTTTCACAGAATCTTAAGCAAAAATATATACAAGAGAGATATTCTAACTGTGCAAAAATACTTCATATTTTCAGGGAAAATCTGTATGTGTGTCAGTAAACACTTAACATGAGAGGATATTTCCAGAGATTGTCACTAAGCAGTCTAGCAACACAGCAGCACTGCGATAGCAACAAAAAAATAAGTACAAAAACACAACAATGTGCAACTTCAAGCTTTGGGCACTTCAAATACTGAGGTAGCAAAATAATCACATTTAACATGAGATGTCGCATGGCTCTTTCTACCAAAACCTTATAGCTGGAGGAAAGTAAGTTCCCTGGATGTCTTTGTAAAAAGCTTCAACAGACACTCCACTAATTATACAATCCTTTGGCAACAAAAACAAGATGCGGTTTCCTCCTGAAAAGTGGAGCCTGCTTTCTCCAAGTTTATCCCATCACACTAGTGCCAGCACGAGTGGTGATCTGCAGGGAGGAAAGCCAACTAGTCTTTGACATCTTTGATAGCAGACAGCTGAGACACCGTTTTCTTGACTCGCAGCGCAGTCAGTCGCGCTGCAGAATTGGCATACCAGCACTCTCTCATCAGTTTTCCCATCACACGCAGAGCCTGGTGAAGCAACAAGATAACGTGATTACAATGGTGGTCTGACATCTTTCATAAGAAAAGATAGCATTGCCATTCTTGAGGGCCAGTGGGCTGCATGTTTTACATGTGTTCCTGCTCAGTACACCTGATTTAAAGCAAGCTCCTGGAGAAGCTGATGAAATGCAGAGATTATAATTCAGCTATAAGCAGATCTGTAAACATGAATGACCCTGGTACCATAGTAAAGTATTTTCTTGTAATTGTTGAGCAGGTTTTTGCAGGTTTCCACTGATATTTTAATTATTTGTCTTTCGTGATGAGTTCCAGGTCTTTGAGGTTGGTAGGCCTTCTTGCCATCACCATAATCTTTAGTTCTCAACAGATTTTCTATCAGATAGATTCAAGTCTGAACTCTTGCTTAGCCTCTCCAAAATGTTAATATTACTTACTGAAGAAACATGTAAGAAAAAAATATATATATATATTACTGAGTATGTCAAGAAAAGAGACTTTCAGGTGCTACCTTTTACTATTTATGAATATTCTGGTGATACAGTACTTAAAGTAAATGGGAGTGGCCACACATGCTCTTTCTGTTATGTCCAGCTCTAACGGTTAAGTGTTTTACTGTCGAGTATCTGTATTTTTCGTTTTTCTATCTTCCCGTTTTATTTTGTGCACTAATTATGTTGTTTGAGACACTTCCACTTCCTAATATTCACCCTTGAAATCAGTCACTGCCACACGCTAATGTTATCCACCCCCTAATTGTCTTTGTTTGCTTGTTTGTTTATACCTAACCCTTTGCAGCTTCCCCTTGCCAGCTGTTCTTCGACTCTTGGGTTGAGCTTTATAGCCTTAATCTTAATTCTGTCTTCCAGTGCTTTTGACCCATCTTGTATTTTTGCATTTCTCTCCTCAGACTGGATTTTTCTGCTCTGGGCTTAGACTCTATTAAAGAACTTATTTTACACAACTGCGCTGGGTCTTGCATTCGACTCTTTTTTTTCCGTGCCTTACGACACCTTCACATCCAAGTAACACTGATTGTCGATCCCTTAGCAGGGTACTTATCTGCTTCTCTGAGTAATGTGATCATTCACCACTGTGGCAAATTACAGGTAGACTGGGCTTGTCACAGAGCGCTTTTGTGTGAATGTGTGTGTAATTGGGTGAATGACTAAATGTAGTGTAAAGCGCTTTGGGGTCCTCAGGGCTAGACAAAGCGCTACACGAGTACAGGCCATTTACTGTTACAGAGGACTTTTAATTTCCTGGATTGGGTGCTAATCTGTTAGGTCTTCAAGCTATTGCCCTCAAAGAAAGCTTGTTTCTAACTTCCTCCTCACTGATCAAACTAGCATATAAACATTTGTGTTCTGAGTTGATTTGAGTTGAATAATGTGCTACTATTTTTTATCTTGAGTGGCCACTGCATGATGCACTGATCTCCAATTTTGTTGTTCAAACATTATGTCATGAGTGTTAGGCAACGATCAGCTGGACTCTCGCTGTCTTTCTTTAAAAGGTTTTCAGATATTTCTTGACTTTAGACATGGAAATGATTGTAATCCTCATGAGCTAAATGCCCCATAAACTACTGAAACAGAAAAGTTGCAAAAAAGATAATTCATTCCTTTTCAGGATGTTCATGTTGTAAGCAGTCTATTGGATTAGTTTTTAAAGCTAACAGAATGATGGTCAGTACCACAGTAAACGTTCTGTCTTACCTCACAGCTCTGCCACTGATTGGGAATGCTTGGTCTGAGTTTCTGATCACACACGACTCTCTTCATGTCCTCAATGGACGGATCCGAAGGCACCATGTCATAATAAGGCAGCTGAAAATCTTCATTAAGTCCTATGGAGTAAAAAACAGGAGGCAATTATGTTAACAGTCATAACATAATGGGATAATTTTGCTGATAATTTATCTATTACATATTTCTGCTGATACTCATACAAAAATGACTGAGGAGAGGATATGAGTGTTGTGTTTAAGATACCTGTCACAAAGCATCTCCTGGCTAATTCCCAGAACACCAGCCCAAGGGAATAGATATCTGCCCTCTTAAATGACTCAAAGTTGTTCATATTGATTGACTCCTCCAGGATCTCTGGAGCCATGTACCTGCAGAGAAGAAAAGTCATTAAAGCCTAATAATATGGAGGGGGACAACACAAAAAGCACCAGCACTGCACAGGTCATTTGTTTTATCACTTTGTGGATGTAGATCCATTTATTTAAAGTGTATAAAATCCAAATACTTCAGGTAATTTATTCATATTTTTTAGAAAAGACATAGAAGTCAGCATTGATTTCAACAGTGAGTGTAATAACCAGAGGTGGGTAGAGTAGCCACAAGTTGCAATTCAAGTAAAAGTAGCACTACTTCAACATATTTTTACTCAAGTACAAAGAAGAAATCCGAAAGAAATAATCAAGTAAGAGTAAAAAGTATTTGATAAAAAGACAACTGAAGTATTGAGTACTTGAGTATTTGCTCTGAGATCATAACATATTTATTATTTTAAAATTATGTAATTGGAGAAAACTGTAAAGTTATGTGCAAATTCTAAAGCCTACAACAAATAGAAATACATTACATATTTATAAAATAACAAATTTGACAATAAAACATTTTCCCAAATCAGCTTTTTTCAAAGTAAAACTAATAAAACCAATACTTACAGTAGGCAATGTATATATATTAGACCAGGCTGAGGTACCCCCACTTGACCTCCAAATCGCACAACAGCCTCAGCAGATAGAAAATAATGTTAAAATGATGAAGCTTGTGTAAAAACATGAGGTCTCACTTCAACATAAACTGTGTATGAGAGTCTCATCATGCATTTTTGGTTAAAACAAGCATTCAGTTACATTCAGTAAAGCTACTCACTGTGGGTAGTGTAGGCAGAAATTTACTTAAAGTAAGAGTAGCAATACTTCATAAAAATACTACTCAAGTAAAAGTAAAAAGTACGGTCTAGTAAAACTACTCCAAAAGTACATTTTCTTCAAAAAGTTACTCAACTAAATGTAACTGAGTAAATGTAAGTAGTTACTACCCACCTCTGGTAATAACTTAAAACTATCTCTAGGAGGCGCCACAGTAGCTAACATTGTCTGGGACGGTTTTGCTGCATTTCAAGAAATACTGCTGCTGGGTTTTCAACTGTGCTTCTGTCATTCTTATCATTCTTGCATGTCTGCTCTTTAACACTAAATACACAGGTTGTCAAGTCTTGTATCTAGTATTCACACTTAAAAGACCTTTATTAGCACAAAATACAAAGACTTTTTCTCTTTTATTTTTTCATATAATGCCAGCTAAGCTAAGCAAGAAAACACTTTCCGATCACTTCAGTCTGATTTCAGGACTCTGTTGTAGCCACTAAGGGTGTTGTTCTAACCTCTTAGTTCCCACTCTGTGGTTGGACGGTATGTCTATGGTGTTTGTGCTGGAATCGTGTTTAACAGCTAAACCCAAATCTGCGATGACTGCCGTCCCATTCCTCTTCACAAGAACATTTTTAGACTTTAGATCTCTGTGAGCGATTGCAGGCTTTCCTAGAAGTAAGAAAGTAAAAATATGAGCTTATGAGAACCTCAAATGCTTTTTAAGGGTCAATGTTTTTGCTACGAGTGACATTAGAAAACCAAATGCCTCCCGTTATAATATCCCCGCCTGTATTGCATGACAAGTACTTACCAATGCCTACTAGCACCTCTGGGAAAAGGATGACAGTAATTGTGACCAACAGTGATTTTATAACCCACTAAATACATGTTCTCTGATTAAATTTTATATTTTTCGGAGGTTTTCCATAAAAAAATAGTCAGAAAAACAATAAAAGAAGAAATCACTATATGTGGTGCGAAGCAGGTTATGAAACAGGAACGTAGCAAATAATTAGGGCTTCTTTGGACTTTTTAAAATTTAATTCCCTTGATTATAGGGCCTAAATTTACATACAGACCATAAAGAAAATCTAAATCTACCTTGTGTGCCAATGATTTCCATGTGAAGGTGCGCCAGCCCACTGGCTACAGACAAAGCCAGAACGACCATGCCCTCCACTGAGACCGTATATCTGTTCAAGTAATCATACAGGGAGCCATGCTCATGGTACTCGGACACCAACCACAGCTGGGTCCATGAGCCATTATCTGCAGATCACAGTAAGGAATGCTGTGAAATGTCAGCACATTCAGACTACAGATGTGATTCGTTCTTGTTATAAACTTGTTAATCTGATACCTTTGTTATCAGCAGCAATGAAGCCCAGAATATTTTCGTGCCTGAGCATGATGGTCTGATAAATCTCTGCTTCCCGGAACCAGGATCTCTCGTCCCGGGAGGAGAAGATCTTCACAGCTACATCCTCCCCACGCCACTTGCCACGCCAAACCTCACCAAAGCGACCTTTTCCGATGGTTTCCTGCAGGACGATGGTCCGAGCTATGGTCCTCTGGACCAGCAGCGGTAGCCCTAAAAAATAAAGCTCATATTCAAACAGCAAGGTTTTGCATACCATGAAAACCCTGATCATGCCCCTTGAACTCGTTTACATTTTGACATATTACAACCACAAACATTAATATATCTTAGTAGGATTTTATGTGATAGACCAACACAAAGTAGTGTGTAATGGTAAAATGGAGTGAAAATGATAAATGGGTTTATTTATTTATTTTTATTATTTTTTTACACATACAAATCAGAACAGACAGGTCAGGCAAAACGTTATGAAGTTTGAAAAAGGTTTAAGATATAGAACTATATCCCAAGCTTTGAACATCTCACGGAGCACTGTTTAATCCATCACCTGATTTTGGAAAGAGTATGGCACAACCACCAACCTTCTAGGATGTGGGCATCCACCTAACAGCCCAAGTATAGAGAGCATTAATCAGAGAAGCAGCCAAGAGAAAGCCACGATAACACTCGGAGCTGCAGATGTTCACATCTAAGGTGGGAGCATCTTTCAGCACAACAGCTATTGGTTTTGCATTCAAAAATCTAATCTTCATGGGAGAATGGCAAGAAGAAAGCCACTGTGACAAGATAACCATATAGCTGAATGGTGACACTAAACATACAGCCAGAGCTACAACGTAATGGTTTAGATTAAGGCATACGAATATCTACAAATAGTCCAAATTTGAAAATGTATCTTAATGGAGTCTCCCTATCCAATCAGACTGAACCTAAGCTTTTTAGCCATGAAAAATTAGCTAAATGTTTAGCATCAGTTGAACATTTAGCTAATTTTTCATTTCATTTTCATTGTTTAGAATTTAATTACAGTAAACAGTGATTCATTAAAGTATTGACGCAGGAAGTTTGAATATAAATGCCATACTTTTATACAGGTCCTTCTCAAAAAATTAGCATATTGTGATAAAGTTCATTATTTTCCATAATGTAATGATAAAAATTCAACTTTCATATATTTTAGATTCATTGCACACCAACTAAAATATTTCAGGTCTTTCATTGTTTTAAAACTGATGATTTTGGCATACAGCTCATGAAAACCCAAAATTCTTATCTCAAAAAATTATTACATTTCATCCGACCAATAAAAGAAAAGTGTTTTTAATATAAAAAAAGTCAACCTTCAAATAATTATGTTCAGTTATGCACTCAATCCTTGGTTGGGAATCCTTTTGCAGTAATGACTGCTTCAATGCGGCGTGGCATGGAGGCAATCAGCCTGTGGCACTGCTGAGGTGGTATGGAGGCCCAGGATGCTTCGATAGCGGCCTTAAGCTCATCCAGAGTGTTGGGTCTTGCATCTCTCAACTTCCTCTTCACAATATCCCACAGATTCTCTATGGGGTTCAGGTCAGGAGAGTTGGCAGGCCAATTGAGCACATTAATACCATGGTCAGTAAACCATTTACCAGTGGTTTTGAAACTGTGAGCAGGTGCCAGGTCATGCTGAAAAATGAAATCTTCATATCCATAAAGCTTTTCAGCAGATGGAAGCATAAAGTGCTCCAAAATCTCCTGAGAGCTAGCTGCAGTGACCCTGCCCTTGATAAAACACAGTGGACCAACACCAGCAGCTGACATGGCACCCCAGACCATCACTGACTGTGGGTACTTGACACTGGACTTCAGGCATTTTGGCATTTCCTTCTCCCCAGTCTTCCTCCAGACTCTGGCACCTTGATTTCCGAATGACATGCAAAATTTGCTTTCATCCGAAAAAGTACTTTGGACCACTGAGCAACAGTCCAGTGCTGCTTCTCTGTAGCCCAGGTCAGGCGCTTCTGCCGCTGTTTCTGGTTCAAAAGTGGCTTGACCTGGGGAATGCGGCACCTGTAGCCCATTTCCTGCACACGCCTGTGCACGGTGGCTCTGGATGTTTCTACTCCAGACTCAGTCCACTGCTTCCGCAAGTCCGCCAAGGTCTGGAATTGGTCCTTCTCCACAATCTTCCTCAGGGTCCGGTCACCTCTTCTCGTTGTGCAGCGTTTTCTGCCACACTTTTTCCTTCCCACAGACTTCCCACTGAGGTTCCTTGATACAGCACTCTGGGAACAGCCTATTCATTCAGAAATTTCTTTCTGTGTCTTACCCTCTTGCTTGAGGGTGTCAATGATGGCCTTCTGGGCAACACTCAGGTCGGCAGTCTTACCCATGATTGCGGTTTTGAGTAATGAACCAAGCTGGGAGTTTTTAAAAGCCTCAGGAATCTTTTGCAGGTGTTTAGAGTTAATTAGTTGATTCAGATGATTAGGTTAATAGCTCGTTTAGAAAACCTTTTCATGATATGCTAATTGTTTGAGATAGGAATTTTGGGTTTTCATGAGCTGTATGCCAAAATCATCAGTTTTAAAACAATAAAAGACCTGAAATATTTCAGTTGGTGTGCAATGAATCTAAAATATATGAAAGTTGAATTTTTATCAGTACATTATGGAAAATAATGAACTTTATCACAATATGCTAATTTTTTGAGAAGGACCTGTATCTATATTACATATATTTATTTGCAAAGTAATTCTGAAAGCCTTGTATCCTTTTCCCCATGCCTCACAAATATGCAGTATTTTGTGTTGTTCTATCATGTAAAATACACATACAATGCAATAAAAAAGTTCAGGGTGTATGAATACCTTTGACAAGCTACTGCAAGTGTCTAGTTGACAGGCTTTTGAGAACTGATGGGATTCCTCTCACCTGACCCTGAACCAGATGTGCTCATGTCATAAATCAGATCTTTGAGACATTTATCAGGAGACATAAGCATCTGATCATCCAGGGGCTCCTCGGGGTCTTGCTTGTGGGCTCGGCCGTAGGCACAACGGTGTCCCTGCACGACGCACACGCCTAGCAGGATCCCCACACACAGCAAGCAGGAGGGCACCAGAATCACCACAGTGAGCTGCAGCCTGCTCCAGCCTGGCTCCTCTGAAGGCCTCTCTGATGGTGCACACATAAGGAACATTCCCAGCATTATTAGCATTTTACTGCATCCTTAAAGGCTTTTGTTTCCCAAGAAAAGAAAATATCTTTTAAGAGGATTTGGATTTGAGATCCTTGTCTCTTTGCTCCCCCTGGTGGTGTTGTCTCTAAATGGCAGGTGTTGGGGACTCAAAGTAATACACTATCAGCAATTGTTGCCAGAATATGCTCACCGATTGAAAAACTAAGAGTTGAAAAGGCACACCAAATGATTTGCAAATTGAAGACACCACTAAATTAATGCTTACAGATTTCTCCATTTTTAAAAAGGTGGAAACTCATTTTGCAAATGCATCGCTCTAGATGCCAAATCCCTGTTTTCCCTGAGAACCAGAGCATTTAATCAATGCCCATAAATGCTATTAATCAAGGGAAATAAAGAGGCTTTTAGCAATTATAAACTCTGCTCTGTAGAAAATAAAATATATTTTATTTATTTTAATCAAAATGCACCTCCATTTAAAGTTTGTGACATTCACTGATTAAAAGCAGGTGCACTGAGAAGCCTTGTAGTAAAAATGTTGGTTTGGCAAGGAAAAGTAATTTAACACCTCTGTCTGTGACCTTCATTGTGTCTGTGGGTGGCCGGAGGAAACCTGGACACCATCAAAAATATCAGAGCAGGTGGGTGCTGTGACAATATAAGATTTACAGACATAAAAATGAGGCACAGTGAGTACCGTGCAGCACCCTTAGTGTTTTCACATTATGTCAAATTGCAACCATAAACTTCAATGTGTTTTACAGAGGAATGTATTAGATAGATCAACACAAGAAGCTCATTTTTGATTAAAAAGGAAAAGAATTTGGTATTTTTACCAAATTGAAATCCGAGAAGAGTGGCTTCCATTTGTATTAAGCCCCTTTGAGCTTTGTGGTATGTCTCTACTAATTTTGCTTATGTAAAGACTGAAACCTTCATCGTTTTTGTCTTTGCAAAAGAGCTCAAGCTCATTCATATTTGATGGAAAGCATCAGTGAGCAACAAGTCTTAAGTTCTACCACAAATTCTCAACTGGACTTTGGGTTCAGACTTTGATCCATTTTAAAACACACAAAACTGCTTTGATCCAAATCATTTGTATGTCGCTTGTCTACAGTCGTTGTCCTGTTGGAAGGTAAACCTTTGCCCTAGCTTCTAACAGGTCCTTGCCTCTTCTTCAAGGTCTGCACTGTATTTAGCTCTATCCTTCTTCATCAACTCTGAGCAGCTTACTTCTTCCTGCTGAAAAAAATTAAATATCCTCACAGCATGATGCAGCCACCACTATGTTCACCTTGGTTGTGGTGTATTCAGAGTGATGTGCTGTGTTAGTTTTCCACCACAAATAATGTTTTCCTGCAAGCCAAAAAGTTCAATCTCAGTTCAACAGACCACCTTGTTTTACATGTTTGCTATGCTCTCTAGACGGCTGAATACAAATGCATGCCACACTTTTCAGACATACAGTTAAAATGCACAATTACACACTGGTTTGTATTGATTTATCAAAAAATTATCCCGAATGCATTGAAGTTTCTGGTTGTAACCTAACATGTAAAAAAAAAAAAAAAGTAATTTTGCAAGACACTGATAGCGCTACAGTGTTGAAACCTTTCGTCTGGGAAAATTCTTCAGTCTACATAATTAATTAAATCAGTTCCACAAATATGCACATGCTATCATTTAATTTGAATTCAAAAACACAACTTAAACTGTAGAAAGGTTTTTCCTTGTTTCCTGTGATATGCCTGAAATCTCCTCCCCAGCATATCCTCAAGCATTCATTATGTGCAAATCAACAAACTGTGAACTCAACCACAGTTTCCTAAGACATCTTCAGCCTTTTACCCAATTCATGTCCTGCCAACTGGGGCTCCAAGTGAAGCTCAGCACATATGAAGCAAAACAAGACTTGACTCTGTCCCAGTGGCTTAAGACCTTAAGACCAAGTCTGTGTCAGACTAAGAGACAGTCTGCTTGAAAATAAATAAAAGTGAAAATGTTTGAAGTTTTTTATAACCAAAGTTAAATGTTTTCCATTTGCACAGAAACTAAACATGGTGTGAGCACATGCTGCTTTTGAACAGGACAATGAAACATTGATTTTGTTGTCCTCATTCACAGTGAACACCACCATCGCCTGGGGGTCTTGACCCCCGTGATCTTGTACACCCACTGACATTCAGAGGCATCTTGCACAATAAATCTGCTGCATATTACTGAGATGTAAACATCACCTACATTGTAATGGGGGTTTTTTCTGTCAAAGCTAATATTCCTTATTTGTAAAATGGCCACAGATTAGTATTTTAAAATTAAATGGTAAATTAAACTAAAAAAGGCAACACTAACAATCACCCTTATAACCAAACTTGAGTTGTTCACTGTTGCGCTCAGAATAATGGTATTCTGGTCTCATATGTAAAGTTATATTTTTAAACTTTATATTGCGCAATTGTGGTTAGTTGAGTCTGTTCTCTCTCTAAACAACTTTAACTACAAATGTTGGAGCATGTACAATTTTTAGTGGAATAAATAGCTCAAATGTGTTTAGAAGATAAATGTTCCTACATGCTGTGTTGCATGTGTGCAATACTGTACAAAACATTCGTCTTCAAAAGAGTTTCTTATAGACTTTCTTGTAATATTTAAAACTTTTTTTATTGATATTTCTTTTAAGTCTAACAGCATCTCAATCAACAGTTCATTAGGCTTTCTGAAAGTCTCTAAGTTTTGCTTTGGACTTTAGCTCATTTTTTCATTCCTTTGTTCATTAAGCTTCTTAAAGATAAACTTTGAATCATTTACCTATGAACAAGCTGCTATACTCAAGAATGAGTCTGTGTTGTGTCTATACATTTAAGATAACTTTATAAGCAAATGTTCAATTGGATCTTGGAAGCAGATATTTTCCACAGCAAGGTATTTTGAAATGAATTGTTCCCATTAGTTGTATATGTTACAAACACGAACAAGAACAACTAAAAGACAGAAAATTGAATTTTAGCACAAATATGATTCCAAATAACAGAGGGTCACCTCCAAAAAAAAAAAACATATATACTTGTATTTAAAAAACTTACAGTGCCTTGAAAAAAAATTATACTCCTTGAACATTTCAACATTTTGTCATGTATATATATTAGGATTTCATTTGATACATGAATACAAAGTCGTGCATTATTGTGAAGTGGAAGGAAAGCATTAAAACTTTTTTTTTACATGAAAATCTGATTGTTGTCAGCCACCCGGTAGCCAAAACTTTGTAGAGTCACATTTCACTGAAACGGCAGCTCCAAAAGTTTAGGGGTATGCCTCTGACTACTTCACATATAGAAATTTATATTTTAGCCCATTCAGTCAGACTCAGTTGACAGCATATGAACATCAATTTTCAACTTCTTTCATAAATTCTTAATTGGCTTTATGTCTGACTGACCCATTATTCCATGGATATGCTTTAATCTAAACCATCCTATTGTAGCACTCTGGCTGTTATGCTCTAAGGTGAACCTCAGCCTCAGTCTCTGGTCCTGCAGCCTCGAAAAGGTTTTCTACAAGAACTGCTGAAGCAAACCATCTCCACAACATGATAATGGTATGTTTCATTTGGAATGTGTGTTCAGGATGATGTGCAGAATTCATTTTCTATGACTTTCTTCTTGCCACTTTTCTATTAAGATCTGATTTGTTGAGTGTACGAATTCTGGGGACAATTTATTTAGGAGTAAGTAAAGGATGCTCAATATAAATATGTGTGATTATAAATGCAAAAAGGTTCAAAAAGGGTGTGAATACTTTTGCAAGGCACCGTTTATTTGTAAAAACATGTGTGCTGACAGACTGCCGTGAAGTTCAGAAGGCTCCTGAACAAATCTGTTTTGTGTCATCTATGATTTGTGGATTTTTAAATGAAGTAGCAGTGCTTATTGTTCATGCTTAAACCAAACAGGCAACAGATTGACTCTGTATGAAGTGAACCTGAGTTTTCATTGAACTCCAGAGGTGTGAAAAACTCCCCATGTGCTTTAGGCCATTTTCTACCCGGCAGAGAGGCTTTCTGAACAACAAGCCTGACAAAGTATTTATTTATAAATTGGGGGAGGGCCGTCGCCTAACCTCTGCCAGCTTTGTTATGTCACAGGATCTAGGCGGATCAGCATCCACCTCGTCTGGCCTGGACTAGAATGAGTGGGAAATCCCTCACAGATTGGATCGGTGTTTCTGTTGACTGAATAAAATTACTAAGACTAACAGATTCAGAGTATGAAGGGTTTTGTGCTTTTGTCCATTTGCAAACAAAATTTTCGTCGGACACAGATTAAATGAAAATGACGTAAAATACAACCGATACAGAAGGCGAGATCAGAGTTTTTTTTTAAAAGCATCCAGCTGGTTATACCTCGGTGCAGATGCAGGGTCTCATTGTTGCAGAAGTCGGTGAAGCAACAGCTCCTCTTGGAGACGTTCTTGGAGCTGTAGCAGAAAACTTGACCCTTCATCTCCGAGGGGGAGAGGCAGGATTTGACCGTCTCCTCCTTCCCGTCAATCAGCATCACAGAGTTCCAGCAGGCTCCGTCTGGGGCCGTCTCACAGGTGTGGTTGGCGCACAGTGGGCACACACATTTCAGACCTGAAACACAAAAATTTGAATTATTTTATGACTATTTTTTCCCATCCTCATAATTCATCAATTTGTGCAGAAGTAGCTCTTCAACAAAACAGTTTTGCTCTTAGACTTGATGCTGCTGCTGTTACGTAAGAAAATCTGAGCTCTTAAATGGCAGGAGGTGGAGGAACCAGAGTAATGCCTCTCAGATTAACACCCACATAATCTTGTGTTCTACTTGCAGCTGTCATGCTTTATTTGATAAGCTGATGAATGACTGATGAGTGAGACGGCCTGCTTGAAAAACCTTGGGGGGAAAATGAATGAATGTTGCAAAATATCGAAAAAGCCAGTCAGAAGGTAGTTCCAGTTACATGAATGCGAAAAATAAATACAAATATGTAATTAAATTATTGACACATTTTGATATATGAGAAACACTGAACTACATGTTTTATAAAGAAAATGACATAGCAAAACTGACTTATCAAGTAACGCCTTAAAAAATAGAATAAAAAATGGAAGTGAATGAATAAAAAAAGGAAATTATCTCGGTGTAAAAAGGTAAAAAAATAAAAAACTCATCTCCTTCAATAGCTAGCTTCTAAATGCTGTGTCTTGTTTACATTTATCTTTTAAAAAGGTTTTAACAGTTTCAGTTTGAGTTGGTATTCGTTGATGTTCATCTTTTTTGAAAAACGACAAATAAAAAGGAATGAGGGGGGTCAGGTTGAAGTTTGCAAGACCATAAAAACCTCATCAGAAAATTGCTTGCAGGAATTTCCACAACAGTTTTGCGCTAAAGCACCAGCAATATTTTTTTTTCTATGTTTTTTCTTGTCATTTGGTTGGAAACTGTGTATTTTTACATAATTTTCCAAATATCAACATTCCATGGAATTTTTTTTTACCTATCCTCTTTTTGCAAGTTTTTGTTCTTTTCTTTCTTTTAAAACCTAAAAATAGAAATTAAATGGAGGTTCTTAAAAAATGACAACAAATTTCCTACAGTTGATATTCATTAAAAATATCAAGTTACCACAACACAGTTTATGCTCTGACCAGATCACCGAAGAGACCGCATGTGTTAGTGAGCATGAAGTTTTCCAGGTGAGAAAATGCTTTAACAGTGCTCTTTATTTTATTTTTACATTTTTTTATGTTTTGTGTCGTCTCACAATACAATAGGTCTGCTGATATCCATGTACACCTCATGCTAAATCAATAATCCGTCTCTCCAAAATGATCCTCCTGCATGTTTAGCCATGATAATTAGCTTCAGGTGGAAAAGTTTTCTGCACCATCTGAGGCAAATGAAGAAGAGGGTTGTGGTTTGTCTCGTAAGTTCACAGAATAACATTCAAAACAACTGTCTTAAAGACAATCCAAAATGTTAGGCACTTTGGCAAATGAGACATGCAGTGTTGTTGATCTGGGTTCTTTTGTGATCATCACTCTCTAAGAGTAAAGTTAGTTGGCTGGTCATTGTTCCGTTTCTTTATAATTGGTGTGATATCTTACTTTTTGAAATCTTACAATCTATCTTATGTTGTCAGTCAGGCTTTTTTAAATTATGATTATTTCTGGATTGTACAGGTCAGATCTAATGAAGCATGGGTTTTGAAACCGAGCCTAAAAACAGCTTTCCAAAAAAGATGCCATGGTTTACCAAGAGGGGCAATTACTTTTTCTACCTAGGGTCAAGTTGTTTTACAGAACTTTTTTTTCCAGAAGAAACTATATTCCATTTTGTATTTTCTCAGGTTATCGTTGTTTGAAACCCAAAAAAGAAAAATGTGATGATCTGAAACTTTCAAGTGTGATTTTTTTTTAAAAGGTAAAAAACTAATACTGCAAATACTTTGTTTTACAGCACTGTAAATAATTCATGAGATGCTTAGTAACAAGTATGTCAAGAACAACACATTTTTCAGTTATACAGTTTGTTTAATTAAAAAGCAAACAGTTATTCTCTAAATCACTAAAACTTTGTGTTCTCTGATCTTCACTTTTTCAAGATAGGCCACATATATTGGCATTGTGTTTGCCACAGGAAATCTACTCATATACATACATACATACATACGTATATATATATATATATATATATATATATATATATATATATATATACTTAAATATACCGTCTACCAATGTATGTGATTTCTCTGGTTTAAATTTTAGACACTCCAATATCTTTTTAAGGAAACTGTGTGTGTAACGTATCTGTGATACTTGTGTTTGGGACTATAGCTTTACTTAAACACTCACCACAGCCTGACTGAACCTCAGACAGTATAATATGATAATAACAAAGTTGAGCTTCCAACACAACTCCCATCTTATTTTCATTCCTAAATTCTTCTCCGCTCTACATTTCCCACACTTTCCTTTTCAGTTTCTATACAACTTCTCTATGGGGATTGTTGTTATTTTTGAGTTACAGCAGATTTGTCGCTTCTTTTATCTCCATCTGGGAGATGCTGCAAAAGGAAATTCTAAATCTTTGTTTTGTTTTGTGTATTGAAGACTAAAGAGAGATAGACTTAGAACAACAACAGCAAAAAATCGTTGAGGAAGTCCGATTCAGCTAAACAAGACAAGGGTTTCTGAGTCAGTTTGGGCCTTGAAGGCGTTAACATGATTTGTGGAGTTGCGTATCCTTGTTCTGGATTTCCAGCACTTTTTCTGGAATGTGTGTTTTATTTCTCATTTTCTGTTCATAAAATCTGCAGCTCCCTTCAAGCTGAGAGAAAGTATAATCATTTGCAAAAAAAAATAAAAAATGCTGAAATTCAGTACAACGTGTATGCTTTTCTTCCTGGGAGACTCAACAAAGTTTGCATAAGGAGGAGTCAAAGCGTCATATACTTGTAAGAAACAATTAATTTGTCTTGGTGTGTGTAACATCCTAGACAAAATTTGGAACAAAGGGACAAAAAAGAGCCAACAGCAGAGGGAGTGAGATTGTGAGAACTACTTTCAAAAACAAAGTAAACTGGGAAGTGTAAGAGAACACAAACCAAAACACTGAAAATTCTACTGTAGAGCCATATAAAAATAAGAAATAAAAATCTAATTATTAAATCAGTCAGCCTTTCCATTGTTTTTCATGGCATAATTCATAAACTTAAAACTCACATTTCAGAAACAAAAATAGTTTTTAAAGTCATGCGCACCAAAATGATGGTGTAGCGTCAGGGTTATCAGAGAACATCTTGTTTTCTTGACAGAAAAAGGCCTTTATTAACATAAATATTTAGAATGGGTGTGTTGCTGTTTATTACAGAAATAGGATGGAGTGAGCACTGCTGCCACAAAGAACATCTATGGAGGACATGCAGATGGGTTTCATAGAAAGATCTCTCTGTTGGAAATTTTTTTGCCCTAGGATTATAAAACAATAAGTTTGTCAGATTTAATGGAAGGAACCATCTAAAGACAAGGAAAAAAAGGATATAAAAAAGTTTATGCTAGGAGCACTGAAGCGACCGCAGTTGTTGTTAGTGATCATGAAGTTTTCCAAGTGAGAAAATATGTTCTTAACAGTGCTCTATTTTTTTATGTACCAATCAATAATCCCTCTCTCCAAATGATCCTCCTGCATGTTTAGCCATGATAAAGAGCTTCAGCTGGAAATGTTTTTTGCACCGTGTCTGAGCCAAATGAAGGAGAGGGTAGTTCATGTATAGCATTAGTTTCAGAGGGGCTCTTACGTGCTAAGCATGTTGTGAACAAACTAACTGCAGACAGGCCTATATAATTTGAGCAGAAGGACAGATGGTCCCCTTGTAATAAAGTTTTTGACAGCTGCCATTACTGTAGCTAAATTAAATCCCCATGAGTAATGAGTGTTTACGTAGAGAAAGGACAGAATTGCACAACCACTACATGGTGCACTATTACTATTACTATACTACTATACTATTACTATTACTACAGTAATATAAAATAGGCTTTCTTGGCCATATAGTTGCTGTGCAGGATGTTCTAACGTAAGTCTGTCCACATCTGAAAGAAAACAATGATCAGAACTAGAGTAGAAAGGACCCATCTACCTGAATTCTGCCAGAATTTAGGCATTTCAAATTTTTGTAACAATCAGTCATTCTCCACTGTGGTAAGTTACAGGCAGCCTGGGCAAGCCAGAGAACACTTTTAAATCTCTCTATAAAGTGGTGGTTTGTTAGGTCTCGATGTTTGCACCATTAGGCAACATTTCTCCTAACTTCTTCCTCCTCATCCAATAAATAGCCAAATAAATCTTTACTTTGAGTTCAAATTCAATTTGCAGACCTTGCTATCAGTACTTTTTGCTGGGTGGAAATTGGGTTTTAGCTGCATTTCCAGCTGTCTTGTACTCCCTTTTTTTTCTTTATTTCCATCACGGAAATTAATATAAACATCAGTAGCTACAAGTCAGAACCCAATTGAAAAAGAGAAGCTGTAAAAAAGGATATATGTCCTTTAAATTCTACTAATGCAGCTTCTGCCAGAAGCAAAACTATTAGAATGCTTGCTTAAACAATTTTTCCAGACATTAGGCAGTAATTATTTGTTTTGAAATCTCCCGCTGTCATATTTGATGACAAATTTTAGCCGTCAATTAAATAGTCCAACTGCTTGACTCGCTGAGATAAATCCGCTCTCCCACTTGTCAAACCTGCAAAATTCACTTTACTCAGACTTCATTCAGAGTTGTTCAGATTACCTTCTATCCTGCCTTTTAAACTTCTTTGTGAGCCAAATACACCAAGTTATTAACCAACCGCTGTTATTATATAAATTCTATTCAATTAATCTGTAGAAAATCCATAGAAAATTGGAAAAGAGTGATAATTTGCAATATAACTATTCAAATAAAATCCTTAGTTAAAACACCTGATCAAAACAAAGAGTGCTAGTGACATTTATCTTTACCCCCTGTTAAAGATAAGTAGTCTTGTAGTCCTTTATTGCACTGACAAAACCTTAAAAATACAATCTTTAATTTGAACACATCGAGTTAGCTACATTCAATGTACCACAACTTAATACGTTGATATATTTTTTTGCTAGCAGGGAAACCATTGAGTCTTCTTCAATAACGTTTTACAAAGTTGGAGCAAACAGACAGAGAGATCTTTGCACAATCTCCCAAGTTCATCCTGATTCCTCTCAGATCCCCTCTTCAGTTCAGGTCGCCCTCCACAGGTTTTCTAAAGGATTTAAAATGACCATGGAGGAAGATTGATTTTGTGCCTTATTAACCATTTCTGTATTGTTTTGGATAATTAATCTAATAAATCACCAGATGATAACCCATTTTAGAGTACTACACCATATACAATAACAATGTTTCATGGGAGTTTAAGCAGAAGTGGCCAGCTGTCTTGTTTGACACAGTTCAAGCTGCTTTAAATGTTTACATTATGTCTCTAACTGTAGGTATGGACAGGTTTAGCAAAGTAAATATTTTCAGGTGGTCATTTTCTTACCTAGCATACAAATGTTTTAATTAAATATCATGTTTTCTTCTGTTTCCTATTTTGAAGAGTATCTATGGGTATGGGCATTGTTTACCCCGGTAAAACAAAAAGTCTTGAACCTCTAAACAGAAGATTCTAGAAACTCTGATCAATAATAAAAGAAATAAATAAACTAGAAAAGCACTCAGAGCAAAGATCTCTGCCAAGGCAGCTCCCCAGACGGTGATCCGGATCACCCCCAAAATGTAATCACTTGTTCCTGGTCCCATTGCAGACATTACCTTAAAATTTCATCAAAATCTGTCAATAACTTTTTGAGTTATGTTGCTAATTACTAGACAGACAGACACACAATCAAGCCTTGGCAAAAACATAACCTCCTTGGTGGAGGTAAAAAGCTTCAGTTTTATTTATTTTAAAGGGATAGTTAGTTGTACCACTAATCATCCCCAGCGATTGTGTTTAAAAAAAAAAAGAAAAGAAAAACTTTATATGGAGGGATTTATTCCACTACTGAATAATTGCGTTCAAATTACAAAATGGATTTTTCTAAACACTTTTAGTGTCAGATTATGTAAATGAAATAAAAGCTGCATTTATGTGAATATTTATTTCCTTTTCAAATCATGTTTTATATCACAAAAGGTGCTTAACCTCACATCAAGAAGTATGAGAAGCTCCACAGAGAACTGTCAGACTATTTATTTGATTAGTTTCTTTGTGGTGGATGATTAACTCCCTATGGTCTGGTATGAAATCATGCACTATTGCACCATGAGCTTTAATCTGAGATAGAAAACTAGGTAAAAGTTTGCAGAAAGATTCTTTAAATCAGCCAAGCCTTCACAGTTTCATTAACAAGATTGGGGTTCAGCCCCAAACACACTATAATTTATCAAAAACAGAATATATTACGTTGTGGGCTGACTGGGAAATGGTATTAAATAATAAATCTTATGATGAAACCCTTCTCCCTTACACACACACACACACAGTAAAAATGTGTTTTTAGAAAAGCTACATAAATCTAGTTTTATGTGTGAAACTTTAAAGAAACTCTTGATTATAGAAATGTCATTCTATTTTCTTTGTCTTTGTCTCTGGTTTCAAGTTTTTTTTTTTTTTCCTGATAGGAGAAAAGCAGTTTAGGGTTAGGGGTGTACTGTATACTTCAAAGACCAATATGCCTAATTGATTATGTATAATTGCGTTTTTGTCTGGGGTTTACAAAAACAAAACCATCCCTTTAAAGTAACCCAAACTTTACAGCGCAACACGCAGAAAGCATGAAGTAATAAAAAAAACAAAAACATCCTGCGTTTGATGCACACGGAGACGAGCAGCCTACCTGCGGTCAGCTGGGCGACGCACAACAAGATCAACGCCACCTGAAAGCTCTGCTTCCCGGCAGCAGTCATGGCAAGAGGCGCATTTGCTCCCCCTTCCTGAGCGCACCGTCTCCACAGGCAGCTACTCTACAGAAAACACTAGGATACACATGGTGTTTTTGTTTTGCTTCCTTTAAACGTGAAAGTCCGTGCACTCTGCGCGACCCGCCACAGTGAAACTGATCTGAGGGGGAAACTGTAAAACGCTGCTTGCTCCGCCTCTGTTGACCGGGATTTGGGATTAGCGCCGCAGACCTCCGATCCAGACATGTGAATTGAGCCGAGTGAAAGTGTACGGCAACATCCATTTAACTGCAGAAGCTCCACCTCCACCTCCTGTCACCGCCTGCCTGCTGAATATGTAAATTACCTCGAGCCTGAATGTAAAAGCCTTAAATAATTCTGCATCAAGGCGCAAATTTATATTGGGGGGTTTAAAATGATGAAAAAGTTACATTCGATGATTGTTATGCAATGATTTTAAAAGGGTAGTTGTGACTTTTCTTTTTTTTTTTACTGAAATTACATTTTAAAGTGATCTTAAAAATACTTTATATTGTATGCACAAATAGAATACAATGAAGATTTTACATACATAACTTATCAAAACCCTTGTGAAAATGTTGGCAACATGTGTCATGATTTTTGGTAAATAAGTTTTACTTCAATAGCTATTAATAAATAAAGAAAAATGGTGTGTAAGCTTTATGCCATATTTGACAGGACACACTAGAAATGTTCCACTTTGTCCACATAATGTTTTTCCAAAGATCTTGGTGATCATCAAGATGTTTTTTGGTAAATGTGAGACATACCTGTGTCCTTTTTGGTCAGCTGTGGTTTTTCCTTTGAAACTCCCTCATAGTTCCTGTAGTTATTGTTGAATTATTAATATTAACCTTAACCTAGACCTTGTCCTGGTTTGTTTTTCGTCGTCCTGGTTGAGTCGTTGATGTACTCTTGGAGTAGCTGTGGTTCCAGACTGATGGATGTCAATGATTTTGCTTCTCATCTGTTCTTGAATTTAGGTCTCATCATTTGTTGCTTTTTGTGATCATTAAGCTTACTGCATGCTGTCAACCAGGTTCTATTTAAGTGTTTTCTTCATTCTACAGGTATGGCAGTGAAATAGCCGAGGTGTAGCTAGTGAAGTTTAACACTATTTTCTAAATAAAATGTTGCTATTTAGAGTTAATGATTTAACTAAATGATTTACTACTATTCAACTTAAAGGGGCTATATGCAATTTTCCAAAATCTAAACTCGCGATTGACCCCATGTGTCCAAAAACGGAACTGCTCTTCCTTTCTGCTCGCCCTCACAGCGCGTGCTCGTGCGTCGGTCGCTCTCAATCTTCTATCTTTTTCGGGCACTTGTCAGGGGTTTAACTTTCTTAGTCTTATGTGGAGTTACTGTTGGTGTCAGAGTTGTCCTTGGTCTCTTCTGTGTATTCGCACAATCCATTTAACTGCTTTCGAGTGCTGACTAGCGGTGGTGGCAGAGTGATCTGAAACATTTAGCATGAACGCTTGACGTCACATCCGCACATAGCGCGGGATCCAACCCGACAGAAAATAGAAAAAATTGGATACAGGCTTATAGGTGCACCCACTGTGAGCTGACAAGGTGTCAGTATGCTCATCAGGAGATGTTTGAGTCATAAATGGTCAAGTAAAAAGGCTATTGTTACGTTTATTTTTGGGAAAAGGTTGCATATAGCCTCTTTAAGGCCAGGGTGGTTTGTAAACCTTTTATACTTAAAAAAGGAAATTATATAACTATAATTTTTCATAGTAACATATAATAGAAATATAAAGTAATCTAAACTATAAACTTTTTTGTGTCATTGAAAAGATTTTTGAAAAAAACTGTAAAGCTTTTTTATTTCCAGTTTACATTTTGTTACAGTTAAATGTCCAGATTTCCGAATGGCTTTGAAATGTTTTCATGTTTTCTGATCTGCTCGTCTTGTTTGGTGATTTTCTAAAATTCACAGATGTTTTCTTCCAGCATTTTGTGACATTTTTTTTTTATTTCTAAAATGTTTTGCTCTTTTCAGTTCAGTGTTTTTTTCGTTTCTGTTCTGTTGTTTTGTTGTCTGAACTAATGTTATGTTTTGCTCTGTGAGGCCACTACGGTTCTGTGTTCCAGCCAGCAGACCGTGTTTCACCACAGGAGATGTTGCAATTTCTGTCCCAAGATGTGAGCCGCCCAGTTGGAGGAAAACCTTTCTACCTTTGACAGTGCTGCTTGACTTTACTGTGCTTGTGCTACATTGCAAAACTTGTCTGCATGCAAGACGTTATTTACTGCTTGCGACTTGTTGCCAGAGTCGTGCTTGTGTTGCTCAGGCTCCACAGCAACAGCAGATGCCCATGTCACCAGGCAAATAGAGGGAGGTAAAGGAGCTTCATCAGAAGTAGCACATCAGCACACAGAAAACATGCCATTTTCCGTGTTCTGGGCAAGGCAATTTTTTTTTGTATCACACTTTCAACAACAAGGTAATTCAAGGTGCTTTACATGATTAAGGGGTAAAATAAAAATGGTAGTAAAACACAAACAAAGCATATAATGTAAAAACAGCAATAAAGCAAGAAGCATACACAAAACAGGATACAACAAAGCATTATTCGAAGGCATTTCTAAACAGATATGTTTTTAGTTGTGATTTAAAAGAACTCAGTGTTTCAGCAGCTTTGCAGTTTTCTGGAAGTTTGTTCCAGATTAGAGGAGCATATAGACTGAAAGCTGTTTCTCCGTGTTTGGTTCTAATTCTAGGAATGTTGAGTAGACTGGAATTAGAGGACCTGAGTGTTCTGGCGGGTTGGTATAGTAACAGTAGATCTTCAATATACTTTGGTGCTAAGTCATTCAATGATTTATAAACTAGTAAAAGTATTTTGAAGTCTATTCTCTGAGCTACAGGGAGCCAGTGTAAGGACTTTAGAACTGGGGTGATGTGCTCTACTTTCCTGGTTCTAGTGAGAACACGAGCAGCAGCGTTCTGGATCTCTGCAGCTGTCTAACTGACTTTTTAGGCAGAACTGCGAGGACGCTGTTGCAGTAATCAATCCAACTAAAGATAAATGCATGGATGAGTTTTTTGAGGTCCTGTTGTGACATCAGTCCTTTAATCCTAGAAATATTCTTCAAGTGATCAAAGGCTGACCTTATTAATGCCTTTATGTGACCCTAGAGGTTCAGGTCTGAGTCCATTACTACACCTAGATTTCGGGCCTGATCAGTAGTTTCTAGCTGTATTAACTGGAGCTGTGTGCTGACTATTGAGCGTTCCTCTTAAGGTCCAAAAGTAATTACTTCTGTTTTGTTTCTGTTCAGCTGGTGAAAGTTATGGCACATCCATCCATTTATTTATTTGTCACCTGGTGATATCGTAATGTAGAGGTGAGTATCATCAGCATAGTAATGGTAGCTAATCTTATTGGTTGTTATAATCTGGGCTAGTGGGAGCATGTAGATATTAAATAAGAGGGGCCAGAGGATGGAGCCCTGGGGCACCCCCCCATGTGATTTCTGTTCGTTCTGATGAAAAATTTCCTTTTGGAACAAAGAAGTCCCTGTTCTTTGGGTGAGACTTGAACCAGCCAAGTACTGTACCAGAAAGTCCAACCCAGCTCTCCAGTCGTTCTAATAATATATGATGATCAACAATGTCAAATGCTGCCCTGAGGTCCAACAGAACCAGCACTGTGGCTCTACCACAGTCTGTATTTATGCGGATGTCATTGAAAACTTTGATGAGGGCAGTCTCGGTGCTGTGGTGAGCACGAAAACCAGACTGAAAACATCAAAGCAGTTGGTGATTGCTAGTAAGATTATTGAAAAAGCTGTGTTTCAGCAGTAAAATAACTTCATGATGAATAGAATATTAGAAATTGGCCTGTAGTTCTGCATTAACATGTTCTCCCGATTATTCTTTTTTAGCAGTGGTTTAATAACTGCTGTTTTTAAAGCCTGGGGAAAGAGACCTGAAAGGAGGGATGAGTTCACTATTTTAATCAGATCAGACCCAATGACAGGGAAAACTTTAAGGAAGGCTGTGGGTAAGATTTCAAGACAGCAAGAGGAGGCGCTTAATTTCTTCTAGGTTTTTTTTGTTTAATTCATGAAATTCTGACATTTTTTCTACATTGGTGTTAATTGGGTATAACATTGGTAGTCAGTTCGGTGGTGTGGTACAGACTGACTGTCTAATTGTTAGAATCTTTACAGTGAAAACCTGGCAAATTCATTCCAGGCCCTGGTCGCATGTTGTTCAGGGGCTACTGTCACTGGAGGATTAGTTAGTCTTTCCACTGTTGCAAGTAGAGTCCGTATGTTATTAATGTTTCTGTTAATGATTTCAGAGAAGAAAGAATCCCTAGCATCTTTTAAAGGTAACTGATATCTGTTCAGTCATTTCTGCTCTTGTCTCTCGGCTCGTCAACACACCCTTTTTCACTGCGTACCAGTGTGTCGCTTGTCCACAGAGACTTCTTTCTACCTGAGACTACTTTCGCTTTAGTTGGAGCAATGGAATCAATGATGTCTGAAATTATGACGAGAAAATTATCTACCAGCTTATTTTCTGAGTTGGAGTTGGGAGATGAGGGGGATGCAGTGGATGGGTAAATATGTTTAAAGGTTTCAACTGAGCTGTCACTGAGAAAACGCTTTTTTACAGTTTTCTCACAGTGGGTAGATATTTAGCAGAGGTGGTACTTTCAAAGAAAACACAAATGGTCAGATAGCGCAATATCAATTACCGAGATGTCAGATATAGTTAAACTTTTGTAGATTATTAAGTCCAGAGTTTGTCCTCTATTGTGTGTTGGTTGTTTGACATGCTGGATCAGGCTGAAGTTATGAAGAGTGTCACTTAATGTTTGTGCTAGTCTATCTTGGGGGTTGTCAGAATGGATGTTGAAGTCCCCAACAATGATTAATTGGTCATAATCGACATAAATAAGGTCGCTTAAATCATTAAAGAAGTTAGAGTTACGTTTTGGAAGTTTATATAAACTTATAGAGCTTTTTTAGGCTCATCTGTGTGGCTAGGTATTCAAGAGTCAAATATGCCCAGGGATACTTTTTTAAAGTTCATTGAGTGGTTGTGCAGTTGTGGCTACGCCTCCACTTCGTCTGTTTCCTGGTCTCATTTAAGAAATTGTAGTTTGGAGGAGTAGATTCTATCAATACAGATGTTTCATTATTTAAGTCTAGCCACGTTTCTGATAAAAAAGGGCATGTATATTATGTTCAGTGATGAATTTGATGATGAGTGACTTTCCTGATAAAGACCTAATATTTAATAAAGCTAACTTAAGTGATTTGATAATCGGTAGCTGAACCTTTTGAGATTTGTTTGATAAGTGCGTTTGGCTTAAATTTTTTGTTTTCTCTTGCTTGTAATGACTTGAATGATTTTTTCAAGAAAACCAGTTAGAGATGACAAAATACTTAAGACGGGAGGGGTGGGGGTTTACGGGACTTTGTAAATCATTACCATGTATCTGAATGGCCTACTCAAGCACTTGAAATTCATGTTTTTCATCCAATCTGCGCTTGAGCTGTTTTGCAAAATAGAGCAGGTAAAAGCTTCCGTCTCTAGATGTGCAGAGCTGAAAGAGTTGGCGCTATAATCGTGGTTCTATATGTAGGCTATGCATACATATGCAGGCCACATTTTGCAGATTAATATTTCAGAATCAATTATTGTCTTTCCATTTCACAACTATGTGCCACTTTGTGTTTAGCTATGTGATGAAATGTGAAAAAGTGTTAAGGCTCCAAGCCTTTCCAAGGCTCCAAGACTCTGCACTGATTTAATCTCCACTCTCATTTGGCAAAACTAAATGGCAGATAGACATCAGGCCTTAATGTGCATTCAAAAAATAAATATGTAGATCAGCAGAATGAGAAAGCAATGACCTGAAATTGCTGGTCAAGTATAATTATACATTTCCTGAGTAACATTTGCCGTTTACACACTTACCCTCCATTACCTGTCACTCTGCTGCTGTTACAGCCGAATTTCCCCTCTGTGGGACAGTAAAGGATGATTCTATTCCATTCTATTTCAGTGTACATGTCAACACATTTTAAAATTCTATTGTGCGTCTTGTCAGTATCGCACAAACAGCTTGGGATTACTACTTTTCAAATTATGTTCAGTTTCACTTCAAAATCTGTAAAACAACCATAAAGCTCTGATATCAAGGAGCACAGGGCAGATTAAACCACAATAAAGATGATCTTTGCAGAAAAGTCTGAAAGCCATTGGCAGGTCAGGTCTCTCAGAAATATAACTTTTATCTGTTGAAAGTTCTATCCTGAGTGATTTTGCTTCACAATCTGAAGGGAAAATGTGTTTTTTTTACCTTTCATAGATAAGAAGCATTTTGTTGCATTACCATTGCAAGATTGTTCTGTCTGAATAATTATATTCCGCTGAAATCATTTTACTTGCAAGAACAGAACTTTCAAAAAGGCAGGTGATTATTTCATTCGATCAGTGTTTTGTGGACTAAATATACTTTTGAATGCGTGAATATACAGGTGCATATCCAATTAAAATATCAAAACGTAAAACTCAGTCACTACCACCCTCCACAACAAGGAGCCAGAAAAGGTCACTACTAAAGAAGTTGGTGTTCAAAGTGCTGTGTCCAAGCATATTAAGGAAAGGTGGAGTGGAGGGCATGTGTGGTAGAAAAGGGTGCATAAAAAAGAAACAAGTTTAGCCACAGCCTTGTGAATTTTTCTTTTTCTTTTGGTAATAAATACAGTGTCTATCATCATCAACCACAACTTTGTGAGGATTGTCAAGCAAAGCAAGAGTTTGGGGAAGCTTTACAAGGTTTGTACTGCACTGAAAAAAAGAGAATGCAGCTCCAACTTAGATAAATTACGTTAATTGGTCACATGTAATTGACAACTTAATGAACGTAATACATTTACTTTGATTAACTTAGTTCAATTACATGTGACCAATTTACGCAATGTATTGAAGTTGGATCACCGATTCTCTTTTTTTTCAGTGTGGCTATTTGAGTCAACGCCTCAAGAAGTACCGCACACAGATGTATCTAGTAATTAAGACTACAGCTGTTGAATCCATGTGTTTAACCTAAGACAACCGAAGCATCTCATTTGCTCTAAGGAGAAAAAAAAGACTAGACTGTTAGTCAACAGTCCAAAGCCCTCTTTTTAAATGAAAAAATACGTTTTCATTTAATTTCGAAATCAAGGTCCCAGAGCGTAAAAAGTCAAAAGGCAGAAAATTGATGTTGCTTGAAGTCCAGAGTGAAGTCCATCAGTCACTAAATGATTTGGGGTGCCATGTCACCTGCTGTTACTATGTTCCCAACAGATCTTAGACTACAGGTTTATTGGTGGTTCCTAGAGTTTTAAAAGTAGAATGTGAGGCAGATCTTTTAGAAACCAGGCTCCTCTTCTGTGGAAGCAGCGCCCAGTTTTAGTCTGTGAGGCAGAGACTCCGTCTAACTTTAAGACGACTTAAAACTTTCCTTTTTGTAAAGATTATGGTTAGTTACTTAGGTTATCCTGAGGTACTGTAACTCTGTAGTTATGCTGTCATAGGCTTAGACTGTTGAAGGACATAATGATCACTCTTCCTCATTATCTTAATACTACACAACGCATTTTCTGCAATTATTGCCACTATTGATGTTATGCTGTTTTTTTTCCTTCATAGAAGTTACACCTGGCTCAGATTTAATGTTTAGCTGTTCCACCTTTCTGGGGTTGAACTATTTTTTCAACTAACCACGTTATGTCTTTATAAATGAACTTAGGAAACGGGCTTGGTTAAACAGACTGAATAGCCTAACCAAAACCCCTGAAGAAGCTACTGCTGACACAAACTGTACGTACTCTGTTTTTCATCTCATAGATTGCACAACTGGCTCCTACGTTATTTGAATTTCTCTCCTAGAGGAAGCCACTAAAGAGCAAGTGCTTTTATTAACTCTTTCCTTTCCTTTAAATATAGAAAGTGCTCCTGGGAGGTACTCCTGTTTTTCTGTCTTACATCAGTCACAGATGGGTTCTCCCATTGAACCAGGTTCTGCTGATAGTTTCTTCTGACTAAAAAGTCATTATGTCACTACATGCATGCTCAGTATGAGGGAATGAAGCTGAGTCAGCGATTCAATGTAATAAGTAGGTCTTCCTAATTGATCAAACTATCAGTAGGCATAATGACCTGGACCAAACTATGATTGAATTTGAATGCATTGAAAAGAATAAAAGCTTTTCTATTAGATTAGATTGCATTCATTATATACATTTCCGTCGATAAATTGGAACTTTGTCTTGTCTAGTTCCTTCGGATGACAATTATTGTTAACTGGTAAGACATAATGAACTGAGTTGAAATGCTGCCGTCTGTTTACCATATTTTTATCAAGACCAAATCAGCAAAGCCATCTACCAAGAACTTTCAGAGACATCAGGCTTCCCTTTGATGTGAAACGTTTTCATTTTCCATTTGATTTAATGAATGTAATGTCGGCTGATTTACTTCCAGATACTGGAATTTAAACAGCAGTTATGCAAACGCTACATTGACAAAACAAGTGGATTTTAAATGCTAATACTGCAGATGTTCTATGAACAGGCACACCAGTGTTAAAAAATACAGGTGCAATGAAAGGATTACCACAGCTGACTGAATTCCTTCAGTGAAGGTCAACAATTTCTTACTAAATTATTCAGCAATGCTTTTTAAAAAGCATTCCTGTTCCTCAAGACACCACTTTTGGTATGTTTTCTAGAAACCCCATCAAGACAAGAGACAGATATACATTTTTCTATTTAATTAATAGAAATCACTAATTGATATAAAAGTTTAAAGGAATAATAATTAAAAAAAGGCTTAAATTTGACTTCATTTACTTGACAATGCATGCATTAAGACAGTATACAGGCTTTACAGGCTTACTTACAGGCCTTTGAAAAAAATTCAGCAGTAACCGGCAGACATCTTGTTTTAACTTGAAGCATTTGTGTGTCTAAAGCTAAGTTGATGATATACATCTGCAAAAGGAAAAGAGCCAAAGGTCCGCAGTACACCTTAATGTCATATTTCAGATTAAACGTATTAGTACAAGATGACACCTCTTTGCGACCATTGCTGTTGCAGATGTACATTAACCTGCCTAGCTGGCCTGTTTTTCTACATGAAAGTACCATAATGTAAATGAATGAAGTACAATTAAAGAGAAAGGTAAAACTGTTATGTTCAGACGTCTTTTAAAACTGAAAACGTGTCAAACTAAATCTGGAAAAAAAAAAAAAAAAAAAAAAAAAACCAACACACACAAGCCTATTAAAATGCCCCAGTAACAATTTCCTCATTGAAGAAGGTTTCTAACAGTCCAGCTCCTATGTCATAGATTGTATTTATGTTTTCCTTTTTTCAAGACTACATGAGTCATCTTTGGATGCCAAAATGTGTCCCGCCTAGAGTATTTTTTTAAATAAATATAGGTCCGTGCCACTATAAGGGCACTAAACACATTAAGTCTTTAATCTTCTGAGACTTTCCAAAAGGTGTTCCATCCTCTGGATGTCTTCGGAAGCCTCTTCCTCTCAAGGAAAGGCTTAAATGTCTGTTTTGATTTTATCCAGAGAGTTGTCAATCTTCGTCAGAGTCTTTTTGATACGCAGCGCGGTTAATCTGGCAGACGGGTTCTGGTACCAGCACTCCTTCATGAGTTTCGCCAAGGAGATTAAAGTCTGAAAATTGAGAAGAAATTGACCCATGAGTGCATTTTTCAATGACTGCAGCCTGAAATTATAAATCGTAATCTAACCATGTTTAAGTGAAAATCTGTTTGATTGTTACTCACAGGGTCTGAGAACCATCTGTTTGGGATATTGGGCCTCTGCTGATCGACGCACACAACCTTCTTCATGTCTTCGAAGCTGGGATCACTGGGGACCACGTCGTGAAACGGTGGCTTATAGTCCTCAACAATGCCTACATGTAGAGGAGAGAATGCAAGCAGAAAAAAATATCTTATCATTCAGGTCGATGGCTCACTGATGAATACAACAAAGATTGAGTTTGGTGAAGCAAAAGTTGCTTTTGGAAAATTTCCAAATTGATTGGATGGATGGGGTCCAGATGACACAAGTGTATAGTTACTGGCTGAACTTGTGAGTTAAAACCCAGAAGTCAACAGGACAACGAATGTAAACCCTGAATGAATGTTGATCGGACAACAGTTCTTAACATCTGTAAAATAAAACATAGTGAAATGAAGCCTCAAGAAAGAACAGGATTCAACACGATTCTTCGCCGACCGTCTTGTTTTTGACGTCAACCAAGTGGTTCTGTCTGAAGTGTGAACGGAACCAGAGGGAAACGTCCATAACAGCGTAATCAAAGGACATCTCCAGTTTTAGGCACAGAAACAAGTACGGTAGTAAGAATTTATTTGAACTAATTCATAGCTTCATATTACCCTTCCATTACGCTGTCCTGTTTTATCACTGTAGGTGCTTCATAATGAGAAAGATTCGATGAAGACTCTTCAGAAGAACCTACTGACCGTTGCTCACTGTCCTCCTGGCGACCTCCCACAGGACGAGACCCAGGGCCCAGATGTCCACTCTCTTGTAGGATTCGAAGCAGTCCATCTGGATGGAGTCGTCCAGCACCTCAGGGGCCATGTAACGCTTGGTGCCAACTTTCGGGTTGTTCCCCACATCCAGCTCATTGGTGTCTTGAAAATGCATGACTGCCAGACCTGAAATAATATTAAATAAATAAAACTCTTCAGTTCCCCCCCCCAGAAATTTGTAGATGAAAGTTTGTAGATGAAAACAGTAATAAAATGCCCATCATCATGTCTCTAAGGCAACAACAAGCAGCATTGACAGTGGGAGGCCTCCCGTCTTAAATGACTATAGCAAAGAGAGTGCACTGGACTCATTTGGCTGAATTAAACAACAACAAAGAAAAAACACTGCTTACTTATTTAGAGCAAACAGCCCTGTTCCAGCACACAGGATGCACTTCAACACAACAACAACTCGCCAACGAGACAAACAACTGCTACCCTGTCTGTCTGCACAGCACAATACGTCATCAGGAGCCAAATTCATTACATCTAACCCAGCCTTTCAGCTGAATTAGATGTGATTCAGGCATCTGTGAAATGGAACATTGGTGCATCACATCAAATGGTCCAAGGTCTTGCAAATGTGTTTTTCGTTAAGAGCTGTCTGATACATTTAGTGTTGCTTGTTTTTCTAATTTAACAACAAATATGGTCAGCAGACAGGGGAAATGGAGGGATATTTGTCCCAATGTTGAAACTAATAGGCTTTAAGATTCAAACAAACTCTTCATTAGCAATAATCTGGCAAACGGCATGATGCACAAACCTTTAAATCTCTCTGATGAAGTCCTATTATGAAGGAACTTACATCCAAACCCTTTGGGTCCCACCAGAGCATCAAAGGCAAAGACGTTTTACACAATCCTAACATTTGTAATCTGAAATAGATTCAAATACACATTTCTGTACAGTATACTCACATTGAATATTGTATTCTTACCCAGGTCAGCAATGCAGCACTGTCCATTCTTTTTCACCAATACATTTTTGCTCTTGAGGTCTCGATGGGCGATGGCCGGCTTGCCTTGAGTGCCAAAGATCTCGACGTGCAAGTGTGCCAAGCCACTGGCTATGGAGAGCGCCATGCGGAGGCAGCTGGACGCATCAAGGGTGCTGAGCTGAAGATAGTCGTACAGGGAGCCCATTTCGTGGAAGTGAGTGATGAGCCACAGCTGAGTGCTGGAGTTCCTGGAAGTCATGTCTGAGGCGATGAAGCCTAAGTTGAGAGACAAATTTAAGTTTCATACGGGCACAAACGACTACTTTTGTGCAACTAATGAACACTACAACATAATAAATAGCAATGGGAGAACATATTGCTCTATATATGCAAAACTCCATTCTTAGAAAAGATGGCTTTCTAAAAAGCAGGAAAACATTTTTTGCAATTTGAACATGTAAAAATAGCTCAAGTACAGAAAAGGAAAACTATATTTTGATGCCATGAATTCACCAGAAAGGTTAGGAAAAATGCATGTTTATATATCATATCTCTCACGCCTTTAATTTTTTTTCATATGAAATCAAACGTATAAACCGTTGAATAAAAGAAGTCTGTCTGTAGTGTCTTCAGATGCTTCTTTTCGATCTTTTTTTTTTTTTACATTTACAGGAAAAGCTATGGGTGTTTGTTCGTAGAACAGAAAAAAAATCCTGAGATTTTTTTAGGTTGAAGATTTTACATTTCTTACAGGATTACAGCGTATTTTTAATTTCAACTTCAATATATCTGTCGAATAATTTTTATTTTACAGTAGAAATTCCCAGGAGATAATTATCCAGTTGTCAGACTTTAAAGATGCACCGGAATCAGCTGATTTTCAGCTAGATTGGCCCTTATCAGCAACTGGCTGGTTGAAGACTGAAAAGGCTGATGTTTTTACCACCAGTGAATGTACCAGACTAAAAGCTCCCATGCCTGTTTTGGGTCCTGTTACTTAGTGAAGAAGACTCAAAGTTAGTCATATTCAGAATACGTGAGATGTGTAAAAGGAATTCATTAAGTTAGAAGGAGCTATTTCAGAGTTATTGTTTTGCTACTTATTTGTCTATGCATTATTATTTTTCTCTGTTTTTCTCCTCTGTGACCTTAGGTTTAAGGAAAAAGCCTTCAAATAAAATGTATTATTATTATATTAAGAGGAAACTAGTTTTAATGACACACCGAGTGGTAGTGTAACGGTACACAAATTTCATAGTTTGATACACATTTGGGGTTTTACAGTTACGGTGTTATCCTAAATAATTTTCAATATTGTATACAGATAAATGGTAAGTAAATAATAAAAGGGGGGGTTCACCTAAAGTATACTAAATGTGGAACAGATAAACAAACAGAACTAAACAGACATAAGACACAATAACATATTGCTAATCAGACAAATAGGGTGGGGAAAGAAAGAGGGGGATTTAGTGATATGAACATGATCAGATGGACTAAACATCTCAAGATTTAAGCTTGACATCAGGTAGTTATTAGTGTATGTGTAGTATGAACTATGTTATTTGAGTTTAGAAAAGTTGTAAATGGGTTCCATATCTCTTCAAAAGCTGACGTATGCTTCCTTTTCTGAGCATTAATTTTCTCCATTGTAATATAGTCAGATATTAAATGAATCCAGTAAGTGATGTGACATGAAGTCTTTGCTTTCCAGTTTTGGAGGACTACTTTCTTAGCGACAGCTAGATTAATAAGCAAAGGATTTTTGAATTTAGGAGTAATGACAAATTTAGAGAGATCACCTAGAAGACAGAGTGAAGCTAATGCTGGGACTCTGCAGCCCAGGATGGTGGTGGTGATGTTCTATAATTTAAAAAAAGTTGAAAGTGTAGAACTAACTGGAGATTTGATTGGATTTTTTAATAAATAAAATAGTACAAGCAGACATAGCCAGAGAAAATAATATAACCAATTGAAAAAAGTCACTAATTTTTTTTAGAAATAATACTTTGACCATATTTGTGAATAAAACATGCTTAAATCACTTTGGAGTTGTCTTGATATTTTGACAACCTAGTTTCCCAGCTGTACCTGAATGCAACATGGGCTGCTGTTGGGAAAATCCCTTCTCATCAACCGAGATTCAGCTGAATTGCATTTTATGCATCGACTTGTACTGAAAAGTCCAAATATGTGTATCGTTACACAGCTAATGTCAAGACATGTCTGTGGTACATTCAGCGTGCAACAGAGTGAGAGAGCAAGACTTTCAGCAGATAACAGGAAGGTCTAATGGAGAACACAAGTTTTGTGCTGCTTTAAATTTGTCTGTCAAGGAACATGCAGGATTTGTATATCTTGGAGCTTGTAAGAAACCAAATAGTAAGGATCTACATTTTATAGAATACACACAGAACAGATCTTATTTACAATGCTAATAGAAAATACAATAAAATATTTTTTTTGTAAATTAGTTTTAACCCAGCCATGTGATGTCACCTCCGTTTCCTAAGATAAATAATTAATATTAATTCTGTTATTTCTTTATATTATTGTTCTTAAAGAGAATTCAGAATTAAGTCGGCAGCTCTGCTTTTGATACGAATCGGCTACTAGCATCTGATGGGTGCATCTCTAATTTAAACTTGTGAATTATCTCACTGATAGACTGTGAGTACAATAAGTAAGCAAGATGGCAAAGAAGAACACCTTTCTGCGGTTTCCAGGGTTTATCGTTCACAAAGCATCTAAAAGGTGCTTGTGCGCATGTGTCGTTTCCCAGATAAGTATGAAATGAACATTAAACTCAAGACTTAAAGTGGAACATGAAGAAAAATCGGACATGACATTCAAGCCTAAGGTGTGATTAAAACAAACATTCAATTAGTGTTGGACAAACTAATTTGGGGAATTAAATAACAATTCCTTTTTCATAGTTATCTAGAAATACCAAAAACAAATAGAAGACTTATCCACACTTTCCACAACTTCAGAGAATCCCTATTCCTGTTCAATATAGGAGTTAAAAAGTAATTTATATTTCTGCTATTTTCGAAAGCCTTATTCCATTATTGTTAACAAACATGTTACACACCCAGTATATTCTCATGCCTCAGCAGCACAGTGTTGTAGATTTCAGTCTCTCTGAACCAGGACTTCTCATCTCTGGAGGAGAAGATTTTCACAGCGACACTCTCCCCCTGCCACTGACCCCTCCACACTTCACCATAACGGCCCTTACCTGGACAACGGCAAGAGAAAAAAAAATCTTAAAACCACACACACAAGCATCCTTTACAATAACCTGAAGGTAAAGATATTTGTTGTAAAAACTGAAGGATTTGTTGATGAACGTGATGATGTAAGCATACTAAGGTTTCAGCACCTTATTCTGTTGGAAGACTTGCTGTGGGAATTTTCAATCCTAAATAGTATCTTAGATACAATTAATACATAATAAAAATCACATTTCTAGTATACTTCATGTGTAAAAAAATAGATTTAGTCATACTTAGCTCATCAAGTTACAGCTTTACTGGCACAAAACGGATAAATGCTCAAACTGCTCATAATACACTGAGTATCTGGAACGACAAGGTATGTCCGAATGCTTCTGCTGTCATTTTTAAAGCGAATAATTGTGAGGTTTATTGGGATGTGTGGGAAAAAGTGAATTTTGAAAATAGACAAAAAGAATTACAAAACAAAACCATTCACCTAAACAAAATAGCCTTTTCAGAATGAGTATCTCTTTAAGAATTATGCAGACAAAGCTCTAAAATCAAAATATGTCAGCTTCAAATGGACTGGGAAGGGAAAAGCTGGCTATATGGTCTTTGTCATGAACCATAGAAAAACAAAAACAATCCTCTACTATACAGTGGTAGGGTATGTAAATACCAGTGTCTTTCTGCCCTCTAGTGGCCACAAATTAATTTCGGTGGGCTTTAAATGGAACAAAAAGGTAATCAGAAAGACCCAGGAAGATTATTTACTGTACATCAATACAGGAAACCTATTCTTTTACACTGATAATTGGGTCAGCAGGTTTATTCAAACACTTAAAAAATGATTTGGCTGCTTCCCTTAATAGTTTTTTCCCCACTTAGGAGAACTTGAACCACAAATAAAAATAAAGAAAACTTTCCCTTAATAAAGCAAAGTCAAAACAAACTGTTTCCTTGCAACTGATGAGCCTCCAAACTATCTGATAAAGGTATCAACGATTTGTTCTTGTCTAAACATGAATCAGATGAGAAGGTGAACATAGATCGTTTGATGTTGCAGTAATCGACCATATTTGGAGAGAAAAAGCTTACAGTGTTTGACTTGAAACTTACCCACACACTCATTCAGAGTGATCTGTCTGGCAACAGTCCTCTGAACGAGAAATGGGAGTCCTGAGCCGCTTCCTGAAGTGCAAGAATGATCTAGTAGATCCTGAAAAAGCCCCAAAACATACAGGGTTAGGAGACTGTTTGTCTAACTTGAGCCTGTGTATCATTTGCAAGAAAGCCATTTTAATGAAAACAGCCCTAAAAGAAAATCCTGAGGCTTAGGACTGCAAATGATGAAATATAGAGCATCTGGGAGTCAGATGGGAATTAACACAAGCGAGCCCTCTTTGATGTGGCACCTACACAAGATGGGTACGGGGGGGGGTTAAGATATGTGTGTGCGTGTGTGTGTGTGTGGGGGGGGGGGTGTAGGTGCAGAGTGCCCCCTGCTGAGTAAACAACAGAGGAGACGCCACCTCTTCAGCTACTGGTGTGGGCGCTTGGAGATTTTATCTAATCCAAGAGCCAGACTCCAAAACAGGCGCAATGCTGCTAAGCCTTTTATTTTTCTCATCTACACTGCACGCAGTGTCCAAAAGGTGCCGCAAGGGGGCAGTGTGCAGCTGCTGAGCAAAAACAAATGACTGAACAGAGATGAGGGAAGGGGAGAAGACAGATTGAAAACAGAGACAAGTGATGGCTCAGATAAACAGATGCATAATGCAAGAGCTGCCTGAGAGACAATTTGCAATCATAACACAGGAATGCAAGGCTGAGACTATAAAATAAATGATTACTTACTCTGCAGAGAGCTGCAGAAAGTTGAAATTGGTAAAAAGATTTTTTAGGACGTTATATTAGGGCCAGTCCTGTAAGCAGAATGCAATCAGAGCAGTGCAATATTGTAATTGTCAGAGAGGATGACTGGGAAGGCAGTCTAACATATTTTTTATAATGCTGAAGCAGAAGAACCATGACTCCATATTTATGCCCTTCACTGCGAAGTGGACAGAAAGAAAATACAGTGCAGAACAAATGATCCCCCCCCCCCCCCCCATATTTTGTCAAATTATGTCAAACTTCAATCTATTTTACTTGGATTCCATGTGATCCATCAACACCAAGTAGCACCAAGCTGTGAAGGAAAACGATGTATGGCTTTCAAGATTTTTCAAAAATAAAAATCTTTACCTAAAAGACTTAGCCCAAATCTTTTGGAGTATATCTATGAGGATCTCTGCAGCAC
Organism: Valencia hispanica; assembly: GCA_963556495.2. Lineage (NCBI taxonomy): Eukaryota > Metazoa > Chordata > Actinopteri > Cyprinodontiformes > Valenciidae > Valencia > Valencia hispanica. Next base: position 24,692,845 of record OY747707.1, read on the forward strand.
CTCCAGTTGTTGCTTTTTTATGTAATTGATGCTCCAATGCTCTCCTTCAGCATCATGTCAGTGAAGACGGACGGAGATATATTTGTAGGTTTGCAGGTGAGCCATATATGTCAGATGTCTGCAAGATGTAGACATCTGGGGATTGGGATATTGTTTATAAGTTAACCCCGCTTTAAACATCTCCACAACTTGTGTTTCTTAGTCTTCATGATGATGACAGAGCCCCTTCACAGATCAGCTTGATTTAAACTGCGATTAAATTATTTTATTTTAATAGTCCACACACCAAACAAACTCCAATATGTATTGATACGTACAGTCAAAACCATCTTGGTTCTACCACAGAAGCTAATTTTGATAGTCTTCCTTATCTCTGCTCGTCCCAAACAGCCAATCAGTGGCAAGGAAAATGAATGCCGCTCTAGCCAATAACATGTCAAGGAGCATTGCGCTTAGGTATTTTAGCTTCCTAATCTGCAGTTTCTTTTGAATATTTTAGAAGTGGTCTCTTAAAAAAATCTGCAGACAGATTTTAATCAAATAATAGGCAGGGGTTCACTGTGTTTAGTTGTATCAGAGTAAATGCACACTTTTTTCAGCCATTTTTATTTTGTTTAATTTTGGAAATCATTTACCATTTTCCTTCCACTTTCACATGCACTACTTTGTGTTGGTCTACCACACAAGACCCCAATAAAATACTTTGAAGTAACCACAACTATGTAGATGATGCTCAGATTTACATTACATTGTCTCTAGGTGACTCTGAACCCATCCAAACACTAAGCGAATGGATTGGGAAATATCAATGGATGGATGTACCATAACTTTCTCCAGCTGAACAGAAACAGAAGTAATCACTTTTAGACCTAAAGAGGACACAGCTTCAGTTAATACAGCAAGAAACTACTGATCAGGCCTGAAATCTAGGTGTAGTAATGGACTCAGACCTGAACCTCCAGGGTCACATAAAAGCAATAACAAGGTAGCTCTGTTACTTTCGTTTGTTTGTTTTTCTTTTTAAAAACTTTATTCCTCCATTTCTGGCAGAAACATTTTTGTTGGGACAATTGTTCCCTCTGATTTTGAATGCTGTGCAGCTGGAAGGATTTTTGCTGATACTTTTTTTACTTTTGGACATTTGTTATGATGCATAACCATGGCAACAAGGTTGTTTACAACTAGAAGCAGCTGATAAACATCACGAAAGCTCAAATAATACCTCAACTGCAGCCACAAAACCCTGATGCCTCGGAGATGCCTCTGATACAGAGCAGGAGGAAAGTGGAGAGAGAAATGGAGGACGCTCACACCATCTCCATCAATCATATTGGGCAATGTGAGATCGTTGGCAAACAGGTTTGATGCTGAGGACCCTCTGGAGATTAGCGTGCAAAAATGGATTCTTCATTAAATGAACATTATGGACAACCCTGAGCATCCTGTACATCAGACTGTCATACAACTACAGAGCGTCTTTAGTCAGAGGCTTCTGCAGATCTGCAGAACCCTACAGGAGATCATCCCTCCCCACGGCCATCAGGATGTACAACAACTCTTAAGAAACTTGGATAATGAGTCACAAACACATTTAATTTCCCTTTGGGATTAATAAAGTAATATGAATTTGAATTATCTTTAGTCAGATTGATTACTGCAACAGTGTCCTCACAGGTCTGCCTAAAAAGTCATTCAGACAGCTGTAGCTGATCCAGAACGCTGCTGTTTGTGTTCCTCACTAGAACCAGGAAAGTAGAGCACATCACCCCAGTTCTAAAGTCCTTACACTGGCTCCCTGTAGCTCAGAAAATAGACTTCAAACTACTTTTACTAGTTTATCAAGCATTAAATGGCTTAGTATGTACAAGTATGGTGAAGATCTGTTGTCACTATACCAGCCCCCAGACCACTCAGGTCCTCTAACTCTAGTCTACTCAACATCCCAAGAATTAGAACCAAACACGGAGAAGCAGCTTTCAGTTTCTATGGTCCTCTCAACTGGAACAAACCTCCAGACAACTGCAAAGCTGCTGAAACACTGAGTTCACACTGGGAAAACCCATCTGTTTTAGAGTTGTTTAGAATAAGCAATTAATAGCTGGACTGTCAGTATAGTAGTATGTTTCAATGTTCTTTGTGTTTCTGATGTTTTGTTGATCCCTTGTTGCTGAAAATGTGCTATATAAATAAACTTGCCTTGCCTTGAAGTGTCATCAAAAAAAGTGACAAATTGTAAAAAAAATAAATAAAAAAAAAGGCCTAAATACTTTTACAAGGTGCTGTAAATTGATAGTGTCTAGGAGCACGACTAACATGTACAAAAATGAAGAAAATGTAGAACTGAACACATTACTAAAAAAATAACAGTTAATCATGGAAGGTTTTAATTAGACTTCAGTTAGGCACAGACTAAACTGTGAGTCTTTCCTGCTCATCTCGATTGCAGCGTACGAGCCAGTAAAAGCACCGCAGAGTTGTTTTTCAGACGAAAGGCTAACCACAGGGCTCCACCTAAACTCTGGATCAGTTTAGCAGCCCTCAAACACACAAACCCAAATGTGGAAGACGCACAATCCACAGTTGAGTGGAGAGTAAATAGCAAAAACATTCCTCCAGGAGACGGCAACAAAAAATATGACTGAGACGGTGCAAAACACCCCGCCCCCCCCGGGTACAACGTTCACACGAATATTCATGCAGAACAGTTTTTTTCAATACACAAAAAAAACATTTGAGATTATGATCTGGAAAGTACACAGCTTTCAGTCATGACCTGCACTGTTGAATTATGTTTGGATTCATGTTGGCCTCGAGTTTGGGTGAGACCAAAACATTACCTGTGCAGACCATAAAGAGTAACTAAACCCCAAAACAACTATTTTTTTGCTTCTAAACTGTATAAATGGGTCTTGACCAATGCAGTCTTTCAGTTTTTGGGGATTTTTGTACATTTTGGTGAAAACTTGTTGAATTCTACACTTTTTGGTCTAAAAACGTTTTAGTGCTGCCTTCTTAAGGTTCAACTGTGGCTACTGCATTTGAATTTTGTAATTGGTGGAGAGCAGTACATCTTTACGTCACAGGCATCGACTGTGTCACAGCAGACATGGTCTCACAGACACGCCCTGTGGGTTTGGGTATAAAACTATCAGACATACCGGCCCCGTTGTGTGTTTGGAGTTGGATTGCGTTTTTCAGGTTACCAGTATTATCAGATTAGCACTTAGTTAGCATAGCTAACATACTGTTTTGAACGTTAGCCTATGTTTGCATCACCACTCAGAGACCGGACCCATCCTGTCTCTCTTTCCCTCAGCAGCAGCGCCAGCCTCGTACAGCGCTGACTCAGCGCCCCGAGCCAGCGGCTCAAATTGATACGGCTCGGGGCTGCTGGGCTCCATAAAGCCTCCCTCTACTCCTCTATCTCCGGTGACAACGGAGGAGATCTGCTGGTTCAGGGCACCGAGCCAGCGCCGCCCGAGCTCGGTGCTGCTGAGGCAGAGGGAGACAGGAGGAGCCCGGTCTCTGAGTGGTAATGCTAACATAGGCTAACGTTCAAAATCGATGAATGTTGATCAGATTGATCAGTCACAAAACTCCCAACGTCACTTTGGTCACTGTCCATGTTTCATTGTCACATTAAGCGAGGTGTCACTGGCCTCCGGAACACACCCCCACGTTCCCCCCTCCGCTTTTCCCCCACACTTGCCCATACCCCTCCGTTCTTTCTGGCACCGTCAACTTTGTAGAATTTTTCAAATGTTGTCTGGGGGCGGGGTTATCATTTTTCATGGGGTTCAGTTACACTCGGAAGAGCATTGAACACTGAAGTGAAACTGAACCCCATGAAAAATCATAACCCCGCCCCCAGACAACGTTTGAAAAATTCTACAAAGTGGGCGGTGCCAGGAAGAACGGAGGGGTATGGCCAACTATGGAGGATGAGCGGAGGGGGGAACGTGGCGGTGTGTTTAGGAGAACAGTGACAGCTCGCTTAATGTGACACTGAAACATGGACAGTGACCAAAGCAACGTTGGCAGTTTTGCGACTGATCGATCTGATCAACATTCATTTAGCCTATGTTAGCATTACCACTCAGAAACTGGACTCCTCCTGTCTCCCTCTGCGGCGCTGACTCAGCGCCCTGAGCCAGCGGATCTCCTCCGTCACCGGAGGTAGAGGGAGGCTTTATGGAGCCCAGCGGCCGCATCAATTCGAGCCGCTGGCTCGTGGCGCTGAGTCAGCACTGCCCGAGGCTGGCGCTGCTGCTGAGGGAGAGAGAGACAGGATGGGTCCAGTCTCTGAGTGGTAATGCTAACATAGGCTAACGTACAAAACCGTATGTTAGCTATGCTAACTAAGTGCTAATGTGATAATAATGGTAACCTGAAAAACGCAATCCAACTCCAAACTCGCCACAGGGCCGGTACGTCTGATTTAGTTTTATACCCAAACCCACGGGGCGTGTCTGTGAGACCATGGCTGCTGTGACACAGTCAATGCCTGTGACGTAAAGATGTAGCGCTCTCCACCAATCACAGAATTCAAATGCAGTAGCCACCGTTCAACCCTAAGGGGGCAGCACTAAGACGTTTTTAGACCAAAAAGTGTAGAATTAAACAAGTTTACACCAAAATGTAAAAAAATCCCCAGAAACTGAAAGACTGCATTGGTAAATACCCATTTATACAGTTTAGAAGCAAAAAAAAGTTGTGTTGGGGTTTAGTTACTCTCTAAATCCTATGAACTGGGAATTAAATCACATCTGACTACAACATGACTTAACTAAAAATCATAAACTTGGTGGTCAGATTTAAAATTTCTATGGCTTCATATTTAAAGTACAGTTTATAACAAAGTTTTAAACCACACTTCCACAAACAGGCATTCATCATGCATCAAGTACCCATTAGGCATTATTATGTCAACAGTGCGTGCAAATATCAGGCAAAAGTCCCATCGAATCCAGGCAGGTGAAGACATAAGCTAATCTGCCACCCAAATGAAAAGAGACGCATAATGTTTGTTTATGTGGGCTAAATATCCAAGTACAGTAAGCAGAAGTCATTTTCTAATCGGAAGAGCAATGAACTAAGAAAACAGCAATTTATATCCACATTCAGACTTGGAAAACATTTATTATCTACAGCTTAAACAGAGAACCTGCATTTTAGGTAGAAATTCAGAGTTAGATCGCAAAAAAAAGCTCAGATACCAACCTGATGTTGGGGCTATAATGCTTTGTAAAACATCTCTGAAGCATTTTCAGAAACTGAAGCATCCCTCTGGAAAATACATTTATTGGGTTTTTGTTCAAAACTTTGGCTGAATGGCCTGAGGACTTTTTAATTTCCCCCTTACTTACTCACTATATCCAAAGGGACAAATATGGCAAAATTTAGCTGAGTTCTTCATCTTTAGGAATCGATTCAAAATGTTTCCATAAACTGTTAAAAATGTGTTTTAGCTATTTTTTTCCCATAGATTCAGACAAACATACAATGTCTTGCAAATTAAACTCAAACCAGCACATTTGTCTTTTTTTGCCTATTGATGCATATTTAACACATACTGAGGATTGCATTGGAAACACTGCCACCATCTAGAAGTTATAGTCATTTGCAATTTCACTTACTTGAATATTAAATACCTAAATTAATGTTTTGTTTGTGCTCTATATAAATTAATTATCTCTCTATAAAAATCTAAGGAATTTTTTAAATTATTGATTTGTAAATAAATTTAGGCAACAAGAAGTTAATCAACATTTTTATAAATTTCATGGCTGTTTTCTTTCCCTCAGTTCATAAATTTTTGCACCACAGCATTCACATCTTAGATAAAAAATGTACGTATCCAATGTGGGCATCAAATAGTGCTGCCATGCACAATTTCTATATATTGTACTTGACATATAATATTCTAACAAATATTACATCCAAGCAGCCATTTGAGATTGCGAGGATGATTGTGATTTATATATACATTGTCTAGCTCTATTGAAAACTGAAAGGACAGTCTAATGAGGTAACTATTAATATTTACCTATTTAATTCCAAAGAGTGCAGTCCCTTTTAAAAACATTAAAGTTAAACTTCCACAACATTCTGCCATACGTACCGCAAGAGTGCTTTCCCCCACGTTAGAAGCTATAAGTCCATCGATAGGTCCGTATTCGGCGTCTCGTAATGTCAGCCTCTCAATTTGGTTGCGGTGGATGCGCCTAAACACGAGGATGGCTGCCGTGGAAAGAACGATGAGAACAATAATGGGTGCCACAATGGCCATCGTCAGTGTGGTCACATTGTAGCTGGAGACTTCATCTGCTGGAAGGAGAAGAAAAGTGAAATAAGACTTTTTTTGTGTGGATAGACAGGGAAACGTTTTCTGGCAAAAACAGATAAAGAGTTTTGGGTGTACATCTAATCCAAATAATGCTGTAGTGTGTAGGGGTAGAAAGGAAATAAACTAAAAAGCATTCTGTCATATGTGCAGCTCACAGTGTGGATCTGATCAAGTCACCAGCACTAACCATCATTCATAATTTCCAAACGTTCCAAGGAGAAGAGTGTTCCACTCTTCCTTCAGGACAGACAATGCTCCCCTTCACCCAACTCACATAATGAACTCCTTCATACACATAACTAGCAACTCTGTCTGGGTGCTCAGGCTTCAGCCAAACCTTTAGGTAAGTCGGTTATATTTAGCAGAAAAACTCTTAAAAATCGATTTACTATTATTAATATTTTCAGCAACCTGTACAGAAAAGGCAACACAGAAAAGGTAAATCCTAAAGATAATGCGAATTTCTGTTGCAAACATCCAGCCCAATGCTCTAAATGAGTCTGATATAAATATTTTAGAGTTATTTAATTCTTTTCCAATCCTCAACAGACAAATACTAATAAAAAATAACATGAAGAAAAACTAATGCTGCCAATTCTGGTTGGGGAAAAAAGGGTGGAAACTGAAAAACTCAGATCATAACATTATTTGTTCCAACTTATTTGATCAGTTGGATTACTTTGATGAGAAATGAACCCACTGCTGCTCAGCATGCCTGCCTTTTAATGTGACTGCTATAGTTTAGACTGCTGACATGCTAAAAGTGACACAGCACATCACAGGTATGTCCATTCAGGCTGTGTTTTCTTTTTGCTTTGTTTTGTTTGCAAAAAAACAGCAGCTTCTATTGTTCAGACATAACCTTGACATGTTTTGGTGCTACCACATTAACAGAAGGCAACGCATGCCTGAAAGTGGCTCCGGTTTTGGAGATATGGCCTTATTTGCAAAGAGAGTTCTCTTTTTGTTTTATAATTTTTCAATAAACTGCTTCTTTGTCTTTTTTCCACAATAAGTCATGACACCTAAATTTTCCATTAAATTAACCGAAACTGAATCTTTATTTGGCATCTAGCAAAACAATACACATATAAAACGTTGAAATGCACAAAGCACATAATTACATCAACTGCATAAGATAAACATTTATACACTTAGGGCCAGGCCTGTAAGCAGACAAACCCAATCTAGTGCAACCAACCGTATTCAAAATTCCCCTAATAAGTAAACAAAGTCTACCTGTGTATAATTTAATGCTTAAATATACCTCTTCTGCTAAGGTCAAGAATTTGTTCACAGGACAACTTTTAGTCATAGACTTCACAGATCTAGCCTTTATGAAATTGTGACGAGAATACGGTATGGAATAAGGAGCTCTGGTAAGATTGAAACAGCTTGTAACATTCAGGTTTACGTGCACAGACATTGTGTGAAGGAAATCTCTCACATGGTGGTGGCGGCAGCATCATGCTGTGGTGATTCTTTTGTTGGGCAGGGATAGGTAATCTATTAAGAGGAGGTGGTAGCATGGATGAAGCTAAATATAAGACATACCAGGAAGAAAACCTGTGTAAGGCAGGATTTCACACTGGGGTGGAGGTTCACTGTTCCACAGCCAAAGCTACAATGAAATGGTTTGGATCAAAATATATTCAACTGCTAGGATGGCCTAAAAAATGTCCAATCCTTAATCTAATGGAGAATCTGTTGCAAGGTTCAGCTGCCCATCAGCACAATACTTAAGTTAGCTTTATTAAACATTAGATCTCTATCCGGGAAGTCTTTTCCTATCAATGACTTCATCACTGAGCATAATTTACACTGTCTTTTTTTTAAATAAGAAACTTGGCTAGATGAAAATAACGAAACAACTTCATTAATAGAATCTAGTCCTCCAAATTACAATTTCTTAAGCGAGAACAGAAAACACAAACGAGGTGGAGGTGTAGCCACCATCTTTCACAACTCAATGAACTTTAAAAAGGTAACTCTGGGCATGTTTGATTCTTTTGAATACCTAGCCACCCAGATAAATGAGCCTAACAAAGCGTTATTTCTAAGTTTATATAAACCACCAAAACTTAAATCTAACTTCTTTAATGATTTCAATGACCTTCTTTCTGTAATATGTATCGACTATGACCAACTAATCATCGTGGGGGACTTTAACATCCATACTGACAACCCCCAAGATAGACAAGCAAAAACATTAGATGATACTCTCCACAACTTCGGCCTGATCCAGCATGTCAAACAACCACCACACAATAAAGGACACACTCTGGACTTAATTATCAGCAAATGTTTAAATATTTCCAACATCTCTGTAATTAATATTGAGTTATCTGACCATTTCTGTATTTTCTTTGAAAGTACCATCTCTGCTAAATTATCCAGCCACAGTAAGACCACTATAAAAAAGCGTTTTCTAGGGGACAGTTCAGTAGAAACCTTTAAAGGTATTTATCCTTCCACCACATCCCCCTCATCTCATAACTCAAACTCAGTAAATAAGGTGGTAGATAATTTCCTTGCGAAAACCTCAGACATCATGGATTCCATTGCTCCAACTAAAGTGAAAGAAGTCTCAGGTAGAAGTCTCCGTGGGCAAGTAATCCACTGGTACGTAGTGAAAAAAAGAGTGTCGACGAGCCGAGAGAAAATGGCGGAAAACTCGACTCCAGGTTCACTGTGAGATCTACAAAGAGAGACTGAATAGATATCAGCTAACTATAAAAGATGCTAGGGAATCGTTCTTTTCTGAAATCATCAACAGAAACATTAATAATGCACGGACTCTATTTTTCACTGAAAACATTCTAACAATTAGACGGTCAATTTGTACCTCAATATCGGACCCACAACCAGTGCCATCCCCAATCAACAACAATGTAGAGAAAATGTCTGAATTCCACGAATTGGAACAGCCTTGAAAAACTCATTATCCAATTAAGCTCCTCCTCCTGCTATCTTGAAATCCTACCCACAGCTTTTCTAAAGAAAGTTCTTCCTGTTATTGGGTCTGATCTTGTTAAAATAGTGAACTCATCACTGCTATCAGATGTCTTCCCTCAGGCTTTAAAAACAGCAGTTATTAAACAACTGCTAAAGAAGAAAAATCTGGACAACACGTTAATGCAGAACTACAGGCCAATCTCTAATCTTCCATTCATCAGTAAGATTGTTGAAAAAACCGTGTTTCAGCAGTTAAATGGCTTCATAATAATGACAAACCGTTTTGATGTTTTTCAGTCTGGTTTCCGCGCTCACCACAGCACCGAGACTGTCCTCGTCAAAGTATTCAATGACATCCGCATAAATACAGACTGTGGTAGAACCACAGTGCTGGTTCTGTTGGACCTCAGTGCAGCATTTGACACTGTTGATCATGATATTTTATTGGAACGACTGGAGAGCTGGGTCGGACTCTCTGGTATAGTACTTGGCTGGTTCGAGTCTTACCTAAAGAACAGGGACTTCTATGTTTCAATAGGAAACTTTTCATCAGAACGAACAGAAATCACATGTTGGGTGCCCCAGGGCTCCATCCTGGGGCCCCTCTTATTTAATATCTACATGCTCCCACTAGGCAAGATTATAGCAACCAATAACATTAGCTACCATAACTACGCGGATGACACTCAGCTCTACATTACAATGTAACCATGTGACTCTGAAACCATTCAAACCCTAAATCAATGCATTGACCAAATAAATGGATGGATGTGCCATAACTTTCTCCAGCTGAATAGAAACAAAACCGAAGTGATTATTTTTGGACCCAAGGAGGAACGATCAAGAGTCAGCACACAGCTTCAATTAATACAGCTAGAAACTACTGATCAGCCTCGAAACCTAGGTGTAGTAATGGACTCAGACCTGAACCTCCAGGGTCACATAAAGGCAATAACAAGGTCAGCGTTCTATCACCTGAAGAACATCTCTAGGATTAAAGGACTGATTTTGCAACACGACCTAGAAAAACTCATCCATGCGTTTATCTTTAGTCGGATTGATTACTGCAACAGCACCTTCACAGGTCTGCCTAAAAAGTCAATCAGACAGCTGCAACTGATCCAGAACGCTGCCGCCTGCGTCCTCACTAGAACCAGGAAAGTAGAGCACATCACCCCAGTTCTAAAGTCCTTACACTGGCTCCCTGTAGCTCAGAGAATAGACTTCAAAATACTTTTACTAGTTTATAAATCATTACATGGCTTAGCACCAAAATATGATAAAGACCTGTTGTCACGGTACCAACCACCAAGACCACTCAGTTCCTCCAACTCTAGCCTACTAAACATCCCTAGACTCTGAACTAAACATGGAGAAGCAGCTTTCAGTTTCTATGCTCCCCTTATCTGGAACAAACTTCCTGACGAGTGTAGAGATGCCGAAACTCTGAACTGCTTTAAATCGAGACTAAAAACCCATCTGTTTAGAATTGCCTTTGAGAAAATGCTTGATGTCATATGTATGAAATGTGTTCATGCTCTCTCGCTTTTTTTTTATCTTTCTCTTGCTTTATTGTGTATCATGTGTAATGTGTGTTTCTTTTGTGTTTTTTTTTAAATCACCAAATCATGTAAAGCACCTTGAATTACCCTGCTGTTGAAAGTGTGCTATACAAATCAAATTGCCTTGCCTTGCAAGGCCTGAAAAGTATTCATTCAATCTGACTGAGTTTGAGCTGTTTTGCAAAGAATAACGGGTAAAACATTTTAGTCTCTAGATGTTCAAAGCTGGTAGAGACATACTAAAAGACAACTGAGTCCATGGCCTATAAACTATGGTCTGTGTCTTCATTGGTGTTGAAGCTTCTCAATTTAATCAAAACAGAGTCATTGTGTTTGTTTCTTTTTATTAGAATCTGCATTGAACTGGACAGAAATGGTCCCCAGGTATTTGAAACTGTTAATATCTTCTATCCAATTTGCAGTTTAGATCACAGAAACCTGCCATGTCAGAGCGATTAGGTACAACAGTGAAAGCAACAAATGAGAACTTTTGAGATACATTCTGGACTTTGTCCTACCTTTGATTTGAAGCTTCACGGTGCTGTTCATGTTGCACAGATGCCCATGGCAACATTCGACTATCTGCTCTCTTGACGGCGGCGTCTTGCAGGTCATTGTACTCTGCTCGACTGCCTTGAAGCAGCCTTTTTGGTACACAAGCGAGCCGCCGCTGACTGTCAGAGACGAGAAACACTGGTGGCCCCAGCAGCGACTCCCCGATACACAAGAGCTGCCCTCGCATACACACTCATGCTCTTCTTCGCTCAGGGGTTTCTTTTCCACTTCTGTAAAAGATTCAGGAGAAAAGGCAGCTTGTAACTATTTAAATTCCATGTTCTTCAATACTAAAAATTAAGTCAGAACAAAAAATATATATAAAAATTCTCCAAGTGATTAACTAACCAAGGAACTATTCTGCAGTCTAAGTGACACAGGGTCAGTGATGAATGGCAGCCAACACATATCTGTCAAACGTGCACAAAGTCACCTTTTCCTGGAACTTGCAGCGTGACGTTCATGTTACACAGATGGCCCTGGCAGCACCTGACGACATAGACCGATGAGGGTGCCATGGAGCAGGTGGCTCTGCCCTCCTCGTCGTGCCTCAGGCAGCCCTTCTGCTGGACGCCGGCCCCGTCAGTCACGTTCAGAGAGGAGAAACACTGCTGGCCCGTGCAGCGCCGGCCGTGCTCACACGAGCCTCCCTCGCACACGCACTCCTGGTCTCTGAGGACCGGTCTGCCGGCAGACAGCTCGACATCTGATAAGAGGAAGCACAGATAGGAGAAAAACCCATTAGAGCAATACCATTACTAACCCATTAAATTAAATGGCATTCACTCACATCAGAAAACATGTAGGTGGAAGGCAAACCTTTGCTGGCCAGTTGCTGCAGACACCACTAAGGCTTAAACATGTTCTCCCCATTTGTAATCCAACACTTACTCTTATTAAATATTCTGAAATACCACTTTTTAACATTTTAGACTTTCAAAATAAATTTAGGCTAAAATGGTAGTGTTAATGTTAAGACATAATTGTTTTAAACAAAACCACTAGTACTTACTGGCTGCCATAACAATTTCTATGAAATAAAATGTAACCAACTTTAAAAATCATGTCTTTCTTCCAAAAAGTGATTTGAATGTGATGTCGTTTCTAAGGGGAATCAATAAAAGATGACAGCGGACAATTTCTCCAAGCCTCTCTCTCAAAAATGGAAAAAGACAAGAACATGCCTGTACAGACGTTAGTCTATCTTCATAAATATAAGCGACAATATACTCTGCCTGGCCAAAAAAAAGTCGCCACCTGGATTCAACTAAACAAATTGGTACGAGGCTCCTACTGGATAATTACTGCATAGGCGATTATAAGTTATTTAACCCCAACTGGTGCAATAAGTAGTTTCTCATTTCATAAACAACCATGTCAAAATACATCTCGTGGTCATGGAAAAGGTGTTAGTGTGTATGAGAAGAGTCAAATCATCGGCATGCTTCAAGCAGAGAAAACATCTACATAAGGAGATTGTAGAAACTACTAAAATCCCCGAACACCTCTGTCCACCCGCTCCATCACTTTACCACCCATATAGGGTCTTGGGGCATGGGCACATCACTGGGGTGCGAGGAGGGGTTTCCCTCCTCACTATCCCGTGGCGTCCTGGGTCCCAATTTTAATATACAACTTAGACACTCCCACTTATAACATTTTCATGCACACACATGTAGGGACTTTGGGGTGGGCACAATTTTCGGCATCGGGGGGGGGTTCAATCAGCTTCACCTCTGGTGCCGATGCCCACTGTTAAACCACATATAGACACTGAGGGCTCAGGGTGGGGGTTGGGGGATGTGTGGCTGCCTTCCCCACATCCCACCCCTCTGTTTTAAATGCACATTATAACAACACGCATCAACACCATACTCGAGCGGGAGGACAGAGGCTAGGGGTCTTCTCACACCCCTGTTCGCTACGGGCCATCAGGGGTTGGGGTCCTGGGCTGTCGGGTTGGCTCGACACTGTGGGGCCATTGGTGGTCTGCTTGTCTCCGTCCTAGAAGGTAGGGGGTCCATCTCCCTGGTTCGGGGGCTGGTGGCTCTACTGGGGCATCGGTACCTGGACCTGGGAGCATGAAGCGTGTATGGGGTGTGTGAGTGACGGTACAGCGTCATTTCTTGGGTGCCTTGGTGAGTTAGTGAGAATGTATGTGTTTAAGAGGGAGGGAACATATGACTGTGTCTGTATGTCTTTGTCTGCCTGTCAGGTTGGGTCTTGGGCTGCCCTCTCGCCTGGCGCACCTCAGGCCTTACATTTAATGGGGGATCTATTTCCCCTCCGTCACTCCCCGCCGGTGACTGATGCCCCTGCCTACTGGTGCGTCGGTGGTCAATCCGGTTCGGACCTGGTGCGTGCCTGGCCAGGCCTGGGGGGCCGGTGCGTCGGTCGGCCGATGCGCTGGGCTGATATCTTCCTTTGGTTGGTTGGGGCACCTCTTTTAGGGGTGCCAGGTTTGTGATCGTTTGGTGGTGCCTGCTCGGTGGCTCGGCGCGATACGGATCCAGCGTCTCTGTCTCTGCAGTGACGAGCCCCTGGGCCCCGGCTCTCCCGGTCCATGGACCGGCCCGCCCTGGCGCGGCTGGTTGCCAGCGGGGCCCGTGGGCTCGTCACTGCTGCCCCCCGGGCCCCTGCATAGTAGCCACTAGACGTTCCCCTGGGGTTCTCCTTTGCTCCTCTCTTGGGGGATGCGGTCGGTCCCGCCCGGGTCCGCCTGGGGCTCTGGGGGTCCTTTCGACGTCTTGGCTCCAATCTCCTTCATGTCTGCATCGATTCCTGGGAGACGGATTGATGCCTGCTCACACCAGCTATTGAACACTCTTATGGAGAAACCTTATATGCACCAGCATGCTAACACACACACATAGATGTGGGGTCTCCGGTGTTTACAGATATATTCTTGGGCTGAGGTTATCATTACTAGAGCTTGATTAATCGGTACCATGAGTTTTTCTGTGACATTGTTGTTGTATTTTTATATCCATTTTTGTGTGATGTGGTTGTTTAGTTCACGATGTTTGGTTTGTTTTGTCGATGTTCCTTTTTCCTTTTTTGTTTTGTTTTTCCCCCTCTCTGCCGTCCTTTGGGTATGGAGGCAGACCCCCTTCCTCTCTTGTATTTTCAACTCACCTTCTCTCATGACTTTTCGTTTCCTACCTCTCTTCTTCATCTTCTTTCTTTCTTCCCCTTAATTTTCCGTCTCCGTGTCCATAACATCAGGAAATAAAACCCCCAGCAATTCATAAAGATTTTTCACACATATATCAAGTGGAGTACTATAGCAAAAGCTGTACTGCTCCGCTTGTGAAAGTAAATCTGTTGGGCTTCCACTTGGTACTCGGATACAAATTCTGAGCTCCACACTGCCAAACAGGACACGTTAAGAAAAAAAAAAAAAAAATCAGGGTAAGAAGAGAGGCAGATGAAGTGATCCATCCATCATGCCTAGTGTCTACTGTAGAAGCTTGTGGAGGCAGTACCATGATCTGGGGTTGTTGCAGTTGGTCAGGTCTAGGTTCAGCAACAGTATGTGCTCCAAGAATAAAGTCAGCTGACTACCTGTATATACTGAATGACCTGCTTATTTCATCAATGTTTTTTTTCCTGATGGCACGGGTATATTCCAAGATGACAATGCCAGGATTCATCGGGCTCAAATTGGGAAAGAGTGGTTCTGGGAGCATGAGACATAATTTTCACACATGGATTGGCCACCACAGAGTCCAGACCTTAACCCCATTGAGAATCTTTGGGATGTGCTGGAAAAGGCTTTGCGCAGCGGTCAGACTCTACCATCTACCAAAGGCAAGATCTTGGTGAAGAATAAATGTAACACTGGATGGAAAGAGATCTTGTGAGATTGCACAAGCTTGCCACAGAGAATGCGCGCCCACAAAATATTAGTGTGTGACCCTACCAAGGCAGTTTCTTGTGTGTACTTCCGCACAACAAAACCTGGCCGTTTATAGAAAACCTAAACTCTCCTTACAAAGTAGTTTTGCTGCAATTTTGGAACACAGATTTCTGACAATCAAAATATCAGAGTCCAGAAATCAGATGAGTCCAGCATTAATATCACATAGTTTCAACGCAGGTATGGTTTAAAACCAATAAAAGTCACTTCCAAATGGTAAAAACTAATTACATAGGTTGTATTTTACCTCATAAAAAGAGGCTCGTAGGGATGTAGTACTTTTTTTTCTCTTTTTTTTTCTTAACGTGTCCTGTTTGGCAGTGTGGAGCTCAGAATTGGTGTCTGAGTGCCAAGTAGAAGCCCAACAGATTTACTTTCACAAGCGGAGCAGTACAGCTTTTGCTATAGTACTCCACTTGATATATGTGTGAAAATGTTTTATTATGAATTGCTGGGGGGTTTATTTCCTGATGTTATGGACACGGAGATGGAAAATTAAGGGGAAGAAAGAAAGAAGATGAAGAAGAGAGGTAGGAAACGAAAAGTCATGAGAGAAGGTGAGTTGAAAATACAAGAGAGGAAGGGGAACAAAGAAAACACAGGAAAACATTGAAGTCTGCCTCCATACCCACAGGACGGTAGAGAGAGGGGAAAAAACAAAACAAAAAACAAAACAGGAACATCGACAAAACAAAACAAACATCGTGAACTAAGAACTAAACAACCACATCACACAAAAATGGATATAAAAATACAACAACAATGTCACAGAAAACCTCATGGTACCGATTAATCAAGCTCTAGTAATGGATGTAGTACTTTTTCGGTCACATAAAGGTTTAGCTGAAGTTTTGTGTCAGGGCAATACTAAGAATTTCAAATTCCTTGATTGTTTTCTACATTATAATTTAGTCATATCAGTTTAAAATACTCCTAAAGCTCTTACAGTTTGATTTAACAGTAACATGTTTTATCTACCTATCATTTTACAGCTGTTTGTAGTAAAAGAGGAAGCAAGCCCTTAATAGAAACTAATATTTTATGGTTTTAAATCTTCTGAAGAGATGAGAGCAAAAATGAAGACCAGGACTATAGACAATGTAAATAGATTGTGCAATGTAAATGGTCACAGATCCTCTTTCTCTAAATGATCCAGCAATGTGGAACGTTACAGGAGAAGACTAGTAGGTTGTCACAGAGGTGAAACAGGTTTGTACAATGTATTAGCGGGAGAGAGTTTGAGAACAAAAACTTATTATGGGAATTTTTTTATTGCATTTTTATTTTTATTTGCAAATGAAGTTATGAACATGGCATCCAAAGCCTTATTTAGAATAGGATCAGATTGACGTGGTAAGAACAGGATGTGATGTATTTGATCATATTTAATCTATTTTAACGTTACTAATCCAATCACAATTTATTACAGGGTATTTTCGTCTTGGGTTTTCACACTGGCAGTTGCAGATAAAAAGAGCAGGGGCACTCAGGTCAGGACCAATGACTGAGGAGGCCGTAGTGCCCTAAACATGATTCCCTTGAGAAGAGCCTGGACTAAATTTCAGCTTCCTAGGAAGCTAAATGGAAGCAAAAATAAAAACATTACATTTGCAATACAGCGACAACCCATCACTATTACTTCTGTATACTCTCTGAAGCTTGATTAATATATAAACCTGAATACTTCCACTGTATTTCAACCCTTCTGATTAAAATGTCCTAGAAGACATTTTAAAATATGACGTTATATCATCTAGAGTAGGGCTGGCAATATTGAAAAAAATATTCTATTGCGATAATATTTTTCATATTAGTCGATATTGATATATATCCTATAAATTTTTTGTCAATATTCAACATTCCCTGGCACTATTTGAAGATATCAGAAGGTTATTTTTGATTTAAAGATTTATTTTCAAAACTTGGAACATGTCATTGGACATTATAAAACTTCTTTGGAAAAATTAGGGCTAGGCGATATGAATTAAAAATAAAATCAGATTTTTTTTTTATGCCAACATTGATATTGAGCAGGGTCTTTTTTCCTCCTTTTTGTTTTTAAAAGCAAATTACAAAAACAAAATTTTTATTTTATTTTATTTTAATTATCTCTTCACCGAGATAACCTGAATTCAAAGTCCAAATACATACATGTTGTAAAGATACTTATAAAACAAGATGGAAGACCTTGGGCCGGCTGACATTACTTCAAACTATGGAGACCCAAGAGGTGCATGGATTTAATTTTTCTCTTGATTTTCTAAAAATCTAATCTTCATAAACAGAAAATGGAGCAATAGGTTAAAAAGTATGATAAAAAATATATACATTTCCAGCGCAGAGACTGAATAATTGCTTATTTTCTCACACGTTCCGAACAGATACCTCACCTTTCACTGGAAACTGCAACGAGACATTCATGTTGCACAAATGCCCATGACAACACTTCACCACCAGCGCCGGAGTTGGTGGCTTTCTGCAGAGCAACGACCCATCTTCATCACCCTCTTTGATGCAGCCCCTCTCAAAGACTGTCGTTCCATTCAGTACCGAGAGAGAGGCAAAGCACTGCAAGCCAAAACATCGTTCCCCACCGCTGCAGGAGGGTCCTTCACATAAACATTCGGCTCTCACGCCGTCTTCACCTGTAAAAGAAAACACATACGCCACATTTCAGATTGGGTCTTTATTAGGGGGGAAAGAAAATCCTGTATGGAAAAAAATCCATCCATTTAATGCAAACCCTTGTATTTTTTGTTTTTGCAGGATAAATAATTTCTGCTTATCCCTCTTCCATATTTGGTTAAACTGAATGTGCTGTAAACATGGGCAAGACGAGTGGTCTACCACTCTGAAAGGCACTTTCCATTGCAATCCACTGCAGCTGTTTAAAATAACAGTGCCAGACAGCAGATGAAAGGAAGACAGACTAAGAGAGGGGTGGTGAGAAGGGGGAAGAAAAATGTGTGATTTTTTGGTGTATGCTGCAAGAGAAAGGAGAGGGACAGAGAAAAGACTGTATGTACTCTGGTGAAATGCAGTAAAACTCTGCATTCAGAGGTAGCACAACCACTACTTTCAACTGGATACTTTCTATTTTTTTGGGAGGGGGGCTTTTTATTGTGGAGCTCAAGGTCTCTTAGTTCTGCTGTGCTTTGAGACAAAATTCTTACCCTCCTCACTGGAACAGGGAAGAACCAGGGTGAGCAGAAACCAAAGAAAGACCCCTCTCGTCATTGTAGACCTAAAAGGAAAAAAGCAGGAAAACACTAAATGAGAACCACGTTGTTGATCTAATAAAAAAAAAAGAAAATCTTCAAATAAATCTAGTTAGTGTTGGGTAACTTTAAATGGATTTTCAGAGCTCCTTTCAGTGGGGAAAGACCACTAAGAGAAGCTGAACATTCTGTGCACCTTGGCATACTTAGAAGACACAACTTTATAAATGAAGACCTTTTCTTTTCTTTCACACAAAAAAAAGTCATCAAGTTTCAAATGGTTAAGCAAAGACGGTCTTCATGCCTTCCTGTTGGCCCTGGCAACAAGGCATTGAGTGGCAAGCAATGGGGAAACTGGTGCTCTCTTATTGGCTGCCTCTGTGTGAGAGAGGGGTGTGTGTGGATGTCTGTGTGTGTTGAAGGGACAAGGTACTTGGCAGTGAGGGAAAAGTGAGGAGAAAGGGTGGGGATAGGACAGCAAGGTTTCCTGAATATTATTTACCTGGAGAGTACAGAGGATCAAAAGTGACACAGAACAATAAATAATTTGTTAAATAAGTGCTTTTACAGTTGAAACCAGATATTATTCATTATCAGCAGCATTAAATTACTCTTCCTGTTATAGGTCAGTTGGGATAATGTAAATTATTTGTTTGCTAAATGCCAGAATACATGCATTTCCCTAGTAACTTGTAGAGTGGCTTTTTAAACTGTATGTCATGGATCACATACTTTGGATATTCTTCCGTGAGGCTTCATACAATAGCTTGCTTTAATTTTGGCCCATTCATCCAGACAAAAATGATGTAACTGAATCAAGTTTGCAGGCCACCTTGTTTGCACAAATCTTTTCAGCTCTGCCCAAAAATGTTCTATCGGACTCAGATCAGGGTTTTTAAAGAGCAAATCACCCCCCTACCAGAGTCTAACTCCACCCACATATCCTGTTTGAAAATGCGTCAAAAGGACATGTTGCCTGGCGAACCGATGGACGGCGGGGGGAGGACTGGGCAGCGTCAACACTTCCTTGCTATGGGGAGCCAAGTCACACATATCTACTTGGTCCATGGGTCCCCTACTGCCAATAAAATGAATGAGAGTCAATCGAGCAATAAAAGTTCTTCTCTGAACCTGTTTGAAATGTTCCATGGATTTAACATATGATGTCTGTGAATTTTAAAGACACATTTTGATGCAGAGAAAGCGCTAATTACCGACAGGCGGCAAGAGTTACTTTAGGTTGTGTGTGAAAACATGCAATGAACGACAACTGAAGAAGAAAAATGGCCGTGAGTTGGGCGAGCTTCGCATCCTTCTCCCAGGATGAAGCAGGGAGCATTAAACGTGGAGAAAATCAGTATAAATCTGGCCATGTGGAAAGTGGCAGCTATGCTGGAGGAGAAATAGTCGAGTGAGAGCCAGCATGCGGGACAAGCTCTACAAGGTCTCGGTGAGTAATTAAATGCTAGCTAATGTTAGCTACATGAAATCATACATGCGACTTCTGATTTGTAGACATTTTAATTACAAATTTTTACAAGCAAATAAATTAGAAATCACATAACAAACAGTCAAAATACACATCACTGGTTATAATTTAAACTGAGGTACAGCATATGTGCGATTCAGGACGTAAGGCAAGGCAGTCCAGAAATTAACTTTTATTGCTCCATTTACTTTCATTCATTATTTTTTCGGTCAGGGGACCCACGGGCCGGCCAGAGAGGGAGGAGACTTAGGCTCCCTATTCAAATTCAATTCAATTAAAAAAATACTTTATTGATCCAAGAGGGAAATTAAGTGTTGTAGCTCACAGAATTAATTCTTTAGGGATTGTTGTAGATCGTGCTGGCTATGGGCAGGAAAGAATTCCTGTAGCGGTCTGTGTTGTAGCGAAACTGAAGAAGCCTCCGACTGAGGACACTCCAATAGTAACTTTCTACGGAGGTGTGGCCGACACTCAGCTGACGTCAGTCATCCTGCCGCTGTGGAGTATAAGGGCGTTTCTCAATGCCAAGTAACCTCGCATCGATGCCTTGGTCCTGGTCCGGTTGGCTAGGAGATAAGTCATCAGGGACTGCCAAGGCTTGTTCCAATGTTCATGTGCTACCGAGGCGTCTGTCCTCCATTTGTCTGCCGTTTAACTAACTGACCAAGGATAGATGGGAGGTTCCTTGATGCCTTCCCTCTGTCAAAAATTTCATACATCGCGGTATTTTCGAAGTTGCTGCCAGCAACAGCAACTTCAGGAGCGAATTTCCAATTTGAATGAAGTCAAGTAATTGCAGCTATCAGAAAATGTTTTTTAGATCCAAAAGGAGTTATCTATGGTTGGTTGGTTGCTTAGTAGTTGTAGCTTCGGTTGTTAGCAGGTACTAACTCGCTTACACATTTGATTTAACAAATATATACATAATTTAAAAAGTAAAACTCTCGTTATACATCTATATTGAAACTTATACATATAAAATACAACGATGGGCAGGACGTAAACAGAGCGCATAAGCAAAAGGCGGGCCCTGGGCAGCCGCGGTCACATGATGTTAGTCTGTTCCCTTTAACCGTTTTCTTTGACCAAGGAAGGACAGTGTCCTCGTAAGCAAGGCGCCTCGCCTACCCAGGCATTGCCAAGGGACAACACCAGGCATTGCCTGGGTAGGCGAGGCACCTTGACATTGAGAAACACCCTAAAACAAGCCATCACTGGCTGACATCAGCCATCATTGCAGGCCGAAGAGCAACTCCAGATTTAAATTCAAGTGCAGGGGAAAATTTTGTAATATGCAGAGGGCGCCACACTGGCTATTTTTGGTAGAAAATTTACATTTTTACAAAAATGTACTAAAATACCAAAACTAATGACCAGATATGTAGACAGCTCTATTAGTCACTCATTTATACAGTTTATCAGCAAAAAAAAAAAGTTTAATTGGGGGTGAGTTGCTCTTAAAATTCACTACTCCCTCCTTCAGCAAAAGAGCCGCACAGCATGATACTGGCACCACCATATTTCAAAGCTGGAATGATGTTCTTTGGCTGGCACCCTTCCAAACATAGCTATGGTTGTTATAGCTAAACACTTAAATTCAGTTTATTGAGACAGTTCTAATTTACTTATTAATTAACAAATATAGTCTACAAGCCAAACGGTCCAAATTTAGTCTAGGACTGGCTAACTCCAATCCTTGAGAGTCCTGCATGTTTTATGTGTTTTTGCTCCAAAAAAGGTGCATCAAATGGCTGCATTTCCTTCTTAACATGTTTTGTAGAAGCCTGTTAATAAAAAGTATTCATTTGGACTGGAGTTGGCCACCCCAATCATTCAATTCAATCATTCAGATTTAATTACATACATACCATTTTGATCCTAGTAATGAAACAACAGGGTCACATTTAGTTTTTATGTCAACTGGCTAAAAAAAAAAATTATAAAAAATATTGGCCATCTAAGGAAACCCAGTCAATTGCATTGAATCACTGACTTTGCAGCAATCCCCCCCTAATGGACCTTTAAGAAGTGACATTGGCTAATTGCATCGGGTTGTTAACTTTGCAGCAATCACTCATGCTCAGCGCGCATGTGACAACAGTGGAAAATGAACGATTCCCCTTAAAGAGAACGAAACCTTGAGCAGAATCTGGCTCAGTGTGATCTGGGGCAACAGTTTAATAATTTTAACAGATGGAGTTGGCACCTTTAGGCTTCTTGAAATTGTACTCAAAGATGGGCCAGACTTGTTGAGATCCACAGTTCTTTTCCTGAGGTCATACCTGATTTTTCTTTAGGTAGTGTCTCAAAATACATTCCTCTATTTAACTCAAATGTTGCCAACTAACATCAAAAATATATTTTTTTAACCACTTCTTTACTGACGTATAGCCCTTTCTGCACTCGATAGAGAAAAATCCTGCTGTGCTTAAAGTGTTTTCAGGAATACAAGATGTGTGACTAGGTTTAAGATTGTGAAGCCATGGGTATGTCAGTTTAATCTACAAATACAAACCTAAGAGGAAAGTCAACCCCCAAGCAGCCTATTTTATAAAGATAATATGTACAGTCTGTGGAGACATAGCCTGAAGTGTGCCCTGGTCATGTTATCCCGAGCACCGGGAACGTTATCTTGGCAACATGTGCGCCTGAGTGCATCTGTGCCGCCGATATACCCCAACACCACCTACATCCACTCCCACCCCTCCTTCTCTAGGCCTTTGTGCCCATCTCCCAGACATAAATGATTAAGCACGTAATGTTAGCATCGGCCAACGGCGGCGTCTGCACAGGCCGCTCACACACAGACCACATGCTGCTCCTTTAATCAGAGCACAAAACAGAGGCTGCCACAGAGAGATAATCAGGAGCTCCGTCTGCTCCCATGGGACCAGGGAGCGGAGCAACACCAGCAGGGGCAGACAGCGGGCAGGAGGGCATGAGGAGGCACGACCTGGGGGCAGCAGGGGGACAGTAGGTCAGAGAGCGACATGTGGGCTGAGGCAGCCTATATCAGTGAAGTAAACTAAGAGGAGGGGGGAGGCATAGTGTTAGTGCCAGGGGGGACATGAGATAGAAGGACACCGTGCTATGGGAAGGGCGAGGAAGGGGAGGTAATTGGCTCATCTTATAGCTAGAAATGTAGTGGAGCCCATTTAAGTTTACATAGAAACTAAACTTCCAATACAAGCAGAAGTACAGTATATAGCACTCGTGTAAAAAGTGGTGTGCGGTCATTCATTCAGCCAGTGACAGAAATTGCCTAATGCCTTTCCTGTTTTTTTTCTCCTTTCCCTAAAAAGCAAACCTGGTTTAGTTCTTCAGTGTTCAGCCATGTCTCCTTTGAGGGTGTCATGAAAAGAAATATCGATGTTATTACCTTTAGAAGGACAAATGAGGAACGAACAATGGAAAGTTATTCCGACCCAAATGCTTCTGTGTTTAGCCATTTATTATTTCTGGACGGAGTATCAGAGATGTGCATTTTCTGCTTAACCTTCACCTATAGAAAGTACTCCAGATCCAGTGTTTATGTGTTTAGCCGTGTCTTTATTCTCAGTCATCAATAGAACTAACGATACAAGAAACTTTGCTTTCTACACAGTTTTTCCTCTCTCATAGAAAGTACTACAGACTCATTGCATCTGTGTTTAGCTATGTTTCTTTTCTTGAAAGTTTCATCAATGGTATTATCTGTGAATTAACCACTAGTATCCTTTCTTCTGCATAAAAAGTACTGCTGGCTCAGTGATTCTGTGCCCGCCTGAGCCTGCGTTTCTTTCCTAGACAAAGCATTCCAGCTTGTCGAGGTAGATCGTTCTTTGAACAGAGCCTGGTTCTGCTGGTGGTTTCCTTCTGTTAAAAGGAATTGGTTCCTCCACAGTCGCCAGATGCATGTTCAGGATGAAGGATTCAAGAAGAGTCAATGACTCAATGTTTTCCTATATCGCTTTTCACCAAATTACATTATAAAATAGACTGAATTTGACAGCATCGTTTTAGGAACTAGATTGGATTGGGCTGTATACAAACGCAGCTGAAACTGATTGGATGATGTGGATTGTATTGGAAAGATCTGGAATAATTTGGAAAGATTTGGACAGAACTGGATTTTCTAAGATTTGTTGTAAACTGGATCCATTTGTCTTGGAAAGTGCCTTGAGAGGACGTGCTTTGAATTCCCAGTTTAATTAAATGTTCCCATGAATGGCTCCGACTGGTGATTGGCAGATTAAACCACAAACAGAACCAGGAAATTGTATGTGCCAGCACAGCCTCAAACAGTACAATATTGGTCCTACTTCCATCCATCCAATCATCCAATCTGGTTTAAACAGACTATTAGGAATTAGCCGTTCCAATCATATTGGGCTCTAAAATGGGTTTTCATATCTCTGGTGAGAAAAACTCATGTTTTTGGTGCAAATTCAAACCAAGTCCTCTCCAGCCCAAAAATACTTGATGGATAAAGATCTAGTGAGATTCTTACAACTCTTACAAAATATAATTTGAATTTTAGCACCTGGAAAATCTCACCGTTACTTAGTGTTTACCAGAGGCACACCAAAAACTAATACTGAGGCATGACGAAACATGAAACTGGCCAACTGCTTGGATACTGGAAACCTCAGAAGGGATTCTTGAGAAGACGAGAGACAGGGCTAGAATCTGCAGAACTGATTGCACTCCAGCTAGACAATTTTGTGGCCGTCTGTGACTCTGTTCAAACCCTCTTCTCCTGTGCATTGAATTCTTTGGCTTTGTTGTGTAACACGTGCTCACAGGGTTGACATTTTGCCAAGGGTGTGCTCTCAACATCTCTGTTACTGATAAGGGTCTAATAATAATAATAGTTGTACAAATGGAAATAATATTTTACCAAGTGTATTAGGTTATTTATCTAGATCACATGTGTTCCAATTACTTCCATGATCACAGGTGGTTAAAAATTTTGCACTGAGGCATGCAGACTTCTACAAACATTTAGGAAAGAATGGGTCGCGTTAGAAGTTAAGTGAATTCCAGCGTGGTGCAGTAAGCAGATGCCACAGTCAACTATCATTATTAGGTATGACAGCCACTTAGCAAACCATAGAGCAAGCTCAGCAAAGGCTGAGGGTTATAGCACACAGAAGTCGCCAACTGTTTGCAGAGTCACAAGCTACAGACCTTTAAACTTCATGTAAATTTCAGATTAGCTGCAGAGGAGTGCCTAGAGAGAATTGTGGAATGGTTTTCCCTGGCTGAGCAGCTGCATCCAAGCCTTACATCACCCAGTGCAATGCAAAACAACAGATTGACCCGCCACTGGACTTCAGAGCAGTAGAGACATGTTCTCTGTTGTGACAACTCTTCAATTTGGGTAAGCCAGTTGCCAGGAGAATGGCCCTTGTCTGACTGCACTGTGTTAAGTGTAAAGTTTGATGTGGATGTGATGATGCTGTGAGGCTTTTTCAGGACTTGGACCCAGTAAAAAAAACTTAACAGGAGACTGCGAGTCAAACCTTTTCGCCCAACATCTGTGTCTGACCTCACGAATGCACTTCCGTGCATAATGCAAGACTGGTCAGATATTCCCAAAAACTACACTCCCGCCGAGAGCTACTGGGGAAGCTTAAAAGTAATTGCGGCTTATATTTTTTGACGCCGTGTTTCCGATCCAGGTCCCCTTACAGTGATCCCACTCGGGAGAGAGAGAAAGAGAGCCGTCTTCAGCTACTACTCTAAGAAGTTGAGCAGAGCTTAAAGTGATTATGTAGGGATGATTGCCTACATGCCTTTCACATTCTGTTGTTAGCACAACTAAACCTAAAGAAGCAGTCAAGATGAATTAGAAACATGTCAGACATTCCTTAAAATCTGATCATCATCCAATACCTACAACAAAAAAAGAGACATAATGAAGGAAGGACAGAAGGAAGGGAGGAAGTACTGTAAGAAAGGACAAGGGATGAAGAAGGAACACAAGAAACTAAGAAAGAAGGAAAGACACAAGGAAGGGGGCGAAGAACAAAGGACACAAAAAGTATGTAAGAAAGAAACGAAGGGAGATATTATTGCAGGACACAAAAAAAGACAAAAGGGCAAACGGGAGTGAGGAGGGAACAAAACGATGATGAACATAAAGGAAGAGGGACACAAAAAACTATCCAAGGAAAAAAGAAGGATATACTGAAGGAAGGACAGAACAATATTCAGACAATGAGATAATGAAAAGTCTTGACCTTTTCCATACTCCTATATTTTCCCCCACTTATCAAGATCTGGAAAACACTGACATCACATTCCACACTTTTCCAGACTGCGTAGGAACTCTGCATTTAGTATTCAGGTCAGCTACAATGAGAGAATGACAAAACACTACTTTGTCTGATGAGCATGGTGCATCACCGAGGTTGAGGAGGGAGGCTGCTGAAGCCCTGCAGGAGTTGCTGAGTCATCACGCTGGCAGAGAGGGAGACGAGAGGTGGAATCTGTGTCTGTGCTGGCAGGCTGGCATGGTTACCATGGCACAAATAGCCCCGGCACCGAGAAAGCTGCAGTGAACCGCAGGGTGGCGAGTGGAAGAAACAGGCCGAGTTCAGGGCAATGCGGAGCCTGCTGTCCGTGTCCCTGTAACCACGCCCCCTCCGACCTGCAACCAGACAGCGAAAGAGCCGACGTGCCATCAGGGACACGCAGATGGTTTGCTCCTAGGTGGATGTGGGTGTAATGCAGACCTGAGGGCAAAAGCTGCACTCTTTGTAGCAGCCCACATTTGTATCCACACCACAGCATGGCAGAACAACATGTTCACCTTTCTGTGCCAAGCAAAATACTGGGAACGACTAAGCTTAAGATAAAAAGAGTAAACAGCCTCAGCCTAAATCCTAAGAAAGGTTAGGAGGCACTCGGTCATAACGAGTTTACACTGAGTAAAACATAAAAGCCTGAGATTAAAGATTTCTCAAAATCACTGGCTATGGAGGAATGTCTTGCAATATAAACATGATTGTTAAAAAAACGGATGCTGTTCTAAACAATTAACCCATCTAAAGACTAAGGATGTGTATTGGCAAGAATCCAGTGATACGATATATGTCACAATACGGGGGGACGATATAATATATTGCCATACTATGAATAAGTCTATATATTGTGATTTTAAAAACTGAATTTAACTGTTGAAAAACTGCCACGGCATGCCAAGCACTCCAACCTGTTTTTATACTTTAACACAGTTTTATTACTACATCTAGTTGATCCACTGAAACGAAGACAGTGAAAACAGCCACCAACTTCCAGTCATAGTTTTGATGTATTTTATTACATCCTTACTAAAGACATATGACTCACAATGAGCTGGTAAACAGTTACAGCACATTATACTACAACTATTTTTGCTGATTCTTTGCATATCACACTGTGCAAGAAGTGTCAAATGTAAATTTCTCTGCATACTGGATGATACTCACAACAAGGCTGTCTCCAGATTGAATTGAATTTCCCATCCAGTTTCTATAACTTTCCATGTTCTACCTGAACATGCCTGGATTTTCTACAGACAAAAAGACCAGCTCTGGTACCCCAAATATTAGAGATGTAAGAAAATACTGATACGCCCATAAATCCAAATTTTATGTCGCAATATTGTATCAATATTCAAAAGCAATGTATCAGCTTTTTTTTTTTTTTTAACATTTGAATGGAACCATTAAGGATGACAGTAATCTTTGTAGTAAAATTAAAAGTATGACTGCTGGTTGGAGGCTGTTTTCACCTTCGTTCCAGTGGATCAACTAGATCTAGTAATAAAACTGAATGTGTTAAAGTATGAAACAAGATCAAGTGTTTAGAATGCTGTGAAAGTTTTTCTACAGTTAAAATAACTTAAAAATCACAATATCTAGTCTTACTCATACTATCGCAATATATCGTATCGTCCTCCTGTATCGTGATACACATCGTTTCACCAGATTCTTGCTAATACACATCCCCACAAAATATTATGCTTTCTCAGCACCAAAAGCTATGGACAAAAGCTGGATGCTGGGTTTTAGTTACCAACAACCAATCAAAATGGTGTGTCATGTTCAAGATGTCGCTAGATTTTAGTAGAGCTGCACAATGTCAGGTAAAGGTTACAGATATTAAAGTTAAATAATGCAATCAACCAATATAGATCCACATTTTCCTTACTACCCTATTTCTTTTCCATCATGAAGATGTTCCAACTACCGGTATTCTCCCCAGTTTTAAAGAGCATTTTGCAGGTTAAATATTTTTTTAAATGCAAATGAAATGTTGGGAATTTTGTTTTACAATACATAACGGCACAAATTGAAACGTTTGTAATTAAAAAGTTTTGTTTTTCAGCAATGTCTCACGTAGTGAGAGGGAGTTATATGCTATGTGCTCCCTCAGCTCAATGTGGCGAGTAGGTAGTTATCTGGTAGACCGGTCGTGTTATTGAGAGTCAGTACGTTAACTAGCTTTGGATTCCGTTCATTCACTGTACAAACACCAGCCTGTCAGGATGTCGAGTCCACAGGTTTTCAAATAAAAATTATTATTTTTGAAAGGCATCAACTTCAGTGCCTGGGTGTGTTTAGTGCAGCTGAAAAGACACAGTGCCTTCAGGACCGCTGTCAGTGGCTGCTTCTGGACCTGTAGCAGGCAGGAGAGACGATCGCAGATCCAACAGAGGCTCAGCTCTAAGCAGTGGGGATCTCTGCAAGTAAGTTCTGTTGTCTACCATTTGCCAAGTACAGCTTTGTTGAAAGAATGATATCAAAGATCGGAAGCAACGTGATATGTGGACTGCCAAAGAAACTGTAAAGCTAGCTTGCAACAGCCAGGCAAATAACGCAATGATGTTAGCTAAAGTTAGCTTCGCTTAGCAATGTAATTCTCCCCCGGTCTCTCTCTGGGGCACGCAGCAGGCTCATAGCTACATGGTTGTGGTCCATCACATGTGTAGCTGTAAAAAACATTTAAAGTTTCATCTGTGTCACAGCCAGCATTAAAATCCAGAGTCTCCTATTGATCGGGCTGACTGGTCTCCCTCTGCAAACCATGTGTCTTTAGATGCTAGCCACCTAGCTCCCAAAGAAAATTTTTTAATAGCACTGACCCTGCCTTTGTAGTTTTGGTTGTTCCTCACATGCTTTGTTTGGGCATGAAATGGAGTCCACTCCCAAAGAAAACTTCATAAAAGCTGTGTCCATTTGTACTAGTCAGGGGAACGTTTCATAAGTGCTACGACAGACGATTTAAAGTGATTTTCTATAATCTACCTGTAGCTTATAGTAGCATACTCATAAATTATATCAACCAGCAGGAAGTTGCTAAGAGTTATTTTGATCAGATTGCATAATCCTCAAACAGGGAACAGAACAAAAATGAATGGAAATGGGGTTTGACACATGGTTTTAAGAAAACAATATATAATTGAACTATACTCAAGATTTGGGCAATGAATGGCAATGTATGACTATTTATCTCCAAAACTCTGAAGTACTAAAGTACCTCAAATAATAAATTGATCATAGTTTAGGTAAATGGGTATGAAATGGTTTGTTCACAGATACATGAGTGGGTGCAAGTTAGCAAAGGAGCCAACTGACCAAGAGCCAGCTCTTACACAACATTCAATAAAATACAGTAACAAAAAACCCCACATCACATCAAAATACAACATGGGTTAGCTGCAGCCTCAAAATCTAACACATCGCAGTGCCCTCAAACTGAAGGCTAATACAGTGATGTCCTGATGTACAGATACATCATGGTGCTACTTGGAACATGAAGCTTTTTAACCTCTGGAAGCACATGTTCAAAGGACAAGAGTCCCATCAAGTAGTGAACGAAAGAGGGACTAAAGTGTTTTTGGAATTTGCAGTGCCCCATCTGCCCCAGCCAGGCTCCATCTCTCATGGCCCTTCAGTTTCTCAGCAGTAGCCCTCTTTCACAAGCAGAGGAATGAGACCAAATGCAAATGACCCCCTGCTTATGTGCAATTGTTACTCATGAATTAATTGTACCAGGCAGAAGCATAGCAAGTTTTTGTTCCTTGGATACACTGCTGCCCTGGCTGTTTGCTCACACACATACAAAGTAGTTGCCCTGGATCAAATGTACTCAGAGACAATGGGTGTCTTTTCTCCCTGATGGTGCCCCACCCTACAAACCACCTACACACCAACAACAACACCGACACACCCCACCACAAAGCAGATAAGCATTTTGAGTACACGTCTTTTTCTCATGGAGTAGCAAAACATCTGATTTGTTTGCTATAAACAGTCCAAAACATGGAGAGTCTGGCATACAGAAGGCATGCCCAACAGTATTTTAACTCCTAAGCTGTCAAATAAAAGAAGCAAATATCCATAAACTATTTTTTTCTGCACAAAGTGTTTTTCCTTCTGCAAGTTTCACTATGGACTGGTTTTGTGTGACATTTGCTAAGAGGAATCATTGAAGGTTTTCCTTCCCTTAACAAGCCTTCTATGCAATTGTCACCATAGCAATTAGACAATCGTTTTCACACACCCTCCAAAACATCTAAAAACAGCCAATTCAGAGACCGTCTTTATGGCCTTCAGCCATGTTTGCCAAAAGAGGAATGCACAAACATTCATGCTCCAAATGACCCTCAAAGTTCACTGGCCTGGGGGCAATGAATCACTGAAAAGGACAGATTTACATCAAGGTGCACTACTTAAATGTTTTTTTCCCTTTAGAAATCAGTGAAACAACAGCAAGAAGTAATGAGCCGTGGCTGGTATGTCCTACCTGGCCACACCATGCTGATAATCACTAGGTTAACAGCTGGCAACTATACAATAAATGCATCTATACCACTGTGTGCAACAGTGCAGCTGAATCTGGTCCCGACATCCTGCTGCCACTCTAGTCTTTACGGCCCGCAGAGTTTTCTGGCTTTCGAGAGGGAAGACTTCTAAGAGATCAGGGCAGCTGTAAATGTCCTCCACTCCCGTTTTCACGCATGCTCTGAAATCCTGAACTTTTATGGGCATTATCCCAAGAAGCAGGACGTGGGAACGAAAAAATAAATAAATAAATAAACAAGGTAACAGTCTTAACAGGCTTTGTAATTTGTTTACCAACCCAGCTTTTCAAGCATAAAGTCCAGATGATATCTAAATGAGTCCATGATCAAATCTAACAACGAAATTATATTATGTTTTCTTTGTAGGTATAATTGCTTCCACAAGACAGCCATAAAAATAAAAATAATAAAAATCTGAACTGCCTGGTGTTTGGGTTCATCGGCCCTAAACGGTAACCAGCCAGTAGAAAACCCACAACTCCAAGCTGGGTAAAGGCAGTCTACATGGGCACAATAAGGCCACACCAAAATCAGCACTCTTCAGTGCAGAGCTTGTTACCAAGTGAAGACTTGATTAAGTAATTCATACCTTTTAGTCTGCTCTACCTTTCACCTATCCACTGTACCCAACCAATAGGGTCTGTCTGGTGTTCACTACACAGATCTGTGTGCAATCCATAATTTGGTGTCCATGTAGGATGTGTGCGCAAGCAGGCCATAATAACCTCAGTCAGAGGGTTGCGCCAAACACAGAGCAGATGAAAAAAAAGCATCTGCTAAGCTCTTGAGAAGAAAGATCACAACAGCATTTGTTTTAAACTCAAACTCAGTAAACAAGCTGGTAGATACATTTCTCTCTAAAATGTCAGACATCCTTGATATCATAGCTCTAACTAAAGTTATAGTAGTCTCTGGTAGAAAGACGCCTGTGTGGACTATCCATCCATTGGTATGTAGTTAAAAAAGGGAGTGTCGACGAGCAGAGAGAACATGGCAGAAAACTCGACTACAGGTTCACTGTGAGATCTACAAAAACAAACTGAACAGATATCAATTAACATTGAAAGATGCAAGGGAATCCTTTTTTTCTAAAATCATTAATAGAAACATTTATAATGTGCAGACTTTATTTGGAGCAATAGAGAGACCGTCTAATACTCCTGTGACATTAGACACTGAACCAAATTCCATTAATTTCCAGCTTTTCTACATAAGATTCGGACAATTACACTGTCAATCTGTACATCAGTACCAAACCCATCACCAATTTCATCCCCACTCAACACCAATGTAGAGAAAATGTTTGAATTCCAAAAACTAAACCAAACAAACCCTGAAGAAATCATTAATCAATTAAGCTCCTCCTCTCGCTGCCTCAATATCCTACCCACAGTTTTCCTTAAAGTTTTCCCTGTCTGATCTGATTCAAGGTGAACTCATCCCTCCTGAAGGGTGTCTTCCCCCAGGCATTAGAAACAACAGTTTCAAACTATTACTAAAGAAGAATAAATTGGACAACATGTTAATGGAGAACTACAGATCAATCTCTAATCTTCCATTCATCAGCAAGATTATTGAAAATGCTGTGTTTCAACAGTTCAATAGCTTCCTAACAATGACCAACCGTTTTCATATTTTTCAGTCTGGTTTCCGTGCTCACCATAGCACTGAGACTGTGGTAGAACCACAGTGCTGGTTCTGTTGGACCTCAGTGCACCATTTGACACTGGGAGGAGAAATAGAGAAAGTTTGATTTCAAAGTCTCTAAACACAACAAACATTACGGCTGGCTAACTGTTAGCAGCTAACCGTGCTAAAGTTAGCATCTGCTTCAAAGCTACCAGTCAGTATTTGACTAAAAAGATCTATTAAAAACTGAAATGAAGCAGTCTGGGCTGCATTTAATCATCTTTGGTTTAAAATCCAAGTTGTCGAGAATAGTGAACCCTGAACTGGATTGTTCTATATTGGACAGATACTTTTTAAAACAGTTTCAGATTTCTAAAGCCTTCTCTCCCCATTTTGAAAACACAAAAAGGGAAAATGATTTAGACTGGTCCAAGCGTAAAGTTCAATATTTGACAGCAGGGTTCATTTTGACGGGAAATTTAAATTAATTGAATCCTTTTTAGGTAGTCTTTAACCAAAATGTAAATGTAGTTTTAGGTAATGTAGTCATACATTACCTAAAACTACCTAAACTATGTCATCATTTAGTTTTAGCTAACTAAACTTAAAGTTGATTTAGTCAACTGAAGTACAAAAGAACAATATGAATGTGAAAGTGCAGTAATCTGAAGCTTTATGTTAACACTAATAATTCTTTTAAAAACTAAATTGGTAAGACATTTAAATAATTCTATATGTAACATAGCCATTAAGCCTGTTTTACAAGAAAAATAATGTAAATATTTGTAGTCATTATGCTGCAGCAAAATTCTTAAACTTTGTTAAATAAATAAGATGCCTAATAATAGTGTGGATTTATCCTGAATAAGTAAGTAAAGTACTTTCTAAAGAACATTGCTGAAGAAGAGAAAAAAAAGTGTAAACATTGTGATACAAAAACAAACTTTAGAAATAGTTGCCAAGAATAAAGCATTCTGTTCTGTTTGGATTAATTTGTGAAAGATAGTGTATTTAGGTATTTTGGGACACTTTGCCTTTTTTTGTCTCCATAATGAAAACTAAATCTGAACCCAATAGCGGAGGAACAATAGTGAAGGATAATCCTGTGCACCCAATTCCATTTTGCATCTTTGCGTCATCATTTTGACCTCCACCTCATGCTGGATGCAAAACCTTAAGTTGAAAAGTCTCATTGGCCATTTGTCCAATTCATTTTACCTTTCTACACAACTTAAATTGGATTTCATTGCATTTTATCTGACTCCAGATATCAGTGATGTGACCTTATGTAATAAAGCAAGCGTGCATCTTGTCTCCTCTCTTTCTTGTGAACCCAACATCAGGCATCATCTCGTCTCATAAGAAGGATGTATCGTTGCATCACTAAAATCCAAAAAAATAAAAAACAGTTTTTCTTTGGAGTTGAAAGTACATTGAAATTGTTCAACACTACAACAATTATACCATATTGTGAAGGATTTATCCATTTAGTTCAAACATAAGGAACGTGTTTGGCATACTTTAGCACACGCCCAGAACTGCTGGAGCAAACTACCCCTATAACAGACAAACATGAATATATATGGCTTTATCACGTACAAGATGGAAGATTATTTGCAAATTGTAGACAAAATGCCCCCACCAAACAAGAGAGCCTGTCAGGCCAGGCAATGAGATCAGGGAGATGCAGCAACTACAACAAAGCCATAACTTTTCCCTCTAACAGCTGAGTGATAAGACAAGAGCACTGAAGTGAGTGCAGGGCTTATAAAATGTGTATTGCAGACTGTCTCCAGAGCAGTCTGGGGTTTGCTGTGGAGAGAAGAGGAGCCACAAGCACTGCAAATCTATGCGGGTGTGCATCTGTGCAGACAGCAACGTCTCGCCTCCCCTCGCCCTGTCTCCACTGCTCTTCATCCACATTTGAACACAGAATAGGAGGAAATCAATAATTCTGTGCGAGAGCCACTAGATGAGAAAAGGAGGGTGAGCTGCCAAACACCAAGCAGTGGAACAAGGCTAAAAATCTGGCAGATCCTAAAGGCAGCCCTTTTTATCCCATTCTCTTTTTCTCGCCCTTTTCCTTACTGCCGCCTACTGCGAGTGCAGAGCCCCCCCCCCCCCCCCCCCCCCCGAGTCCCAGACAGCTTCTCCTATTCGTGATCTGTTTTGGCTGCATAAGTCTGATGATTACTAAAAATAACGCAGACAGAGGGCCCCTTTCTAAAAAAGCTGGACACAAGAGGCAAACGCAACCCACATGCTGTGCTCTTCCACAGCCTGCTGCCTCATCTGATGCCAGGTTTGTTGCTAGTCAAAGTTTCTCATAAGTCAGCACAAGCACACAAGAAACAGGACAAAGAGTGAAGCAAGGTCGCTATTCTAGACTTCAGGCCAAACCCTGCTCCCTATTACTCCACAGCCTCCACCTCCCACCTGCATAACCACACATACATATTCGATCTCGCACACAAACACACACATACAGCCCCTCCTCCCTCCCTTCCTTTTTTCCCCTCCAACTTAACAGCCACCTACATTGAAAAGCAATGATCCAGAGACTTGTGCTCAGACTTGAAGCAGTCTATCTTGGTCTCATAACTGCAGTTGCCTTGTTAATGACAGACTTTGCAACACGATTCCACACACACACACACACATACAAATACACCCCCAGTCCCAAAAAAACATCTCCAAGAGGTTTGCAGAGCTTCAGGGCTGCTCTCTGGCCACACTTGCATATTGTTCCAGTCGCCGATGACAGACAAATGATTGGGTACTGAAAAGTGATTGTGTTCTGAAATCTGGACACCCTCCGCCAAAAAAATTTAATAAATAAAAAACCGCTCCCACTTGGTTTTCTGAAATCCTCAGACCACCATGAGAAAATTATACACTCTGTAACCATCAAACAGAGGAGCTCATGCAACGCAATAGAGGACGGATTCTCAGGATTCAAAAGGATTTGGGAGCCTTAACAAGGACAAGGATGTTGGGAATCCCCAATAAACAAGAGGCTTGGCTGTTGATTTAACAAGATATTACAATTTTAACAAAGATTTGTCTTTAGGTTGAGCTCAGGAAACCATTTAAATTTTGATATGTTATTGACCAGAAAGTGGATGATTCTACAGGCTAATCACTATATTCCATTATCATTTTAAATAATAACTGGTGCACTGTCAGTTAAATAATTTAGCACTGTTTCAAAGAAAAGTTTCACAATTTCCACAGTTTTAAAACTTGAAAACCTTTCATAGTATTTAATGGGAAATTAAATAAATAAATAAAAAAATCAAGGAGCTTAGGGCTGGGCAATATAAGCTAACAATAGAATCAGATTTTTTTTTTGTCTTGTCAAATTTAATTTTGATATTAAAAAAATTCTCCCTTTCTTTTCTTATAAAATAAATTATAATTAACAAAAAAAATTTTTTTTATTGTTTTTACTTCAATCATCTCTTCTTGGATATGACCTGACTTTAAAGTCTGCTGTAAAACATGCTTGTAACAAGATGGGAGGTCTTTGGTGGACTGACATCACTTTTAACTATGAAAACCAAAGAGATGCATTGGTGAAATAATTATCTTGATGTTCCAAAAAATTTAGTCTTCATAAATAGAAGAATGTGATAAATCGATATAATCAATATATCGCCCAGCCCTACCTGGAGTTGAAATAACAGAGTTGCCACTTTACAGGGATTTTTAATATAAATGGGGAATATATTTTAACATGATCCTAACTAAAACAACCAAACTTCATTAAAGTACATCTGAGCATATTGATGTTATTCCCATACACATAGGCTGATTATCGGAGCGGTATTGAGGCCACGCCCCCTACATGCAATGTCCATTCGTCCACCAAATGCACAGATGATTTCTAGAACCATGGACTGCTGAGGACACATCTTTGACCTTATTGCACGTTTGAGCTTTTGGCTATAGCTGGCATAACTTCAATGACCATTTAAGAGATCCTCTGATGTCTGCTACCTAAAATGTCTTGAGGCATTTTCTGCCTCCTGCAAGATACTTTTCTTATGTCAAAAAATATTCTAGTAATGTGCTTTTACATGTTGAATCAAACTTTCGTTTTTCTTGAAAGACTGTGGGATCTTGACGATATACGCTGTGTATATTTCTCAAGGGGGGGGGGGGGGGTCCTTTTAATAAATTTTTGTGAAGGGTCCAGAGATGAGTAATATCTCAGTAAGAAGAGTGAAAGTAAAAGAACTCATTGTTCAATAAAGCAATTTAAAGTTGGTAGTTGGTAAAGTTTACATTTAATTTACTAATTAAACTGCTCAAATGAAATAATTTCATATTTTTAATTTTGTGTGGATGTTTTCTTTTGTTTGTTTAAGTAACCCCTAAGTTCCGGTAAATTTCCCCTGAATCAACAGTAGTGCTTCAACTTAAGGAGTGATACATTAATGATGGAGTAAAGTCCGTCAGGGTTGTACCTGCATGACAGCTGTAATCTCTAGATAAATATCAGTCAGATTAGTTGGGGGTTAAGTCTGGCAAAAACTCGAAGTATTTCACCCCACTGATGCTGTTGTTGCTGACTGGGACCCGATGCTACGCTCACGAGGGGGAAAGGTACCTCATAATGGCAAAAGTAAGACATTAATATTTGTTATAATGTTGTATAAGTAATAGTTTTACATGTGTGTTACATTTACATAGAATACGCTGTTTTAACGGGATTTTTGAATACGGGATTATTCTGTTTTTTACGGGACGGTTGGCAACCCTAAGTAATGTCAGCTTAGTCAGGGTGTCATAAATGACTGTAGATGTTCTAAAAATAAAATAAATAAGCAAGCAAACAAGAATCTTACCGTGCAAAAAATGTTCACTGCAAATCCGTGAGTACTTAGAAGGATAGTCCTTCCGATTGATAGCTGCTAGCCATAGCCGTCTTCTATTTTCATCTCCAGGCATACGGTAAAATGCTACATTAGCTTTATACCCTTGCCTGTTAGTGCAACCCACCACACAGCAAGATATGACAATTTTTTATCATGACAACCATACGAACAACAAGAAAATGTTCTCCAACATGCCGTTTGCCGCAAACCAGCTGTTTGTGTACTGTACTTCCGCCGTCCGTCATGGCGCTGGCCAAAAAGCGCTACGTCACATGCAAAGGGTCAATAGTGAACTCACTAAGGCTTTAAAATTCACAATAACTCGGGAACAATGTTGCATAGTGCGAGCAATCCAGGAAAATGGTTTTCACATGCACTAACCCGAATTAGTTTCATTGTTTTTTAATATCACAAATCTTAAAACAGTTCATCTAAGTGATGGGGGTAACATTCTTCAAGTCGTCAAATAATTTTCCTTGAGGCCTTTTGTAGGTCCCTCCACTGTCAAATGAACAAACCCAGGAATTTCTTAGACCAAGTGAACTCTGCACCAACATATGTAGGCATAACAATAAACCTTGTTTAAAAAAAAAAGTGCAGCTAAAGGCAGAGCAGACAAAGATCTCAGGAAAAGGACAAGATATGTTTTTAAATAATGTTAAGTGTGTTCACCACTATTCATATTTGCACAACATATACCTCACAAGGACTGC
Source organism: Valencia hispanica (assembly GCA_963556495.2). Classification (NCBI taxonomy): domain Eukaryota; kingdom Metazoa; phylum Chordata; class Actinopteri; order Cyprinodontiformes; family Valenciidae; genus Valencia; species Valencia hispanica. Next base: position 24,730,945 of record OY747707.1, read on the forward strand.
ACAAACCTGAAGGTAAGACATCACACACCGGTTCATTGTCAACACCTGTTGGACTGGAATGCAACACTGTAGACCCACAGTGTTCAAAGTTAGCCCCCAAGGGCCGCTGTCCTGCATGTTTTAGATGTTTCCCTGGTTCAACACACCTGAATCAGATGAATGGGTGCTTAGATGGCTCCTGCGGAACCTGGATCTGCAGGGACATATCCAAAACTGGAGTTGAACCCACCAACCGTAGACCCAGGTCAAACTGAGAAAAGCTGTATCAACAATTGTTTGACTCTAGATACATGAAGGTCAGCCACAATCACAACTGCTTTGCAGATAAAAAATGTGTTAAAGACATTAAAGCTTCAAAAGTCCCAAAAACGCTTGTTGCATAGAGTGAATTAATTCATCAACCAAAACGTCAATAAGGGTGTAGTTTTAGCTTTAGGTCTGGTAAGATGGTTATATGGGTATTTCATTTCATACAACCCAGCAGGAGGTAATTTAGATTATTTGTGGTTAAGTGGCCCAATAACGGATCAGAATCACAATCCACAGAAAAGGGTGGAATATAAAATATTCATAAAAGAAAGTACAGTTAAATGGCACATATTATTCCCCCTGACTCTACACATGAACCTTCAGACTTGAGACAGAATCACATGTTTGAACAGGTAGAGCTCCTCCTATATTATTATTTATATCCTTGATCACAAGAGGTCTTCTTCACTGGAAAAAATCTCAGCCTCCAAATTTTCGTGTTTTTTTTTTTTTTACTTGATAATGTTGAAGACTCTTTGCAAAACTTATAAGAGACATGGGTCAAATTACTTGAATATTACAATTTAAGGTCGCCATTTATTAAACCATTTGTGTCTTTTAAATTAGATCTACTGTATTTTGATAATGAATTTTCAAAACTGTGAGAAGAACATTGAGGTGGTCCTTTGTTTATTAGGGCTGGAATAGGTGGAAGAAAATGGTTGAGGTGGTCTGTGGCTGAATGTATTTATATTTGGGCTGTCAAAGAATTGAAAACTTTAATCTAATTAAATCACAGGGTAGCTGTGAATTAATTAAGATTAATCATGATGATTCAACATTCCTAAATATTACTGAAAAATTAAAATTTTCTGTGTAAATAATTGACAAAACTGGATGCTGTTGCTTTTTTTTATTTAAGGAAACACATGAGAGATGCATGAAACTTTAGTTTTAAATTCCACTATCGCATTTACACATGGCCCTTTTAACCTATTAATCTTTTGGCCAGTTGCTGAGGCTAACTAACTGGTTAACATTTTCTGAACGTAAAGCTGGCTGTTTCTTTTGAACAGAGTTTTTTTTTTTTATCAACCCAGCGGATGAGCACGCAAATGGTCTTTTACATAGCTCAGGTTCCTATTGTTATCAGCTGTTATCTTGCAGTTACAGTTTTGATTAGCGATGTTAGCTTGTTTTGTTATCCAAGGTCCAATCAACCTGCGTTAGTGCGTTCATTTTGACAACCCTAATTTATATTGAATTATATATTTTAAAGATGCTAATATTTTTTTCTATTTTATGAGGAAAACAAATACAGAAAATGTGCTATGAAACCAGAAAATGTTTAGAGCTTGGTTTTGAGTAGGATGTGTTGTAAGTTTTAGAGAAACATCAAACTAGATGAAGTTGCAGAAGATACGCAGCTCGGAGATTCTATCCCAAAGTAAAACTAAACATCAAGTTAAAAAAAAAACAATAGGGGCCATTTTGTCCAGTTCATCCAAATGAAGATATAAATAAAGAAAAATAAGAACACCAAGAAGTTGAACCCCACGCCATTCCAAGCTGTCTGACACCTTCTGATCTGACCACTGTCTGCCAGAGTCCACCACAGAGAAGCCCCAGTAAAAAGAAGTCTGATCTAAGACTGATCTGACTGGTCAGCTATGGGGTTACATTCTCCAGACCACACAAACACATGACTGCCAAGTGCCACTTCATACTGGCAGCTGTGATCATGACAAATAACCTGAATGGTGATCCCTAAAACCCTGCCAGAGCTTCTTCAGTTACTTCACCGACTCGTGCAAGTTCAGTTAATCAAGTTCAGTCCTCTCACCTGCTGATGATTTGTGGTCTATAATTGGTCTGTAATGACTTTAATTCATGCTGATTATATACTTCCTATACTTTATTACAAACCCTGATTGTTATGTGAAAACGCTCACGAGTCAATTTATAAAAAGGTACACATTGCAAGTAATAGGATGGACCCTTTTTGCCTTCAGAACTGCCTTAATTCTTCATCACATTGATTCAACAAAGTGTTCCTCTGAGATTTTGATCCATACAGACATAATAGCATCACACAGTTGCTGCAGGTTTGTCTGCTGCACATCCATAATGTGAACCTCTTGCTCCAACACATCCCAATGGTGCTCTATTAGATTAGGATCTTTGACTGTGGAGTCCCCGAGGGGGTTCCATGTTTATGAAACTGGTTTGAAGTGATTTGGGTATTCTGACCCGACGCATTATCCTGCTGTAAGGAGCCATCAGAAGGTGAATACACTGTGGATATATAGGGATGGAGACGGTCAGCAACATCGCTCAGATAGGCTGTGGAAGTTAAACAATTAATGGTCAATAGCTGAAAAGTGGTCAATAATGCAGCAGGTATATATTCCCCACACCATTATACCATCACCAGCATGAACCGTTGATGCAAGACGAGGCGGATTGATGCTTCCATCCTGTTTACACCAAATTCTGACCTTACCATCTTAATGCTGCTGTTACAACAAAGACAGACCAGACAACTCCCCATTTTGGTGAGTCTGTGCAAATTGTAGACCTAATTTATTGTTCTTAGATGACCCACCCCCCACCACCCCAATCTACTTCAAAGCTCAATGTGTTGTGTTCAGAGAGGGTATTCTGCTTATCTCGGTTGTAACAGCGGTCAATGACATTAGGAAAACAGATCATTGCAATTTTACTTTTGAATATTGGGATGACGATATCGATAGTGATCAACCTACATTGTCCGTACAATCATCAGAATGTCATCAACATTCTCCGTGAGCTTTGAGAACTCGGGCACCAAGATCTAAATTAGATCTGGGCATAAAAAGGCAGAGCAAGTCCATCCATCTGGCCAAATGAATCATTACAAGCAGAGTATACATGCCTAACACTTGAAATATAGCAGCCTACCAACTTTTGCACCCAATGAGTCAAAGCCCAAAATTGCATTAGAGTAAAGTTACAATCAACTGCAATTTGATATATTTTGTAGTTCAAGTTGTAACGCCTGTTGATTTGAGCAACTGTTGCCTGTCTATCATCTCGAACCAGTCGGACAGATCTCGTCTGATGTAAACAGGCAATTTCTTTTGACCATTTTCTGTTAACCCGAGATATGGTTGAGCATGAAAAAGCCCAGTAGATCAGCAGTTTTTGAAATACAATAACCAACCGGTCTGGCTCCAGCAAGCATGCCACATTCAAAGTGACTCAAATCCCTCCATTATGATGCACGGTTTAAACTTCAGAAAGTCGTCTTCGCCATTTCGAGATGCTTAAATGCTTTGTGTCGCTGCCTGGTGATTGACTCGTTTGCTCTTTTGTATGATCAAGCTTTTTTTTTTAAACAAGGTTTTCCTAATGAAGTGGTCAGTGAGTGTGAGTTTAAGTCTGATTGAGGTGTGTCACCGCAAAATGAAGGCAGCAGAGTAAAAAAAAAACAAAAAAAAAACTTTTTAAGCGAATGTTCTGTTCTAGTTTCCAGAGTACATGGACTGTAAGGGAAGCACCTAAAAGTGATGCATTATCATTCACACATCTTCAGGACAATTATCTGCTGATTGTTTTCAGCCTGTTTTAACACCCTTATAATGAAGTTTTACACCCTCTCATCAGCAAGCCTACAAGGCTCTGGCTCTGCATGCATCAAACAACATTTCCTGTTTGACCTGATTATCCCAAAAAGCACCTTAATAATTTTGGCGACTTTATCGTCTTACGTGGAAAAAGAAACCACAATAAAAACAATCTACATTGAATGATAGTGGCTGGATTTCTTGGTTTTACTGTGATTTTAGCTGCGCCCCCTCCTGCAGGACTGAGATTGTGATGTTAATATCGCTTAAAATGCAATGATGGGACGCAAATCTCAACGACCCTCCGAGAAATACAGTTTGCATGACAAAAAAAACTCCCAACAAAGTGTCATCCAGCTGCATCCAGTTCCCAAATAGGATCGAAAAGCCGAAAATCTCTGGCAGCTGCAGTAGCAGACGCGAATTTTCATTCTTTGAGCCTGACGCTCATCCTACCCGGTTTATCAGCGGATAACATCAGTCTGAGGCATTTACTTTTAACAATAAGAAGAAGAAAAGAAATGTCTGGACGTGTGAAATATGTGATTCAGCTTCTGTGTTCACGAAGTCTGAAATAATAATTTAAAAAAAAACTGAGAGCGTTTATTTTTGACTGGTTAAAAAACTAAAAAAGAAGGGGAAGGGGGTTTTTACAAAGCAAGACAGAGACATCCCGAAACCTCCAACAGCGAAGAGGCTAAACTTTTTCCACTCTACTATTATATTTCTAAACAATAAAGTTAAACTTACCCACCCCCCCGGTTGTTCTTCCAAAGTGCTTTAAGACGAGGGCTCGGTGACCCTTTCCGACTATTCTGCCATCTCCCGAGGATCCACCGACGAAACGCGATTTGTTTTCCAAAGTCTGGAAAGCAGCGCCTTCATGACGCCAACATTATCATCCGTCGGTCGCTGGTTGCAATTCAAAAAGAACAAGAATGGACGAGCTCACTCGGCGCTGGCTCTGAGAACACAACCCGATATGAGATACATTTTTTTTTTTACCACCCGGTTGTTCGTCACAGATAGTCAGTACGGTCCCGATGGGGCTTCAAGGGTCGTACTCCAGCGGCGGCGTTTCAAGGCAAAAAGCCAGGATTGGTGGAGGAAGTTACCTTGCAGGGACTTACTACTGTGTGGGGGAAAAATCACGTCAAGTCAAAGTTGTCATGCATGTGTTTCCGGTACGGCATTTCAGGATAAAAGTCAAAAGTCGCTTCCATCTGTTTTGGACTTCAGTTCTAATAAGATTAGAGAAAATAGACAAATAAATAAAAATGCACTGACATTCTAACTAATCTAAGTTCATTCATCCGTCCGTCCATTGGCATGTTTGAGTAGCTCAGTTACGTTAATTCTGTTTGTAGGCTTTTGTTCATAATGTTTTTGGCTGAGACATGGCTTTTTTGGGGGACAATTACTCCATCTGGTTTGGATGCTGTGCAGCTAGAATAATTTCCCCCCCTACTTTATAGCTTTTGGACAGTTGTTCTGATGCATAACCACAACAACAAGGTATTGTTTTTACAGCTGGAAGCAGCTGATTAGCATCCCAAAAGCTCAAATACTACCTGAACTCCAACTCTTAAATTCCAGAGGGGTTGAAAAGGAGGCTTCGTGGCTGCAGAGCAGGACCAAATAAACAGAGAGCGAAAGAGGAAGTTCAAACCATCTCCTCCATTAATCACCATGAGCAAGGATCATGTACCTGAATTAAACGTCTCTCTGCCGGGTTTTCTAAATGATAATGCCATCCAGGACATGTTACTGTCCAGGATGACACTATTTCACAGTAATTGTGAAATAGTGTCTCTAAAGAGTTCCAATATTTTATTTCATGCCTGTAAATTACAATACATAATTTCATACAGACCAGTTTTCATTTTTTAGGTCCTATTCATATGAGAATTGAGGCAGAATTGTATTTGTTTGGTAATTTTCTTTACTTTTTAATTCAGGCATAGGCCTATTAATAAGTTTTATACCCATCTGTTAGAGCTGCCTTTGAGTAATGTTTTCATGTATCATATGTTTTGTGTGTGCTTCATGCTTTATTGCTCTTTTTACTTTATCCTAAATTCATATCTGCTCTTGAGTAATGTTTTTACATGTCTTATGCTATGTGTGTGTTTTATGCGTTATTGCTGTTTTTACTTTATCCCCTAATCATTTAAAGCACCTTGGATTACATTGTTGTTGAAAGTGGGCTATACAAATAAAATTGCCTGCTTGCCTATATTTATACTGTTTGTTGTTGTCTGTTGAGAAGTCAGGGTTTCTTTTCAAAGTGTCCTGCAAAAAAAAAAAGTTAAAATTAGTTAAAAATTGGTGTCAACACATTACTCATAAAACACCAAGCCTATATATAGTTGAACAATAATCGAAGTTCACTGATGAAAAAATAATTGTCATAACAGTTTTTAACTTAGTTAAATAAGACAAAGTCTTTCATCAGACAACACACAATTAGAATTATGAAGGAAGAGAAATAGTAAATCATTTTCTAATGTAAGTTTCATTTTTTTAATTTTAAAAAGTCAAAGCGAAAGAAGGGTTTTATACTGAAACGACAGGAAACTCTTCCCTGAATTTTACTTGCTGAGCAACTTGACAGTCAAGCTTTAAAGGGACTTTTGCTGTTCTGCGCATGGCCACAATAATCCAAGAGAAAAAGAGGCTCCGTGCTTTAGGAATCTCTTAGGCCACAAACCTGACACTAGAGGTGATTCGAGTCAAGTAGCCTTCAAAAAACATGATCTCTCTGCTTGAAAATTGTCTTAAGTGTATATCAATCAACTTGATAGGAAATATTTGTATTACCATTTTAGTTTGAAACCACTGCTTTAGTCATTGAAATATATGTAGGCCTATAATGTGTGATCTTTTTTGTTACATCTGAAAAAAAGATAGTTGGAATATTTCTTTTTTTCAGACAGTTACTCAATGTGTTGTATTAAGCAGAAAGCTGAATGTAAAAAAATAAGGTTTATTCATACTAATATCTATTCTTATTTTTAAACAACTCTTAGGCTTTTATGTACATTTTCACCTTTGTTATTGTAAACAGTTGAAAGCAGTGCTGTGACATGCAGCAAGTGAGAAAAAGTCAGACGGTATTGAAGCGTTAAAATATAACAAAATTAAATCTTATATGTACTTCATAAAGCTGCCAGTGTTTTATAGCGCTTTACACTTCCATTTCTTATACGCTGTAGATAGACATTGTATGGTTTGTTCAATATTTCATTCACCTCTGAAGCTACTTTAGATTTTATTGACAACAACAATAACAACAACAACACAAATATTAATCAAATAAAAGAAAAGTTATATAAGCAACATGAATGTTGCACAAATCGTTGATCCCCTCAAAGTGTTCCCAGGCTACGTCAAAAAGACCACAGATTAGTGAAATAGCTTTAAAATGGTGGTACTGAATACCTCACTTCAGATTTGAGTGTTTCATATTAACAAATGTTCACTTCTTTCTGATCAAACATAATATGGTGAGCATTCAGACTGCAGTGAACATACAGTTTTCACCAATTAGTGATGGACGGATTAACACGAACATTGTGCAACTTATTGTATGCTTCCAGCAACATATGGGGCGCTGATTCTGCTTCATTTGTGTTGCTTTTCATTTTCAACAAAATTGTGAAATGAAGGGAACAGAAGCAAAATTATCCATAGCTTAATGGAGAACATTCAGAAACAACTATCATTTATTTCTAATAAACCAGAATCCTCTGTACATAAGATTTAGGGATTTTATTAGTTTTATTAATTTTGGCATTTTTGGTTCATTCTCTATTTTTGAAGATTTCAGTGTTTTACTTTTTGGATCAGTCAGTGCCTATTCAATCTCATTATTTCCCTTGTTTGATTTTACTATCTATGTTTTTTGTGTTTTGTATTTTTCCACCCATCTTTGGGTTTAGCTTCAGTTCCCTGATCTCTGTTTCCCTGGTTGGTAGGCATTCTTCCTTGGTGTCTCAGTTATACTCATACTTCCCTGCAGCTTTGTTTGGTCAGTTAATCAAACTCATCTGTTCTTTGTTCTACTAATCTGCTCTCAGTACTTATTACTTTGGTTTGGGTTTTGCTTTCTCACTGGGTGATCCTAGTTTTTTTTTCTACCCTAGTACCTCCAGCTGATTTTCTCTGGAAGTCGCCCTCTACCTGCCTCCTGTCTGTTTGGTTCCTCCCCAAACTCTAAATATAAGACACCATTCTTATAAACACAACATGAATAACTAGGAGATTATGTACAGGAAAAACTTATTATTAATGACAATAAAATATTCAGTTAAAAACAATGAATAAATGAAAATAATATAGTTAAGAAATAATCCAATAAGAAAAATAGGAAAAAGGAGAAAATACAAATACCATAACCATAAAAGAGATATAACGTAAGAAAATTAGAAAACCAAGAAGATACACAAATTAATCATATTTAATATAGTTCATCTTTTAGTTTATTGAAGTATACCTAAAGTATCCCTAAAGTATACTTCAATAAACTTGAAAATGTTTCCATTTAGAATGAAGATGTAGCTACTGGCTACTTAATAAAATTAACTTCAAGTAGGCCTATGCTACTTTTTGCTGAGGGAACATCATAAAATATTTATCATTACAATTTTTAAACCAAATAAATAACTTTTTGTAACATGTAAATAACGAATTAAAACGTCTTTATTTTGTTTGTTAAACTGAATTGTAAATTCGGTCTCTAATTCAGGAACAAGAAGAAAAAGATACGGTAGTGTGTGAACAGTTCTTTATCAGCAGCAGCCTCCATTGTCATAGCAGCTGCTGTCAAAGGAACCTGTTTCCATAGAGACGAGTTCACAAACTTCCAAACAGGTTGGGTTCAAAAGCTCTTCGTCCGCTTGCATGATGAATTCAGAGTAAGTGACACACAGTTGAGCTTGAATATGAACTTTATCTGACTCCGTTACGTGTTGTTTTGTGTTCAAAAAACGAAGCTTGGACAAAACCCAACTTTTTCTAGCCAAAGATAGCATAGTTAAACGTTGCATTGTCAATGCTAGGATTAGCTATCATGCTAATATGTCGGTTTTGTTTGTATTTGTTCCAGAACTTCCTTAGTTCTCACGAGTAACGCTGATCAACCAGGAAAATCTGGCAAGTATAGTTATTTATACTTTAAACTTTTAAATAGTAATTCATATTCGACAGAAATATAAAGGAATCTGGGGTTGTGGTTATACTACTTCATTGAGATAGTTTATGCAACAAAAAAAAAGTTGTAATAATTGTCACTGTTTTTATTCAAATTCAAAATTATGCAAGTTCCTTCAAAGATTTGTTGTAAATGCTGATGGCTGTGGGTAGGGATGATCTCTTGTAGTGCTCTGCAGATCTGAAGAAGCCTCTGACTGAAGACGCTCTGTAGTTGTCTGATGTAGAGGATAATGCTTGCATTCAAACAGGTGTCAGAACAGGGTACATAACACAGGATGGGCATATCTCCCAGATCCCTGGACTGTCCCCAACCATCAGTTCCCCACCTGAGGAGAAGCTCAGAGGGAGAAGAGTGGCAGTGCTGGAGAGCGATTCTGACTATGTGAAACTGGCAAAGCAAGGAGGATATAAGGGTAGAGTCATCCTGTCCGCCTTATTACAGACATGCATTCTGTTGGCTTTTCAATATAGTCAAGTAAACACCTTCCTTTTGCTCTTGGGGTTTTAACAGGGCTTTTGTGGCATGAGGAAATAAATGTTTTTAAACCAAACTCGTACAAGCCTCCAGACTGGTTCTGCATGGAATCAGGAGACCCCTACACACCAAGGTGTTTTAATTATCTCATATACAGGATTCTGTTTAATTTGTGATTAAGATAACACTACAGGTTTATATTTTGTTTGATATCTTTGTTACTGTTTTTTCTTCTTCTGTGGGACTAATTTACAGCAGCCAGCAAAAAAACCCTGGAGCCTGTCTACCACTAGAGGTTCCCTTTGGGACTGACAACATGTCAACATGGGAGAGAGATAATGGCAACAGCAATGGAAAAGAAAAGGTGTGCAGTATTTAATCACATGGGATTCTCATTGAGCTGGTTTATTCTGCTTTAAAACTAAACTGATCTGTGCAGCTCCTCCCGAATTACCATCGGCCTTTTGGCTGCTTCTCTGACTCTCGTTGCTAGTGCCAGACTCAAAATTTTCAGACGCAGAATTTAACAGAGCTCTGGGAGTTCTCTCTATATTGGAATATTGCCTTATAACCTTACCCTGGTAAACTTCTTCTTACTTTATCCTTAGCCTGTTTACTGTGGCCCTTGGTTTTTATGATGCTATGTGTTCAATAATATTCTCTAACAAACCTCAGAGGCAAGGCAAATGTATGTACATAGCACACTTTCAGCTATTCAAGGTGCTTAACATGATTGAGGGGAAATATAAACTAAGCGGCGGGATTTTCCACTATGCAATGTGGCGTTATATGCCCACTTTTTTGGCTGTTAGTTGCTTCTTAGTGATTTAAACTCGGCACAGGCATATACTGCCATATTGCCAATGCAAATGTTCTTTGACTTTGTGCTGTTTTTAGAACCCAGATGCTAATTACAACCAGATGGAGGAGTTGCAGACTTCCAATCAATATGGGAGCAAGTATAAGAGAATGTAAGTCACTATGGTCACAAGATGGTGCTGTTGTCCTTTGTTAATGTCTGTACAAGCAGCGTCTCACCCTCCCATAAACAAACTAAACAAAAAGGGTATCAAAAGCAACAAAGAATTCAGCTATTGCAACGCAACATTAGGAATTCATATGGAGAATAATATTCTAACATGGATATTGTATAAAGTAGTCAGGTGCCCATGTATCATATTTTTACTTCAGCCAATAGCTAGAGGTTAATAGCAATACCTTTCTATAATTTGTTTAAATAGGAATTCCCCATATCTGATTAATCCAGAGATTTTCTCATTTAAAACCACTGGTACATTTGACCTGGCTGGCCATTTAAATTATGTGCAGATGTTACTGTGCATTGGTATTTTACTTCGTTTTTAACTTCGTATTACTTTTTAAACCTAAATCCTACATATTTTAATTTCCTTGAACATTTCTACATTTGTTATATTATAATCTCAAAATTCTATGTATTTTATTGGTTTATTTTGCCCATTCTTGGTTCCAAAACAGCTCAGTCTTCATCAGGCTGGATGAGGAGCATATATGAACAATGGTTTTTCCAGGGAGTTTCAAATGGGTTTAGGTCTGGTCTTTTACTGGACCATTCTAATACATGATTATCCTTTGATCTAACTTATTCCATTGGAGCTCTTGCTCTATAATAAATTATGTTGGATTATATCCACTAAGTGCTAAGTCTTTTGCAGCAGGTTTTCCTCCAGGGTTGCATTAGTTTTCCTCCACACATAGCTTTTTGCATGTTGGCCAAAAACCTCCATTACCGCTCGTCCATAAAGGTCAGATTTGTGGAGTGCATAATAGTTGTCAACAAATTCCCCACATGAGCTGTGGATCTGTGCAGCTCCTCCCGAATTACCATCGGCCTTTTGGCTGCTTCTCTGACTCTCGTTGCTAGTGCCAGACTCAAAATTTTTAGACGAAGAATTTAACAGAGCTCTGGTAGTTCTCTCTATATTGGAATATTGCCTTATAACCTTACCCTGGTAAACTTCTTCTTACTTTATCCTTAGCCTGTTTACTGTGGCCCTTGGTCTTTCTGATGCTATGTGTTCAATAATATTCTCTAACAAACCTCTGAGGCAAGGCAAATGTATGTACATAGCACACTTTCAGCTATTCAAGGTGCTTAACATGATTGAGGGGAAATATAAACAATAAAAACAGAAAATAACATTAAAACATACCACTGTTATGACATTCCAGTTATTAATCGATCAATCAAAAGCATTTCTATATAGATGGGTTTTTAGAGACCTCAGAACAGCTGGATTTATACTGACATTGAATTACACTCTGCTCACTAATTAGGTGACTTCTAAAGACAATTTGTTGCGCTGGACTTTAATTAGGGGTATCATTATAAATGTCTTAATACTAAGGCATGCAAGGGCATATAAAGACACGCCACACTTTTCTGATTTTTATTTTGCAGTAAAATAATAATATAAAAAACAAGGTATTTTTTTTTCTTAAATCCCTCAATTATGCAGTAGTTCATGTTGGTCTGTCACATAAAATCTCAGTAAAATAGATTGAAGTTTGTGGTTGTAATGTAACAAAATGGGGGGAAAAAAAGGTCTAAGGGTATAAATACTTAAAGCACTGTACAAAAGGAATCTTTCACTCCTCCTTGCAGAATTATTTGCAAAGAAATTATTATGTGTTATGTCTTTTTTTATTACTCCACTGAGACTTTTGCAAGATCTCTTGAAGATGAGTCTTGCATCGGTGCAATCCTACAGAAATTATCATAACAAGTAAATTCTACTAATCCGTATGTTGTGATGACAAAGCAGAAAAGCTAATGGGCACATTGCACGGTCAGGTCAAATACAGCAGGACAAAGTGCAATGCCTTCTAGAGCATTCTGGATGTCCAGCTGTTTGTTTTGGCCCACAGCTGGTCAGAGCTGTGTTCCTGTATCTCTGGGAAAATGTCAATGACATGTCAAAACTCCAAAGGACACAATTCTCACTGCTACAGAAACGAAACGGGTAGTACTATAATCATGACACAAGGAAGGTCTTAAATACTTCTTCTTTTTTTTTAATCAAAAATCTACACATGCATTTCAGCTTGTTTCTTTCTGACCCTGAAAGAAAACCAAAGCTAGAGTAAAAACAACTAAAATCCCCTATAGCATTCATAACTGGGGGTTTTCTTTTTCTCTCTTTCTCGTAATTATTTCAGATGATGTGAGTTGCCTTATTATTATTATTGACCATCTTCACACCAAAAACCCTCACCAACATTTATACATTCAACCCAGGCTGCTACTTCACATTACACTGCTTTTCAAGTACACTGCTGATACACTTTATTGTTACATTTATATCTTTATTTATAGTATCAGTAAAAAGGATAAGCCTTAAGCTATTTGCACTTATTTAGTATTACTTTAGAGATTAAGATATGTTCTTGTGTCTCTGCACTTTACTGCTTGTTCTGTCCTGTCCTGTGTGATGCTTGTTTACGCATTGGAAGAGTGAGAAACGTAATTTCAATTCCTTTGTATGTTTAATACATGTGAAGAAATTGACAATAAACCTGACTTTGACTTTAAAGAGTTTATTCAGAATTAGTCAATTGGGAACAAGATAAAGACAAAGACCAGCTAATTTTGGAAATGCCAGTTGATGATTGTGTGTGCTTTGTTGAAAGAAAACCTCTTTAATAAGTAGCCAGAGTTTATCTCTTAAATTCAGTGCCGGGTTAGTCAACAGTAAAGTGCATGTTTAATGTTTAATCTATGGTAACTGTAATCTTTTTGGCTTAAAGAAGTACACCCTTGTGCCAGATTCTATTTGAAAAAATGGACAAACCCCTTCATTTGTTTCAGAATTTATTAATAACAATAATAATCTATTACTGAGTGATATAAAATTCTGGTGCTTTCGCTGCTATTTCAGGACATTTGACAAGAAACCAGCTCCTGTTGACATGACTAAGCTGTTGAGGTTTGGTTATGCAGAAGACACCAACCCCTAACAGTGAATTGACAAGTAAGTTGTGCAGCAGTAGTTACAATCTCTTTGTCATTGTTAAACATTTCCATTTTATTTTTATCATGCTTTCAGAAAGCACTTCTAACACGATAAAACAAAACGAAGGCAAGCTGTTAAGCAGTGTATTGATTTTATGAGACCGCTTTATGAATAAGCTCTACGAAATGACAAATTCACTGTTTAAAACTTTAAGGTTTGAGCCATTAGGAATTTATGATGCATCCTGACAGTATTATGTAGATATAATAGTGACTTATGTGGGAACGATTAATGGAATGACTCTTGCTCTTTCTCCATTTTCATGTCAACAGACTGGAAGACTGCCAGATGTGCAGGAATGGGATGAGTGCACTTCAAGAGGAACAGTTGCCATCTTTTCTTCTGACATTAATTTCTAAACTTTGTCCTGCTGAAGGCAGATCAAGCATTTTTCTAAGTTCAACATCTTTAAAAGTTATGAATTATTACTGGAGTGTATTATTTATTTTGCCTGTGCCTCTTTAGTCACATCAGTTAATTAAAGAAGGGACATTTGGTAGGCAAGTTTGTTTTTTTGCTTATGTGAAAATGGGTGAACAATTACTAAAATAAAGTTTAAGTGTAAAATGATGCAGATTCTTTTTTCCCCTTGCTTTTAACATAACCCCTTTCACATCCAGATCTTCATAAATACTTTACCAGACTGATTTACAGTTTTCTGTAACCAAAACAATATTTGACGGGTCTCATTTCCCCTTTCTCAAGTTCAATGAACAATATTTAGAAATCTTCAACAGGGAGGGTGTGTAGAGTTAAATAAGCGCTCAATGGGACAGGAACATGTAGGTATTTCCCCTTGACTATACTATAATTGGCCTTCTTCCTTGCTGAGTGGCCTTTCAGTCCATGTTAGTTCAGGACTGGTGTAACTGTGGATAACGATATTCTCTTGCTTTAGTCAGCGTCTTCGCAAGGTCCTTTGTTTTCGTTCTGGGATTGAGACACACGTTTCACATCAAAACGTTTTATCACTGGTAAACAGAACCTGTCTCCTTCCTGAAAATGATACGATGTACAGTATGATGGCTGGACAATCCTGTGGTGTTCATAGTTGTGTATAATTGTTTGAACAAACAAAAAAATTTGTACTTTAATGCTTCTAGAAATTGTATTTAAGGATGCATCAAACTTGTAAGAAAGCCACAATCCGTTTTGGCAGATTTGTTTTCAAAGGAAGCAGGGTGTTTTGAAGTGCTGACTTAAATACATCAACAGGTGTTATTATTCAGTCATTTAGCAAAAACACACAATTATGGCAATTCTACCTGACCTAAAGCAGTAAATGTTTTGTCTGTCAATATAGGTTTAAAATAATGAAATTCAAAATGTTTTAAAAAACACTTGAAAGAAGTCCTGAGTGAGGTTATAATAATTCATGCATGGCAGGTCGAAGGCACAATTATCGCCCGTGTTTATTAAGGATCTGAATGATAAATGGTTCGGTTGGTAGTTATAAATTATATCTGCTGTATGTCGCTGCTTCGAAATCAAACTATTGCATGTAAGGGTCAGAGGTTACGTCCATGTTCCCTCTGAGTTATGTCAGAATGCATCAGATATTCTCTGAACTCAGATTGGCTGAAGCTGGGACTTTACACACCCATGGGTTTATTCAGAGGCCCGTCTCACAGTCTGTTCCTATTGGTGTTTATTTATTTATTTTTTGTCAAGTATTTCTACATGGCAGTGCTTGCTCTGTTTATATCTAACTGGTGAATATGTTAAGCAGAAAAGCCACTGCTGCTACTCCTCTTTTCAGAACCAATCAGTGGCTAGGTCAGGGGTGACCACTATATCAACTCCACCGTTGGGTCTGAATCTCAAAATATAGCTGCAACAAGTGCTTGGTGATTTCACAGCGACTTTTAAAGACATTTAAAGCTTTGTTTCAAAGTGTCATGGCACCAATTCTTCTGAACTGTATGGGGAATGAACACAATGACTACATCAAGTGAGTGGTTTCTATATGTATCTTAAGTTCTTGAGTTTATCATCCCATGTGTACACTGGATTTGATGTTGTGTTTTAATATGGGGTAAAATACTCTTAGACAACAGGTTCAAGTGAAAAATCCTTATTTGGACACAATGGAGGAGGACATTCTGTACCACTTCAGCTTGAGCACTAAGACTCACAACCTTCCAGAGATGTTTGGAGATATTAAGGTTTGTAAAAGTTACAGAAAAAAAAAAACCCTAAGTCATTAAACCAAACTGATTGTTTTAACTGGTTTCTCTCTGTTTCACTTAGTTTGTGTGTGTTGGCGGCAGTGCGAATCGAATGAAGGCTTTTGCCCAGTTCATGCACGACGAGCTGAAACTGCCTGGAATCCCTGAAGATATCAAAGATATCTGTGAGGGGACTGATCGCTACTGCATGTACAAAGTGGGACCAGTGCTCTCCATAAGTGTAGGTATTCAGTTTTAAGGAGAGCAACATGAACTATGCTTGAAGTCACATACTTCTAGATAGATCAGTCAAATAGGAATTTTACAGCTTTTAGAAGCAATGCTGCTTTTCTTTATGTTGTAGCATGGCATGGGTGTCCCTTCCATCTCCATTATGCTGCACGAGCTCATTAAACTGCTCCATCACGCCCAGTGCCATGATGTGGTCTTGTTTCGCTTGGGAACATCTGGTGGAGTTGGTAAGACCAGATTATTTTGCTCTTGTAGACAAAGAGTTTTTTTTTTGTGTAATATATAGATTTAAACTGATAGCTGCAACAAGAAAAACCTTGTGAAAAACAGATGTGATGTATCATCTGCAGGTCTGGCTCCTGGCACGGTGGTGATCACTGATAAAGCAGTGGACTACTCTTTCTGCCCCCGTTTTGAACAAGTTGTTCTGGGTAAAATTATCACTCGGAGCACTGAGCTGGATGAAGGAGTTGCCAGCGAGCTTCTGCAATGCTCCTCTGAGTTACAAAACCTTCCAACTGTTATTGGAAACACCATGTGCACACATGACTTCTACGAAGGTACTAAGCAAAACAATCTTGAGATTTGTGTTTAAACAACATTCATAATTCACTTGTGAGACCTCTTGGACTCCTCATGTGCTGAAATATTCTGTATCTCTATAGGTCAAGGCAGACTCGATGGAGCTCTCTGCTCTTTTTCACATGAGGAAAAACTGGAGTATCTGAGAAAAGCTTACGAGGCTGGGGTGAGGAATATCGAGATGGAGTCCACCGTCTTTGCTGCCATGTGCCGAGTCTGTGGGGTGAAAGGTGACTATAACAAACACTAGAATGACCCAGTACAAGAGCTGTAAACATATCAGGGAATTAATCTAATTTGATGTTTCAAGACAGACAATATATTTCCTATTTGTACTAACATTAGAGCAAGAATCTCCAACGTGCAGCATCTCCGCAAACATAATCATTCCTGGTTAAAGATTTATAAAAAGCCTTATAATAATTCATCTTTAGTTGCAGTAGGAAAATCTCATGCACATGGGTGCATTTATTAAGTGGGGGGAAAAATCCCATGATGAAAAATAATTGAATCTGTTACACAATTTCTGCCTAGATTAATCACTGTATATAATCTTATCTTTAAAATAGGAAAGTCAGGCAGTCGTGTGTTGCTTTTAATTTGGGAAATGGCTGGAATAATAACTGAAAGCTTAAAACAACTAAAACTGTGACAAACAATGCTGGATGGCTTTTGTACATATCTTTAGCAGAGGCTGCCATACCAATATACTATTACATGCTGTCCCATCACTCATCATGCTTTTTTTTCCCTGCAGCGGCTGTGGTGTGTGTTGCCTTGCTGAACCGCTTCGAGGGCGACCAGATCACTTCCTCACATGATGTTCTGGTGGAGTACCAGCAGAGACCTCAAGTCCTGGTGTCCCACTTTATCAAGAAACGCTTGGGACTTATTGCCTGAACGCTCTGCTCCCCGTATAACTCTGTATATAACTTTGACTACCATGTGGATATGTATATACATACACTGTACTTAATGTTAATAGCTAAATTAGACAAATATTTAAGCTTTTTTATGACCTAACTGATAAACTTAAAGTAAATATTGGCATATTGCTTTGACAGATATTTAAGTATGTATGTATCTTTTCATAATAAAAGCATTATTTATGTCAGATAATACAAATCTTTACCATAATTTGTTCTGTATGCTCATTTTCATGTTGATGCGAACCATTGCAGATCTACCACCAAAGCTGACAGACATAGACTCCAAAACCTATTGCTGATAGGATGAAGATTTTTTTAATTTTGTATCCAAGTGTCTGGATTTGTAATACCAACTTTATAAAAGAAAAAACTAGGTTATAATGTAGATTAGATATTAGTGGTCTCTGGTTTGAAATGAGTTTTTTTCTCTTATAATTTTACTATGTCTTTTTTTGTAATCGAGCAGCATAGAGCACAAACAATAAATTACAATAATAAATATTTTTAAGACAGAAAAATATATATATACTAGATTACTCTGTACATATGTTACTGTAAATGAAAACTTCATGTAAGCAGTCAATAAATAAATACCCATCAACAATTCTTTTGTTGATGTTTATTACTCGTATAATAGAATTTAAAATGTTAAAACAATATGGAAGCTGTGTTTGCAAATGGCATTAACTATTATGTATTTATGTTTACACCATGGATGTCCCAATCTTTTTTAAATGGTGGTTGCACTGACAATTTTCATATGTATGGCTTGCAAAACAGCATTCTCAGCCATACACGTTATTTCATTGAACTAATGGATTTCATGAGTTTCATTAACACTAACAATGTAGTGTTTTACTTCCTGTCGGTCTGTGCAGGGTTCCTAGAGGTTTCTTCAAGTTAAATTCAAGTCTTTTTAAGACCATTAATATAAAAAATTAATACCTATTTCACACCCCTACCAGCAAAGAAAAACAAAATCCTTGAACTTGTGTTCATTTATTAGTCAAATGTAGAATGGGTAAAAGATAACCAGGGCTTAAAGTGAAAAAAAATCCTGAGCCTGAACTTTTTTCCAAGGAGTGGGTTGCAGTGAATCCAATGCATATACAGTATAGGCAATTTGGCAGACAACTTTTAGCATTGTGCTTGGTAATGTACAAGATGACCTACAATTCAAATGTGATTTTTAGAAGTAAAGGTTATTAAGTTATAAATGAAAACATTTGAAACCTGTCAAGCCAATTAATCTGATTCATTTAGCAACAATTTAATTTAGTAAAGGGCAATTTGTACAAAAAACATAAATTGTAACTTTTCATATCATTTTTGTTCAAAACAATGGCAAATTAAGTTATAGGAAATACATTACATTGGGTCTTGACTCCTCCCTTTTAACATCTTTGCAGAGGCAGTTCATTTTAACAACAAAAAACAGTAAAGTGCTCCAAGACGTGGTAAACTGAATAATATGAAACAAATACAAATAAATACAGAATTGCTAAACTGAAGCTTCCAGTGCAATGATCAGATCTGAAGCATTGCTATTGCTAATGTTTACTTTCTTGCTTTCAAGATGATGTATTACCATTACATTCAGTATTCAGTATTACATTCAGTATTTTTTCCATGTTTTGGGTGATTGCTTCATCAACATTAAGAGAACACGTACGTCCTTTGACTTGATGAGACAGACGTTTCTTGAACTCCAGTGCTATGCCATGTGTGTTCATATTAGGGTTGCCAACTCCCAGCAAATAAAATATGGAACCACCCCCCCACCCGCCGCCTCATGATGCTAAATCAACGTAATCCACTTTAATTTAATGCACGTGTAAAACAAATACACAGAAATCAATTATTTTTCTACCATAATTAAATAAATTCAACCTCTTTCTTCGATAGAATTGCAGACTGCACAGATGGTACCTTCCCAAAGGAAAAAGTACTATAGCTTACTAGGGTATATATTAGACTCAATAATATTTACTATATAAGATAATGGATTTCTATACATTTAACAGATGACCACTTTAGTTGTAAGATTCAGATTTTTTAAAATTAAAAGCTAGACATTTTAAATGAGAATAAGAAAGAAATGTATTTATCTGTTCCCCCTTTCCCTGTTAATGGCCTACCTGGCCCCCTCGCAAACCTTTGCTAGAGCCGCCCCTGCACAGTTACCAGATCAGCTCAAAAACGATCCTGGTGTTATTTGTCTCTCAGAAACAGTTTATAACTTCCCTTCAACTCATTCATGTCAGCTAAAAGGTAAACCTGTTTCTCCATCAGCTGTTCAGCTCTGATGATTCAGTAAGAACATCTCCTGGTTTCATCTTCATGTTTCCCTCTCACCACATATCCAAACTGATAAAGACCAGCAGCTTTTACGGCTGTGGCTCCAGCAAACATCAGCTGATACTAGAAAGTCATATTAAATCAGTTCTAACAGGTTATTTAACGTGCTGCTGTTGTTTAGCGCAACATCCGCTGGTTTCCTCGTTCTGCGCAAAGTGAACGATGAGAGAGAGAGAGATAGAGAGAGACAGAGTGAAAGAGAGAGAGAGGGAGAGAGAGTGAGAGAGAGTGAGTGAGTGAGAGAGAGAGAGAGAGAGTGAGAGAGTGAGAGAGAGAGAGAGAGAGAGAGAGAGAGAGAGAGAGACGGAACTTCGGACAGAAAAGCCGATCAGCTGATCATTGATCAGTTTCATGATTGAAGGAGCAACAGGAGAGAATGAGAGAAGACGAGGCAGCTGCGCAGCTTAAAGACAGAATAATTCCACCTTTGTGTCTTTTTTTCCATTGTAGCTGAAGTTCGGGACAAACCGCGTTCCTTCTCACCTTAGTACGGAACGCGTAATATTTTCTCTGAATACGGGATGATTCCGTTTTTTACGGGAACCCTGGTTCATATAACTGACAGGCTGATTGGAAACGGACAGTTTTGTTAAAGCATTTTTATCAACTGCTACTTTTTCCACAGATCTACGAGCGGCTGAGCGATCATAAATGATCAATCGTGTTCTGCAATGAACGAGCACACGCGTATTTTCAAGTCACAAACACGATCGTTCATCGGGGCGCTGCGGCTGGTGCTTCCGGCAAACAGCTTGTGTGTTGGAGCGCGCGGACAGCTGCTTTATGTCCGGCGTCTCGCCCGTGACGATGAAGAGCTTTTCTCCCGCCAGTCGCATATACCAGCTTCTTGGAGCACAACACACAGAAGCAGGTACCAGGCGCCATTAGCTTCTGGCACCAGCTTTCCTCTACCCATGCCCAGCGCCACTTGTCTTTAAGACCCTTGTCAACAACGACGTCTTCCCCTGGCTCCATGAATTTAGCGTCCATTCTTCTGAACAACCGTCGGCTCGCGTGGGATGCTGCCTTCAAGAGGGCTGTTTTTTCGGGGGTTTTTGTTTTTTTCTGAATCATTGTCAAATGCCGGAGATCCGGCACGGTGCCGGAATACTTTAAGCCCTGGATAACCCAAGCAGGTGTGAAAAATAAAAACATTTCAGTAGGTCACAAGAAAGTGACCCGGGGCTGCGTTACGTTCTCAATTATTATATTATTATTTTATTTAATATTAATTATAATAACTACGTTATTTAATCAAAATAATTGGTGGTTGACAAATATATCTTTTGAAGAAAAATACAGTACGGAGAAGTTACATACAGCACAATTTTTAAGACCCAGACATCAAAATTCAAGACTTTTTAAAGTTTTTTTAAGGTATTATTTCAAAATTAATAAATTCAATGCTTTTAAGGCTTTTTAAGACCCCGCGGAAACCCTGCCGTGTGATAGGATGGTTGTAGGTGCAAAGGTGAGCTACATAGAGAGCAGCTGAAGTTCCTGCCATTCACACTTTTGATGTTCAAAGTGCTTCAGAGACGACTCAGAAGCAGGAGAAGAACTTTTCTTGTAAGTTTTGTCCACTCAGTATTAAGATTATTAAAATATGTTAAGAGCAAAATTAATAGAGTCATATCAAAACATGTAGTAAACAGGTTAACATTAGCCTGGTACTTCAGCAAACTCACTATACAAAATCACCAGCAGGAGCTTAAGATGTGTTACTGAAGAGTTTAAATGTTATGGGCCGACAAAGTATCTGTCAACCTCCAACAAAATTTAGGTTGATGATACATTTTTGGGTATTTAACCAGACTTTATCAGTTAAAATAGTAGCCAGGGACTATTGGTAAATGTCTATTCTTAAAGGGCTCGGACCTGGATCCAGTATAAAAAACATCTAGTTTACATATGTGCTTCATTGTTTAAATCAATTAAAATTTGAGCCAATGGTGGCTCAGTGGGTCAATAGTGTAAAGTGGTCAGTATGACAGAAAAACACTATATAAATTCAATTCATTTACCATTTCAAATGAATAAAAGAAAGAAAAATGTAGGGAGGAAAAACGATATGAGCCAAACTAAGTTTTGGTCAGAATTTAAGTGTAGATTTTGTGTCTCGTCTTGGAGGTTTAGGAGGCTTGATTTGGGACAGAAACTCCTTGGCATACTGGTGTTGGTGGACTCCAGCCTTTCGAAAAGCCTGCTCAGCTCGGACTCTTGGATCTGACACAATCTGGGAAACAGACATTCAGACACAACATAGTAAATAAATTACATATTTACCAGTTTTTCCACTGGATTATACTCATGTTACTCATAAAGCTATAGTATGTTTTTTTAAATTTCATGATCTTGCTGCTTCTGCAGTTTACTGATTGACAAGGTAGGTGTCCTTGGGATCTTGGCTGTGTGCTGATATGAGGGCAAATATTGTTAGATCAGCCATTTGCCTGACAGCATGGGTCAGTTTCAACTAAATGAAATTAAACATGAACAACTTATTGTAACTGAAGAAATCTGTGGAAAAAGAAGATAATCTAAAGTCAATATATACAGTAGGGAGCAGAGACAAGCAGACTGAAGCGAATGATTATCCAACCGGTCATTGGTATCTTTTAAACAACAGGCAAAGGTGAGAGGAGGGTATATATTATCATTCCTTGCCTGTTTGTCAGTGTATGTGTTAATACTGTAGAGAGGTCTCTGCAGCTCAAACTCTTTCTCATTCAAGTGTCGGCTCCTCCAAGCTTCCGTATCTGCCATCATCCTATCTGGGTCGGCCTCTGCCAGCACCTCAACCTGAGATTTTTTTGAAAAGACATTTATATTTGTAACTCATGACTGTCTTCTTACACGTAGCCAAAAGGTGGCACTGATGTCTCTGCACAGGTAAGGAGGATGAGTCCAGCTCTTCCCTTGTGAATAATTTGAACTAACAGAAAAAATCTCAGTGGCTCAAAGCGTTAAGGCCGGCAAAAAGTTCACCTGCTTTCTGAGAGCTTCCAGACGATCCCGTCTCTCTTGTTGCTCCTTCTGCTGCTCGAGCTCCTGCATTTCTTTCTCCTTCATTCGTTGCTGCAACACATCAGCACGAAACTGCACCCTGAAGGGAGCAGAGAGAGGCTGTTGGACATCAGGTCTGGATGACACCTCTGTTTCTTGGCCACGGCCAGAGGCTGCATTACCCATCACTTCACACATGCTGACCCTTCAGGTAGTAGTGGGGTTTAATGGAGCTGCCAGAGTGCAGCTTATCTGTTTTTATCTCTTTTTCAACACACCCCACCCCACCGCCCTTTCTTTTTCCTGACAAAATGCAGCTGACTCCATTATAAAGCTGCTTTTACATAATTTCTTATCTCGTCCCACATGGTGCTCGATCTGTGCATGTCATGAAACATCCCACCTGTCATGTATAACCAAAGCCAGATAGCAACGTACACTTTATACAAATACACAAACTTTTTTTCTCTTTGTCTGACATTAAATTAAACCTCGCCTTTTCTGTTTTAAGGCACACCTGAATTTGTATTTTAAAACAACCCATCAAACCAATGTTTTATTGTCTGAGATCATTGAAAAATCAAAATCATTAAATAATCTACAAGTCGTGGTAATCATTTCGTACAATTTCCAGATGCCAGAAAATTACACGTTTATCTGTTCAACAAGTTACATGTGAGTATAAACACCATGGAATGTCCAGGTATCGTACGGTACAAGAAGGAAACGGATTCTTTGTCCCAGAGATTAGCTTGTTTTGGTTGGATTTGTGCACATCCACCCAAGATGCCAGGCTTATGCTAGCTGAAAAGTATTAATATCCACAATGAAACAAGAAACAACATAGTCTGATAGGCCACTCATAGATTAAGAATTTTGCAGAAGCTGAAAGTCCATGTCAGAGGAGTTTGTTTGACTAAATCTATGTGACCTGCAAAAGGAACTTTCAAGAGATGCAGTATTTTAATCCATGACGACATAGTGTGTTTCCTTAATAGTAATCTTTGTTACTGTGGTTTCAGCTGTCTTCAGGTCATTGACCAGTTTCCCCCGTGTAGTTCTGGGCTGTTTCCTCACTGTTCTTAAGATCATGTGTACCCCACACGGTGAGCTTTTGCATGGAGCCCCAGGTCAAGGGAGATTGTCAGTGATCTATTTAAGGAAACCCAGCAGATTGCATCGAGTCATTAACTTGCAGCATTCACTCCTCCTAAATGAACATTTAGCGACAGTGGGGGTTCGAGCAGAAACACAGAAAGAACAGAAGAACTGATGTAAGAATATTTTCTATATTAAAGAAAGTAAAAAGTTGATAACAGGACACGCAGGATGTGCAGTTACTAGGAGCATCATCCCAGTCGATGCCCCCCATCCAACAAGAAACAGAGCGCCAGACCAGGTGTAGCTTCTATGGAGAGAAAACAACTAAGAGAGGACAAAGTTAACTGTCGAAATAACAGCTAATAATGCAGTTAGAAGAAGAAGAAAAGTAGCAGGGTGAAAAAAAGTGGTCAATCTGTCCTCCAACAGTCTAAGCCTATAGCAGCATGACTACAGAGATAGTTCAGGATGGCCCAGCACGTTAGAATGAGACATGAGAAAGGCAGAGCCAGGGAGAACTGTCTGTCTAGACTGCATTCCCCCTCCAACCGGCTTCAGCTCTGTTTGCAGATAACAGGTTTTACTCAGCTTTTTTTTTTACTGCAGCAGACAGACAGGTGGTGCTCATATAGAATTGAAAGAAACATCAGAGGCTTGTTAAAATCATTCACCTTGATTATTGTATTTTCACTTCTTGTTGTTGTGCTTCATACTCATCTATTCACTAAATCATTGTTTACAAAGCAGCTTGCGGTTAGATGGGAACATATTGTAAAAGCAGGGCTCTTTTAGTCATT
Source organism: Valencia hispanica (assembly GCA_963556495.2). Lineage (NCBI taxonomy): Eukaryota > Metazoa > Chordata > Actinopteri > Cyprinodontiformes > Valenciidae > Valencia > Valencia hispanica. The sequence continues at coordinate 24,755,733 of OY747707.1, forward strand.
AACTATGATGACATTTAGTGTTTCTTTAAGGTCAGAGTATGGCACTTTAAAGTGTTTCAAGGAAACTGGATCTACTTCAGCTGAGTTTGATAAGGTAGATCAGCAGAGCACAGAAGGCTTGATGCCTTGTCCACTTTTGATAGCCAAATCAAGAACATGTGTGCATTGGCAGCTTTATTGACTACTTCTATCATAAACACAAATCTGTTTGTGGGAGCTATGAAAATAAAACAGAATTAAATAGATAGATATAATCAGTGTGCTTATTGACATCAAAACATCATCCATCCATCCAATGTTTATATCTGCTTATCTTTTTAAGGTTGCAGGCGGGGCGGGCGCGTTTCCCCGGCAGTGGGGTTGAGTTAGACGACAGATCCATCGCCAGTCCATCACAGAGCAGCAGAGACCAACCATGCAGACACACTGACCCAGTAAACCCATTAACCTTACAGTCATGTTTTTGAACTTTGGGAGGAAGCCGGAGTACCCAGAGAGAACCCATGCATGTACAAAGAGAACACCCTGACTCCGTGTAGGAAGACCCCAGGCTTGAAGTTGAACCCAGGACCTGCTGCAAGGCAGGAATGGTACCGACTGCGCCATCATACAGCCCTCTATAGCGTCATGATCTATATATTTTTAAAAATGTAATTTAATAAAAAATGAATGAATGTGAACAAGTTTGTGTTGAGTATTTAAATTAGATTGTTGAGGTGGTGAACTATGAACATGAATTATTTCATTTCTAACCCATGTGAACTGAACTGAACTGAAACTATTTCTTGTTACGTGTGAATTTGCACACTGGAACACAGAATATGCTCCTCATATCTCAGTCGCTCCCTCATTTTATTCCCTACTGACTTCTGTCTATGTAAATTAATTTGTGGGCCAAAACCAAATAAATATATGTAAAAGCACTGCCATATTGTAGGCATCTTTACTTGTTAACACACAAAGACCTGGATGAGCACTCGAGGCCCTTCTATTCAGCACTCACCTCTGCTTATCTCTTCTCGCCTGTTCTTCCATAATGCTCCTCAGAGCAGCAAGTCTCTCCTGATCCCGCTGTTCCAGCACCTCCCACTTCCTCTGCTGCTTTAAATAAAACTGTCTCAGCTAAAAGAAAAAATAAAGGAGAAAAATGCGACAAACAACGGAAAAGTTAACAAGAAGAGCAATTACGCAGAAACCAAGTTTACTCTCATAAAACTCCCAGGATCATCATGTCCTATTGACTGAGACGGCAGGAATCAGATAAATATAAATCGAGAGAATGAGATGATATTTCAGTGTCTGCCTGACTATTGTGCTAAATTATATGGAACCCAATGAGGCCTGAATGTTCTCATTAATCAGCCAGCATCCCAGGTTGCCAGTTCCCCTTATAGCGGACCCCTGAGGAGGGAGTTAATTAAACAGTCAGAAACAAACACTCTGGTGTTATCGCACCTGTGTGTTCAATAACTAAAACGAATAATCAAAATCCCTGTGTAATCAGAACAGCACATGCTTTCAATTTCATAACATCCAGGGCTTTCTTTTTGTGTACATCATTTCTATTTGTGTATTTACTGTTGTTCTGGCTTTTTCCCCCCGCATTGACCAAGGTACATCAATTTTAAAGCAATCAAGCATATAAAAGCTTATATCAACAATATAAGTAATGGATCTCATTAAAGCTGTCTTGACTACTTTTTTTCTTTTAAAAATCTGTGATACATTTGCTCTACTTTACTGACTAAAGATGCTGCAGGAAGTAACAAATAAATTCCCTAGAGAGATAGAACAAGTCTTTACTTTCTCTTTTTGCTGGGATCTGATGGCAGCCTCCTTCTCCTGCTCCCGTCTTAATCTCTCCTCTTCTTCCTCTTGACGTCTTGCTGCTATAGCTGCCTCCAGCTCCGCCACCTCCTCCTGCTGGGCCCGCCACTGCCGCAGCTACGAATGCACACCGGGAAGAAACAACAGGAAAAAAAAGCAGATTATCATCAATGAGCAGCTACTTTGAAGAAGTTAAGAGCAGACAACTAGCTGCCAAAGTGCCAAATGAATGCCAAGGGAGATGGAAGAGTGATTTTTACACTTTATGCTAGATCACCTCTGGATTTGTCAGTGCATTAAATCATAAAGAGAGTAACTTTGAGTGTTCATAAATGTTGAACCATTTCACACTTTGTCACATTCTAAAAATGAACTTTCATTTTTAATTGGTGTGTCCTAATAGACCTACACAAAGTCGAAAAAATACTCAATTTCCTTTCTTTTTACAAATAAAAAAGACATTAAAAGCTCCATATTTAGTTCCATTGATCTTTCTATCAATTCTGACCAGCTTCCCTGTCCCTGTCGAAGAAAATCACCCCAACCATCGTCTGCCACCACAATGTTTCACAATGAGTGCTTGAGGTCAGAAGCACACATGAGGTTTTGTATGAAGGACAAAAACAAACTAGTTTGATGTCCTCTGGCTGGAGCAGGTTGTTTCACATGTTTGTTGTGTCCCCTGCATGGCTTTTGGCAAAACGTATGTGGGGCTTCTCTGTGTTTCTTTTCAACAATGACCTTCTTTCCGCCACACTTTCATAAGAACCAGATTTGCAAAGTACACAATCCATTATTGTCATGTTGACATTCTCAGACCTGAGCTGTAAATCTTCTTAGGTATTGTAATATAACCCGAGCTGTGTCTCTAATTAATGCTGTCCTTGCTCAGCCTGTCAGTTTAGGTGGACAGCCATGTCTTTTATCTTTTTCACAACTTTAGCTCTGACCTGTCAGCTGTGTACCTTGATTTTCATGAACTAATGTTCTCTATCAAATCTCTGAGCCCTTCACAGGACAGCTGTATATATACCGAAATCAAATTACAAACAGGCAGACACTATTTACTAATTAGGTGACTTCTGAAGACAATTGTTAGTACATGATTTTATGGGGGGGGGGGGGGGATGAATGGATAATATTTAAAAGCTAACATAACTAACAGGTTTTTGATGAGGCTCCCACATAAATGCAAAGCAGAAGATAAAACATTGGCAAATCAACTTCTAAATCAACTTTTTTCCCCTGCCAAAGAGTAGAAAATATGACAAAGTATATCTTGAATTTGGTTTTGCTACACCAAATCCTGCAAATGCTCAACTGAGCTCATATAAAGTTTTGTACTTTATACAAAAACTTTCAATTTGTGAAAAACAGCATGCAACTGCTGAGGATTACCTACTTCCCTGGACTATGGACATGGTTCCATCTATGATTCATAACAAAGGCCAGCAAACTATGAGTTATTCCCCTGTCCAATAAAACCATTGGCATGCACATTTATGAGATGTCAACGGACATATAGGGACTTTGTAAAGATTTGCACAGATGGGGCAAAGACTATGGCTGGGAAACTAAGAGCGCTGCAGGCATTCATAAAGTGCCTGCCCCCCAATATTGCAGAGCACGAGTTGCATTATACCATTATACACCACGAAGCACTGGCGTCTAAAAAGCCGAGTCCCGAGATGAATGTTGTAATGACTTATGTCTTCAGCACAGTCAACTACATCAAAACACAGCCTGTCAAAGAAAATGGGCTCTGACACAGCCGTTCTGTTTCACAGCGAGTCCCGATAACTGTCATGTGGGAAGGTGCTGTCCAGGGTCTTGAAACTGCGAGATAAGATTAGCATTTTTTTGAAGGAAGAGGGCAGTGATCTTGGCCACAAATTTGACTGTAACAAGTTTTTATTGAAACTTTCAAAAAGTGGCATATTTCTGAATGAGATGTTCAATCAACCAAATTCAGTGACGCAGGGCACAAACACACACCTCCACCTGGCAGATAAAGTGACATCACAGCAGATCTCAGTTTTGAAAAACAACCTTTACAATTTGTTTTTTCCTCTGAGAGTTCTTTATGTTTTAAACCAATTGGGCAAAGAGAGTCATTAAAAATGTATTAGAAGTAATGTTATATAATACTACACAGTGAAACTAATAAAAATGAAATAATAAAATAATAAATGTAAAAAAAGTAATAATTACACTGGGGAGGGGAGGCGTGAACATTTTCTTATAACCCAAAGGGGGGGCCCAGCAGAAATAGTTTGGAAATCAGTGGTCTATTAAATCAAATCCCCCAGAAATGTTTACAAATTGTTCCCTATTACCCATTAAAACTACAGTTTGGACCTTTAAACTTTGAGTTTGTGTCCTGCTAACTTGTGCTCCTCATTGTGATATAAAAAGATGAACAAAGGCATCACTCTTCAGAGGAATAATTGACAGCTTTGTCGTGCAGCAGCCCGTCTGAGGCCTACTGAGTTTTGAGAGTGTTGCATTCAACAGGGCAGACGGATTCACACATCTATCAGAGGAAAGCTTAGAAATCCCCAAAGGGATGTACTTAAAATTAACATGCTCGCACACACATTAGCACCAGCAGTTATCAAGAAGTCTATCGTTCCTGACGGGCTGGTTGAGATAAAAGCAGCAGCTGTGTGTTTGAAAGGGGGGGGAGGGACTTCAAACGATTCGGCCTCTAATCCACTTCTACTTAACAATGTTGAGGCTGGAGATAAAGCACCCTTCCTTTTTAGAAATCACAATATTTTCTCACAGACTTTTAGTCCTTAATCTGACTTGATGTGTAATTTGAGAAACGGAAGATAAATCTAGTGAATAAAAAATATTGGAGATTATTGTTGTCTTTAATAGAATTCAAGTGCAGAACCGTAGTCAACCTTTTTTAATCACGTAATATGTCTGTATGGACACTGGAGGTTATTGGAATGCTGCTTTCTGTTTTGAAATCTGGTGATTGTGAAAAGCCATGGTATTGACTTCAGTGTCTACTGGTGCTCAGCGAAGCAAAACATTAAATGTAAAAAACACATAGTTAAGTTACTCAGCATTGATGAAAGACTTAGTAGGTATCTGGTCTTCAGATGCTAGTTTTATTGTTTAAGAAATACAGTCAATAATTCTCTGTTTTTAAAAGCAAAAGGGAAAAAAAACTTATTGCATATAAATAATTAAAAATTAATAACAAATTAATAAAAATACATTAAAACCGAAATTGTTGCTACCGTAACTTTATATCTACAACTTATACAGTTATTGTTGTGAAAGATAATTTTTTATTATTATTGTTGTGAATTTCTTTGTACTGGTTCTTGTGGCACCAATGTATATGTGACACTTTATCAGTGAACAGGTTTTGTTTGTAAAAGTTTGCATAGGATTTATTATGTGCATATTTGCTACCCCTCCTGCTTTTTTAAAAGCTCTTTTTTAAAGTTCTTTAAAATATTTTAAAAGCATTTTAGGTGTCCGATGCTAGAAGGGCTGTGTCTTTCACAGATAAAAAAAGGAATGTGTTACTTCTGTGTAAAACACATTCTTGCCAAAAAAAACAACAATTCAATCCAATTTTCTTTCTATTTCCTTTCAACCCTGTTCAGGGCCATAGGGGGAGTTGGTGCCCATCATTACTGATGTACACCATGAGCAGGTCACTTTGAAAATGTTTAACACAATATAAAAACAGATTTAATTAAATATGTTACATAACAGAATAAGAATTACAATCCAGAAAAAAATCTGCACACAAGTAACAAGGCTGTAAACAACATTAATAGGGTGACATTATCTTTCAATGATGTAGCTTGTGGTTTCTGCAACAGTGCAGAGGAAAATAATGAATAGGGTGAAATTCAGAAATTCTCCATCACTCCTAGTCTATTTAGAGTACACTCCTCTTTATCATGGGAAGTCATCTTAGGTGGTCCAGGCATCTGATCAAAATGCCTTTGGGGCATTTGGAGGTTTTCCAGGCAAGCTGCACTGGAAGGAGAGCCCGGGACAGAACCAGGACTTGCTGGAGGGACCCTCTCATCTGATCCCCCAGAATGAACTAGAAATAGATGTCTGGGTTTCCCTCCTAGACCTGGATCTCTGCAATCCAAACTTTAATAATGAGACAGTTAATGGATCAACGGATAGGTCTGAAGAATTAAAATCATGCACGTTTCCAGATTATGTCTTTTTCTGGGAACGTCTTATGTATTTAAAAAAAAGCTGAAATTACATACAGCATGGTCTGCAGTAAATAGTGTTGTGGATAAACTGGCTTCCTCACTGTCCAGAGCAGATGATGTAATGTCACATGGTGGTAAAGGAATCACCACATAGTTTGTTTGTTCCTACTTTCAGAGAAAGTAGCGTTGTAGTATTGATAATTTATTTCCCTTTAGATACAGAGGAAACAAGCACCTATATTTTAATCATTTGGTGAACCCTGATCTCGCAGATATGAGAAATGTAAAGTTTACCCTCTGATCCAGACTGTAAACAACATGGATACATGTTTTATGAGACATACATACATGATGAATGAACACACAGTATTTATATATTTTTATTAGTATTAGCAGACATTATAAAGTGTGTTCTCGGAAAGTTCAGTTCACAGAATAATTTGTATCAGGAAAATCTGGTAGATGCGCCCTGTCAGAATGCATTAGTCTGAGTTATTGTTTAGGCAGAGATGAAGTGGCATTTTAAGGAACACAAAGGGGGGAGAAATACCATTATGTACAGTAATTTGTCACTGGAATCTCGTTTTCTGTGAATTTAAATAGAAATGGGACTCCATCCTTTTTTGTGGCAGCACAAGAAAGACTGAAGAGATGTCAGAATGACAAAAGAATGATAGTTTTTTATCTAAGCTCTGCAGTATGCTGAAGGCCTTTGTTAGCATAACTGTGCACTTAAATATTTTCTGTCAGTGGGCGTACCAAAAGCTGTCACTTCTGTCTTCCAGCAGGCCATTTAGTGGCAAATCTTTGATATATACAGTGCTGTGCAAAAGTCTTGAATCATCTGTAATTTATTTAATTTAGTCTCCAAGGTGATGTTTTGCATTGTCTTTTAGGATTGTCTTTCAAGTTCTTCTTTGGACTTCGATTGCTTTCCCCCCTATTTTTAGACTAGCTGAGCATTTTTACAGAAATGTTTTTGGCTGTTTATTTTTAAGGATATTAAAGGATAGTTATCACTGAATTATGAATAATTTATAATAGAAGTAAACTTAGCAAAGAGTCTACGTTTTTATAATTCAACTCAATTCAATTCAAACATACTTTATTGATCCCAGAGGGAAATTAAGTGTTGTTGTAGCTCATACAATTATTTCTTTAAGGAGTTGTTGTAGATCATGATGATAATTCCTGTAGCGGTCTGTGTTGCAGCGAAAGTGAAGAAGCCTCCGACTGAAGACACTCTGTTGTTGTAGGATAGTCTCATGAAGAGGATGCTCAGAGTTGTCCATGATGTTTTTTATTTTATGAAGAATCCTTCTTTGTATCATCCACTCCAGTGGTTCCACAGTAGTGCCAAGAACAACACCAGCCTTCTTTATTAGGTTGTTTAACCTTTATAAATCCCTGGCTCTGATGCTGCTACCCCAACAGATGACGGCTGAAGAGATTACACTCTCCACAACAGAGTTGTAGAAGACTTGCAGCATCTTGCTGTAAATCTTGAATGACCTAAGCTTCCTTAAGAAGTACAGTCTGCTCTGTCCCTTCTTGTAGACGTTTCACTGTTCAGTCTCTAGTCCAGTCTGTTGTCAATGTGAACTCCGAGGTATTTATACTCCTCAACCACCTCCACTTCATCTCCCATGATGGAAACAGTGTTTGTCTTCTGAAATCTACAATCATCTCCTTTGTTTTGTTCACATTCAAGGTAAGACGATTGTTTCCACACCATCTCACAAAGTTAAGGCACATCCAGCCATTGATTTGCTTGATGCATTTATTTAGGGCTTGGATGGGTTTAGAGTCACCTGAGGACATTGTAATGTAAAGCTGAGTATCATCTGCATAGTTAGGGTATCTCATCTTGTTGGTTGAGTCGGGACTCCATTTTCTTCAAATGAACTGAACAGACTGTTGGACGGCTGGAAGCCATTTTCCCTAGATGGACTGAGCAGACCAAATTTCCCAGCAATCCTAGCGGTGACCCCCAACACACTCCTATTGGTTCGTGGCCACCAATGGTGACATTAACGATGACATCATGGCCAAAGGGCTATAAGAGTGGTAGTGGCGGCCATTTCAAATTTATCTTTTGTTCTGACCTGCTGGACCAGGGAGAACTCTTATTTCAACGCTCATTTCAAAGTGCTCATCCTGTTGGTGTATCCAGTTTGAGCTATATCAGGACTGTTCCAAGACAGTTCGTTACGCCGTCGACCTGGAAGCCATCCGGCCTGCAGTTGGGACACAGTCCAAAAAATCCTGTGCAGGTTTCTTGCTCAACTACGGACACATTTTGCTCTCCTCCTAGTGGACCGGACTTCCTTCAAAACAAAGTAGGACTGAACCGGTTCATTTATGCTAATCTTGTGTCTGGGCAGATATAAATAGGAAAAATAGAGTTCTTAACGAGTTAGATCTCGTTCATTGTTGGTTTAAAGTGTTTTTAAGCACTGAATGTGTTTGCTCATTTAGCGTCACCGCACGCATAAGTTTGAGCTGTATGTGAAACTGTTTTCCAGTTCCAGAGCGGATCTTTCTTTCTTTCTTTCTCTTCTTTCTTTCTTTCTTTCTTTCTTTCTTTCTTTCTTTCTTTCTTTCTTTCTTTCTTTCTTTCTTTCTTTCTTTCTTTCTTTCTTTCTTTCTTTGCCTCCCTTACTCTTTCTTGTTCTCTGATCACCTGGTCGGCAGAGTCGGGCTCGGTCCGATCTGCTATAGCTGGTGTGTTAGCTGAAAGGTTAATCTCATTGTTCCTTTGTCTGTTAGTTAAAGCTGTGGCCTCCATTTAGCCAAAACTAGTTTTATGGCCCTTTGTCTCCCGACACCCCATGTGCAGTTCTCCATCTTGGCACAGAACTATTTTTATGACCCTTTGTTTTACAGGCTATCTGTGACTTGAGCCCCCCAGGAGTGAGGGCCACCTCCCTCCTTGAACAAAGCCTGAGCTGCCAATTGTCCCTGATCCATTTCATGTTTGTTGTGTTTAATTTTCACATATTATTGTTTTCTAAGATCTGTAGTAATTAGTTGTATGCTTTAGAATAGATGGAGATTATTGACAAAATCTGTTGGCTGTAAGGTTGATCTATTTTCTTAATAAATTCCCCTTAGCTTAAAGAGAAGTGGTCTGTGTTTAAATGATATGCATATGTACAATTATTGTCTACGGGGTGTGAATTTACACCTTCAAGAACAGACTGGTTGTCAGAACAGATGTGGTGCCCCTAATATTAATAATTTAAACTTTAACCTCATCAATAATTAAATTATTAAATTATTAATCATAATTATTGATGGTTATATAAACCAGACAAAATTCCCTCACCCTGTGTCACAACAGTGATCTAGCCTAGTGGGAGCATGTAGATATTAAACAGAAGAGGCCCTAAGATAAAGCCCTGGGGCACCCCACATGTGAATTCTGTTTGTTCTGATGAAAAATTGCCTATTGACACGAAAACGTTCCTGTACTTAAGGTAAGACTCAAACCAGCCAAGTACTGTACCAGAGAATCCGACCCAGCACTCCAGTCGTTCCAATAGTATATAATTCTCAACAGTGTCACATGCTGCACTGAGATCCAACAGAACCCGCACTGTGGTTCTACCACTGTCTGTATTTATGAGAATGTCATTGAAAACTTTCATGGGGGCAGTCTCAGTGCTGTAGTGGGCAGGGAAACCAGACTGAAACATATCAAAATGGTTATCATTGTTAGTAAGCCATTTAGTTGTTGAAACACAGCTTTTTTAATAGTCTTACTAATGAATGGAAGATTAGAAATCGGCCTATAGTTCTGCTTTAACGTGTTGTCCAGGTTGTTCTTCTTTAGTAGGGGTTTGTCAAGGGACCCTGGACGGGAGGCCGTCAGAGCTGGAGTTTTGCCGTGTTCCAAACACAGATGGCGAGGACCCAGATGGACCGGGGGCGGTCGGGAGGAGGCTGGGATCCTGGTCCGGACTGGAGAGGTGAGTCTGTGTGTAAAAATGCGGATCTAGAGCTTTTAGTCATGAAGAGAAAACGATGACTGAGCGAGGATGAAATGGGAGCGGTGGCTTTTGAATCCCTGAGGGAAAGTATCTAGCCAATGGTTGGAGAGGAGGCCATCAGGCACGGCTGTTATGAGCTGAGCCTGATGGCTTCTTGACAAGGTTTAACAACTGCTGTTTTTAAAGCCTGGGTGAAGACACCTGACAGGAGGGATGAGTTAACTATTTGAATCAATTCCAATTCCAAAAAACTGGGAAAACTTTCTTTAAAAAAAACAGTGGGTAGGACATCGAGGCAACAAGAGGAGGAGCTTGTAAGACTATGAACATGTAAGACTATTTTTTTGATCAGTATAATGAAACATGAGATTATAAAACTCTTTGGAGGACTTGAAATAATGTCTGTCTCTAAAATGAGAAAAATGAAAGCTTTTTGCAGTAATATGCAATAAAAATTTCACAGCTAGCCCTATCAGATTTTTTTCTACGGTCCATAACAGAGAAAATTATACACATATGAGCAATTAACTCCTCAGAGGGTTGTCAGCTGAGGCACTGTGGCCCACGCGCTGTCTCCACGACTGAGACTTTTCCAATGATGTACTTAATAGTCACTGACAGGGGATCTGCTAACACTTTTGCCTAGAGTGTATCCCGATTAACTGGGGAAGGGCACAATAATAGATAATCTGGCCATAATTTAATCCATGACAGTATCTAAGTGCATGACAGTTTTGCAAAGTACTCTGAAGGCCAATGATATCTTGTTATAAAACCTCTTGTTTGAAGAAATATTTCCCCCCGTCCGACAGTTGAGTCTTTTGTCCTGGTGGCCCACTCATCTATTCTCCCACCTGAGCCTGTTGCAGCAATCTGTCATCCCTCCAGGCTTAATCCACTGGTGTGGAAAAACACAATCACACAATCAAAGACGCCTGGGGGCGAAATATAAGCAGGAGGTAAAATGAAAGCAGGGACATAATAAAAGGCTGGAATGGGGAGTAACACCAAGAACAATACCAGCTAATTACAGCAGCCAGAATAGCCAAGAACAAACGACTGATGAGATGAAAAGACGAGCCTGTTGTTTAGTGATAAAAAGAAATGAAATGAGCTGTGTCTCAGGAGTGAATTTGAACTCATTGTAGTATTTATCCATTTCACTTTACCTTTGCCAATATATGTTTTATATGTGTGGACAAAGTTTACATTACTGCTTTTTGCAGATGAGGTTTATAATGTGATTTATGAGTCCAGCAGGTTATATTTTTTGATTCTCAAGAGAATCATTTTTTTAATGTTGTGTGACAAGGAGCAAAGAAATCAATTACCCTGAATTTTCTCCCTGGACATTTGTGTCTATCTCTTGTGAGGATGAGACAGCTTTGCTCTCTAAAATAGGGTCAGAACCAGCCTATGACTGGCTGAAAACATAATTGTTTTTATGATCCGAGGAAGAAAATAATATGAAGCAGGTGGATTTTATGAGCATTTCTGAATATGACAACGTAAAAAACGAAGAAAGACCAGATATAGAGATTTCAACCATCATGTGTGGATTTCAGAATATTGTAGATGACGTCCCAGCAATAATGCAACCACACTCCCCTAGACATTCACTGGTTAAACAGAAGTACACTGACTGTCTATATAGAGCTGTCATACTTTGTGTTTTTTTATTTGATTAGACTTTGCTTTATTAAATTGAGGTCAGATTCTGGGAATACAGATGCAGACCATTTTTTGTCTCCCCTGGTAAGGATACGTAAAAAGCCTTCTGATAAATTCCTTGTTTATTCCAGCAGCATAATCTCTTACTCACATTATTACATTCATTTATTTATTGTGGAAATAAAATGCACAATTGTTGGTACTCCTGCTGTTAATTCTTAGTCCAACCCTATTTGTGCAAATAAGACAGCACTTTTCCTGTAACATTTTGTGTTGAAGCATATGGTGTGTTTCCACAATGTGAACCTCAGGGTAATTTTACTGGAACTTCCTGGTATGCGTGTGTCTCCACTTCATCGGGCTGGGCCGGGCCAGGGCATTATAGGAACCAATGGAGTACCAGCATCGGAGGTATGTACTCAGAATGGCCCGATAGAGTCGCTGACCGGGAGATGTGGTTAAGTCGCTTCAGAGAGAAATGAGCAGATATCACCAAACAGCCGGCTTTGTAAAAATAAAATGAGTCACTGGCAAAGCAGTTTATAAGAACTGCAAACAGAAACACAGCAACCAGCCCTGCTTCTTCCATGTTGATCCCTTGTTATTTCTGCTGCTCTGGGCGCCTTTTTGCGCTGATCAGTGATGCTACTCGCTGCTGAAACGGTTGTAATATGCGGTTGTCTTTAGGTGATTGGGTAGAGGACAGATTGTGTATGGAAACACAGCAGCTGAGAGGAGCAGGCCAACAGATTACCCCGTCTGGAAAAGATCTGGTTAAATTACCCTGAAGTTCCGATAGTGCCTATGGAGAGTGATAAACTTTACAAAATCTCTCTGAATCTTCCAGACTCCTGGCTCGCTTCTGGTCTCTTCTATATATAATCACCCCATATGTATTGTAAAGGATTTAGGTGTAGGAACTGAGACGGCCATGGAATAAGGTTGGTTTTGTGTTTGGTGAGCAGGTAATGTGCTGATTTAGCCATATGTTGAATCTTTACCCTGCTTAAAGAACCAATACAGATCCACTTTCAGTGTACTGGGAGAATCCACTAGGTATTTCAGGTAAACTATCCTAACATTTCAAATAATCCATGATGTCCTGCACAGTAATATTACTGCCAGTGCCTTTGGAAGAGAGACAAGCCCACAGCATCACATCACAGATCCTCCACCATACTCAATACAAGGCATCAGTGATGGTTTTCTTCAAAATTTTTCATAGATTCAGGCAAAGTCCTCCTAACATTGTTGGCTACAATCCTAAATCATAAGCGGGCTTTCAAAACAAAAAAAACAGCTCTCTGAAACCAATTCATTAGTATTGCAAGCACCATCCAACTATGATTTAGCACTGTGCTGAGCAAAGAGCAGGTGGAGCTCTGCACCCACCTTGGCAGACGATGCACAATGCTCGATGTAGCCTGTGTTGTGCTGCACTCAAAGCTGAAATTTGGTGAACTTCGACCATAGTGTGCTATGACGCATACTCAATATTGCAAACAGCCTGACTACGTCAGCTAACCTACTGAGGGATAACCAGACAACACCACTGCCATGCAAACAATGGGTTGTTCTGATGCTGAATTATATCTTCGACTTGTTCTAAACTGTGGTGAACTGAGGGAAAGAGATTGGATGAAACATTTCACAATTTACTGGTCACATTCTCAAGTCGGGAAGAATCAACAGAAGAATTAGATAGACAAAGACGGCATAGTTTTCATAAAATCTATGACAGGATTTATGTGATTTAATATCACCCTGTGTCTGCTTATATAATTGTATATATTGTTAGTCCTTCTTGCTGTTACTTTTACTGTCATATATACTGAAGGAAAGATAGATTACTTCAAAATCCTAATTCTTTTGTTTCTGGGTACATGTTGAATTTAGGCTTGCTGCAGCAAACTGCAGCTTACAGTTGTAGATTTTAAAATTAAAATATTGTGGTCTGTAGCATTTCCCAATAGTTAAATAAAATAAAGATAGTTTTTACCCTGCTGGTAAAAAAAGCTGTCCCTAACTTTGCATGGGTCAATGAAACCACTGGTTGCAGGATTCACTGAGAACAGGTAGATCTCTGTAACAATGTGTGAAATAGAGCTGGGTATCGATTCAAATTTCAAGAAGCGATTTGATTCCGATTCTCAAGAGATGGAATCAATTTTCACGATCCGATCCAATCCAATCTGTTTCAATTCGATATTTATATGGGTCAGTGCTATAAATTTTTTTTTTTGAGCTGTACCTAAATTACATCACTGTAATTCAATGATGCAACACTGGGTGGGGTTACAGTTCACCAGGGGAAACTGTTTTACCCCTTTCAGACCTAAGCCTTAAAACAGCCCCTTTAAAGGCGGCAGGAAAGACCTCCGTCTGAAGGGAGCAATTCATCACGGTTAAAATCTCATCTCTAAAAGATTCATAAAATTGCTTAAAAAAGGAAGAGGGAATCCGGTCCAAAACACATGTGGTGGGCCTCACTGAGGAGAAAACTTTATCAAGAGTCCCAGCTTCCACCAGGACAAAACTGTCCAGCATTTCCTCTGGTAGAGACACACAATCAGATTTGTCTAAAACCATGTTACACTGAGAAGATAAAATATTACATCTGATGGTGTCTACCTTCCCTCTGAAGTGGTCTGCGAACTCCTCACAAAGATTGTTTGAGGGGGTTTTCTGAAATGCATTAGTAGTACAGTTAAAAATGTTGTCTATAGTGGAAAACAGAATTTTGGGATTATTTTTATGTTGTGAGATGATTCTGGAAAAGTATGCTTTTCTGGAATTTCTTACTGCATTGTTATATGATTTGAGACATTCGATGTACATTTGATGATTTATTGTGATTTTATTTTTCCTCCATTTTCTCTCTGCCACCCTGCAGCTCCTTTTTAATCTCTTAAGGTCTTCGTTTCTCCATTTTCTCTCATAATCCTGACCATATTTGATCTCTGGCATCTGGTATGGGTCTAGTACATTGATTAAATATCAAATTTCAGTTTAAAAACAATGTCCTTTTTTCCCTTTATCAAGCATTTTAAATACTTGCTGTCTCATTTTGTTGTTTGCATGTATCATCACGGTTATCCTTGTCTTCCAAGATGGCTGGTGGGTACTTTTTGTGACGCCATTGCAAACATCCTATAGACACAGGATATCTACCAAATCCCTCCCAACCCAGAAGGAAGAAGCCGGTCAGTTTGGAAAAAGACTTTCGTTGCCAACTCAACACTACTCTCTGGATCATAGCGTCTCATCACAATTTTTTGCTTGCTCGCTGTTTCTCCTCCTCTCTGTCTCACTGGCATTATAGTCATACAAACAAACGTATTATAGTTGATCACACTGCAGCTTTGCACTGGGAAACAGAAAATCATGGATTACCAACTAGACATTCCTAGAAGCTCTGGTCAACTAAAAGAAAAATGCTTACATCACATTTATATTAAGGGAATTAGGCGTACCAATAGTTGTGTAATTAGTAATATTAGTGATATTGTTGAAAACAATTATTTTTGAATCAGATTTTTGACGTGCATAAATGTACTGAGCATTTTCATTGTGAGATCATACCATTATACTATAATATAATGTCTTTTTACACATCTTTACTTATTGTTGAAACTGTTTTGTATAAAGTCATTAAGCTCTTTAGCTTACTGAGAGTTTAATTTGTTTGTTTATCTCCTTCCAGCTGCCTGCCCAGACCTGCACTTTTCAGCCCTTCTTTAACAATGGAAACAGACCCGCCAGAGGGGTGGCGGAAACCAAAGCATTAAAGACGCAGATGCAGTAAAAAGGCGAATCCATCCTGTCTCTCCGCTGTGTCACTGTGCTGTGATGATAACAGCAAGGAAAAATAATGACTGGGTGCAAACGTGCATCAATCTGAGCCTCAGTGTAAGCTGAATTCTGTGCAAAACAAAAACCTTTTTCCATGTGTCAGAGATCACTGTCAACAAAAGTTCATAAAAAAACTGCCCAGACCTGCACTTTTCAGCCCTTCTTTAACAATGGAAACAGACCCGCCGGAGGGGTGGCGGAAACCAAAGCATTAAAGACGCAGATGCAGTAAAAAGGCGAATCCATCCTGTCTCTCTGCTGTGTCATTGTGCTGTGATGATAACAGCAAGGAAAAATAATGGCTGCATGCAAACGTGCATCAATCTGAGCCTCAGTGTAAGCTGAATTCTGTGCAAAACAAAAACCTTTTTTCATGTGTCAGAGGTCACTGTCAAAAAAAGTTCATAAAAAAACTGTTTTTACATTAGTGACATGCATGTAATCTATGTGAATGTGTAGTTTTATTTAAACTACTGGAAGTCCTAATCTCTTCTTGTTGTCACTGTGTACAGTAAATTGACACAGTAATTTGTTGACGCATTTTAAAGTTGCCCAGAGGAGACATTGTTGTGTTGCTTCCCAGCACAACCTTATTATGCTACAGATCTTTCTGATGTTCAGTCAGAGCTGAATATATAGAGTAAATTGTCCTTGATGTGGACAGAACATGCAAAAGTGCAGTTTTTCTTTATGACTATTGCTTAAAAATGCTAAAACTCCGGTCCACTATATCACAGAATCTTAGTCAAACTGAAGGAATCTGCAGGATTCAGAAGATATAAAATAGTTTGTGCCTCAAGGGTTTAAATAGTAAAGTAATATTTAAGTTTTTTTAATCAGAAAAATACCTTCTAACTTATGTTAGTTTACAGTAAGTTTTAAATCACTTGCTGGAGTACTAGCAGCTCTGCTTTGGAACCAGGCAAAAAGCAGCAGATCACTGGTGTGTTTTAGGCTCTTTATTGTGACTGAAGTAAGTGCAGAGAATGTGTTTGTGCTTTGATCATTTTTGAGTTGTTTATTATTGTTTAGGGCCTTCCATATTCAGTTTATTTCTCTGTGTTGCTCATTATTGTTGTTAGTGTCTTTCCATTTAGTTCATTGCTTTGTGTTTGCTTTCTTATTTATTTATTGGGTTTAAGGAAGACGAGCTAGTAAAAACAAGGCAAAACTTTGGAGTCTGTGATCTCTTTAAAGCCATATAAATAATCTTTTTTCTTCAAACATTTCTGGTTGCATATTTAAGGTTCACATATCTTTTTCACATTTGCATGCATTAATAGGTTTTTAAACACAAAACAACTGCAGTAAAAGTTTGCAATTAACTAGTGAAGTTAAAGTTTCTCCGCACAGATTGCCAAGGATTGCCAAGAAAATGTGTATGTTATTGTTGAGCTTTCACTTCTTCTTAGGGTAGTGTCTCCTCACTTCCGGGTTTTCCTTCTGCTTCTTCTTTGTAGTTCTGGATACAAGACTATGACGTACGTCATAGTGTGAGCAGTCAGGTTGCATCCGAGCATACGGTTCTTACAGTGTGAGAACATGATTCGTGAGCTGTGAATTATTGAACCCTGTAATGTAGTCATACAGTTTGAGCTGGAGTTGAATTCAATGAATGAAAATATCTTGCAGTGTATGCCCAACCTTAATTAGACTCTCTCCTTCAGTCTCCCAGCTCTCACGATGACAGCTGTTCCACATTCTGTCTGATTAGCTTACCATACCTAGTTCGTCCTTTATGCTCCTCCACTTTCTGTGTCATGCTGTCCTTATGTAAAATCTATTTCTTTCTCTTTATTCTCTTCGTTTTTTGTCATTAAAGATTGAACTCATCTCCACCACTGTCAGCTTTCTGCATTTAGGTCCTCCACTAGCTAAATATCATCACAGTTGAGAGTGTCTGTCTGTTTGTGAATATATAAGTACGTAAGTATATACAGTACTATGCAAATGTTTTAGGCAGGTATGGAAAAAAATGCTGTAATCAAAGAATGCTTTCATAATATATAATTAATAATTGCTTATTTTTATCAGTTTACAAAATGCAACATAAGCACACAAAAAAAGTCTACATCAAATCAATATTTGGTGTTACTCCCTTTTGCCTTAAAACCAGCATCAATTCTTTCAGGTTCACTTGCACAAAGTCAGGGATTTTGTAGGATTATAGTCAGGTTTATGATCCACCAATTATACCTAACAGGGGCTCGTGATAATCAATGTCACACGTTGGTTGAAACACAGTCATTAACTGAAACAGAAACAGCTGTGTAGAAGGCTTAAAACTAGGTGAGGAACAGCCAAACTCTGCTATCAAGGTGAAGTGGTGGAAGATAGTTTCATCTCATGGCAAGATTGAGCACAGCAACAAGACACAAGGTAGTTATATATTGTATCAGCAAGGTATCTCCCAGACAAAGATTTCAAAGCAGACTGAGGTTTCAAAATGTGCTATTCAAGCTCTTTTGAAGAAGCACAAAGAAACAGGCAACGGTGAGGATTATAGACGCAGTGGTCAGTCAAAGAAACTTAGTGCAGCAGATGAAAGACACATCAAGCCTATTACCCTTCGAAATCGGAAGATGACCAGCAGTGCCATCGGCTCAGAACTGGCGGAAACCAGTGGGACCCAGGTACAGATGTCTGGCCAGAAGTGGTCTTCATGGAAGAGCTGCAGCCAAAAAGGCATACCTCTGACGTGGGAACCAGGCCAAGTGACTCAAGTATACATGAAAACATAGGAACTGGGGTGCAGAACAATGGCAGCAGGTGGTCTGGACTGATGAGTCAAAATTTGAAATATTTGGCTGTAGCAGAAGGCAGTTTTTTTGACGAAGGGCTGGAGAGCGGTACAATAATGAGTGTCTGCAGGCAACAGTGAAGCATGGTGGTGGATGCTTGAAGGTTTGGGGCTGCATTGCTGCAAATGGAGTTGGAGATTTGGTCAGGATTAATGGTGTTCTCCATAAGGAGAAATACAGGCAGATACTTATCCATCATGCAATACTATCAGGGAGGCGTACGATTGGCCAAAATTTATTCTGCAGCAGGACAACAACCTCACACATACATCTTTAGTGTAAAGAAGAAAAAGAACTCCTGGTAGTGATGGTATGGCTCCCACCGAGCCCTGATCTCAACATCATCAAGTGTGTCTGGGATTACATGAAGAGACAGAAGGATGTGAGGAAGCCTACATCCACAGAACATCTGTGGTTAGTTCTCCAAGATGTTTGAAACAACCTACAGAGTTCCGTTAAAAACTGTGTGTAAGTGAACCTAGAAGAATTGATGATGTTTTGAAGGCAAAGGGTGGTCACAGCAAATATTGATTTGATTTAGATTTCTCTTTTATTCATTCACTGCCTTTTGTTGATTGATGAAAATAAATGATTAACACTTCAATTTTTAAAAGCATTCTTTGTTAACAGGATTTTTTTCCACACCTGCCTAAAACTTTTGCACAGTACTGTATTTTGTTACTCATGCTTACTTATTAAAATATTTTAACATTACTTCCATTGATACAAACAAGGACTTGTTAATATGCATGGTGTGATGAATAATAGTTGTGTTTAGACATCATGTCTCTTGGTTTTTTCCACAATAAAAAAGAAAATGAAAAAATACAAACCTTCAAAGTTTTTCAGATCACTTCATGTTAAATTTGTACACTTTTAAATACATTATGCGAGACTGAACTCCTTAAATTTTAAAAAAGGTTTTTCATTCTGAAGGTCAGGTTTGCAGCTTTAATATGAAAAGCAATCGCCAGTCCATTAGATTTGTTTAAAAACATTATTGTTTCTTTATCCATCCATCCATCCATTTTTTTCCGCTTATCCGGGGTCGGGTCGCGGGGGCAGCCGCCTAAGCAAAGAGACCCAGACTTCCCTCTCCCCAGCCACTTGTTCCAGCTCCTCGGGAGGAACCCCAAGGCGCTCCCAGGCCAGCCGAGAAACATAGTCCCTCCAGCGTGTCCTGGGTCTTCCCCTGGGCCTCCTCCCGGTGAGACATGCCTGACACACCTCACCAGGGAGGCGTCCAGGAGGCATCCTGACCAGATGCCCGAGCCACCTCAACTGACTCCTCTCGATGTGGAGAAGCAGCGGCTCTACTCTGAGCCCCCTCCGGATGACTGAGCTTCTCACCCTATCTCTAAGGGAGAGCCCAGACACTCTATGGAGGAAACTCATTTCAGCCGCTTGTATCCGTGATCTCGTTCTTTCGGTCACCACCCAGAGTTCGTGACCATAGATGAGGGTAGGAACGTAGATCGGCCAGTAAATCGAGAGCTTCGCCTTTCGGCTCAGCTCTCTCTTCACCACGACAGACCGGTAAAGCGCCCGCATAACTGCAGATGCCCCACCAATCCGTCTATCGATCTCCCGCTCCATTTTTCCCTCATTCGTGAACAAGACCCCTTTATTCTTTTTTTCAAATAAAACGAAGTGCCAAAGAGAAGAACATGGGAATCTGACATACTGTCTATGTGGGTTTTAAGGTAACAAAATGA
Organism: Valencia hispanica; assembly: GCA_963556495.2. NCBI lineage: Eukaryota > Metazoa > Chordata > Actinopteri > Cyprinodontiformes > Valenciidae > Valencia > Valencia hispanica. Next base: position 24,775,796 of record OY747707.1, read on the forward strand.
CAATAATATACAGTTTGTTGCTAAAGTATGTATACCCCTAAAACTTTTTCACAATGCAAAGTTTAGAGTAATTTATTGAGATTTTATGTGATAGACCAACACAAAGCAGTCACCTAATTGGCAAGCAGAGTCTATTTGTGTGTAATTTAGCCTCAATCTATTTCTATGAAGGCCTCATTAGTTAGAAAATACTGGTGAACAAACAGCATCATAAAGACCAAGGAGCACAGGAGACAGATCAGGAGTAAAGTTGTGTAGACATTTAAGGCAGGGTTAGTTTAAAAGGGAGTTTTGAACTTTTGACATCTAATGGATGTTCAAACCTCTAAAAATTGATAAAAGATGCATAAGCAAACCCACCAATACATAAACACCCACCTAAACTGACAGTCAGGGCAAGGACAGTGGCAGTGGCGGCTGGTGAAAAAAAATTATTGGTGGTGCTGTGCTTTTTTTCATCCTTTTTTTAAAATCAAACTTGTGCTTTCTGAGCTTTGTGCACAACTCCACTATTTCCTGAACTAAGTAAAGCTCTTTTATTTCCTGTCTTACATCATTGGACAAACTGATTAATCCAGGTGTGTCTGACCATTGTTGTTGTGACTACTGAGGTCAGACACACATGGATTGATCAGTTTTTCCAATACAGACAGGAAATAAAAGGGCTGTACTTAGTTCAGGAAGTAGTGGAGCTGTCCATATAGCTTATCAAGTCATTTTCAATAATCATCCCAAAACAATTGAACATAAACGGCTGGATACCAGTACTATGTGAAATACTGATTATTTTAATGCCAATATTAACAACTTGAGGCATTCTTATACTAAACATAAATACAGTATTGCACAAACAAGTTTAGAACCAAACTGGAAACAAATAACTTATTAGGTTTACACAAAAATTGTACACACAAAGGTGTTAACTCTTACAGCAGCGCCCCCTTGTGGCAGAGAAATCACACTGCCAATGTCACCACCAGATATCTTGCCCGCCCTCACACCAGCCTTGGGGCGATTTTTCTATCGCCCTTCAAGCGTCCGGATCAACGACGCTGATTGGATAAACTCCTGTTGCTTTGGGCGAATTTCTTGTCAGTGATTGGCTGGCTGTTGCACTGCTTGGGGCGATTTTTCTGAGCTTTTTCTCCGAAAATGATATATATTTTTAAATATGATACTTTGTTGCGAATTTAAACACACAATTAACTTAGAATATGTGATTATTGTAAGAAAAAAAAAGAAGAAAAAAAATCAATCAGTGAAACCTATCGCCCTCTATTGGCCAGCCGCCACTGGACAGTGGTAATCAGAGAAGCGAGGTCCAAGTTAACTCGGATGGAGGTGGAGAGATCGACAGCTCAGGTGGTGCACTCTGTTGGCAGGACAACTGTTAGCCATGCACTCCATAAATCTGGCCTTTATGAAATAGTGGCAAGAAGAACGCAACTGTAAGAAAGCCATAAAAGGTCCCGGGCCACAGATCATGGAGGAGCCAAAGCAAACATGTTGAATAAGGAGTTCATGCTGCCATGTGGTGGCAGCATCTTTGACATATTTTTCTTCAGCAGGGACAGGCAAGCCAGTTAGAGCTGATGGGAAAATATTGGAAGCTAAATACAGGGCAATGCTGAAAGAAATACATTTCAAAAACTAAGCATTCCCCAATGTGTACATATGTTGATCTGTCGAAGGAAAGCTAAGTGAAACATATTTAAGGTTTATGGTTGCTACATCTATATTAAATATGTTGATTCAAATATTGCTGCTTTATGAGAAGAGGACTAAACCTGGGTAAATATGGCGTTTAAACAGAAATAAATATAGCTAGTTAATGAGTGTGAAGAGGGGCCGTGAACTCCTTAGATGTCAAATAAACAAATTTTAAAGTTTGTACATTCACACCTGCAGCACACAAACCTGCTAAAATCTGACAAAATGAGCCTCAGTCATGCTGCCTCAACCCAGCACATGTCAGAGTGTCCTATCCAAACAGCCACAGGACAAAAGCACCATTAGAAAAAAACCATGGAGGGGAAACAAATTGAATTTATACAGTACAACATCAGCAGCATATGGATTTGTTGTGTCGGTGTGTAACTAGCACCCCTCGGAGACAGCAGCATCATGTTCGCCAGACCATCCTTATTAGCTTGTTTGCATTCACAGCCGATCCCAAGCGGCAGCTAAAGCAAGAGATGCTGTCAGGCAGCCCAGCATTATATACAGCCTCATCAGCAGATATACAATGCACAAGCAGGCAGTCGAACGAGGCTGCCTTTAGAATCTCACTCACACCTCACCATCACATCGACACTTAAAAATAATAATAATAATCTTCATCCCACACTAACAGCTGTGTATTTATCACAGGGTGAACAGAGGTAAAAGTAAAAGAGACACTAACTTTCTCTCTGAGTTGCAAGCAGATGTCCTGGTGATGCTGGTGGTCTCTGTGGTGCTCCAGCTCCTCCTGGTGGGCGTGTTTTGCCTCCTGCAGCGTGACCAGGGCCCTGTCCAGAAGCTCCTGAAGGTCTCGCTGCCACTGCTGGGTCACGACTCTTATCTGTGTCTGGGTGAATCGCTGCCCGTCCCACAAACGTTCATGCTGCATCTGAAAGCATGAAAGGGGAACACTGAGTAAATGTGTAAAACTTTATCTGTTATATGTTTTCTGTTTTTTTTTTAATCACACTTGAATGTTTCAGATCATCAAACAAAGATAACCTCAATAAATGCAAAATTATTTTTTTTAATGAATGTGAAAAAGTAAGCCCCCTGTAAATGTAATGCATGGTTGTGTTACACTTGGCAATAAACATTTTGTTATACTTGTCAATGACTCTTTTTACATACTTACCTACACTTTCTTGTGGAATTGCTTCATTTAAAACGACACTGGGAGGTTTTTTTTTTAGCATGAATAGACTGTTTAAGGTCATGTCACTGCTTTCTCAATCTGATTTAAGTCCAGACTTTAACAAGGCCAATCTAAAACTTTTATTTTGCAAGTCTTACATACACAATCTGCTGCTGAAAACGTTCATATTTTCCTTCATATTTTCCTCACAAAGTTTTCATCATAACTTTTGTTAGCTTGATAATTTTTTTAAAGCGTTTTGGGTAAAAGTTGCAGGATCATTCAAACGCTTATCCAAATCCACCTTAAAGAAATTTACTTCCGTATTGGACGCCTTGATTTTCGCCTGTGCCTCTCAAAGACCCTCCTACTCTTTCTGACACTCCCCCTTCAGTTTGTCACATACCGTGCATCATCGCAGCATGCACGGAGTCGGGAAAAAAATCCAACAAAAGACACGCGGCTGCAGCCGGTGTGTTATAATGACTGCACCTGGGACTCAGCCGGAGTTGTGTGAGGTGGGGAGGGGTGGGGGAGCTCTGCAGGGGCGAGGCTCTCGGATGAATACGTAAGGTCGGAGGAGGAGATGGGTGGAAAAGGCGGGGATAGGTGGGAGCAGGCATTTCAGCAACCCCGAGAACTACCAGCAGAGACTCAAAGATTACTCTAACATGAGTGAATGGGTCAGAGCAACACTTCAGGCATGTTTTTAATGAGGAAAAGACTCTCAGGATCTCAGGTTCTCAGGATATTAAGCTTCAGAAAGTCAGTTTTGCATAATACCCCCCCTTTAAATCATTGCGTGACATGTGGCTTTCTGAGATCTTTTAGCCCACTTCACGTTGTCAGACAGGTTCAGTCGAAATGATTTATTGAATCTACTTGGTCAGGCAATATTCAGGCTTGGGTGTAGCACATGAAACTGAACTAAGAAAGTTTAATTAATCAATTTATGATTGGGGAACAATGATATTTTGACATGGGGCCAGATTAGTTGTATCATTATTTCCCTTCATAAATTAAACTATCAGGCTATCTTTGTCTGATATCAAAAATGCTTTTGCAGATCTGAAACATGCAAGTGTGACAAAAAAATGAGGAAGGAATTTAGATCTGTAAGTGGGCAAATACATTTTCTTTGAACCATACAGTACAAGGAGTATTCTTACATGAAATATTTAAAGACAAACCTGAAGAAGACAAATAAAAACTGAGTTACTGCAGCTAAATCCTACTTGCTCTGGATTATTCACCAAATTTATGACGTGCTGCAAAAAACTCACAAACATTATCGCATGATACACTGTCTACACTAAAGGTAACATTACCATAGGGACACCTTCGCACCAGATCCAGCTCCGCTGGGGTATAAAACCATCCTTTTCTCCTGGCTGTGAAATGTTCTGAAGGAAAACAGTTCTTTTCGGTGTGAGGGCTGCCCATACCTATTCATCATTGTGTCAGCACTCTCAGAGGCTGCACCACTTGGCTGCCTCATTGGAACAGAGGGAATGATATTCATCTATGGGCTAATGGTGGCTAACTGACAGTGTGAAGGCATTAGACGGCTGACTGGTTTTATTGAAAATGAGTGAGCTGACAGACCCGGCATCGCAACAGAAATGGCAGGATTAGTCAAGCAAATCCTGTTTATTAATGCGCAACTTTCGAAGATTCACCCTTTTATTCTTCACTCTGGCTCATCCTCTCCTTTACAGTTCCTGCCGTACTTATGTGTTTGAAGATGCAATTAGCACAAACACACAAATTAGCATAAAGACACATGGTTTATGTTTGCACACACTGTATATTAATACATTCCATGTATTTCAATGGGATTATACAGTGGGGCAAAAAAGTATTTGGCAGCCACCGATTTGTACAAGCTGTCCCACTTAAAAAGATGAGAGGTCTGTAATTTTCATCATAGGTAAACTTCAGCTGCGAGAGATGGATGTAAAAGAAAAATTTCAGAAAATCACATTGTATGATTTTTAAAGAAATTATTTGTATAATAGTGCGGATAATAAGTATTTACCACCTACAAACAAGCAAGAATTTGGGCACCTCTTAGACCTGTTACTACTCATTTAAGAAAATCTTAAAGGGCCAAAATACCAGCTACAGTATGTGCAAACCTGGAGAAGAACCAAAGGAAACGTTTGATCTGTCATTGCCAACCAAGGTTACGTTACAAAGTATTGAAATGAACCTTTGTTATTGGCCAAATACTGTATGTATTTTCTGCACCATTATACAAATAAACTCTTTAAAAATCATACAATGTAATTTCCTGGAATTTTCTGTTACATTTTGTCTCTTACAGTTTAAATGTACCTATGATGAAAATTACTAACCTCTCATTTTTTAGGAGGGACAATTTACACAAATCGGTGGCTGCCAAATACTTTTTTGCCCCACTGTATGTGATAGGCAACAAAAAGAAGCACATAATTGTGAGGAGTAAGGAGAATAACACATGGTTTTCAAATATTTTCCAAACAAACTTCCAAAACATAAGGTGTGCATTTATGATTACCCCTTTTACAATACCCTAAATAAAGTCCCCAGCACAAGTCATCACATCTGTATTAATAAATCTGTAATGTGAAGGGCTTAGATGTTTATTTGAATAATCAGAGAACAAATAGCAGATGAAACAATATCTGAAGGTTTGAACATCCTATAGCACACTGGTTAATTCATCATCTGCAAATGGAAGTAGCATGGACACCTAAACTGACAGGCTGTGCAAGGAAAGAGTTAATCAGAAAAGCATCCAAGAGGCAAATGTTAACCCTGGAGGAGCTGAAGAGATCTACAGCTCAGGTGGGAGCATTTATCGACACAAAAATGATGTGTCATGCACATTATGAATATGCTCTTTATAGGAAGGTGGCAAGAACAAAGCCATTGTTTAATAACAGCCTTTAACAGTCCAGTTAGCAGATAAGGGAAACGGCAAACCTGTGTAAGATGGTGCTCTGTCTGGGTGATGGAAGAACTGAACTCTTGGCATGAAGGTGGCAGTAGCATGCTAGATGGATCCAATTAAATACAAAGCAATGTAGAAGAAAACCTGTTAGAGGCTGCAAAATAGAAGGGTGTGGTATTTCACCTTCCAACAGGACAACGTCTCTAAACATGCAGCCAGATCTACAGTTAAATGGTTCAGATCAAAGTATTTTAATTTCTTAAAATAGCCCAGTGAAACTCCAGACCTAAATCCAACTGAGAATCTGGGGCAAACCTTGAAAAATGTTGCTTCCAGATGCTCTCTGTCAAGTCTGATTGAACTTCACCAATTTTACAAAACTTCACTTTAGATGTACAAAGCTGGTACAGACACTCCTCAAAAAGACTAGCAACTGTAATGGCAGTGAAAGGTGGTTTTACAAAGTATTGACGCTGGTAGGCTGACCAGAAATGCAAGCCACACATTTTAGACTTTTACTGTAAAACTACATTCAAAACCAGGTATTATTTTTCTCCCTTTTCACAATTACACACTACTTTGACTTGATCTATCACACAAAACCTGAGAAAATGCATTACACTCTGTGGTCGTTGCATGAAAAAGAAATCAAGGGTAGGAATAGTTTTGCAAGACACAATAAATATAAATCCCTCTTATTGTTATGGAACTTTATGACACCATTACTGTGAAATATTGCTGGCTCTGCAGCATAGGACTCCTTATGATATGAACACAATAAAATGCCCCATCCAGCAGAGGGAGTTCTCTGCAAAGTGAGTCCCATCACCTGACAATAAAATCTCAGAGACTGGTTCAACTTTAGGTCAGGAAACACTCAGGAATTACACATCTTCATCATGTGCTATGCATTATACAAGAACTGCACGAAGGGACTTTGCAGAGAGTTATTTGTTCTTGGATTGAAACTGTAACCTGTCGTTGCTGTGAGAAATTATTAGTCCTAAATCTCTTGGAGGTTTCAAATCAAGAAAACTCTGTCACAAATTATTTGCACAAATGTGCTTGGGGTTATTATTCTGCAAAACTAAAACAAATAAAAGCGGAACTGGAAAATTATTCAACACATGTCAAACTTACTGAAAGGTGAGCAAAAGTAATAAATAAAAATAATTATAATCGAATGCAACAATTCTATCAATTCAATCTATCTGTATCTCTGTAAACTATTTACACTCCTTCAGTTTTTTCTTATTTAATCAAATGATAACAAACTTCAGAGTATTTTATTTTAAATTGATAGACCAATTCAAAGTAGCATATAATTGTAAAGTGAGGTTAAGATTATGCATGTTTAAAGGTTTTTACAAATAAAAATCTAAAAATGTAACATGAATTTGTATTCAGTTATTTACAAGTCTTTTATGGTATTTTTGTACCAGCTTTGCACATCAAGATAATGAAATGTTTGCCAGTTTAACTTTGCAAAAATAGTTTAAGCTCAGTCAGAGTGGATGTAGAGTGTCTGTGAATGTTTCAAGTTATTCCACAAACTCTTAGCTGAATTTAAGTTTGGACACTGAGTTGGTCATTCTAACACAAATATACTTCAATCAAACCATTCCATTGTAACAGGATTGCTGTGCAGTTAACTCATTTCATCTAGCATGATGCCAGAACCACCATGATTTATTGTAGGGTTGGTGTGTTCAGGCGGATATTCTGTTGGCTGTCTGCCACACATAGAATTTAGCAAGTAGGTCAAAATGTTAAATTTTGGTCTAATCTGATCAAAGTACCTTCTCCCACACTTTTTTGCTGTGTTCCTCTACCTGGATTGTTCCAGACTGCAAACATGACTTCTAATCATTGTCAGTTAATAATGGCTTTGCTTTTGCCACACTTCCAAAAGAAGCACAATCTGTATGCAGTGTTACTTACAGCTTTTCCTGTCAGCAGATTCTCCCACCTGAGCTGTGATTCTCTACAGCCCCTTCAGAGTTGCCATGGGCCTCTCTGCTGCTTCTCAGATCAACGTCTCTTTTCCCAGCCTGTAAGTTTTGGTGAACAGCCATGTCTTTGTAGGTTTGCAGACAACTTTGTCCCTGAGCTGTGACGAAGTTCAAGGGGTGTGAATACTTTTGCAAGTCATTGTTTATTGAGCATAGCCTCACAGAAAAGTTCAGTTTAACCAACCCGTTTAGGTATTTTGATCCTGATCTTTTCCAGACATCAGATAAAAGTCTATTTTTAAATTACATACATTAAAGGCCCTTTTTTTAAAACGCTGATAGCACACCAGCATCTATGCACCTAATAAGAGGGGTTTTACAAAATCAATCTATACCCACACTGACTATCAAGCAGTTTTAATTATGACTAATAGCGAAATTAGGTGGAGTCAGAGCTAGAAAGTGAGAAGCGCAGTGAAAGAAATGTCTCCTCCCTCTCGTGACACCCCAGAGGCTGAACGATCACAGCTCTAAATGCGGTACCCAGCTGGAACTGATATGACGACAGGTCTCTGGGTGCAGGCGAGGGGAGGAGAGAGGGCCTGGCGGTTGTCATGGCGATACGAGGCGGCGGCTACAGCCAGTTGTCCACAGTGTGTGACAGGGCACATCCTGCAGCGAGCTAAGCAGATCCTTGTCCAGGCTTATCTCGGTTCAGGGTGCTGAGCTACATTGATCAGGGAGTCTGGGACTAACACTGGAGGGCTGCTTGCGACAGAGTGAGGATGGGGGGGGACCACTGCAAATGACAGCATCAACATATAAGAAATCCAAATGCAGGCTGTGTGCCTTTTTTAACAACACAAGGGTTCTAAATTTTGTGTAAAGGCCAGGATTTGCTAAGGGATATATCACTTCACAGTATTATAGAGGTCTAGATATTAAACAAGCAAATGTCCTATATTCAATCTATATTTGTGGTTAAAAATCTGCTATTTAAAAAGGCAATAAAAGATACAAAGCAGGGACAAAGTTGAAATCCTAAAGGCATTGTGTACACTAATGTAATTCTGGGTAATAGTCTAGTTTTTAAAATGTTGCAGTGAATTTGCAGTTGGTCAAAACGCAGAAAATCACAGCAAATCACTTTGTCATTTAACTTTTTTTCCCCCTATTGTTATGAAGATCAGTTCCTTCTGATACCTGATTGTGTTTAATCCGGTGCAATGAACTTGACTGTGAAACTTGTTAAGAACTGGTGCTTCTGTTCCTAGAAATGGGAGCAGTCCAAGAAATCAGGCTGATGGAAACAATTAATCTACAGGTCCAGACCGTCCAGACTCGCCATGGTCCTGTGTTGGTGCAAATTATGTGTTGCCTGATTTTATTACGTGTTCAATTTGTACTCATAAGTTAGTGTTTCCACGTTCCCAACAAAAAAACACAAAATAAAAACCCCTCCAGTCGGACTTCTGACTGGGAAAATGGTTCACCAGGCAGCTCCAAGTTCAATTCAGAGCCTGGAGCTGATAATTTAATCCAGTCTTATAGACAGATTCACTTACATGCATTCCAATTCATCCTTAGTTATTATATAATGCAGTAAAGTTCCGTTTATTATGCCTTGCTTCAGAAACCAATATGACTGCCACCAATATACAGTATATATTAATGGATGTGTTTATAAGTTTTGCCATTTTACCTATAGTTTAAAAACACAAGCGGATTGCTGTCATTCCAAGCTTCCATCGCCACAGCATGGCATTCTTTGGAGATATTTTCATGTTGATACAGAAAGTACAAGACATCTAATTGTGATTTGTTTTATGCACACATTTACTGCATTTAAAGTTGTAATATTCATAACTGAGGAGAAAACAATGCTTTAGTAGGTAAGAAGGAGCTTCAGCAAATTACAGGATCTATAAGCCTAATTGTATTTTAATCTCCCATTGAGCAACAGCCATAAAATAAAAAATAAAAAATCAGAATTAAAAAGACTTTATGGATTTCAAAATTGAAGCCTGTTTTACATTGCTTAACTATCTTTTTGGAGATGCCTTTCTCATTTCCAAAAGAAAAAAATGTCTTGGTTGGATGAAAATAACTTTAGATCCAATTCTGCTAGGGGGATAAATACTGGGCTTAACTGTATATCCTAATTAAAATTCATGAGGACCAAAAACAAAGTTGATAAATAATTTTTTTTAAATGCCCAAAACCGCAAAGCAAAACTTAACTTTTATCTTGTTGTGATATTATGGGAAGTGAAGAAAAAAATGTCTTTTTATTATTTTAGAACTTGACAAAAGATAAGAACTAAAATATACATAAAAAATCATCATACTCTCATATTTGTACAGTACTACAGGATGAAACAACACATTTTAACTAATGAGTAGGTGAATGTAGGGGCTGCACAGTGGCAGTGTTGGTAGCAATGTTGCAGCAAGAAGATCATGGGTTCAAATTCTGCCCTAGGGTCTTTTACATGTTCTCCCTTTGCATGCGTCGGTTCTCTCCAGGTACACTGGCTTCCTCCCACAGTCCAAAAAAATTAGAGTTTGGTCAATTGGTGTCTCTAAATTGCCCTTGGGTATGACTGTGTGTCCTGTGTGTCTCTGTGTTGCCCTGTGATGGATTAGTGACCTGCCCAGGGTTCACCCTGTCTCTCGCCCGATGACTGCTGGAGACATGCACCAGTCCCCACATAACTCCTCTATTCAGACCAATGTGTCAACATTTTGCCCTTTAAAAAAGCTGAAAAAAGGTTGCTTTTTTTCAAATAAGCAAAACTGCCTCTGCATAAGTTTAGCAGTACACAAAAACAGTCTGTAGCTAAAGAATGCAGAAATATTAGAAAGCATCAACCAAAACTCAAATACAGCCTTGTTAGATTTAGTATTATAAACTAATTTAATAATTTCTACAGTTATTGTATCGCAGGAACATTTTAAATAGCAGGGAAGTTATTTGCATTGTTTTTATTTATTGGTGCAAATTTGGTAGTAAAATTGACAAGATATTTACATCTTTACATTGCACTGAGAGATGGAAACACTCCTTTTTTTTCAAAAGTATATTTAAACAGCAGCAAGATGATTCCTCAAAATCAAAGACCAAATTCAAGTTACTTTCCATAAGATAAATGTCAGTTGGGCAGCAGAAAGCTTAATTTCCAACCAAGACACAGCTCCACTGACAGAGAGTTAACAGAGAGGACACAGCGCTGACAGGATGTCGCCAAGGCAGATGGGGAACAGAGGTTCATTTGTATTTAAAAAAATAATAATGCCATCATAAGAATAATTAAAACCAATCTGATATGTGCCGAATGTTCCCGTGGTTATATTTCATTAGCACAGCAATGGGTATCTTGTCACATAACTAAGTGAGAAAAGCACAGGAATAGGAAACAAAGGTTATGAATTTGAGTCTGGCTGGTACTGATCCTTTCTTTCGTTTTTTGCAAACTAGTCGATCTTGGCTAAAGCAAGTAAACATTTAGAATCCTAACAAACAGTATAGAAGTCAAAAAAAAATATTCACTTTTCAACCTAACATCTACATGTATATGTAATGTAATGCAGTACAGTAATGTAGTCTAGATGTCAATATATCATTTAGATAATGTGTAGACCTATTTTCCCCAATAATATACCCAGCGGGTAAGCATTAAAGTACGCCTAGTCATTCTGAATCTCATAAAAGGATCAATGTTGTAAATATACACAATTGACGATAATATCATATTAGATTATAAAACATATGACCAAAAACAACTGGGAATGGCTAAGTAACAGAGTTCATGATCTGAAAACATCAGTATGTGCAGATATTTAAGTTAAGATAGTGGAACTGGATTGGAACCTAGACAAATTGAATAACGTCTCTTTCTTTCTCAGCAATATTTTACAGGTAAATAATATAACTAACCAGTTCTAGTCGTGTTCTATTGGGGAACTGTCTCTGCAGCATGTCCATGCAGAGTGCTCTGTAGTTGGGTAGATCATGAGTGTACATAGACACTGTGAACTGGAATCGTTGATGGTCATCTGGACACCAGCCACAGAACCTGAAACACATTTAACACAAAAATACCACCGCTATTTTAAACAGCACTAACAGATAGATTGCAACACTCTAAGTGTGTAATTCTAAAAAGCTACTGTACAAGATGGCATAAAGTAGAAAGCAGCTTTGTATAATCAACTACCTGGGGAGAAAAACGTTTTCTTAATCAACAGCATGACTTGGAGAAAAGTCACAGCATCTGTACACACGTGCTCCATCTTATTCTGTGGAGCTCAACAAGTTTTGCATTTCCACATATTTACAAAATAAGAAGTTAACAGGATTAAAACAGTTAGATTTAACAACTTATTTCCTATTAGTTACAGACATCAGCAAAAATAATTGCTCCTTTATCAATTTATAGGCAACTGGACTTACCTGTCTGATTTTTGCAGCTGCTCTTTCAGACTCTGTAGTCTCTGCTGGTACCTCTCTGTGAGGGACTGGAAGGCCTGGATCAGAGAGTCCTTCAGGTCTGGATAAGAGCAGTCTGCATCCAAAATCTCCTCAGGAATGATTTCTGAGCTCACCACAGTTTCTGAAGTAGTAATAGAGTATTTCTGAAATGAAAAATATGACCAAAATAATGTTATTCTGAACAACCACATGTCTTTATGATGACCGAATAAATGTTTATGTTTGTATAGTTAAATAAAATACATTTAGCTGTATTCATTAGGTTGAAAAAGGACAATTAAGAAAATATGCTCTATTTAAAATGTGCTTTGGCAAAAATCAATTTAAAGCATTTGAACACACTAACACAAATAATGAGTGTTTCAGACACAAGCATACTTTTAATTAACAGTGGAAATCTTCTCCAACAAAGAAATTGCAAAGGAAAGAAAAGTACCACTAATTAGCAAAAACGTTTTGATGCAGTATAAAGCTGTCATGAATATGTAACTAAAATATTTTGGCCTGAATCTCAGAACAATGAAGTAAAGCACTTTTTCTAAAATTTGATTTCTAGGAAGATCAAATAATTAGAATGACTAGTAATTAGTAAATCAAATTTTAATTCACTGGCAGCGCAGCTGGTGAGACGGCCAAATTATGAATTTAAGCCATATTTTCAGACTTCGCACAGACACACACGAACACACAACCAACAGTCAGAGTCAGAGTTATTGGGATTAACTGAATGTCAGTTAAGTAATTTTGTAATGAACTAAAAGCACGAACTTCAAATGAAAGAAAAGAAACAGTTTCTGGACAGACTCCTTTTGTCCAACAAGATATTAGAAAGATGATATAGTGTTCTAATAAAACCTAAAACCTTTCTAGCTTGTCAGTGTATCAATTGCTGGAAAACCCTAGTACTGTTTTAACACTGTGTTAATATTCCACGTTTTTATTCGTCTAATTCTGTCCAAATATTCCAAACTGTGGAGTGTTGACTTTCTGTCCAGCAGATGTAAATATACACAGTATGGAAAAGGATGATCTACTGAGAAACAACCAAAGCTACTAGCACAGGCAGTAATAAACATACCTCTAAGCCAAGGTCCATGATCTGCTGCTCTGTGTCCTGGTATTCTGCATCAAGCTTTGCAATTATGTCCGTTTGTTGGTCTTTCACAAAATTGATCTGGGAATTAAAGAATGACACACAGAAAATGTTGGTAATTTAGTTTTTTTTTATACAGTCTATAAAACATTTACTGTGTGTTTAACTCTATCTAATTATTAGTTTAATATGCAACATTGCTTCAAATGAGACTTCTCAACTTAAATTACTTCATATTTGAAAATTGTAAAAACTGAATGAGCGATTCACTGATGGGACCTAATCAGTAGCTGCTTGTTTTCTGAGATGGCTCATACACTTATTTTCCTTGAATGGAAACAGACACTTAGATTACAGAGAATGAATGGGTTATATTTCTCAAGGCAGAAATTACAAGATGATGATATTCATAAATTGCACTGATTGGCTCAGTTGCTTGGCTGTGGGAGGCAACACCAAATAGTGTCTACATCTCTGACTGTATCAATACTGAACAAGTTGGCTGAACAAAAGAACTGAGCTATTTCAAAAGTCTTAAGTGGCGACTTGAGCTCCATGGGAAGAGTAGTCATCTGGCAGTCAGAAGATTCTCAGTTCAGTTCCAGCTGCTTCCACATGTCAGAGTGCCCTTAAGCAAAACATTGAACCCCAAGTTTCCTTAAGGTAAAAATTTATAAATTGTGGCTATGCAAAAGGAATGGTTGACAAAAAAATACTATATAGGTTTAGTCAATTTACCATTTAGGGTAAATGCACCCATCTGACAGCGCCTAGGAAAAGTACTCATACCCCTCAAACTTTTTTCAAAATGTGAAATTTTACACTTAGAAATATCACTGTATTTTATTGAGAATTGTTCTAATAGACTTAAAGTAGCGTATAATTGTAAAATGGAGGGATAATGATACTGGGTTTTCGAAATCTTTTCCACATAAAAATCAAGTGCAGGTTATGTCTCTAGAAACTTTGTTTATACAGAGACTGACATTTTTTATCAATATTATTTCCAAAATTGAAGAAACTCAACCAGATTGGATGGAAAGGAACTGGATACTGCAGCTTCACAATTAGATTTTGGTATGGACAGTGACTGGTGGTCATTCTCATAATCTCTTATCAATTACATGGTAGCCCCGGCTTTATAATTTGTGTTGTTGCTCTGCAAGAAGGGGAACCTCCACCAAAGTTTCAAGTCTTTTGCTCCCTCTAATTGATTATCTTCCAGGATGGTCCTGTATTTAGCTACATCTTCTCACCAACTCTGACCAGTTGTCTGGTCCCTGCTGGAGAAAGCATTCCCACAGCATGATATTGCAACTGCCATGCTTCACTATGGAAATTATGTGTTTATGGTAATGCGCAGTGTTCGTTTTCCATCACACAAAGTGTTTTGCATGCAAGCCAAAATGTTTATTGTTGGTCTCATCTGACCAGAGCACCTCTTACACATATTTGCTGTGTCCCCTACATGGCTTGTGTCAAACTGCAAACAGAAATTATTTCAGCTCTTTTTCAAGAACAGCTTTCATTTTGTCACTCTTTCATTAAGTCTCGATTTGGATCTCTGTAGCTCCTACATAGTAACCATGGGCCTCTGGGCAACTTCTCTGATTAACGCTGTTCTTGCCTAGCTGGTCAGTGACCCAGTTTGATCGGAAGATCATGTGCTGGTAGGTTTGCAGTTTTGTCATCCTCCCTGTTTTCAGATCAGTGCTCAGTGAAATACCCATTTTGGGATATCATATCGTTACCCTGTTTTATACTTTCTCTTTCACCTATCTGCAGTGTTCCTTTGTCTTCATGATGCTGTTTGTTAATTATTGCTCACTAACAGCCCTCTGAGGCCTTCACAGAACAGCTGGATTCATACTGAGAGGAAATGACACAGAGGTGGTCTAACCATTTCATAGATTAGGATCTGATAGCAATTGTTTGGATTTTATTTAGTGGTGTTAGAGTAAAGGAAGACCGCATATTGTTTTTTATTCCACTTCACAATTATGCAATACTTTATGTTGGTCTATGACATAAAATCCATGACATATATTACAAGTTTGTAGATGTAACAAAACAAAATATGACACAGGGATATGATGACTTTTGTAAGGCTCAGTAAATGGGATGCAGGAATTTAATATACTTCCCTTTTGACTCTGTAATTTAATTGCAAGGCTACCACCTTTCATTAATGAAAATAACATTCTGTGCACTCCCTCACAGCGTACAACACTGATTACACTTTTGCCTAATTTAGTTTGGCACAACCTGTCTGCAAATTGCATTCTGGTATGTTGTACAATTTACATTAAATTTAAGCTTACAAATGTCATCTGTCAGAGGGGCACGAGTGGTAATATGACTAGAGATACATGACATAAAGAAAAATAAATGAAATAATTTAAGAGTTGGAAAAACAATAAAGAAAAAGTAAACGAAAACAAAATATTTGGCATTTAATGATTGGACAAAACATGAAATATATGAAGAAATAAGTAAAATGTTCAATATGATCAAAAAGCATAGTTTTTGTGTGCAGGGAAACACAAATCCCTGAAAAATCATGAGGTCTAACCATTCTAAGAGGTAGGGTTGCACCAGTGAAGCAGTGAAAATGTAAGCAGAATTAATAGATTGGTAAATAGTAACAAGCTTTTCATATCAAAAACTGACTTTGACTATTAAAACCAACTAAATGGTGCCTTTCTTATATTTTTAACAGTGAAGCCAGACTGTACAGATTACCTTCTGTAAAGTATATAACTAAATTCTAATAACATTTGAACTTTTAAGACTTTTAAATTTCAACTTTTAAAGTCAACCAGATATGGGTGCTTAATTGCAGAGCAACTTCCCTTCCTTATTTAAAAATAGGAGTAGAGGTGGCTTTGTTGTATGTGAGCAGTCAGCTAACAAAAGAATAGAAGGCCATGGGAATGAAACAAGCAGAAGTGAGCTCCACAAAGTCGACAAAATGTCTGGCAAATGGTTCAGTCTAAGTGGTCTGTCTTTAAAAACCCTTTCTTACCCCTTAAGCCTACCATTCATCTCTAGAGCCAGCTACCAGGAGTCAAACAAAAAGCTGGTGACTTTAGGACTGTGAATAGCCCAAAACAAGGGATTGATGAATAATAATTACTGCTGTGCACAAGCTGAGTTCTGTTTGTGAAAAAGGGAGTTTGAACTTTGTCCGACTGAAAGTTTTTTGTACCAGCAGTCAATATTGCCCTACTTTTGAGCGAAGTTAAGAGTGCTGACTGGGTAAATAATGTTACATAAAAACTAAAAGTTGCCAAATTCCATTTGGTATTCTCAGAATGTCCTTATTTAACGGACACACAAAATCTTTCTTTTTAATCTGTTAAGAAATGTTACCAGTGTGTGATAAATACAGATCTTGTAAAGGCGGCCTTTTTTAATGCTGGTGTGGTTAACTGTAGACATTCAGCTGTATCTTAACTTCCTGTCTCAGAGATACCTGTTGCTTTACTTGTTCCCAGTTCGACGGATGTTCATTGGGCTGCTGATCATCCACCTTGCCCAGTCTGAAGCACAGGTCATCTCTGAGCTGACACACAGGCTCAACAGTAGAAATTCTGAATGCTTCTCGTTCTCTTTCAAGAGATTCCTCTGAACATGAAAATATACTCTGGCAGTGCTTATCAGTCTATTAAGGAGTCATTATGGGCATGAATGTCATATTAATTTTGGGCTTTTAACAGGTAGATCTAACTCAAAATGATGGATTTCCTGATTGTGCAAAGCTTTTCGAACATATATTATAGGTTTACAATTGGGTTGAGGCAGTGGCAGAACTAGACTTTTATAGTGCTTGACAGTTCAGCGTTCTTCAGTTTCAAAAACTCAGCTTGAGTCCTAAAACATGATTCTTGTCATAGTGGCCAACCAGATCAAACTTTGTCTCCACTGACCATAAAACTTTACTCCAGAAAGGATTTGGCTTGTCAATGTGGGCAGCTGGATATTCAGTCATGCTTGAAAATGCTGATTTTTGAGCATGTGTTTCTTCTTGGTGCACAGCTCCTAAATTTAAGTCGAAAATAAACTGGTCCTATTGAGGAAAGTGACACTGGTGTTGTATCATCTTCCAGTTTATGGTAGACTTGAGCCTTGGTTGTTCCTGGATTTTATGTTACTATTTAAACTGACTTCCTTTCATCTGTTGGTCACAGCTTGAGTTATATAATTGAAGCCAAACCATAAGTGGGTGTTCGTACAAGACAATGATCCCAAACCTCAAAACTAGTTTTGGAATGGACAAACAAGACAACATTCAAGCTTCTAGAGTAGCTCTAAACTCAACCCAGTTGAAGAATAATGTAGATATATGGTTATAACCATATACATGACCATATACAGAGCC
Organism: Valencia hispanica; assembly: GCA_963556495.2. Taxonomy (NCBI): domain Eukaryota; kingdom Metazoa; phylum Chordata; class Actinopteri; order Cyprinodontiformes; family Valenciidae; genus Valencia; species Valencia hispanica. Next base: position 24,793,505 of record OY747707.1, read on the forward strand.
ACAATTATGCTAGAAGCTTGTTGATGCCTAAAAATGGTGTGTGGACCACGTGGTGATGTGCGTATATATTTAAGCCTGGATATAATAATTTGACTCCATGTGTACTAGACAAAATCCACATCACATTTAAACTTGTGCACCCAATTATTGTTTTCCTAAAAATCTCGTGTTTGTTGTACAACCATTCAACTCTTAAAAAATAATTGTTCAACTAAATCATTAAAAGTTCAAAATGATTATGACATTCATGGCCATAATGAGTGTAGGTAAACTTCTGATCAGAACTGTATAAAAAAACACAGACAAATGCTATCAATGTGGTTTACCGTATTGTTGAAGTAAGAAGATGGCAGTGTCTGTTATATCATTTGGCTTGATTTGATTGAGAAAATTATGGATCTCATCCTCGGCCTGCTTCCTGTTTTTTTGAGAGAAAGAGATAAGGCAGTTCATAAGTACAAAACACTAAAGAAACTCAGTTCAAATATTTACTCAAGAAAAAAAAAACCCCTCTTCTATCAATATATACTGCTAGGTTTTATGCTGCTTACAAAGAGACCGTCATAAAAGTGTTTTTTTTTTAATGAACATTAATTTTTTTTCTCTCAAGCAAATAATACATCAACCTCATAAAACATCAAGTGAATGCAGCACAGAAGGATCTGTGAGCTACAAGCGGTCCCTCATCCTTTTGCATTTGGACAGGCCAAGGTTTGCTGTGGAGAGATCCATGGATGGGTATCACTCAGTACGTTTACATGCACATCTAAAGCTCGAGCTTTTGGCAAAAAAAGTCAGCTAATACCGTAACCAGAAAGGGAGTCTTTATCCTAGTTTATGTGTCACCCAGAAAATGGAATTATTGAATGAAGTGTGTTCGACTCCGGGATGCTAGGTGGCAACATGTGCCCTTTCACATTGGCATTCTTCCGGTTGGCCTAGAGCAGGGGTTCTCAACCTTTTGCAAGCTGGGCCCCCCCAAAGCTGGTTCATTGCAGTCCAACCAACACCCCCCACTCCACATCACCTTGCATAGATAGATAGATAGATAGATAGATAGATAGATAGATAGATAGATAGATAGATAGATAGATAGATAGATAGATAGATAGATAGATAGATAGATAGATAGATAGATAGATAGATAGATAGATAGATAGATAGATAGATAGATAGATAGATAGATAGATAGATAGATAGATAGCCTGCCCTAAGCTATTATTTTTAGGCCCACATTATTATTATTATTATTATTGTTATTATTATTATTATTGTTATTATTATTATTATCATCAGTAGGCCTGTCATCATTCCTAGGCTATTGCTATAATTGGGAATTGGCACCAGGCCTCTGCTATTAATTTATGCTTTATTATTGTTATTATTACTAGGCCTAATAGTAGGCATCATCTGCATTTTTTGCAGAAGTTTGCAGGTAGGTAATGTTGATGTGAGACCTGAGCCTGCTTTGCCTTGCAAAGATCCTCAATTCTTGGCTCAATGTTTGATAAACATAGCCTCAAATCATCCTCGATTTGTGCACTATTGCGGTATTTTGTTTTGAATGCAGTCATTTATGAGAATCCTGCCTCACACAAATATGTCGACGTGAAAGGAAGGAGAATCTTCAAGGCGACATCACAGAGTTGAGGATATTCCTGCATCAATGCTGCCCAGAATGACAAAAGAGGGGAGGAGCCAAAGAGTTCCTTCAGTTTACTGTCACTCTTCAGCTCAATAAGCTGGTCCTGCATATCAATAGAGTGACCATATTTTGATTTCCAAAAAAGAGGCCATCTGGCACAGTACTGAAACAATTTCAGGACTTGGCCAAGACTTTTGATTTTAACATATTTAAAGTGTGCATTCTCAATGTGGTTAGAAAAGATATGTTAAATAACAAACTTCAAAAGGGCTTTCACAAGAAGAAAATGATTTTATAATCTTTGGAAATAAATTATAATAGAAATAATTACTCTTCTGAATTAAAAAAAAAGTTACCAGCAACAATATTAGTTAACTTTTTAAATTGCACTGGACAAAAACTGAAGAAAAATCTGAAATAATCTTCTGAGAAAACAAGTATTATTTTCTTTTCAATGTAATAAAAGTAAACAGCTGCAGACTAAAAAACACAATAAAAAAGTGCTGACTCTGTTTAGTTTGCATCTTCATCATCCATAGTCAGTTTATAGATGAACTCTCACTTTGCTCAGCCTTAATATAGTTTTTGTGTCCATGTGATCTTTGGGATATTTGCCACTTTTGTCACACAGAAACACACATTCCAGCTATGTGAATGATGCACTCCGTCACCGATTTGTTGCGACTGGACGGTATATATTTTGTGGTTCGTGCATGAAGCTTGTGTTTTGACTTCTTGCAAACAGCAGTAACTCGGTGCTGCGCAATTGCGTTGCGCAATGCAGGATAACGCGGTGCGGTGCGGTGCAACTCGACGCAGAGCAGCGCTGCGCAGCTCGGCGCACAGCATGTTGTCTGTGGCGTCAATAAACGGATCAGAACCAGCTCGGGAGGACATTACACGAGAGAGAGGCTGTCATACTGCATGCATCATACCAGTCAATTTAAGCATGGTCCTATGAAAACAATAAAAACCCGGACATTTTCATCAGTCTATAACTCCTCCCGGATGCCCCGGACAGCCCATGAAAAGTGGCCATGTCTGGGGAAAAGAGGACAGTTGGTCACACAAACTGATCTCGAACCCACGCAAAAGAGCGATAATCCTCTTTAAAGTACTTCGCAAATTGTTTTCTCATTGCTGACAGGCGCTCAGATTGAAATAGAGAGGAGAAATCGTGTGACGTGCCTGCATCAGTGATAAAGTCTACAAGGGTGGGGAACATGTTGCAGTTCCCTCCACTGATGCGGCCATAGAGGTCTAGTTTTAGTGTGAAGGCGTGCACTTTGTCTGCAAGGAGCAAAATATGAGTTTCGCGGCCTTACAAAGACAGGTTAAGGCCATTCAAGCGGTCAAATATAGATCGAATATGACAGAGACGCAAGCCACATATAGTGTCATCCAGATGCTTCACCAGATCTGATTTGATTTCTGTCAAAAACCACTTCACCTCCTCTTGCAGCTCATAACCGCTGTAACACCCGCCCCCCCTGGAGAGCCAGAGAACTTCAGTGTGACTCGCTGAAACTGCTTATCAACAGCACGATCACGATCGACAAACAAATCCAATTTGTTCAAAACTTATTTTTTATTAAATCAGTCCAAACACATTTTAATTTCTATTCAGGAGTTATGTATATACAAAACTAGAACTTTTAATGACAGTAGTTTAATAAAAAAAAAAAAAAAAAAAAAAAGCACATTTTTCTTTTTCAGTTTTTTTCCCTCCTATCCTGTAGCCTACTGGCGCCCCCCCAGGAGCGTGTCTGCGCCCCCCCGGGGGGGCGCACCCCACCGGTTGAGAATCACTGGCCTAGAGCATCACACAGACAGAAAAAAAAAAAATCGCTGGCAGCAGTGAAGCAGATGGAGAAAAACCAGGAGAGGCTATGCACAATGAGCAAAGAAATGGACAACAACGCTGCAGCACAGTACATTTTGTAAGTACTGTACTGTTTTATTGAGTTACAGTCGTTGCTGCTGTGTTGTTGTTGTCACCGGTATTGTTATTCCCCCTTCCACTGTGTGGTCACTTCCCGAAGGAGGAGCACCCAAACTGCTAATAGCTCGGCTAAGCTGCCTCTCCTGTTTACATGCAGAGAAATTTGGTTTTCTAACTGCATTATCTGGATGTGTTACCTCGATTAAGATTACGCTCATTCAGTTCAATTTCAGCTGGACTAAGGTGTACAGTATCCATGCATTTCAAAAGTCTGAATTCAGTCTGGCTAAGGCAGTTATTGAGTTTTCTCTTCCTGCATGTAAACGTACTGTCACTATGCCAACATGATTTTAATTAATTGTAGGGTCAGGTTAGAGTTGGTTTCTCTTGTTTAATTTATTGCCTTTTTGTTAGTTATGCGAGATTCAGACTCAGGGATGGGAAGAAAATGCATTCCATGTAAAGGATGTAAAAAAATAATATTTCTAATAAAATACAGTGAAAGTAAAGAGTGGCAGAGAGAGGTTGAACACTTCTGAATATAAAACTAAATGACTAACAAATTTAAAGTTTTTTACAACATAGTTTTTAGATTTAAAATGAGTAAAGTAAAACTGCTGGCTTAATAGCATTAAGACATTTCTAATGTAACTATCTGGATTTTAATGACTTAACCCCTGAATAAAAGCCACAACATTCCAGTTTTATCTAAATCAGGGCAGAATTTGCTATACATCCTCTTAATCCCAATTATATATCTTACTTTAGTGCTACAGTCACATTAACAGAATGTATTGGAATTGAAAAACTTTGCCTAATATAATGTGGTTAATTGTGATTAATCATGATTAATTACATACAGAGACCAAATGTCCAGCATCCTGAGACTCCACTCTAAGAGGAAGGAATAAGGGTAACATCTAGTGAGCATTAAAAGCAAGAACCACCATCCTGGATAAAACAGCAAAGATGCTGGAATATTTCACAAAGATGGCCCTCAATGATGATCTACTCAATAAATGCCTCAAGTTGCAGAAACTCAATGTGCAAGAGAAAGACCAGGAGGAGCCATCACGGAAAGACAAATCCCTCTGTGGCACGTACCAGCTGGACTGAAGTACTATACAGATGTAGTATTCATGGCACCACAGTGACAAGTAGTCAGGATGAGAGAAATAAATTCCAGGGTCTACCCCAGCAAGCAAGACCGCTGAAATAGTCAATCACATCACAGCTGGGTGCAAGATGCTTACAGGTAAAGTGTCAATAGAAACACCCTAACAAAGAGGAAAGCATAGTGTAGAGATCCTTAGGTACTTTCAGATACATTCCAATGAACAGGTGATTGCTAACTAAATTGACATTGTAGTTGTGTATAAAGCAGAAAAGAGTGAACATGGTAGATGTAGCTATATCAAGAAGAGGGAACACAAGAAACTTGAGAAACAGCAAGCGCTCAAAGAGGAAAAAGAGAAGTGGAGTCAAGGCCTCAGTGGTGAGTGGGGTCATCAGTGCACTTTGAGATGTAACCCCCAAACTGGGGAAGTGGCTACAGGATATATATATATATATATATATATATATATATATATATATATATATATATATATATATATATATATATATATATATATATATATACACAGTCTATGGAACAGTCGGATATCTGTTCCCAGGCGTCTGGTAAGGGATCAGAGCTTGAAGTGAAAATAAGAATCCTTACTAGGTGGGAGAAGGAGTGCATGAACTCTTAGTGATTTAATTTGTAAACTGGGATTGATTTTTGATGGCATAACAGTAAACTCTCAATAAAGAACGTGTTGAACCTTCTGAAATGTTCTGTGATCATGCTTTTGACAGGGTTTGGGAAGAGATTAGAAGTTACAAACAGCCATGACAACAGTAATAAACCTTTCCTATAGGTTTTTCACCATTCAGGCAGGGTGTCTTGTAGCGCTGGTAAGAATTGTACCTAAATGTCCTTCTGGCTTTTTAGCAGGGTTGCTATGAATGTGTGAAAAAAGACATGGTAACCATAGCAATTTATTTACTACTTTTCAATGTGACAATGTAGCTTTCACATCCCAAGGTATTCTAATTGTTTATGTGTGGAGGGATGCAAGAAGTGGCATGTCTGGTTGCCTCATTACGGAAACTCACAGTTGTGTACATCATTAACCTTGGTTGGCTCAGACACAGTCATCACACAGCCTAACAAGCTGCACCCCAGAGCTAACACTGCCCTTCTCACTTCACAAGGCAGGACACTTCTGGGTCCCGATCACCCACCGCTGCTTCAACACAGAGAAGGGCAGACACGGTTCCCCTGAGATGACACAACTATTACCTCCTACTTCTCCTGGTCATTTCACTACCTCAATTCAACCCTAAAACCCCATCAGGAAATCAACTTAACCCTCTCCTCCTCTTTCTCCCCAACCAGCAATTTTTTCTGCTTCTTCGATCTGACTTGGTCCATTTTTTTTTCAAACACCCCCCATCTTTGTCATGCAGATTTCTTTGCGGATGCAATAGGAGCTTAAGTGGAATGGTTTCTTTGTGTTAGAAGCTGATTCAGAAAACTGCAGCAGATAATGACGAGCAGTTATAGTGGGTACTTACTCAGCTTTTTGCAGCCTGGGGCATTCTCTGCTCCACACCTGCCAGTGCTGCCGTAATAAGGAATTCTCCTTGGTTGCCTTGGCTGCACAGCACGTCTTCAGAACCTATAAGACAAGGTTTGGTCCATAAGAAGAAAAGAGATCCCTGAAAACGAGCTTCTTGCTTTTAAATGTCTATGATACTGGATAACCTGGAGGAAAAACCCCCCAAAGATATTTAATACTTGAATTAATATATTTTCCAAAATCTGAGTTTAAAAAGAACACTTAGAAGTAAAAGTCTTAAACACAGAGCTGTGAAACAGGTGGCTTTCTAATGGGAAATTGTAAGCCTTTCACATGCGAGTACAATGGCAACCTTTTTCCACAGACATTTTGTCTTGATAAGCATAACTGTACCTGTGTAAGCTGAGGTAATTCAACTGAAACACCCAAATAAACAGCGAAAAAATTAAAATAATCAAGGAGACACTTGAATGATACGCATGAGGCATGTTATTAGGAGAGGAAGAAATACGCAACAGTCTTAATCTAGGCTCATTTGTTTTGCTTTAACATCATGGCCTGTCCTTTTCGTTTTTTATGCACAGGAATTGTACCAAAGGAAATTTCACATACATCAGTACAGTGTGTTTATCACAAAAAGGACATCCAAAAGATTTTGCTGCTAACTTATGGTCCGTTTGTGTGTCCGAAGGTGCTTGGTGTTTTTTACAAAAAGAAATGTGCACGTTCAGCTGAACATTTACCCTTAATCTAACGTCCATATTAGTATAAAAAGAAACTCATGATCCACATTGCTTGTCAGACATTCACACACACTTTTCCAGGAAAAAACTTTCCCGCATAATTCCAACTACATTTTTGAAACTGGCCATTCCACATGACCAGGTCTGGCCGCACAAACAAGTTTACTCTGAAAGCAGACTGCAAGATGCTAAAGAAAGTTTTTAAAAAAATCCAAAAGTATCATCATGATACTGTCATGATGACATGATACTGTCATCATCATTTGTTATGATGCATAACCATGGCAACAAGGTGGTTTACAACTGGCAGCAGCTGATTAACATCACAAAAGCTCAAATAATACCTCAACTACAGCCACAAAACCTTGATGAGTTGAAAAGAAGACGCCATAGATCCAGAGCGTCCTCTACATCAGACTGTCATACAACTACAGAGCGTCTTCAGTCAGAGGCTTCTTCAGATCTGCAGAGCACTACAAGAGATCATCCCTACTCACAGCCATCAGCATCTACAACAAATCTTTCAAGGAACTTGCATAATGAGTTACAACAACATTTAATTTCCCTTTGGGATTAATAAAGTAATTTTGAATTTGAATTGATTTGAATGAGAACTGCAGCATGCATGCCCGTGCAAGCAGATAGAGACTGCATAAGTTTATCTTTCATGAGAGATGGGCATGGTGGAAACCTTTGCTCTATGAGAAAAACCTGATAGGCAGGAGGAGAAGCAGACAAAGACCAGAACGTCACAAGTAATATTCTTCGGACAGATAATGCTAAAAATGAAGTATTTGGAAACAAGAACAGACTACAAGAGTGTGGTAAACCAAATCCATCATTCCATAAGAATGATTCTTCAGCTAGAAAACACATTCTATCTGTTTTCATGATTAGAAATGTTTTTTGTTGTTTAATTGCATTGAAATCCCTTTCTTTCTTAATATAAAAAATTAATTCTTCATTAAGAAATGTAAACATTTCTTAACGAATAACAGAAGATTTAATGCCATGTCCAACTAAAAGTCTCACCTCACCAAAGCAAAGCAAATGGGTTAAAGCAACACTATGTAGCTTTTCAATTTTCATAATATATTTCCAAGACCCTTGTGATGTTACATTGACTTATAATAGGTTGAATGACACACATGCAATAGCCTGACGGGGTCTCCTATCGCTTTTAATGGCACTACGTAACTTCGGGGTGCGGGTAGCAACCTGTGTACAAAAATAACTACAAAATTCGACTGCTGCTTTACGGCATACCTCACTTCCGCCCCCCTATCCACTGTCAAATAAAGGCCCCTGTGGCCACAAAACCTTAAAAAGCATTAGCCAATAGGCTGCTATAATGACGCTGGCTTGTAAACGTGAGCTACACGATCTTTTGGCGTTTGAAGAAAATAAAACCCATGAAATTGTATTCATATGTACGCCGGCGTAGAGCTGTCAGCCAAGAAATTAGACTGTATCAAGTTATAAAGTGATAGTTTATTGTAAAAACGTGAAGAGTATCACCATGATAGTTTATTGTAAAAACTTGAAAACAACATAAAACTATCATGTTAGTTTGATAGTTTCACGTTTTTACAATATAAACTATCACGTTATAACGTGATACGGTCTAATTTCTTTATTATATGGCTGACAGCTCTACGCCGTCGTACATATGACATGCTGAAAGAAAAATATAAAATATGTACCTGGGATGGAGACATTTGACATGGAACGAAGGCTGACCAAGACGTGAAAATCTGAAAGGTCAGAGGGTATCGCTTCTCAATGCACGTGAATCCCCTGGTGTAACCATAACAGATTTTACGACAGTAGTAGAAAACAATACCTTTTTCAGACTGTAGGGGGACCCCAAGAGCAAAACTTACATAGTGTCGCTTTAAAAAAATGTAATAAAATTCCGGGACCACGGCGCCCTGACGTCATAACAGTGTATGCCTCTTTTGGAAAACATAGGCACCAATATGTTTTCTATCCACTATTTGCGTGTCGGGGAGCAGCAGGGTGCATTTGCTCTGCTGGTGCTTAAAACGCAGGGGGGCAGGCCTGCTGAAGCGGCTGGAAGTGAAACGGTACCTAACCAGCTCACAAATAACACAACAAAAACAAAATCATCATAAATCATCATGACAATATATAAGATATACACTTATAATTTGCACCAATGCATTTTCTGAATTATAACATTTATTTATAAAGCTATTTGCGCCTTCGTTGCGCCTGCTTGCTGCTGCCAGCTGTGCCTGTTGCAAGGGGTGCACAGAGGGGCGGCTTTCTGGCTTCCTTGCGGCAGCCTTGGGCTTGGCTATAGGCATACATGCATAAAATGTTGTTATTAATAAGTAAGCGAAATAAATCCCACTGCTAACAGCTTCTAAATAAAGCACATTTCATTCATAATATTATCAATCTAAGCCCATAATGTTGAGTGTAGCTCAATATTGCCAGATGAGGGGTGTTCGCCCAGGGCACCAAACAGGCTAGACTGCCCCTGGATTATGGATAAGCAGTGGACCATGGATGGTCCTCTCTTTCCTTTCAGTGAATGGGTTGTTGCAGTTCTTCCTATGTTTTGTTCTGATCATCAGGTATTGGAGCATGTACATGCCCTTCTAGGCACCTTGGCAACTTCTCTACCGTTTTGTTTAGATTTTAGTCGTGTTAGATTAATTGTTTGCTTTGTTGTATGGTAAATCTTGATAGGATAAGGTTTCATTGTTAAAAAAAATTTTTGTCTTCTGAGATCTGCCATTTTTATTTAACGACACATATTTCATTTATGTGAAAGTAACAGAGATCAGTTTCAAGTTTTTTTGTTGTTGTTTGTCTTTATGTTTAGATCAGTGCTCTTTTTTGTAGTTGTATTTTTCTTGTTCCTCCCTGAAGATAAGTATCTTTCTGCTTTGACTCTACCACAAATAAACAGGTAAAATAAAAAAAATTCTTACAGTCACTGTTTTGACAAATGCTTTTGTTCTATTTCTCTTAACCTAACCTTAGGACACAACAGACAATACCCCAAAAACTTAGCACAGTGTATTGCTGTGATGCCAAGACTTTAGTGTTTTTAAATGCAGCCTGTGGTTTCCCATAATGTAAAACATATTTCAAGCTCAAAGCAACCCAGACTCGTCTATTAACCTTCCATGTTGTCACTGAGAGAGATGCTGAAAGGAGCTTCCTTTGAGCAGGGTGACTGAATGTGAACATATAGCCCGTCTTATCTTTAATGTGCAGAAAGCAGCATTAAAACAAGCCAAGGGCACGATGCAGAAAGACTTCTGACAGCTCAACAATTAAAACAACATACGCCTAACACCTTAATCACCACCGGCCCTCGCAATAACTGCTCTGCTTAGAGTCACATGACTAAGAACTTAAAATGGTTTCATTTAAAACAACAGAAAACTAAATTAATATTCACAGAACTGTTATTCTTCACTGCAGTGTTATTAATGCACTAATTTATATTTCTGCCTTGACTGAAACTGCAATAGAGTAATTTTAAAGTGTTTGCTTCATGTAGTCAAAATATCCTATTTGATATCAGTGGAGTCTTGCTGTGTTGTAATCACTCATCAAACGAACGTTTGATACTCTGTTAAAGGTACAGAGTGCCTTTACTGCAATTTCCTCCTCATTTGCTGCTAAATCACAGCGGTATTAAATGTACCAAAAATTAATTTCATACTGGATTGTTTTTAGGGCATGGATGATCCTGATAAACCAAAATCTACCTTTTGTCCAATGAGATTGTACTCCAGGCGTCTGGCATCAACAAAGGCCTGCAGCGTTTCATATTCAGTCGGTTTGTACCTGGAGCTGCCAAGACCATTTTTCATCCGCATTGTCAGTTTTTCTGCATGGATGAAAGAAATTCTTGAAAATCTCATCACTTATTGTCTGAAGTGAAACCGTAATGCTGACTTCAGCTAAGAATATAATTAAGAGGCAGACAGAGGGACAGCCTGTATATGGATATTTCAGAAATTACTGCACAGAGAGGGGTTAGCAGACAGTAAACTCAAGCTGTCAGACATCTTTTTTTAAGTGCTTCACCTGCGACTCTGGGAGGAAGGTGAAGGAACACTAAACAGCATAGCCTCTGACAAAAACATGACTGCACATGGGGCTTTTAACGGCTTTAGAGATTCGGAGACGTACAACAGTTCAGTAGGCCACTTAGTCAGAAGTCAAATACATCTCAGACCCACTTCTCAGTTACTCACCTGCATCTTCTGCCCTGTAGCTTGTGATGAATCTCTGTGGATTTCTTGCACTCATGGTGTGCATGTTTCATGAATTAGATACCTTTACAAATAAAAATAAAAATCACTGCATTAAAAAAAATCCTTTGACCTTCTTATTTTACTGACTAATCTTATTGATGTTACTCTACCAGAGTCGCAATGCTCCCATGTGTTTTTTATTGTAACTTATTTCTATTTAGATATTTAAATATGTATATATTTTTATTTTCTTTCATCTATTTATGCCATGATAACAGTTCACCACTTTGTTTAACCTCTGTTGCGTTTGAAAGCGCTATTTAAATAAAAATGGTATGGTATGGTATGGTATGGTATGGTAAGTCAAATTAGATAAATTATTGCAATTCTGTATGAAAACAAATACTGTGATATTGCAAAGTTCACTGTAAACCTAACCAAACAATGCCACTGTTTAAAATGATCAAACATAAAGATGCATCAACAAAATATTACATTATATTAATAGTAATGATATGACTAAAAATCTAATTCTGTATTCTTAAAGATGATTGCCCAGGTCTACAGAATGCATATTTAGTTTTTTTTTTAATAAGATGTTTTTTTCACAAATTTAAAGAAACCTCCATAATTTTTGGTGTTTAAGGTGTGCAGAAAGGCCTAAATGACTTCCTTTTTACTGCAGTAGCATTATTTGACATTAAAAGCAAATGGAGAAAAAAAAGCTGATCTTTAATTAATTTTTTAATAAAATCAACTGCTCTTATTTCAAAGAGTTTGTAGTAACGTACACTCCATCAGGATGTATACCACTTGCCATGGCTTTTAAAAGAGAAACAGGCCCACAGTATCACAAATCCTCCACCATACTTAAGAGTAGGCATGAGACTTTGGACTGTTTGTAGCCAAAAAGCTTTATCTTTGTCCCATCTGACCAAAATACGCATATCGAGTAAAAGTCCCAGTGGAGTTTAGTAAACATCACCTGTTTGCATATTTACTTGCCAACTCAATATAATCTACTGGTTGTTATGGAGATTGGGTGACTCCAAGATGCCGCTCTATGCTGCAGTTTTCTAAAAGTGACATTTGGAAATGTTTTACCTCTCTTACCCTCCTGCTCACTGTGGGGAGCCAAGATAAACATGGGTCTACATTCAGCCTTGTAGTAAGGGACGAAAACAAATGGGCCACTTTTCACATCATGTTTATCCCCCAAGGAAAAAAGAAGTCAAACATGAGTAATTAAATCTTTCTAAACATTCAGATCAGCTTTAAAAAAAGTACCAATGGCTTTTAGTGATCACATGCTTGAAAAGATAAGTTGCTCAGTTGCCTGTCCATTTTTTGTTTATATATTTAAAGCCTCGATTATTTATAGACCTCTCATGTGGGGTGTGTGTTTTTCATGCTTGTTTGTTGCTAATAAAAGAAAATGTTATAAAAATCTAATCAGAAATGTAAAAAAAAATCCTTTAATTACACGTATTTTACACAAACATTTAGGGTTAGCGATAGGTCTGGCACTGGGTTTTTGAAAAAAACTTATCATTTATTATTTCACCTAGCTGAATAAATGTATGTTATTATACATCTGCAATATCAAAATGATTTAAAGGTTTTTACAATCATATACAACAAATTAGCATATATGCATTCGTGGGATTATAATTTGTTAGATCAAAAGTACCTTTTGAAAATAACTATTAACCATACTTTTTATAAATCCACATTTCTGTATTAAAACATGTTTTTTACTGGTCTGATGCAATATTAAAATCTTAAATGTCATAATTTTATTAGGTAAATCTAAAATCTTCATAATCAACAGAAATAAAGGCTTGAAAACACATTTGTGAGTCATTAATAGATATAATGTGCTTTGTTTAGTAAATTGAGTTACTGAAATGAATATTATTGAAAATGAACTTTTCAATAATATTCTAAGTTATAGAATGACTGTATATCAAAAACAAATGTCAAAAAATGTAGAGGGCGCCGAACATATATTGTCATGATGAGATGGCCAGGATCCAGGACATAATACCAACCTCAAATTAGCCAGTACAAACTTTTTAATCGATGAGGTTATGCTATTTAAATATTTGAAAATTGTGGGAAAATAATTGATAAACTAAAAAAACTGTTACCCCAGGATGAAGACTTTTAGCACCATCTGTACTGACGTTGCCCATATCACATCAAAATGCAAATAAGCCTGAAAGTTACTAGAAAAAGCATCAGTAGCGAACGTTACCGTTTAAAATTTAACAGGTTAGGTCTTACTAAATTGTAATTTGTTGCCTTTATAGAACTCTGATAAGTATTTCTTAATTGCCATGCCAGAATATATTTATTTACTTACTGAACCACTACCTTACCGCGTTTTCCTCTCTTTAGTGTATAGGTTGACAAACCAATGTAACCACGGTAACTGTGATCTCTTCTCTAACTGGTCATTTCAAGCATACGTACCTCCTCGGAAACGCCCCCTTAACGTGCCACAACCAATCAGGAGTACGCTTCGGTTCCCCACATTCCCACTTACGTCATGCCAGCTCGCTCTGCCTGGGACTGCTGCTGGAAGCAGGGAAGGGGTTGTCTCTTCTTCCCCTCCAGTATGGACACGAGTTTCGTTCTTCCACATGCATGGGAGTAGGCGACTGGACTTTACAGATGAAGTTACGCGTTTCCACGTAGGTCCGAGCCAGAGCTCAGCCTAGCGCAGCGACTCTCCTCCAAGGTATGCCAATTGTTCTTCTTTTTTCGTTTGTTTTTCGTGGCATCGCAAACTGCAGAGTAATTCAGAAGGGTAGAGCATCTCTGCTGCGCGGAGAAGAAGCAGGAGGGAACGGGCAGCTGGTTCAACTCTGAAAGTCTTGGATCCAAGTAGAAAATCAAAAGAAATCGCTTTATGTGCGTGCGAAAGACAAGATAAGCTATTTTAAAGCTTCTTCTCAGCGAGAAACAATCCAATTCCCAGCTAATCTTCTTCTTTGGACCGTTTCCTCGCAGACCGCGCTCACCTTTCAGGGAGACTCCTCGCGCTGCTGGGAAAACTTAGCTGGATAACGCAAAGAAACAGTTTCTGCGCCAGATTTCCACACACAAAAAAAAGCCTTACTTTATATTTGAACATGCCCCTGTAACCTTGCTTGGTAACCGGTAAAGTGAAACGCAGGTGAGTTTTAAAAGTGGGGGAATCTCTGGAATGCGAGCCCGCAGAGGCGGGGATCCTAATTCCTCCTGCCCCCCACTAGATTGACTTTACGTTTTTTTAACTCCCACGTTTTACTCGCAACGTTCAAACTACGCCATATTTAATTACCCTAATCTGCATTTTTTTTAACCCAGGGGCGTTTCTTCAAGCTCCCATTGCTGTGCACTGTGCAGAAACCCGACCTTTTAAGATAATGGACTGTATTGCCACCGTGACTGCATGTGGAAAAAGTCTAATTACCTAACCTACATTTAGATGTAGCATGCTTACAACGGTTCTAATTGGATAATTGTCATAAATCACATGCTACTCACCCAAGGATTATATTCTTTGTAAAGGATGTCATATTCATGGGAATTTTCTGCTGCTGCTTAAGGATTTCATTGGTCTTTGTTACCACTTTGCTACAGGGTTTTAGAATTCAAAATCCTGGGAGCAATTTAATGACCCCAGCTTACATTGAGGCATGTACATATTCTAAAAACACCTCACAAAATCTGCATAGTGTTGACCCTTTTTAGGAAGGTTATGCTTATTTTTTACACTGCCTTTTATTTATATATATATATATATATATATATATATATATATATATATATATATATATATATATATATATATATATATATATATATATATATATATATATATATATATATATATATATATATATATATATATATATTGGTTTTTTACAACATTATTGTTGAAATACACAGTCCTGAAAAAGGGACGTTTCTTTTTTTGCTGAGTTTATATATATATAATAACTTTACAGATCTTCATTGTACAGGGTTTAAACAATGTTTTCCATGCATGTTCAATTAACCATAATCAATTAGTTAACATGCACCTGTGGAATGGTCGTTAAGACCATAACAGCTTACAGAAAGTAGGCTTTTAAGGTCACAGTTCTAAAAACGCAGGACACTAAAGAGACTTGTCTACCGACGGTGAAAAACACCCAAAGAAAGATGTCCGGGGTCCCTGCTCATCTGCGTGAACGTGCATTAGGCATGCTGCAGGGAGGCATGAGGACTGCTGATGTGGCTAGGGCAATAAATTGCCATGTCCGTATTGTGAGACGCCTAAGACAGCGCTACAGGGAGACAGGAAGGACAGATGATCATACTAGCAGTGGAAGACCACGTGTAACAACACCTGCACAGGATCGGTACATCCGAATATCACACCTGCATGACAGGTACAGGATGGCCACAACAACTGCCCGAGTCACACCAGGAACACACAATCCCTCCATCAGTGCTCAGACTGTCCGCAATAGGCTGAGAGAGGCTGGACTGAGGGCTTGTAGGCCTGTTGTAAGGCAGGTCCTTACCAAACATCACCAGCAACAACGCCGCCTATGGGCACAAACCCACCTTCGCTGGACCAGACAGGAGTGGGAAAAAGTGCTCTTCACTGATGAGTCACGGTTTTGTCTCACCTGGGGGGATGGACGGATTCGTGTTTATAGTCGAAGGAATGAGCGTTACACCGAGGCCTGTACCCTGGAGCGGGATCGCTTTGGAGGTGGGGGGGTCCGTCATGGTCTGGGGCGGTATATCACATCACCATCGGACTGAGCTTGTTCTCATTGCAGGCAATCTCAATGCCTTGCGGTACAGGGAAGACATCCTCCTCCCTCATGTGGTACCCTATATGCATGCTCATCCTGGCATGATCCTCCTGCAGGACAATGCCACCAGCCATACTGCTCGTTCTGTGCGTGAGTTTCTGCATGAGAGCAATGTCAGTGATCTGCCATGGCCAGCAAAGAGCCTGGGTCTCAATCCCATTGAGCACGTCTGGGACCTGTTGGATTGCAGGGTGAGGGCTAGGGCCATTCCCCCCAGAAATGTCCAGGAACTTGCAAGTGCCTTGGTGGAAGAGTGGGGTAACATCTCACAGCAAGAACTGACAAATCTGGTCCAGTCCATGAGGAGGAGATGCACTGCAGTACTTCAAGCAGCTGGTGGCCACATCAGATACTGACTGGTACTTTTGATTTTGAGCCTCCCTTCATTCAAGGACACATTATTCTATTTCTGTTAGTCACATGTCTGTGAAACTTTTTTAGTTTATGTCTTATGGTGTTGACTCTTTTAGTGTTCATACAAATATTTACACACATTAACTTTACTCAAAGTAAAAACAGTTGAAAGTCAGAGGATGTTTCTTTTTTTGCTGAGTTTAAATATACGATATATATGATCCATATACGCAAAAGGGCAAAGGACTACTTAGATGCAGTGTTTTGTAATGTTCTTTCTGCTTAATATTGGGCAGATGTAGTCCTTCAAATAATATTCTGCCTTTCTTAGTGGATGGATTAAATATCACTTGACTGACTTCTAATAGTTGTATATTCGGCCAAAAGGTCAAGGATTTTACTCAAGGAAGTTATATCTTTTACTCATTTAGAGCAGCAACTGACAACATTACAGCATGAGGGAAAGGCATTTTGCTTGACATTTGTGAAATAAAGATGAAAATGTGATATATATATATATATATATATATATATATATATATATATATATATATATATATATATATATATATATATATATATATATATATATATTTAGTACTTTGACGTGGTCCCTGGTGTTTAGATGGGCTAGAAACTTATCTGCTCACACATCAACTCAGTTTTTTTTGTAACTTACAGACTATATGTGTGTCTAGGTTCATTTCAAACGTTTAATACTCTGCAGTCTGCTCTGGTACGAAGCCTGCAGTTTGTGATGGGGGGCACTTCTTTAGCTTCTACACCATTTCTCTGTGGTTTGCATAAACAAAAATATTTCCCCAAAATCCCCACTTTTTTTCTCGTAAGTAAGGGAAAAGTGACTGACTCAACCAGCTGAACATCAGCAACAGGTGGGGGAAGGGGTAGCAGTGACCAATTTTAGATGCAGGTCACTTCTGCACTCTCTCTGACACCTCATTATAATACTTTTAACCAAATGACTGGTATTATGGGAAGTTTGAGCAGTTTTCAACCTGTTCATTAATGTACTTCCATACCTGTAACCATTCCACGACTAGCCTACTCATTAGTAAATGAATAGTCCTAGAATACTAATGTCTTATTATACAGACATATGTCAAATCCCTTGTTCCACCCAAATCCAACATTTATGATAAATACATGTTAATAATTAGTTATGGTGTGTATGCAATGAGGGATTTGATTTGGTATGTAATATAATATAGAAGTCTCATGCAGCACTAAATGCACAGTTGAGAAAAAATCTTTTAATTTTTCCGAAACAGCTGTATAATGTCCGATGACCTGTTAAACGTTTGGAAATAAATCTTTAAATCAAAAATAATCTTCTGATATCTTCAAATAGTGCCAGGGAATGTTAAATATTGACATAGTATTGAATAGGGATTTGTTTTATATTGCAATATATATATTGATATCAACTGATATGAAAAATATTATTGCGGTATAATTTCTTTCCCCCACATCACCCAGCCCTAGGATGCTCGATAGATTGGCATCATCGGTTTCGGACAATGTTGGTCATCTTTTAACATATCGGTATCGGTCCAGTAAGTAAAACTGGGCCATTATCAATGTTATCAGTGTCTTTTTCCATCTTGTTGCTGTTTGTGTTTCAGGAGATGGAGGGGAGGGAGATAGCCATGTGGCATTTGTTTGGTCATCATGTGGTAGTGATGAGTGACAGAGATAGCGTTTACTTGAAGCAGAGAAGCAATGTAGGTTGTGTGGTCTCTTTTACACAGAGTTGAAAGTGTAGGGAAATAGATATAATACATATGATATTGGTCAATATCAGTTATCGGCCATACCAGCAGTATATTCAGTATATTCATATTGGTGCATTCCTAATTCTGTAGCTCATAAACTGTCCATAAATCATGTTTACAGGATGTTCTATCTACGGTTCTTGGGGTATTTTCTGCCAAAGTAAAACAGCCCTTAAAAAATAATTTACTTTCAGAATTGACATTCACTTATTTAATGACAAAAATAAAAATGATTGTGCCATTATTTGAGCTGAGTGCAGTAACTTTGCGTAGTCATTACTAATGCTTAATTTGCATAAAAGCAATCAAAAAGGAAAACAAAAAATGTCTTTTTATAATCACCATAAATATTCCCACACAAATCTTTCTTGATTTTGAGCTTCAGCTGGTTTTCCCCTCTGTTTTGAGGTTTTGGTGTTTATTTATATTTGTCTAACCCATATTTGAAGGCGTCTCACTACAGAAATTTTAACTGCTTTTAATAAGCTTCTGCTGGAATTTATATCAGTGGTTTAGTTGAAAAGAAGCACAAAGAAACATTACAGCAATCTTCCTTCTCAACCAAATGAAAATTGTAAGCTCAATAAACTGGGAGAAAGTTTCTTGCTTGTTTTTTTTCTTCCAACAAATAGTAAAAGACAGCCTAATAAATAGAGATTATACAGTTTATTGAAACATCTGGAATAGCGTTGCAGCGCCGCTTCATCCTAAGGCTTTAAATGGTTTGGAAAAACATCATTATCATTTAAATGTTTTGGACTAATGAAGGCTCCTCATTTTGATAATGATTCTGAGTCCTTTTCTCCTTCTGCTTATCACCATATAAAAAGGAGCGTTGTTTCAGCCTTCGTCTGTTGTCATGCAGGAGTGGTCAGGCTTTCTGCATGGCACTGTGTGAGTGGGTTTCATAATAATGCTGGAAGTTCAGATGGTTCGCTGTCTCTCGCACTCATCCTCCCTTTTTCTCCCACTGTCAGACCCAAGCACAGATACTCAGTGAGACCCTCCCCTCGTGATTCGCATTACTGCACTACTTACACACAATCTCACAGCTGACAACTATCAGGGGTGGTTTTTCTTTGGAATCGAAATGGCAAGACAGAGCCAGACCTTTCCACTATCTCTTCTTGCTGCTTTGCAGATTTTTTTTTGCTTATACTAAAAGTACAAGACTTTGTTTGGCCCTTTTTGGATGTCAATTTTTAATTTTCAGAGGTATTCTTGTGCAACTTGATCTGGTTATTTCTTCACGCTGCCTGTTGTTCATCGTTCCTCTTTGGCAAAAGTGTGATTTGTTTTAAAGAGCAATGCGAACAGCTTGTGCTAGCCCTATTATATGTTTGGGGAACGCATTTGTTGTTTAAAGAACAACCCCATCCGGCAGCAGACAAAACCACAACCATACCAAAGGTCGCTGGTGTGATTATTTGACCCAGACTTCATGGTGAGTTCTATTTAATGGAAACTGACAAGAGCTGAATAGCTTGGTAGTCGTTGGCAGGTCTGTGCTCCTTATGCTTTTTCACCCCCCTCCTAATTCTGACTAAACATCAAGGCTTAATCCTTTACCCCCACATTGCGTGTCAGATTCCCTTTTTTCTGCTACAGTCAAAAAGACCCCCCCCCTGCCTCTACCATTCTTCACCATTTTTTTTGGAAGAGAAAGTATTTTCAGTCTCTGCTTCATAGCCTGTAAGCTTGGAAACAAAATGGTGAGTTTCTTTTGTGTCTGTGCTGAAGTGCTGGGGTATTAACCTCCCCTCCCTCGGCTCGTCGAGAGAAATTCAGTGTCCATTGTGTCCAACTAAGTCAGTTATTCTCCCTTAAAACTCAGGTAGGTTGTTACAGCATCTCTTGTTACATTAGCGTTTCATCAAATCTATAGACACAGTGTGCAGGTACAGTGTACTAGCTCATCTAAACAAATAAAATATATAAAAAGTTCATTTATTATGATTTTTACAGTGAAAATCTTCTTTTAAAAACTGATTACCCAAAGAGTGATATATTTAATTAGTTTCTGTTCATTTTGATAATGGCTTACAGCTCATTAAAACCCAAAGTTTAGCTTATCTGTTTAAAGTAAAAAAGTTTATCTGTAGTAAAGTAAGAAAATAAAAAAACCCAAAGGAGTTTAGATGCAGAAATGTCAGCCTGGTTAGAGCTCGCTTTGTGATGATCAGCCTGTGGCACCGATCAAGCTATAGGGAAACTATCAGCGTGTGTGAGTTCTTGTTCTACAGAATAGACTCTCTTTGGTGTTTAGATCAGATGAATTTGCTGACTAATCAAGGACGGTAACATCATGGTCATTAAAGCTGCTTTTGGTACCTTTGGCAGTGTAAAGAGCTGTTAGGTCCTGCTGGAAAATGAAAGATGATATTGCTCCCCAAATTATGAAAGGCCGTGGAAACTTCACCCTGGACTTCAAGCAACTTTGATTCTGTGCCTCTCCACTCTTCATCTAAACTCTAGGAACTTGATTTCTAAAAAAAAAAAACACAACATTTTCTTTCATCTGAAAAGGATCTTGGATGAGTGAGCAACAGTCCAGTCCTTTTTTCTACTCTGCTTTACACACGAACGGAGGCCATGTTCTGGATAGATTTCTGTGTGTGGTGGCGCTCGAAGCACTGACTCCAGCTGCCGCCCTCATGAATCTCCCCCAAACTCTTAACAGGGCTTTGCTTCCTCTTGTACTTGTTACTTGTGCACCTTTTTCTCTCAAAGTTTTCCCTTCCACTCAACTTTCGGTTAATGAGCTTGGATCCATTACAATGTGAACAGCTAGGTTCTGTGGCAATGACCTTTTGAGGCTTACCCTCCTAGTGGATGGTGTTAGTGACTGTCTGCAGGGACAATTATCAAGTCAGCGGTCTTCCTTGTAATTGTGTAGACCATAAATGGCAATAGCTAACATTTCTGTATTAAGTTAGGTTTTCAATAATTGTAAAATTGACAGAAATAGATGCTTGAAAACATCTATGTATGCAATTAATTTGTAGAATATTTGAATTTCAAATTTTAAATACATTTCCTAAAATAAGTGAACTTTTTATTGCTATTCTAAAGCAATAGAAGCTCTGTATAACATCAACAGTGAGGAGACGTGTTCTTTATAGTTTGCAGAATAATGGAGACATGTCTGAGTGATATTTGTGTACATTTATGTTGTCTAAGAAGTTGCCTGAGCAACTTTTGGTGTATATAGCTTTTGTGGGATGAAAATGACTGATCACAGAACAGTAGCAGAAGCAATCAACCCAGTAAACACGTACGCTCATCGTAAGTCATATAAATCACTTTGTCATGAAATGCAACCACATTATGGTTTGGTTTGAAAGCATTCATCTTGTCACCACTGAGCAAAAAAAAACGAAAGAAAAACCCACATGTAGTAAAGTGGGGAATTTCCATAGTTGTATCCATCTGCCATCATGTGAAAACATTCTTTCTTAAATACTAACAAGATGTACTCATGATTTGCCAATGTAATATTAAAACTATTCCAAACAATTAATATCTGTTTTTATAATTTGATTGTATCTATATAAAAAAAAGACAAAATTTACTCCAATAACTTAAACGGCCATAAATCATCAATATGTCGCAGTAAGACCTGCTTTGGCATGCGTGTTGTGGATAAGCCTTGACATGCGTGGCCGGTGGCCGATTGTTGATCTAACTGGATACGTAGATGGGAAGAGTCCCAGATTTCATGCTCTGGTTGGATTCCTGATAGCTAAAGATAATACAGAGCACAGAGCATGTCAGCGTTTTTAGAGATTAGAGGCACAATAGAATTTTGTCCAGTAAAACAGACCCCCACTGATCCGACGTGCTGAGTCTGAAACATGGACATTCGTCCCTGTTGATGTGGACGGCGGCGGTGGAAGGACCGAGTTCCTTAGCTGCACGTAGGGCAAACGGCCAGTTGTTTAAAACAATGCTGTGCTAGAGTTACCTCAGCGGGGAACAGTCAATCTTGCTGAATATTTTAAAGTTCTCCTCACATCATCACCACAGGCTAAAGTAATCTACTATTGGTTAAAGGAGGAGTGGTGTGAGACACCGATCAAGGAAGAAAGACACAGCTGAGGTGACACTGACATTTGGGCTTTGAAAGCCACAATAGCAATTTGTGTTCGGTGGACAACACTGGCCTAATGTGCAAATATAACAAAAAAGCCTGTTACTTCAGTGTGGGCTAATGAATAGTTGCTTAATGGTGTTTTAGGTGGTTAAGTTGGAAAATGCCAAGCTGATTTTAGGGCTCCAAGATAAAGCCTCTTAAATTATCTGACTGACCAACCCTTTTAAAGCCTGATTTACAATCCTGCTTTTAGAAAACTGGTCAAATGAGTGGAACCAGCATTGTGTTTGTCTTCTCAGCTTTGGGGACCATTAGTTGAGTTTTATTGTCGATTTGTTCCTAGACATGTCTTAAAGTATTTGACTTTTTCTTTTTAATTTACAAGCTACAGTTGGTGTTGTGTGTCTTTTTAGTCGACTGTTTGTGAGTCTGTTGGTTTTGGTCTCAGAGCTAATCTCTAATAATCGGGTTGTCATAAGAACATTTCAAACTCGATACAGAAACGGAGAAAAATACTCGATAGCTGAAATCATTTTTTGGCCACCTTTTGTTGAAGACGCAGAGTTATTTCTAATGAAGAACAGTAAATATTATCAAAAACATTAGAAAAATATTCCTTTGCTTTGATTTTGCCGATAAGGCGAATATAATTTAGCCCTCATTTAGAAAAAAAAAACAATTTAAAAGTGTTGCCTTTTCCTTATTGCAAAGCAGTAGACAAGGCAGTATGTACCTTTGATTCAGCTGGGCAGTTTCAATATTATTTTTATTA
This sequence comes from Valencia hispanica, assembly GCA_963556495.2. NCBI lineage: Eukaryota > Metazoa > Chordata > Actinopteri > Cyprinodontiformes > Valenciidae > Valencia > Valencia hispanica. Next base: position 24,816,577 of record OY747707.1, read on the forward strand.
CTTCTAATTTTTTATTATTATTTTTATCTGTGTGCTTCCATTTGCCCATCAATACAGGATTATTTTATTCTAAAGTTGTTGTCTATTCAGAATCAGATCCATGCAAATGTATTTAGCAAATGCCTTGTTTCTGCCAAGTTTGCGTCATATTTTCTTTGGTGATCAACTACAGTGTGCACTTAGGCTGTTACTGGTTCTGACTAGTTTCTGGTATAATTATCATCTCCAGCCTGGGTCCAGTGTGAATAATGTTTTCTCATTTTATTATTAGCCACATTAGCCAGTAATTCCTTTACAGCTAAACCGATGAGTAAAGGAGGGGGCGGGCTGGTCATCTTGTTGCTTCACCGTTTAAGAGCAGATTAATCTGTCTGCTGAGAGATAATTTTCTGTGTTAATTCAATTCAATTCAAAAAACACTTTATTGATCTCAGACAGAAATTAAGTGTTGTTGTAGCTCATACTAGTTAATTCTTCAAGGAGTTGGTGTAGATCATGTTGGCTGTCAGGAAGGATTTTTCTGTAGCGGTCTGTGTTAGAAGCCTCTGACTGAAGATGCTCTTTTGTTGTAGGACAGTCTCATGAAGAGGGTTGTCCATAATTCTTTTTGATCTTATGAAGAATCCTTCTTTGCATCATCATCTCCAGTGGTTCCACAGTCGTCCCCAGAAGAGAACCAGAACTTTCTTCATTAGGTTGTTTAGCCTTTTTAAGTCCCTGGCTCTGATGCTGCTACCCAACAGATGATGGCTGAAGAGATTACACTCTCCACAACAGACTCGTAGAAGATTTGCAGCATCTTGGAAGCAAGCTTCATACCTAAGCTAATTCGTACACTCAGAAGGAGGATTGGACAGTCTGGACTCTACAACAAGTTTACTACTTCTCAATGGCAATAGGCTACTTACTACTTTAGTGTTTCAAATATTGGAACTTTATTGTCCTTTTCAAATTGCCTTGAAACATTATTGTTGATTGTAGCTTGAATCTAGCATCCTTTGGCGTTTCCTCCGTCCTACAGCTTCATCAAATAAACAACACTTGAATGTTTGCCTTATTGACTAAAGGTGAATCACAAAGGCTTTTTTCCAGGCGTACTTTCCCTTTTAGCTGGGTTTCTAACTTCCAGCTGTAGCTCACTTTTTTTTTTTTCTCTGCTGCAGGAAAAGGGTGGGGCCGAGTGTCTCGGTTAATGGAGTTCTGCTGTCTTAAGAAGGGTGACAACTTGGGGTGATGAGGACGGGTCAGTTTGCATTGATTTTGGTGAAAAATACTATCTTTGAATAATTATTTTTATTTAAATATCGATGACTATGGCATCCGACGTCAAGAAAAGGATGACATCTCCTCGTGTCATTCTAGTGACCACACAGCTTGTGCTAATTATCTAGTACACAGTTGAAAACTAAACAATGTGCAGAATTTACATGCTTCACCTGTTTGCATAACAGATTCACTTTTTAAATGTCAAGGCGTTTAGATGAGTGCGACAAAGTCAAATTACCTCAGAAAATGGATTTCTTGACTTTGGAAATGAGCAAATGAACGCAGTTCAAACTCATGGCATTTAAAGTGACATTTTATAGATTGCTAAGCTTTACATTCTGCTGTAAAGTTTTGATGTGAATGTGGGCTGCATCATATCAAAGCGTAACTGATACAGTGAGAAATCAAGGCTGTAGGTAAACCTGCAGCCTCAGATAATTGGTTCTTTCTGTGGCAGACCATTTAGCTTGTAAGTTTAATCAATGTAGAAAATAAATATGTTTAAATAAGTTGCACAAATGGAATATAAACAATGTCCTCCAAATGTCCAGTTAACAAAGAGTCAATAAAAGGACTATGTTGCCTAAGACAGTTTTTGCTCATGTGGTATGTGGCATTAGATTGGCTAAAAAGCTTTGCACCACATATTAGTGTTCATTCACATCCTTGCAAAAACCCTGAATATACAGTAAAACTCTCTCCGTCCTCTATGTTCTTCAGTAGCCTTGAGTAATGTCAAGTCGTTTTCCTTTTTAAGTGAACTTTTTTTTTGGTTCTGTAGTGTGGTTGAGCTACATTAAATCATATCAATGCACATAAGTACATTAGTCTCACAATCAGTTTCACAATCTATCAAAAATCAGTCTGAATGATGATTCACTCAGGAATCTCTTTCATAAATTTAAAAAGAATCAGTTTTGTAGTAAGTAAAACCATATACCAACTCAAGCCATAAAACCTTTTGAATTGACTTTATTCATTTTTTAAATTAGATTTTTGAGATTTATTTTATTTATTTTTAGTAACCAATTATTAAAGAGTGGTATAATAAAACAAACGCACTAGAGTTGTACGAAATGAGCAAATGAAAATATGATGTTTTTTCTGTGTTCTTTTTAATAATTAACCAGATATGGTTTAAAATTAAAAGTCTAGTTCCTAAAAAGTGTCTGTTTTAATACAAACTTAAAATAAAATTAGAATAAGTAATAAAACATTATTAAAATTGTAATAAACTAAACACTGAATTTCCCAAAAATTGAAAGACTTCATGATTTATAATAACGCATTCTCAATTAGCACTATGTTGATGTACAAATCCCCTTTGCAGTTATGTTAGAAATTGATATGTTTGAGTACAACACAAATAAAGCATTTAGTGTTCACACTGCTGTTTGTGGACTTCTATTATCTGTCTTATTACATTTTTAAGCCTACCTTCATCGTTATTGACATTTTCTGTTTCTCAATAAACTGTTGAAGTTGTTTTATTGCCCAGCACTAATCTACACTACTTGAGCTATTAATAAAAATAAAATAAAAAGTCACAGAGATTTACTAAAAATGCTCTTAAAAATTATTTGAATATTAATAAGATCCATTGAACTTAACTTTACAATTAAGTTATACTATATAGTAGTTAATGTTATCTTTCTAAGTCTCTGTTTATAATGGAAGTCTAATTTGGTTTAAATGGGGTTTATACATCTTTAGAGCCATTTGTGGCCTACTTTCCTTTCACAATTTTCAAAGAAAAATGCTCCAACCAACAGTTTAAAATTTGTGATAAGTACAAATTTCCCCAAAATTTGGCATTTATCTATCCTGTGTAATGATGTTCTTACGTTTTCCTCTACAGTGGAAAGTTTGTTCTTTAACTCTGATATTCTTAGTCAGCGATCTGAGGTAAAGCTTTTTACTTGGAAAGTTTCAGAGATACTGCATGATAAAAAAACTTAAAGTACAAGCATGAATATGGAAAGATGAATACGGAGTAAGATTTTGTCTTCTTTCTCTGAGGTTAAATAGCTGTAATTTTAGACATCTCTGTAAGACCAGCACTAATTAGAAAAAGCTTGAATATATGAGATTTCTGCTTATGGTTTTTGTCACAAAGTGTCACATTTTAATAATGCATCTCCAAAACAATTTCATTAATTGTGATAAACTAATGGCAAACTTGACCTTATGTTGTATAATAATAATTATAAAGTTATGGAAATAATATATTTACTCTTCCTACACAGGCACATTTAAACATCACCCCGCTGTTGGTGATTCAGATGTGTCAGGAAGATAATTGCGCACCACTGGTTGTCTTTTATTTTTAATAGTTTCTATGGCGAAGTTATGAGCTGCTTGCATATTTAAATGAACAGCAGCAAAGCTAGAACCACAGCCTGTCTTCTATGAAGATCTGATCATTTGCAGTTCCAAGGAAAATTAGTTTTCAGACAAAAAATCCTGAGACCGCCATTTTCTAGCCTGTTTTGTTTTCTCTATCAGATGCGCTGTGTATCCGTTTAAAACGTCACCCAGAATGTGCAAGTTGTTTGCCAAATAGCAAAGATCTAACTGTTACTGTGCTGGATTGAATTAACCATTTTAAAAAAATAAACCACACTTAAGGCTTGCAGTGAATATCTGCCTATTTGTGTTTTCTCATTTTCATGACCCGCCGCAGGAACAAGGAGTTCCATCTCTTGTTTCCCTTCTTCACAAAAGTTCAGAAGGACATGGCTCTTCACAAAAGAATTCAGTCTCGCAATCTTGATAATTTATCACTACTGTCTTAAATAGCTATCTCAGTACACGAAACAACTCTTTAGCAGGACTTCAAGTCACAGGACTGGAAGATGTTTGTACAGATGTCTTGTCTGGCAATTGTCAAGAATCAAGAGGTGTTTCTTTGTCTAGAAAGAAATATTAATTTAGCATTTGAATACAGAGAGACTATCAAGATTTCCCCAAAATATCCCAGAGCTGTGTTACATTCCCAAACCCCACATATGCATAAATCAGTATTTTCCACATGGGTGTGCTCCACTGGTGAAATAACAACATACCTATTCACTTTGCTTTTGATTGTTTTTGTTACTTTTCAGTAAATCCTGCTCTTCTGTAAAGCTGGAGTTGCTGGATTGAGACGAGTTTTTGACCTCCTAAACACACACTTATAACAAATTGCCCTTGTCTACAGGCAGAAACCTCAAATAAAAAGTTTTAGAAAGTTTTCTTGGCTTTTGGGGTTTTACAGCAAATATTTTTAAAGTACAGCCATGTGGAAACAAATATTTCATATATTCAAGCTTTTATTTTTTAACTATGGGCAGTATTTAAGCTGGAGGGAACTAATTTTACCAGTTAGTCTGTTGACTGAGAGAACAAGCAATAAGGAGTGTTAGTCACATGGAGGAAATTAAGGTATTCGGTTAGTTGTTAAGTGCAAGACCAAAATTATTGTTTACCATCCTATTTGAACTGCTACAATTATAATCAGATCCTATGGGAAACACTAATTATTTAGGGTGCCCATATCTCTAAATTGCTTTAATTGTTGTATTTCATTTTCATGGTCTTAGAGTCTAATAATACAACATTTAGGCTAGGTGGTTTTTCAATTCATACAGGTGGAGCAGGAAGGAGGGATTGCAGCTTTGGTGTTTTAGTGGACTGAAGTGCAGCTGTTTGAAACATTGGACCAGTGTCTCCAATAAGAGGGGGGAAATGATAACAAAGGATGCTGTGTCTAATGAGAACACATCTAAACATGGCTAGAACTAGGCTAACTCTGCTTTGAGATTCTCAAATATTGATTTTTGTGTAGAAATACTGCAGTTTCTTGATTTTTAACACGCAATTTTAAAAATTAATGACATATTTGCATTTTATTTCAAAGTGAAAGCAACCATTGCATGTTCAGCTGCAGAGTAAATAATAATCTAACATTTATCCCAGTTATAAGGTTTTCTAGAACACTTATTCATTTTTTTATTTTATACTCTTAAGCATAGAATGAAGTCAAGTTTATTTATATAGAACATTTCAACAACAAAGCAGTTCAAAGTCCTTTAAATATTTTCTCTTTACGGCAAGGGAAGGGCTGATGTGGTGTTAAGCAACAGGTTGGGGAGGGGCCTCATACAGGTTCATACAGTCCAGTCACAGTTTGATCTTGTATTGTATTTAAGTATTTAAAACCCTGGTATACCTTGAATAAAAATTAATTGGGGAGCTTACTGTGTGAATTTGGGCTGGATGACAATTAAATAAAAATATCGATCGATCGATTGAAGTGTGGTGCGATAGGAAAAAAAGGGTTGATTAAAAAAAGTTTCAGGAAATACTATGATCAGTAAAATCAGTTTCAAGAAATACTACGGTCACCAAAGTTGCCTTTGCTGCTATCACGTTTGCACAGAGACGGGCACAACACAACCGAGCAGCGCTGCTAACAACACCCGCAGATTTCAAAATGTCCACCTGGTTCTCCACCATGTCCTCAGAAGCGAAAACGCTTTCCAAAATAAAACAATGGTGGAAAGATCTGCTGGCTTCAGCACTCAGTCACTGGACTGGGTTTCAGTGTTTTAGGCTCCTTCTACACTCGGCCATCGATGAGTAGCTGGTTAGCTTTAGCAGCTGAACTGAGAATCAGCTTTGTTGACCCTCTTTTTACACACAAACTAAACCAAAGGTCTGAGCCATTAATATGATAAAGTGACATAAAATGTTTAAAAGATATTTATAAAAAACACCAAGTTAAGCCTTCAATTTAAATGACTAACATCATTTTAAAAACTTATAATGTTTAATACCATTACTTATCTTTGTGTTTACTGATGTCTGGTCTCTTAACTTGATTTGCTTATGTTTCTTACAATCTCTCAGTAATGGTGAAAAAAAAGGTGTTTGAATAAAGTGCTGAATTTAATTCTTAATTCAAATTAGTTTATTAAAGTATAGCATAAAATGGCCACGGATGCACTTAAAATACATTTTCTACATTTTTTGATGGTTATCAATAATTATCGATATCAATCAATATGACTATTCCCTTTATCGATCTCCTCTTTCTATATCATCCATCCCTAATGTGAATGAAAGCAGATGTATTCCGTTTTTTATTTCTTTTGCATGATCTTGGTGTTTCTGCCTATTGGGGCAAAAAATTCAAACATGCATCACCGCTAATTTGAATTATCATGGTATATAAAATACTTTTGCTCTCAGCAGTAAATGTTTGTTTTACAGCTGTTACAAAATGAATTAGTTACTTGTAATGACTGCACACAACCCAATCTAACACTATAATTCCCTATTAGGGAGCCTTATTGCAGCAGTTCTTGTCTTTGCATTGTAACTGTATGCTGAAATGCATCAGGGTATTAAATGTTTTTAACTAACAATGTGTGACAGAATGAAGCATGTCTGCCTAGCTCAATCTGTGATTCTATTTAAGGGATTTGCATGCAATCAGAATAATTCATGTCCCGGTCTGCCAAAACATATTGCTTCGGGTGCCATGTTGGAAGCAGCTGATGAGAGTTAAGTTGAGCCTCTCTGCTCCCCATTAGGTGACCTACTGTTGTGAGGAAATTATTTTAGAGGTGAATCATCGCAGTTCGCTGAAAGATATACTGCTACACACTGCAAACATAGATTGTTTGGGAGCGCCGTCTCTTTCCACCGTCCTCTTTTGAGTAAACATTTCTTGCAAGATTTAGTGCAGCAGAGGACACATTAATAACTTGTACATTAGTGTGTTCTGATGTAGGACCAGTGCTGTGAAAAACTATATGGCTCTATAGATTTCATCAGTTTTTTTTGTTGTTGTTGACATTCTTTTCACACTTGGATATAGAATAGATTTTCAAGATTCAAAATACTTTATTGTTATTGAACAGTTTCCTGTAAAACAAAATTAACTGGCAGATCCACATTAGGTGCAAGTTAAAAATGCGAAATACAGACATACAAACAAATACAATGTACAAAATGCTGACAAACATTTAACTAAAATAGCACTATGAGGTAGGTAATTATTGCAAATCTAGCTATAGGTATTTCAAATGAGCAACAGCAGTGAGGTGGCAACAGTATAACAATGGCAAATATATAGAAATAACAGTTAAATTGGTGCATTACGTTTCTAATCATTTAAAACTTTTAGATAACCTGAATATATATATATATATATATATATATATATATATATATATATATATATATATATATATATATATATATATATATATATATATATAACATTCATCAAATTATGATGAAATCATGAATGAACGACAATTTTAGGTTTGGTTTTACTAGTCATATACTGACCTGATTGCTGCCTGACCTATAGAGTAAAGCAATAACCTAAATAGAATTTGTCTGACAACATGATGTTGGCTAGAAGATCTCAAAAAGCAATAAATCATCATCTACAGAAATTCAAGAACATTCGAGGATCAATCATTGACACTTATCTGTCTGAAAAGGGTTTGAAATTTCTATCATTTTGAGACTTGTGATGGTCATAATTCACCAATGGAGAAAATGTGGAGCAACTGATCCAGGAGGTCACAAAAGAACTCAGAACATTGCAATGTAATGATTCAACAATAAGAAAGGCCAAAATGGCTTCCATTGGAGAGTCCCAAAGCTAGAACCACTTGTGACCCGAAAACACAAAGGCTTACCTCAGATTCCTCCAAATAACAACTTGATGATATCCAAGAGTTGTTAGAAATTATTCTGTCAACTAGTGAGACAAAAGTGGAACACTCTCAAAGGTGTGGGCCCTTTACATCAACATTTCAGAACAAGAACATCGTACCAAAACAGGGTTTTACTGTGATGGTCTGGAGCTGTTTTGCTTTCTCAGAACCTGGACGACCATGAATATTGCTCTACAGCCATAGACTGTATATTACTGGGCGAAGCCTCAGTGACCTCACCCATTGGTTTCTGAAGAGCAAAAATGAAGCCAAATGGGCTGTTCCCACCGCCGCCATCTTGTCTGTCACGCATTTCGTCACTCCCAGAAAATACAAAAATGGGCAAAGAGGTGGAGCTGAGAGTGGCGCTGTGAGGGCGGGGGCGGATGATTGACACTCTGACCCGATGTAGCCAGGAGCTAGTCCTGGAGCTAACTGAAGCTAATTGAAGCTAACGGAGGTTAGCGGGCGCCTTTAGACTGAAAGCCGCAGTAGAGCAACTCTGCTACCCTCCTCCATCCAGGCTGTAAATACAATATTAAATCGGTAAGTTAACATTTAAATTGAAATAATTTATTCAAATGAAATGATGATTAACTTAATGCAAGTTTTCAATAATATTTTTAACTTAGTTATTAATAGTGTATGAGATCTATTTAGTCTATGCATGAGATACATGATCAAGCTAACTTAGTAAGGATAGTTCACATATTTATATTAATATTTGTATTTACCCTAATTGTTAGTGATTGTATTACCATGTAGGATCTCCCAGTTAAAAAAAACGGTTCCCACAGCTATTGTAGATTAGCAACATCTAATATGACTAATTTCGATCCTAGTCAATTCTGCAATCTATGAATTTTACTAATCATTTATTGAGGTCTGGGAAGGGATAAGTTGCACTTTTAGTAAGACACGTGTGTTTCTTTTTATAGATTTTGTTTACCAGGTCACAATGGCTGCATGCCTGTCCTCCACAACAGCCAAACAAAGCAGAAAATGTAAGTACCTGTCTCCATCACTTCATGTAGAATTTTAATAGTATTATACTTTCAACCGATAAGCCACACTTGTGCAACTGCCATTCATTATGTTAGTTTTTTTCTCCATAGCCATTTGGATCATTGGAGACAGCTATGTCTGACATAGTTCTGAGAAAGCTGAAGAAACCATCGGAGGAAACCTCGGCCTCCCAGACGTCCGTATCTCCTGGTTTGGCTGGGGGGGCTGAGGTGGAAAGGAGGAAGAGCAGCTCTAGATGTCCTCATCATCAGCTGTGGTGGAGATGACATGGGGATGGTTAGCAGTGTCCAGTTGGTGAACATGATGATGGAGGACCTGCACCAGCTTTACCTTCTCCACCCTCAGATGTCCATCATCTTCTCCTCCATCATCCAAAGACGTTGATAGAGGGCAGGTGTAAACCCAGCAACAATAGAAAAGGCCAGCAGGTTTGTCAACAGTGTTATGGCTTCTTTTATTCCTAGTTTAAATGGTGCCATCTTCACGCATCCTCACATTAGACATGACAGTCCTTTTGAACAATTGATGTTAAAGCAAAAAGTATAAATATAATCCTGATTGTTATGTCTAATGTGTTGTTGGTGTAGTTTTTTTATTTCATCAACTACATCTGTTGCCATAACACTGTTGACAACTCTGCCCCCCCCCCCCCCCCCCAACCCCATTTTACTTTACATAAGTCTCTTTTGCCTTCTGGCCCCCCTTGTTTTTCTTGTCCCTTGTCCCTTTCTTTGATAGAATCTTGTTTAAAAAAATAAATGTTTTATTCTCTATAATGACTGAAAATTCTTTCAACAGTATATAAAAAGGGAAAAAATAAAACAAGGTAATTAATCAGCCAACTGCATTTTTTTAATTTGATAAATTCCTTCAACATCTCAATATTAAAATAAACCTTGGTGTCTGCAATATTACAAAGCCAAATCATACTTCTTATGCGACTACAAAACTATGATTTTTTTTCCTGAAATGTAAACAATATCTGTGTGAAAGAAAAACAAACTTAATTCATTTGTTGTTTATTTAATCAAAAACAAAAAACGGACAGCACCTAACGATATGAAAGAAGTGGCATTAAAGATGATGCACATATAATGTTAAGTACTTCTCCTTATGATCTGCCTGTAGTTTTAGGCGATTGATATAATCTGTAAGAAAAAAAACCCAATGTATATTAAAAACTTAAAATTTCAACATTGCCCATCTTAGTTGGAAACCCACTCACCACAACAAAACAAACGGGCTGTAAACAAATGAACACAGACATAACACTTATGGGTGTATGTATAAAAGTACAACAATGAAGGTGAATCCCATATGACAGCATATCAAAAATGGTTAATGCCTTAACTGACAACTCTTATTAATTTTTAAAAAGTAAAAAATCTCTGACAATAAAATATAAAATATATCTGGAGTTAGTTGGGAAAAAATGATTTTTTTTGTAAACAGATGGGCCTCTAAGATAAGGCTGCTTGGTCGACGGGTTGAAATTATCACATTTCTTATCTACTTTACATGTTAAAACCGTCAAAATAACGTGCTGGTACACGTACATATTTTATTTTTATTTATATATATATATATATATATATATATATATGTATATATATATGTGTGTGTGTGTATGTATATGTGTGTGTGTATGTATATGTGTGTATATATATATATGTATATATATATATGTATATATATATATGTGTATGTATGTATATATATATATGTGTGTGTATGTATGTATATATATATGTGTGTGTATGTATGTATATATATATGTGTGTGTATGTATGTATATATATATGTGTATGTATGTATGTATGTATATATGTGTATGTATGTATGTATGTATATATGTGTATGTATGTATGTATGTATATATATATATGTGTATGTATGTATGTATGTATGTATATATATATACACTACCGTTCAAAAGTTTGGGGTCACATTGAAATGTCCTTATTTTTGAAGGAAAAGCACTGTACTTTTCAATGAAGATAACTTTAAACTAGTCTTAACTTTAAAGAAATACACTCTATGCATTACTAATGTGGTAAATGACTATTCTTGGTGCAATATCTACATAGGTGTATAGAGGCCCATTTCCAGCAACTATCACTCCAGTGTTCTAATGGTACAATGTGTTTGCTCATTGGCTCAGAAGGCTAATTGATGATTAGAAAACCCTTGTGCAATCATGTTCACACATCTGAAAACAGTTTAGCTCGATACAGAAGCTACAAAACTGACCTTCCTTTGAGCAGATTGAGTTTCTGGAGCATCACATTTGTGGGGTCAATTAAACGCTCAAAATGGCCAGAAAAAGAGAACTTTCATCTGAAACTCGACCGTCTATTCTTGTTCTTAGAAATGAAGGCTATTCCATGCGAGAAATTGCTAAGAAATTGAAGATTTCCTACAACGGTGCGTACTACTCCCTTCAGAGGACAGCACAAACAGGCTCTAACCAGAGTAGAAAAAGAAGTGGGAGGCCGCGTTGCACAACTGAGCAAGAAGATAAGTACATTAGAGTCTCTAGTTTGAGAAACAGACGCCTCACAGGTCCCCAACTGGCATCTTCATTAAATAGTACCCGCAAAACACCAGTGTCAACATCTACAGTGAAGAGGCGGCTGCGGGATTCTGGGTTTCAGGGCAGAGTGGCAAAGAAAAAGCCATATCTGAGACTGGCCAATAAAAGAAAAAGATTAAGATGGGCAAAAGAACACAGACATTGGACAGAGGAAGACTGGAAAAAAGTGTCGTGGACGGATGAATCCAAGTTTGAGGTGTTAGGATCACAAAGAAGAACGTTTGTGAGACGCAGAACAACTGAAAAGATGCTGGAAGAATGCCTGACGCCATCTGTTAAGCATGGTGGAGGTAATGTGATGGTCTGGGGTTGCTTTGGTGCTGGTAAGGTGGGAGATTTGTACAGGGTAAAAGGGATTCTGAATAAGGAAGGCTATCACTCCATTTTGCAACGCCATGCCATACCCAGTGGACAGCGCTTGATTGGAGCCAATTTCATCCTACAACAGGACAATGACCCAAAACACACCTCCAAATTGTGCAAGAACTATTTAGAAGAGAAGCAGGCAGCTGGTATTCTATCGGTAATGGAGTGGCCAGCGCAGTCACCAGATTTGAACCCCATTGAGCTGTTGTGGGAGCAGCTTGACCGTATGGTACGCAAGAAGTGCCCATCCAAACAATCCAAATTGTGGGAGCTGCTTCTAGAAGCGTGGGGTGCAATTTCTCCAGATTACCTCAACAAATTAACAGCTAGAATGCCAAAGGTCTGCAATGCTGTAATTGCTGCAAATGGAGGATTCTTTGACGAAAGCAAAGTTTGATGTAAAAAAAATCTTATTTCAAATACAAATCATTATTTCTAACCTTGTCAATGTCTTGACTCTATTTTCTATTCATTTCACAACGTATGGTGGTGAATAAGTGTGACTTTTCATGGAAAACACAAAATTGTTTGGGTGACCCCAAACTTTTGAACGGTAGTGTATATATATATATATATATATATATATATATATATATATATATATATATATATATATATATATATATATATATATATATATATATATATATATATATATATATATATATATATATTTAGGCCTATATATGTGTGTGTGTTGACCGCGAAGCGATCAATACGTTATTTTGACGGTGAAATGAGCACAACTCAATAATTTTGTCAAATAAAATCATGAAGCCCTGTTTGCCCATAGCTTTTACTAAAACTGTGTGAAGTTTGAATAAATCAACATGTAAAGTAAATAAGAAATGTGATCATTTCAACCCATGTTCGAACAAGCAGCCTTTTCTCTTAAATGCACAACATCTTAACCTGTTGAGTTTGTAGTTTCCCAGCGTGGTTAACTAGCTACTTTGCTAATTAAGGAGCTCAGCTGCTGGAGCTTCATCTACTAAATAATGCACAGAAATATTATTACCGAAAAAAATGGAGCAGAGACTTCTTGGACGGTCTGTTAGTGCAATCGGTACCACAGCAAGCCATATTTGTCCAATAAGCTCACGATTTATATCTAAACACTAATAAAGTTTGCGGATAGAACTGATGTTGAAGTTCAGAGAAAGGAAATGGCCAAAGTCTTAACGTGAGTCCCAGGCTGAAGGCCTTCCCCGGAGCAAACGGGGGGGGTAAGCAGTCTATGGCGACAAGCTGCTAGCCACCGTTAGCCACCAGCCTTAGCGCTGACGGCTCATCCGAGACCTGTCAATCAAAAGGACACGCCCCTAATTATTCATAATTTCAAGATTAAATTATGTCTAAACGGATGAGTTAGAAAAAAATTCACCCCCCTCAGAGTTGTCATGACGATAAACCTGACCTAATAGACCTAAAATGGTTTTTTGAACCAGGCTGTAAACAGGCTTATTTCTGCTGTGAAGTTGCCCTTTTTAACATGGGAGTCAATGGGAAATTGCTCCTTTCTGGAGCCAGCCCCCAGCGGATGAGGGGTGAACTGCAATTTTTGTTACTTCCGGGATGGCCTCAATTCTGAGCGGCAGAGTTTGCCCCTTGTCTACAGCAGAAATTCCTGAACGAGTTTGTGTGCTTAAGCAGGTTTACATTATACAGCTGGAAACCAGGAACGCTGCCTCTGAATGTCTCAGAAAAAAAAACTAAGATTCTTGGACTTCATTTTGATTGAGCTGCTGCTGCTTGACCCTTAACAGCCCGTTCATACTTCAAGACCCTCCAATGTGATTGAATTAAAACAAAGCGACACCAAACTATGGTCAAAATTCTTTTGGTGTGAAAACTCTTGGGAAGTTATTGGAAATTCTTGAAACAGATGTTGCCGCCGTGAGGTTACTTTCTCACTTATGCCTCTTTTCCACTGAGCGGCCCGGTCCGCCTATTTGTCTGTTTCCATTGTAAAAGCAGCCCATATGGCAGGCCTGTACCGGTCCATTAATGGTCCCCTTTCAGATGTAGGTCCACAGGACAATGGTCCGATACAGTTAGGGCGGAGCTACTGGCGTCGCATAACACAGTCCTTTGATTGGATGAACTCATAAACACTGCAGTAAGTTTAAATTTCACCTCCGCGACAACTTTACACACCGGTCCTCAGTTCAGTACATTCACGTAGTAAGGACAATGCCACACGGAGCCTTTTATTAAACACCGTGGATGTATTTGTGTAAAGAAAAACCTATAAAGCAAGACAACCATTACCTGCCGGATGGACTCCATTGTTGTTTCTTCCTCCTCCTCCACTGTGTTTTTGGCTTGTGTCCAACTTCCTCGTCCCTCCAGTATGACGCCATGCAAGCATTCAGGGTAAACCCCGCCTGCTCAAGGAGAGTTCAGTAGACAGTGGAAACGCTCCCATGAAAAGTCAGAATTCCGCAATTGCGGACCACACCGGACTGAGCCGCATCGTTCCACTCAGTGGAAACGAGGCTATAGAGGCCAGGATGCTTCTTGTAGCGTTTTTCTGTTTAATAAATTAAAATCATTTTTTGTTATCTCTCTGGCATTTACATTTGGTTAACGACTTGAAGCTAATGTAGAAAAAAATGTCAGAATTCCACGAATTAAACCAAAAAAACCTAGAAGAAATCATTAACCAATTAAGCTCCTCCTCTTGCTGTCTTGATATCCTACCCCCACCTTTCCTTAAGATAGTTTTCCCTGTCATTGGGTCTGATCTGATTTAAAATAGTGAACTCATCCCTCCTGTCAGGGGTTTTCCTTCAGGCTTTAAAAACAGCAGTTATTAAACCACTGCTAAAAAAATTGCCATCTGGACAACATGTTAATGCAGAACTCCGGGCCATATTCTAATCTTCCATTCATCAGTAAAATTTTTGAAAAAGCTGCGTTTCAGCAGTTATATATCTTCCTAACAATGATTAACCACTTCGACGTTTTTCAGTCTGGTTTCCGTTCTCACCACAGCACTGAGACTGCCCTCATCAAAATTTTCAATGACATTCGCATAAATACAGACTGTGGTAAGGCAAGACAAGTCACTTTTATTTTTATAGCATACTATCAGCAACAAGGTAATTCAAGGTGCTTTACATGATTAAGGGGAAAAATAAAAATGACAGTAAAACACAGACAAAGCATATAAAGTAAAAACAGCAATAAAGCAGGAAGCATACACAGATACATCAAGACATTACAAAGCATATAATGTAAAAACAGCAATAAAACAACAAGCATACACAAAACTGATACATCAAAGCATTACTCAAAGGCAGCTCTAAACAGATATGTTTTTAGTTGTGATTTAAAATAACTGTGTTTCAGCTGCTTTGCAGTTATTTGGAAGTTTGTTCCAAATTTAAGGAGCATAGAAACTGAAAGCTGTTTCTCCATGTTTGGTTCTGATTCTAGGGATGTTGAGTAGACTGGAATCCGAGGACCTGAATGGTCTGGTGGGTTGGTATAGTAACAGTAGACCTTCAACATACCTTGGTGCTAAGCCATTCAATGATTTATAAACTAGTAAGAGTATTTTGAAGTCTATTCTCTGCGCTACAGGGAGCCAGTGTAAGGACTTTAGAACTGATGTGATGTGCTCTATTTCTCTGGTTCCAGTGAGGACACGAGCAGCAGCATTCTGGATCAGCTGCAGCTGTCTAATTGACTTTTTAGGCAGACCTGTGAAGACGCTGTTGCAGTAATCAATCCGACTAAAGATAAATACACGGATGAGTTTTTCTAGGTCCTGTTGCGACATCAGTCCTTTAATCCTAGAAATGTTCTTCAGGTGATAGAAGACTGACCTTGTTATTGCCTTTATGTAACCCTGGAGGTTCAGGTCTGAGTCCATTACTACACCTAGATTTTGGACCTGACCAGTAGTTTCTAGCTGTATTAACTGAAGCTGTGTGCTGACTCATGATCGTTCCTCTTTTGGTCCTAAAGTAATTACTTCTGTTTTGTTTCTATTGAGCTAGAGAAAGGTATGGCACATCCATCCACTGATTTGTGTGATGCATTTACTTAGGGTTTGGATGGGTTCAAAGTCGCCTGGTGACATCATAATGTAGAGCTGAGTATCATCTGCATAGTTATGGTAGCTAATCTTATTGGTTGTTATAATCTGGGCTAGTGGGAGCATGTAGATATTAAATAAGAGCGGTCCCAGGATGGAGCCCTGGGGCACCCCATATGTGATTTCTGTTTGTTCTAATGAAAAATTGCCTATTGACATGAAGAATTTCCTGTACTTAAGGCAGTGTTTCTCAAACTATGGGGCGAGCCCCACTAGTGGGGCGCAGAAGTATTGCAGGTGGGGCGTGACATCAATGGGATTTAAATAGTTTTTTTCCCCCCCAGATTCTGTCGTTGTAAATGTTTCACTGCACTGTAAATTAAATCAACCAGCTTCCCCCTCTCACAAAATTAAACACACAAATAAATTAGCAATTGTGATCATCATTGTAAACAGAACCGGGACCTGGAACATCGGGCTGGGAGTTTGACGTCAGAATATATTGCAGCAGAATAAAACGAGCTGAAGTAGCCGCATTATCAGAGATTCCATCTACAAAATGTACAAATATCTAAAAAGATCAGGGAACATTTCAGAGTAAGAGAAGTCACACAGTTAACCACGGAGGAAATATAGGGATGAGTATCTTGGTCTTTATTTATTTTATTATTTTTTATTTTATTTTGTACTTTTGAAAGCTTTGTAAATTTGATAAAACTACAACTTTTATTTTCTCCAACTGTGAGCTGAAGTTCTACATGTAGCAACTACAGACAGCATATATTTCTGAGCCGGTTTTATACCAGTGCGGAACCCTTTTTCCAACTAATTTATACCCTTAAAAACTTGTAGACTAACTCGGCTATTTAAATAAATAAAACACTTTAAAAATCAAGTGTGGTCACCATTCTGTTGGGGCGATAAAAGCATGGGGGGCTTGTGTAAGCTCCTTTGTCCAAAGAGGGGAATGATAAAAAAAAAGTTTGAGAAACATTGACTTAAGGTAAGACTCAAACCAGCCAAGTACTGTACCAGAGAGTCCGACCCAACTCTCCATTCATTCCAGTAATACATCATGATCAACAGTGTCAAATGCTGCACTGAGGTCCAACAGAACCATCACCGTGGTTCTACCACTGTCTGTATTTATGCAGATGTCATTGAAAACTTTGAACAGGGCAGTCTCAGTGTTGTGGTGAGCATGGAAACCAGACTGAAAAACATCAAGGTAGACAACTGCAAAGCTGCTGAAACACAGTTCTTTTAAATCATAACTAAAAACGTATCTGTTTAGACCTGCCTTTGAGTAATGCTTTGATGTGTCGTATGTTTTGTGTATGCTTCTTGCTTTATTGCTGTTTTTACTTTATATGCTTTCTGTGTTTTACTGCTATTTTTATTTCACCCCTTAATCATGCAAAGGACGTTGAATCACCTTGTTGTTGAAAGTGTGCTATACAAATAAAATTGCCTTGCCTTGCCTTGAAGCAAAAATGCAGAACAACAAGAAATCTGTAACGGAGTAAATACTGTTTTTTAGAGCACTGTGTGGCTGCAATGCAGACTGACTGTGTTTCGTGCTAATCAGGGGGCAAGCCCTACCCTGTGGACACATGCTCAAATAGGCCTCAGGTTATTGCAACACTTGTGAGCGTGAGGTTCAGTGTGTGGGGTAGGGTTCGGTGCAGTATCTTGTGGATTCATTTCCCCTCCTCTCTTTATTGAGAAGGAGGTGAAGATGCTGTAGGGACATTGTTGCCAGTCCACACAGGCTTGCGTGTCTCACCATGTAGGTTCCAAGAGCAACAGGATGACAGGTATGTGCCTATTTAAAGGACACTTGATCATTCTCCTAGGCTTACAGGGATTGTATTGGGTAATCATTGATAGAGTGATCGTGTGTACAGCTGAAACTGTTTCAAGTCTCAGCTTTTAGGTGTGTCAGGTGTGCTGTTGTGTTTGTTTGTGTTTCGCTAGCAATTCCACCATGTGCTTTGAGAAATGATCACCCTCCTTAGAGGAATTTTGTGTAGGCTTGTTGCTCATGAAAAGCCACAATATTGTGTGGCTTGCTGCTTTTTCCACGGCTTTCTTGCTATCCGTTTTTAAGTGCTCAGCGTAGGATTGCCAACATTGTTTCAGGGTTTTCGTGTTTTACCTGAAATCATTAATGTCACTTCTTTTCTTCTTTTTTTGAGCGTTTTTGTTCAGTTTAGTGGTTGAAACAGGTTAAAGTTCATCTTGGTAAATTTCTTTGGAACTAAAGTTGTTAGTTTTATCAGGAAAGTCAATACATTGTTTTGAAAGGAGTGATTATGTGCTGTGGGTCTTTTGGGAGGCTGTTGCAGCTGCTGATAGTATTGTAAGAACCAACTATTCTTTTGATTGCACTTAAGGCTGCTTAGTCATTTTTGATAAGTCTAAGGAGCAACTGTGTGTCACAGAGTCTTAACAGGATTTGCATCTTACTGAAAAATTTGCCAGATGTATGTTTCTAAACAACCTACTTTTTTTTCTCGATTTAACTACTTTCCTTTATACATCTCTGTAGTTTATGTACTAAGATGTTATGGTTTAATGCTTAATATACTCTTAAATAAGATCATTTCAGTTTCTCTACCAGGACCAGAAGTTTCTTTCCAAAAATTCCCACTGCCCTTTAAGGAATCAGCTAAGACGTCCGCAAATTACGACTGTATCAGCAGCGAGTAGCGTCGCTGATCAGTGGAAAAAGGCACCCAGAGCAGCAGAAATAAGAAGAGATCGACATTGAAGAAGCAGGGTTTGTTGCTGCGTTTCTGTTTGCTTTTGTTATAAACTGCTTTGCCAGCAACTCTTCTTATATTTGCAAAGCCGGTTGTTTGACGACGTCTGCTCATTTCCATCTGAATTACAACCAATCAGCGCAGCGTAACCACAGCTCCTGCTAAGTGACTCAATCGGGCCATTCTGAGTACATAACCCCATTCAGGTATTAAGTTGGTTCCTGAAACGGCCCCGAAAACGGTCCTGTCTGTCCGGTCGGATGAAGTGGAGACACGCGCATACTGGGAACGTCCGGTAAACTTACCCTGAAGTTCCAATAGTGGAAACGTGCCTATTGTAATGGCCAAAACATACTCTGCAAGAACAAAAATGATGTGATTCTTTATGTTACAATGGTGATTTTCTACAAAATCTTTATTGTAACATAAATGTAAACTGTCTGCAAATACCAAATGACTACTTAATGCCGAGATCCACTTATCAGACCTTTGTGGCCAATTTCCAATCTCTGATTTTTGTAAGACAAAATGTTTTTAGAGTTGATATTAGCTTGGTTATATCCTGACTACCGTTACTAAAACTGCAGCTCTTCAGGTACTTCTAAAGAATGTAGACCCTTACCTTAACTTAGACATTTAAGACCCAACTTAAAGCTCCAAAAGATAGCACCTTGCTAACTTTGAGGCTTCTTCGCTCACTCACAGCTTCCACTCTGAGGAATGTTGTTGTCACTTGTTGGTAGTTGGTAATGGTATAATTCAGGGCAGCACAATAAAGTGCGAATATATCTCTATCGGAATATTATTGTGTGCCGTATTCATATTGCAAAGAACTCTTTGGAGTGCAATAATTGTTGGCTAATATATTCCAGGTGATCGGAGCTTGCATTTTACATGCTAATGTAATATTTAGCCTGTTAGACAGAGTCTCAGCAGCAGATGCTCACACCGGACATAAACGACATTGTCCAAAATGCTAAAGGCCACAGAGTGATGGAAGCACAGATGAGAAAGAGATGAAAGATGAAAATAAGCAAACGTCACACCTGATATTGTCATCACAATATTTACCAATGTCATCACCATGGGGAGATTTTCTAATATTGTACAGCCCTAGTGCAGTCACCTTTTTGAAAGTCTTATCCTATTTTTGTGTTTCTAACCATTCTGTAACTATTCATAGCTGAAAATCATCCACTTCTGATCAACAGTCAATTTCTCAATGCATTTATACTTTGATGCACTATTTGGTAGGTTATTATGCTTAAAGTGCTGCGTATTTTTTCTTTGTAGTAATCAGCAATATATTTGACCAGTTAGATGGACTTTCACTGCCTTGTATATTTTCACTGGATATAGATCATTTGTTTAACAGGTAGTTTAAATGTTTGAAAATTAATTGAAGAAGTTACTGACAAGCAAAAATGTCACTATGTAAAGTGCTCTGTTTTAGGGCTGTACGATAAACCGACATTTTTCAGACTCCGAAATATATGACTGTAACTGATGTCATTTTGCCCATGTCGGTATATTCAGTGTTTAAAAAAGTAAAGATGTGTGTAGTTTGCCGATTCTCATGTCCCTTTAAGATCCTGACTGTACTACGTTACAGACTGGATGGAGTGGAGTCACGTGACTATGTACAGTCATGTGAATCCACCCCGGAACAGTGTTGTCAACTTAGCGTCTTTGTCGCTATATTTAGCACGTTTTTAGACCCCTTTAGCGACTCTTTTTCAAAAAAGCGACAAATCTTGCGTCTACTTTTGGTGTTATTGGAGACCTTTGGAGACTCTCACGTAAAGCACGTATCCTGGTTACTCTTTTTACTGAGCAGCGGTGCTGCAGCATCAGGCTCTTCTCCTGTGCTCAAAGCGGGTGGCCAGTCTACGCGCTGCAGCTCCGCCCACTCTGGAGTCAAAGCAGATATTTACCCCATATTTATCATGATATTGATTTAAGGCCGTATCGCCCAGGCCTGCTCTGTTTTGTTGTAGAGAAACTATTTTAACACTGGTTTAAATGCTAACTTGTTCACGTATAAAATTGTGTGATGTGAGCAAATCATTCTTGCAATATATTTTATAGAAAAAAAATATTAATATTGAGAGTTTCTCTCTTCAGGTTGCAGTTTTAAAATTCATTCCTAGCAAAGATTTCTAAATGAATATTTCAGGTGTACGTGTCTAACGTGTTTTGAACAGTTTTGTTTAGTTTTTCCTGTGCTGAAAATCAGTTATTCGGTGTCAGTCGTGTTCTTTAAGACAAATCTTCCATGTCAGAAGATAATGAGAATAATGGATTTAACTCACAGAACTGTACGTCTTGATCTGACAGGGCCTCATGTTTTTTTTAAAGGGAGATGTACAAAAAAAAGAGTGAGAGCTTTTGAATTGATAATTTCCCTAGTTTTCCTTTTTGGATTTCTTAAAAATAAAGGCTTCCAACAATAAAGAGTATTTCTGCGATTACCTTAATAATCTCAGCGTTGTATCTGTTTGTAAACTTTTGTTCTTGCAGCGTTGGAGTTTTGAATAGATACAACTACAGATTTTTTACTCAGCAGCCTTCAGTCTGTAAATCGGTACGAGCAACTTTGCAGTTGCAGTAAAAATCCAGAACTGAATGTTTCTCTTCAGTGTTTCAGCCATGCAGCTCAAAATTTATAAAATACAGCAAATATTTTGCACTTTAGTAAGGAAAGAAGCGTCTTTTTTTGTTGTGTATCATGTTAGCAGCAACATCTTCTTTTCCAAGGACATGCCCACTTTTTCGGTGCTGTCCGGGGCGCCCTCTCCAAGCCCACCAGAAGTCAGCCCAAGTGTAGCTTTAAGTATGAAACGCGAAGAAAATAATCCATCCTGGTCGGGACTAATGTGTGGCGGAGAGCACCGCACTCATAGCTGGCAGATTAGTTTCTGTGTATGACAGGTGGCAAACATGCCATTGGTAAAACTGACGCAAAAACTATGGAAATGTTGTGCAAAGTCAGCGAAATAAACCAAGACTGTAGTATACAGTTTAAGTGTCTTTGAGAGAATGCTGCTTTTTATTTTCTATTACTTTAAATAGAAAAATAATACTTATTTTCTCAGAATATAATTTCAGATCTGTATCGTGTATAAAAGGGAGCAATATTTGTAATAGGTTTATTTTCTAACATAGAAGATTCATTATTTCTATTTACATTTTAAAGTCATTTCTGTAATGGTTGACTTGTAAAAACTGATTTGGAGTTTATTTATTTTTTCTTTTTAACCATATAGACCAGGAATACTTTAAATAAGTTAAAATCAAACGTTTTCTTTAAGTAAACAGAATATGATTGATGGAGTGAAGGATTGGACCGAGTTTGCTCTTTTATGGAAATCAAAATAGGGTCATCCTATATTATATTTAAATTGCCAAAACACATTTCCTTTAGCTTTCATTGAAAATATGACCTTGATTTTAAAATGAAACATATTTTTGACATGTGTTGGTTTTTATTTGTGGTTTGACATGAACAGAACACAGAACATCAATTGGTTTGGATACTTCAATTAATGGAAACTGAATGGATTTAAGAGTAGAAAGTAGCCATGGAAGGAATGAAGAAAAAATCTAAATGATAAAAAAAAAAATGCAATAAATATAATCGTTTTACAATCGAATCGTAGCACCCAAATCATTATCAAATCGAAATCAAGAGGCACCCAAGATGGAACACCCCAACCATCAAATAATATTTTATATACATGCAAATCCTAAAATCCGTAGAGATATGTTTGTTGCCAGTTCTTAAAGACTCTTATTTTTATCGTTTTAATTAGATTAATTTTTGGAGTCTTCAACAGGTACACAAGCTGAATGAGAAAATATATTCTTGTCTGATTTGTGACACAAAATGGGTTTAAAGTCAGGCAAACTCTGACGTAAAAGAAAATTAGTGAGGAATATTACACTGGAAAAAAAGCTACTCCAGAAACAAGTGTAAAAAAAAAATTTGATACAAGATATTATTGCTTGTAAAAAGCTTTAAAAAAACCAGCCAATGAAAATGTTATAGAAAATATTTATTGAAATGAGACAATATATTAAAAAATTAAGAAAAAAATGTCCATAAACAAGGGCTTTTTACTTTTTTGAAAATTGTTTTTTTGCAGTGTAGATTTTATCGCAACAGACGTCGTCATGGCACCCCTGGTGCTTAGAGAATGTCTCCAGTGGTCACTGGGCAGGAGGCACCGTGGCCTGGTACACCAGTCCATCACAAATCGTCATTGCAATATGTCTCAATTAGATCTAATTGCACAATTTTCTAAAATTTTGCAGCCGTAGTGTCCGCACCACAACCCCAGGCTCTGTTTCCTCTTGAGGAATGTTAAACAGGAGCGCATAAAGACACACGCTCATAGTCACCAGGTCTTCCATGTTGTTGTAGTTCACAGAATGCTGTTTCAAGCATATGCAGTTGTAATGTAGAGTACGATCGCTTTTCTTGTTTGACGTCAACCCAAACCTCCTGCTGTCTGTCTTCTGATTTTTCTTTCTGCTCGTCTTCTGTCCTTTTCATTTGCACTTAATGTAAACATGACGGTGTCGTTTAACTCTCCCTGTTAATCATGGCGACTGCTGGGCCGGATGTAGGCATGTGAATTAAATAAAGCATCAAGTCAAAGGTCCTTGCCACAAGGATGGCTTGTGTTTGAGTCATTCTGGGAATTATTTTTAGCTTTGTGTTAAACCATAATGTCTTACAGCAACTGAGATGACCTTGAACTCCTCTGCATAAATCTTTTCCAGTTACTTATGTGGAGCTGCTCACCAACAGACCTGGCCCAAATAAGGTCATGGAAAGAAGAATGAAAAAAATCTGAACCTAAATCTATACTAGAATGATAAAAAATATGCTGCAAATGTCTTTTTCTTTCTAACTCCATACATTCACCTGATTAAGATGCTCTGTAGAGATTTTAAAAGAGCTCTGCTTCTAAAAACACCCAGAAACCTCAATGAAATGAAGCAACATTGAAAAAAGAAGAGTCGTCCAGACTTCCTCTATACTACTGTAAGTATCTGATTAGGTAATTCAGAAGGTTTCTTCATCTCTTTGCTGGCAATGAATGTTTTACATGCCATTGCATGATGAGGTGTTCAGGTTTTTTCACTACTGCTTCTGCAGTTAGACTCTAGTTTTAATAACTACTGACACAGTGTTCTAGTAGTTCATATGCTCTTGATGATATACAGTGGCTTGCAAAAGTATTCGACCCCCTTGAATTTTTCCACATGTTGTCAAATTACAGCCACAAACATGAATCAATTTTATTGGAATTCCACGTGAAAGGCCAATACAAAGTGGTGTACACGTGAGAAGTGGAACGAAAATCATACATGATTCCGAACATTTTTGCAAATAAATAACTGAAAAGTGGGGTGTGCGTAATTATTCAGTCCCTTGAGTCAATACTTTGCAGAACCACCTTTTGCTGCAATTACAGCTGCCAGTCTTTTAGGGTATGTCTCTTCCAGCTTTGCACATCTAGAGACTGAAATTCTTGCCCACTCTTCTTTGCAAAACAGCTCCAGCTAAGTCAGATTAGATGGACAGCGTTTGTGAACAGCAGTTTTCAGATCTTGCCTCAGATTCTTGATTGGATTTAGATCTGGACTTTGACTGGGCCATTCTAACACATGGATATGTTTTGTTTTAAACCATTCCATTGTTGCCCTGGCTTTATGTTTATTGTTGTTGTCCTGCTGGAAGGTGAACCTCCGCCCCAGTCTCAAGTCTTTTTCAGACTCCAAGAGGTTTTCTTCCAAGATTGCCCTGTATTTGGCTCCATCCATCTTCCCATCAACTCTGACCAGCTTCCCTGTCCCTGCTGAAGAGAAGCACCCCCAGAGCATGATGCTGCCACCACCATATTTGACAGTGGGGATGGTGTGTTCAGAGTGATGTGCAGTGTTAGTTTTCCGCCACACATAGCGTTTTGCATTTTGGTCTCATCTGACCAGAGCACCGTCTTCCACATGTTTGCTGTGTCCCCCACATGGCTTGTGGCAAACTGCAAACGGGACTTCTTATGGTTTTCTTTTTACAATGGCTTTCTTCTTGCCACTCTTCCATAAAGGCCAACTTTGTGCAGTGCACCACTAATAGTTGTCCTATGGACAAATTCCCCCACCTGAGCTGTAGATCTCTGCAGCTCATCCAGAGTCACCATGGGCCTCTTGGCTGCATTTCTGATCAGCGCTCTCCTTGTTCGGCCTGTGAGTTTAGGTGGACGGCCTTGTCTTGGTAGGTTTACAGTTGTGCCATACTCCTTCCATTTCTGAATGATCGCTTGAACAGCGCTCCGTGGGATGTTCAAGGCTTGGGAAATCTTTTTGTTCCTAAGCCTGATTTAAATTTCTCAATAACTTTATCCCTGACCTGTCTGGTGTGTTCTTTGGACTTCATGGTGTTGTTGCTCCCAGCATTCTCTTAGACAACCTCTGAGGCCGTCACAGGGCAGCTGTAATTGTACTGACATTAGATTACACACAGGTGCACTCTATTTAGTCATTAGCACTCATCAGGCAATGTCTATGGGCAACTGACTGCACTCAGACCAAAGGGGGCTGAATAATTACGCACACCCCACTTTTCAGTTATTTATTTGTAAAAATCGTTTGGAATCATGTATGAATTTCATTCCACTTCTCACGTGTACACCACTTTGTATTGGTCTTTCACGTGGAATTCCAATAAAATTGATTCATGTTTGTGGCTGTAATGTGACAAAATGTGGAAAAGTTCAAGGGGGCCGAATACTTTTGCAAGCCACTGCAACTTCAAGATTTTAGGGACCAAAATTTTTCGGATTCTAACATGCAACACCTCAAAATTGTCAAGGATGTACTTTCGGTTTAGCATGACCGTACTTTCACCTTGAAAGAGAGCAGATTTTCACACTCTGGAACAATGAATCTGTCATTCTCCAAAGTATTCAGCACTGGCCGAGATTCTCCTGGGGTGAAATGTGCACACTGACCCGCTTCATGTTGCAATACTTCTGTTTTGGTATTGCATCTAAACCCGTTCTCTCCTCTTCTCCTTTAAGATAATTTTTATGTACGCATGCAAACATGCTGTACATTTAAGGTTTTATGCCTAAGTGATGAAAACAAGCGAGACACAGTTGGGACATAATGATAGCCAGAGCGCCTATTAGTGCAGGTGATCTTGACAAATTTGAGGGTAGAATTTGGACATGCTCAGCCACTTTCAGAGCTCCACCTTGTGCATAGACTGTAGCAAGATTTTACATGTTCTAGAAGCAGCTTTGTACACAGCTAGACTTCTTTTTTTCTTGCTAACGGTATCTGCTACATTTCTTGGAGGTGGGGAGACGGTTTTGCTGAAAAAGTGGTTGTATAAGGAGCTCGGAGGAGTGGCCAAGTCTGAGGTCAGCACATCAGATCATGTGATTCAGCTAGTTAGGGTGGGGTCAGACTAAGACCTTATTTGGGAGACTTGAGAGACTGAGGATTATTTTACTATAAAAGGGAGATTTAACTCTGACTACTAATAGCATCTGTTATTAAACCACATTGATTGACTAATCTCACAAATATTTCACTGAATGAAATTTAGTTTCTCATTCTCAGTTATCTTCTCCCTTAGTGTTAGGGTTTTTTGTTTTGTTTTTCGTTAAAAGAAGTATCTGTGATGTTTTGACTGGAATGAGGTGATATTTACTCTGAGAACTGCACAGTGTGATCCTGAGACATTAATCTAATGACATCCTTGGAACCCGAACAGACTGGGCTCACGTCCACAGCTTCTTACCGGCTTCTATGTCTCGTGTTTGCCGTGAACTGCTTTGTCCCCTCTGTGTTAGGGGTGAAATGCAAAGAGAAATGTTGCAGAACAAGTGTGCTGGGTCTGTCAGACTCTGGTAGCTTGGTAGCCGCATTTTAGTTTTCATTTCCATTTTGAAGAAACAGAGGAGTTGAAATGAAGGGACCAAAATTATTCAAGATCTGATAAAATCAGGAATATTAGAGGTAGGCTTAGTCACACTTTGTTTTTCTTTGCTTAATAGTGCCTTCTGGATAAATCCCCCCTTTTTTCTTCTTTTTGTTTTGTTCTGCTTTAATTTAGTCTTAAAGTCTTTGCAGTGTCCCCGTTTTTAAATCCTGCTTTAGACTGAATGTAAATATTCAGTTAATTATTCTCCCTGTACAAGTTTATATATTTTTCCCTTAGGGTGCAGTGTCTTTGTTTGGCATGTATCACAGAAAGGTCATGTGTGGTATTAGTCATTTTCTCTGGTAATGTGAATAGAAAGTTTTTAAACAATATCGTATAACATGATCAAACTGATTTTATTAAAAACCCGAAAGGCAGCAATTTCTCAAAGCTACTAAAATAACATATCATTAAACTGTATTTGTTGTTGTTCTGGTTTTTAGCTGAAAACTAAAGCAGTACAGGTGCATTTCCGGCAATTGAATGACATTGAAAAGTTTATTTATTTCAGCAATTAAATTCAAGAATTGAAAATCTTACAGATTCATTACAGAGTGATATATTTCAAGGGTTTATTTCTCACATCACTCCTAAATAAGAATTTGAGAATTTCCCCATTGTGGGACAATAAAGGTCTATCTTATCTTATGCAGGAGTCAGGGGTGTAAAAGTGGGCCGGACCTTTCACAAAAAACACAGAGACGTCAAAAAGGTGGCCTAATCCTGCGTTGAAGTGTTTTGTGACAGGGTCCTTCATTTGTCCCGCTGTTTGACTTGAGAAAAAAAAATATTTTGTCCACCTTAACTGAGCTGACTTTATTTTTGGTGAGTCCAGTCTGTTGTTTCCTTTCGTTCAGTTTTCTGGAAATGAACAGCTATGTCCTTTGGCTCAAAGGCTGCAGTGGAAGTGGGAGGGATCTGGGAGCCGCAAAACTATGAATGAACAACACAGGGATCTGGGATACAGACAGGGAGATTCCTGGAATATTCTGCATGGACTAAACCACTCGACAGTAGCACAACATTAATCTGTCACTCTAGAGCCGGGCTGGCACCTGTACCCGGACACCTCAGACACCTTGAATAACCCGAGCTGTTTTAGGTGAATAACCCGAGCTGTTTTAGGTGACCGGCTCCCAGAATACGTAAGGAGTCACATTTCTTCTGAGTGTCTGGAGACCTTTTATGTGCTCCATGGACCTACATTGCTTGTCAATAACCGTAACGGGGCTCGCTTCAATGGCTCTCATTTGGTTTTTACTATTCTGTCTTGCTGCTTCTAATAAATCTGGATCTACCCTGGGCAGAGGTTCCTTCACTCTTTCTGTCAACAAGTGATGGTGGGCTAATGAGACCATCACTATTCATTCTGCAACCCTCGACTGGAAGATAGGAAGCCAAGAAAAGAACACCTGATCCCTTGTTTTGTTGTTGCCGTTTTTAGTTTTGCTCATCTTCTGCAACGCTTCCAATGCATTATTGTGTAAACATGCACATCATTACCCTTACCATCCATATACTAAAACAACCTTATTTAAGCTCGTTTACCATCATTTGTGTTGTTTTGATGGTGCGACTCTATTTCACGATTAAATAGTGTTTAATTTATGTGCTGTCTGATAGCCATACGGCATTAAATTGCACTGACTGTCCTCCTCTCTTCGGGCCATATGGCACGCGTGGGTGTATGTTTGCTTATGCATTGGTATGGTGTATGACCACTCATGGTCAACTCTCAGCATCCCTTGCCAGTGTGGAACAGGGATGGGTTGATTTTTAAGTTAGATTTATGAGGGAAGTGTGTTTGCACAGGCCCGCACACATTCTGCTCTGTGTGGAAGATTCTGAGCTGAGTGCCTGTGGTGACTATGTTTATCTGTCTGTACAGGAGGAATGCCAGCTCCTGAGCAGAGCCCGGTGACGGAGGAGGGGCTTCTGCTGACCATCCGTGACAGTTCAGCTGGCCGCAAAATGGAGACCGACAACACGGCCAATAACATCCTGGCCTCCGTCAAAGAACAGGTGGGATTTTTTTTTCCCTCTTTATAAACTATGCATACACCCTGTTTGACTCATGTTTTATCTTTTATTATGAGGAAGTATCTCAGACTTTCTGAATCATTTGTGTACGGTGGCATTTGTTGGCCGTTAACTTGTTTAGTGACTCACACATTTTATAATGTGCATTTCCTCTTGCTAATTTATGGGTAATGCTTTTAATGTGACTTATAGTAAGTACATGAAGATTTTCAGCTTTTAGGGGACTACGGTCAGGGCTTTTAGATTGCAACACCAAACATAGACAATGGCACAAAATGTGTTGCAAAGCTTAAGGACAAAGAAGTCAGTTTTGAGGATCCATTTTTGCCCAAGCTTTAACTTCCTGGATGATTTATTTAGGTGCCGCTTTAATATCTCCACATAATGTGATGCCTTTTATTTTATATGTTGACGTTCTGCTGTCCATGCCCCCCAGTATATAATTCTGCCACCCCTATTCTTCACAGTTGGGATGGTGTTCTGGGGCTTCGTTGTTTTTCTGTAGACGATTGGGTTATTGCAATTTCTAGAATAGTACTAATCTGAGATTTTTTTGTTTCTCCTGAAGTGGACCCAGCTTGACTGGGTCCATTTTGGATATTGTTTGTTTACGGCCTGCAGCAGGGTCTGGCTTGTATCAGTGGATGACCAGGAAGCTCAGCTGTAGCAGCATTTCAGAGCTTGAGGAGGGACACGACCTCTGATTCGCTCCATTTCTGCCTCGCTCTTTGTGATTCATGCACACTCCCTTTACTCTTGCACACACATGCACACATGACACACACACTTTCCTTTCTGGAATCAAGCCGCTCGTCTATGTTCCAGAAATTTCCTCTCTGGATGTTGTCCACAAAAAAAAAAAAAAAAAAAATTGTTCATTGTTTAAAATTTTTTTATGATTATTTTAGTTATATTATAAAAGTCACTTAAACTAAACAGCAGCCTTAAGAACCCATTCAGATTTACTGCTGGAAAGTTGGTATTGTTTACCCAAGCAAGGAAGGGGAAGGAGGGAGCACCTGTCGATGTCACGTCCTTCCTTAGAGTATTTCTTAGTTGCCCGTCCAGTTGGAGCAGATTTCCATGCAGGCGAGCAGGAAGAGCAAGTAGTCTGCCTGAACTTTTGCTTTTTTGAATGACTGACTTGCTGGTTAAAGCTTCGCATTGAAGGGCAACTGCTATTGGAACAGTTGAGCCAGTAAGATGAGCGTTCTTCTGTGTTTGGACAGAACGAAGTTGGACAGGAAAATAAAAGGGTGAGTAGAAATGAAAACTTGTGAGAGGTCACACTTGGCAGATGTGCGAATGTTTTTTCCTCTCTGGCTTAATGGTTTTCCTGTGATTGTTGTTGAGGAGACCTTCCAGGGAATGCTCTATTGATGTAAACACGCAGGACTGCTCGGCCAAAGGCCATGTGCGTTTTAATGGCTCAGGGTTTGAAATGACTGGGTGTTTGGTACAACTGTTCATTTTTCTTTTCTTTCTCTCTTTCTCTCTGCCTGTTCTGCAGAATTCCTCCCCTGCAGTTTCTTTACCAAGCCCTTCTTTTGTTTTATTTTTCTTTCCAACTCCTTTTTCATTCACTGTTGTAGTAACAGCTGCGCAGGCCTTGCCAAGATGCCCAAACAAGGACAGATTCACCAACATATTATGGTTTCATTTTCCCAGAGTGTACCTTCCTTCTTTCCTTTCCTCCTTATGGATGACACATTCACCATGCTTGATTTCAAGCATGGCTTTTTTAAATGCTTGAAATTCAGCTCATTTCTTGCTTTACACTGCAATTTTGTCCTTTCAGTACCTCATGTTTTTCCATCACAATTATTAATGGACTACATTATATTTCAGAATTAACTTTTCAAACTCTTTTATCAGTGCATAGTGTCCCAATGAAATTTAATTCAGCTGTAAGAAGTCTTTTGTGGATAATCAAGGAGCTGGTCATTTCTATCTCTTTTATCTTAAGTGTAATTAAAGCTATGTAGTTAAAGTTGTGGGTGTATGTGACACTGGTTTAGAAAGACTATTTCATGTGGATTCATTAAATCAGAATAATGAGAGCAAGAATTTTGTTTAAAGATTTTTTAATTAAGAAGTTTACAAACATTTCCCTAATATTTGGTTGAATAGTTTTGTTTTTTCATTGAAAGACTGGGGTCAAACATCTGGGTCTTCTTTTGCAAGCTTCTGACGATAGTTTGCTAGAAATTTGGCCCATTCCTCCTGACAAAACTGATGTTGTTAGGTCAGGTTTGTGGGCAGCCCTGCTCTCACACACCTTTGCTGCTCTACCCATAAAATTCTCTGTGGTTGAGATAAGAGTTTCGTGCTTGCCAGTCCAATCACTCACTTTGTTGTTCTTAAGCCACTCTCTAATTTATTTGGCAGTGTGCTTTGGTCTGTTGTAAATTTAAATAACCCATTTGTGCATTGGTCCGGAACATAACATTTATACAAAGATGTTCTTTCACAGTGTTTGTTTTATTATATTATAAACATCAGGTGCTACCTTAGTACAGGTGCTCACTGCTCAGAAACTCCGTTATAACACTATATGTAACAGGCTTTTATTTCTATTTACTTATACCGATTAAACAAAAACCTATCACATATAGTGTTTATAACGGAGTTGCTGAGCAGTAAATTAAAAGAAGATATATTACACCTACCGAGCGGCTTTTCTTTTCAACTAGTGATAACAGTGTTGTTATTAAAATTTTGCTAAAATGACTACATTCTTGTTACATAATAAACTATGAACGTTTATGTTCTCCAATCAAAACATATGGGTTAAATTTCAGAGTAATGGCTTTTATAAATGCTTATTTTGATTAGAGTTGGAGCAGATTAACGCTGCAATATATATTGAATTGCCGTCGTCATTGCTGTATGCACTTTTGCCATACTGTAATCACAAAGGACTGCTTTAATGCAATATCTGAGGAAGTATTATATTTTAAGTGTCATGGTTTTCTTATGGAT
Source organism: Valencia hispanica (assembly GCA_963556495.2). Lineage (NCBI taxonomy): Eukaryota > Metazoa > Chordata > Actinopteri > Cyprinodontiformes > Valenciidae > Valencia > Valencia hispanica. The sequence continues at coordinate 24,848,375 of OY747707.1, forward strand.
AAAATTATTTAGTTTGATGGACTCTAAATGCCCTTAATCCTTACTTTGATGTATGTCTACAGTGGCTGAGATGCTACAGCTCATGGAGAGTGGTAAGGACGAAGCGTGTTAATGGAAATAAAGGAAAAAGTGTCTAGGGAAATTTGGGTTAATCATTATCAATTAGGGATGTGTATTGGTAAAAAATCTGGCAATACAATATGTATCCCAATACAGGGGAGACGATATGATATATTGCGATATTATGAGTTATGAGTATTATTTTCTGACATCAATGCAGTGTTCTTCAGTAACCTGTTTAGAGCTGATATTGTGAAGTTTGTGTAATTTTGCGCAGAGAGAAAAGAGACTGTTTGCAGGGAAATATTATTAGTAGTTTGTTTAACATTTATTAGCTGTTCGATTAGACATTCACTGGTAAATATTTGACTCATATACATAAGAATCTGTTGTAATATATATATAAAATTCTCTATAGCAACTTGCAAACAAACTTCTGTCTACATGACATCTATTGAGGATGCAGAAATCTGGCCCAGATTGGAGGTAATAGAGCTGATCCTCTTCTGTCAGAATAAATGGTTTCACATTAAATTGCTGTCACTCTGTTACAGCGTGTGAAGCTGTTCAGTGACCAACTCCCTCGTAACAGAAAAAAACATAGGACTATTTACCTTTTTAAATATTTATTTTGGTTATCACTTTCTGTTGGAGGAGATATTTTAGCTCAGTTCATCCTTCGCTAATGTTTGTCCCTGTTTCAAGTATTTCATGGCCGTGGATTCTGATAGTATTATCTAAATATTATGAAACTATGTACACACATCGCAGGTTGGTAAAGCTACTCTAAACGCAAGGTCAGCCAAACTGTTTTTATATAGAAAATAAACATAGCTCAGAATATTCCATTGCTTGGATGTAGCATTTTGTTTAATATTTTATCTCAAATGACATACTTGTAAATTCAGTGTGCCAGTAATATATTTGGCCTGTTGGATAGTCCTGGACGGCCCTAGATGTAGCATTATTATTACTGTTGTTATTATTCTTTTTAATTACTGAGATTCGAAGTTCACAAAGAAACATGGTTTTATTTTGATGAAGGAAAAGAGTAACGACAAAGTGTGATACAAATTAGCAACATACTCATTACTATATTCACCAATATATTAGAGCTGTATAATAAGAAAACATGCAGTATGTAATAATGTTGTACCTTTGTTATTCAATACAACTTTGAAACCTTATCTTGACTTTGATGGCCAACAGCTTTCTGAAAAACACCTTCCTCTGACAGCCGAAAGTCTGAAAACTGAGTGGACAAGCTGGTGGACCTTGGGGGTTGGAATGTTTTTTCTTCCTCTCTGAGATAAGATTCTATCCCCTCGGTGTCCCTGGGTCGTCTTTATCATATTTTCATGTGGAAGTTATTTCCAGGTGGTGAAAACTTCCTACCATAGTCAGGTCCTATGGGCACCCTTATTCCTCTACTGTAAAGCAATATTACTGAAATATATGCAGTCACTGTTGTCTTGACCTTTCTCCAAAAAGAAAAAAAGAAGTCCTATGGATTCGAGCTTTTTTTTGTTGTCTAAAACTCAGTGATACACTTCAGCTTTGATGTTGCCTTTTAAAATGTGTAAGTTTCAGGTTCCATTGAGAGTCAAGCAGCCTCCATGTCAGAGATGCAGGCTTTTGAACAGAGTGCTCACAGCCTGCTGTATAGTACCTTTTCTCTACAGCTTGCAGGACATGTTGTCCACAGCTCCAAAAACAAACAAAGATTTTCCGATCATCTAAACAGTTTTCGTTAGTTAAATTTAAATCGATACCGTCCCAGAAAAGATGCCATTGTTTAGTTATGGGCATGTTTTGTTTTGGGTTCTTTTTGCATGATACAGCTTTAATTAGGCTCTTGTTGACAGAAGGACGAACTGTAAACACGGAGAGTGATTCAATGAAACGAGAGCTTTAAGATTATGAACCCTGAGTATTGGATTTTGCCTATTCATTTCATTCTATTTTTATTAAATTGTACACAGGAATCCAACTGTTTTGAGGCTGTGGCTGTACTTGTATGTTCTCTTCTTTAGTTTGTGTAATCAACCATTGGTCTACATATTTGTACATTGAATGCAGTTACTATTTCTATTTACCATTCATTAATGAGGCATCTTTAGTGCCACGGTCAATTAACTGCTGTTCCTATTAACACCCACATAAGTTTAAGAAATAAATGGTTCACCATACCACTGCGCAGGGGTTTTGGCTCGTTGTTGAGCGAGTCCTTTTAAATTCAGCATGCAGGCATCAGTGCCTAAGAGGTCATTTCATTTAAGAGCATTCCAGTGACGACTTTGACCTATTAACTGCTTTCAAATGGCTTTTGCACAAGAAAATTAGCTTCAGGAATCAAAGGCCCTTCAGTTTTTTTTCCATCTTTTATAGTGTTCACAAAAAGCACTACTTAATGCACACTCAATGTGTATAGTAGTCCCCAGTGCAAAGCTCAGATGGGAGGGTCTGACAGGTCAACTTTTAATCTTGCACTCAACAAATCTTGCCGTTATAGAAGAGTGGAAACAGGATAATGACAGCCATAAAGAGTCATGTTTGCAGTTTCCCACAATCAATGTATGGGACACAGCAAACGGGCAGAAGAAGGTGTTCCTGCCAGACGAGGCCAAAATTAAGAGAGGCAGAGGTGTGTCACATGCGATTGAAACAGGCCAAGCTACCCAAGAGGAAGGAGCAGAATTTGGCAAAAAAGGCCGCTCACTCAGGGGTCACTCTGGTGTTTCAATGCACTGCCTCACAAAAAAACACACCACCCTGGAAATTTCTCGCTTTGTTTGAGTCAATTGCACATGAACAATTTGTGTACCTCCTGCTCGTCCCTGACAAACTGTAGCCAGACTGTTTGACCCTGTTTTCCTCTGATTCAGACACAGACTGTGTTCTTTACAAACTCAAGAACTGCTCGAACCGTTGCTTTGAGTCTTGCATCTTCTGGTCCTCTTTAAAGCTTTGTTGTGCTGGCTGAAGTATTCCACACTTGAGATAACCACACTAGCCTTCATTTTGTTTTAATGAAGACAAGTTCACCTTAGTCTAGGGATGGGTATCGTAAAGGATTTATCGATACTACTACTCTTAACGATGCTCCTTATCGATCCGGTACTTCATTGGTATCCTTATCGGATTTTTTTTGAAAGACTAAAACAAAAGGGTGAAAACACAAATAATGAACTGTAGTTTAAAAAAAAATTAACTTAGATAAGAAGAAAGCTGTTGTTCAAAAATATCCAGCATTTATTAATTGTACGAATAAAATAGCAGGTTAACTGTAGTTTAAGAATTTTTTTAAAAACTTAGATAAGAAGGAAGCTGTTGTTCATAATATCCAGCATTTATTAATTGTAAGAATGAAATGGCAAACTTATGTCCAAGCTTCACATGTTTGCTTTGCACACAAACATACATACCTGTTGTGTTTGATTCAGGGGTTGTTCTTGCTGCAGCACTCAGGCGGTCAAACACCGTGCATCTTTCGGTTTGTAGTTGGAGTATTTTGGGAAGGTGTTTGGTCAAATTACTTGTGTTCCCGCCTTTGCAAGCAAATCTTTCATTAGGGTACATATGTGACAGCGTGCATTGTTGGCATTTCGTAAAATGAAGCCAAATTTTTTATCTTTTCGTTCGCTCTGCCATCACACACGCTGCGGGGACGGAGTGGCGACTGCTGCTCACACACGTGAGCGCGCAGCAGTCGCCGCTCCGTCCCCGCAGCGTGTGTGCTTGTTAAGGAGGAGTGGGCTGCAATACAGTGTTTGGCTTGTGTTTATATCTCCCGCAAAACATGAATACGACCTTAATTTTACCGTTAAGAGGACCGATAAGGCTGAAGCTTATCGGTCTGGGTGGACCGTCAGAATCAGCCCGGGGGCCAATTTAATACCGGGTTTCGGTACCCATCCCTACCTTAGTCTGAATGACCTAGGTAAAGGAGTTAATGGCGTGGGTCAAGGTAAAGCCTCGAGGCAGTTATGTTGCTACTTTGCATTTCATGCCATAAGAACAGCAGACAGGGTGAGTTCTCTCCACAGGCGATGATGCCTGTTCCACTTCCATAGGCGTAATAAGAACTCTAATTACAATCGACTAGTGATTTTCTCCAGTCCTGAGGGTTCTGTCTCCCTTCCTCGGCGTGCTACTGCCGCTGTGACACAGGCAAGGAGAAATCTAAAGGCATACAAATTCTGGCCTCGATTATAGTCATAAAAATGGAAGCCCGGCTCTGAGCAATTACCCCATGGGGGAGCAGAGTATTACAGGGAGGGGGTGAGACATATTCATAGGTGTGGGATCCAGGTGAAGGAGAGTGCTCGGATACATAGAGGAAAGACAAAAGCGCTCAGATATGTGAAAAGGACAGAGTTAGACTGCAGCCATGATGGAGAGAGTCACAGAGGCTGTCACCTGTGAATCGTTTTTCTAAAGCCCCATGAGAAGAGGCTTTCAGTGCAGCTGAAAACAGAAAATAGAGGAAAAGAGAAGGAGAAGAGGATCTGCTCTCAATGTGACAAAGTCAAAGGAGCGGTGCTCTACCCTGACATGGTGCACTGTCAATTTAAACAGCCATGGGAGCGCCCCCCCCCCCCCCCCCCCCCCCAACTAGCCTGCTAATACTCATCACCATCACTGTCATCATCATCATCATTATAACTGTAATCATTGCCACTGTCAACACCTTGCACAGAGGATGCAGTCTTTCGGGAGCGAGAGTTGTGCTCTTCATACAGATGTGTGGATTCTAGTTCAAAACTCCTGTTGTCTCTGCATTCATAGAGGTGGTTCATTGTACAAACCCGGCGTATCATCATCAAGGTTTATGTATCAGCATCAGCTCTTACCTACAGTAAATGTCTTTCAGATTCAAATTCAATATGTAGCCAACAGAGCCACTCCAACATGCAGCCACCCAGAGCAGGACAATTCTAGAACGCAGCCAGTTGATTTTCTCTAAATGACTGACCTTTAGGTTATCACATGAATCAGTGCAGTCTCTGTTCACCACATTGGTCTCTAGATTGACAGTCCTTGTTCACTCTTTTCATTATTGCCCAGAGCAACTTCTTCTTTTTGTCTGACACAACACTATTGATCTTTCAGTGGAATCATATGTTGGAATCGTATTGTCTACAGGATTTTGCTCTGGCTGTGTGAATGCACTGCTCCACCTTTTAGGCTTTTTGTCCTCCAATCAAGAAGATACAGATTCTTCTTTTATAATAATAATATTTTTCATATCAGTCAATATATCGGTATTTATCATGATATAAAACGAATCACATTTTTTGTCGATATTTAACATTCCCTGGTATTATTTGAAGATATCAGAAATTGTTATTATTATTATTATTATTATTATTATTATTATTATTATTATTATTTAAATATGTATTTTCTAAAGTTGAACATGTCATCGGACATTATACAACTATTTCGGAAAAATTAAAGGAGGTTAAGGGATTAAAAAAATTATCTCCCTTTCTATTCCTAAAAGGAAATTAAAAATGACATAAAATATTTTCTTGAACTTTATTATTTCAGTCATCACTTCTTGGAGGTGACCTGAATTCAAAGTCCAAATAAATGCACAGTGTAAAACATGCCTGTACAAAAGATGGAAGGCCATGGGTGGGCAGACATCACTTTGAATGTTTTTCTGTATTTCACAAATTCAATCTTGGTAAATAGGAAATTCATAAAATAGATATAATCCATATATTGCCCAGCCCTACAAATCAGTCTAGTTCAAAAGTTGGCTTTTACATTTTTTTGAAAAGCAACAAAATGGTTTTGTACTAAACTGCTTTGACAGTTTGATCTGTTTTCTTCCGTAAAGCACCAATTGTTTGGGCTCTGCTTTTATATTAGCAGCAGAGCCGTATGAAAAAAAAAAAAAAAAAAAAACATCTTATCATATACTAATAAGGCACAACATTGTTGCCACTGAGAGGTGAAATGAATAACGCTGTTTTTCTCTTCATCTGGGCACTGGTTACTGGGTGGGATTTGTTAAGCAGCAAGTTAACATATTATCCTCATAGTTCATGTATTAGAAGCAGGATAAATGGGAAAAGTTTTAGGAAGTTGATAACGTTCCTTTATGTTTAAGTATTTGCCAAACACTGACAGTGGGGCAAAAAAGTATTTGACAGCCACCCATTGTGCAAGTTGTCCCACTTAAAAAGATGAAAAAGGTCTGTAGTTTTCATCATAGGTACACTTCAACTCTGAGAGACAGAATTTGAAAAAGAAACATTGTTTGTATGTAAGAATGTATTTGTATAATGGTGCAGAAAATAAGTATTTAGCCAAAAGCAAAAGTTAATTTCAGTCTTTTGTAAAGTAACCTTGATTGGCAATGACAGAGGTCAAATGTTTCCTGTAAGTCTTCACCGGGTTTGCACACACTATAGCTGGTATTTTGGTCCATTCTTCCATGCAGATTTTCTCTGGAGCTGTGATGTTTTGGGGCTGTTGCTGAGCAACACAGACTTTCAACTCCCTCCACAGATTCTCTATTGGATTGAGGTCTGGAGACTGGCTAGGGCACTCTAAAACCTTGAAATGCTTTTTACATTGCCACTCCTTCTTTGCCCAGGCGATGTGTTTGGGATCATTTTCATGCTAAAAGATCCAGCCACATTTAATCTACAATGCTCTCACTGATGGAAGGAGGTCTTTGCCCAAAATCTCATGATACATGGCCCCATTCATCCTTTCCTTTATATGGATCAGTCATCCTGTCCCCTTTGCAGAAAAGTAGCCCCAAAGCATAATGTTTCCACCACCATGCTTCACAGTGGGTATGGTGTTCTTGTGATACAATTTAGCATTCTTCCCCCTCCAAACACGGTGAGTGACGTTTATACCAGAGAGCTCAATTTTGGTCTCATCAGACCACATGACATTCTCCCAATCCTCCTCTGGTTAATCGCGTTGATCACTGGCAAACAGGCCTGGACATGTTCTGGCTTAAGCAGGGGGACCTTTCGAGCACTGCAAGATTTTAATCCATGATGACGTTGTGTGTTACTAATAGAAATTGTTGTTACTGTGTTCCCAGCACTCTTCAGGTCATTGACCAATTCCCCCCATGTAGTTCTGGGCTGTTTCTTCACCGTTCTCAAGATCATGTGTACCCCACATGGTGAGCTCTTGCACGGAGCCCCAGGTCGAGGGAGTTTGTCAGTAATCTTGTATTTATTCAATTTTCTAGTAATTGCCCCAACAGTTGATCTCTTCTCATTAAGATGTTTACCTATTGTAGATTGGCTCATCCCAGTATTGTGCAGGTGTACAATCTTGTCCCTGGTGAACTTGGACAGCTGTCTGGTCTTGGCCATGGTGGAGGTTGGAGTCTGTTTGTGCTTGTTTGTAGGTACTAAATGCTTATTTTCTGCACCATTATACAAATAAGTTCTTAAAAATGTAATGCAATGTAATTTTCTGAATTTTTCTTACATTTTGTCTCTTACAGTTGAAGTTTACCTATGCTGAAAATTACAGACCTCTCATCTTTTTAGGTGGAACAACTTGCACAATCTGTGGCTGCCAAATACTTTTTTGCCCCACTGTATATCTAAAGCAACTTACCATGGCAACAAATGTTTGAGGCCTCCACAGAAAAGCTGCATCATTAATTGTAAACTATACTTCTTACTAGCTATGAAAGTTGATTGCTTATCAGGCAGAAATGCAAATAAAGTTATGTTGAAATTGAGAAAGTGGTCTGGAATGTCCCATTGTTTTGTCAATTTGTCTAACTCAGTCAGATCTCAGAACTTAGTTGTAAAAACAAATGTGCAAAGCTTTACATCACTACCTTGTAAATGACTCAAGGATGTAACCCTGGAGGAGGGAAGGTGAAAAATATGAAGTTATTGTTCAATGTGTTCATAAAAGCATGGTTTTTCTTCACCCTCCCACTCATGCAGTCTTTGTTATTGACAGTCTTTCACAGGGTTGTCATTCTCTTTTGTGCCATGAACTACACTGGAGATGACAGCTCCTTTAATAGCCTCCACCACATATGTCATTCATGAGTGACATTTCAATTGTTAATCTAAAGCGAAATTGGAACCTCCTTCTTTACATTTAATATTAGTCAGTCACTTTTGAAGATCCATGTTGGATCATCTCAGTTTGAATAATAACTCCTCTGAAATTGTTTTCATTTTAACACCTGACATCTGAAGAAAAATGACACCAACACATTTTTGGATAAAATGGTTCTTTTAAAGCAACAAAGGTCAGTAGCACATCATCCCCACAACAAAGCAACAAAATTATTTTTGCAATTCTAAACTTAAAACATGGTATATGCAGGGATCTCAAAATCTATTTTAATACCTTTTTGCAAGACTTTTTAAGACCTTCTAAAATAAAATTAACACTATTGCAATGCAATGATCATGCTAACTGATTTAGCGCTACAATAATAACACTGACGTGAATTAATCATAGTGATGAATTAATCAGTGATTTATTTTCGGAAACAGAGCCAGGAGTGAGTAGTAATGAGGAGATTTCTCCTGATAGTATGGAAGCAATACGTAGGGATCTGTATTGGCAAGAATCTGGTGATACAATATGGGGGAAAAATACGATATATTGCGATACTATGAGTAAGTATTGTGATTTTTAAAACTGAATTTAACTGTAGAAAAACTGTCACCGCATTCTAAACACTTCAACCTACTTTAACACTTCCAGTTTTATTACTAGATCTAGTTGATCCACTGGATTGAAGAAGGTGAAAACAGCCATCAACTACCAGTCATAATTTTAATGTTACTACAAACATTACTCATCATTCCATTCAAATTAAAAAAAATTAAATATAAATCGATACATTGCTTTTGTGAAGCAATTAACCCTTTTTTGCACTGAAAGCTGCAGTCCGAAGAATATATTTATGTATCAAAGCTTTATAAATCTTTAAAATGATAGTGGGGTTCAATACTATGATAAAAGGCTAGTGCTCCACAACACTTATTTTTCTTAATCCCACCTTCCCCCCGTAGACCCCTATGCATTTCGTACTGAACGGCGAATTTTTTTAGCCAATAGAATTTGAGTTTTCGCATTGTCGGCTGTCAATCAACTTGCATGCGGATCGCGTGAACATGGGGCCGCGCGCACAGACCGCTCCGTGTCTTCCCGTTTACAGTCGCCATATTGTGAGAGAGCATCAGTCATGCAGAAGTTGCTCACCACCGAATTGTCCATAGAAAAAATACAATCGGGTGGTGCTCAATAGCGCTTGCTGCTTACTTCTTTGACTCGCTGTGTCGCCACAGGTGATTCGCGTGCACAACTGCTGCGGTAGGGCTGGAGGGAGGGAAGGGGAGGGGGGAGTGTTTTGGGAGGGGCCTTGATACGTCAGATTCAAAAAATCTCTCTCCCTCAGATACTCCGGACTGCAGCTTGAATTGGACATTTTTTAGAAAAATACTCTGAATTACAAGGCTTTAAAGAACAGTGTGCTGTTGTAGCTTCAACATGTAAGGTTATAATTACATGATTTTAATAATAATAGGTTGTGATATAAAGTGGGCCAGTCTAAGGCATGCAACATCAAGGCTGAAAATGAATCCCACTCCGACCCCGATAACACCTAATTTTCACAAAGTGATTGACCGTAGTCCCGACGCAATCTTTAACTTTACTAAGAGTCTCTATCTGTTGGAGAAGGTGTGTGGAACTTCCCATTTTCAAGACCAGACCTTCACAAAAAAAGTTAATGCAACTCTTGACCAGAAAAAAAAGTTGTGACTGCAGCTCTCTTAAATAATTACAAGGCCTGGTTCCTCCAGGTCTACTCAACACCCTGCTCCAATGTTCGTTGTCTTCTCTCACCTCTAAGGCCTGCTTTTCTGTGTCTCTACTGCTGAAGACATCCTTTAACCTCTGCTGTCATTCTCCTACTGAGCAGCAGTTTTTGTCTCTAGCTGGATCACTGCGGTGAGGGTGCAGAGCTGTCAGGCCTCATTGCCACTTAATGAACAAACAAATTTCGGTTAGATTCTTCGGTTATGTGGGAAAGCCATCTGCGCAAGTTATGCTAAATGGATTTGTAGATCACAAATGAGCTCCCATCTTGTGTTTGTACCGGTTGATGATCAGGTCAGCTTGAGACATTGTCATTAAGAATTTTTATCATAACACTAATTGAGTTAGCTTTTGTGTTCATATGGACTGTATAATCAGATAAACAAAACAAAAAAAAAGGGAAAATTTCAAACAACAAAACTACGTCTACAAGAAAACCTTATTCAAATTTAGTGATTTTATTGCATTGTATCATAAATAATCTCATGACTTTTGCACAGTGAGCCCAAGACATTTCAATATTATTGACAAAATTAACAGTAAGCCTTCTACTTCAAGTAAGTACTTGACAGACTTAGGAGAAGAAAGCACAATGCCATAGAGTATGTTACTAAAGCAGTAGTCCCCATTCAGTGGTCCTGTCTCTAAGGTGGGCATCAAAGGTCTCAGAGGACACGAGAGACAGTTTCAGCACACTTGTAAATCTAATACACTTTTACACACTATTGTGTGTTTGTGGAAATTAAAAATGAATTTGGAAAAGAAAATTAAAAAGCAAATAAACATCAAAGAGTAATGGTTTGTTTTTTTGTTTTTTTACAATTACAACAGAACGGCCTGAAGACATGGTCAGGTAAGGAAAGGTGTAGACAATAGATTTACAAAAAATCCATCATATCTACTTTACTCTGCTGTGATATAGACCAAATGTTTTTTTTCTATTTTTACAGTCAAATCACAAACCATGCTAACTTCTATTATTTACAAAAATGTAATATTGCTTTAAATACATAAAGAGTCATCACTAGGGTAACTTTTAGCTAGGCATGGGCCAGTTATAGATTTTTACTATATGATAACCTCGAGTAAGAATACCAAGTTTTACAGCTTTAACAAAAATATATATGACATCTTCTATTTCCTTTCAAAACTAAAAAAGCAACAATTACATTACTTCTGCTAACATTTTGATTATTACCTGTATAAAAGTGTTCCCTATGACATCTATTTATTGCTGAGAATGTTGAAGATCAACACTTGAATGAAATTGAGGAATTAAAACTTAAAACTAATTTTTTTTTTGGCAGATTTACTTAGTGGGCAACTGTGGCAAACTATGTAATAAATGTCCTCTGAATTTAATTAAAGCTTTTATGTGTTTATTGTAGGGGTGTCCCATCTTGGGTGCCTCACGATTACGATTCGATTATAAAACGATTATTGTTGTTGCATATTTTTACCCCTTTTAGGGTTTTTTCTTCATTCCTTCCATGGCTACTTTCTACTCTTGAATCCATCCAGTTTCCATTAATTGAAGTATCCAAACCAATTGATGTCCTGTCTATTATTAAATTTAAACCACAAATCTAACAAACATATATCCAAAATATGTTTCATATCAAGGTCATATTTACAATGAAAACTAAAGAAATGTGTGTTGGAAATTTAAATTTAATATAGGATGACCTTTTGATTTCCATAAAAGAAGAAACTTGGTCTAATCCTCCACATCAAATTATATTCTGTTTACTTATAGAAGACTTTTGATTTACATATTTAATTTGGTCCTGCTCTATGTGGTTGGGAAGAAAAAATTAATAAACTTCAGATCACCTTTTACAAATCAACCGATACAGAAATGTAAAATCTAAATAGAAATAATCAATCCCCTTTATCAGAAAATAAACCTGTAACAATAATAGCTACCTTTTTAAGTCATACAGGACAAAAAATTACACAAACATCGGAAATTATATTCTGAAAAATGAGTATTATTTTTCTATTAAAAAGTAATAGAAGGGGCGTCGCTTGGCGCAGTGGGTTAAGACAGGAGCCCCATGTTCAGAGGCCTTAGTCCTCGATGCGGTTGTCCCGGGTTCGATTCCAGCCTGAGGACATTTGCCAAATTTCTCTCCCCTTTCTATAAGCCTGTCCACTTTCAATAAATGCCACTGTGGCCACAAAAACCTTAAAAAAATATATATATATATTTTTAAAAAGTAATAGAAAATAAAAAGCAGCATTCTCCCAGAGACACTTAAAGTGTATACTCCAGTCTTTTTTTCCCTCCCGCTGTCATTTTAATGCTACACTTGGGCTGACGTCTGGTAAACATGACACAGCTGCCCTGCGCTTGGGGAGGGCGCCCCAGACTGCACCGAAAAAGTGGACATGTCCGGGGGAGAGAAGATGTTGCTGCTAACATGATACGCAACAAAAGAGACGCTTCTTTCAGAACTAATGTGCAAAATATTTGCTGTATTTTGTAAATTATGTGCTGCATGGATGAAACACTAGCTGCAGCATGTGCTTAACCCGCTCCCTTCAGGTAGGAGGTTCCGGTCCATTTGGACCAGAACCTCTCAGCATAAGAACAGTTTCTTCCTATCTGCTGTTGGACTCATGAACAGTAACCCTAAGACTGTTCCCACAACCCGGTCTGTTTCAGTCACATGACCCTGTGTTGTGTTTTTGCACCTGTCTGATTTTGCACTGATCCTAACCTGCACTCATGTATATATTCTGTTACCCCATTTTATTTTTATTTCTCATTTATTGCATGCTTAGAAGTTTTTATCTTATGTTTGCACAAAGTATCAAAGCAATTTCCTAATGTTGTGAACCTGTACACACGTATGGCAATAAAACCATTCTGATTCTGAATTATTTAAGGAAAATTCACCTATTAATGAATTTCTTTCATGGAGAAAATCTGAAATATTCAAAAGAAAATGCAACTGAAATACCTAGCCATAATGCTACTTGATATGCTATTAGCTGGGATTTGCAAAGCAGCCAATCCTGGAATGCCATTCATTTTCCTTGCAGCTGTTGGGCTGTACCTCCAAGGGCGGAGCTAAGGAAGGCCGTGGATGTTAGCTTCTGCAATAGTGGCAAGACGATTTCCACTGTGCGTATTAATACATATTAAGGTATATTTGATGTTTGAAATATTATAATAGGTATTTCTAAGCATTTTTAGAAAGGTATCTCAAGTATTTGCGGATTTCAGCTATTCATGGGTGGTTGTAGTTCCTAACCACTGGGGGTCCATTGTAGCTCAATCCCATTAAATGGCTGCACCCTTTAGTTTTCACGCTATAACTTTCCAAGAAGTCTGCTGTAATGCTTTGTTTCAAGAGAAATAACTTTGGCATGTGTTTGCCCAAACAAGGTAAAGAGGCGTGACTCTGCTCCAAACACCATCTCTCCAGAACTTTCTCTGGTATTTTATTTAAGAGACTTTAAACTGAAGGAGCAATCATAAGAAAAAAAAGTTGTTTGACACTGGAAACTGCGAATGTTTCTGGTCAAAGTGAAGTCTGTCTCACAAAGTACAATCCAATATGCATGCAACTTCATTTAGAGAAATAAGTCTAAGCCCAGAATATAAAAGTGAGTGGTTGAACTTCAAACACCATATGGCCATGTTTGACCCACTTATTTTGAATTCAAAAAGGAAGTAGTTCTTGAGTTAGTACCCGGTTGTGTTGACAGTCAACTAATAGCGATGCAACTATCGACCTCGTGAGCCTTAAAGAAGCCACCACTATTACTAAATTGTTTGTTTGGCAGCATTTTTAGTACTTAGAAAAAAAGGAAAAAGTAACAGCTGCAGTTTAGGTACAAACATTTTCCAAGCACAGTTAGAATACCACAACTAGCCAACCTTTAGCGACTAATGATGCTAAGTTAGATCCCGCTTCGGAGCTTTTAAGCTACATTGTGTATTTTTTTGAGTTAATTCGTAGCAAAAACCCCTTTGTTCTTTCAAAAATATGTGCTCATTCATGTGGAATTACTTCCACCTACTAATGAAAGTATTCTCGTAAGTGTAGAATCTGCTATTCAGAATACATACGCGCCAAGTCGCGCGAATGGCTGAATCCATGTTGAGCCTCCATCTCTGAAATACATTCGCCAACGAGGGACATTCCGGGAAGTTCTAGCTCCGCCTTTCGCGCTTTGGCTACACTCAGTTGCACCGTGACAAATGCCAGAGGGAGATTGTCTACTCGCGACGCGGCAGACGTCTGACTATATAACTAAATGCAATGTAGTTTTCTAAAGTAACCTCATCACTGGAAGGAACACTGGTAAAAAGTCGTAGTAATGGAAGCCATGTTAACCTTGACATGAAACGGCCACCGTAGGAGTTAAAACGCGCTCGGAATGGGGGGGTGGGAGGCGGGGCTAGAATGTAATATTCAGTTGGTTGTTTCACCGCTAGATGGGAGAAGTTCTTACACAGTGTAGCTTTATATAAGCACCATAGCACTATTCCACTGTTTATAATTAATCTGAGCTTCTTTTGATCACCTGTAAAACTAAATGTTAACACTTAAACTGATCAAACCATAACTAATTTGTTCTTCAAACACAGTTATTATTTTTGGAGACTTTTATTCGATTTGTGAAAAGCCCAAAAATTATATTTTTAATGTCTTTTTACCATTAGGAAATAAGCCTGAAAATCTTAACATTTTCTCTTGATCAATCTGCACTGTAATATAATACATTGCATAATGTTCTAACGAAAATATTGTTAAAAAATGTAATGCATAGTATTGTGTATTGTCCTCTAGAGAGAGGTAGAGGGCTGAATGCACTGAAGCTTAGTTATGGTGTCTCGCCTAAGTTATTATATAGACCAGAAATGATCTCAACTTCCAAATATTTTTTTTTTTAAAGAAAATCTTGCTAACCATTATCATTTACAAAAATTAATTTAATATTATATTAAAGATGCATTCAAGTGTTTACGAGTTTAAATTGGAAACGGCCACAGATGTAATGAAAACAAATGGTATACAAACATTTTTAATGCAATTTACTTTGAGGTTGTATTTAGATCTGTGGGTAGTTTTCTGTAAATCCTCTTAATATCTGTGTACAGGGTGCGTCTATAGGGTGCATCTCATCTGCTTTGTGTTCATAAACAATATTTCCAATTGCATATTTTTATTAGTGTTTAACAGTCTTACATAATGGGGGGAAAATATTGTCTCTGCGCTGTATTTGTCTGTATAGGAAGTTGGTCAATCTGAATTAAAGTATGGTAAAGTAGATGTACATCATTTGGAACAAATGCATGTTGAGTCTCTCTCGTGAATACTGAAGCAGCAGTGGGCTGAAGCCACTTCAGGCACTGCAGATGGGTCATGTGTTGTCAGCAGTGCCCATAGAAAAGAGATGGGGGAGTGTACGTGTTTCTAGTTTGATCGGCTGCCATGTGTCATCTGTTTCTTTAGGGCCTGTCAAAGGACACAAGAGGACAGGATCTGATTCAGCTCTGGAACTGCTGGCAAATCACGCCTAACAGGCTCATTGTAATGGCAAATAAAGGCATTCGGGGCCTCTTGCTGCAGGAAAGCCTCTAACCTATTACCCCTGTCCTCTTTCTCTCTGCCGATGCAATGACTGGTTCTAACCAAGACTGGACTTAGATTGGTTGAATGAAAAATGTAATGCTCATTACTCCTTGGCTTCGCCTGAACGGGTGGTAAGTCATGCTTGATGCATTTAGTCTTTTGTATGTTGAAACTTGGAAAGCCTATGGATTAATAGAAACATGATGAAAATGAACATATTTGTCAATTTCTTCCTCTGAACAAGGTCCTCTTATCATTAGGTAATAATGAATATATTTTTTAATATGCATACTAGTCTTAATGGATTGGGTCAAGGACAGGCTAAGCGTGTGATGCATTGATGTAATCCTTTGTGGTGTAAATGTTACAAACACAGAGGCTACTATGCTCAGCATGAAAGAAAACATGTACTCTTGTTCAGTGTTGATTGAGTCTTGTTCCTTTTCCGTCCTAACGTCAGCAGTCCTATATACTGCAGCTGTAGAGAAAATGCCTACATCAGTCAAGTAAGTCTACAACTTAGAGCTCTGGCTCTAAGAATTGTAGCCAATACATCAAGCAAGACAAAAGGTGTGGAAAATCCAGCCCGGTGCAGGAAGCTCGGGAACATTCCCTTTTCCTCTCCTTAGTACAGAAAATAACAGGTTTGGGTCTGACATTCAGAGAAGTTTGCTTTAGTCTAGGAGATCTAAATATCAAAAGTCAGGCTTACAAGGCTTACTGGCTCTTAAAGCCAGTAAGCATCGAATGACGTAGACATTTCTTGCTGTAGTATATGAGAAGATGCAACAGTTGCAATTTCATTTGCTTGCACATACCACAAAGAACCTGGAAAGGCTGTTTTGAAGTTGCTGGATGTGAGCGGGTGATATTTTGCCAAGCCGCCAATTGGATTATAAGCTTAGAAGAAAGAAGGCATAGAGGTGGCAGGCCTAAGAATAGTGACATTCACGGGAATGGACAATCTTTGAGATCTCACTGTTCAGTCTGCCAGTATGCGTTTTATTCAGTTGTCTTTTTCCACCATATGTTGGATCCTTTCTCTTTAGCATCTAGTACAGGATTGTTGTTACCTTGTGCAGTTAGTAACATCCTTTAATAGTTTAATAAATATGTCGAATTGTTGTTATGTTTACTCTTTCCCTTTTTTGTGGAGAAACTGCAGAGCACTGTTCGTGCTTTTTTTTTTTTTTTTTTTTTTATAATGGGAGGAGCATGTCACCATTGCAATCCCAACATCCAGGAAGCCTATAGTAATTCTGGAGGAGCTGTAATGACAAGAAAGAAGCTACTGTTGAAACAAAGTCAGAAGACGTCTAGTTACCATTTGCCAATAGAGCAAGCATGTGGAGGAATGTGCGCTTGTCAAATGAAACCAAATTTTAGTTTTTTGACCTTGTTAAAATGGCCCAAAGTCCAGAACTAAATCAAATTGAGAATCTGTGGCAAGACTTGCAAATATATGTTTATAGGTGCTATCCGACTAAGCTAGAAATATTTTTGCGAAAAGGATGTGAATTTTTTTTTCTTTGTTTCTAGATGTGCACTTTTAGATGTTGCCAAAATCTGTGATTTGGTAACTCTGAATGCATGACACGCAATTCAGATATTTATTATTTTAAAAACACTTAATGACCCTTCCCACTTAATGATCATTCTACTTCTGTTATATTGCGGCTGCACGATATGGCCTCAAATCTATATTGTGATATAATCTAAGGCATGTGCAATAACCAAATATTCAAATCTCTTTACATAAATTGCTGCAAAAATTTTTCTACATTGTTAAAGATACATTTTTAAATAAATTAAAAGCTAAATGTTATGAAAACACAAGTTCAAAACTGCTTTCCTGGTTACTTATTTATAAATGTAATATTGCACAAGATGAAACCTGCTTGTATTTGAATTAAAAATGTTTCAAGTTTAACATGTTGTTTTCTTTAAATGGAAAACAACAAATTTTAATCTTGCAAGTGTAGTGTCAAGTGTAAAGACTAACACTGAACATCAGTATTTATCCTCCATGATGACAGCTTGATGTCATCATCACAATGTGTAATCATGGTAGGCCTGTTTTGTCAAAATCTCAACTTTTTGTTAAATTTATATCATTTCTACCTCATGCAGTAATTACCGGACTATTGAGCGCATCTGAATATAAGCCGCACCAGCTAAATCCTAAAAGGAAATTTATCTTGTACATATGTTGACCGCACTTGAATATAAGCTGCAGGTTTTGATGTTGTAGCATGAGATATTTACACAGACAGTATACTGAAGATTTTTTTTTTTTTTGCGTTTGTTTTAAAGAGGCTATATGCAACTTTTTCCCTAAAATAAACGTGACAATAGCCTTTTTATTTGACCATTTATGACTCAATCATCTCCTGATAAGCATACTGACACCTTGTCAGCTCACAGTGGGTGCACCTATAAGCCTGTATCCAATGTTTTCTATTTTCTGTCGGGTCGGATTTTCCCGCTCTGTCTGCGGATGTGACGTCAAGCGCGTTCATGCTAAATGTTTCAGATCACTCTGCCACCACCGCTAGTCAGCACTCGCAAGCAGTTCAATGGATTGTGCAAATAGACAGAAGAGACCATGGACAACTCTGACACCAACAGTAACTCCACATAAGACTAAAAAAGTTAAACCCCTGAAAAGTGCCCGAAAAAGATCGAAGATTGAGAGCGACCAGCGTACGAGCGTGCGCTCCGAGCAGAAAGGAAGAGCAGTTCCGTTTTTTGGCCATAGTTGTCAGTCGCAAGTTTAAATTTCAGAAAATTGCATACAGCCCCTTTAATTACACCTCCGCTAGGAGGTTATGTTTTCGTGCCTGTTTGTTTGTCATTCTGTGTCTGTTAGCAACACAACTCAAAAAGTTATGAACGGATTTCGTTGAAACTTTCAGGAACCGTACACAATGAGACCAGGAACAACTGATTAAATTGTGGGGTTGGTCCGACATAAAGCGCATATCCACCCACCAACCAGCGGTGCTAACCTCCACTCCTCTACTTTGTCAGAGAGCTCACAAGCGGGTCCCCTCGTGCAGGAGCCCCGAATCTCCGCTCTCCGCTGAAAGAGCACAGCAACAGCACGAACAAAGTCATGCGTCTCATTAAGAGACATTATATTAGAAAAGTACCGAAAGTTAGAGTCGGATAACAACATGAAGATTGGGTGGGGTCTGCGCTCTGAGTGATTTTTGTTTTTGTTTTTTTCAAACTCTGCCTGAAAATCCTCAGTACAACACCAACATGACAGTAACATGTCTGGTTATAAAATAAAACCTACTTTAGCCTACCAGAAAAGTCTTGGTCACTATATTCATCTTCTTCCTCTTGCCCACTAAAGCCAACGTTTCACCATCAGTTCAATGATGCCAAGCTTACTGCAGTAGCTGTATATCCTGCTTTGACGCCCAGCTTGATTGCCTTTAACTTTAAAACAGCATCCTATGCATTTATTCGTATGATTTTCATGATGAGGGTGTGTGCATGATGCGCAAAATAACAGTTCAAAATCAAAACTCATGTCTTCTTCGGTGCATAATCTTTCCCCACATGCTTGTCTCACTTTTGCACTTCCTGCTATAGTGCCCCCCGGGGGCCGTTAGCCAGTAAAAATCTATAAATTACCTGCATCATTGTATAGGACGAAGGGTCCAAAGCGTGTGAAAAACGTAGCGGCTTATAGTCCGAAATTTACGGTACCTTTTAATATCTCCCACTACTATATAACTATAACTTTGTGTTAGTCTGTCATGTCAAATCCCTCTAAATGAAGTTTGTAGTTGTAACGTGACATAATGTGAAAAAATTCAAGTGGCATGAACACTTTGGCAGTACACTGAGTCCGAGCTACATTAACAGTCCCTTTACATTAAGGAAACAGGGTGTAGCGGGTTGTCTTCCTGTAAGCTCCCTCTCACTGCAGTCAAGCTTCACATATCTTCAGCTGAACCAGAGCAGAGGAGAGGTGAGCAGTGGAGAGTATAAAGTGGTAGTTTGGGGGTGGGGTGAGGACTGTACAATGTGGAGGGGAAGTTTCTGTGCACCCCTGGGGGGAAGACAGCAGAGGTGTGAAATGTAGGATGGTCTTAGTGATGTAGGGTGACTAAATTTCCTCAGACAGGTCTCAAAAGCTACAGATAGCTGCAGAGTGTGCATGTCTGTTTGTGTATGCTGTTGGCTGTGAATGTAATTGACCGCGGTAATGGTCATTACATGGGACAGCTAAGGATAGCAAGCAGAGGAGAGTTCCATCTGTGCAGTGAGATATGGTGAGTGAGGTCTTCTTTTGCTTGAAAATGGGGGAAAGCATTCTTTATTCTGCCAAATTACCTCCGTGTTTGAATAAAAATGTGTTTGAGATTTATGCAAATAAGATAGCGTGTGTGTGGCATAATATTTCTGTGTACAGCGGACCTTGTGGGTCTTTTGCGTGTCATGATGCAGTGCTTGAAGCCAGAGAGCTATGCAAGTAATGGCCTTGCTCATGGTAGGTAATTAGTCAAATGCTGATTCCTTCCCAACTCCAGTTGGAACAGCACCACGAAGGCTAAATATCACCCAGTAAAGTGGTGCTTATCCCTCTGTGTGGGCGCAAAAATGACATTATCATATAGGCAACCTGAAAGTCGGTTTAAGTTTATGAAACCTAGGATTGTGTATGGATATATGGATGGTGCTGCCTCTTTTTTTACAGCTCTTAGTGAGAAAAGTTTTATTTGACACAGGGTTACTTGCTTCTCTCACTTAAGACAAATTGTTGCATCATGACCCTAAAAACTAGAACACTGTGGGAACAAGCTGTTACCTGCCAATCTGCTGCCTTTACTTTCACTCCCCATTTGTCGTATTTGTCAATACAACTGCAAAAAGCTCTCGGTGTGCATTAATTCAGCCTTGAGTCACATGTTTGTGTTTGTTGTGTTCATGTGCAGGAGCTTCAATTTGAGCGGCTAACCAGGGAGCTGGAAGTGGAGAGGCAGATTGTGGCCAATCAGCTGGAAAGATGCAGACTTGGGGCCGAGTCACCAGGCGCTGGTAGCAGCAGGTAATGAGAACCTCCACACACGACACATGGCTTTTCCTTCCTTCACAGCAGAGACCACACTCTATAGACTGTGAAACCTTATGGTATTATAGAATTGTGATAAGATGACATTTTCCCCAAAATTTTCTTTCATTCTAGTATACATGCTTCTAAATTAGTGTACATTTTAATGTGTCTTGCATCAGTGTGAAATGTACATCATTTTCTTTACTTGCCTTGTCCCCTCTAACTGGTTTTAAATGTCTACATTCCCACCATATCATTACAACTACTGTGCCTTGCAAAGATATTCATATAATTTAAACTGTTGGAACTGTTGAATGCCATTTAAAGAACATTTATTGTGCAAAATGTATTTAAAAAATAGAAACCCTTTCAAGTAATTTTTATGGTGTTAAAAAACTTTTTTCCAAACAATGCAACACAAACATTCTCATAACTTAAATAAAATGTTATAAAAAAACAAAATTCTAAATTGCTGAAGTGCAAAATGTAAAAGAGAAACCTTTCTTCCTGCTTTCCTAATAACTTATTTGTAAATTTAATATTGCACAAAAATGAAGATGCATTTATTTTAACTAAAAATGCTTCAAGTTCAAAAGGTTTCTTTTCCATAAAATAGAAGACTATATATTTGAAACTAACAATATCTAGTGTAACTACAAACACTGAACATCAGTATTTATTCTCCTTCCGTAGCTGGTACAAAGTAGGCAAAGCTTGATGACATCATCAACATGTGCAATCGCGGTAGGCCGGTATAGTCGAAATCTCAATTTATATAATTTCTATCTTATATCGTTTATATCGCCCAGTACTACAATAAATGTAATGTAATGTTTGTAAATTAATTTGTAGTTTTCAATTCCTTTTTGCAAATAATTTTAAATCATTTTGCTGTTTTGCTCTTCATAGAGTAACACAAGTAGAACAAGCTAATATTAGTCAGGCTCTCTGCTCCAGTAGCCAGTCTGCAGTCGGTTGCTACGGGCGTTCTCCTTGTAGCTTGTAAAACTAGTTTTATAACAAGGTTACCTTTATAACCCTGATGGTTGGCGCTCTTTTAATTTCACCATCTCTGCTCTTATATATTAATTAAATATTTAGGAGTGAGAGAAAACACAGCCAAACTAGTCTTTTTTGGTTAGCAATAATAAAAAAAACTGTCTGAGCTTTTATATATATATATATATATATATATATATATATATATATATATATATATATATATATATATATATATATAGCCTTTACAAACTTCTACATTCTCATAGAACGTTTGAGTTGAATTAATGGTATAATGGACTGTAATGCTGTAGGGCTAAATCTAGATACGTGGTGTAATGGCTTTGTGTGATATTTGCTATCTTTGTGATAATAACCCTGATGCCCTTAGGCAGTCTATACTCTGCAGCCTGCATGCCTGTAGCCTGAACCACTGAGTGTCCATTTCCCCATTTTTTCTTTTGAAGAGGAGGTTTACAGCAAGAAGGGTTGCTATATAGGTGCGTCCTTAAATTCTTTGAAAACAGCTTTCAGGCCCTTTATTTTGACGTTTTGTTGTAAATAGTCTCAATAATAGAAAGGAAGCATTTGAAGAGAATAATTACAATATCTGATTTGGGCACATGTCATTTTCTGGTTGTTTGCATGTGTTTATTTTTATTTTTTTAGTTCAGCAGCTTTAATTAAACATGTCATGCCTGTCAAAGAGACAGAACCACAGAGTGCATGACTAAAGTCCACGTCGTCACAGTTTTCTCACAACATCATCACAAGCATGCTACAGTTGCTTTAAAACATCCTGAATGTAGCTAAGCAGCCTAAAATGTCCTTATCAGTAGAACAGAAACTTTTCAACTGTTCCTTTTGGTTTTTGCTCAAAGTAACCAAAAAAAGTGCCTGGACGTTTTTTGTTTTTAACTTAAGCAAGAAAAAGGAAAGTCTGGACTTTGATTTATTAACACAATCTTATTCTCACACCAACTTTAGTTTTAGTCCACTTTTCAGTGAAAAACTGCATATCTGCATGATTCAAGTGTTGTTGTTTATTGCAGTATCTTTCTAAATGAGCACTAATTAGCTATTTTTCCTACTTGCTGCATGAGTTTAGCTTTTAAAACAAGTTAAGCTACATACTTGTAAATGTTCTAGCTTTTTCCCCAGGACAAAAGGACCACCTATAAGATCCCATAACAATACATGAAAACACCAGTTACCCATCTTTTGTTGAAGCAAGAGAGTGACAAATTAAATGCTCGTCACATGATATTTGTGTTTGAATAGAGCTCGGCTTTAAAGCTAGAAGTCACACTAGCTTAAAAGCACAGCAGGAGAACAGCAGAGGTGTCAGGACATTGAAAGGTTCTGATGAGAGTCATGTCATTAAACCTTTAGTTCTGGTAACTTACATCATTTCTGCAGGCTTGAAGGCGACGGTCCTCCAAGCTGCCGTCTGACCAGAAGCTTGAAAATGTTGAAATCCCACTTTGTTAGTTGCTCACTAGCAGAAATGTTTCATGGGGAATAAAGTGTTTATAAGCCAGAGGCTTTTTTTGCCTCAGTATTGACAGTTTACTTTAACACCAGTGCCTTTTCCAAGTCTGCGGTCAGCTTTCAGCATGTAGACACATTGCCATGATGGTGATCATCATCAGCTATTCTTTTACTCCATCTGCTACAGTTCAGTGGACCAGAGCTTTCCCAACATCCTTTCTTTAATTGGCAGCATCCTCATTAAAATTCAGAGAGCTTCTCTTACTAAAGCTCATCTAGTGTCACCTTGGAGGATATCAGAAAATATACCAGTATTAGCAGTTAATGCTTGATATTAATGATCAGCAAACAGAAGCTACTTAAAACTAAAATCATCGTTGCCCCGCTTCAAGGTCTTCTACTTGTCCACTGCCTTTCATAATGACTAGCAGGCAAAGATTGTCTTGGTCAGAAAAGGATTCCATTGATGTCTACCGTTAACAGGGGGCTCCTTAGAGGTCTTAATACAGTATCATAGTTAACTAGCACCCTAGCATTTGTAAGTTTTGATTTTCAGAAAAGGAAAACTTGTGTGGTTTTACCTTGCCCTCGTACCGTGCGTTGGATGAGCATACTTCTTTAACTTGAGCTTATTTAGTTACAGTGCACAT
Organism: Valencia hispanica; assembly: GCA_963556495.2. Taxonomy (NCBI): domain Eukaryota; kingdom Metazoa; phylum Chordata; class Actinopteri; order Cyprinodontiformes; family Valenciidae; genus Valencia; species Valencia hispanica. The sequence continues at coordinate 24,872,080 of OY747707.1, forward strand.
TATCTTATTAGGGTTTTATGTGATATACCAACACTAATTAATACATGATTGTGAAGTGGAAGAACATGTATTTCTTTTTTCATTTTTAAGAGAAAAGGCCTAGTAGTGTGGCATGCTTTTATTTGTAGCCCCTTTTACTTGTGTTCTCCTCAATAAAAACCTTGTACAACAAGGTGCCTTTTAATGTTACCTACTTAGTAAATAGTCCAGGTGTGTGGTATTTTATCTGAGTGTCAATGCAGCTGTTCTGTTGAGGCTTCAGAGGTTTGTAATAGAACATTTGTGAACAAAATCATCATCATCGTAAAGACCAAGAAACACAGCAGACTGGTCAGCGATGATGTTCTTGACATATTTAAAGCAGAGGTTGGTTATGAAACAATATCCTTGGCTTTAAGCATCTGAAAGAGCGCTGCTGAATCCATCAGGTTTGCAAACGGCAAACCTCCCAAGAAATGGTCCTCAGTGTAAGGGCAGGAAAAGAAGACATTAATCAGAGAAGTAGCCAATAGGCATCTAAGAGGAGCTTTTGTAAGGTAAACTATTGGTCATAGTCTTTATAAATCCGGTCCAGGTTTTTTAAAGTGGAAAGAACATCAGTGGTGGCAGTATTATGCAGTGGAGATATGTTTCTTAAGCAGGGACGGGATTGCTAGTTGAGTTGATGGGAAGGTAGATTGACCGAAATACAGACCAATAATGCAAGAAAAGTCGTTCACCTTCTTGCAGGACAACGGCCCTAAACATAAAACCAGAGCTGCAACGGAATGGTTCAGATCAAGTCGAATATTTGGTAGAATTGTCCAGTCAAAGTCCAGGCCTAAAATTAATTCAGATTCTGACAATACTTGAACAATGATTTTCATGGATGTTCTCCACCTTTTCTGATCTGAGATATTTGCAAAGATCAATTGTCAAAAGTTTCTTGACGTGCAAAGCTGGTAGAGACTTGCTGCTGTGACTGCAGAGGAGAACCGTTCTAGTATTGAATCTGGAGTAGAGGTTACAAATGTATCTCAAATGTTTAAGATCTTTCATTTGTTAAAGAAATACATGTTTTACTGAGCAGGATGCATTTGTTGTATAGTTGTGTTGCAGCAGTACTAAATTAGGAGCTGCAAATGTTGTTGCATAGACTAGACCACATAGTCAGCAAAATTCTCTTGTTTTGTTGTCTGTGTTTTGTTTTTGAATAATGAACTCCAATTTCCAGCACTTCCTGACTAAGTCATTATTCTCCTGCATTATTTCATTGTGAATGGCTACCCCTGATAAATTATCCCTGACCTGGAGTGAATTCTGAATCATATATGAAAACTTTGTCTGTATGCTTAACTTCCAGACTAAGTGTCTGTATGTGCAGGACGATCACTTCTGATTTGTTCTGAAATATGTTATTTCACAACTGTGCACATTATCTTTTATCTGTGATTCCTTGATTTAGTTTTAAAATAATTAGTGGAAAAAGGTGTCTCTCTTTAGTCTGTCTATGATGTGTGTGTTTTTGTTGTCTGTTTTTGTTATTTTGGAGTAATGTGTTGAATCACTTTTTGTAATTCCCGTTTCCCCTTACAGCTCGTCTGAGAAATCCCTGCCATGGCGAACTGCAGGTATGTTGGTTAAAACTGTAAAATGAATTTCTTTTGTTTGAGGAAGTGGTTACATTGCCACCTCAGTTATAACTCATATATAATTTAATTGAGAAATACAATTGCCGCAGCACAATTTGTGAAAAAGCAATAATCAGAACGGGGGAAAATGAGTTCTGAACTCCAGTCAGTCTTTTGTAACAAACTGATATTATTACACATCTGTGCTTTCAGATTACTAAATAATAATTAGCCGCACAACAGGAATTGTGTATATTGTCACTCTGATATGTGGATTGCCTTTCTGCCATGTTTTACATTTCCTCTACAATCTTTACAAATGCTCATTCTCTCAACAAAGGAGTTGACAGCCCCAGGTCTGTTCTTGCATTTATAGTTATTAAAGCTGTTTCTGCTCCCTTCAAACAAAACAATCAGTGACACGTCATGGACGGATTTTCCTCTGCCCCCTTTACTGTCTTTTTGTCTAGCCCCAATCTTTAGGAGAGAATCGATATTGAAAGAAAGAAAAAACATGTAATGTATTTAATGGCTTATTAATTACATGGAGCAAAGCAGGAATTTTGCTTTGGTCATTAATCTTTTATTGTCAATTCTGTCAGAGGAGCCCATGGGGGGTTATAGTTCTACATATGCACTGGGAATATTAATTATACTCCCCTTTCTCATTTGCTGTCTGCTCTCCATTTTCATGCTAAAAGCATTTCATTAGTGTCATACCAGCATGTGGGATTAATCACAATTACTCAGTTTTTAGCAATGAGTTGATTGATAATCATAATGTCGATAATAACTTGCAGTCACATTTGATCGTGTACTTTTTGGATTTTACATAAATTATCTCTAGGTTTTGGATTTAGAGCATATTTCTCTGGTTTCTCGTACTGAATTCAGCCATGTAAGCTCCTCCTGTGACAGACGAAATGCTGCAGAAAGTCTTCTTGCTTCTGGAAAAGTCAATGCAGTCACACCTAATGTCCACTGAGAGCAGAGAACAGCAACCACAGAAACCAGCGTTGTCAGTCTCTGCAGTGGTCATTGCGCTGGCATCTGAATAAATTATAAGGGACTCATTTGGGTTACCAAATAACAACAACAGTTCGGAACAGCTTAAATTTAATAAATTAACAGATAATATAAAATATAGAGCAGTGTAAAGTCATGATTTAAAGAAGGTACACACTCTTTCGATTTTAGGGGTTTAATCTACTGGGGAATTTGTCTTCCAAAAATGAAGGCCTTGAATTTTTAATTTAAATTCAGGAATTCCTATTTTCAATCCCACATTTTACTGCTCTTACTCAAAACCCCTTCTCATACTCAAAAATTCTTTCTTGCTTGAACATATATCCTGCTCGCCACCTCAAAAGTGTTTTTGTCCTCATTTTCATTGTCTGTTATGTAAACATAAATTGATGTGATAGTAAATTATGTAAAATTCAGTTTTGTCAACTCTTAAACAAGTGAATTGTCCAGGTCATTGGCAATGGGTTCCCTTAATAATAAGGTAGTTTTTATTGTTACCTTCGCCAAGGAGGTTATATTTTCGCCAGGGTTTTTCTTTCTGTCTGTTAGTTAGCAACACAACTCAAAAAGTTCTTGGTGGGTTTTGATTACATTTTCATGAAATGTTTGCAATGGGATCAAGAACAAGTGATTGGGGGGGGTATACAAAAACTGCATATTTGATCTCTCTTAAAATGAAAAAAGTCAAATGAAAATTAGTGCTGTTGTTTGGAGCGTATACAACACGTTTAGAAAAAAACAACTATTTGTTCAGTTCAATTAAATGCCGCTATATTCTGTAAGTTCTTTTTTTTTCAACTTAGTTATTAGTTTAGCTTGCTAATGTATACAGTTGGAACCAAACTTTAACACTGTTTTAAAATTTTTGTTTGAATATGAATATTTGCATTTCATTGGAAGACCCTTTCCTGCTTCCAATGAAATATGTTACCAGGAAGTTGTTACATTTGGCAGTCCTGAATTGGAAACCTAAATCCCCTGCCATACATTAACATCAGATTCTGACAATGCTGTAAGGCTCCCTCTGTGCAAACCGTCTGTCTCTCTTCCTGTTTCTCTTCTGCTCTGTTTGGCTTCTACTTTAACAAGAATGATCAGTGTGAACACAGTGTTGGCTATCTAAATTGGCACCCTTGGTAAAGACATGTAAGCATCCCTAAAAAAAGCTTCTTTTTTTTAAACGTAGTAGCCTAAGCTCTCTTTTTTTTAAATTCAGCGTTTAAGTAAATTTATTTAGTATTTACACAGTTCTGTTAGCAATTTACCACTGGGTTGAAAGAGAATCCATATTTATCTTGCCAAGCACAGTGAGGAGTAGGGATGTGTATTGGCAAGAATCTGGTGATACGACATGTATCACAATACAGGGGACGATACGATATATTGCGATACTATGAGTAAGTATTGTGATTTTTTAAATTGAATTTAACTGTAGAAAAACTTTCAGCATTCTAAGCACTCCAACCTGTTTCATACTTTAACACAACCAGTTTTATTACTAGACGTAGTTGATCCACTGGAATGAAGAAGGTGAAAACAGCCACCAACTAGCAGCCATACAAAAATTACAGTCAAGGGTTCCATTAAAATTCAAAAAAATAAGAATCGATACAATGCTTTTGAGTAGTGATACAATATCATGACATAAAATATTGCAATATATCGGTGTTTCAATATTTTCTTACATTCCTAGTGAGGAGGATGGTAGGTGAGGTAAGGTCTTCGTAGCAACCAGTAGATTGTATCTTGGCAAGACAGAATAAAGCTTTTCTGTCCTACATTCACAAACATAAACATATGGATTTGGTTAGGGGCTGGATCAATTTTGTAATTTTTTTAGACCAGCTACATACATATTTTCTTTATTTCTAACTTTGACATTGAATATGCATTCTCTTGTACTGTTAAGTACAAGTAAAGTTTGCCAGGGTTATGAATTTGGTTATTCATCCTTCTCTCCCTCTTTTCTCCTTGTGTCCTACCTGTCCTTATTCTTTTTTCCTTCCTTCCTTGTGTCCTACTTCCCATCCTCTTTTTCTTCTGTCATTTCTTTTTCGTACACTACTTCGCTTTTTCCTGTGACCTTGCCCACTGTAGAAATAGTTGCCATACATTTTTAATGATAATTGGCATTTTAGATTCAAAATTAATAGAAGGTTAAGACTAAGAATGTCTGAATTTTTACTTATATGAACCCTGACACAAAATAGGGACTCTAACTTAGACTGTTTTGAATTATTTGAAAAAAAGATATTGAAAGTTGCAGCACATTATATAGACTGAATGTACATAAGGTTGGCACATCCAGCTCATGGAGGGCTTGACTTTCTATCTGCAGGAACGTCCATTGTCTATTCTGACATTTTACCTAAGGACCCTATTTAGTCTGGTTTGAATTACTCCGTTCTGTCAATAGGCGAGCACTCTTAGATGTCTGGATGTGGAAGTCTAAAGTTTAAAGTTGTCAACCAGTCTTTTCCATGTGTTAACAGCTTTATTCAACAGGTCAGCTTTAGCAGCAGTGACAACTTCTTCATGGGATTTAGATTACATTTACACACACAAATAAGAACACAGGTTTTAGCACAAAAAGACATATGGTTTGTTTGTTTCTTCTTTTTCCAGGGAACCTATTGATTTATTTCATGCGTAAATACATTGGGATTATGGGAAAAAATTTAGCACATGGACACTAGGTTCCAGTTTGTCTGATAAGTTAGTTGATTTAATGCGAATAAAAATATGGAGATGGAGGAGATTTTTAGAGGAGTCTGGCTGTTTGTATCTAATCTAAAATTCCTAAATGAGTGAGGCTGTAAAATTTAACGACTAGCTGTACACAATGGGGAAACTAATGTTGCAGAAATCACTGTTTGTATTGTTTCCTCTCAGCTGACATATGTTAGCTTTAATGACTCTAATAAATGATCAAACCCATTCTGTCAGATATTTCTGTCTCTGTCTAAATCTCTGCTCTGCTGTGTTCTCTCAGATACGTCTGCCTCGGGGGATACCAAGTCTCGAGTGACTGACAGCTCCCAGTCGCCCAGCTACCGAATCAGGGCCGAGTCGGAGCAGGTGTCTCTATACTCCCCGGAGCAGTCCTCCCTTCATGAAAGTGAGGGTCTGTTATTACATTCTGTCTATCTTTTGCAGCCTTTCTATTACATTGTTATTTTCTTTTTTTCCTCAGCATTGACTGAATACACTTTCAACCTCAAAATATTTATTTACTCTTTTTTTAAAAACTTGTAAAGTCAGTTTTGTCTTCATTTTTTAAATCAATGTGGCCTCTTCGAAAAAGGAGAGTTGTGCCTCTATTTCCTTATGCCTTTTTTTTAAAGCTACAGATTAAGGATGATGGGAAATTATATTTGTTATACTGCTAGTTAGCATAGAGGCACACACCCCAGCAGACAGTGTTTCTACGCATAATCTGATTTTGTGGCACTCACTAGGGATGGATGATATAGATGAAGCGAATAGTCATATTGATCAATACCGATAATTATTGAGAACTATCATGTCTCAAAATGTAGAAAATATATTTTAAGTATGTCCCTGGTTATTTTATGCTATTCTTTAATTAACCAATTTTCACTAAGAATTAAATTCAGCCTTTTATTCAAACACCTTTTTTACCATAGCTGAAAGTTTGTAAGAAACAAATCAAGTTAAGAGACCTGAGTGACATCAGTAAATACAAAGAAAAGTAATGTTATTAACCATTATATTATAAGTTTTCAAAATTATGTTAGTCATTTAAATTGAAGGCTTATCTTGATGTTTTCTTAATACCCTTTAAACATTTTATGACACTTTATTATATTAATGGCTCAGATCTTTGGTTTAGTTTGTGTGTAAAAACCGGGTCAAAAAAGCTGCTAAAGCTAACCAGCTACTGAGTGTAGACGGAGCCCAAAACACTGGTCTTTTCACCCCCGTTTGTATTTTGGAAAGTGTTTTCGCTTCTGAGGACTTGGTGGAGAACCGTTCATTATTGTTACGTTTAGTGTTGATGTGTGTCGAGGATTGGTTCAAAATGGGACGCAACATTTACCAGCAGGTGAACTACTGAAACCTTTTTTCCGGACAATTTCCTCTGGCACTCTTTGCGACACAGTGTTGCCAACTGTCTCTAACAGAAAGTAGCTGAAGTTGACCCAGGAAGTCACTAGATGTCGCCGGATGAAGTCACATGCTAATTTGCATATTCATGACGTCGGCGTGATGACATCATCACTCATATGGCGGTCTTCATTTTCTCCTCCAACATCCAGCACAAATAAAACCACTTTCCAATAAAACAAGTGTGCAAAACCAGTGTGCTCAGACATGTCAATATAAAAGTAAAAAATAAAATCCATGTAACAGAAAAGTGTCGCCTCATAAGGTCAAGGAAAGATGGCAGAAACAATATGAAGAAGAAAGAACTGTTAGGTGGCTTTATAACATTCAAAGGAAAGTTGGTATAATGAGGATAACAGAACGAAACATAAAGGAGGAACTAATTATATCTAGATTAGGATTTGGTCATACAGGGTTAAACAATACATTATTTAAACAAGGGAAACATGCTTCGGGGAAATTTGACTTATGTCTCCAAAAAGAGACTGGAACATGTAATGTTATTTTGCCTAGTATACTGTTAAGAGAAGAGAACTGGTACAACATTTACAAGATATCAATTGCAACTGGACATCCAAAACCTTTTAAACAAAATTTCTAGTTCTGAATTAGCAATTTGCTGAGATATCTCAAGAAGACAAAATTAATAGAGGATGTGGTTTTTGTTTGTTTGTCTTTTAGTACTTTGTAAAAAATAAGTTAGGCATATTTAGTATGCATCGAACGTTGCTTGACAACTGACATTTAACAGAAGTTCAAATGTCGCTAGATTTGTTGCTAGGTGCTCTGTGTTCAGGGGGTCTGAAAAGTCATTAGAAATAGCAACAAAGTTCCTAAGTTGGCAACACTGCTGCAATGTCTTTTGGTGTTCAAGTCATTTGCTCTTTTTTGTGGTTTGAGAGTAGAGAGGGCTCGGTGACAAAACTGCCTGGGTCTGCGTTTATGATTTGTTTGGAGTAAGTATTGACTGTAGTATTAAGCTACCTGATGGGCTATAATGGGAAAGAAAGCAAAAGTTTTTGAATCAAATTTTTTAACCCCCCCCCCCCCCCTTTTTTTCTGTTGCACCACATGACTATTGATCAATAGATATTTTTATTAAATTGTCGTCTAGCTCTACAATATAGACCTAAAAGTCTATCATGATGTCACAATAATAGTGATGATTGAAAAGTTCTCATTGCGGTCTTTGGGCATAGATTGTATGGCTGCGTCAGCTCATCGGTACTGTTATTGAAAGAAACAAACTCAACATAGAACAACTTACCAGTTATTGAATAGGCTGATTCGAGATGACAGTTACATTAGTAGTGGTGTATTGAGGTATGTAAACAATTATCACATGGAGTTTATTTTAATCACAATAAATTGAAAATTCTGACAAAAACAGATTTAAAGATAACGATAAACTGTATAGTAATTGCACATCTCTAGCACTCATCCTCAAAGCCAGCTGCAAGCTTTCATGTTGTCTTTGGAATCGTCACACCTATAAATTGTTGTTTTCACACATGCTTTGCTTTTGGTGAAATGGTGAAAATGTTCCCGAGGGGCAGAATTCGCAGTTCAATTTTTACTACAATGTATTTTTTGGGGAGGATTTTATTCACTACACCTGCACAAAGGATGCATTGTAAAGTGGAAGAAAGGCTTTCAAAATGTTTTGCAATTAAAAATCGGAAAATAGTGGAGCGGATTTGTATTCTGCCCCCTGTTCTACCTACTAGTTACTTCTAAAGCATTTAGAAGTCACCTAAATGAGTCCAAAAACCTGGCCTTTATGGAAAATGGCAAGAAGAAAGCAACTGTTGATAGAAACCCACGTGGCGTTTTTACAGTGTTTAGCATGTAGGGAAAAACATATTGCGAAAATGTGGAAGAGGGGCTCTGGTTTGACGAAACAAAAACTGAACTTTGTTGTCTACATGCAAAACCGTCTGTGTGTCTGGAAAATTAACATTGGCCATCACCCTGAATACACCAACCCAATGGTGAAACAGTGTGATGGCAGGGAGGTGGAATATACATAGAGTGGAATAAATGTCAATTCAGGAAGAAAACCTGTAAAATAATCCAATACACATGAGATAGGGGAGGAGATACACCTTCCAACAGGAAAATAATCCTAAACATACAGCCAGAGCTACAATAAAATGGTTTAGATCAAAGCATATTAAGTATGGAATGACCCAGCCAAAGTCCAGGCCTAAATCAAAATAACTATTCACATATACTTCATCCAGTCTGACTGAGCTGTTTTGTAAGGAACAACGGGCACACAGCTAGTAGAGACATATCCCCAAATGACTTGCAGCTGTAATTGCAGCAAAAGGTGGTTCTACCAGTATTGACTCAGGGGAGCTGAAAGCAACTCCATGATACACGTTCAAGTTGTTTTGTATGTTGACAGCTTTGTATCTCCTTCCTTTCCACTCTTTATTATCCTCTAGTTTGAGTTGGTCTGTAAAATAAACCCCAACAAAATATATTCGATTACTTTCGTTGTTACATGATAAAATGTTCACGGGTTATGAATATTTTTGCAAGACACAGTAGGAACAAAATAGCCACAACAATCCTGGAGTTTTTCTTCAGAATATCCAGCAGCATCATTAGTGGGATGTCGGTGGCATTGCTGAAGGAGTCCCTGTATGAAACCAGTTCATTGCTTGTTGAGCATCTACTGCAACACAGTGTGCACACTATTGTTATTATTTCAAACCACTTGTTTCATGGTATTGTAAAGACAAACACAATTCACCACTGTGATTACAAGTAAATGTTAATTTCCAGTGATCCCTGATTTCTACTGAAGTTTCTTCCATCCCAAGTTCAACACTTCTTCAGTTTGTCCACCAAATCAGTTCTACTGCCAAACCAGTCTGTTTTTTACTGGTTCGCTTAAAAAGGTTTTAAGTCATTACATGTTTGATCCTCCCTTTGTTATATTCAGAATTTTTGTGGAGACTCTTTAACTACTCAAATCACAATATTTATCTCTGCAAACGATATGGCATAATTTCCCCAGTTTAATTTATTAATGTTGTTTTAAACAACAGTCTGTGTTTATGAACACGCATCCAGTCCTGACCAGCTGCTCTCTGATCTGCTAAAGGAAACCACTGCATTTCAAGCAGGATTTGTAAAAAAAAAAAAAAAAATAGACCAGAAAATATTCAAATAATTATGCTGTTTTTATGAATGGATTTGGAAGCAACATTTTCATCAACAAATTGCGGGGGTCAGTGTAGCTGTATTTGTAGCATTGACCTACATAAACACCTGTTATGGGTTATGTCAAACAGCTGGAAGATGAGACTGTGATCTTATATTGTTATTTATTTATTGAGATTAGTGTTTATGATGCCAAATTGGTAAAGATATCAGCTTAATGCACTTTTCAAACCGGTCCAAGTCAAATGCAGTTCTATGGAAAGGGCTTTCCAGTGGCAAACACACCTGATCACACCTTGATTAAAAGGATTCCTAGTACACAGTGTGGAAAAGTTGGAAATTTGTGAATTAGACTCAAGTATTTTTCTAGTCTGGATAAGAATGGAAAGAATACAGAAGAATATTTATATTTTCAGACACTATTACCAGTCCTACTGTCTTAACTGTTCCATCCATTCATCTGTTACTCCATCCATGTATCCCTGCATCCATTCATTCATGCATCTACTTGCCTATCCATCCTTATTCTTCAACTCTCTGCTTCTTATAGGTTGCATGTTTAAAGCCTGATCCTTCATAGTGAATTTTGTACTTGTATTTATACAGAAAAATCTGTACAAACTGTATCGTCATTGTCAATTAAAATTTTATTTATATACCACTTTATAACAGCAAGGGCTACACCAAAGTGCTCTACACCAAGCACACAAGATATTAATATAAATACATTTAAAACACATAAAAATGATAAGAACACCTTAAAAACATATTAACAATTTTAATTAATCAAAGGCCAGTGAGTCAGAGTGGGTCTTTAAGATAATAAAGCTCAGTTGTTTTTGTTAAAATTTACATAAAAAAAGCTCAAAGTCAAAAAAGCAATTTTCCATCTAGCCTATGTAGGACTTAGTGTTGACAAGGCACAAGTTCTTCAGTTTTTAGAGTCTGTGCTTGCACTTGTTCGAACAGAGACACTAGCACTGCTTTAGCCCTGGAAACAGTTTGGTGGAAAACCCTCCTCACAAGCACGTCAGCAGAGGCTGCAGATAAACAAAGGACTTTTTTTTTTTTGCACATTCTACTGGCAATCTCGAGTGTTGACATTATCATTAGCTTTAAAATGAGTGAAGATAACACTCGACCATTCATCACATTAGAAGAGTTAAATTATGGCGCATTAAGTCATGGGTTGCTAGAGGTGTTGTCTTCCTGCTGTGTCGTTAGAAAGGCGATGTTGGTAAAGGTCATAGCTGCTATGAAACATCTTATGGTATCTACCTCAGAGTTTCTCACCCTTATCTATCTCCTTCCTCTACATTTCAATTTATGTCTGTTTCTGTAACCCTCTCTCTCAGGGTCTGCAGGGAATTCATGTGGCTCAGCTCAGATGAACTCCTACTCTGACAGCGGCTATCAGGATGCCAGCAGTGGCTACCTCAGCAGGCAGAACCAGGGCAAGGCCGAGCTCAAGATGCAGCACTCCTTCCCTGGAGCCGGCACCGGCACATTAATGAGGAACGTCAGGGCTGAGGGGCAAGCTTCAGCCCAGGTAATGACAGCAAGTTTATATAAAGCATATTGCTGTGTGTTGCATCTAATCATGCCCCACTGTTATTTACAGGAGATAGAAAATGATCATGGTACGTAATAAGCATGGCCTGGGTACTAGTATTAAGGTTTTCTGAGATGTCAGAGGAAGAGTCCGAGTGAGTCTTTACTCACAGTGAACCACCTGTTGCTGTGCGCTGCTAGTCAGTTGACTGATAGAAATCTAAAAGATTTGTCCTTTACAATTTATTTTAAACAAAAAGATTATATGGAAACAGTCATGGAAACTAAATGAGCACCATCCATTATTTTTATCAAGGTAATCCGGTTTTAAAACCACAAACTCGATACTGGACTAGATAGCCCAACAGTTTTCTGAGCTAATATCTGCTTGGTACAGTTGTGTTACTCTATTAAGAGCAGAACAGCTCAAAAGTGACGTTTTCTAAGCAGAAACCCCATTTACTTAAACACCCATACAATTAAGTCGGTGTTTATTCTATGTTTTTACCCAAGTCTGTGATCAAAATCAATATAACACTAAATTATGTACAAAACTTAACTCTATAACACTATAGTGTTATTTAATCAGAAGTAGGAATAATTAAGGAGAATATGTTAGAATTAGTTTTTCATGTTTTTGTATAAATGCTGTGAAGCCGTGGTATTTTTATTCAGAGTCTGTGAGAATCTCATACCAGCCCATGTCTTATACCAAATCTGTTGTTGCTGTTACTTTTTGGCTATAGAATTGCAAGGGACTTAAAGCACAGAAGGTGCATATTGAACTGAGCAGTTCAACGTAATCATGCTTTATACGGTTTTGCATACAAAGGCGGCTGAGAACCCAAATGCCGCTGTCACACCCTGGAGGGGGTGGAAAGATAAAGTGGCCTACAGTAAAGTCATGACCTGTGATGAAACGGCTTATATAAGCCCGTGTTATTTAAAATGTCATTCTTGATGTAGAAGTTGGTGCATGTCAGAGAGTTCAACACAATATGTTAATGTTCTTTATTCCATCTTTTAAACTGAAGAGAAATGTTTCCAATTATGTTTTCTTTTTATTACCTGCAGGTTCCAGCAGTCACAGCAGCTCTCCCTGGCCGTGCTATGCGAAGGGTTAGCTCAGTGCCTTCTCGCACTCACTCGCCAGCCTACGCCACCAGTATTTCCCCGTCCCGTGGCTCCCTGCGTACCTCAGTTGGCAGTGCCTACGGCTCCCCTGTTTTAACAGAACCCAAACCTCTCTCCAGTATCCACTTCACGACCTTGCCCTCTGTGCAGCGCACCGGTAGCATTGGTGGTGGCAGCTCACCATATTCCCCCCAGAAAACCTCCCCTGCGGGACTGAGACGCATCAGCTCCACAAACTCACGGTCAAGCTCCGCTAGCCGCACCACTTCGCCCTATCAGACCTCGGCGGGGTCAGCGTCAGGCCGCTTGGGCTCACCTCTGACGATGGTGGACAGTGTTAACCCTTCGCTGATTAAGCAACCGACTCACTCTTCCTCTCCAGTCAGGTCTAGCATGACCGCCGTTCCCCAGCACTACAGCTCCACTCTGCCTCGCTCCATGCTCCACAACACTGACCCCTACGGACCTCAGAGTTACGACATTTACGAGAGGATGAATCGACCTGACAGCCTCACAGGTGCACACACACACTCCTTTCTTATGTGCATCAGTGTTTTTCTACTTTTTAGAGAGGATCGCTGGTTATGAGTTTAGGGGTGTTTAGCATGAAGCTTATTGATAAGGGTAAGAGAGACTTCATAACTGACTGTGTGTATGTGTGGTTGTGGATTGCTACCTTATCAGAAGAAAATCACTTCCCTTGTCTGCACCAGTGCTGCCTATGGGGACTAGTAGCTGGGTCTTAATGAGAGTAAATGTTATTAATATCCTCTTTAGGGTTATTTTTGAGACGTTAATTGAGGTCAGATTAAGGCTAACATAAGGGTTACAGTGTACATATTAACTACAAATCAGTGTTGTCTCACAATAAGAATGGATGTTCTTGTTTTTGAGCTCTTGCATAATTTATTCCCAAGAACGGATCAGGATATTTTTGGAAGAACATGCCTGCCCAAACTGGTTTGTACGTGTCATCCTTGTAAGAGATTAGAGAAAAAAATGAGAACTGGCAGATGAACCCGCATTTACAGTATATATCGACCTCATCTGGAGCCAAACCAGCTGGAAAATACCTGCCTGTGTTCATGCTCTGCTTTCACACTCTAATGCATTTCATGCTCAGAAAGTAGCCTTAACTCAAAACAATATTCATTACATAACATTTTCCGCTAATCAAAACTTTGTTTGCATTCCTGTAACTAGTGCAGGTGGAAAGAATAATAAACTACGTTTCTCATACAGATAATGAACACTCTTACAGAGGCAGATTCTGATTTAATAAAAAATTTCTTTTAGGAGGTTAAATCAAGCTCTTCAGCAAATCTTGTGTTTAACCAATAATTATTATTTTTTTCTTCTCAACTTCATGCTGCCTGGGATTTCCTCAGATGCCCTCATTGATGGTGATATTAAAGGTGAAATTTTGATTGTAATGTCTTTTTCTTATTTTGATGCGTCTTTTTGTTTCGATGTCAGTGCTGCATCCACTGCCATCTTTCATCGGTGATTGGTCTATTTGTCGTCCTTAGCAGGTTTACTGAATATCAGTAAATGTTTGAGCGCCACTCGAATCATTATTAGCATGGGCCGGATTTCACATGCCTTCAGTGTTGAATCTGTACTAGAGGGCTGTGAAGAAATGGCCTCGGTGAAAACAGGTAAATTCTGCATTTTGCTTTTAAGGTTTGTTATTCAAAATAATCTTTTATTTCAGAAGGAAATCGGCTAATCAGCCTTCTGCAAGTATATTTTAGTGAATATCATCGAAACGATAATTTACTTGAGGACCAACAGTTAAATAATTTCTCACATAGTGATATATTTTAGATGTTTATTTTTCTGAATTTGGATGGTTACTGCTAAAGAAAACTCAAATGTCAGTTTTTCTACCGTTTTTCTACTATCGGGTTCAGGAAAATAACCTTGCCTCTGTTTGAGTTTGTGTGGATTATTGATATAAACAAGGATTTGGGGCCTTTAAATAAATATTTATTTTATGTTTAAATGTTTATTATCTTGTTGTCTCCTTGCATTTTTAGGTTAAAATAAGATTTTTTTGCTCTATATCTGTAGTTGATTTAACAAAAAAAATTATATAAAGCGCCCTCGATGACTGACAGTGTGCCCAGCAAAGAAATCTCATGTAACTCTGTTCCAGCTCTTCTTCTGATCGAACATTTCTTCTGTGCCTTCCTTCTTCTCCTCCTCCTCTTTATCTTTATTCTTCTTTATCTCACTCAAGCTCCCATCTTATTCCTATTGTCTCCCTTCTTATTTTGTAAAAACCCACCCTCTATACTTTGCCTTTATTACAGTAATTTGTCACCCATGTCGGATGAACCTTATTAATCGGAATGGAATGATCACTTAGTCCCAGTTGAGTGTATTTGAAAACTACCACCCAACAGCCCAAACCTAAATGTTTTTTGTTTTTCTAAAATTAGTTCATCTTTCTCTCCTATTCATTTTTTTTTACTTTTATCACTCATTTTATGATTTCCTGAATTATATGTTTCAGAAATCCCTGGCTTTTTGTGTTGTTTTTTCTACCCCTTAGTGTCCTTTCTCTCCTATCATTTTTTTTTTCTTATTATTTTTTCCCCTACCACCCATCTGGTCCCACCGCCTGCACTGTAATGGGTAGGATGTCATAGATTCCCTTTCCTGCTGAAGAATGGAAAATGAAGACAAATTGTCCCTAATAATGTGCTCATTACATTCCGTCCATCGGAGAGCAGAGTGGGACAAAGTAAAGGAGGAAATATATCTACTGTCTCATTCTGACAAGCCAAGCTACCTTTGAAGTTTTGACCATCCTACATCCTATTATTGCTACTTTGGTTACTTTCTTGTGTGCAGTGAGATTTTGGTAATCCCTTACCTTTTATTTGCTGAGCATTTGCTGGTCTGACAGGATTTGTGAATATTATATTTGAGAAATGGATCCAGCTGTATCTGTTTCTCCAAAGCCAGCATGCGCCAAGCCACCAGCGCCTTTTATCCAGTCTCTGCCAAGTGTAATCTGTTAACGCCACGGTGAGAGGGCTGAGGGGGAGAATTAAATGACTATAACACAGAAGGAATGTGGGCCATTCATCCTCAACAGACAGCAGAATGTTATTTCTCCCTGAGAATTTGCAGATGCTTTTAGAAGTGACTGCAGCCCTTCTATCAGGGGAATAGAGTAAATAAGGCGCACAGACTAGTTCCACGATGGGCTATTTTAATGTGGCCACTTTCTGGAGTTGCTGAAAGAAAGAGACAGAGACATGAAGGTCCAGATGCTGGAACATTTCTGTCCTTCTACTTGTTTACAGGTGTGCCAAAGACCCCAGTTATTAGTCTGTTAAGACGTGGTGATGTGAAGTGTGCTAGATCACACCAGATGCAGTGGATGACAGAAGTGTTCAGCCCCTTGTTGGAAAGCCATCTTTCTGTTACATAAAGTTTTGAGGTAGTTTTCTTCCTTTGTACCTTGAAAGGGTTAATATAGTCCAAATGTATCCTAAGCCAATGTTGCCCTTAAAATAGGTATAATTTTACTTTTGTACACCTTCCTGTTTTCTATTTGACTTAGTTCTCACTGTTATATGGCAAAGATTGATCATTTAATTTAAACAATTTTGATTAGATATTTACCCTATCTGACAAAAATTAACTATTACAAAATTGAACTATTTCATTATGTAGATATAAACATATCCCCTATTCATCTTAGTCGGATTTATTTTGCCTACATTCCAGTAAGATGGGTTATGTAACAGAAGGGATACAAGAAAGGCGAGGAGAAAAAATAAATTATTTGTGAACCTGAAGAGCTGCGTGTTAGCTGAGCTAGCAAGATGCACGCTAAAGCTTTTACTTCGTTTATTCTCGCAGCGGATCAGTCCACCATCGGCTGTTTTTAACACAGCTTTCTTGTTTGAACAAGTATTTTGTCACCATTCAAGAAAACATAATTGGTGTGTTGTTGAAGATAGCAGTTTGCAATGTAGTGATACCATTGTGTCCCATCATTTGTAGGATAAAATCGATAAAGGGTCTATTGGTTGCTATTACCACAACTAAAAATCTTCTTATCAACAAGGGTGCTTTGGTTTCATTTTACCTTGTCTTGGAACTGTTTATAATTGTAGGTTTATTACCAGAAAGAGTGAAGCCATTTTGGTTCTAGTGTCCCTGCTTATTTTTTGCCATGTCAGGCCGGTAAGTGGTACTTTAGTGACGCCTTGGACAGATTTCCAGATGTAGTCAAGAGAGTCTTGAAATGTGTTAAATCACCTTAACAGCTTGACTATTCGTCCAAATCTGCATTTGAACACATTGTCAGTCCCCCCCAGTCACTTTTCCTTAGACCATCCAGGATGTGTATTCCCACATGTCTGAAGAACTATTTTGAATTGGCTTTTACAATGGATGAGACATTTTTGGTGGTCAAAAACGGCCTCATTAACACTCCTTTTATTTTTGTCCCCTCCAGCTTTCCACCCCCTTTTATATTCTCCTCTGCTTTCCTTTTTGATTCGTCCGCCTTTTCTTATGTCTTTCATTACCTCCACCCACCGCCCCCCTTAAAAACCTTTGAACAACAGAGCTGCTGATTTGCTGCCAACCTGCAGCTACAGCATACTGTCTGCTGAACCACAAAGTCAAAAGCTTCATCGACTTTTGAGTTTGCCACAACAGTTAACAGAGATAAATAAATTATTTTAATCCAATTTAACTCTTATTCTTCTCTGTTTAAAAATGGGGCAATAGCTAGTAGAACTTATAGATGTAGTACTCTTAGTGATAACATTCTGTACCTCTTAAGATATTTTTGTTCTTAAAGTAAACTTATAGTAATCATATTTTGGATACTGAACAGTAAAAGAGAGGAGAATCTCACCCTGGGGAGCCATAAACCTTCTAAACTGTTAAAATACTTGGAATGTAAGAAAATATCAATACGCTAATATATCGCAATATTTTATGTCACAATATTGTATCGATATTCAAAAACAATGTATCAATTTGTATTTTGTTAGAATTTGAATGCAACCATTAATGATGACAGTCATTTTTGTAGTAGAATTAAAAGTATGACTGCTGATTGGTGGCTGTTTTCACCTTCTTGGTTCTAGTGGATCAACTAGATCTAATAATAAAACAATTAAGTTTTAAAAATCAAAATATATAGTCTTACTCATAGTATCGCAAAATATCGCATCATCCCCCTGCATTGTGATGCATATCGTATCACCATATTCTTCCCAATACACATCCCTATAAAATACGGATTGCGTTTAAACATATTTTTTAAACATTCCGGCAGCATCTATTTAAGCTGTCATGAAACAGGCATTTAAAAAGCACTTCAATAAGCTGCATTTTGTGTTTGGTTTATAAGAATAAGAATAAGAGATACTTTAATAATCTCCATGGGGAAATTAAGTTTCGGTACAACCAATCCAAGATCATACAAACACTTACAAACATTAACACAATACAGGATTTGGAAGACCGCGGTAGCAGCCGGCTTTACCAGCGCCCCTTTTCGCAGATAGAAATGATTCACAATAGGTAGAAGGGGTGAACAGGGGAAAAAGACAACTAAGCCCAGTCCCCTACAGGGAGCCAACCCGAGGTGCTAAAAAAACCCCACTGCAAAAACATATAAGTACATGTATCGGTCATAACATATGAGAACATAAAAGTACAGGGGGGCTAACTCCAGCAGTCACGGGGAGAGAGGCGGGGTACACCCTGGACAGATCGCCAATCCATCACAGCAGAATGGGGTCCTACCTGGTCTTACTAGGCTTTACTTAAGGTGGGCCTGTCTAATCCACTTTAATTTGCCACTTTTCTTTTTGACCTTTGTGACCAGGTATGGTCACATTGGCAATTGGCCAAATTGCAAACTTGAAGCAGCCAGAAAAATCAGCAACTAATTCAGCAGGAGTTGTATATATTGATCATCTTTATGTTGATTAGAAACCCATTTTGTCAGTATGGGCAGTTTCCAATATAAATAAAGTTGACAATACCAAAAGGGTCATTGAAATCTCTTCTTTTATATTCTGTTTAATATAGGGGAAACTGAAGTTCAAGGTCATTTATGAGATTTGTGGAGTGAGGGCTGGCATGCACCAAGGTTCCTAAGGTCATGAATTGAACAAGGACTAATAGTCGTTGTATTTTGGGCTTCATCTCTATGCCTTGTGCCGCCTTTTTAAGGCAAATGTTTTGTAGAAGCTGAATTGCTTGCTTTAGAGACTTGGTTACTTTATCAGTAAAGTCTAGTGAAGCTCTTTTCATTTCTTGTTTAGACAGAAATGATCTTTTATGTAAATTTCCCCAGGCTCCCCACTGGGCTGTTTTTTAAGAGACCATAGAGGTCAACATCAAAATGGTCCACTACTTTCATCTAAAAGCTTTGCTCACCTTCCCCCAAGAGTCTCTAGTCCACAAGGAGGCAAACATCCCTACTTATTAATTCTTTAGTTTTATGTTGTGACAGGACTCCCTCATTTAGTTGGTTCTGCATGATAGGCCTGGTGTTTAGTTACAGACTGCGGCTGAGCTCATGCTGTTGGAGAGGACCCAAGTGACGTCTGCGGGCTCTCGATATGTGCAATGAGCAGTAAGTTGCCAACTGTATAGTGGTCCACGGGGGTTCACAGTTTTATGTGCTCCATTGATGTGAGGTTTAACACAAACAAACATAGCCACTGAGATCACTTACATTGGGTGGGCATATTTGGATTAAAATGTAGAAAAAAGAAAAGAAACCATCATTATAGCCACTTCTACATTTTATATCAGCCATGTGTTTTTCATTTTTGCTCAGCTCGGAGTAGCAGCCCTAAAGCTTTAAACATTTATAGCCTCTCCATTATTTAACAGTATGAAATTTACATTGTGTCTCTTAAGGAAAACAAAGCTTTGTCTAAACAGCATTTTTGTTTATTTCAGTATAATATAATCAAGCATCACTGATTGCTCGAGAGAAAATCTGATACCAATTCTCATTACCCGTCCACGTTCATAAATTGCTTGACTCAGCTATTTCAGCCCTTGCTTTATGGTAGGTAGTTTTTGTTTTGTATTTTTCTGTTTTTTGAATCTTTCTACTAGCTCAACTCAGCCTTAAGGAGAGACCAGGTTTATGCTTTTCATTCACAGAGTAAGAACAAAAGTAATTTTTTTTGTTTTGTGACTAAAAAAATTGTTACCTATGCAAGGTAAAGTGAGATTATAATTATTTTTATTTTTTTGTCATGGTAATCCTTTAGGGTTTGCATTCATTTTAATGACATGCCAGAGAAAGTTCCACAGTAATCAGAGGTTTCTCCTGCTGCATCGATCATAGTAATGCTGGTGTTGGCCAGAGGGGCCGATGGCGCGATATGGCAGCCTTGCTTTTGTTAGTCTGCCCCAGGGCAGCTGTGGCTATAATCATAGCTTGCTTTTACCAGTGTATGAATGTGAGAGTGAATAAATAATGGAGTTGTAAAGCACTTTGAGGGTCTGGAAAAGCGCTATATAAATGCAAGCCATTATTATTATTATTATTATTATTATTATTATTATTATTATTACTTAAATGTTTCTGCACACAGCTGGTCAACGAGCTGAAAGAATAGGACTTCTGCGGGGTTTTAACACTCAAAAAAAGTCTTACATTTTAACATTTAAATTTTAGGCCCTAAAAACTCTCAAGCAAGTCTTACATTTATTTTAGTTTAGTCATACATTTTCTTTCTCTTCCACTCAATCTGTCTGTCCTTTAGGATGGATACTGACAGCAGTCATCCATGTGTTATAGTTCCGTGTGAACAATTAGGGTGTTTTTTGCTGTGACAGTAAGAGACGAATGATATCTGCTTTTGAGACTGGCTTATTGCTTATTGTTTGTTCAGAGACATCAAATCAAAACATTCTTTAGGAGAACCTAAAAAACACAGATTTCAGTAGTTTTAAAAACCCTGTTTTCAATATCAGTTGCAATGTTTGCTGTATATGTACATGTCTAACTTGCCATGTAACTTTAAAATAATAAAGAGTTTATTAATCTGTGCAATTAACTCTTTGAAAACTAATACATTTTATAAAGGTTTGTTTTATAATTAAAAAAAAATCTAAATCACAATAAAAATGTTTAAGATTTTGTAATTGAAATATATTTTTAGCATCAGTAGGGACAATAGTTGGTTGTCTGTTTTTTAATTCAAAGCAACAGCACTACCTAATGTACCTGCTGTGTTGACATAGCCTGTATAATAGCTGTTAAGTTTTATTTATTCATTTTCAATTTCATTTGTGGGAATATGACTTTATTAACTGACATACAAACATAGCCCAACAATTTATTACCAGAGCGACTGTGTTGAATCTTCCCATCATCGTAATATATACAAAATATCATGATCACATTTTAAGTTAAAATCACCCATCCCATATATACCACCGAAAGTAGTTTTACTACTTTGTACATGACACAAAAGTGTAAAATGATTTGATCTTTTTAAATGTAAATACATGATTGCGTTGATATTTTGAGTTATTTTTAACTTGTCTGGCTAATGTAGTCGTACTAAAGATGAGAACTCTGACTGATGCCACAAGTCCCGTACTTAAAATGTTGCTGCCTTATGCATGATTATCTCTTTACATCTATACTCCAGCTGCAGGAAAAATATTAAATCTTCATTGATCTATCAGTGTCTGCAATGTTGCAATTAGGGCAGACTGCTTTGATACAATGTTTGGTAGTATATTGGGTTTCAAGTGTCATTGATTGATGCTCTGCATATTGATAATTTAATTGGCCAGTTGACTGGCCTTTATGGCCACATCCGTATATCTTTAATGGCTGAGATGCTAAAACTCACAGAAAGTGGGTAGAATATTGTGCCGTAGTAAATAAAAGAAAAGTGCCAAAACAATGTAGATGAAATTTAATTTATATGATAATGCAATTTTTAGCAACAGGATTGCAATTACATATTTTCCTGGTAATGTGCACCCCTAATCCATACAAAATATTTGTCTTGACTCGCCTAGTGGCTCGATACCATGCAACTCATTTACTCACTTACAAAGATGTTTAGTTGGCCAACTTTTTTTTTATCTCATCTGTGTGTTTGCTGTGTCTTGCATCAAATCCTTTTTTCAATAGAAGCAGTTTGGTTTTCACACTGGTTTTACGTTCTGTTTTGTCCACCACTGTAATCTTTTCATATTTTTGCTCTGTTTTTGTATCTATTGCACTATTTAGTCTTTTGTAACAACATAATTCTTTACAAAAAGAAAAAAAGTTTTTGAAAACAGCAGCAAAAACCCAAAAGATGTCAAACATTTAGTGCAGATTTCAGTTCTTTGTCAAAGTTTGCATAGCTAACTTATTTCCTCTGTAAAATATATACAGTGCTGTGAAGTAGTATTTTCACTCTTGCTGATTTCTTCTGATTTTGCTTTTATGACAAAATTAAGTGTTTTAGATCATAACAGAAATTGTATTGATAGTGTAAAACATTTAAATGTGACAAAGCAAGCAAGAGCAGAAGTAATAAGTGGCAGATATATGTGCTCAGAGAAGAGGTTGTGTTTGACAAAAAAAGAGCCTGAACAGCCAGCAGTATAACTTATAAAAGATCCATTGATTGCCCAGTTTGGATGTTCTCATTCAATTTCTCTGAAAATCACCTCCACATTTGATCAGTCCACACTAATGTCACAAACATGTCCTCTGAAACCTTTCATTTGTTTGACATTGATCACTCAGATTAGGCTGTAATGCTCCTCCCAGCTACAGGTTATCAACATGTTTCTACATCTGTTTATACTCTATCCTTTATTAATATTAAGATTGATTGGTCATTCTCTCATGGAGTCAAACTCTTATGAATTATATTTTTAACTAAGTAAATGTAAAGGTGTGAAATATGTCAAAAGAGAGAAAATAATACATTTTTGAGTAAAATTAAAATTATTTAAAAACTTGTAGAACATCACTTCCTTAATATTTTCCCCAAGGTTGCGTTATTTCTTTTTGTTAATCAATGTCATCTTTGTAATTTATGAAATGGTATAGCTTTTTAGCAATGACATTAACTCTAATTCATATATAGTAATTAATTAATTAACACAGTAGAGGAAGATTTTGACTCTTCACACTCCCTTTGTAAGCATGACTTTACTTGCAAACTGATTATTCCAGCTATTTATTTGCTAACGATTATCTTCCTTCTGCAGGAATACGGAGTTCATATGCCAGTCAGCACAGCCACCATGGACAGGACATGAGGTCAACCATCTCCCCAGACCGCCACATCGCGCCCATATATGAGGACAGGACTTTCCATGGTCCGTTGTACCGCAGCCCCAGCCACACCCAGCAGGGGACCCTTTATAGGAGCGGCTCAGGTTGGTCACACTTTCTTCTTGAGAGAGTCTTGTAGGGATAGTAGGAGACAATCCATGAAGTGTAAAACACCTTAAGCTTCCTGACTCAGTAAGCAGTCTTGTTAAATGGAAAAAATGGCTTGCTTACAAATAGGCGAGCCCTTGCACAATAATGGGAATGAGAGTGAGATGAGTTTGACAATAGTTTTTAGAAAAATAAGAATCTGCTTTTGTTTTTTTCACAAATATTTGACGTTTCCAAAGTCACAAACTGTGGCAAAGACTCTAATCAGTGTGAAATTATTCCAGGAGTAGACAGTTGTTACACTTCTCTCCTTAATTCCAAAAATTACATTAAAAATGGTCTCTTTTGTGTTTGTTTTCACAAATAGAAGAATTTTTTTTTGTATTAATTAATTTCAAACAAGGTTTTAAAAATCCCTTTTCAGTATAGAATGATCTTGTTGTGCTGTGATTAGTCCAAGTATTTTATATCATGAACTACAGGCAACTAATTCCTAAAAACAGTGAGGTAGACCTTTTGTTTAGAGCTAGAACACAATTGACCTACCACTTATCCACCCAAGCTCCCTTTTGCTTTTTGCAGTATTGTACACACTGGTGTTGTGATTACAGTTGCAATCTGATATATTGTGCTGCAACGTCATAGTGTGAAGTGAGTCTTAATGTGACAAATCAGACTCTGGGTTATTTTCAAAACTACCAGAAACTCTATTTGTTTTTTCCTATTCTATTTTCTCTCTTCTTGTTTGCTGCCTGAAATTCATGCTGCAGGTCAGGGGAAGTCTTGATTTTCTTTCATCTTACACCATTGTAAACCAAACACATCTTTCTCTCATCAGGTGCTGATGCTCTCTTTGACTTCACATATCTGCCCGTTTAGTATCTGTGCCCTTCACTGTCCTGTTTTGTCTCCTTAGGGGAAACAGTCTCAATGCTCTTTATATCTCTGTACATTAAGTTGTTTCTTTGCTTTCCTGGTTCGGTTTCCCGTCTTTCTTTATTTTTTGCCTAACTACTCTACCCCGGCCCAACGTTCCTTTTCTCCCTTCACTGTCTGACAGAAAAGGGTGAGACAGGAGTTAATAGGCAGGTTCTGATGTGTCATTCTGCCTGAAAGGAATCCATTACCCATGTGTCACACTGAGCTCTTGAAAAGGGACAGAGTCAGGGGACTTCTAGTTTATCCACAACTGCCACCCTTTCCCCCCCCCCAGTTATCTTTTCCTTGCCGAAAATACAAATGTAAACACATTACACACATTCAGACTTACCCGGGGCACACTGAAGATCTGCTTTGAGAAACAGGTTCACTAAAATGCTATTGATGTTGTGTTGAAGCGCCGGAAAAAACAATCCACTACTGTTTTTTCAAAAGATGATGAGAAAAATTGAGTGTGGCTGAGCTGAAGTGGATGTTCGATACACAGTCTTAGCATGAGCTGCTTCATTTGAAAAATCCAATTTGATCCAGGGTTTTTCTTTGTTATATTTCAAAATTATATTTCGATAAACCATTTTCTCTGAATTGGTCTTTCCCATGCGTCTTTGGCTTTTGCCAAAAGCATTTACTGTACTTTGTGTAAATTCGAGGAAGACGAGGATCATTATTTAAAGCCTAAAAAAAGTAAAGAGCACGGTCAAACTACATCTGAGTCTCAATAAAATTTCAATATAAGGAGAATGTTTTATTTAATTTTTAAAAATGGAACTCAATACAGAAATTCTGGCATACTTACACGTAAAAAGATGCATTTATTACATGGTTAGGGTGACATTTGCATGACTTGCTGCATCAGTACAACGCATCATAGATGTGTTTATAATTTAGTTACTTAGACACCAGAACCGAGGACAAGTTTGGTGTAAACTAAATACAATATTTACAGGAGAAAAACTTTGTACCAGCTGGAAAGTATGGAGCAGGAAGTGTTTTGATTGGGTGGATGCTTTGCTGCGGCAGGACCCGGACAGATCGACATCATGGAATACACAATGCTACTGTGTAGCAGAGGGTGCATGGTGAAAATGTAATTACATCTGTAACTAAGAAAAATACACAAAAGATACCTTTAAGTCCACCAAAGCCTGCAAAAATAACAAAGGGAGAGTTCAGGGCAGAATTAAGCGTAAAACTGATTTAAAACTGTTTGTACATTCATGAAACCCCTCAAGTGGGACATGCTCTCCCCAGACAGAAGTCAAAGACTAGCTGACTCGTTTAAAACTGTGGATAATGATGCGGTGTTACCAGCTTCGGCCGGGTCTTTTGCTTTTGTTCTCTGCGTATCTCCTTTCTGAACAATGTGATGGCTGGACATTCCCCTGCTGCTTATTGCGTATGATTAAACGGATGAACCTGGCACCTTCAGGCGTCTGGATATTGTCCCCAATGCTAAACCAGGGTTGTGGAGGTCCTTCAGTTCTCTTCATAATTTTTTCAATGTGTTTGAGGTGTTGCCTTAAATTACATCCACAGGTATAAATGAACAGACTAAAGGTAACTTACAAATCCATCATTGTTTGGTCTTTCTCAAATTATTTAAATGCATGGGAATCTTAGTGTATGTAAACATATGACTTTGAAGAAATTGTACTATTTAATATTCTGATATTTAGCAAATAGAAATAATTTAGGTAATTCCAACTGACCTAAACGGCAACGGTTTAATTTAATTAATGTCAGACTGAGGAAAACAAGCTTGTGTCTTTTTATGCAGGGCATGTAAACATCACCTTTCAACTGTGTATCACTCAGTGTGTAATATGTATGTATGATATTTTTATAGCGTTTTTAATTGAGTTCCAGAAATACATTTAAGTCTAATTCATTGAGATACAACTGTAGTCCTGTCAAAAATAAAAAGCTGCAGTGTGTTGTGTTGAATTCCTCTTCCTGCATCCCTGTGAGGTTTTTATTTTATTTTGGGAGGTGGACCCTTTGCAGGCTTGAGTCACCGCCTAACATAGAAGTGCACCGATGCGAGAAATTGTGTTTTTGGAGTGACACCACAAGTTGACGTCTTGGTTCCTGGTAGGAGGGAGTTTGGGCACTTGTGCCCAGTTCTTTCGGGTTTGCTGACACAGATCTGACCAGCACGCTGTCACAGATCACGTGGCTTCAGTTAGAAGGAGGGCTAAACCTTACCAGCCTGTTTATGCAGTTTAAAAAATGGGTCACAATGCTATAATATCACATGGAGCAAATGAGGAGAAGACAGATGACTAAACGAAGATACCAACAGGCTTTCTGTACTTCTCATAGTCGTGATGGATTATTTTTAGTCGCTTTAATCCTGTTTTTGTTTTTTTGTGGAGCTGGTCAGTGTTTACAGGTATCTTTTAGCGGAATGAGTACATGAACGCAAGAACTGGAAGGATCAAGAAGGCTGTAAAGAAAGAATTTGCGGATTATCAAGCAGGTTGGGTCCTTCTGCGCTCTCTGAACACAGGCGGGACCCCCCAAGCTACGAACAACCTTGTAAACGTAAAGCAAGCCTTTGAAGGAGAATGGATCTACTTTCTGCAACCACAGGAGCTGTGTTTTATCCTCACCATTAATTGGGTCCACATTTGAGAATTTGCAGAGTCTGTAAGAGCAGCAGCATGTTTGTATTTTCAGCTTAGTGTACAAACCTCTTAAGCTAACAAAAGTACAAAGCTCTGTTTAGCTGAAAAGGTCAGAACTCTAGTTTTGCATTGCTTTGTTATCTTGCGTGTGGTTTGGTGTGTTTAATCTCCCTCTCCCTGTTTTCGGGTTTCAGGTGTGGGAAGCCTGCAAAGGACGTCCAGCCAGCGCAGTGCCAACACTTACCAAAGAAACAACTATGCTCTTAACACGGCAGCCAACTATGCCGATACGTACCGCTCCGCACAGTACCGGCCCTCCGATCCTAACTACGCTCGACAGACCCTCGTCATGGATGACGGCGCCCCCCGCTCCCCTTCCATAGACAGCATTCAGAAGGATCCCAGGTAAGCACTGTCACATTTCCAGTGTCAAGTCATGTTTTCATATACGCTGGATTTACTCTGTGGTTAGTAGTTTAACTCACAGAAGTCATCCAGAGGGGCAAGTAGTGCTTTCAAGACATCCCTGTTCTGCTGGGTCAACACCGGTGTCCTCTTACTATTTAAACACTGAGCTCTCCCCCTGGATAGCCACACATTGCTTTAGCCATTAAGCTGGCTCAACTGTGCCTCGTCGCCTCACAATAGATTCTCACAGGCACTGAAGTGCTGCGTCTGCTCTTGTTGTACAGATGTGTGCACGTGTAGAGCATGGATTGACAACTTGTGGTAAAACCCTGACCCTGCACATTAGAGCTACAGCTTTGTTTACATTTTCAGTGAACTGTAACTATTTAAAGGTAGAGCATGACAGGAGTGGGGGCTCAGGAAGTTCACCAGACTGGAATTTGGGGTAGAATTTCTGCCTTTGAATATATTTTCAGAGCCGGCTTTAAAATAGACAAGTTAATGTTGACTGTCCAGCCACCTACTGTGTGTAATTCACCCTGAGGGGTACAAAGTAATCTCTACTAAAACTGTAACACTGTGTTTCAGTGTGGTAATTATTTTCATTTTGTGAGGGATTGTTTGGAGTCAATTATTTTATATTTACATTTGAGGTCTTTTAGTTAATTTTCTTAGAGCACTGTACACGAAAAAACGTATCCAACTGTAGCAAAAGTGGGATCTAAATATATAAATAATAATTGAAAGGTAATTCATTTCAGCTATTCAAGGCAGAAAATTTAACTCATTTTTTTAAAGATATACTTTCATTTCACACCAAGTTATTATTTGAAATTTCTTTCTGTAAATTTTAGATTAGTAAGGCTCACAGCTAATAAAAACCCAGAATTCAGTTTCTCAGAAAATGTGTTACTTTAAATTAAAGAAATAAATGGGTTTTTAGTACAGAAATTGTATTTTATGTTCCACCCAATCGTTGTGAATGCTGCGTTCTCATCAGTTGTCCAGCCGAGAATCGTTGACACTCTCCAAAGAAAAAGTAAGCCACACAAAGTCTATTTTAAAGATGCTGGCCATGCTCATATTGCTGTATTAAAAGCATATTAATGGAAAGTGAAGTGGAAGGAAAAAGTATGGTAGAAGAAGGTGCAAAACCTTTTCAAGAGTTCGGGTGAGATTTAAAAAGGTCAAAATCGGAGCTGGAGTCACAGACATCCAGGACATGGCCTACAACTGTTGCATTCGTTGTGTTAAGCCAATCTTAAACCAGAAGTAAGATCTGAGGCTTCTTACTTGAACTAAGGGGAACAAGGAATGGGCTTTTTGTTCAGTGGTCCTTTCGCATCTGGAGAGAGATTCCAAATTGTCTGAAGTCCAGCGTCAAGTTTCCACAGGCTGGTTATTTTGGAAGTGTTTTTCATCTGCTGTTCTTTCTGCTGTATTTGTCCAAATACAGCACAGCCATCTACCAAGCTTCATGCTTCCCTCTGCTGACCAACTTTATGCAGATGCAATTTGCAATGGAGTAGTGTTGAGAGAAAGATTAGAACTACCAGAACCAACAATACAGAAATATTAAGGGTGCCTTTAAAAAAAAAAAATCTTTGCTTTGTGTGGTTAATCAAGTGAAATGATTTACTCACAATTGGACTCTATTACAAAAAATTGTGTCTCATTTGATTTAAATCAAAATCTTTATTATGCGTATCATTAGGCAAGTTTTATTTGCACTTTTGCTCAGGCTTTCCAGGGAACTCTTGGGGGGGGAAGACATAAGGCGAAGATAATTGAAGTTGACCCAGAGTTGTTAATGTTTTTCTTCCTTTTCTTTACATCTGTCGTCATGCTGATATGTTTTTACCCCACCTGTGCTTCCAGAGAGTTTGCTTGGCGTGACCCAGAGCTAATGGAGGTAATCCACATGCTGCAGCACCACTTTCCCTCAGTACAGGCCAATGCAGCCGCCTACCTGCAGCACCTGTGCTTTGGCGATAATAGAGTCAAGAGTGAGGTGGGTGGCGTTCTAGTGATCCCGTACGGAGTCTTATTCCAGTTAATTCACCCTAACCTTTGATATTGTTAACAGCTTTTCACATTATGTTAATCTGTTTTAATTCAATCATTGCAAGTTGTATGTTTAAACGTAATTCAGCATTTTTGTGTGTGTTAGATGGGTTATTTTTTTAAGTATCAGGGTTTTTGTTGGCTTCGACTTTCACTTTTTTTAGGGCAACAAATAAACATTAACGTTAGTTAATTCTCATCCAAAGAGACTAAAAAGCCAAATAAACTTTGAATATTTCTGAAGAAAGTTTTATTCATCTTGAATTGCTTTATCAAAGTTTTCCTGTTAACATTTAAAGCATTTTCTTAAGGCAAGCTTCAAGCTAAATGTTATAAGTATAACATTTAGCTTGATATATTTTTTAATTATAATAAAAATCTGTATATTTCTTATTATAAAAATAAAACTAGGCTGATAATTTATAATAATGATAATTATTATGATAATGATAATACTTTATTTAATTATTTTGGTTTATCAACTCAGCCATTTCCACACAATTAGACAGGAGTTAAGTTTTTCAAGCACATGTGCAAAAAGAATTTCCTGCTCCCACAAAAGCTAAACAAACTGACAAGCATGTTTTATTCGGGACATTGTTTATGGGCATGTAAAGTCCTGTATGTTTTGTTTATTGTTTGGCATACTGCATTTTTGTGAAAAATCTGACTTCGATAGAAAGACATATAATGTATTCAGTATAAATAGTATATTTTTTGTTCTGAAATGTCAAATCTCAGTATATTACTGAATTATTCATGCTATTTAATTTAAAGCTGTTGCTCTGTTTTCATAGATTTTTTATTTTTATTTATATATTTTATTCACATTCAGTGCAAAGAAGATGCCTGTTTTTTTTCCACCCGTAATCTCCTGTGGTTAAAGCTTTCATTCCAACCAGCATTACTTTTCCAGATAATTTGGGTTTGGTATGAATAATTTCCTTGCTGCTGAATCTCTTGTTGCATGAATAAATTCATGATTTTTTTGTTCTCTCCTAAAATACTAAACTAAACAAAAAAACACATTTAAATCATGTCCTTTGTGAAATTCACACATAACCTTTTTCACCCGATCGCCAGGTCTGTCGACTGGGAGGAATTAAACACCTGGTGGACCTGCTCGACCATAAAACCATCGAGGTCCAAAGGAACTCGTGTGGGGCTTTGAGGAACCTTGTTTATGGGAAAGCCATGGACGACAACAAGATCGCTGTCAAGAACGCAGGAGGGATCCCCGCTCTGCTCCGCCTGCTGAGGAAGACCGTCGATGCAGAAGTGCGGGAGCTTGTCACAGGTTGGTCAGCAGGAGTGGAGACGGTGTGTTTTACATTGCTGTGAGTGATTTTCAGCTAGAAGTGATTTACAGTCGTGTTAGAAGAAAATCAGCACACATGTGGTACCATATATTGTTTTTTAGATGTTTTTAGAACATATTTTAACTTTAAGGTTAAAAATACGTAATGTTTTTTTTAAATCACCTATTTTTTGCTGAGGTGTGTCAGGATTAAATAAATAGAAAAATATAACAAAACAGAAAAAAACAAGAGAGAAGCTCACAGAAAGAAAAAAAAAAAACTTCTGTTGGTGGTTCCAGCGCTAAAACATGGCTAGTAGTAGAGCAGGTTTAGTTTTCCACTGGCAGAGAGTTTTCCACTTCTCCTCCAGTAAATCATATATTTTATGTTTTCTTTAAAGTTATTGTGGAGGACTGAAGTGCATGAAGACACAAATATTTATTCGTGAACTCTTCACAACCCAAACCAGTTGATCTCTGATCCGATCCGTACATTATCTTTCATGCCAAAACAACAAAATAGATCAGGTGTTTTATTCTAAACATCCGTTTATATACAATCATTGACATCAGTTTGTATATTTTATCACTTAGATGTGCAGCAAGTTTATGACTCAGTCGGTCCAATAGCGATATTGGAATTGATCGCCACCATCTCTAAACTCCTCACATCATATTAAATTTAACCATGCCAGACCCAAATCAGTTTCTTTCAGATATTATATTATAAAATGTTTATTTTTACCAGGTGTTAATGTATAAGATATTAAGTTTTTTACATTTAAGAGATTTCTCTTTCTTCTAAGTTTTATTAATGTAATATAAAATTACTTTTTAACAAAGTTACTGAAATATTCAGAATATTTATTGCAATATATTCTTTTTTTTAAAAATGCTGTTGGACCATGAAGATGCAGACATGTTCTGTAGTTCTAGATTTCGTATCTAACACATTGTTTGGTGCTGCGTATGAGGATTACCTCAGAGCATTACTAGAGAGTTGCATGCAGTTAGGATACTTTGAATCCATCTTAATGATTCAAAAACCCAAGCTATACTCTTAACACCACCAAGTCTCATCGAAAACCCAGCATCTGAGCTCCATTCTCTCTCCCCTCATGTCACATCCATTGTTGCGAACCTGGGAGTGAAAATTGACTCAGCCCCAAAGACGGATCCTCAGGTCGACTCGGTAGTGAAATCTTGCTTGACCCAAGAATCAAGAAATCATGCCATTATTACATCCCGGCTGGATTATTCGAATTCATGTTTATATGGGATCAGTAAAGCATCTCTCTCACGCCTTCAACTTGTCCAGAACGCGGCGGCAAGGTTTTTGACTAGAACTGATAGACGACAGCATATCACCCCGGTCCTAAAATCTCTTCATTGGCTGCCCATTCAGTTTAGGATCTATTTTAAGATTCTGCTTATTGTTTTTAAGGGTGTTTTCACACCTGTTATTTCACTGGACTCGGTACGATTAGGGACCAATTTTGCAACATCGTTGCAACTTTGAGCTGGTGAGGTTTGTGTTCACATTGCACTTTTGACAAATGAACTAAACCTTTTACATGTTGTATATCCCCCTTGCGTATGGTGGCGCTGTAGCAACAATTGCCGAAAGAAAGTCCAAGAAAACGACAAACAGGAAACGGATGCATGATGTCAGTCATTCTGTATTGGTCCAGCAGCAGACGCGGTGAAACTCCCGGAAATAAACAGACTTAGCTCTGCATACACCGATGGATTGCGCTTGTCTTCTTGTTGCGGTTGTAATATATTATATTTACATTGTTCATCGACCAAATCTCGATGAAGCACTGGACTTCCTCCCAACTCCACGTTTGACCACGATTCATTGTTGGCTCTAATGCTAACGAGTTACAACACAGAAACTGTGCTTCCCACAGTGCAAAGCGCAGTGGGCTACAGATGCCTACATAGACCAAAAAGGGTTTTTATCGGGAAGTTGGACTGAACCGAGGCTGGTTCGTATTCACACCTGAAGTGAACCGCACCAGAGTTGGTTTGGAAGCGGACAGAGACCACCTCAAAATGTGTTCCAGTTTGTTAGTGCGGACCATATCTCACTGGTCCGCATTCACACCAGCTCAAACTAACCGTACTTGAGTTCATTTTAATAGAACCAAATGCTGCAGCTGTGAAAGCAATTTCTGAATGGCCTGATCCCGTCACGTCTGGCTGAGCTACTCCATCCATATCAGCAGCTAAAAGATGAAGATCTGACATCACAGTGCTCATGCCCAACGTGCGCTTGGTAGACAGCCGTTGGGCACAAATGCCGTGCCCCCGTTACCTTCCTCGATAGAGAAAGGCGTGCAGTCTGCTGGAAATCTATTAGAAGTAGCGATTCCGGTATCTAACAAGCAGGAAGTGCAGCATAACTCTTATTAAGATATTGGAATAGCACACATCACCAGAAAGTGGATTGTAACATCGTCCAAGGAAGAGATTATTATAGATTTAAAGGGGATTATTTGAAAGATCATACAATAATTGAAAAGTTCGCCCAGATGAAAGATCTGCTTTTTTTTTTCAAGAAGAACAACACTGATGAGTGACCTTTTATTTGTTCATGTAGGCTATAAAACGGTTTCATTCTTCAATTACATCAACAAAATATTGCCGTTTGTAGTGTGTAGACGTGTACTATTTTATGTGGTTCATTTAATATTGAATCAATATTAAATTATTCACATAAAATTGCAATCAATATTATTAATCAAAGTCAGATTATATGGATCACAGAAGAATTAGTTATTACTATAAGGTGTTGAGTTGCTGTGCCCCACCTAACTTATCATGCCAGAGACGCCACTGGTAATAATATACAGTTAAACAGACCTGACGACAGTGTTGCCCTCTCTGAGAATATAAGTGTAGCTTTTACTGTCTCCCTTAGCTGATGCTTTTTTACCATTCTCCTATGTAATATAGTCTTCACACATCCCGTCCTCCCTGCCTGCCCTGGGTTTCATGCTACTCAGGTTTGTTTGTGTTGTTTAAGCCTTGTAAACGGGGTATAAATCCATGTTGTTTTGGATCAGGGTGGAGCACTACTGAAATGAGCAAGCCAAAGACGTTTGGCTTCCAGGTGGCTGAGTCAGCTGTTTGTGTAGGGACTCCAGTCTTCTTTATTGCCAAGTTTCAGGTTACAGTCTAGTAGTCCCCAGGGGCAAAACAATTCAGCTGGAGTATGAGCCCAATAATTTCGAATTAACTGGGAGGAGATTGTTTTCAGCTTCCTCTATCAATCAAGTGTGTATTTACTTTGCCTAACACAAACGAAAGGAGAAAATATTCAGCATTTTTAAAAGGGCACAGGAGGATAATTTGTCTTTGGTCCCACTTGTTTTTATTAAACCAGTTTAAAAAGAAAATCTAAAACATCTGTCTTTGTGCTGTTTATTCAGACCTGAAAAGAGCGCGCAGGGACTTCTTTTTCCAAATCAGATAGAGCAGCTTTTACATGAGCTCTGTTTAGGTGTTCAGAAAGCCTTCAATGGCTAATTGGTTGTACAGACCCCAGGATGGGGGGGTGGGGGGGTCTCTTTGAAAAGGTCAGCAGTACAGCATCACCTGTGGTCATGGGTGTAACATCCGCGGGGTACACGTGGGACATGTTATGTGGTAACGGATTTTTCTGAGCCGTCTTTGAACGCACCGTAAGCTAACGCAGCCAGTGGGTCATCGTCAAGTGCTGGAGAGAGCAGAGAGAGCAGTGCAGCACAACATGTTTAACCAGCCAGCCACAGCCAGCAAAAGGCAAAAAACTTTGGACAGTTTCTTCCATACAAGCTGTGTATGTTGAGTTATGCTGTTGCGTGCAGATGACATTAGCTAAAGGATGGGTTAGATACCGGCAGGTATCATCATTTTCAAAATATATTCGAAATCATAGCACTTACATATTCTCATTGTTATGGGGGAAACTTCAGATCAATTTCTTTTCAAAGAGATCACAGCCATGTCTTTACTCAAAATGGTTTAAGAACAGCTTTAATTTTAATGCGGGTATGCGTTTTTGAAACATTTGGGGCGAAAACTGCAATAATGTTAATTAATACTAATGTTGGTGTTAAGCTAAGCTATGTTACCTTGCTAGTTCATGCTAGTAATAAACCCAATTCTCTTCAATTTCCAAGTAGAACTAGTGCTCACTATTGCTTTCCACATATTTGAAAGAAATCATTTGTACACAATATTAGTGATATTATCAATCTTTAAAAGTGGTCTGTATCAATCTTTAAAAGAAAAGTGGGTGAGAAAAAAAATCTATGGCATAAAGGGAGCTTTGAGGTTATTTTTCACATTAATTTCACTGCCACTAATTCTATAAAAAAAATTTTATTCCACATTGTTTTACCTTTATTTCCACAATAGAAAGATCAGGGTCAGGGAGGAGGGATAATGCCAGAGGCCAGCAGCAGGGAAGAGGAAGTAAGTTTTTCACAGGTAAAGAGAAATTAAAATTGGCTAAGATAATAAGACATCAATTGCTAGGCAAAACTAAGCAGGTATCAGGACAGGATTTTTAAAGATTTTTCCAAAATTGCTGTCATTCCCACTTCAGAAATATCTGAACCAGGCTGCGAACTGACAGTCAGGCAGAAACAGAAGACTGTTACATAGCAGGAGATGAATCGTCTATAGCCGCTCTAAAGCCACATCAGCCAGATCCCAAGACCATTGTTTGCCAGAAGTTGGCTGATAAAACTCTAAAATTTCAGTAAAAATGGTATGAGAACTTCCCCAGGCTTCATTTCCTCCCAGGTGTTGAATGAGTATTGTGCTTTTACTGTCACAAAGCTTTTTTTAAGAAAACATGATAAAACTTGCTAAAAACAAAGCGCAAACATTAATTTCCACTGGTTTTAAAAACTGGAAGAAGGCCCGTGAAAGATTTGCATTACACACTAGGTCAAAATGTCACAAAATACCCTTGACAACACAAATCTATGAGACTAGATCCGTGGATGTGGAACTGTCTAATGTAAAGGCATCACAGCAAGAGGAAGCACAAACCTGTTCGTTAAAAATTACAAGTGCTGTACAGTTCTTGGCAAGGCAGGGTCTTGCTCTAAGAGGGCACGATGACACCGAAGGAAATTTTGCTCAGTTATTGAAATATAAATCTGAGGATGACCCCCAACTAAGGAAATGGTTAAGTTCCAAAGTTGATTACACAAGTCCCAAAATTCAAAATGAAATCCTAAATTTATTCAGCCACTCAATAGTGCGTCAAATTGCAGAAAACATCAGGTCTCTTCCACAACTGCAGTTTTCTGTGATTATGGTTCCCATTCATACGTCCACTGAGTTCCTCCAGTTTCCTGGATCTCACATCTCAGAATGACTGCATGTCTCTCCTCTGTATACAACAGGCCCTTTAGGTGGCCGGATCACAATTGGCTTAGAAACTGTTAAACATCAAGACAAACCGCAGTTTTCAATTGGAAAACTGACAGAAAATTTCCTTTGCTTGCATTAACAATATTGTGATCTGCAGGTAAAACAATGCTTACTTGGTTTTCTTGTGATAAAACCATAGATAAATAACTATTTACCATAACTCAAAAGTAGAGTTCTTAACATGGGACAAAAAGAATGTTACAAATAGTTTAGTTAGACAGATACATTTTTAACTAAGACAATTTTTTCTGACTGAATATAAACATTAAAAAAATCACAACGTTATATAAACTAGTTTAGTTTCTCCACGATGAAGCTTTACTTCATCATGTCCAAGTATTCATTTGGACCATCCTATCGTTATTATCTCTGTTGTCTAACTCAATGTCTTTTCAAACAGCTGGCTGTATATTTCTTTACTAAAACTTGTCTTTGCATTAAATAACAAAATCACAGCGAGAACTTAAAATTTGACTACAAACATGGAGTAGACATTTCGGAAGTGCATTTTTCCTGTTTATTTTACATTTTTTATCGGTTTTATTGTTGTCCTGGACTCAGACCCTTATGGATGTAAAAAGACAGTTTCGTTTGAGATGGATTGGTTTTGTCACATTTAATGGACTACAAAGGGGTGAGTCACACATTTTATCTCCTGCAGGGGTGTGTGTGTGTGTGTTGGCAAAAGCACTCGTTCCTACAGTTATGACTGTATCATTGATTGGCATCCATAATTGAAATCACAAGACTCTTGGCTTTCTAATGATCTGTATAAGTTCATAGAAGTTAGAAGTCAGAATTCAGTGGATTTCAACCAGCAGGGCTAGCCCTGAATGCGACCATTGGAACACTAACGGGTAAGACATCGATCCATCCATTGTCTATGCCACTCGTGGGGATGACTAAACCAGCACACTCATGTAACAGTGATTAAATGGCTTTTTAACCACTGAGGAAAAGTATTACTGAATGTGAGAGGATGATAAATCACACAATAGGCCACTTAATTTTTTTTTTGTCCCCCTCACTTCTGAGATTATAATTACGTCCTTGCC
The DNA here is from genome assembly GCA_963556495.2 of Valencia hispanica. NCBI lineage: Eukaryota > Metazoa > Chordata > Actinopteri > Cyprinodontiformes > Valenciidae > Valencia > Valencia hispanica. Next base: position 24,908,943 of record OY747707.1, read on the forward strand.
TGTGGTTGATTACAGCTAATGAGGACAATCCAGATAAAGAACTTTTGCCTGGTTGACAAGAGGATCCCACACGGTAGCTTAAATTGGAGCAGTCAGGGATCATTCACTTGTCTATAATTTATTTCTACTTACAAAGCAGCCTCTGAGCAGTAGGTATTATTTGAGTTATTACCACTCCTGAGCATTTTGGTTAAAAGGTAGTTAAAAGGCTGAACTGATGGGGCTCCTGTAGGGCTGGGCGATAAGGCCTCAAAGCTATACTGCGATATAATCTAAGGCATGTGTGGTAGCGATATTTATTGCAATATATTATTTTCTTTATATATACCAAAATGACAGTTTACAACTTCAAAAAAGCATAGAATACCATTTAAAGAACATGTATTGTGCAAAATGCATTTAAAAACTGTTAAAATCTTTTTGCCAAAAAAATGCAACACAAAAATTCTTACAACATAAAGATGAATATATTTTAAATAAATTACAAGCTAAATGTTATAAAAGAAACACAAAGTTCAAAATTGTCCACTTTCCTGGTTACTTATTCATAAATTTAATATTGCACAAAAATAAACCTGCACATATTGGAATTAAAAATGCTTCAAGTTTAACAGTTTTCCCCTCGTTAAATGGAAAGCAACACATTTTAAACTTGCAATATTTCGTGTAAAGATAAACACTGAACATCAGTATTTATCCTCCTTGATGACATCTTGATGACATCATCAAATTGTGCAATCACGATAGGCCGGTACAGTCAAAATCTCTACCTTTGGCTAAATTTATATAATTTCTACCTTGTACATTTTATGCATATCGCCCAACACTAGGCTTCTGTTGTGCCTAAATCGTTTTCTTTCTTGGCTTCTGCAGAAGGTGGAGGTGTCGTCTTCAGGCTAGCTGCATGAGAACTCCACCCTTACTGTCAGCCTTAGTTCATGTTGTGGTCTGGTCTCATGTCCTGTGCTGCCAGCTGCTTTGGTTACTGCTCCTTCCACAAACAAACCCATCTGATCAAAAGGTCAAGCCTACCATTCAGCCTTTAGCTCACACACTCATGCTCTGTTTATAAATTCATTATTCCAAATCAGCTTTTATCTTGGGTTTACTTTGTATTCGTAACCATGCTTTAGTGCAATCAGAAACGTTAGGCCAAAATTGGGAATTACAGCAGACCAACCACAAATTTCGTGTATTTTATTGAAATTTTTCTTTATGTCTTAGACCAACGCAAAATAGTGCACAATTGTGACGTGAATGGAAAATGATACATTTCCAAATGTTTTTACAAATAAATATCATAAAAATATGCAGTCTCATTCAGTCTCCTTGGGTCAACATGTTGAATCAGCTTCTGCTTCTCTTGAGGTGAATCTCTGCTAGCACATCTAAAGCCTGGATTATACTTCTCCGTCAGCAAGGTTTGCACACACACGCAGACGTATTGAAGGAGACATTTTCCTTTTATAGTTCTCCGTCGGTGTCAGTGTTGCAAAGCAATTCTCCAACAGGACAGCAGGGGGGGGTAGACCTTTTCTGGCCGGCCTGCCTACCAATGTAGTGACGTAGTTTATTTACTTCAGCTTGTAAACGCACATTCAATCAAGGAGCAATGGCTGGCAGAGAGCGAGTTTTGATTGAGTTGGAAAGCTTTTACTTGAAGTTCAGCTCTTAGAATACTCAAAAACACATGTAAACAAACAAACACAGCTGTCTGTCTTGTTGTTATCTACACCTCCTGTTCAAAATCACAAAAGGCCATATTAGATAAACTGGCCTTGCAACCTAAAGCATCTAGTGCTCTAAAGCTGCAATGACTACTTATTACATCAACTGTAGTGCACCGCTCTGGTGAAATGATCTTTGGCTGATGTTGAGCTGACCAATTACAGGCGTGCGCTCTTCGTTTCGTTCGACGGAAAATAGGGCTCTACTCCTTGCGTCCTTGCGTGGGTTACGGAGAGACCTTGCATCGACAGATAATGGCGTTGCGTCTATCCGTTCCGACGTAGAAGTATAAACTAGGCTTGAGCCTCGTATCCACTGAGCAGAATGGTGCAGTGTGTTGCACTATTTTATGGTCTGTCATATTCAGGAGAGCGTTTCCACCACCAGCTGGATTCTCACTGGGCGGGCAGGGTTAAACCTAAAAATGTACCGCGCCATTATATTAGTGCAGCGAGAATCGTGACGTAAAAAAACATATCAAATAGGTTAAGACAGCAGCTCGTGCTTGGTTTTTGGTTTTTTCTTTGCACAACCTTACTGCAGTGTTTATGTGTGGGCAGAGAAACATATTCTGTGTACAAAGAGGTGAGATGAAACAACAGCACTTAGGTATTTATGTCTCGGGCTTGTCGCAAGCAGTGATGTTTTTCATTCCCTCAATCAAATGATTGTGTTGAGTGATGCCAGTAGCTCCGCCCTAACCATACCAGACCATTGTCCTATGGACCTCTAACTGAGGAGGGGCCATAAATTGCCATGGGCCGCTTTTACAATGGAAACAGGCAAAAAAGTGGACCGCACCATTCTGCTTCGTGGAAACGAGGCTTTACAGATCAACGTTTTAGCCCACTCAACTGGGTCCAGATCTGGATTTTGACTTGGCCATTCTAACACTAAATCATTCCATTGGAGCTCTGGTTGTCTATTTTGGTTTGTTGTCCTGGTGTTTTATAAACTAACCCTGCATTAAACTTCTCTACTTTTTTATTTTTTTTTATTTTAATCCATAAGATATGTTTGTGCTCCTTGATCTTTATAATGCTTATTGTTCCCCAGTGTTCTCTAACAAACCTCTGAGGACTTCACAGAACAGCTGGATTTAGACTGAGATTACAGACAAGTTTACTACATTTGCTAATTAAGTGGTTTCTGAAGACACTGGCTTTTATTTAACCGTTTTAGAGCTGAGGGCAAATGCTCACTACACTATTCAGATTTTATTTCACTTGACAATTATGTACTACTTAGTGTTGGTCTATCACATACAATTCTAATAAATTATATTCAAGTCTAGAGTTGTAATCTGACAAAATGTGAAAAAGTTCAAAAGGGTATCTGTAATTTCGCACAGAACTGGATGCTGAGAGTTCAGATGAGAAGCACTTTCTACCCTTTTAAGTACACACCAAGATGACTCTGAGGATCAGTCAATAGAGCATTGACATTTTTCAAGATCAGCTCCCTGAATTTAAAAGGTTAATAAACTGGGCAGATTTTAGGTTATCTGCACCATTACAGGCTGACCTAAGTAGTGGCCCTGTTAAAGCTTCACCAGGCAATGTCTGACACGCTGATATTTAATCCAGAGACAAAGATTGTCTTAAAGGACCAGTTGCATGTTTTTGGAATTGGTCATGGTCAGTTTCATTTTGTATAAAAGGAATTGTTGTAACCAAGATGTAATACATCTTGCACAGAAGCTGGGACTCTGGAGAATTTATATTATCAAAAGTGAAAAATGTAGTTGTTCTTTGTTGCAGGCACATGGATTTGCAATTCTGCTTGTTGCAAGACAAAAAAAACATGAGGATGAGTTAAAAACTAGCAGAGATGGATTTCCTGTATACAGAATCTGCAGCTCCTGGAAAGTAGATTCAAACAAACTGTCAACCCACAGGGCAATGGTTCGTTAGAAACTCCTGATGACACCAAATCATTCAATCAATAACCACTTTCACACATCAGCTACACCTCATCGGTATAAAAAAAAGTGTCCTTGTGAAGCTGCCGCTGTTTCTCCTGGATGATTCACTCGGATTACATAGCTCACCTCTGAAACAGGGCCTTCCTTCGACAAGTAGACATTGCAGAACCTGCTGGGTCACAGCAGTGGTTTTGTGCTGTTATTGTGCAGGTAGCAGGAGACGCTAGCTTTACGTCAAAGTTTGCAAGGCAAGGCAACTTTATTTGTATAGCACACTTTCAACAACAAGGCAATTTGAGGTGAGAAAATAAAATAAAAGCAGCAGTAAAAGCATAAAACACAACATGAGACCCATATAACACATTAATACATATGCCATTTCAGCTATTATTAATCATTTGCTCAATGGGAGTTCTAAACAGATACCTTTTAGCATTGATACAAAGGAACTCAGTGTTTCAGCAGCTTTGCAGTAGTTTGGAAGTTTGTTCCAGATAAGGGGAGCATAGAAACTGAAAGCTCCTTCTCCATGTTTGATTCTAATTCTGGATGATTAGTAGACAAGAGTTGAAAGACCTGAGTGGCCGGGGGGGTTGATATAGTGACAACAGATCTTCAACATACTTGTACATACTAAGCCATTCAATGATTTATAAACCAGTAAAAGTATTTTGAAGTCTATTTTCTGAGCTACAGGGAGCCAGTGTAAGAACTTTAGAACTGGGGTGATGTGCTCTACTTTCCTGGTTCTAGTGAGGACACGATCAGCAGCGTTTTGGATCAGCTGCTGCTGTCTGATTGACTTTTAAGACTCACCTGTTAGGACGCTGTTGGAGTAATCAATCAGACTAAAGATAAATGCATAGATTAGTTTTTCAACTAACACACGTCATATAACCCACTCATAGCCATAAACCAGCTGCTATAATAAGACATTAGTGTAAATCCACGACTGATATCATGATATCATATGATATCATATTGAGTTATTTCACTTGACAACTGTGTACTTTCTTAGTGTTGGTCTTTTTCTGTAATATATGTAATATCAAGCTACATGGTGGAAAATGTCTACAGCTCAACAACACAATACCCTTTCTTTCACAATATTATCTTGCTGGCTAGTACAGTGTTGTGTAAAAGCATGCCATTATGTGCTGGGATCTAGAAGTTAGAAGTTTACCAGCACATTGGTGATGATCTGCTGGCTCTCTGATAAGCTTGTTTTTCTCACAGTCATACAAATACAGTCCATTGCAACTAGTTGGTTAAATATGAGGGTTTTTTCTTCCTATTTTTAACCTGTCTTTATCACACTAAAACCTCACAACCTGTTATAAATTAACCATCGAATTTTAATATAAATCTTCATTCGGCTTACCTACTGTCTTATTCACAGCTTCCTAATATATGTCTTTATTTCCCCATTAAAGCTCTTTAAGTTCCTTTCTGTGCTCCTTTCTTAAATTAATGACCCAGCTGCTATTACATCGTTTTTGGGTCACTGTTTAAAAAGTCAAGAAAAGGCACAAGTAAACGGTCCCAAAACAGGAAAACAAGTATTAGGCTGATATTTATGAGTGCACACACAGAGAGAAACGAATGGACTCAGGTGCGGGCCATCTGACTGTCAAATATGACTTATGAGTATTGCTCCTGGTGTTGCTTCGCTGACAGCGCTGTCAGTCACACCTCAGTAATTCCTGCGGTTGATTTCTCCAGCATGTAGCCTCCGCAGGACCAGTCAGATATCCTGCAGAGACGATTCATTTCTACAAATTGCCATTAGAGTGGGTGTGGACTGGAAGAATGTGCTTGAGGGGGTCTGTGGATTGAGTGGATTGTGAAGTTAAAGGAAAGACATTGGTCAGCAGGAATCCGAGATTATTTTTTTTCCTGTATGAAAGCTGCTTATTTTTGTGTGCTTTGAAAATAAAAAATGTAGCCTGAATGTGCTTCAATAAGTTCAGGAAATTTCATAATAGTATCTACCGCTTTCTCAAGCAGAGATTGTATCCCACCTTATGCTCTGCTTTTGGTATGCAGAACCACTTTCGCTGCTGGCAGGCTCCTGTAGGGCGCCCATGCGCATATTTAAAAGTCAAGTAGACATTATCCCTGGTTTTATTGCAATGATTTGTCAAAATAGGCACATTTATGTGTGGATTTTACCATATCTTGAATTATTAAAAGACATTGATAATTAAAATTGTTGATTTCATGACCTTAGTAAGGCACAGATGACACCATGTATGGCTTCTAATACATAAGAACTGCTTTTTCTCCAATTACCTTGAAAATTTCCTGTAAATTTCCAAAAATCTGTGTTTCATGGTCTCAAGCATTAAAAAAAAGTGTCATAAAGAGTCTTATATAAACATCTATTATTGCAGTCCTAATATGGAGGATCTTAATTTGCTAATTTAGAAAATCTTAAAGCTTTCAAAATTAGATTTTGGTATGTTCCATTTGTAGTTGGAACAACCGAGTGGGGAAAATAAAAAACTGGAAAGTGTGTGTTCAGTGACAACTCGCTTAATCTGACACTGAAACATGGACAGTGACCAAAGCGAAGAAAAAGACCCATTTATACAGTTTATAAGCAAAAAAAAGTTGTTTTGGGGTTTAGTTACTCTTTAAGCTGAATAAAATAAAAGTGCTGTTTGCATTTGGAGAGTACACATTAAAACAATGTTTATTAGAGGTACTACCAACAGACGTGGTGACGTCAAACCCAGCTCGGAGTTCCGAGTCATCAATATATTGTCATCAATATTCAACATTTAAATATTGATTGATGCATTTAACTGTAAATGTGAACTGTATTTTCATTTTGATAGAATGAGAAAGATTTTAGAAAGCGTAAATCTTCTGCCCAGAGATGGTGCTTTATCTACAAGGACAGTTTGTTTATATTCTTGGTCTGTCTCTAATTTGAAGAATGTGCTCTTTAAAAATAGTATAAATCCATATTTCTTTATGGCTTTTTAGCTTTGCATGGGTCACACATTTCCCAAAGTCTGCCTCTGATTGGTTGACTAGAACCTTGTGTCAACTCCTTCTCTGGAAGGAGTTGTTAGACTCACACAGAAAGCATATTAGCAAGTAGAAGTTATGTCCATTATTATTAATAAATCCATTGTTTTTTAAATAATCGACTGAGGTGTAAACATGGTAGTGATGCTAAGTAAATCATAGTGTGAAAACTACACAAACTCGTCTTGCTTTTATTGAAGTTGTGACAAAGATTGTTTGTTGGAAGGTGAAATAGTTCACCCTCCAGAGAAGGTTCAACTGTGAAATTGATAAATGTATGTACAGTAATATAGTTAAACATAACTTAGCAACCCTACGCATTAGATATTTTAACTGTGTATCTTTCTGTAAAGCTTTTTGCCAGCACTATCAGAATGGAGCTCCAGGGATCTATTTTCATTTTCATTTCCATTTCTTCAAACAGAGTCAGGGAACAACATGCTGAGACAAAATAAAGAGTGAAATTTGGAGAGAAGCTGCAGAAGTTTGTCTTTATTTAGATCTATAAAAAAGATTTCATTCTGTGTGACACAAATATGAAAACAGAATTAATCATGGATTTGTCTTTGAGTCAGTTCAATTAAGTTTATTTATATACCCCTAAATCTGAACATATGTCATCTAAAGCCACTTTACAAGACAAATTAATTCAATTAATATTAAAAATAAATGTAATTCTATCTATCAATTTGTATAGACAAATTGATAATTACATACGGGAAAATTGAATTCCAGTTATTATACCATGCATTCCAATTCAGTTTATTACGCTAATTGGTGAAAGGCTTTCTATCCATAAAAAGCACAGGTGATTCCATGGATTAATGCAGTCTTCCATATTTGCAAACTGAGCAAATTGTTGTGTACAGACAGCAGCAGATTGGAGTTTATCTGGTTACACCATGCATCCTTTACATGTCCCTTTTAGTTTTGTCATGGCAGCATTTATGAGATGTAGCTCGGTGTTTACTCTTGAGACTTTCCTGTGCTTGTGCTCGAGCTTGTGCAGCATTAGCCTCCTGCAAAGTTACAGATACCCTGCAGAAGGCGGCTGGTGCCTTACTATAAGCCTTGCAGCAAGAGCCATCTAATTAGGAGAACATGCTACATGCTGGCTAATCCTCGACAGATGCAGCATCAAAGGCTGTCAGGACTGAGCATGATTATCAGCGGTTACCATAAGTAAATTTGAATAGACTGAAATGATAGAAAACTTTCCATTATGTATATTTCATTTGAAATGACTGAGACATAGGGATCCTTGCCTCATCCTTTCTTTTTTTTAATCCATGTAATAATCTCTACCTTGAGGATATCCTCTGTAGATGAAATTTGATGCATTGTTGCTAAAGCTGTGTTTTCGTTCTAAAGAAGGGTTTTACCTGAGGCTCTTCATCTGAGTGACTGTTTGCATTTGTTCTTGGACCCATTCTGAGCCCATTGCAGGTTGTTTTTATTCCTGTCTCTAATGGGTTCATCTGACTGCAGATGATGGCTGATTAAAGAGGAGCTTTGCATCCCCTTTTTCTTCTTCTTCTTCTTCTTAAGGAGTTCTGTGGAACCTTTCGTCGTGCGACGCGGTCAAGATGACAATCATCCGGGACGCCTTATCCACGCTGACCAACACTGTGATCATCCCTCACTCCGGATGGAGCAGCTCGACATTCGAAGATGACCACAAGCTGAAGTTTCACTCCTCCCTGGTGCTGAGGAACACTACAGGCTGCCTTAGGTAAACCACCTGATGATCCAGCTGGGCACTAGCACCCCACTGTGGGCATTCGGGACTGTTACATCTTCTATCTGTTGTAGAGAAAGGTCAGATTTTGTCCCCTTCCCTTCATTTGAAAAATATCACTATTTCACAGAGCTATTATTGAGTCTTCCTTCCATCCTTCCATTCTTCCTTCGTTGTGTCCTTTCATTGTCTCTTTCTCATCTGCATTCTCCTATTCTGTTTCTTTCTTCATTCCTCAAACTATTCTTCTCTCCCTTCTTATCCTCCATCTCTTCTCTCCTTGCAATCTTATTTAATATCTCCCTCCATCATACCCTTACTTTTTCCTACCTTTTGTCTTTCTTTACTTCCCTCTGTCTGTCCATCCTTGTGTCTTATATCATTAGGTAATGTCTTTGTCTCTCTTTCTTTCCCTCTCTCACGTGGGTCTTTTTCTTTTCTTGCTGCCTTCCTTCCTTTGTGTGTCTTATTTCATTCATCCACTGTCTTCTCTTCCTCCCTTTATTCCTTTCTTCTGTCTTTCTTTCCTTGTGACTATCCATCGATTAATCATTAGCCATCCTGGTTCTGCTGGTTCCACATTTAAAGGCTGTACGCTGTAGAAATACCTGCCAAAAGTTTATGGTTAACTTTGGTACTCACTTAGAGCTCCGGAAAGGGACATCACGAAAAGTCTGGATATTTTTTACATAAAAACTGTAGGAACCCCCAAAGACTTGTACAGTTAAAGATCATAAAAGCATCTGTCTTTATCATGCCTTTTTTTGCTTTGAAGTTGTAATAAGTGGCAGTCACTTCACTATGTGTAGACTTATGCATCATGTGAATAGGCAATGGTATGCTTTAAAGATCCTTATTTACTGAGCAAAGAACAATAATTACTTGAGTCAGGCCACACAAACACTCCTCATACATTAAAGATGGCGTCTGGGAACGACAAAGCCCACATTACCATTTCAAGTAGGAGACACACACACACCTATGATTTTGGCTGTTTGTTTACTGAGCAAAACCCCAAATTGAATGGCTGATGAGTATGCGTGTGTTCTCATGTGTGCATGTTTTTTTTTAAGGAACCTGAGTTCAGCCGGAGAGGAGGCCAGAAAGCAGATGCGTACTTGTGACGGCCTGGTTGACTCACTGCTCTACGTCATCAAAGCCTGTGTAAACACGTCTGACTTTGACAGCAAGGTACGCCACACAAAGCCTGCCGCCCACCATCGTGTGCGCACATACATACACGTGCGCACATACATACACACATTCTTAGGCCTGGAGGAGAATATGCAGCCAGTCGATAAGAAGCTCTGGAGAAAATACCCTACTTATCCTCTTTGAATCATTTTACTGCCTGCTTCTAAATGACCCTCAGAGCAGTTAGCAGAAACTGTTTCATCTGCTTTTTCACCCAAAGCACAACCAGTATGTGCATAACAGTGAACCTTAAGCCTCAGATGTTAATCACACAGTAAATTAACATTTACTCAATGGCTGCAGCAAAGAAAGTGCATCTCCCACACGAATCCTTGCATTATGAAAGTTAAATGAATCATCTGAAATGTGGAGATTGTTTCTCCCTTTGGGAAGGATACTTGTCAAGCAGATAATCTTTTATATGTTTCCTTACATTCTGTATAGCTAAGGAATGCAAAACTCAGTAAAATGGATTCATAATCAATGTATTTTAGATATTATTTTCAAAGACTCTAAGTATCATATGACAAGTGCAGCATCAGTTAAAAAAATATGGAAAAAGGTTCAAATTAGTTACCTTTGTTAATCACTGCTTGTAAATAAACCATATCAACGAGCTTCGGTCTGTAATGCCCAACAGACTGTTGTGCATCTAGATGGGTTTTTTGGGGGTTTTTTTTTTTCATTTAATTGAAACCAGTTGAAACTACGGCTTCCAAATACATAGCAAAAGTATTGCAGTTGCAATATCAGTGGGGGCAATATTAATATCCCAAAAGTCTGTTTGGAAAGCAATATTTGTTGGCTATTCATTTCAAGTGTCAGGTATTCGTGTTTTGCATGAAAGTAATAACTTCAGCCTATTGGATGGAGTCCCGGCACAGTAGATACTCACACCTAATAACAATAAAAGGGCAGAAGAAGAAGAAGGAGATTTAGAAACACCATAATGACAGATGAGAGGAGTCAGGAAGGTGAGGACTATTTTGATTATCACACAGATCTCTCTACTTGCAGTCTGGCTAGGTGTTTGTGTGAATTATCACCATCGTAAGGAAAAGCACATGCGTAAATCTATCCGCTATTCCATTGTTTTATGTTTTAATCGCTGAAATGACGCCGCATTCTTAAGACCAAAGTAGGTATCTTAAAACAGCTATCATGTAAATCAGAAGCATCTGAGACTGAGCGAAATTAAGAAAAAAGATGCTGCTGCCACTGCTACTACTATGACTACTTCTACCACTTAAAACAGCAATAACACCCAAACCCTGGACTGCAACATGTCTTCCCTCTAACCATTTCCAGTTTCCTACGTCTCAAAAAAGGCTACTAAAACCACAACAATCCTTAAAAAACGCAAAATGTAGTTTCTCAGAAAATATGAACCAACAAAAAAAGATTTAAATGGAGAAGCTTCAGCCTGCTGGAAAGTATTCTCATTAATTATTAGGCTGTGTATTCTCTGTTTGCTTGAATTACTGCATCAATGCAGTGTGGCATGGAGGCAATCAGCCTTTGGTTCTGCTGATTCTGTGAGCTTTTCTCAAAAGAACCTCAAGTTGGGGAAGTTTGTTGATTACTCTACCACAGTGACACCATCTGGTTGACTGGTACTACAGTCAATAGTACACATAATCCTCCCAAGGCTGCAGTTATTCTTTTTGTTTGCTAACTTTTTTTCTACCTTCCTCTAAATTTTCCTTTAATATGCTTGGATACAGCATTCTGAACTGCCAGCTTCTTTAACATTGACCTTTTAACTTTCCATCCTTGTGCAGAGTGAACATTTCTGTATTAATATTTTTATTATTATTGATTTTATCAAATGTTTGGAGACAGTTTTAAGTTTTCATTAGCTGTAAGCTATAATCATCAAACTTATGAAAATAATTAAATTAAAATAAACCCTTAAAATAATCACTGAGCTTCACTTTATTAATTGAATTACTGAAACAAATGAACTTGTCAATGATTTTTTAATTTATTCAATCTGGTCTCCATCTTAGCTGCACTAACCTCAGTTTGTAGTAATTCAGTTAACAAAACCATGAAACTATTGATAAAAAAAATAAAGGATTTGCACAAAACCTTGATACAAAACGTTCATATCATTACATCCCAAGCAAAATTGCCTCTCACCTATGTGTTTTACTGTAATTTACTTTTTAAACTACTGGTACAATTATTTATTTTTGTTTTGAGTTTGGCAAAACGGTTTACTATTTTGCACAACAAGTTATTTATTAAATGACAGTTGCACTGTTTATAAATGTTCTTTGGCCTGAGTGATCTATTATATATGTTTGTTTGTATATCTTTGTTTTTTATACAAGGAAATCATAATAACATTTTATTAGAAAAAGTAGAAGACAATTGTGATAACCTATTTTTGGCTGTATTGCCTACCCTTAATAGTAATACAGTGAATAGAATGCCTGTTGTCTTTATAATCTCTAAATGCTGTTATCTAGTTTTCATATACTTGTTTAGATTGATGCTTAAAGTTTAAGCTTCTGTTTCCTTGCGCCTGGCAGATTGTGGAGAACTGTATTTGTACTCTGAGGAACCTGTCTTATCGTCTGGAGCTGGAGATGATGCCATCCAGAATGATAGGCGGTCAGGAACTGGATGGCCTACTGGGCAGAGAGTCGCCCAGTAAAGAGGTGGACTCCAGCTGCTGGGGCAGGAAGAGGAAGAAGAAGAAGAACAGCTTGCAGGACGACTCTGTGAGTGTTGTGTTTTAACCGAAAGCATTTGCATTTTACCTATTCTGCTTGTTTATGTTTCATAGGTTCTAGATGCACCAGTCAGGCTTTTACTGGCCAAAACAGATATTCAGCTTTCTTGAACGTCTGACTTTTTCCTTTTTTTTCCACAAAAGAAATGTTTATCTACTAGAACCAGGAAAGTAGAGCACATCACCCCAGTTCTAAAGTCCTTACACTGGCTCCCTGTAGCTCAGAGAATAGACTTCAAAATACTCCTACTAGTTTATAAATCATTGCATGGCTTAGCACCAAAATATGTTGAAGACCTGTTGTCATGGTACCAACCACCAAGACCACTCAGGTCCTCCAACTCTAGCCTACTAAACATCCCTAGACTCAGAACTAAACATGGAGAAGCAGCTTTCAGTTTTTATGCTCCCCTTATCTGGAACAGACTTCCTGACGAGTGTAGAGCTGCTGAAACTCTGAACTGCTTTAAATCGAGACTAAAAACCCATCTGTTTACAATTGCCTTCGAGTAAAGGCTTGATGTCATATGTATGAAATGTGTTCATGCTCTCTTGCTTTTTTGATATTTCTCTTGCTTTATTGTGTATCATGTGTAATGTGTGTTTCTTTTATGTGTTTTTTTTAAATCAACAAATCATGTAAAGCACCTTGAATTTCCCTGCTGTTGAAAGTGTGCTATACAAATAGAATTCCCTTGCCTTGCCTTGCCTTGCCTTGCCTTACTATATAAGTGAAAAAATGTGCTGCTGGCTCCATCATGAAAGTGTTTGTGTTAAATTAAAAAGGGGGAAAAAATGAAGGAATTAGAATGTCTTATTTTTGATGCATTTAATGAAAAGGGAAAACAAATTCAGTTTTTGATCTGCTGATCAGACCTGATCAAGGAAAAATGAACACATTCTGATCTCTGCAGGATTGTGCATGTCTGATAACATAAAATTATTATGAAGTGATTACTTAAGCATCAGTCTTTCACAGTCTGACTTGTAATTTGTATTTGTTGGTGGTGGTAGTCCGAAGGCACGGTGGCGCTGATTGTACGGCAGCCTCTCTTCTATCAGTTTGCCTCGGGGTTGCTGGGACTACCAATTTAGCTTACAGCCATCACTGTGTTAATGTGTGTGTGACTAAGTGAATGACTGAATCGAGTGTGAAGCGTTTTGGGGTCCTTTGGACCAGATGAAGCGCTATTCAAGTACAGGCCATTTACTATTGTTACCGTTTGTGTGTTCAGTGGGACGGTGTGGGCCCCATCCCTGGCTTCTCCAAGTCTCCTAAAGGGGCAGAGATGCTGTGGCACCCCTCTGTGGTTAAGCCTTACTTGACTCTGCTGGCGGAGAGCTCCAACCCTGCCACCCTTGAAGGTTCAGCAGGTTCCCTTCAGAACCTGTCAGCTGGCAACTGGAAGGTACGGTGCAAATGTGCATTCATCAAAACACAAATCCAAACTTTCTCATTCTTTTCTACTCTAGATGTGAAATAATGCATCTATTCAGCCGATATAAATGGATTTAGCAGCTCATCTTTCTCCATCAGTCAAAGCTTGAAATCACAAATGTTAACATGCACATCTCAAGCCCATCAGTACTCCCGTGTGACGCGGAGACCTTAATGAAATTTTCATCTCTTTTCTGTATTCAGTTTGCAGCGTACATTCGTGCAGCAGTTCGTAAAGAGAAAGGGCTTCCCATCCTGGTGGAACTGCTGCGGATGGACAACGACAGGGTGGTGTGTTCGGTCGCCACGGCTCTGAGAAACATGGCCCTGGACATAAGGAACAAGGAGCTAATAGGTCAGAAGTCACACTGTTGTGTTTGAAACATCTTGGGCCAAACCATGATACACAAAGTCTTAATGAGGAGTTTTTCTGCTTTATAATGTCATGTGATGTAGCTCATGCTGTAACAATAAGCCAGATATCATGCTGGGAATTTGCTTGGCTCAACCTAATGCACAAACAATCTCACATAAACACAGTCTGACGTTTACAGGTATCAAATCTGGACATAATCCGAAGACTCTCTTGTAGCTTGCCAATGCCGATATACTGCTTGTAAAGTGATTGTCCTTGACTACAAATGGCAGCTTCTATGAAAGAAACAAACAACAAACGCATAATATAATGGGAAAATCAAAGAAGCTTTGTGCAGATTTACACAAGGCACGAACGTTGTCTGTGCCAGTTTTGAACCAATAATGAACCAAAGATTGTCATTAACTGCTGTTAAAAAATTATTTGAAGTGAAAGTTATGTTGCCTGAGTTTCTAACAGGATTTCATCTTAGTTATAAACCCTAAAGAGCTGCAGCAGATGAAATTAACAAACCTTCTGGAAAGCAGATTTAAAGTCGGATGATGCAGAAGGTCGAGTTGTTTAACAACAAGAACTGGAAGTCTATTTGCAGGATGACTAGTAAGGCATTGAAGCCAGCAGACACTGAACCTTCTTTTACGCTAGGATGGTGCTGGTTCTGATTTCCGATCCTCTGGGTTTTTTTTGTAATGCTTCACCTGCAGCCATCTCCATGTATGTTCCCTAAGCAGTGTAGATCCATAGCTCAACTTACTTCCAAATCATGCATGCTTCATAGCAGAGGTTGACAGGTCACTGCCTTCCTGTTATCTTCTGAAAGTCTTGTTCTCTCTCGCTGTCTTAATAAAGCACAGATACGTCCTTACTTGTAGAAAATACAGTTCCCTTTTAAATAGCTTTTAAATCTCTATGCTTCCTCTGAATTCATATTTTAAAACCTCACTGATATTTTAAATAGCTAAATTTCAATCTTCTCCCAAGTCAGCATCAACACTGAAGAGTGCTATTGTTAGTGTCACCTGTTAGTGCTAGGTATGGTGCATTTTATAACAGAGAAAGGTTCGAACTTTTGAGCTAGCGGCTGGGTGGTACTGGTCATGGCCTGTGACCTGTAACTCAACAGAAGATTTCTCAAAGCATCTCGTTTGGAAACTAAATGGTGTGCCTCCCCGGGCACTTTGACACTAATCGGAGAACCACACATGATTTGTTGACAAGTTTGTGTCATCACATTAGTCCAAACGTGAAATAAATATTTATCCAGAAGCTTCTTTATGACTAAGACATTAATGTGATCCAAGTGTCCCAGGATAAATAACAAAACCACAGCCTAATGTCGATATGACATTTATGTGCATGATGAGCATATGTTCCAGCTAAGGCTGTACAGTAATCCTCCTGTACAATGCTGTGCTTCATAAAACAGTCCTTCCCTCTGTGAAATGAATGTTTCTTCAGTAGCAGGATTGATGTCTGATGGCACGGGTTAATTAGGTTTTAGTGATGGTGAAATATACTTTTTGAGGCCTTTGTTAGACTTAGTGCTGCAAGTATTCAGCATCTTTAGCTGTGCTGCTGCACTGAAGGGCAAATAAGGGAGGCAATCCTCCTTCACACTGAAACACCCTTACAGTGTCATTTAGGAAAACTGCCTACCACACTGCAGACTCCAGCAGATTGACTGTATTATTTTTTAGATGCTACTACATGCTGTCGAGGTCAGCATAGAATATTTCTACATGTGCATTACACAACATGTTAAAAAATGCATCAAAATCATGTACGCGTGTGATGCATCCCCCCTCATTCTGTCCTTGCCTGAGCTTCTGCAGCAATCCTGCAGTACATTATGTCATTACGCGTAAGCTACAAGTCCCGCCTCCCTCCCCTGCAGGGAAGTACGCAATGAGGGACCTGGTGAACCGCCTCCCTGGGGGGAACACCACCCTGCTGTCCGACGAGACCGTGGCTGCCATCTGTTGCACGCTGCACGAGGTCACCAGCAAAAACATGGAGAACGCAAAGGCGTTGGCTGACACGGGTGGCATCAAGAAGCTTGTCGACATCACCAAGGGCAGAGGAGACAGGTGGGTTACCAACACATGTTTGTTGGAATACTTTCCTGAACACTGGACAGTGGTTCACACATAACAACTAACATTTAACAGCGTAGTACAGAACAGCTGTAGCCATTGTGGAGGTGGCAGTGTGTGCGTTGAAGTTTAACATCCCCATGGAACAATGCTGCAGCAGCTATTTTTAGTTTGCTGTATATTCGGTACCATTCTAGGTTAAAACATATAAAGCATGTCCCACTCCATCAGTCATGCTGTCCTGTAATAAACACAATGCATTCTAAATGATGTTGATAAGATTTGGGAGTGCTCAGAAATGCGTAATAAAGTCTGTAACTGTTTTCCAGGTATTCAGTGAAGGTGGTGAAAGCGGCGGCTCAGGTGCTGAACACACTGTGGCAGTACAGGGATCTACGGCCTATCTATAAAAAGGTTCACACTTGTTTAATGCTAAAAGTTTCAATGATTTTATAAATCTGTTTTAAATAGAAATACTATGAACCGTGGTATAATAATGTGACTTTCTTGATTGCAAAAGTGTTAATTTCCTTGAACCTTTTCAGATTTTTTTTTATGTTACACCCACAAAACCTCAGTGTATTTAATTGGGATTTTATCTGATAAATAAACACAACATGGCACATAACTGTGACGTGAAAGGAAAATGATAAATGGTTTTCTTTTTTACTGAAATCTAAAAAGTGTTTGCATTAGTTTCTCTACCCCTAGCCAGTCCAGCTGATAGCCTCGCAATTAGTAAAAATCCAGCTATGCTGTGAAGAACTCAGGATTTTAGAAAAGCTTGGTGTTACTCATCATCTGTAAATGGAAAGAGTAGGCCCTATGGCACAGCTACAAACCTACCGAGACATTGTTGTCCACCAGACTAACGGGCCAGGTAAGGAGAGTTTTAATGACAGTAGAAGTTAAAAGGTCGATGATAACGCTGGAGGACCAGCAGAAATCCACAGCTCAGGTTCACCAATCTGTTCACATGCCAACTATTAGTTAAGAACTCCACAAATCTGACATGTAAGGAAGAGTAACAAGAAGCCACTGTGTAAAGCAAGCCTTAATCAGTCTTTTTACAAGTTGTAACAAGCCATGTAGGGGACAACAATAAACTTGTAGAAGAAGTTGCTCTGGTCAGATGAGACCAGTATTGTGTATCATACTGAGCACACCATCCTCACCATGAGACATTGTCGTGGTGGCAGCATCATGCTCTGGTGATGGGTTTTCTTCAGCAGAGACATGGAAGCTGGTTAGAGTTGATGAGCTGAAGGTGCAGACCTAAATATGAATCTGTGACAACAATTAGTAATTGATGTTCACAGGCATTCTCCGACCTCAGCTTGAGGGGTTTTCCCAAAAGGAGGTGGGACAAGGCTTTCTGTCCATGGATGTGCTAAGCTGGCAGAAACCAACCCCACAAGGTTGGGAGCTGTAACTGCTGTGAAAGGTGGTTTTACAATGTGTTGGCTCAGAGGGAATACAATAGTACAGGACCAAGTCGGATTCAATGTATATAATGTTGGAAAAGCATGAACACATTTATTTTCACTCCACAATTATGCTTCACTCTGTGTTGGTCTATCGTATAAAATCCCGATGAAAAGGTTTGTGCTTGTAACAGCCAAATGAGGGGGGGGAAAGCTAAAAAATGCATGATTTTGTTCTAGTTCCTCAGACTGACACTTTCTCTCCTCACAGGATGGTTGGAACCAAAACCATTTCATCACCCCAGTGTCAACACTGGAACGGGACAGGTTCAAGTCCCAGCCCACCCTCCCCACCAGCACCATCCAGATGTCCCCAGTCAACCACCCCGGTACGTTCTGGTAGCTTCGAACCCAGCAGACAGACAGCAGCAGTGAAACAGAAGATGATGTGAAAACTGAATATGCAATTATCTTTTCTCTCCGCAGCCGCCAGTGCCACGTCATCTCCTGCAATGCTGGGCATCAAAGAGCACAGAGGCTCGATCAGAGATTATCCGAGAGCTCAGTCAACTATGCAGTTTTATAATTACCAAGGAGACGGCAGTATTCATAGAAAACAGTATACAGGTACTTATCTAAAAGATGGTGAACTTTAAAAAGAAATCTAATTGAAGTCGTGAATTATCTGCTCCAGACTTTAGGCTGCTTTATGCTCATTTCCACACGGGCATTTCATTATCTCCTGTATTCTCCCAACTGCTCCCAGCAGATCCCAGTCCACTTTTATCTTCCCCACGAACAGCCCAATGACAGTCGGTCAGTTTAACTTCAGAGCGGATTGTCCCCACAGAACTAAAGTCCATCCAACATCTAAGAGCGACTGATTCACAATGGTGCTGTTAACACATTAGGTCCGCGTCACAGACAGGCAGTGAGTGGGCAGCCCAGACATACTACAGCCAGACAAGAGCCATCACCAGCCTCCACTGGTTGGTGGGATCAGGAGACGGACCGAATAAACAAACAAAACGGCAGCCTTGAAAATTAATGTTCTAGGTAGGGAAGTGGAAATTGAGTTTCTGGATTCCATCAGTTTGATAAAGTGCCAATGAAAATACCCATCCCCGTGGTTATGTAAACTACAGTGCAGCTCAGGCCAACCCCATTATTTGGTGTTATTTCTCTCCAGCGTAGCACCGCACATCTTGATCCTACTCTATCTAAATACAGACATTTGCCCTTTAGGGATGTACAGACTCTTTCGCTGATATGAAATAAGGTGGTCTTGTATTAAATTCCCCCATTTTATACACAGCAGCAGTAACTTTATTGTTGTGGGTTTTTTCCCAGGGTCTGGCAAACCATCCCCATATTACTACTCATCACCCACAAGGGAGGAGCCCAGAAGATCACAGGTGAATATAATATTTTTTCATAAGAATCTAGTCATACCTCACAGCCTGAGCATTCTTAGCAACCCTGAAAAAGCATCTAGACAAATAAACTAACTCATTTCATGTTTTTGAGATCATTTTTTTCTTTAGTTACTTTTTAACTTGCTTCTAACACAAATAATTATGATAGGAACTGTATGACACTATATTTGTGCAAAGTGCTAGTCTGAGGTGTAAGTTGTGTTATTGTTTATTGCTCAGCCAGTTTCACAGCATATCAAAAATCAGTCTAAAGGATTCACATTCAAAGTCTGAGACATTCAAAATCAATATGGGGGAGAGGGGACCTTAATCATATTTTGGAAATTCCTCAATTTGTGGGAGTATTTTTTTTTTCTTAAAGGAAATTTATGATTCTACAGGGACAATTTGAAGGGACATCATGAAAAGTTGTAAAAGTAAATGAAAGATAAGCCTCACTGCAGAAAATAGTAAAGCTTCCCAGCTCCTGTACTCCTCTTCACAAATACAAAGAACCTGGCACATATTCTGCTGGCGTTGCTAGGGATAACCCGGCGCATCAGCCATTGTGTGAGCAAGAGTGAATGTGACTGCTGGGATTGGGATGTCCTCTCTGCGTCTCGGGCAGCCGTCCCCGTAGGACACGTCCATGTGGGCCCATTCACATAACAGGCACATGGAGAGGAAGGCATCGAGCGTGCTCCGGGGAATGTAAATGTTCCTTGTGGTAAAATGATGTGTAAAATATTCAAACTAAAGTTACCAAATATGAATGAAGATTCAGAAGTTGACAGATCAAATCAAACTGAATATCCGAGTGTATTTACTTGTTAGACTACGTGTGTATCAAACTGAAAGGTGCATTAGGATTCCTTTCTACTTTACAAATACATATCAAGCAAACCCCAAACCAGCCAGTAACAGTTAATGTAAAGTTTGTAGAGTAAATAGGTTACACTTCATTAAGGGTTCAAGCTTCTATGATGTTTTACTCTATTTAAAAACACAAATGAACTTACTTATTTACTTTTTAGGATTTTTAATAAAGGTAACATCTGCATTTTCAGAGATTTTGATGCACAGCTTTAAGGCCTCCTTCACAGCAAAATAAGACCACAACACGACATTAAAAATCAAAATAAGCATTGGTTCCTGCAGGTCCTTGAGGAGGTGCATCAGTGTGCTTCCTGTAACACGTCAGGATGGAGTGTTAGAGAATGTACAGAATTTATAGAGTGGTATCATAGTGGCATGCTGATCTAAAGAGGTGTGGGCCGGGTGCACCACCGTTATTCTTTCACAAATTTAAGGCAAGACTGGCAACTCTGGCCACATGCCAAAGCTGCATGCAAACATCTACTCTGGGCTGGCATCTCAGGAAGTAATTCATCTGAGCACTGCTAAACACATGGTATCTAAATATAGTTCCTAAATGTTAACTGCAATTTTCCCAATTTATGACTCTTAGGCCTCACTAAAGAACAGTCCAGCTGGATATCTCAGCATAGGGATGACAACAGACATTCTTATGACAACTTGTAATCTGTTCAGGTTGGGTCTACATAAAGTAAGAAAAGAATAGGGCCCAGAACAGAGCCTTGAGGAACCCCACGAGAGAGATCTGGCATTTCCGACGTGACCTGATTCACGCAGACACCATAAGATCTCCCAGAATGGTTCAAAAATAATAATTAAATGTAGTTTAAGCCCAAGATGTAAAGTCTCCCCTGTCTGCTGCCCTCACAATGTTCTTGGAGATCCTGGAATCCATAGAGTGGTCTTAATAATTTTAGAAAACTTTAGATCAAACACAGTAACAGATCGACTTTACACGTTTCCTTCGAAATACTTAATTGAAGGCCTTATTGCCTGTTTTCTTGCAGGCTGTGTATTACACAGAAGAGCCGAGTCGAAGGAACTACGACACATACAGGATGTACCTGCAGCATCCTCACGGCTACGACGACGGGTATTTAGAGGAAGTCATCACCTACCCTCCCACAGCAGACTACAGCTCCCAGCCTCACGGACTGAAATCCACCTCTAACTATGTGGACTATTATGCTAGCACACGGAGGCCTTCCTACAGGGCAGAGCAGTACCCGGGTTCCCCTGACTCCTGGGTATAAGTCCGGACATGGGCCTGCGTTGCAATCTGAGAACATCTTTCCAGCCCGATTTCTTCTGTTACCCTGCAGCAGAGGCAAGGAGCAAAACAGGAAACTTATTTCACGAACTTGGCTTTATGAGTGTGTTTGTTCTAAAGTGGATGTACTTTTATGGAGGAGGAGAGTTCAGCAGAGCGCCAGCAGATGGAAAGACGGGATGTGTGCCAAAGCGGGAAATCATGGAATGTTTTTTAAGATTATTTTTCAATTTAACAGAGTAAGACAGAAGGGAGGACATCGAGGGAGAATACAGGACACTACCGTGAGAAGATGTGTGTCATGTCATGTGTAGATATTAACTTTAATTTCTTCAAGGAATTCAATACTGTGAGAGCATGGTGAAAGGTGTGAGTCAAGTATGCGAGGGTCCGCGGTAAGAGTCAAGATGTGGGGGGGAAATGTATGTGCTGAAGCCAAAACAGATCATGAACTCAGTTGTAAAGAAATAAAATGAAAAAAGGACTAATTAACTAATGATGTTGGATTGTACAGAGGGATAAAATTTTATCTGTACTTAATGTCGAAACTGTGTAATGCCATGAAGTCTTGTACATTTCTTTGATTTTATTGTAATTACAAACAAAAATCAGCATTACTTTGGTTTACACATTAGCACTGGTTAAAAGACTAAACAACTTGTGCCATGTTCTAAAGATATATAAATATACAGATATGTGGAAAAAGATGGCATCGTAATAACTACGTTAACAAAATAAAAGGTCATTTTTGTTTTTTAAACCAGTTGTGTGATTTTTCTCTTAAAAGACGACGTGAAAACATTCGGAGAGACCTGAGGGCCATGTTCTACAGTCTGAGAGCCACAAATGCTTGATTTGATGTTTGCTCAGACGTGGGTGAATGAAGGGGGCTTTGAACCATCTGTAAATCTGCTGATGCTCTAACTTTGAGCCTACACCTGTGCAAAGACATTGAAATCAATCAGCTTTTTAAGGCTGGAAAATGCTTAGAGTGGTGCATCACTCTGGAAAATATCTCTAAAAGTTTCATGTTCAAGATACATCCTTATGCATCATGGGTTATAGTGCTGTGTGACACAGTGGACATGTATTTGCACCCCTGCTAAAAATCTGTAAAAAGCACTAAACTAAATTAATATTTTATTTCAGACAGATAATCTCACAGTGAAAATTGTAGAAAAATCCAACTTTTAGTTTAAGCGCAATCATTAAGTGGAAGGAAAAAAAAGTGTCCATTTTGAGAAATAGATTCCCTCTTGCCGTGCTGTGGGCAGGATGGGAAGGGGAGGGAACTAAGTCTTCACAGTTGAAAATTAGCAAGAAAGAGCAAAAAGTGTTATCTTTTCTCTATAACAACCATTAAAAGCCGCCTGCCAGTTGTTTGGGACCGATGCCTATAAAAAGCATTTCCTGTTCTACCATCACAAATGTAAATGTTTTTAGCTTCACGAAGCTCTACTGGGACCTTTTAACTGGAGCTGGGTGCTTTGGTAGGATGAAACTAAGATTGAGCTTTATGGAAACAAACACTCCAGCTTGATTTAGTGTGGAAAATATCTGGGGAACCATTTTTAAATATGGTGGATGGATCTGTGATGCTGTGAGGCTGTTTCTCTTCCAAAGGCGCTCGGAACCTTGCGAGAGTGCATGACATTTTGAACCCGAAAGACCAGGAGATTTTAAATCAAAACACAGTGGCTTCTATAAGTGAGTAGAAAATAGATTTTCTTGGGTCTCTCAGCAGGATAATGAACCAAAATATACTGTATGTCTAAATCAAGAAGGAAATTATTCTGTGGCCATCTTGGCCCTCAGATGCCTAGGAGACCTGTGTGGTGAGCTGAAGGAAGATGATAAATCCCAAATAGGTGAACATTTTGGGCTCAAATGTCAAGAACTGCTGTAAAAAGCCAAAAATATTGAAATAATGTATAGCTAACCTTAGTGTTGTTTTTGTACAAATTACACACTCACAAACCTACTGTTTTCCTAGCTGAACACAAGAAGATTTAAAAGCTGAACAAGAAAAAAAGTACCTGCTAATGGAAGCATACTGAAGCAGCGTCAAAAAACCCAAAAGTCTTCTCCTTCACTTTATTAACATAAGTTGGAAATTAATCATTTCTGCTTGTTTCAGTCTTTCTGTTAATGTCTACTGTGTGATCAAACAAAAGCAAAACACAACATAAACTGAAAAATTATTGGAATTATGTGGAGAACTTGTTTTTGGTACACATTTCAGCTCCTGGAAAAACTCCAAGTGCTGTTAGAGAGCTGAACTAGCCTTTGAAACCACAAAATGTCCCTGGATGTGCTTTATGAACATGCAGCTGCCTGTTTATTCTTGTATTTTTAACCTGAACATCTAAAAGTATTTTTTATTAAATATATATTTTTAATTTTCATGTCCTGTCTAATTATCTGTTATGTTTGTGATGTTCCACTGATTTAAGTTCATGACAATGAAGGAATTGACTGAACCTGAAAAACACTCTAAGCTTATCATGGCTGCAAATAGCAAACCATTTTTTTCACTTTTTTCAGCAAAACAGTTTTTGTCCAAATAGAAATTCCCACAGCATGATGCTGCCACCACCTTGTGTCACAGCAGGTAAGGTGTGAACAGGGTTGTGTTTAGTGTTTGGGTTGTATTGTGCATCTAGGTTAAAAAGGTTCATTTTGGTTTCATCTCTCCAAAACACCTTCTCCCCCCGTATGACTTATGACACACTCCAAAAAGGACTGCCTTTTATCCTGGGGCTCTTCCAGAAAGGCCAAGTTTTGTGGAGCTCATGACTATTGGTTCTCACATGAGATCATATTACTTGAGCTGTGGATGTCCACAGTTCTCCACACTTACTAGTGGCCTCTTTTCTGCATCCCTTATGAATTCTCTCCCTGTCCGCTTGCTGGGACAGCCATGTTTGGGTTGGCTTGCTGCTTTGTCAAACTAGACTGCACAATGCTCTGGGGAATGTTCAAACTTGGTGATATCCTTTTTATAACTTAAATCTGCTTTAAACCTCTCCACAACATCCTCCCTGCCCCGTCTCCTGTGTTCCTTGATCCTCATGATGCAGTTTCTTCACCTGTTAATAAATGTCTGACTGAGGCCTTCTCCCTCTTCTATTTATCTTTTATGTTCGGCAATCAGTGTGACGGTAATTACTGCCACCTAGTGGACTGGAAGCTGAGGCCTGAAACAAAACAGCTGGATTAATTCTAAGATTAAATTTCACACAGGTGGACTCAATTAGTTAATTAGGTGATTTCTCAAAGAACGTGCACTGGACTTTATTTAGGGGTATCAAGGTAAAGTTGGCTTACTATGCATGCAAGCCACACTTTTCAGATGTTTAGCCTACTTGTAGAAAATTAAAAGCATTTAAAATCATTTATCAGTTCCCGCTTTGCAATTTTGTGACACTTCATGTCATCACATAAAACCTCAAAGAAGCACACTGAGCTTATTGCTAACTTTACAGTCTGATTATTTTAGCGAGTCACTTTAGTCTAAATACCCAAAAGTAGGCCTAAGTCCTGATTTTATTTTCAGGAATTCAGTAAACATTTCCATAACGCATCGCATTTTAAACGACATTTGGCAGGATATTCAGACAAAACAACCGACGATTAACCCTTTTTTACTACTTCTTTGCCCAGCTAATTCTGGCGTTTTCAGATATAAAATGTGTCAAAGATATTCTTAAAAGATATACTAATTAGTCTGGAAAAGTCAGAATATAAACAGGGAGAAGGAACCCTTCAAAACAATATTTGTTTATGGTCTCATTTTAAAAAGCGACTCCTTTATGTTGGTTTTAGAGAAACTTTATAGAAAACATGAAGAGGGTATGCTGTTGTGTGGACATTAAGATGGGAGGAAAGCTGTTTTCACAGAAAAACACAGGACAAGTAGCAGCAACGAGTAAACATAAATGGTGGCGTGGTTGAAAACAGCTGCTTATGGTTTCATTTCTCCTTACATTGTTTCAGCATCTGTTTTTAGAGAGAGAGAGCGAGATTGAAATGATGGGCGTGTCTGTGGCTTTCTGCAGTTTCTGCGGCTTGCTGCTCAGCGTTTGAGCATAAAAACAAGCGTGTGGGCGTTCACAGCAGTTTGCTACGGGTGTTCTCTGTGCGGCGGAAACTTTCCACAAAATGGTGCAACAACTCTCCAAATCTGGAGCGAAAGAGGCTCCTCTGCTCAAAGCTGGGCACCCACCAGCAGGTAAACACGTGTTCACATCAACTTTTCTAGGTGTTTTCTTGTTTTGATCAACCCGTTTTTGTTCTTTGAGCTGCTCGACCCAGATGCACAGTCATGCAGAAAAACAAACTCTAGCTCGACTTTGCTAAAGCGATTTGAAATAGTTTTGGTTTTCGTGTGTGCCTGGTTGCATTATTAGTCTCTCGAAAAGAAGTTTTTTGAAAAACAATCGCCTGCCTTAGCGGATGTTTTTTTTTTTTTTTCAAAGGCAGGCCTGTTTGTGGCGTAAAAGCGTAACAACTCCACTCCTACAGGCGCAGTTTGCACAAAAGTTACTACAGCTGCTTTTCTCGTGTTTATTAGCCTAATGCATTGTGAGCCAAAGATGCCAAAATAAAAAAACTATTTTAAAAATAACTTAGGCCTATGTAATTTTTAAATGCAGCTAATGTAAAACGCAATAAAATACTTGAGGAACCTTTCAATTAACGATAGAATTCAGCTGGTCTCAGATAAATCAAATAATTCAATATTTCCTTTTGCAGCCCATCTCGAGGTGTCTTAAATTGTCACTTGCATTCATCAAATGAACCCTTGCATCTGATTGGTGAACCTGTTGATCAAATCTACTGCAGACCAATCATTCTCTCTGTGGAGGTGTTTGTGCCGCCCATTGATTTTGTTAAGCATTTGCTGCAACAGAACAATAAAGTAAATGGAAAAAAATACATTTTTGAACATAATTCATCTTCACATTAAATTTTTTTTTAATTTATGAAGTTTAACATAAATCTATTGAGTGAATGTATCAACCAGATATTGCCTTATTGTCTGTTGTGACACTTGATAAGGATGTTTCCTGACTGGACTTAATCTGAAACTACCTGTTTGAAATCTAAAAACGCATAATATAGCAATAATATCTTTTATTAGTGAAGGCAGGAGGGAAACGAGTAGCCAAGAAAAGCCTGGAGGATGGTCCCACCCATGGGACTTCAGAGAAGGAGACAAAGAGGTTTGAAAAACTGAGGTAGCCTACAATCCTCAAAGTGTTACACAAGCCACCACCCTGACTAAGTTATAAAAGTTTGCCTAAGTGAATCTCTTCTTGTTTTTTCAAACCCGTGCAGCCGGTCTCTTGCCACCACCAACAGGATGCAACAAGTTGGCCTGCTTCTGACAGGGACGCTTGACAAGGTAAACAGACTTACCCTTTGCTTAATCCAGCTGGAATTGCATCCAGATTTCCATGATTGTCGATAATTAAACTCGTGCCTGATATTTTGCAGCTGAGTCATGACTTTCCAGAGACCCCGGTGAGCGTAAGACACAGCAGGCTACGTCCTGCCATAGAAAGATCTCACTGCCCCCGGACCTTCTGCATCCAGCAGCCCAGGAAGTGGTGAATTTACCTAAGAATGCCCCAGAGTCCGTTGTGTTCTGTCATTCGTGAAACGTTAAACTTTTGAGGGGAACTGGCAGACTTTCTTTGAGGTGCTGATTTAAGCCGTTTACCATTTAGAAGAAAATTTTTCCTTTTGTGTTAAACTTTTGAAAAAGAATCATGTTGACCAGCGTATTTTCTGTTTGTTTTGAAAGTGCTGTAGTTTTGCTTGCCAGCTTATGGAGATGTAATAGCATATGGGTTAAAGTAAGTTAATTAAAGGCTTGGAGGCATAGATGAAGTTTTTAAAAAATCCTATTTTTGCTTATAGGATTTCTATAAATAACTTTGCACTGTAGATTTTGTCTAAAAAATAAATATGCTATCACATCTTTCCTTTTTTTTCTGTATAATTTGCATTGACCCAACACAACCACCAGATGGAGCCATATTAAAACTTCTAACCTTGGGTAGAAATAAACCCAAGGATATCTCAACAAAATGTGTTCAGTACATCTAACTAATCAACCTCCGTAAACTACAAGGGATGGTGCATGTTTGCTCCAACACAGAATTAAAATTAAGGCATCAGCTCTGTATAAAGGGTAGTAATTTGAAAGCATAGTCGAACTGAAGTCCAATTCCTTATGTGCCTGAATTGTCAATAAAGCAGATTCTGAAAGTAAAAAAATGCAATTCTCAAAAGAGAGGCATAAAATGCTGAGGAAGGTTTTAAAAATTCTAGTTTTATATTGTCAACGTAAAGTCACAGAAAGGGCTGCTTGACTGAGAGGTAATGGAGAGTGAAGGAAGGGTGCAAAATATGTTCACATTTCAGCTTACAGCGGAAATCTGAAAAATATTTAATTAGAAATGGTTACCTGTAACTACTTCTGCAAAGATGGGGCTCGAAACACTTCTGTAGCAACTTTCTTGCTTGTACACCTACAGAACCTTGTAGAAATGTTCGTACCCTTGATCTTTTAAATGTTTTGTCATGTTCCAGCCCGACACTTCACTAGAATTTAGGATTGACCAACAGTGTTTATTGTAATGTGGTAGGAAAATGAAATTAGAATTTCACACGAATTAAAAGATGATTGAATTTGTATTTACCCCATTTGCTCTATTACCAAAAAGTAAAATTCACTGTTTCTGGAAAGTATTGGGCTGGAGGGACTCAAAGGGAGCTTATGACATGATGCCAGCGTCCCAAAACAGACGTTTGAGGTATATTTCTGACTCCAACAACAAAATCTGTGCTATTAGGACAAGCAGCAGGTTCACCTGTTAAAAGAACATGATCAGCTGTCAGCTTCGCATTTTTTTAAATTTTTGTCATGTCCTTCTGTTGCTCTGTAATAGACTCTCAAGCCCATCTCTTGTGCGATTATTGTACTGATCAAAATGATAGTTGTTTTGATTTCGGAACTTTTATCGGAAATCTGTAAGAGTCTTTTCTTGTGACACTCTAAATCTAATGCATGATGGATTTTTCTGACAGGGTTAGGTAGGGGTTAGTTTCTATGAAAAGGTCCACAAACAATATCTGCTCATTTGTTTGCTGGGAACATACACAACAGTTGTCTTGTGAACCCAATGTGCTGACATCAGATCCCTCTGTGACGTTCCTGCTGTTCATACACGCTTTTGATGCAATCTGTGAGCAAAGTTCAGAGACCTCAGGTCTGTTTTGAGGAGTCTGAGCAGTTGGTGGTCCCCTGATCTGCAGGCATGGTGCATTTCACTGCCAGTGAGGGCCCATGAGGAGCTTCACTGGCCCTGCAACACGCATCGACATGGTAGAGAAAAAAAACCCTGTGTGGTGCCTTTGTCACAGGGGATGATGGGGACAGAAGAAATATTCTGACGTCTTCCCATCATCCTATCAAGCTGCATGCATTTTTATTACCTCCAGAGGGCGTCATATATCAGGACAGTGGATTTACAGCGGTAACCTGGTTGTTTAAACGTCACTTAAAGTAGGCTACAGCTTTTCTAACACTTCAATCCATGCAGAAAAATTATATTTCATTATACATCTCTCTTAGACTCAGTAGGCTATGGCAATCCATCATATTCCAATAGTGTATGTTATGCGCTTTATCTAGTCCTGAGGACCCCAAAGCGCTTACACTACATTCAGTCATTCACCCACATATCCACACACTGATGATGGGAAGCTACATGGTAGCCACAGCTGCCCTGGGGTACATTGACAGAAGTGAGGCTGCCATACACACTGGCAGCCACTGGACCCTCTGAACACCACCATTAGTCAAAGCAGGAGAAGTATCTTGCCCAAGGACACAATGACCGAGACTGAAAGACTGGGGGTTCAAACCAGGCACCCTCCGATTACGAGCTCCTACTTCCTGAGCCAACGTCTCCCCAAATCCAACCAGAAGAAAAGAGTATAGCTTGAGGGATTCAGATCCACCTGAGATACTTGATCAATACTCGCTATGTTCAAAATGATAAAATTCATGTTATATAAATTCCCAAAAAAGCAAAGTTTGACAATACTTGAACATTTGTACAGAATATACCAAGTAATTATGACTAAGCAATACTATTATTTTGGTTATTCATCTCTAGAGACAAGTACATTTTTTTCTATGAGCTAGATCAGTCAAAATGTAAGGACTAGGATAATTTAATTTAGCAGTTAGAGGGCCAATTCGAATACATTTTCACTGAGACTTTTAAAACTGAATGATTTTTGACCCATCTAAAGAATATGATTAACAATTGGTTCAGTTTTTTTCTTCACACCAAAACTGTGGAAATTCAAACATTTATGCAAACTGTTTAGTGAAGAGGTAACCCCGTACTAAATACAAGGCAAAGAAAAATAGTCAAATGCTCTGAAACTGATAAGTCAGTTCATTTTAACAAAGTAGTGTTAACCCTTAACATTAGCAAGATTTGTACTTATTATATAAAGGTCCCCTTGCAGACAATTCAAAAGCCATTGATTATGGCATAATCTAATGAAATGGTTCTCAAACTGTGGTACAAGTGCCACTTGTGGTACTTGGAAATCCTTTAGTGACATTCTGAGGACATGTTGGCTTTAATTGTGTGAAAAAAAACACTTAACTCTTACAGTCAAAAAGATGATGCATTACAATTTACATCTGAAAGTAAATTGACCATGTTCCATTTCCAAGTTTAAAAACCAGTGAGAAACATATTCAGTGATCGCATTACAATTTAGTTTTTGTTGTTTTTGTTTGTTGCATGAATACACTGTTTTTCATTCATGCATAAAAAATGCAAAACCACATGACAATAAACATGTTTCTAGATATTGTTTGTATGCAAACCACATGCATACTTTATTTTTTAAACTGTTTTTATGAGGATTTTTTTTCATATAACTGTAGTTATAGTATTAGTAATTTTAGTCCATATTTTTATATTTAAAGTTATACTTCAGTATAACAATGACCATGAAAACACAACTCTGCAATGAAGTAAAGATTTTCACCATAGGCTTTAACAAAAGACATTTTTTAAGTTAGTCTGAAGAATCAAGCTTATTCTGCTTATTGTTTACTTGCCATGATGACATCACAAGAGGCACAAAACAAAAATTAAGCTAACAGGCCTGAGAACAGCCACCTTAATCCCTGCAACTCAAGTTTGTACTCAGTCTCACATCTTTGAGCTAAAGTTTGGCTCAGATGAGCCCCGAGGCCAGGTTTGATACTTCTGTGGATGGAGACGCTGAAGCAAACAAAGACAACGATTGTATCAATGTCTCCAGATTTTTAAGTGTTATAGATCTCTTTTGTTTTTTGTTTTTTATTTTAGTTACAGTTTTTCCTAAGGGATTGATTTATTTTCACATTCACCAAGGTTGTGATCATCAAAGATATTTGATCAAATCTGCCCACAAACACATCTTATGTTTTTTATTATATATTTATTTTATTTATTATATACTTCTGGAATTGCACCGCTCAAGGTGGCAGCATGTTTGAGTAGCTCTGTTACTTTGGTTCATATTTTTTTTCTTTTTTAAAACTTTAATTCTTCCATTTCTGGTAGAAACATTGTTTTTGTGGACAACTGTTCTCTCTGGTTTTGAATGCTGTGCAGCTGGAAGGATTTTTGCTGATACTTTTTATTTTTGGACATTTGTTATGATGCATATCCATGGCAACAAGGTGGTTTACAACTGGCAGCAGCTGATTAACATCACAAAAGCTCAAATAATACCTCAACTACAGCCACAAAACCCTGATGAGTTGAAAAGAAGACGCCATAGATCCAGAGCATCCTCTACATCAGACTGTCATACAACTACAGAGCGTCTTCAGTCAGAGGCTTCTTCAGATCTCCAGACTGCTACAGGAGATCATCCCTACCCACAGCCATCAGCATCTACAACAAATCTTTGAAGGAACTTGCAAAATGAGTTACAACAACATTTAATTTCCCTTTGGGATTAATAAAGTAATTTTGAATTGAATTGAATTTGAATTAAGGTTTATAAAACACATAAAACTCTAAATTTGTTTACAGATATTCCACTGGGTCCATATTTACTATTTTGATGCTCTCATCTGAAAATGGTTGAAATACAAGTTATTTTTTTCTTAGTGGTGAAAAGCACTGTTTCTTCACTTCATCACCTCAAAGTGTCAATCATGTCTAATATTTTTTTATTATAAAACAATCATAAACAAAACAAATTAAATAAATACATAATTAAAATTTTCTAAGAGTTTGAACCTGGATATGATTTAAAAAAAGATGAATTGCCAGATGCTGAAAACATTCACCCCTACAAAATATAGGCAGTGACATCGCAGGATGAATCCATATACTTTGTGGGTGTGGAGGCTGTCAGGATGTTTGTGTCTGATTTCTAATGACCAAAACAGGTCAAAATTAAACAAAATTCATCAGAATATGTTCAGGCTGCAAAAAAAGAGGAAAATATGGTGAAAGATACAGATGGAAGTAGGCTACTCAGTAGATCTCTGATCAGCTGCCTTGTGGCTTTATGTGATGTCACCCACGTCATGTTTTGTAATTTGATGATTTTATAACCAACCAGTTATGAATAACAAAAAAGAGCTGCACAGTAGCTGAGTTGCCTTTCAGCAAGAAGGTCCTGGGATTCAAACCCGGCCTGGGGTCTTTTTGCATGGAGCTTGCAGGTTCTCCCTGTGGGTTCCCTCCTGTTACTCCAGGTTCCTCCCACAGTCTGAAAACATGACTGGTCTCTTTAAATTGTCCTTAGGTGTGAGATTGTGCGTGCATGGTTGTTTGTCCTGTGTGTCTCGCGACCTGTCCAGGGTGTACCCCACCTCTCGCTCGATGGCGGCTGCTGATAGCCACCACCCTTCAAAGGATAGACGGCATAGATAATGAATGGAAGACAAACAATTTAAGCTATTAGACTTTTATTGTAAAATGCAAAATATTACATTGACAAACAAGGTCGTTACAATTTTTTTTAAAATAAAATTGAATAATCAAATAAGGGAAAGACTGGGAATTAATTGGGAAAAAACAGCAAAGAAAACTCAAGCTCTCAAGAGAAATGTGATCAACAGATTGATATGTGATGTCACTAGAGGCATGCTTGCTTTTGAAAGGGTAGAATTTACAATTTTACAAAATAGTAATAACAAATAGAAAAACTTACCATGACACGTTGTTTTATACATGATTAGCTATAGGCTATCTAAAAAAAAAGCTTGACCGATTAAACAGAAATTATGCCAAAGAGTTTTAAACAATAGGGTATTTAATATGTTTTGAACATGGACTTGGTTAATTTGTTAAACTTGTATTACAACTTGCATTTATTTGCGATCAACAGAGCATGTATCTTACAGTTTAAGGGTTTCTTTCAGGATTTCTTGTGTGGACTACTATATTTCTGCTCCTGGAACCCCGCAGCTGTCATGTCCATGAGGCTTTTCCAGCACTTTGTTCCCTGAGCTCTGCCTCCCTGCAGATGACCTCATGCTGGGAGAAAAGAGGAGGAGAAGGAGGAAAAGGAGGAGCCCTGCGTGGCCGTAGCCTACCTTGCTGAATCAAACTGGGTCTGGGACGGGGTTTGTGTGGACGTACGCTCTATGAACCGGGAGAACTTTTTTTTTCTTTGCCAGCACTGTGCTCTCCATGACATTTAGCAGGTAAGACTTTAACAGTGTTAGTGCGCAGACTGTTGAGTGGGATAAGTTCAGGAGAGATGTGTCACGCTTTAGGTGGAAGTTTGTGAGGAAGAGGAGGAGGAATGCCGAGACATGCCCACTGCGTGGCCCCGGAAAGCAGCGGGGCAGACAGCTGACTCACTGTAACTTTAATTAATTCTTTCAGCCTCGTTTTCTTTTGGCTTCACTTGTGTTTTGTTAATAAAACCCGCTAAACTTGAAGCTCGAGGCTGAGTTTGTTTTGAACATTTGCGAGAACACCATTCAAACTAAAACTGGCGCTAAATGAAAGCGTTTCGCCGCTGTTTCATCACTGAGAACGCTAACACGAAGAAACGCGCAGCGCATATAATAAGTTATTAAAGAAGTAAGGCAAGGCAATTTTATTTGTATAGCACACTTTCAACAGCAGGGTAATTCAAGGTGCTTTACATGATTTGGTGATTTAAAAAACGCATGGAATATAACATTGGAAATTAAAAGAAAAAGAAACACATTACAGATGATACACAAATCAAAAAAGCAAGAGAGCATGAACACGTTTCATACATATGACATCAAGCATTTACTCGATGGGAATTCTAAACAGATGGGTTTTTAGTCTGATTTAAAGCAGTTCAGAGTTTCAGCAGCTCTACACTCGTCAGGAAGTCTGTTCCAGATAAGGGGAGCATAAAAACTGAAAGCTGCTTCTCCATGTTTAGTTCTGAGTCTAGGGATGTTTAGTAGGCTAGAGTTGGTGGACCTGAGTGGTCTTGGTGGTTGGTACCGTGACTACAGGTCTTCAACATATTTTGGTGCTAAGTATTTTTAAGTCTATTCTCTGAGCTACAGGGAGCCAATGTAAGGACTTTAGAACTGGGGTGATGTGCTCTACTTTCCTGGCTCTAGTGAGGACGCCAGCAGCATCGTTCTGGATCAGCTGCAGCTGTCTGATTGACTTTTTAGGCAGACCTGTGAAGATGCTGTTGCAGTAATCTATCCGACTAAAGATAAATGCATGGATGAGTTTTTCTAGGTCGTGTTGCAAAATCAGTCCTTTAATCCTAGAGATGTTCTTCAGGTGATAGAAGGCTGACCTTGTTATTGCCTTTATGTGACCCTGGAGGTTCAGGTCTGAGTCCATTACTACACCTAGGTTTCGAGCCTGATCAGTAGTTTCTAGCTGTATTAACTGAAGCTGTGTGCTGACTCTTGATGGTAGCTAATGTTATTGGTTGCTATAATCTTGCCTAGTGGGAGCATGTAGATATTCAATAAGAGGGGCCCCAGGATGGAGCCCTGGGGCACCCCACATGTGATTTCTGTTCGTTCTGATGAAAAGTTTGCTATTGAAACATAGAAGTCCCTGTTCTTTAGGTAAGACTCAAACCAGCCAAGTAGTGTACCAGAGAGTCCGACCCAGCTCTCCAGTCGTTCCAATAAAATATCATGATCAACAGTGTCAAATGCTGCACTGAGGTCCAACAGAACCAGAACTGTGGTTCTACCACAGTCTGTATTTATGCGGATGTCATTGAATACTTTGATGAGGGCAGTCTCAGTGCTGTGGTGAGCGCGGAAACCAGACTGAAAAACATCAAAACGGCTAGTCATTGTTAGGAAGTAGCGCTTTAATTGGATCAATCGACTAACGCTAACACAAATTTTAAATTTTATCACATCATTCTTCTGGTGGGTTTGACTTTAGTTTGTACAGCCATGTAAAAAATAAAGATAAGCTACCCCTCTAAATATTTGGTTTTCTATTACAAATATTTCCACTTTGAAGTTTAATCTTATTTTTTGTTTATATGTAGGAATAAAAGGGATTTAGTTGGACCTAGGCAATTAAATTGAACCTCATCAAACAAAAGATGTCATCAAGTCAGAGCAAGTACACCCTACCCTCTCCCTACCCTCCTAAATGGTTGAAATAACTGCAGGTGTCTGAGCTTGGTCTCTGAAGAAAACTTTTCAACTTTTGAGATGTTTGTAGTTTTTTTTTTTGTCTTGTTCAGATCATTTCAACTCAATTTGCACCTTATTGAGATCAGAATCTGGGCTTTTACTGGGCCCTGGACTTTCCTTTTCCTCACTTGTATGTTTTGAGTCATTATTTGCTTTCGCACTGTAGGAACCTTTTGGAGTTCCTATAACCTTTTCGTGAACAGGCTGTTTTGTGGCGCTTTCGGACATATAGGAACTAGGGACTACGGCCCTCAGTTCCTATAACTATTTTAGCTCCTACTCCAAGGCAGGGTCTTTTCTGAATCCCATAGGAACGTAAATACGTGGGTGTTTGGTGATTGGTAGAACTGACAAGCTACACCCCTTCCCTGATATGCGCTTCTCCTGGCCCCGCCATTTAAAAAAAAGAAACAACAAAAGTAACACGGCACTGTTGCAGACTGTTGCGTCACAAATGGTCCCTATCAAGGTCCCCACTCATGTGCGAACACAAAATGGAAAAGTGGTTCCTATAACTAAACTCAAGGCAGGTAGTTCTCATAAATGTGTTCCTAGAACTGGTATGTCCGAATGAGTTGTCATGGTGCAGGGTACAATTCAGTGATGTTGTTGGATTGCTCTCTGAATGTATTTTTAGACATCATACAATATTTAGTTTATCTACTGAGTCTGACTGCAATTAAATTGCTTGCAGGAAATGGTAAAGGTATCTGAGTTTAAATTTGAACATCCATGCTTCACAGTTTCCATAGGATTATTTTCCTGGAAGGCTTTTATTTGGTTTATGCCCAAAATGTTCTCTGTTCTGTTGTCCAAATAATTCTATTTTACACAAAACTTTCAAAGATTTATAGAAGTCCTGGTATTTCAGACAAACCTTTATCTGACCTTAATGTTTTTTTAAAGAGCAGATGTTTACTGCTTCCGCGCCTCACATAAGAGTTAAACTTGTTCAGTCTAGGTTTTTGGTATTTCTTGGGTTTTGGAGACTTCTTTTAGCATTTTGCTGTCTGCTTTTAAGGTGCACTTGCTTGGACCTGGACATGTTGGTTTGGATGTTCTCTACATGCAGACTTGTTTCTGGACAGATCAGTAGCTTATTTGGAGACCTCTTTAATGTCCTGTACCAGATCCCTAAGCTGTTTCAAACATTTTCTCTGAAGGCACCAGCCCCCCCGCAACCCTGCATTAGGATGGACGGGTATAGAAAATGGATGGATGAATTAGGGAATTTAGTATTTTATTTTTTACCAAAGGGGTTTTCCACAAAGCAAGGTAATCTCAAAAGCCAGGTTAATTGAACAATCCCCTCTTAATTTCCCAAAATCCAGTTCCACAAATGAGGCTAACCTAAAGCCCCGCTTTGTCACTATGGTGACATATTGTGGTGGACAAGCCTGCTCCATGGCAGCGTAGCTGTGAGCCTTATTTTAGCTCGAAGAATATGATTGGACAAGCCATGTGATGTCACACAGTGCGTCGTCTTCTTTTTCTTCTTTTTTGTGTTTTGGCATTTGGCAAACAATGATGTGGTGCATTACCGCCACCACTGGCACACAGCACGTCATTCTGAGGGGCTTGGATTATTCTGCATCAGCGGAAAAATAATGATCTCCCTCACACACACCCATCCTCCAATATAAAGTCATTACAGGGGTTGCATCAGCTGCAGTTTCCTGTTTTGTGGATAAATTATGCAATGCAATGTGTGGTTTCATCTTTTAAAATGTAGTTCTAATTAGATGAAGAATATTTAATCTTTACTTGCTGCCAGAAACTTTTTGTTTCACCTATGTCGCTCCTGACACCAAGCATTAATTTTTTTACATCTATACTTAAATCATGTTCTTACATACTACCTGTCAGCTGTTTTTTGTCATGTTATATTCTGGTTTTAATAATTCAAACCAGACTCCAGATTATGTTGTCCTACCCAACGAGGTAATATGATTTATTAACATGAATTTAGAAGTTTATAGTCAGAAGCACTAATCAGTGCTCACTATATGAGTTGCATTCTAGACTGTCCATGCAGCAACACCACCTACTGTAGAACACTGGTATTACAACTTGGCATGTACTCAATAATTCTCATTATTACACCATGCAGCCTCACAAGCTTTCTTTTCATGCAGCTGGTAGGCTTGCATTAATAATTCTTGCTCCTGGGAGAAGAACGTGGCTCTTTACTTTCCTTCCATTCTCTCTTATCTAGCATAGATTGGCAGGGGCCACCTTTAATGTATCGTGAACGCACATGAGCCTCCCTTGTCTCGCCTTGCTTAAATTAGCGGGGATTGAATCCACATGAACTTCGTTCGTGGAACCGAATAAGACCAGAGTGAACTGTTTTGCTAATTCAAACGAGGCTATTTCTAATGACCCTCCATTTTTATTGAGCTCGCTTTGTGGAGCACCCTTCTGATGTTGTATTTTTGTTATGTTCTGCAAACAAACAAACAAAAAAACTTTAATAGCAAAACTCCTTAAATTAAACCTTCAATAGCAAAAAAAAAGAAGCAGATTTTAAAGGGACAGTGCAACCAGTTGCATAATCACAAATCCAACTATTGGAGGAAAAACTGCAGCTGCAGGCACACTGATGGTAAGATGCCCACTAAAATAAAAAAGATACATTTAATAACTGAATTTGAATTTAAATTGCAGGGAACAAAAATCTTTTGCAATATCTTGAAACTGCAATTTTTATCCAATAAACAAAATCCAAAGCTCAGACAGCAGAAAGACTACAAATACTTCAGCCTACTAAATGTTATGATTCATGGGTGCATCATAGGTTTTGCTTGTTTTGACTATGGGTTAGTCATAACAAGTAACACTGTGCTAAAGTTCATACAGGGGCAAATATGTCAGATTTACTAAAGGATATAAATGGGCATGCTTGCACAATTTTTAAAAGAATGCAGGAATCCACCAATCAGTTAGCAAGTGCTTGAAATCGGCTCATTTTCCCCTTTACCTGTATCTGATGGGCAAATACCAAAATCACAAAATATGAACTTTTTCAGTGTTATTTTTGACTCTTTACATTCTATAAAAGCATCAACCAACATATTATTTAATTCTTACATAGTGATCATCTTGTGATTACTTAATTTTTTGTTTGATTTAAAATTTGTACCTCAATAAAATGGACTTGCTGCACACTTTTATTTTATATTCCACATTTTTTACATTTGATAAGTTACCGATATGAGTTTGTATGTATTATTGAGTTTAGACAAAAATCTGAATTGACATTGGCCAGTAGAAATCGGAAGAGGGCATCTCAAGGTAAAGTGAACAAATTAATTCAAAAGAGCTTAATTTTTTAACTAATAAAATAATAAAATACAACAGAAAATTTCCAGCATTAGAAAAAAAAAAGTAAAGATGATACTCATCTTGGTCTGTATTTTCAGATTGGATGGGGCGTTTTTCATAAAAGCAGAAGCCAGCCCATATTCACATGAGAGCTAAGGCCCTGTCTACATTAGGCCGTTTAAGTGCTTAAACGAATAAATATTTAGTCATTACCCCGTCTCGGCCACGCTAGCCCATCATTTAAGGTTTCCCTCCCAGGATATTTTTCTACACAGGTAAGTGGGCCGTCTATTTCTTAAATCTCTGGCTCTTGGATTGGTCTGGATTCGTTAGGCGTTTAAGAACCGAGTTTGGTAAGGAAGTGACATCAGAAAACATGGGCCACAGCAAGCTTAATAAGAACTGGTGACCACTCTGAGGTAAACAAAGAAATCTCTCTTATTGTAAACAGCCATTTTCGGTGACTTTGCCCAACAAGTCGCATATCAGAAATGAGCTTCTTGCTTCTTCTTCAATTTTTAAATCTGCCAGGTAACTGTAGGGAGGATGTACTCCAGGTCAGAGGTGACTGTAACGTCATATACTGTATGTGGGTCTGCCTTTTTTTCGTGCATAACTACTAGGTCGGGGTTGCGCCAGCGGGTGGAGGGGAGGAGGGTGTCGTAAATGATGTTTTGTGTGTGTGGACAGGTATAAGGTTAGGTGGGATACAACCTGTATAACCTTAGCTGTGTTAGTGTAGTCTAAACTGCAGTAATCTTGTCCAGCCACTTGAACTGAGTTATTATAGTTGGACTACTGGTTGGCTGTATAACACCTTAGGCCTGGTTCACACTGCAAGATTTTAAAATTGTCGCAAGAGTTTCAGACTAAATAAATATGGATGCCGAGGATGAGGCAATGTGTTTCTACATTTAAGGAAAATATCAGAAGTGCCAGAAGGTGGCTTTATTTAATCCTGGCTCATAAAGTCATCGATTCAACATTCTCTCTGACCAGATTATTTTTTTGTGTCTCTACAACCTCCAGGGTTTCTACCTTAACAGAGCGTATTTTTCATTAGAAACCCAACAGGTGGGAAAGACGTTACTGAAATCCATTGTGGTCAGATCATGTGATTGTTGTTAACTTTCCAGTGCAATTTCATCTAATTTTACACAGATGACGAAACCATCAGAATGGATTTGCATGCTTCTGTGCCAAAGCTTGAGCTGTCCCAGTTGTCTGTTGTAAGATGTTTGCTTTGCTTTATAGAGTAGTCATCTCGTTAGGAGGAGGGTTGGGGGTCTCTCTCTCTCAGTCTCAGCAGAGCCTGGTTACCATGGTCCCCAGCCAACTGGCCATTAAAAGATGCTTGGCATCAGAGTTGTATTGTGATGGCTGAGGAGGGAAACTTTCTGGAACCAGTGACCCGACAGAAAGTACAAACCGAGTAGAAGCTGATATTATGCTGGAGGATTTTTGTCCTTCGAAAGCAGCCTCACAATTCAAATCCAGATTTTAAAAAGATAGATTTAACCCTGAATGCAGTGATTTGGGTTTCTGCTGGAGGTGAGGGGAAACATATTAGCTCATGTCTAGCCATGTGACTGTTTGGTATTTCATTATTACATGAGTGCAAACGGAGCAAAGAGTGTTACCGTGGAACGCATTATGTTGCATCACCTCTAATCTGCTTTAAACGAATTATGTTACTTTTATCTCGGTTTGTTTTGGCGAGCCTACGGTTTCAGGAAAATGCTTTGAAACTCTTTGAGGATTTTGGAGTTTTTCACTAAGCACAATGGCATTCAACTTAAATGGGAAAAATAATACAGCAAGATCTTTGTATGATTACATTATTATTCACTGCACATTTTGACATATAGCTGTGAGTTTGCCTCCAAGCCAAACTCAGAGATTATATAGATTTTTCTCTATGATTTTTTTATTTTGAAAGTATCATCCAAAATTAGTGATTTGTATTTCTGCTCCCTATGTCATACCGCTTGTTGTTACTCCTCCTCTGCAATGCTGGATCTTCTGTTTACAAAATATGTTGATCCTCAAGGAAGTGTTCATGCGTTTAGAGCTTTGGAATGACATATCATAAACAAGCCCCTTTTGAAAGATGGTATTATGTAATTGCATTAAAGTCTTACAAAAGCCTTTGTGATACACTATTGAGCTGAACCAATTGCCGCCATTTTAAACCATCACAAAACAGCAGAATGATTTGATGATGCTTGGCCTGGAATGAGATTCTTAAGGTATCATGATTTAAATAGTGTGGTATTAACGGAAAAATTAAAAAGCAGAATGTGTAACATGATGTAATTGCTTCACATAACAGACAGTAAAAGATTATTTCTAATGCTGCGTAAAAGTTCAATTATTACAGTTATCAGAATACTAAAACCTTTACCTTACTTCTGTTTTTCCTACACAGACCTAAGTAAAACTACATTGTAAATGCCAGCTGTTTGGTAGTGCACACCAACAGGTGGAGAAATGGCATACCTACACCACCCTATGTTTCATAAAAGCAGAGAACACTCCTTGCATCTAATTTAAAAGGGCTTAAGTTCAACAGTGGAACAATAGAAAATGTTTGCTGTTATAAAACTGCCTGTATGTCACATACTGGCGTCTTTTAGTTTTAAATGGATTTCATAATACAGATGAAACCGTCCACTATGGGATGGATTATAAGTCCTGATGAGCAGAACGGTTCAACATGGATGTGTCAAAAGACCACGTATTTGGATGTTGACCCTCCAAGCTTGTGTTTGGAAGGACCTCTTAGCAGCAGCTGTTACTGATTTACACTTTAGAAACGGACGGGGAGCTTAAGAGAGCACTGATTAGTGCTATTAATTCAACAACTTCTGTTATAACAACATAGCTGACATTTGTTCAATGAAACATGTTTAAGATGTATACGCATGTTAGGGTCCGTAAATCAGTAGGGTGTAAGGAGAATATGTTGCAGCTTCCTTTCCAGGTGTTCAACTATAGTACATATGTGTGTGCTCCCAGGAAGGTTGTCACAGATAAAGCTCTTGAACATGTCCTTCTTTTGCTAACAATTTTACTATTTCCACATGTCGGTGTTGTGCAGAACATGTGTTCTCCTCTGCTTCTTTTAATGCTCCTCTGGTCTTAATCTCTGCATGTGGGAAGGAGGCAATTTAGATGATCGACGGAGCTCCTAATAAATCAGTCATCAACAAAATAGGCATGCAAACAAGATGGTTGTCCTCAGCTGGATGTACTCTTGATGTAGCAGTGAATCAGCAAAAGATCTCGTTTGGATTTAATAGATTGTCCTATCAGTTAATCGTGCAATAGTGCCGTTTGTCATTAAATCATTGTATTTTATTGGGTTTTTATTGCTAACTGTATGTAATTTTTTATGCCAACATAT
This sequence comes from Valencia hispanica, assembly GCA_963556495.2. Lineage (NCBI taxonomy): Eukaryota > Metazoa > Chordata > Actinopteri > Cyprinodontiformes > Valenciidae > Valencia > Valencia hispanica. The sequence continues at coordinate 24,950,648 of OY747707.1, forward strand.
TGAACTTTGGAATCCTATTAGTTTCTGATTGTATTTTAGGTGATAAGAAAAGAGTAAAACATTTTTTAAAGTATTTGGAAGGATAATGGTTACAAAAGTTTTTTTTTTAAACTTAAAAGATCAGCTGACTAAACAACTTCTTCACATAAAAAAACTCGTAATATAGAATAGAATAATCCTTTATTGTCCCACAAATGGAAAATTCACCAGTAACAGCAGCAAAGTGATAGGTAATAGACACATTTAGATTCACACAAGAAAAGTAATATCAGTAATGGTGTGTTGCAGGGGCCATCTTTTAGACTTTAAAACACTCCTGTCAATGTTTTACCCTTGGTCAAATACCGGAGTTCCTAGGAGGCAAATGTCAAATTTAACGGAGGCTTCAGTGGTCCATCTGCCTTTTTTTTCTTCTCGCTCCAGAGGTTCATTAACTCTGTACACCAAATAAGTTCTAGTGTAATGTAGTTTAATCTGCTACAAAGGTAAAAGATAAGACATCAATTCTCTTGAGGGGATAGAATAAAGTTATGTTTGATTATTAAGGATGGTGAGAGAGGAGTACAAAATGCAATCTAGACCAACAAATTATGAAATGGTCTACATTTGTGGATAAAATAAGCCCCTTATTTTATCCAAAAATGTAGACCGTTTAATAATTTGTTGGTCTAGATTATTGCATTTTTTTTAAAGCACATGGGGTGCAACTAAATTATTTTGAGTCATGATTACTTGGTCTCCAATTTTCTAGAGTTACACTCTGGAGATGAAGAGGTTTAGTCAATGCTGCTGCTGAGGCAGCTTTTTATTACCGGCTGAGGGTTTAAAGAGGCTATATGCAACTTTTTACCCAAAATAAACGTAACAATAGTCTTTTTATTCGACCATTTTTGACTCAAACATCTCCTGATGAGCATACTGACACCTTGTCACCTCACAGTGGGTGCACTTATAAGCCTGTATCCAATTTTTTTCTATTTTCTGTCGGGTCCCGCGCTGTCTACTTATGTGACGTCAAGCGCGTTCATGTTAAATGTTTCAGATCACTCTGCCACCACCGCTAGTCAGCACTCGCAAGCAGTTCAATGGATTGTGCAAATACACAGAAGAGACCAAGGACAACTCTGACACCAACAGTAACTCCACATAAGACTAAGAAAGTTAAACCCCTGGCAAGTGACCGAAAAATATAGAAGATTGAGAGCACAAGCGTGCTGCGAGAGCGAGCAGAAAGGAAGAACAGTTCCGTTTTTGCCCACATGGGGTCAATCGCGAGTTTAATTTTCAGAAAATTGCATATAGCCCCTTTAAAAAGATGCAAAAATATGAACAACCTTCTCTGTAGTTACCAGTTATGTCTCATTAGTGGGAATATGTTTAAAAAAAAAAAAGATTTTGTGGCTGTTATTTGAAAGTGAACAATACACAGAAGGGGGAGAGAAGTGGGGGAAGACATGCGGTAAAGGTCCACTGGGACGGGACTCGACCCCGGGACGGCCGTGTCGAGGACTGAGGCCTCACTAACCACTATGCTACGCAACGCCCCATCAGTGGGAATATGTTGTTGGTTCAACGAAATCCTGTTAAAACTAAAGTTTATGAGATTTGAGGGTAAATAAAGGTACAATATATATATATTTTTAATATTTGTTGATTTTTAGCAAATTTTCTTCATTTTCAATTAATTTAAAAGGGGGGCTTGTTAAATTTTACACCAGTAAAGAATTGTAGCTATTGTTCTCTCCAGCAATTTTTAAATGACAGGCTGTTGGCTACTTACCAGAGGATTCTTGTTGAATATCATTGCTCATCCTCCGCATTAGGAAGGATTAAGAATAAGTGTCATCTGAGGGCAACACTTCAAAAAGTATTTTTCCTCATATTTTATTCTTGTTTTAACTCTGTTGACTAAGCCACTCTAAAAAGTAGGAAGACTTGCACCTTGATCTTAATCTGTTAAAACAATTTATTAGATCTGGATCCTTTTTTTTAATTTCATGTTGGGTCTTGTTTTGTCATGGGTGATTAGGAATTAATTTTCTTATCTTTGTTAAAATTCAAGAAATTAAATTAAGATTAAATAACTACACCTTTCAATTTTTTGTAAATTAGACAGGGGGGAGTCTGTGCTCTGAGTGCTTTTCTAGAAATGGTTTTTTTTTTTCAAACTTTGCCTGAAAATCGGCAGCAGGGTGCCAACATTGCATAAACACAACACGACAGTAACATGCCTGGTTAGAAAATAAAACATACTTGAGCCTAACAAAAGTAATAGGTTGCTAAATTCATCTATCTCTTCCTCACTAAAGCCACTGAAGTCGTCTTCTTCAGTGTCTTTCTCTTGTGAAAGCTTTTGTCATCTTTTTACACTGATTCAGTTCTTCCCTCTGCCTTCTCCAATGTCTCACCATCGATTTATTGTGTATGTCAAGCTTACATGCAGTAGCTCTATTTCCTTCTTTGACTGCCAGCTCAATTGCCTTTAACTTAAAAGCTGCATTATATGGATTTCTTTGTATGTTTCCATGATGAGGGTGTGTGCATGAAAACTACCAGTAGTGTCTTCAGCACATAATCTTACCCTAGTCTCTCACTTTTACACTTCCTGCTATAGTGCCACCCGGAGGCCGTTAGGCAATAAAAAAAATCTATAAATTAGCCGAATCATGGTATAGGACGCAGGGTCCAAAGCAGGTGAAAAAAGTAGCGGGTTATAGTCCCAAAATGACGGGAAATTCATAAGTTACCTTTAAAATTGTCATTCAAATTGTATAGTTCGAGTATCGTTCCAAAAGCTTCTCAGAATAGTTTGCTGGAATTTTGGCCCATTCCTCATCACAGAACCGGTGAAACTGAATCCGGTTTGTAGGCTACATTGCTTGCACACGTCTTTTCAACTCTCCCTACAAATTTGTTTATGGGACTGCGAATCCGGGCTTTGTGATGGCCACTCTAAAACCTTGACTTTGTTGTCCTTAAACCTTTTGGTAGCAAATGTGGTCATAAGCTTAGGGGTCATAGTTCATTTGGAAGACTCATTTGTTGATGTCTTAAATGTTGCTTCTATATTGTCACATAATTTTCTTTCTTTCTTCATGATGTTATTTATTTTGTAAAGTTCACTAGTCCCTCACGCATCAAAACACTCCTACAACATGATGCTAACTACCTCCGTAGTTGGGATGGTGTCCGCAGGCTTGCTTCATCTCCCTTTTTCCTCAAATTTTAATAGTCATCATGGCAAAACACTTATGATTTAGTTTCATCAGCCCAGAGGACATGTATTCAGAAATTAAGCTCCCGTGTCAGTGTATTTTTAAATTTTAATCTATCTTTTTTTCTTTTTTTTTTTCAAGATGCTTTTGGAATAATGGCTTCTTCCTTGCTGAGTGACTTTTCAGTCCATGTCTCTTACAGCTTCAGCCAGCTTTTCCACAGGGCCATTCCCTCTTCTTCTGGTGTGGATGTACATATTTCTTACCAGAATTGTGGAGGGATGTCATGATAGTAACATTAAAATACCAATACTAAGAAAAAAGTACAGTTTAAAATATATATTTTTTTAAGGAAAAGGGGCTTCAAACAGAAAAATATAATCTGTAACAGTATCTTTTTAATGTTGTAATTGGTGCAAAACCAATAATCAGTAGGAAACTGAAAAGCCATTTAGTAAAAAAAAGACCTAAAAGAAATGTTAAAAGGTTTTTCCAAGGTTATGTATTTCCCTTCTGTACAAGGCCTGTTCCTCAGTTAGCTGGCATGAATGCAGGAAAAGCCTGAGTCAAATCAGTAGTTGTTCGGTTATAAATATCACTTCTTTTGTATTTTTCCTTCAGCTCTGGTGTGAATAATAACCTCTTGTTTACAGTGGCTGACACTCTGACCATGTTCTCCTTCATACTTCTCCCCACACTTCCTGTTTAAAAGTTTTTTGTTTTTTTTGTCATTGTTTTGAAGCACTCGAACTCGCACACCAGGCCGGGTCTGTTTCCTGCCCCCCTTGAATGGACAACAAGAGAACAGATAATTACGATGTTCACATGAGAATTTAAATGTTCCACTTCTCGACAGCATTTATCAAAGCACTTCAAAGGTCTACTCCAGTTTGAGTTTCCCTGTTGCTATGTCAACCATGTTGAAATCTGAACAAGATTATTCATGTGAAACTGGTTGATGAAGACAGCTGGGATTACATTTCAACAGGAAAGAGAAATGCTTAAAGTGGGAAATAGCTGTTTACTTCAATAGTTGGAGAGGAGTGGTTTTGATTGGAGTGCTTTCCGTATTGTGTGCCACCTAATCGAGGACAAAGTTCACTCTTACTCACCAGTGTCCAGTGGAACTTCCTCACCAGTGGCATTCTGGGCAAACAATCCCATTTTCTCTATATATATCTTTTTTTTTTTGTTAACTTCAGGAGCCATATGGCCCCATTAACCCCATGTCATGTCAACATTGTGCAGGTGAGGATCTTTTCTTCCCAGCCTGTTTGGATTTGAACTGTATCACATGAAGAATGACCTAGAAAACACACACGTTGATAACCTGGGGCACCTTTTGAACCAGCGGAGACTTCAATTTCTCTTTCCTGAAAGGAACATGTCTTAACACTGCACTTTATTGTTACCTTAGGGGTTTTCCAAGTAACCGTCTCCTTGCTGAAATATGTTTGGATGAAAATGCCACAAGTTCCCTAAAGACGCTGGACAGCTACAGTGTTGTTACTCTTTAAATAACCAAAGAGGGCAAGGTAACCACAGTTTTCTGCTGTTTCTATTAGCAGGTGTGAATGTTTACAGTCTGTTATGTCTGTTCAACCAGTATGTCTGCAAAACCTGTGAACCTCTGTGAAGCTTTCACCACTGTGTTGTAATATTGAGAGGCCCCTTCTAAGGGAGCCTTGCATGTATCCAGACCCTTCTTAAATGCACTTGGATGGACCTGAGCTTGAGGAATCTTGATCCCATCATCCTGCATACCATACTGTCCACGGCTCCTCTCTAAGGAGCCTTTCTCTTAAAGGTCACAGCTATGTCCCCAATTAAACAGTTTTGTTCAATGGAATGTGCTGATCTTTGTGCCATTGTTAAATGGGTCTAATTAATGCCTGACAGTGGCTTAAATGCAAATAAAAAGTGATGGTACTGCATATGATGTTGTTTTTATTCTCAGAGTTGTATCTGTGTGTGCCAGTCTGTTTCTGGTGGCTCGGACAGGAAAATGGGTATGGAAAAAATTAGTCATGTTGATATTTTGGGTTTTAATAGGGTGTATCTCATTTCCTCAGGTTTATTCTGGGTGTTGTTTATAGTTACTGTGGAGATGAGCAGCATAGGGATGGGCATTCGATTAAACTGTCTTCCTCGATCATCGGGAGAATTAACGATCGATTTTCGATTAATCATTGATATTTTTATATTAAAATTCAGTGTTCATAGGCTATATTAAAATGCAGTGAGTATAGAAAAATAGCGTGTTTTCTCGCTGAGATCTTCATTACAAGTGGGACACCTCTTGTGGCAGTTAAACGGAATAAATTCACGGTAGTTGCACAAAGAAAATATGCGCTATAAGCAGCGGAGCCGACAGCTAAAAGACAATTCTCATTAACACAACTGACGCTCATATTTTTTTTCTATTCCAAAAAAGTAAAAAAATAAATAAAATAAGTCATGTTTGTTAATAACTTATTAAAAAATATATAATACTTATAGGTCTGATAGTTTTGTGTTACATTTGGCAAATAGAGTCGAGAAAGAGGATGAGATCAGCGTACCTAACAATGAATTAGGCTCATTAACAGAGTAAAAAAGACAAAACAAAAGAAACCGTAACTTATATACAACTTTAGCACCAGTCTACTGATTTTTGTTGAGAAAGATGAACATGTTAACATGCGCTGGGGTCAGAAGCGAAAGCAGCCTGGTGACCAGACTGATGATCACCATGCTAACACCGACTTTATGCTGGGTTGAGACCAAGAGCAGGAGGCTCCGCTTCTAACCAGGGTTGGAAGTGCGTTCAAGTACTTATACACAGCTTCGCAGTGTTGTCAGTGAACCGAGACTTTTTTTTTTTTGTCAAAGTGGTCTCACGCCACACTTTGCTGCGAGCTCTTCATGACAATGCTACTTTTGAAATACACAGAAAAGAAACTGAGTCGCCCTCGTGTGGTAAAGTGTTTAATTATTGCCACATAACAAAATTAATTGCATTCCTTCAAAACTCACACTACGCAACAGAACATGCGTTAATTGATCAGCAGTGAGTGGAGTCAATTATCCAAAGGGCGCCAACGGCAGTAGAAATAACCAGCGAACGACAATGGAAGAAGCAGTCAACGTATCTGTGTTTCTGTTTGCTATGTTGTTATAAACTGCTTCGCCAGCAACTCTTCCAGTCTTACAAAGCCGATTGTTTAGCATCATCTGTCAAATCCCCGATTGTATGCGGTACTGTTTCTAGAAAATGGACTCCGACAGACAGTCGTTCTGTTTCACAGCGAGTCCCGATAACTGTCATGTGGGAAGGTGCTGTCCAGGGTCTTTAAACTGTGAGATGAGATTAGCATCTTTTTGAGGGAAGAGGGGAGTGATCTTGGCCACAAATTTTACTGTAACAAGTTTTTAATGAAACTTTCTCATAGTGACATATTTCTGAGTGCAATGTTCAACGAACCAAATTCAGTGATGCAGGGCACAAACACACACCTCCACCTGGCAGATAAAGTGACATTACAGCAGGCTCACACCAGTTACTGAAAAGTTGATTGAAAACCTCACTTTTGCAAAACTTTAAAATTGTTTTTTCCTCTCAGAGTTCTTTTTTTAAACGAATTGTGCACAGAGAGGCATTAAAAATGTATTGAAAGCAATGTTATATAATAATACACTGTAAAAACAATAAAATAAAGTAAATATTACACTGGGGAGAGGGAGGGGAAGGGCGCGTGAACATTTTCTTATAAACTAAAGGGGGGCTCAGCAGAAATAGTTTGGGAACCACTGGCATAACTTAACCACATCTCCCATCCAGCGGCTCTACCAGGCCATTTCCAAGTACATACTCTAAGACTGGTACTCAGTTGTTTCCTGAAATGGCCCCGAAAAAAAACGGCCCGGTGAAGTGGAGACAAACGCGTACCGTGAAGTTATGGTAAAAGCACCCTGAAGTTCCGATAGTGAAAACGTGTCTAATACTACCTTAAAATAAATGGCCTTAATGTTGTTTTTAGACATGCATCAATCAGTTTTTTTTATTCTTTAACCTGCCCGTGTAGATTTTCGGTGATCAAAGATAATTTCAGAATGTCTCTGAAACAGAGACGTCACTACAGAAAAAGGTTAGACTATTTTTCAAACTGGCTTAATTATCACTGAATTGACATTTAAATTTGTTTCAGCATCTGATATCTCCAATTAGCATGATTGATGATGTGTATTTCTCTGTTATCTGCACAAGTCTCCCTCTTTCTGTAGGTACCATAATGAAGGAACCGCAGACAGGTCTAAACAAGATGTAGAAAATGTTTGTTAGATGGCTTCAAATTGTGGCTGCACAATTTAAGGGAAAAACTGATTGACAATATCAATTGTGAATTTCCCTAATTCTCAAGACACTTTATTTATTACATTATGTCCCCACCACTCTCATTAACTAGCATCTCAGTCACTAAAGAAATACTCCTGGTTTGGGCATTTACGGAAGTTGTGGTCTATTTAACTGGCCAAATGTATTCAGAAGAGCTTGAATGCATTCAACTTGAAATGTTACATAACCTCAACTATTGCATCCAAGCATCCCTTGCAAATGTGATAGCACACAATGACAGCTTGATTATAGTTGTGATCCAATACGGTGTGTAGCCCTTCTTCTTACACATGATGTACTTCCTCTGACTTCATTTTTTAAAAACATTTTGTTCTACCTTAAGTAGGAGCTTAGACTTAGGAGTGTTTTGCTAACCATTACCTGACAGTGTTTAGATGTGGTGCATTTACTGATCATTGAAAGATTGGATTTTAAGTTTCCATTTTAATTTTCTACCAACTAATGATCATGGTTTTACAATCTAAAAACATGAGCTGATTTTTCTGCTTCTCAAGCCGTTAGAGTTGAAGGTTTCCTGATATAGCCTTTTCCTGGCCAATACCAATTTCCAGCATTCTTTTAAGGCCAGCCTGCTTTTACTAACATTTCTCTAATGGAAGTATAATTTTGAATTCAGCAGAAACTGAAGGTATTACAGGATTAACCTCTATTTATACATCAAAGGATATGTGCATTTGATGGATTCATTTTTTGCTTTTAATACTAATCAGATAAAGATTTAGGGATGGTGTGATGGTGGGAGTTTCTTGGTTTTTGATCCATTTATTGAATAGGATTTGCATTTCACTTCCTGATCACCAAATGCAGCTGATGAAGTTAGAATTACCCGATTGATTGGTCTAATTCTGTTATTTTCAGTTTTTCTCCTGGTATAAGTAGTTGCAATTTAGATTCAGCTATTAAAGCATTCAGAAATGCACCTAACTAAACAAATCAAGCTTTTAAGTGATGGAATTAGAACTAGAGTATATTTCCTTAGGGTTGATCAAAAGTGTGTCCATAGAGACTTGAACTCAATGAAAAGTTTATTTATTGACCAGTCACGGATGAGTTGAAATGATTCAAAGGCTCGCCATGCCACCCTCTGCCCCCCAGTAACTAATCAGGTGGACGGTTTGCTTCAGAGTTTCATCTGACACCATCATGGATGAAAAAGGGCAAATCGATAGCCTCTCCCACTGCAGCAGTTGGAACACTGAGAAATGTAGAGACTGGCTTCTGGTTCAGAACTGTTTTGTTTGCAGATGGTATGTCCTTATTTGGTGAAAAAGAGTATTTTCAGTTAAAAAAAAATGTCTCTGCTGTTATTAATATAGTACCGTAATCTGTGGAAGGCCATAATGTGTTTTTAAAGGTTTAGAAGCAAAAAAGAAATCCCCTACAATTAACTGATAGAGGTGCTGCTGCCATTAGGAATATTGTTACCATGGTGCAACAACATCGGACTAAGAATAGTTCCAATGTAAACAAGGACAACCAGGCTAGACCTTGAGTTTATTTCTTAGATATTAATTGAAAGCCCCGTCGCTCAGGCATGTAACATCAATTCTGTGTGGAATTCAGGGCATTCGACCAAGTGTTTTCCTGCAGAAGAAGATAACAGAACTTGTCCTTTTCTGTTCAAATATTGGAGCATTCTTTCCATGCTTCCCTCCCACTAATGACCTGCAGTTTTTGGAGTGCGACGGGAAAGCTCAACATATACAACATTTACCCACAGCTTCATCAGAGTTTTAAGAACAGACTTTAACTTGTAGGGTTGCTTTGGATAAACATCCTGCATAAAATTACTTTCTTATTTGCAGGTGCATTGATCACTTAACTTGATGTGATGCAGGGCAGTTTCATTAGTTTTCCTTAAGGAACAATGGATTCATTACAGCTGTAACTACATGTAACGAACTGACTGTTTCAATCCACTCTTCCTTCAGGGGCTTTAAAGAGAGGAATCCAGGAATCTTGCCATGTTCAAGGCAGTGCTGAAGAAGAATAGAGATGGAGGAAAGGGGAGCAAGAAGGATTCAGGTATGTGCATGTAGCAGAAAAAATATATCTAATAGTTTAATTTCAGGATTTATGTTCATTAAAATTATACATTTAGCAACCCATGGTGTAAAAATAGACATTTGTGGTTTCATTCTTTTGTCACTGTTAAATGAAAATATTTGACATAGATGGCAGATTTTCTTCTTCTAATCTTTTTGTTAAAATATAATTTTAGGTTAATATGCAAGTCTGTACAACATAGCTTTAAGTTACATTTGTTTTTCTGTTTCAATATTTGCTGTTATCAGTAGTTTGGCATTCTTTCGGCATCTTTACCAAGTTACATTCACTTTGATTAGCCATGATATGTTGCTTTAGTTAACTAGATGTATACCAAGAAATTGCCTGGGGATTGGAAACAGGATTTTCTGCCTTAATCGCATTGATTTTGAACGACTGGTTGAAAACTCCAAAATCTAATCTGTTTACAATCAGTAAATGCACCATATGTGAGCACAACAGAGCTGCATTAAAAACACTCCAGAGCGGATGCTGTAGCCAAGTGAAGTGGACTTAAAGTTAGCTATCTTCTGAAAATGTTTGAAATTGAATTGAGATTAAGCACACAATGGGACTAAATTTCTTACGACATGTCAAGAAAAATATACAGTTGATTCAGGCAGCGAGAGAAAGCAGACCTTTAGTGGATAACAGGGAGGTACAGCAAATTTCGTTCTGCTTTGCTTTTTTAGCTTTGAACTTCTGTCTGTCATGGAATATGCCAGATTTGGAGATGTTGGCAACCTTTTGGAAATTTTAGAGGTAAAGATCCACATTCTCTGGGAAGTAAGCACAGAGGCTGCTCTTTTAATGATATTAGTTACACCCATCCATCCATCCATTATCTGTACCCGTCCATCCTATGCCGGGTTGCGGGGGGGCTGGTGCCTATCTCCAGCTGTTATAATAATTACTAATATAAGATGCCATAGTTTTAAAATATCTGTCTTAAAGCAAGAGTGAAATATCTCTAATCCAAATATTTATAATTCATGGCTGTTCATAACAGCAAAATGAGAAACATTTTTACATTTTGTTCTTATATCTGCTGATGTAGTTTTTAGGAAATTGGAGTCAACTAAAGTCAGTATCAGAAGGTCAAAGCTTTACTAAAAGCAGAAATTCTGTCCCAAGTTTCTGACCAGTGCATCTCTGTTTTTAACCATTTAGAAATAAATTACTTTTTTTTTTTTGTCAGATCACCTAATTTCTTAATTTCCCTCTGGGATCAATAAAGTATTTTTGAATTTGAATTGAATTGAATTAAATCTATACACTTACCCACAATTCTTTGTGCAGATTCTACATAATGTCACTTCAATAGTAAACACCAGTTCCCCTATGCTATTGGAGGATATACCAGATTGTGTTACATTGGATCGTGAGCAACCAATTGATTTTTACCACTCGGAAGTTGGAGTTTCCGAGTTCCAAGTACAAATAGAACGCACCATACATCCATACAGTACAGACCAAAAGTTTGGACACACTTTCTCATTCAATTGAATGAGAAAGTGTGTCCAAACTTTTGGTCTGTACTGTATGTAAAGTACTAAGCTAAAAATACTACATACCAATACAACAGTCAAACTTCTTTAAAAGCTTTTGAAAGTAAATATGCCTTTAAAACTGGTAGGGATGAAGTTTGCCTAATATTTTGGGAAAGCGGATCCCACAATTTGGGAGCCACGACAACCCCTAAGCTTCAGCCTTGTTTGGTTCCTGCAATATCAGCTGATCTAAGAGAAGGAGATGGAACATAGAGCTGGATCAGATTGGATTAAATAAATTGGTGCCAGACCATGTAGACATTTACAAGTCAAAAGCAGCAGTTTTAACTGAATTCTTTGTCTTAGAGGCAACCAATGAAAAGACATGAGTATCGGGGTGAAGTGCTGCGATTTACGCCAGTGCCAGTAAGAAGACGAGCATCAGCGTTCTGTATGAGCTGAAGAGCAGTCTGACTTCTAAATACACATAGTGAATTGCAATAATCAAGTTGTCTATTGATAAAGTAACAACAATTTCCAAATCTGCCATAGAAATTATGGGTTTAAGTTTAGCAATTTGGCTCAGTTGGAAAAAACATCATTGCACAACCTTTGTAACTTGTATGTCGAACTTAAGGTGTGGGTCGAACGATATTCCAAGATTTGTGACTTTCTCTGTAATAAATGGTCTCAGACTATCAATATCTAAAGGGGCAATAGGTGCATTATTACTTGGTTTAAAAAAATACATCTGTTTTATTCTCATTTAGGATTAAGATATTTGCTGACATCCAAGCCTTAACATCCTCCAAGCAGCTAAGAAACAAATGAAATGCACTTTGATTGTTTTGCTTCACAGGCACACGCACTTGGCATCAGAGTCTAGTTTCTTGTTTCTAAGCTCACTTTTTCTGTTGCTTGGCCTTTTAAGCTTCACCTCCACCTAAAGTAAAACTGTGTACAGAAAGTGTATTAGGAGTTTTAACAGTCTATAAAGAAATGATGTGAAGAAAATGAACTGCTCATATACAACATTTCATCAGCTGCATTACAGCCATCATTAAATCCCTCACAATCAGAAGAGACTAGTATACAATTCCATCTTTTAGCTATAATTTTGAGTTGAGGTACACCCTTATTATGTCATTACAGATGGTTTTCTAGGAAATACGTATGCTAGCCTTCCACCGTGACTAACTATGCATCACCCTTAACTGCACATTGTAGACTGTTGTGCATGTAATTAGCCTATTCCAGTGATCCGTCTTGGGAGGGGAGGGTGGCGCAGTGTGTTTATACTGTATCTACCAGCCTCGACCTGCTCTATCACCTCAGAGGTGGTTTCCATAGTCTGATTCAGCAGTTCAGGTGGAGATGTATGCCTCATATCTCTTTGGTCGTTGTTGATTTTGTTTGACTCATTTAGTATTGAAATTACAGGGGAAAGAGTCTGAGTTGCTACACGCACTCCGCCTGACCACCTCCGTTGCTATCTAGCACAGTACAGAAAAAGAAACGGCTACTAAAGGTGTGCATGCATAGCTTCTCACGAGGCTGTTGAAACCTGTCTTGCACATATTGATGCAACGCAGCTCCCCTGTTATCCAGACACACTAACACACATCTACATTTAAACACAAGGGAATTTGAGCTTCTGAAATCTGGGAGGGTCGAGTGTTTTATAGCGGGATACAACTCCTTTTATCCCCAGTGTCATTTTTCCCAGTCGGCCCCCGTCTATCAATCTAAAGCAGCTCCTTGTCTTTTTCACATGCAGAGACAATAAAATCTGGTCACTCCTCTCTCTTGTGTAGGGCACTTCAGAGAGATGAGAGGTCACAGAGTTTCAGCACTGAGCAGTGGCCACTGTGGCCTATTGTCGTTTCTCCTTGGAGCAGACTTTTCTTTTCAACTCTGTTTTTTTTAAGTTAAACTCAGTAAAATTGTTTGTTTTTTTGCCTGTCATCCTCTAATGGTTTAAGCATTTTCTGTTACGGATATAAATATTAAGACAGGAGGTGGGATAAGAATAAGACCATGTTTAGAGATGCACCACTCAGGGATTTTGTGGCCAATTTCTGATCATCGATATTAAAATGCTTCGACCTGCCCATGCCAAATTTAGCTGCCTCTTGATTTTTCTCTAATTGGCATAATGTTTGTCTGTCTGATAACATTTGTTAAAAATAAAACTTTAAAATTATACTGATTTGCTGTTTAACTGTTAAATCATGCAGTATTTTAACTGTAACTATACAAGCGCCTTAAGCGGCCATCCTGTTATTGCTCATTATTGATATATTTAAGGGCCAGAGGCGTTGTCACACTGTGTGTAAGAGAGAGAGAGAGAGAGAGCTGTTAGTGTTGCACAGCTCTGCACTTAAACATAATTTCAGTATAATTTCGAAACTGTCAGTTATTACACAGGTGACATTTTAAATGCATCTTTAACATCTTCGACTTACCTGTTATCTCCTGATCTCTCACTACCCATTCTAGTAACGTGAATGAATTGCCAATATGTCTGCATAGAAAATACAATTCCATTTAATACATGGTTCGTTCACCTGCTGTGCTTCGTCTGATTTATATTTTATACACCTCAGTGATACTGAAAATTATTAGTTTCCCTCACTTAGTAAAAATTTTCAAACTGGTTCACTATCTAAAATGAATTATCTTATTATCTAAATTATTTTTTGGCAGGCACCTCTGTTGAGTTCTGGTAAAGTGTAAAATCATACTTTTTCATCTCTTGGTGCATCCGTTGCTATGTTAACCTCCATTGGTTGGACGGCAAGACCGTGATGCCTTCTCTGCTGAAGGACTGCATGTTTAATTTTCATTCTATAGGCTCAATTTCTTTTCAAAAGAAATTGGTTATATTGTGTTTCAGTTTATTTAGTGAAAGCGTGATTACAAGATTCCAAAAATATAGTTTTCACCCCATCAGTGAAAACGGTCTTTATTAGTCAAGACTGGCATCTTAAACTAGGTCAAAACTTTGGTCAATTCTGCTAAGCAGTGTACTGCACAGTGGAAATACACGGGGAGGAAAGACTTTGATAATGCTATAATTGCAAGATACCTCAGCAGATGTTGCTTATGACTTTGTGGCTATGGACTGAAAGCAACTTAAATATGGTCAAGGAAACTTGGTCCTCATGCCAGATACCACTACAGTCATTACCTCTCCTTTGGGACCTCCCCTTATGCCAAGACCACAAAAACACAAACTTTGCTAATTCAGTCTCTCCATCTTGTGCTCCTCCTAGATCTTTCTTCCCTTTTTGCTTCTCCTGGAAATTTTCATCCTGCAAAGAGTCTGTGTTCATTTTCACTTATTTTTTTAGTTTATGGTATCTGCTCTTTTATGATATTTTAGAATAGCAAGTCAGTTTTCTTTTGTAACTGATACATTGCAAGCAGAGTTATAGTTTGCTACATTACTGAATTCAAAGAATGCTAATCTTTATGCAGAGGTTTCAGAACTTCAAACATTAACAGTAATGCTTTTTTGCCTGTACTTTTTAGCAGTGACAGACCAATCTGCCATTTTCCAACACATAGGTCAGTATGAAACCAATGCATATTTACTTAAACATCTTGATTATTACAAATTACTAAAAACATAATATTATTGATGACTTTATTGTTATTTTTGATTTTTATTGACCTCTAACTAGGGTTGCACAATGTACTGCAAATTTATTGTAATCGCAATGTCAGTGTGCAATATTCATATCACAAAGGACTGTTTGGGGTGCAGTAATTGTTGCCTACTAAATTCCAATGTTTAAACATTTTTGGAGTTCACAAAAGCCTGCTCTTTCACTTATTAAAAAATAAATATCTAGACAAATTTTGCTTCAATTAAAATGTATTACAATGAGTTGGGGCGGCTGCAGTTCGGTGGTAGAGTCGTTGGCCTACGACCCAGAAATTGTGGGTTCGATTCCTGTTTCTGCCTACTACATGTCGTTGTGTAAATACACTTCCCCTACCCACCTACTGGTTGGCCAGAGGGGCCGATGGCGCAATATGGCAGTCTTGCTTTTGTCAGTCTGCCCCAGGGCAGCTGTGGCTACTATCGTAGCTTGCTTCCACCAGTGTCGGAATGTGAGAGTGAATGAATAATGGAGTTGTGAAGCACTTTGAGGGTCTTGAAAAGCGCTATATAAATGCAAGCCATTATTATTATAACCCCCGGCTATTCGTGGTTCAGTATTCGCAAAAAACACATATTCACGGATTGTTCTGTGGAACGTTACCTCAACTTATTCACGGAAAATTAGCCTATTTGCAGACTTTTCCATAGAGCACATCTAAAATATATTTTAAAAATACAGCATAGGGAGCTTAAATTCCTGGGTTCAATGCCAAACACGCTATTGGCTGGGGGTTCCATATCCAATCCAGGAGTGCCATTCATTTTGTTAGCGCGAACTGGCTGTTCCCCAAAAAGTAGAGATAAGACTGTAGATGTTAGCTTCTGCAGTAGTGCCCAGACAGTTTTTACTATGCATATTATTTCATATTAAAGTATATAAGGTGTTTGAAATATTAAAATAGGCAGATCTAAGTATTTTTACTGGGCTATTCGTGAGCAGTTGTGAATACTGAGGGTCCACTGTATCTCAAAAGGAACGTGTAGCACATTTTTTCTATTGTGGTCTATGTCAGTCATAGTTAATTGTTAAGTTAAACCAATTTTATGCAAATGAGTTTCTATGTTTCCTTAGAAAGAAAGTCGTAATCAGCAAGCCCTTTTTCAGATAAACCAGTGGATCCTTTGGCCCCTAAAAGTACATTTTAAAAACATGAAAGTAGAGGCTTTCAGACATGCTAACTTGTTTACAGGTAGAATAAGCTCCATATAATGAACTGCATAAAAGGCATTTTCATGTCTAAATACGGAGCAAATCTGATAATGCTTTAAACCCATCTCAATTATATTTTATAGATGTATTTCCCCATCAATGTTTAAAGTCCCTCCAACAAAGGGACCTAAGAGACCTGCTTCTTCGCCTTTTAAAGAAGTCCTTTGCTCTTAAAAGCTCGGCTTTCTTGTGTTAAATTTCTGGAATTAAACCGTTAATGTTGCTCTGGGAGTATCTTTAATAGGCCCCTGAGGTGACCAAGAAAAGTGCCACTTTTGACCCAGCTTTGATTGCTTAGTGTTACTTTGTGAGGCAGGTAATGCCTCTGGAGGCTAAACTCAACACTAGACCTCTCACTCAATGAGGGTGGCAGCCTGAAGCAGCTGCCAGACATTCGTTCTATCAGACGCAGCGTTAATCACACCGACTTGCTCTGCCGTGGTCTCGCGGAGGCCGATAACGATTTCGGCTGTTTATTCCTCCGTCTCCCAATGCACACGGGAAAAACATATTTTGCTCTCAAACGTTTTATGCAGCTCAAACCACCTTACAGGGGGTGGTTGTCACAGAGTGTTTAAGAGTATAGGACCAGAAGCAACACACACACATACCTGCTATACCAGAGTAAGCATTTCTTAAGTAGACACAATCATTCTAATGAAACAACAGATGATAAGCCAAAGTGCAAAACTATATATATATATATATATATGAAAATAAAAGCATTTCTTGTTTGGTGAATTTCACAATATCCAGGACTTAAATGTAATTTCTTTTCAATAAGTAAATCTTAATTAAAGTCAGAATCATTTCAGAGAGATTATGTGAAAAAATGAAGGGAATGTTCATGATTTAAAGGATCTGTGTACAAAGTAATAGCATGACTGAGAGACCCCTAAGCACTCTGTTGCCTCAGCTGTGGTGGGGAATGGTACATGCTGTCGCTGCAGTTTCCATGAGCTCCTTAGTTTGTTTTGACACAAAACAGTGATTTGTTGCTAAAGGTCAGGCCACAGCAAATTGGTTACAATGTTGTATTTGTGTTTTTCCAGTGGTTCTTCACATTTCTAATGCCAAAGGTGTTGCTAAAGCTGATAATTCTGAGGCTGTGGTTTGTGGTTGTGAATTTATTGAGCCTCTTTGAAAGTAAAATACTTTTTGCTGATCGTTCTGCATTTTTTTGCTCCCTGTAAGGCTCAGTAGAACAGCTGACATTGCAGACATTCCTATGCTGTTGTCTGCTTTCTTTCTCCTTCATGTGCATCAACAGCAGATGAGTTTTCTTGTTTTGTGAACACTTTCCTCAGTATAGCCACAGGTGACTGAACAGTTATTTCTAAAAACAAAAAAACAAACCCCATAACATTTCTAATAAACCAGCTAGACGTTACTTTCATCATGGTGGAAATGTGTCTTTGATCCTGTCAATAATATGTTTAAAGTGTTGACGACCGTTATTTTTGACGATGACTCCCAGAAATTCGGCCATTGCAATCCTTGTCCTCATCAATGCCTAAATAAAAAACGTGTCGGAAACAGCTCAGTCAGCCAAGATCCTCTATTCAGATGAAAGCAGATTTTGCATTTCATTTGGAAATCAAATTTGCTGAGTCTGGAGGGGCACAGAATCCAGGACTTTTCAGTCGGTGATGATTTGCTGCTACTGTGCCACTTTATTTGATCAAGTCCAAAGTCTCTGCAGCTCTCTGTTAGGGAATTCTAGGGGCTTTCATGGAGATTCTGGTTTCCTTTTCCATGCCCTGCCCTGCCCTTTACCAACAAAAGTCCCAATACCTGATTTATTATTCATTGATATAATTGTGGTATCACTGTGCTTGATTGGCCAGCAAAATAGCCTAACCAAAACCTGATAGAAAATCTATGGAGTATTGTCAAGAGGAAGATGAGTGACACCAAAGGCAACAATGCAGAAGAGCAGAAGGCTACTATTAAAGCAACTTGGACTTCCTCTGCAGAACCACAGGTTAATCACTCCAATGTCACGCTGCATTGATGCAGTAATTCATGCAAAACCCCTGACAAAGTATCAAGTGCACATACAGTACAGTACAGCACATGTATATACTTCTCAGTAGGGTAACAATCTCATATTAAAAACCTTTTTTATTGTATCTATGTAATATTCTAAAAACTATAATTTGGGTTTTCATTACCTCTAAGCCATAATCATCAAAATTACATACAAATGTCAAACTATGAACTGAATTACTGATATAATGAAACTATTCAATGGTACTCTAACTTAGATGCATATATATTATGTGTTTTTTTGAGTACATCCCTTCAAAATAAGAGAATGTACGAGTTATAGAATACTTGATTGCTTTTAGAACCTTTCAATGCATAGGAATTTTAACGTGAATGTTTTTGTCATTCCACTGAGCCAACATCATTAATTTTACTCAATTTCAATCTGAGGGTTAAAGTGCCATGGTGGACACCTTTTTGTTTACACATTTTGGCATTAAGGTATAATTAGTAATTTAACCTATAAAATGAAGTCCTGAAAGAGTCTTGAGTTTTCTCACGTCCAGTCTTATTGCCAGATCAGTTCAGATTTGCATGCCAAGTATACAGTTGTATCAAAAGTCATGTTTCTCATATTGGAAAAAGTGTGAATATCAATTTTCTTAATGCCTAAGGGTATTAGCATTTATTTTGATCCTTCTGATTTGTGTTGTTTTTAATGGAGTAAATAATTCAAACAATAGTTATTATTTAGGAGATCACCCCCACTGTTAATACTTTTTGTCAAATTAAAAACTAAGAATCCTGAAAGCTCTTTACAGCCACAATTATTATGATTTCTTTTGTAACATAAGTCACAGAGAGGCACATTTTGACAGGTATTTCACTTTCTGATGTATGAATATCAACTGTCATCCTCTGAACGGTGAACCCGAAGCCATATTATCCCTCGAGTTTGTCTCTCTTATAGAGACAGCAGGAGTTTAAACTTGCATGACATTGAAACATGAACATATCATTTTCAAAGTTCTCTAAAGTCAGATGTCTGTTTAAAAAAAAATGCTATGGAAAAGCACCAGGGGGCCTTTGTTCGCACAGTATACACCTGGCTGCCCTTGTATTATTGGGAAGCGATGCATGTGTGTTGTATAACTATAAAAGAGGAAGCAGAAGTTCCAATATTGACATGCATTTATCCTCATGAAATTGAAAAAAAAGTTACTCTTCTTAATTGCAGGATGTGCATATTGAATATCCTTTGCAGCCTGAATAAAAAGACACAATTTTCCCAAATGCACAGACAGAACAAGTGGTAGGAAATGTCATGCCACATTATTGACATCAATTAATTTAACAAAATATCTAGTAATGAGCCATTAATTTGAGTCAGGTCTGTTGGAAAAGGTATAAATCTAAATGTCTCAGGGTTGTAGTTCTCCAGGACTGGATTTGGGCATCCCTTAACATAACTCAAGGAGCTTATGAGACTTTAGTTTCATTTTACTGTCAACTTGAGTGTCTATGTCTGAATAATATTGAAGTAAACCGTCTTCAAAACCTCAACAATTGACATTCTGATTAAGTTTCTCCCTGATTCCCCTTTTCTAAATTGAATAAACATAAAACTGTATCAACAGTTGCTTAGTGGGTTTTTGTCCCTTGCTTGCTCTTCTGGTTCCCAGTCATGTTTATATAGATTTTCATGTCCAGACAGTTATGGCAGGAATTATAAAACAGGAGAGGAATGCACCTGATTTACAAAGGAGACCATTCAATGTGCAGACCTACATGGCTATCAAAGCACTGTGGGGCCAGCAGGCAACGATTAGCAGGGCGTAGCTCTAAACCACATGTTTCACTTGCACACATTCGTGTACATACAAACACACACATACAAACACACCCAGTCACCCGCAAACCTCAGGTGTATCCACATTAGACACGCCCCGTGTTTCCTACTGAAAAGCAAAATAAGGGCTCTTGGGGAAAGCAGTGGACCCGGTTGGGGAAGTCTTTCCTTTTTTTAAAGTCTAATACTTCATATTGTGGCCCAACCACGATACACATCACATGATTTGAGGGGCCTGAGAATAAAGAGTATGAAGCAAATTTTCTTATCTCTTTCCACTCAACACATATGTGCACAGCTCTCTGTAGAAAAGCAAATTTATCAAACCTTACTTGGGTGACAAAAAGAAGAGAAAAATGAAAGCTTTTTCTGTTTCTTAATAGAAAATTGAAACTTAGATATGGTAAGAGAATTATTCAACATGAAATGATAAAGTTTTGACTTCTCTAGCTCTCATACGCTGCATTCAAAGCCGGACGGATGTGTAGCCTTTTGATTTTCACTTCCAAGGCACAATTTCTCTTGTGCCTTGGAAGTGAAAACTGCCTCTTTTATTCATCAACCATTTATTAGTTGAAATCTATTTGGACAAACTCTTACCTCACGAGCTGTTACAGATTGTTTTAGATTTTCAAATGGAGGTGAATGAGAAACGTTCCATAAACGTATAGACATTAGATAGACGCTCCAATAATAATTTAAAAATAGCTTTTTGTTTGTTATGAAGAAGACTTGATGTTTTGTCGATTTGCATCTGACTTGGTGAACACGACTCACCAACTTGATTGAGATTTTATGAAGTAAACGATGATGTTAAAGATGAAGAAACATAAATGATTTTCTAAATTGTTTCATAGTGTGCACAGTAATGCTGTGCATTGTTACCATTGTTCACCTTCTTCTTCTATGTGTCGATACCTTGCAGTCTTTGGCGTTGCAATTCAAGTAGAGAAATTGTTGCCCATTCTTTTTTGTAAAATAGTTCAAGATCAGTCCAATTAGATGGAAAGCATCCATTAACATAAACTTTTGTTTAAAATTGCCACTACTATGTGCCAATGTAGGAATTTTGTGTTTAGGGTGATGTGCATGCAGACCCCCCAAAAAATTACATTTTGATCTTATTGACCAGAGCGCCTTCTGCCTCATGCTTGATGGGTCCCCCACATTGCTTGTTATAAAACTTAAACAGGATTTCTCATGGCTCTTTTTTGCTGCTAATACAGACAGACTAGATTTGTTGACCGCAAGGAAAACAGTTGTCATGTCAACAGATCCTCTACGGATAACTCTGGATCCCTGCAGCACCTTCAAAGTCACGATGGGCCTCTTGGCTGCTTCTTAGTTCTTTGCCTGTTCTGTCTGTAAAGGTGGACGGCAATTTCTCGGTCAGTTTGCAGTTGTGCAACGCAACACCCCTTTTCAGATGATGAATTAAACACAGCGTTGCTTTTGATTGTTTCATAATATAGCCCTGCTTTTCCACAACTTTACCGGACCTTTCTGCATGTGTTCCTTGGTTTTCATAACGATTTTTGTTCACTAATGCTCTCTAACAAACCTCTGCGGCCTTAACAAAACAGCTCACTTTATACTGAGATTAACAAACACTTAAGTGAAATATAATTCTAAGTTGGTGAGTTTTGAAGGCATTTGGTGAATTAGATTTTCTTTAGGGGTATCAGAAAAAAGAGGTCTGAATACAAACACACAAGTCATTTCAGATTTTAGTTTGTTAAACCTTTTGAAAACTATATATAGTTTTCCTTCCACTAAGCAATTTTGCACAGTTTTTTGTTTGTTTATTGAGATTAACAATAAAATACTTTTAAACTTGTGGTTACAGCATGAAAATATGTAGTAATCTCTAGGGATGTGAATAAATATGGAGGACACTATAGGACACATGCTCATGGTCTATTGTAACTGTCACTGTATTTAATTACCCTGACTCACTACCTGTGACATTGGAGGAGTTTGCCCAGCAATGAATAACAAGCCAAGCATATACATGAGGACTTGATAAAAGCAGCAAGTGATCTCATATACTACATAACAATAAATGCCTGTCACCCCTCACAAACCGCCTCAGACTTCAAAGTAGAGGAAAAACATTTGATCACTTAACATGCCTGGGTGTCTCAGATGATCTTTTGAAAGGGTGATGGTGGCTGTGACAGCAGTTCATTGGCTGGGGAAGTCAGAAGGCCACAGGTTTTTCTAATTACAGCATGACCTTCCTAGGCAGACACCTTCCTTATGTCTGTTTTTTTTCTTACCTAATAAGCTTTCATACCTTCAACAGGCTGTGTCAGAGGAGATAGTCATCCACCTGGTAACTGTTCCTGCTTTGGTTGTGCATATTTTTCCAGCAACTTTGACAGTTTTGTTTGTCATCTGTTGTCATCTCTATGCAGACACTAATCAGTGCTGTCACACTGTCAGACTCTCTGACAAGGAGAGTTGGTTGTCTGTTTAAACCTCTTGTTGTCTTTCTCCCTCTGTCACGCTTGGCTTGCTCGCTAAGTTTCTGAGAACAATTTTTGGCAGCCACACTTGCTATCTTTGACGCACCAAGGCTTTCTACAGGTTGAACTCGTCACCCCAGCTCTTTTGTGCCCACCCTCAAAAGAACTGGCACTAGTGCTGATTGCCAACCGTAGCTGTTTGGATGAAGTGCTCAATTTTCTCATCTACATCTTTTATTTTAGGTGGCCCATTTTAAAAACAAATATTAAGTTAACAAATAAAATTAAATATTAGAGTACGATTAAAACGCAAATTAGTTGTAATTGTAATCTGAAAGCTGAGTTCAGTTTCACCAGTCACACCCATACCTAGTTTCCAAAAGAAATGAACAATCCAGAAATCATTTAAATGAGACTTCTCTGACAACATGAGGTAGGCTAGATGATCTCAAAAGCAACACATTATGCACCAATATAGAAAGATTCAGGAATAGAAGAAATACGAATTCAGTTATTTTAGTCTGGTAAGCACTACAAAACAATTTTTCTGAATCTTTCAAACTCCAGTGGTTTCCTTTGCCTAACGTTCAAAATTGTTTGACCTGAAACGGTGTGACCAGAAAAAGGGAAAACAGAAGAAAACCTGTAAGATAGCAAATGTTTTTTTAGAACATTATAGCATTATAGTAATGGCTAAAAAGAAATGTTCAGTGGTCAGTGCTACTCATCAGTTAAGGCACAATTGACCTGTTGCTCAGCCACGCTAAGCCCCGCCCTCCTTAGTTACTGTTGCTAACTCGGACAATCCATGACAGCTAACTGCATGTTTAGAATGAGAGCTCTCAGGGCCAAAACCATTCCTAAAAAGGCTTTTGACAACTTTTGGAGCCAACAACCATTAATATATTAGAGAACCTTCAGAAAAGTTGACATTATGCCTTGGAGGGCTATGGATGGTATTTCAAAGTGGAATTATATGATTGATCTCGACTTATGATCTTATGATTGACTTATGATTGCTAAGATTATACAAAAACCATCGTCTTACCAAGAATGTCTACAAACATAACTTCTTGTATATAGTAGTCATGTTGAGTTGACTGCGTAGTCTGCTACACAGGCTGTTGCTTATACTCTTGGGGTACCTTGTATCACTTTTGCCCCAGGCACATTGTTTAACCATATTTGTGCCTAAAAATGCAAATACAGCTAGAAAATACAAAAGTTTCACAGGTCCTTATGCTTCTCTATGGACGGTGAGAGTGTCTCTGTTTGCTTCCGGGACACTGGTAGTTGAATGCTATTGGTGTGCATTTGGGGGGTGGGGCTGAGCATCACTGAGCGACAGGTCAATTGACTTCTTAGTTTTGCAAAAATGTACCATTAACTGAGATTCTCAGAATTACTCCAAAGCTACAAGATTCCCCCCGGTTCATGTTTGTTGTTGAGATTATTTTATTTTTTTGAAGGACTGGGTGGATAACCTTTGTACTACATTGTCATCCATTTAACATTACTGAACAGGCTGGTTTCTAAAGGTTACTGGTGTTCTCATGACCTCACCTGGTCTCAGAGGCAGCTCTGCCTAATGGTCTGTGCTAATGGCAGTCCAAATCTATCATTAAACCAAATCTCCATGGCAACTTAGGTCCACAGACCACATTTCACTTTTGCCTTCGATCGATCCCACGTTGTTCACAGAGTTGCTTTATTCATAACTTTGACAAAAGTCAGAAACTTAGGAAATGCGAAGAAACATCCAGATGGGGAATAATCTCCTGTATGATTCACTATTGACCTAAACTGTTCACTGCATTAATATGATTGATTGGAGAGGGCCCATAGATCCCTTTGTCCTACAGACTTAAAAGCTGTCTTTGACTTCTAGAGGACATTGTTGTCATTGACCCCATTTAAAACCCATGTGAGAATTTTATGGTTGTACTATAAAGGAAATTTAAACATTCTTTGCCCTTTGTTCAATCTATTTTTTTCTGGTCAAAGACTCTACATTGAAGACTTATTAAAAACAATTGTAGGAAAAAGAAATATGGAAAAAGGTGTACTTATTTATTACGGTACCACTATCATAGGTGTTCTCCATAAATTTAAGCTATCTGTATAGAGGTTGTCAGTCACATCACTTTTCTGCATTGTGCAGAGAGGCAAAATACTCACCATGATCCCCAGTGTTAGCTGTTGGATCAGGGGCAAAATCAGTAATTGTATATTAATGACTGTTGGTTTCAGCAGAGACTAGTTTGACCTCCAAAGAATACTTGGATTACTAAAAAAACATAAATATCAATAAGTAGGGTTTCCTATTAGTCATTTTCACATAATGAGAACTCTGTTAAACATTCATAAACATGTTAACAGACCGCTTCGATAAACATACTCATGTTAGGTTTTACAGTAAATACTGCTGCTCACAAGAGCTGCTACAACCAAACCTCTTTATACAAACACATCCAAGCACTAAATTTTCCAACTAAAAATGGTGCAGGAATGTCCTGAACTGGAATTGTCCTCCGCACATTAACGTGCAGGTTGGCTGTGGCAAATGCACAAGCTGACCCACGGTGCACCTCATGCAACCTCGGCTTTGTTTTGCCAAAAGACTTCATGTGTTGCTGCTACATGAGCACCGAGTCTCTATTATTTGGGTATCCCTGCTTTCTTTGTGCTTTTCACAATGTCAGCAGAGAAGCGGACTGTTGGAGAGATGCTCACTTCCAAAGCACTCAAAGAGATATGTGCAGTGTTAGAAGTTTCTGCATCCAACGTCAACCAAATAAAGTTGCTGTTTCACCCAATATAACTCTGTACAATGTTATGCACACCTTTTGTGATATTGTACCTGTAGACTTGATCTTGGGTTAGCAGAAGACTGTGGCTGGCTAGATGAATGAAAAATCCATCAAAAATTCCAAGTTTTTAAAATACAAATTCCCTGTTCATATGTAGTTACTACTATCTAATATTTTCTGTTAAAAATGGTAACGAGTCAAGTTATTGTCTTCAGGTTTTAAATCGCTGAATGCTGTTATTCAGCAGGGGTTCGGGACCAGAACCGCCCATGCATAGCTGAAATCAGCAAATGCATTAGTCTCCCCAGATCCCCTTCTGAAAATTTTCATAACTTTTCTATTTTAATAGTTGAAACAACAAATATTCCTTAATGTCCTGTAAAATTCAATTAAATTCAAATTCAAAATTACTTTATTAATCCCAAAGGGAAATTAAATGTTGTTGTAACTCATTTTGCAAGTTCCTTCAAAGATTTGTTGTAGATGCTGATGGCTGTGGGTAGGGATGATCTCTTGTAGCGCTCTGCAGATCTGAAGAAGCCTCTGACTGAAGACGCTCTGTAGTTGTATGACAGTCTGATGTAGAGGATGCTCTGGATCTATGGCGTCTTCTTTTCAACTCATCAGGGTTTTGTGGCTGTTGTTGAGGTCTTATTTGAGCTTTTGTGATGTTAATCAGCTGCTGCCAGTTGTAAATCACCTTGTTGCCATGGTTATGCATCATAAAAAATGTCCAAAAATAAAAAGTATCAGCAAAAATCCTTCCAGCTGCACAGCATTCAAAACCAGAGAGAGCAGTTGTCCACAAAAACAATGTTTCTACCAGAAATGGAAGAATAAAAGTTTTAAAAAGAAAAAAATATGAACCAAAGTAACAGAGCTACTCCAACATGCTGCCACCTTGAGCGGCGCAATTCCGGAATGCGCAGAGTGGACACTGTCTTAGAACTACTACTGAAGCTAACATACCCAATCAGTGCCTAGGAAAAAGTGTGGTGCGGCCAGTGGCGGATCTAGAAAAATATTTATGGGGTGGCAAGAAAGGGGCAAGAATTTTTCAGGGGTGGCAGCACCATATGCCAGAATTTTATATATATATATTGGTTTTATAGATCAGTCAAACACAAGCTTCACCTTTTCACTCCCCAGTATTTACATATATGATAGATACATTCATGTATTTGTGTCGTTTCAGGTTATTTAAGCACATTAAAGCTGCATTGTGCAATATTTTTGTTAAAATATTTTTTTTTTTTTAGCTGTAGTCAGTTTTTTCAACTCCTGACGATACAATTGAATCAAGAGCTGTAGTTTGATTCTCCCGCGGTTGCATGTAGAGGCAGCAATTCCATTTATTTTGAGGTGGTTCAGGGTGCGCGTGTGGGCTTGTGAGAGCGCAGCGTGACGTAATGATGCACGTACGTACCCAAGTACGCGGTCTAAGATAGCTTAGATAAGTGTAGCTAGCCAGCCACGACACCTACACAAGCTCCCCGTAAGTCAAAGAAGAAAATAATTTTATCCAGCATCCTGATTGCAGTTTGTCTAACGGGTACATGGTGCACTCTCTGCAGCACTTTCAGCAAACTAGCAGCTTTAAAGGTTCACCAAAGAGAATATAATGCAACGATTTTCATGAGCTTCAAACTCCTAATGTCCAATTTTACCCCCTTAACATTGCTGCAATTTCCGCCCTAGATTAAAAAAAAACGCATACCCAAAATTAACTTAAAGCTGTTCTTGAACCATTTTGAGTAGAGACATGGCTGGGGTCTCTTTGGAAAGCAAACGCTCTAAAATTTATCCCAGAACTGTGTTAATATATCTGAGTGCTATTGTTACCGAGCAATATGAATTTTAATACACTGAAAAATAATTTTATTTATGTCCGATTATTTATTTTATATAAATACATGCTGTAAAAATGGCTTTAAAAATAGGTTGGGACCTAAAACACACTGTGGGACTTTTCATCCATGCGCCATTGGTTGGAGATCGTAAGGAATAAACCGGATGAATTTTATTTTATTTTTTCCTCCTGGGCATGCTCAGTGACCTTTGTAGGCGGAAGTGGAAGCGAAGGAATCGGAAACAAAGCCGTAAAGACTACAAAAATGGCCATAGACATTTCGGAAGCGCATTTGACTGTTTATTTTACTTTTTTTTTATCGGTTTTACTGTTGTGCTGGACTAATCACTTTATTGGAGGACTTTACTTGGACCCTTATTGATGTAAAAAGACCCTTTTTGTTCGAAATGGATCGGTTTTGTCACGTTTATTGTACTACAAAGTGGTGAGTTCCATATTTTTTATACCTCCGTCAGGAGAACGTTTGTGTTGGCAAAAGCACTCACTGTGTCTACAGTTATGATTGTATCCTTGATCGCCAGCCATAATTGGAATCACAAGACTCTTACCTTTCCAATGATATAAAATATGTATAGGTTCATAGAAGTTAGAAGTCAGATAATCGGTGGATTTAAACCAGAAAATGGGCTGGGCCTACATAACGTTAACGGGTTTGAATTCAAAGCTGCTAGGGTGGCAGCAGGGGTGGCAAGGCCTTCTTTCTTTTTTTTGGCGGCGGCAAGGCTTTCTTTTAGGGTGGCAACTGCCACCCTATGCCACCACAGTAGATCCGCCCATGGGTGCTGCTGAATTGGCTGCTTTGCAACCCCCAGCTAATGGTGTCAAGTACCTAGGAATTTCAGCTTCCCAAGCTCAATTTTCTGTAGAATATTTTATATAAGCAGACCAACACAAAGTAGTGTATAACTGTGAAGTGGAAGGAAAAAGGATAAAAGTTTGTTACAAAAAATGCATTATGCGTGGCATGTAAATGTAATCAACCTTTTGAGTCAATATTTTGTCATAGCTGCTTGTTGCACTATATTTTATTTCAGGGCATCAGAGTAAAAGTAGCTCAATATAAATGCGGCAAACTTGACTTTAATTTTGGGTTAAAAAATAGTACTGAGTGCAATCTAACCCTGCACTTAAAAACTGAGCCCTTACAGGAGTGACAAATGTTTTCAGCCGCAATGTTAGTGCTGTATGTGTTCACAATCATAACACATTCCTTCTTCACTTAATAGACTCTTATGATATAGATCAAGCAGGTCATGGTCATTTTTAGTAATATTCTCATGGCCAGAATGGGGTAATTAAAATCTGTCTCACTTGACATTTTTTGCTATCAAGTAGCATACAGAAATTTTCATCTGTCAGTCTCTTTTATTAGCCTTCGTATATCTCCGCTGTCAGAAATCGTCAGATAAAACATGGCTAAGTCAGTCTCAGGCACATAGTTTTTCCCCCCATATATGCCTAAATTCCCAATTTAGAAAGAGGAATGGGAAATGTCATGCTGCCTGGCCAGTGCTACCCCTCACCTCCTCCCCCTCTTCTACTTCTTATCCCCAAGAAACACACATACCCTTCACTGCCAGTCTTTTTACCTCGGGGCCATCGAAGAAAGCATTCCATAGCTCAGACTACTGCAGAGGAGAAAAAATGAGCACAATCTAAGTGCTTTTAGATTTAGAATGCTGTGAAGTCTTTTTACATTTTTTGGGAATAAAAATCTGTTTGGGGTGAGAACATATTTAAGATAGTTGTTTAAAAGGATGGAGGAGCTCCTGGTTCTGAGGAGCTAAAACGACATTGCCAGGATGGTTTCTTTCCTACATCGACCGCTAGCGATGAGTAATCCACTTGAGGGAATATGTTGGAGCAAAATGTTAAGGAAATTAAATTAAAAAATAAAATAAAAATGAAATTCTATGGCTCAAAATTGGCCATAAATCGACTTGATATGATGTGAACAAGACTTCAAATTAAAGAAAAAGCTGCAAGAATTAGATGAAATGTGGTGTCCACGGAATTTGATTTTGCACCATAAATAAGGCAGGGCGGAGGATAAAGACATGCAAACAAAATGTGGTACAAAAAAGAAAAAAGTTAGTAGGTTGCCCTATTATTTATTAGTACTATCCATTTGTAGATATTCTTTTGTTATTTTACTTTTACAGTATTTCAACATGTTTTATGGCAACTTTTGGATGGTATTTATGCCACTAGAAAACCCTCAAGAGAAAAAAAAATCTGATTTCTTCAATCTTTTAATTTTGTTTTATTTAAATGTATTGTAAATCTGAAGACTTTGCATCTTGTCCTTGTCCTTGATCATTATGGATGGCTCACAGTGCGAACTCTCCCCCACTCTGTATTCTTTGTTGTCTGCTTCTCTCTCTTCTCTGTGGGTCACTGTGGGTTAACCATGACGGCTTTTGTGAGACTGTCTCACTGGTCTCGGAAGTACACAGAGACTCCTCATTGGCACTCAGTCTAGCGAAAGAATTTTCCTCTTTGGTGAATTGTCCGTTGGTCATCGGGCTTTGTGCTTTGATTGAAAGAATATGCATTAATTATAGTCTCCTTTGTCTCGTTAGACTATAAGATTAACTAGATGTAAGCCAATTGGTTCATGTTTGCTGGTGTATACAGTACACATTAATGGAGATTATGAGGAATGGTATCACAATTCATACTCAGGACTTTACCTGGTTTGTCGTCTATTTTACACAGAGTAAAAACGGTAGACGATGGCGTTGGAAAGCAAGTTGGAGTTGAAAAACATTGCATATTTTTGAGCCTGCATCTTTCAGGGGGCCTTTGCATTCCCTCAGAAAGAGTGACGAGCCACATTCCACAGCACAGCTTTACAGGAGACGCTAAGGACATTGTCCAGACTTTATTCATGAAAGAGCACATTGAATTCTGCTGGTCAACACAACTTCAAATTGGGGCATCTGTGTATGTTTTTTTTTCTTCTGTTTTTAAATTTTTTTTAAATTGGATTGCGATTTAAAATATTTTATTACTGTTTTGTGTGATACACTAACTTAAATTTGTACATAAATTTGAATGCAAAGAAAATGGTTCCCAAAATCTTTTACAAATAACAATCTGAAAAGTGCAGAGTGCACGTGTATCCAGCCCCTTTTTAAATGGGATCTTGCGAAATAAGATCCATTTCCTCCAATTGCTTTTAAAAGTCACATAATTAGTAGAGTTCATATGGGTGTGATTTAATATCAGTATAAATCCAGATGTTGTATGAAGGCCTCAGAGGTTTGTTGGAGAACATTAGTGATCAGACAGCATTATAAAGCCCAAATAGAACTGTCGACAGGTCAGAAATAATGTTGTGGAGAAGTTGGGGGCTAGTGAGAAAGGAGCAGTATTCAATGTGTCATGCAAAAATGGAAATGGAATGGCACAACTGCAAACCTACTAGGATATGGTAGACTTTCTAAACTAACAGACTGTGCAAGGAAAGCATGTATCAGGGAAGCAGCCAGGAGACTCATGAGACCTGTAGAGGAGTTGTACAGACCAACCACTCAGTTGCGAGAATCTGTGGAAAGGGCAGTGTTTGGTTGTGACAAATATGGTCTTTATGGACGAGTAGGAAGAAGAAATCCATGTTGAAAGAAAGAAGTCCAGTTTAATGTTTGCTACAAGCCATAAAGGGGACACAACTATCACGTGGAAGACCATGCTCTGGTCAGTTGAGAAAAAACACCTAACTTGTTGCCTTGTTTGATAGAAATCTCACACACCAAATCATCCGGAACACTCAACTCTCATGGTGAAACATAGTGATGGCAGCATGATGCTATTGAGATTCGTTCTCTAATTTATCTTGTCAGAATTGATGAGAAGATTGATGGCGCTACAATAGAATGGTCTAGCTAGAACCAAGTTAAGAATCTGTGGCAAGATCTAAAAATCGATGTTCACAGATGTTCTCCATCAAGTCTGACTGAGCTGGAGCTATTTTGCAAAGAAGGAAAAATGTCAATTTCTAAATTTGCAAAACAGGTGGCAACATGCCCTTAAAGGTAATGTGGATAGGTTGAAAGTGGTATAGATGTTCTTTGTAAAGACACTGCAAATAACTGATGTTTTTCCTTTAATGGCAAACTGTTGTAAATCAATGTCTTGAAATAATATTGAGCTGTTTTATAGGGTGGGTATGTCCTTGTGGGCTCTGGACCTTTCCTTTGATGAGGAGGAACGAGCATGTAAGGGACTGTAATCATTTTTACATCATCCCAGGCCAGCGCCATATAATTAGAAAGAGCCGATTTCCTCAACCACAGAAGGGGCTGAAATTGTAGGTCTTGTTCCATCTAGGACTTTCGAAAGTTACTGAAATAGCACCGGCGAGTTTCTGCCCTTGTGTCCATCTGTGTATTATAGTGTCGGTCAGATGGCAGCTCTTTCACCATAGCACTCCGCTGCATATCCACCAGCACTTCGATGATGAGCTTTTATGTGGCGCCTCTTGTTTTCAGAACCAACTACCAAAATTGCATCTTAGTTCCTTTAGCATGCAGCATGACAGAAACCTGTATTGCCACAATCTGATGTGGCCTAAGCAAGTTAAGAGCCCACTGCAAGATACTGATTTATAAATGGGTATGTTTTTAGTTGGAAAAACACCATTCCAACCAAGCCTTTTATCACAATATCCTCTGAGTATTGGTTACATTTTGCTTTTGATGAAAAACATTGCCCAAAATATTGATTTGGACAACTTAAAAGGACAGACATGCAGCGTTTTAGGATTTATTCCTCCTCCCTATTCTGTTAAATGTATAGATACAATCTTTTTAGAAATCATATCAATAAATTAAGTTCCTTCGAGCATTTAAATTAATACCAGTAAAATATCCTAGTAGTTGGGATTTTTTTAAAGCTGGAATATGGAGATAAAACAACAACAATAATAAAATTGATTTAACTATGTGATTTTTATGTTGCATCCTATTTCCGTTGATTGCAATTTTGGTCCTTTTTGGGCAAGTTGACTCTTTCTTATCTAGCCATGTACAGTAAGCTGTTACATTGGTCTAAACATGAGAAGATGATGGACCTTTTGTGGAATATCAATTTCTGTGATATTTTTAATGTATGTTTCACTTTTGATGCATTCCTGTTTTGAAAAGTTCTTGTATACTGGTGATGAGATGAAATTCAAAGTGATCTGTTGCGTAATGATTAGGTAACTTATTTTTATGTAAAGTCATCGTCTCGTTTTACCCATTTTTTTTTCATGATAAAGATCTACTGCCTGTTTGTTAATTAAATTGTAATGCCGCATAAGTGCCCCCAAGCGGTAAACCAATTATTAGCCAAATTAAGGAGTAAGGGATACTTTAAGTTTCAACCATCCTACATCATGGCAGGAGAGTAAAGTGTCTGAATAACAATGTATGAGATTAAGTGAGGTTATTGGGTTTACATGCAGCAAGAGAAAGCTGAATTATTATTCTATTATTATTTCACTATATCCACATTTTCATACTGAGGCATTTGCACATTACCGCTGCATTAGCGATACGTTTTACTTTCACTTTCAGAACTGCTCGTTAATTGATTCTTCATTGGCAGTTATCGGGGTAGGAAAAAAATGCTGTGTTCTAAATTTGCTGCTAAAAGAAAAGTTGACAATGAATAAAGTCAGTTTAAAGACGAATGGACGGAACATTTTGCATTTATTCTCCATCCAGCACTAGACCCATTGCCAAGAGACAATTGCAATGATAAAGGTTTCCAATCTGAAACTGCATTATGAGACAAAGTACAATAATTTTAAAGAGATATTTCCTCAAAAATCCAAGGTAGGAACAACAAAAGTAAATGCAATGAAGTCATTTTATGAAGCTGCAAGCAGAATTTCTGTTAAATCTATGACTCAACAACAAAAAGCGACAGAATGCTCCGTCAGTGTTTCATGGATTTTTGGGAAGCACAAGAAGCCTTTTTCTGATGCAGAAATAATAAGTGTGTAGTTTTATCCGAGCATTCAATTGAATTTATTACTTTGTGGAAATTACATTGTATTCTTGCTGCTGTTTTGATTGAAACAGACACGTTTTGTTCAAGCAAATGTTATTACGGCATGTTGATTAGATGGAAAACTTTTAAACTGAAACATATGTAAGACTGAATTGAAATGACTTATAAAGCGCCTTGAGATGACGTGTTGTGAATTGGTGCTATATAAACTGAATTGAATTCATTGACAAAAGATATTGACTGGGCCTTTGACTGGTTGAAATTATTTTTGTGGCCCTTTAAGATTTGTGTTTGAGTACCCCTGCTCTTGGCCAACTGGAGAAATCCAACG
Source organism: Valencia hispanica (assembly GCA_963556495.2). Classification (NCBI taxonomy): domain Eukaryota; kingdom Metazoa; phylum Chordata; class Actinopteri; order Cyprinodontiformes; family Valenciidae; genus Valencia; species Valencia hispanica. Next base: position 24,983,992 of record OY747707.1, read on the forward strand.
TAAAAGGGCTGAGTGACATGTAAACTGGGATAAAGGCTCCCATTCTGGTTAAGCCATTAGTCCGATTTTTGCCAAAAGCTCGATGTGCATGTAAACGTACTGACTGTTGTGACATTTAGGTTGAAACTGCAATGGTGCATTCGTGATCAAATTGTGTTCTACAATGTCAAATGTGCAAGAAGTCAAGTTGATGCACAACAGCATGATGGGGATAATGATAAAATTATGATAAATTATGACTTATGAAAAGTATTTTTTAAAAACACTAAACTCATTAAAAAATCCATACCGCCTATCCTTTGCAGGTTTGCGGGGGGGGGGCTGGTGCCTATCTCCTGCAATCATCGCATTAGAGGTGGGGTACAGCCTGGACAGGTCGCCAGTCCATCGCAAGGCAACACAGAGACACAGGACAAACAACCATGCACACACACACACACTCATACCTAAGGGCAATTTAGAGACACCAGTTATCCTAACAGTCATATTTTTAGACTATGGGATCAAGCCGGAGTACCCTGAGGGAACCCACACATGCACAGGAAAACATGCAAATTCCATGAAGAAAGACCCCAGGCCGGGATTCAAACCCAGGACCTTCTTGCTGCAAGGCTATACTTTGCAACCCAGGTTCATATTGTTCATTATTGTTTTTAAAGAGAACGTGATATTAAGCTGCTAAAATTCTGATTAGTGTACCTCTAAATTCTGAGATGAAAAGTTAGTATTTAGTACTAAAAAGGTGGTGCAAAGTGTTGAGGTGGGGTTTGTAACAAGTGAAATAAAATTTTTCTTTCCTATAAATTGAGTTTGTACTTTGAATCTGTCCAGGAATGCACTTGAAAGAGAAGTATTTATTTCAGAATTCAAGTTTTAACAATATTTAATCCCACCAGAACTCTATAGACTAAATAGAGTACTATATACTGTATAGAGCAAGACTCTATACTAAAGTCTTGGTTTTTGTCCAAGCTGAATGCTCTAGTCAGGTCAAGGTGACTGCAGGTCGTGCCCTTTTGTAGGCTCATTTACAGTTTTTATTTTGTTTTTTGCCATGTCTGAAGGCATGCAGATGTGTCATTGGACCTTTCTATCTCCTGTTACTGGCATTCTTCTTTGTTTCAAAGCTTCTAAAATACAGACAACCTTGTGTCCACTCTGGCTTGGCAGAGGAGTGTATAAAATTGGTTACTGTTTCTGATTAGGCCAGCAGTCCCATGGTACCCGTTTTCTGAGCAGATCTGGGGGTGCTAATGAGAGTTTGCCTCCTTTGCATTAGAGCCTTTAGTGATTAAGTTTCAGAAATAAGCCAGAATTTAAAGACTGGAACCAAAATGTCATTAATGTGGATCACCACATCTGCACTTATGATTTAGCTGGGTCTGCTGATGCATGGTCTGTTTTATTAGTGAGGTAATACATGTTGTCTTGAGGTTTATAACTCATTCATTTTATTTGTGGCAATGATGAGTGAGCAACTTTGATTCTGCAGAATAGATTAATATGCTGTGAGCTAGCGTCATGACTCACACTATGTTATTGGTAAAGCTCAATCATTTTCCATACTGCTAGCAGGTAAAGTCATCTATACCTTCTCTGGCAGAGTTTCAGGGAATGTTTTTGCGATTGTAACAAAATGCTGTGTTCTAACAGATGGAAAAAACTGTTGAATATCTGTAAACCTGAGCTTGATAGCTGGAGAGAAAACGGTCAAATCTTACTAGTTTACTCTGTGTTGCCAAAGCATTTATTTGCGGTTGAACTTTGCATAAGTAATCATATTGCAACCACAAACGTCAGTGTTTTTCCTCTGCAACAGTTTTAGACCAACACAAATTGGTGCATATTTGGGAAGTAGATGGCAAATTACTTTCTAAATGGTTTTACTAACACATCTGGAAAGTTAATCACCCTTTGCTGTGTTTAAAGCTGCACATTCTTTGGAATATGTCTCTATCGGTTTTTCACATCATAAGAAGAAAATTGTAACCCATCTTTGCAAAAATAGTTATAGCTCAGTCAAATTGAATGTAGAACATCATTGTTCAATTCTGAGTACAGGTTGTATTTAGGCCTAGACACAAGTTGGATTAAGGTCTGTATTTTGGCAGGTCTTTCTGGTTGTCCTGCTGGAAGGTGGTCCTCCGCCCCAGTTTCAAATCTTTTGTAGCATCTTAAAGTTTAAAATAATATATATATTACCCTGTATTTAACTCCATCTATATTCTTTTTACTCTGACTAATTTTCCTCTCCCTCTAGTTGCAAAGTATCCCCACAGTATGATCCTGCCACCACCATGTTTACCGGTGCAGATGGTGTGGTCAGGTTGATTTGCACTGTTGGTTTTCTGCAATACAGTGCTTTGCATGTAGGCTTTCTTTTTACTGCTCTAGACCAAATTTCTGTAGTGTGCTAGGGTTGCATGCTGTTAATGAAACATATGAAAGTGTTAATGTTTTTTCTGCTTTGGGTTCACAGCAATCATGGACTATACTACAATCATGGACTCCTGAAATTGAATTGTCTATCTTGCTACTGGAAGAAAAGTATAATTTCCTATTTCCATCTCACCAAAATTTTATGCTGCATTTAAGTGCCACCAAGTATATTCCAGGCATAGAGGGCTTGAATGCATGGCACTTAACACCTAACACCTAGTGCAAACACCAGTCTAGGCAGTTCTGCACGATATGTATATTGTGTACACTTATAATGCTTTAACAGACCCAGAATAAGTAATTTAACAGTTGTCCTGCCAAATGATTCTCCCACCTGAGATATGGAGCTCTGCAGCTCCTCCAGAGTTACCATTGGTTTCCTGGCTGACGTTTAATTGCTTAGAAATGCTCTTTTTGTCTTGGACAAACTTTGCTCTACATCAGCTTTGGGGATTATGGGATAAAAAAAATTGTTTTTAAGGTTAAAACATGTGCTATGACTTGTGGTTTAAGTTTAAAAAACACAAGAGTTGCTTCACTTAGATATAAGGTAGTTGGTTGTTTAAAATGTTATCTTTTCTCTAGTATTGGCTCTGTCAAGGGCAAAGCAGGGCAAAAAAAAAAAAAACTTGAAATGATTTTTTCCCATGAAATGCTTTAAATGCCAGCCAGGAACATCCAGTGTGTTTCATCGGGGAATCTTTGCAGTGTTTCCATTTCAATGGCAGTCTTAGTGTTCCACTAACTTGATGTCCTTCTCGTGTTTCGTAGAGCCATGGGAAATGCTCACAGGCCCATGACCTCTGGGTTTAAACACACATTAAGCAGTCCTGTTTTCCCATGTCCAGGTCTGTTTTACTTTTTCCACCTCTAGCAGACATCCTTGTTTGTGTCCCCAGGAAACTTATTAATAGGCTTATCTGTCCGGTGTGTTTGCTTGAGGGAGTTTGTGAGCCACATCATTTGTTTCTTTCCCTTCATGTAGTTTGGTTATAACAAGCCTTTACTCACTTGTAACTTGAACCTTATTATTGACATGTACTTGCAGGTTTCTAAAATGCAGATTACACACTTTAAAGTATTCGCCAAAAGCATCAGGCTCAGTTAACCTCAGTGTCTTGTTACACATTTTAATACCGACTCACAACTTTGTTGAAGTTACAGCTGGAAGGCATGGTATTTAGCTATCCTTCAGGGTGAGGTGCAAATTGTTTCAGAAAAGCAAGACTTTACATTTTACAATGAATAATTGTTTAGCTGACCTTGATAGTCAGCTCTGGACAGCAGGGCTAAATGTCTGGAGACAAATCATTTCACAAATCAGTGCTATGGGTTCACCATGTTTAATAAAAGTCTCTGATGTGCACTTCTGGTGAGCTGCTAAACAAACAATATGTTAATGCCTGACGTAACTGGCTTTTTAATGGTTATCAATTATTTTAAAGTTTCTTATTGCCTTTTTGTAAAAAAGTGTTCTGTTTAAAGAGCTGAAAAGTGATGGAAAAGTGTGCACAATTATTTGCTTAAAAACTCCTAGATGTAAAAAAAAAAAAAAAAAAAAAAAAAAAAATCAGATGGTGCCAAGAGAAAAACAGGAGTAGACGTATTATCACCAACCATCCTCACATCATCCAGAGGGATTCTTTTCTTCATGTGTAACTTGCTGAAAAGAAGTCATCCACTTGAGATCTTACATCTGGAAAATTTGTTCAATGTGTTTGTACTCCCTATGTAGAGGAGAGGATGCTCAAGCAAAATAAAGATCTCTACTTTCTTTTTTAGTTACTTTGGGACTTACCAAACACAGGGAATATGAAATAGCCAGAAGTATTGTGAACTGTTTTAATGAAAATATTTCCATTTTGTGCTTCTATTGTTTTTGACAGAAACTCTTCTAACAATCAGATAATCTTTATCTATAAATCACTTTTTACACAGTGAGGGACATTAAAAATGCTTTACACAAGATAAAAAAAAGATTGACAGAAATGGTTAGGTAATCGAGATGATGTTTATTTTCAAAAAATAAAATAACTGGAACACTGCAGAGAGACAAATTCTAAGGAGAATAGACATTTCTGGTAAGTGTATTAAAACTAAGATGTAATGAAATAGTACAATTAAACTTAACTCTCTGTTAAATTCAAACAACTGACATATATTTATTAATCATAGCAAGATTACGAGAAAAAAAACATGAATACTTTTAAAGCAGTTTAAAGTCAAACTAAATGTAAAAAATAGCCTACATGTTTAACTTATTAGCTATTTTACGGATATAAATACAGAATCATGAGAAGCGTGATCACTGAAAGCCAGCCAAACCAAAAGGATATGCGTTAAGTTTGCTTTTGAAAACACCAATAGCCTCTTCTGGCCTTGGGTCTTCTGGAAGACTGTTCAACAGGTGAGAGTTGTAATTTGAAAAACATGTTTCCCTGTGGATTTTCATTTCTAGTCTGACCTGTTTGCATACAGCAGATTCTTGATATGGAGAATAATTGAGGCCTGGGCCTCAAAGATGGAACAACAAACTTTTAGACTGTCTAAATTGTAAAATTGAATGCCTCACTTGCATAACTGAACTAAAGATCATTGGATTGCACTTTTGCTACAGGGTTTTTACATTTTTATTAAAATCACACTATAATGCTGAAGACTTTGGACATTGTTGAGATCTTTTGTCTGACTTAGCTAATTAGTACTTTGCAGTGGAGTTGGGTGTTTATTTCTAAAACCATGACTTTTTTCATTTTCTAAAGGGTTCTGGTAGGTTCAGGTTGACTTTTGGTCACCTTAAATCCCTTTTTGTAAAATTTTCAGGGATGCTGAAGCCATTTATTAAACATTAGGCTAAGAAGAAACATTATAGTTTTCCTCCATAGTTTTGGAGCAGCACTTCATTTTGATGTGTGGCCATACAGTCTAGATGAATCTAACAGAGGGTGTGTAAAAGAAATTTGAGACAAAGTTTAGAGACGGCAGATGTTAGCCACTCAGTCATCAGAAAACCAAAGTGAGACTTGTTTGTACTTCCGGTCTTAATGGATATGGGAGTTTAGCTTAACTCTCTGGAATGCTTCTTTGCTATTTGCAGATTATGATCATACTCTGTGTGCAAGATGTTTTAGGAGTGTTCATAAAGTCTACACTCACTCTACACATATTCATTAACTAAACACTTTAGTTATTGGATCACCACTTCCTTTGCTCCTGAAATGGTTCTATTTTAATGTGTTTAATAGCATTTAAAGCACCAGCACAGTGAGGTAAAACAGATTTGGTTCTTTGTGGATGTATTAAGATCAGTACAGAAATGATAAATAATAAATTTTATCTGAGGGCGCCTTACAGAGAAGAAAAATACCCTAAAAAATGATACATAGATGATGAACAAAACAATTAATCAAATGGCAAATAAGTAGACAGTACAACAACTAAAATGAGTGTCTGAAGTGAATAAGCCCGTTTGAATAGATGTTTTTAGCTGTGGTTTAAATCAAGGAAGAGAGTCAATAGGAAGTGAGTTCTAGAGCAGATTGACTGAAAGCTCTGCTCCCTATGGTAACAAGGCGGGCAAAATGAACAACAAGATGTGTTGCTAACAAAGATCTGAGAGAACGGGAAGGAGTGGCGATGTGAAGCAGGTCACACAGATAAGGAGGGCCAAGGCTATGAATGCACTTAAACAAGAATTAGAAAGTTGATCCTGGATGTTGTGGGCAACCAGTGAAGCTGCTGAAGAACTGGGGTTATGTGTTCTCTTGAGGGAGTCCTAGTTATGATTCCAGCTGCAGCGTTCTGTAGGAGTTGGAGTTTATGAAGGGACTTATTGGGGAGACCAAAAAGAAGAGAGTTGCAATAGTCGACCTAGGATGGCAGCAGCATGGGGAGTAAGGAAAGGATGAAGTCGGTTAATTTTACGTAAGTGGAAGTATGCATACCGGGTGATAAAATTAAGATGAGACTGAAATGGAAATGTTCTTTAAAGTATGACACCCAGACTCTTTACCTTAGGGGAAGGATGAACGGGGGAGTTCTCAGTGTTAATGGAGAAACTGTGGAGTTTGGTTAAAGTAGAGGCTTTGCCAACAAGTAACACTTCAGTTTTATTACTGTTGAGTTTAAGAAAATTAGAGGAGAACCATGTTATAATCTCCATGAGACAGACTGATAGCGAGGTAGGTATAAGGGAGGAATTGGGTTTGGAAGACATTTAGAGCTGGGTGTCATCCGTGTGGAAATTGATGATAAATTTACAGAATATTTGGCCAAGAGGGAGCATGTGGATAATGAATAGAAGGGGCCCTAATACTGAATCCTGGGGTACACCTGGAGAAACGGCAAACAAAGTTGAGGAGTGGGATTTAAGATGGGTGCGGTCTGAAAGATATGAGGTAAACCGGGTTAGGGGAGTATGACTAATGCCAATGGATGATGATCTGTTCAGAAGAATATAATGAGAAATAGTGTCAAATGCTGCACTGAGACCGAGAAGGATGAGAATGGTCAGGAGACTAGAATCAGCTGCCATCTGATGGTCACTGAGCTGTTTGTGTACTATGTTGGGGGCGGAAATCAGACTGACGGTAATTGTTGTTCTCCTCAACAGGTGACGTTAACAGCTATAGTGCTCAAAGAAGATTCACACCTGAGGGAAGCCCCCTGCCTCAGGGGACTGGCAGTAGTCATCTTTATGCACAAGATGATGTATTGAAGCTAGGATTTTCCAAGGGAGTGTCAATGTCTCTTCCTTCCTCACCTCTTCTGCCACGACAGTCCTACATGATGCCCTTACGCCAAAACAAGAGATCTCCAGGTACTTTTTTTTTGTTTTTTTTACATCAGTTTGGTTCTTACTTGTTTTGCGGCTTCTGAAACTGTTTCAGAATATTCTGCTGTTTTTAAAACTCTTGTTTTACTATTTTTATTACTAATGGTTGGTCCCTTTAAGAAACGTTTTGTATTTTATGCTACATGATGAATATTTTCATTTTATGGCAATATAATTTTTGTGGTGTTAAGAGCTCTTAATTAGTAGGAGATCAACATCTAAAAACAAGTTTCATCTTGTACATTAGGGCACACAGTCCCTTAATTGTTAAATATATTAAAGAGTGAGTGCTCAAGACGAAAAATCTATTGGAAAATATGTGGGTGGATCTGGTTGTGGGGAGGCTGTAATGATTAACTATACAATGGACCCCTGTGGCTCAATAGTTGCACATTTTTCTGTGAAACGTGACTCTAAATTACTTGCGGAAAATGTGCCTATTCTCAGATTTCTTCAGAGAGTATATGTAAAATATCTGAAAGAAAACGCAGCATGAGGAGCTGCAATACATAGGCACCATGCTACTTGAGATGCTACTGGCTGCTTTTGCTGATTGGCTATACCCCCAGGAGCAGAGATGGGGAAGACTGTAGATGTTAGCTTCTGTAGTGGTGCTAAGATAGTTTCCACTGATGCATATTAAAGGAGGGGTATTATGCTTCTTCCAGGCACATATTACCCTTCAATAGCACACTCCAATAAAATTGTCACCTTAAGTCTTTTAAAAGTCCGTCATATATCCAAATCCACCTTAAAGAAATTTACTTCTGTATTGGACCTCTTGATTTTTGCCTGTGCCTCTCTAAGACCCTCCTACTCTTTCTGACACTCTCCCCTTCAGTTCGTCACATACCGTGCATCATCGCAGCATGCACGGAGTCGGACTCTGACACATTCGTTGTTTACATAAAAGATGCGCAGCTGCAGCTGGTGTGTTATAATTACTGCACCTGGGACTCAGCCAGAGTTGTGTGAGGTGGGGAGGGGTAGGGGAGCTCTGCAGGGGCGAGGCTCTTGGCTGAATACGTAAGGGAGAAGGAGGAGATGGGTGGAAAAGGTGGGGATACGAGGGAGCAGGCATTTTAGCAACCCCGAGCTATTATTGAACTATTGTAAGCATTTTTGGAGGTGGTCTCAAGTATTCGCAGATTTCAGCTATTTACAGAATAGGGTTATGATCCCTAACCCTAGTGAATACTAGGGGTTCCACTGTATCATATACAGTGGGGCAAACAAGTATTTGGCAGCCACCAATTCTGCAAGTTGTCCCACTTAAAAATATGACAGAGGTTAGTAATTTTAATCATAGGTACACTTTAACTGAGAGAGACAGAATGTAAAAGAAAAATCCATAAAATCACATTGTATGATTTTTAAACGATTTATTAATATAATGGTGCAGAAAATAAGTATTAAGCACCTACAAACAAGCAAGAATCCTGGCCCTCACAGACCTGTTACTCCATCTTTAAGAAGCTCTTCTATCCTCCACTAGTTACTTGTAAAAATGGTATCTGTTTGAACATATCTGTATAAAAGTCACCTGTCTACACCCTCAAACTGTCAGACTCCAACCTCCACCATGGCTAAGACCTGAGAACTGTCCAAGGATATCAGGGACAAGATTGTAAACCTGCACAAGACTGAGATGAGCCAATGTACAACAGGCAAGCAGCTTGGCGAGAATAGTGATCACATTATCTTGAGAACAGTAAGGAAACAGTCCAGAACTACACTGGGGGAACTGGTCAATGACCTGAAGAGAGCTGGGACCACAACAACAAAGGTTACTATTAGTAACACACTATGTTTTTATAGAGTCATGCAGTCTCCCTGCTTGGGCCAGCTCATGTCCAGGCCCGTTTGCCAGAGACCAACTGGATGATCCAGAGGAGGATTGGGAGAATGTCATGGGGTCTGATGAGACCAAAATAGAACTCTTTGGTATAGACAGCACTCACCGTGTTTGGAGGGGGAAGAATGCTGAGTTGCATCCAAAGAACACCATACTCACTGTGAAGCATGGGGGTGGAAACATCATGCTTTGGGGCTGCTTTTCCGCAAGAGGAACAGGACTACTGATCGGTATTAAGAAAAGGATGAATGGGGCCATGTATCGTGAGATTTTGGGCAAAAACCTCCTACCATCAGTGAGAGCATTGAAGATGAAACTTGATGATCCCAAACACATCACAGCTCTATAAAAGATCTGCATGGAAGAATGGGCCAAAATACCAGTTACAGTACAATACTTATTTTCTCCATCATTATACAAATACATTCTTTAAAAATCATTCGATGTGATTTCCTGGATTTTTTTTCACATTCTGTCTCTCACAGTTGAAATGTACCTATGATGAATATTAGAGACCTCTCACATCTTTTTAAATAAGACAACTTGGACAATCAGTGGCTGCCAAATACTTTTTTGTATCCCACTGTATGGAGAAATGAATTTGTCTTTACTGGCATCAAGTTAAATAATTTACCGTTTTTAGGTATATTTGGTTTTGGAAGTGGTTTACTGAAGCAGTAGGTTAATATTGCATGTATTCTCTTGAGTTGATATACTTGTTGATATTCAAAATGGTCTCACTTGAATGTGTAAGGACAAAACAATTAAAGTTGTTCTCCTGCTTTAGAAACTTAATTATCTTTGAACTTCAGAGAATTTACTGAGTTGATTTTCAGCAAAGCTCTACACACTAACCATGTTAGAAAAATTGTGATGCACTGCTCTAGTAGTTGGCAGTATAAACAGTATACGGTAGAAATTAAATAAATTTAGCCAGCGGTAGAGATTTTGACTATACAGGCCTACCGTGATTGCGCTTGTTGATGATGTCATCTTGCTGCGCCTACTTTATACCAGGTATATAGGATCAATACTTATGTTCGGTGTTTGTATTTACACTAGATGTTGGAAGTTTAATTTGTTTTATATTTACCGGAAATCAGGCCTGTTGAAACATTTTTAGTGCAAATATGTGCAGCTTTGTTTTTGTGCAATATTAAATTCACAAATAAGTAGTCAGGAAAACAGGAAGAAATTTTATTTCTATTTTTACATTTTGCACTTAATCCCAGACAATCTTGTGTTTTCACAACATTCAGCTTGTATTTTATTCAAAATATGAATTTTTATTTATGTTGAGAATTTGGTGTTGCACTGTTTAGACAAAGATTTGTAAAAAAAACTACACAATAAATGTTTTATACTTTTTCGAAGTCCTTGTTCTCCTGCAATGTATTCGGTAAGAGAATGTTCAAAAACAGTAATTGTGACATATATTAACAGAAGACAATAACAATATATCCCAGTAAATATCGTTAACGCACATGCCTGAGATTATATCGCAATATAGATTTGAGGCCAAATCTCCCAGCCCTACACTGATCAATCTTTTGCTGGCTTATACTGATTTCTTGCATCACTTTAAGGCCTCTACTGATTTTTCTATTAATCACAAAGACATATATCACATGCTGCTAGCTGCCTGAAGTTGCAGGTTCCTTAGTGTTTGTGGCATTTCTTAGTTTGGATGTTTTTAATAAACTGGACAAAGCAATCAGAGCTGACCATGGGAAAACTGGCCCAGTCTGACCCCTGGTTGATTGATTGTTTAATCTCTAGTGTAAAACACCTTGTTTGATAACATCCAGATTCATTAGATAGACATTATAATGTGCACATAAAATCTGACAGTACATCAACAACCAGTATCAGGAGTTTGGTTTCGTCAGGTACTCGGATACACATTATGCACAAATGCCTTGATTTTCTTACTGTGAGAGTTCAATTATTGATAGCTCTAATTTGTTCAAGTTTCTCCACTTCATTCTAACTCAGTGTTACTTTACATTTTCTATTTTAAATCTGCTGTGCCAACTCTTCATATCTTTTCCATTTTACAGGTCTTGTACTCTCAACAAAAGGTTATAGGGATGTGGATAACCACAGGTGTCAAGGTTCTGTTCTTTGTGTTTTTTGTCTAAAGGAAAGTTTGATACAGGTGCAAGAGAAGTCTTCATATTCAATCTGTAACACAAAAGCTTTTCAAGTTGCCTGCAGTCATCTCTGGAGCTTTGAAAGCAACATTGTGCTGATTGGGTGCATAATCTATGAATTATCCTTGAATACCCACAGCTTTCTACCCTTAAATAATCTTCATAGTCAGAGGTGGGGTTTTTATACTAAGACTCCTTGACAATTGTGCATTAATTTTCAATTCAGTTTATCTATGTAGTGCCAATTCACAACAGATGTCATCTCAAGGCACTTTACAAGAAAAGTCATTTCAATTCAATCCTACATGCATTCCAATCAGTTAAAAAGTTTTCAATTTAAGGAACCCCAGCATATTGCATCGAGCCATTGACTTGCAGTTGTGCCCGGTGTTCTTAAATATTTTATCATGACTACATGAATCGATCATATCTTGACAGCCTAAATATTCTTTACTGTACCTGTATGAATGTGGGGTTAATCTGCTTGCAGAACATTGTCAATTCCTCCTTATATTTGATTACAGCGAATCAAAGAAAAGGTTCCTTTAACTTCATTGTGTACAGCCCAGCGGCAGGTAAAGGCATCTGTTTACACTGGATCGAGCTCCTCCAGGACTTCCTCTATCTGACATGTTGAGAACATTGTCACCAGCTGTGGAGGGCTTCAAAGCCATGAATACCTTTTTGTAGCTGAACTTGTTCCAACCAAAATCTTTGTTCTCTGGAGACTTTGCAAAGAGGAGAGAAATCCTTTAAGTGGTCATTGTGGCCCCCACTCACATGTGGCACTCATCTGTGGGCTGTGCAGCTATTGTTTAGAGTGGTTGCAGCTTTGATCTGTTTAGTGTAAAGATCAGCAGATGGGAAGCTGATAGCGTAGTTTTATGCTCATATAAACCTGTGCTTTTTATTCACAGATCTTCTTTTAAAACTTCATATTTCACATTTGAATTTTGTATCATTTTGTAAAATAAAACTTGCATCTGATGAACGATTTTCCTTCCCCAACTTTTAGCAACCCAATCTTTGTTTTAAAAATAAAATAAAATAGAACACAAGTATAGTTTATATTGTTAAGGTAACTCTATTGAGTTATCTCAGAATTGGCAATGATTGTTAAATCCACAGAATAATGTGCTGATGAATTGTTTGCACTGAACTGAAGAGATAGGGGGGGGGGAGATTTAGAGAAGAGGTATGATTTGTGAAGGTGAAAGGAATCCTGAGGACAGAGGAAGGGAAGACTCATTAAAAGCATATTGCTCTTGGTGTGCTCTGAGGCATGGGAAGGGAAAAAATGGGCCGACAGAATAGGTTAGTTAGAGGGTCTCCAATGGAAAGATGTTGGGGGCTGGGTCTGGCTCTCCTGTACTGTCCTCACAGATACCTGTGAAAACCCCTTAGAGGGAAGAGTTCACACCTATAGTTAATAAACACATGCTGGAGGAAATGTCTCAAGTCTGTGATGAAATTGACATGTGTGCTAATGCTGTTTTCCTGTGGAGCCAGTGAAGCGACTTGAAATACTACATTTAGTTGAAATTGTTACGGTTTCTTTTATGTAAATAAAATGATGAAATAGTTCTGTAACTTGATGTTATCCTCAGGTTTTCTTTTGAACAAGTTTATTTGTGTTTGATTTCTAGTTTAAAATAATATGAAAAAGCTTTCATGGTGAAGTCAAATTAGGTGCTGGCTTTGGCAGTTTTAGCCCAATATACTAAAGCCGTTTTTGATCTGTTCTAACCGACCAATGAGGCAAATCTTTTCCAAAATATCCTATTTACCTAGGGCATCATGATTTAAGGAAATCATGCAATCTGTAACACTTCTCCTGAATTTATTAATTTCAATATCAATAAGGATTAAGTCCCTGTTTGTCCCCACAATTCTTTATTTAACTTTAGCATCACTTCCGCTTCGAGTGTGGGCATCAAGGAAAGTGAAAGTTCATCCAGCAGGCCAGCTTTATAATTGGCATACAGAATTCGCATTTATGGCACTTAAAAATTAAAGTCTTACCTAATTTTTCACATTGCATTGATTTTTGCAATAATGATTGAGAGTTGATGTTTTGTAGGGCTATAATTTGAACATTACCTAAAGTTAAGTTTTGGCTCCTGCAAACAACTGTGCATAGAGAGAGTTGTACACACATTATAGTCACATTCACCAGCAGACTAATTTCTTGGTGTTATGAATGGGATTTTTATGCTAGAGATGGGCCTTGTCCAGGATCTGTTTCAGATTTGATGCAATAAGTGTTTCTTGGATCAGATATTGGGTTGTGGCGACTGCTCCATTTACTGACCCAGACGCCACAGATCTTTACTCTGGAACTTAAAGTTCACAGCCAATAAATGTTGCACCCTTGCCTAATAAAATGTTTGCTGCCTTCCATGGAAGCCTGGTTTCAGTATCAGTCAGGTAGCTGCAGAGTGAGCTCTCTGCTGATCACATCACCTTTTTCTGAGATATTTTTGTGTTTTGTTAAGGAGGGTAACACAAGATATGTGCTTGCAGTGTGTTTTATGCCAACATTTAGAGGAAATATTGAAGTGGAAATATTGAAGTGTAGATATTGGGATCTCAACCTAACCTAAAATTCTTGGCATTGCTAGTGCAAGCGGATTATTTCCAATGATGGCCTATTTGTGAGTGCTGACCAGTTAATATGACTTTAAAGGACTTTTGTTAAGAAGGCGATCACAACTGTCAAGTTAGTTTTGTTGTTAAAGCTCTACCCCTAACTGGGTTAGAGCTGCTGTAGCACAGGCTCAATAAGGTTAGACGCCAATGCTTAAGTGATCAGAATGTAACTTTTCCTAAGCTAGGTATGGGCTCCAATCAAACATCAGAATCATTTTGTCACCAAAAACCCTTTCTAACCTCCTAGATGGAGTGCTCAAAGGGTTTAGAAGAATAAGTAGATATTTAACTACCATCATTAGATGATTTCTGTCAATCTTGTAAATATTTCTACCATCATTAATTTAAACCTTCGAAACATTCTTCTGTGCATTTCCCCTCAAGTGGAAGTGTGGAAGTGGTTCCACAGACTCAAAAAGCATTTTATGCGGCTGGGCTTCATTTCCCAACACATTGGATAATTTATTGCAGTTTGAAAGGCTCTTACTTGGTGGTTGTTCTTTTCATGGAAACTTCACAGGGGGACAACAGGAAAACATTGAGTTAATTAGGAGTGTGACGGATGACTGAGCCGCAGAGTCTGGTGGTGTTGAGTGGTGCAGCTTTGATCAGTTAAGCCCTTAGCTTCAGCATGAAACGCAGCACTCCGACATGTGTTGAACAGCACCTACACATTACTGTCATCTTACAAACACTCATTCACCCCCTACCCACCCCCAAGGACCCCCTGGGCTTAATATACCCATATGAAGGTACTCGTCCTGTTAACGCTCTGCTTGCTATGACTTGGCGAGGGTCAAAGATGCTTTAAGAAGCAAAACTTCCATCTTAAATTGAATCAACACAGTTAATAAAAGACAAAGATTTTTCAGGCCCTTTTCAATAACATTAACTTTCTGTGCTCCCTATTTTGACAGTCTCCTGGGTATGTCCACAGTGACCTCCACTGGTTAGAATAAGCTATATGTCGTCTGCATGAATAAAATAATGTGTTCCAGCATTTTGCAAAGTGAAAGGAATTATTTTTACTGCAGATTTTTATGCAAACGGTCTACCAGAACAGAAGGTTAATGACACTTAATGCAATAAAACATGCTACTGATTAGAGGTATGTCACAGTGAAGTTTTAAAAATTACGTTTGATGGTGTGTAGATGCAGAGGTGACCCGTCTTCTGCTGTTACGCACTCATGTTTAGCCGTATGGCAGAATAATAAAAAGGCATAACAGTTTATTGCTGTCACAGGCACTATCAATTTAATGAATCTTTTCATATGCAAAGTGGTTACAGGGGGACCTATCTCTTGTAGATTGATGTGTATATCAAAAAAGCCTAATTATTTTGTGCTTTGATGGGAGCTTTGTCTTGTGTGGGCTCAAGACCACCTCTGGGACAATCAGATCACAATCTTGTTTTTCTCTGTTCAGAATATAAACCACTTGTTCAGAGGCAACCTGTGACAAAACAAACTGTGAGAAAATGGTCACAGGAAGCTGAAGAAGTCCTGCAGAGTTTTTTGCAACCACAGACTGGATGACTCTTTGCCAAGCACATGGAGTGGACATCAACGCCATGACTGAGTGTGTGACTGACTATATAAACTTCTGTGTGGACAACATCATCCCCACCAGAACAGTGAGATGCTTCCCTAATAACAAACCCTGGATCACCAGTGACCTGAAGGAACTGCTAAACAAGAAAAAAAGAGCTTTCAGGGAGGGAGACAGGGAATTACTGAGGAGTATACAGAAGCAACTTAAAGTCAAGATCAGACCCGTTGCCCTGACATCCCACATCATGAAGGTCCTGGAGAGACTCCTGTTGGCACTCCTGAGTAAGCAAACAAGAATGTATCAGGACCCGCTGCAGTTTGGTTATCGCTGTGGAGTTGGAGTTGAAGATGCCATCATCCACCTACTTCAACCAACCCACTGTCATCTGGACTAAGCAGGCAGCACTGTGAGGATCATGTTCTTTGATTTCTCCAGTGCATTTAACACAATTCAGCCTGATTTGCTTTGTCAGAAACTCCTGAAGACACAGGTGGAGCCCTCAACAATCGCCTGGATCAATGACTACCTGACCAACAGACCACAATTTGTGAGACTGAAGAATTGTGTGTCAAACCAGTTGGTCAGCAGCACAGGAGCACCACAGGGGACCGTACTCTCAGCATTCCTTTTCACTCTGTACACCTCAGACTTCCAGTACAAATCAGAGACCTGTCATCTGCAGAAATACTCAGATGACTCTGCAATTGTTGGGTGTATCAGAGATGGACAAGAAGCTGAATACAGAGAGCTGGTGGACCGCTTCGTGACATGGTGTGGAAACAATCGTCTCACCTTGAATGTGAACAAAACAAAGGAGATTATTGTAGATTTCAGAAGAAACAGGGATAAATCAAACACTGTTTCCATCATGGGAGAAGAAGTGGAGGTGGTTGAGGAGTATAAATACCTCGGAGTTCACCTTGACAACCGACTAGACTGGAGACTGAACAGTGAAGCCGTCTACAAGAAGAGACAGAGCAGACTGTACTTCTTGAGGAAGCTTAGGTCCTTCAAGGTTTGCAGCAAGATGCTGGAGATCTTCTACAAGTCTGTTGTGGAGAGTGTAATCTCTTCAGCCGTCATCTGTTGGGGTAGCAGCATCAGAGCCAGGGATTTAAATAGGCTAAACAACCTGATAAAGAAGGCTGGTTCTGTTCTTGGGACAACTGCGGAAAATCTGGAGATGATGATGCAAAGAAGGATTCTTCATAAAATCAAAAAAAATATGGACAACCCTGAGCATCCTCTTCATGAGACAGTCATACAACAACAGAGCGTCTTCAGTCGGAGGCTTCTTCAGTTTCGCTGCAATACAGACCGCTACAGGAAATCCTTCCTGCCCACAGCCATCATCATCTACAACAACTCCTTAAAGAATTAATTATATGAGCTATACCAACACTTAATTTCCCTCTGGGATCAATAAAGTATTTTTGAATTTGGAATTTGAATTTGGAATGAGTTATCCATTGATTAGCCAAGCAGGTTAGAAAATGTCCAACAGAGACCAAGCATTGTTATTTTTACATGATAAAAAGAAAAACAAACTACTCTATCGTTCTCATATATGTATTTAAGGGTGACTGATCCAATTAAACTAAACCATTTAAAATGTGCCTGTCTGGGCAAAAGTCCTTAAAGTTAGTCGCAAAGGCTTTAGAATCAAAGCTGAGACTTTATAAAGGATAAATATGATGGATACGTTACAACATGGCTGCTGCCTGTGTCTTGACCCGTTGGATAATGCAGCACTTTTATCTGTGGTCCAACACTTTATTAACCTTGGATGATTTAACTTATTACTTGTGATGATTGCTTAACAGATCATCACCAACGAATCCCAGAGAGATTCAGGGATTATGTGGCTAATTGCTAGTCTCTAATTTTGTAAAACTCTGATTTCATCAGGTGTTGAATTATAAAATCCTCTATTCATTTATTGCAACTATACAGGGACCTTAATGAGATTTTCTGTAATTGATGAAAAACATGTTTGGAGCAGTGGCGTCGTGATACTCTGTGAGTGAGAGCAGTCTCTACAGTTGCACAGAATTTCACAAATATTTTAAAACAAATTAATGTGTGGACAGAAGTCAAATTTTCTACTATTAGGCCTGATTTATTAGCAATTACCTGGGCTGGCATTGCTAACTGTAAATGTCAGGCTATTTGTATTGTTCCTGTAGAGTAAGCAAGCAGATCCTTTCCTATACTCACTGCCCTAAAGGATAAAACACAGTTCACACAGTGCTGTAATACATTTGAAATCTGATTTAGATTTAAAGTAATATATTAACTTGACCAACATCTTTTTTTTTTTTGACTGGAAGTAATAATGAAGTCACCCTGCCATAGTCCCAACTTGAGTCTAACACAGAATCCAATCTGTCCAAAGCTGATTTGATGCATATTTGAGGTGATCTTCCCCCGAAGTCGGCTCATGGGTTTGACATCAACCAGCCAACCTTAATGCAATACTACAGGCTTTCTGGGAGCTGTGCTGTACAAGACCTTGTGAGGCTACAAGGACTCTGTGATGAGCATACTTTGGAAACCACACTTGAGTTCTCCACTTCACTGCACTTGACTCAACTCTGGGTTTCTTATCAGGCAGAACCTCCCTACAGTGAAAAATGAAATCTTGAGCTGTCTTTACTGAATAAATTCCCATTGCTTCCTCTGCCAGTCAGTAGAATTAGGATGTTCCTGTGATTTAGTGTTGCGTCAGACATGAATACCAATATCTTACTCAAACTGCTAGTTTATTTAAAATGCTCATCTACTGACGGTTCCAAAATGAGTAACTTTGGTTCTTATTTGTCATGCAGAACTTAGAGGGGTGTCAGAAGCCTTTCAGAACTTTTTGTGCATAAAGACGACTTTTGTGTGGCTGTTTTCCTTCTCTTTGGTGACACAAAGAGTACACACTGTCTCATTGATGAGTTGAAATGTGAAGAAGTCAGAGTCCATGTTGAAGAATGTTTGGGAAGAGCTCCTTGATTACTTCCTAACCGTAACAATCCCCCCTTTCAGTGGCTCTGACTGGACTTTGCAAGTTTCTGGTGATAGGTATGCAACTGCTTCCTATGTGTATGCATATGTGTGTGCCTGCTGACTGATGGCTGGCTGGTCATGGATGCCTGGTCATGGATGCCTGATCCTAAGGGTGAACATCAGCAGATTCTCTGCAGTCGCATTCTCTTTCTTCAGTTTTTCTTCATTTATCTATGTTTCCAACTTTTTTGTTTGCTTACTTTTTATGCATTTTTTACTTAACATTTTTGAATATTACATATTCTGAAGGTTGCTTAACTAGTTTCTTTTATATATGGCGGACCTATTCTGCACTTAATCACAATTTCTTCTTTATTTTTAAGTAACTTCATCATCCATTTAATGACTTTTTCCGGATTTTATCGGATTTGTTGCTTTCTGAAGTACATAAAAACAAGGATGTTCAACATGATGTAAGGCAACAAAAGGTCAGGCTTTAATTATAGCATAGGTTTATTCTGTAATTAATTTAATGTGCAAAAATAAAAGTTACATATTTATATTTAGATGTAAAACTAGCTTCATGATTCTTAAACTTTTTCTGAAACATATATGACTTAAAGCATTTACTCTTGAGAAATATATGTATAGCACCTTAAAATAAATACACACACGCACACACACAACCATCCAACCTTTAATTTGAGTATATTTATTCGGTGAGACGGGTAAAATCTCCAAAGATCACTGCTGGAGATGTGAAGCATTTATTTCAATTTTAGATGATACTAGTGCAATAAAATAAGATTTTTCGTAATGGTTTTTACATATTGTTACTGAGGGATCAATAAATGGGTGGTGCTGTAGTTTCTATACATGAGAGAAATGACTTTCATCTGCCTTTTTTTAGTCTGAAAATGAACAATTAAGGACAATTATCCTACTTATAATACGTAATGTGTGAGATTGTGTTGGACACATGTACACATTGTTAGGTATTCTGGGCCCTCATTTATCAAATGTTCGTAGAAACTGTATATTCTATCCTATGAATGAAATATAAAATGTTCATGCGAACAGTCAAAAGTCAGATTTATTAAAAATGTATCACTAATGCATAGAGACAGCGACAACCTGCTTCATCGATGAGCTGGACCATCCAGTTTCCACAGTACATTCTGCAATTTTTTATTTATAAACATCCTTTTAAACTGAATTGCTTGATATGACAAGTAAAAAAAGCACACTGGGAGCGCAGACCTCCATGAAGCACCCCCCCCCCCCCCCCACCAAATTATATTCTCAAGATCTCCATGCATGATCATCCCTAAAATTTAAGTACTTATTTCTTGGCAAATTTCTAGCATTTATTGAAAGTTTAATCCAAATCCGTCCATAACTTTTTGAATTATTTTGCTAAAAGACAGACAGACAGACAGACACCAACATGAGCTCCTTGGCGGAAGTGATAAACTGAAGAGATAAATATTCAGTTAAGGTAAAACTGTTTTAGTCTTGCAGTTCCCCCATTTTACCACTAGATGCTGTGCATACGCATGGTCAGAGCTGTTCTGATATTTAGGAACATTTCTACGCACAAGTACAAGGTAGTAAATACCACACAATGCATAAAATTGTTCCTACGCACAAAATACGCACATCTGTTGCCTCTCATTCTGTCCACCTCTATTTGTCCTTCAGGGGTCATATATCTGGCGCTTCCATTTCTGTGACCTTTTCGTGCCTGTTATGAACTGCAATCGCTTATCCATCACCGCCTCAGTTTAAATGGGCAGAGTGGTAATGGCACCCTGTAAATTTTGAAATGAGATTTTCAAGGAAGACGGAAGTCTTGAGTCTCGTCTGATAGTTGGACATCAAGACCAGACTCCTGCCAGAAGGCCTTTTATGTCTTTGCTACCCCCTCTATCCTTAGAAGTGTCTCAGAATTACCCCTAATAGCAGGCCACATGTTTGTTATTAAATGTGTTTATCTTCTGTTCCTCTGTGGAGTTTTTGTAAACTGAATATGAACTTAAGCGTATGGTTTAGATTACTATGCCTCCTGTTGTTTTTCAATGAAGTCCAGCCTTGGAGCATATCAGGCAGCTTTTTTGCCTTAAAAGATATTTACCTGTTCTAAGGATGTAGCGTACAGTGCCCCTGTAGTCGGACTTTAAGTAGCGGCATATGACTCCTGGCTAATAGGTTGTGGCTGATCGTCCAAAGATGAATTGCGGTTTTCAGGACATTCTTTCACCTTCCCCACCCCTTTTTTTTTTTTTTTTACACTTTGTGACAACACAACAACAAACTTCAATATATTATATATTATAGTGGAAGGAAAATTATACATGACTTCCCTGTCACCTATTTAATAAATGGAGTCCAATTGTGAGTAATTTAATCTTAATATACATACAGCTGTTCTTTGAAGGCGTGAGGGGTTTGGTAGAGAACATTGGTGAATGAACAGCCACACGAAGACAAAGGAACCTACCAGGCAGGTCCAGGGTGACTCTGACAAAGCTGCAGAGATCCAGAGGTTGTCTGGTCAACCATTAGTCCTATATTCTATAAAAATGTTCATGATTAGAGGACACAACATACCTGGATGTAGGTGCTTAAACCAGAAAAGAACACATTTGAGCATTTTTGGTCTATATGGACAATTGTGTGTGTGGTGGAAAACTAACACTACATTTCTGTAGTGAAACGTGGTGGTGGCAGTACCATGCTGTGGGGACAGAGGCACAGAGAAGCTGATCAGAGTTGATCAGAAGTTGGATGAAGCTAAAAACAGGGTAACCATGGAAGAATTGGCCTTAAGTGTTAGAGGTAGCAAAAGATTGAAGCTGAGGTGGAGATTCCCCTTCCAGCAACATGATGACCCAAAGTGTGCAGCCAGAGGTGCAGAGGGGTGCTTCACATCAAAGCATATTCATGTGTTAGAATGGCCCAGTCAAAGTCTAGGCATAAATTGAACTGGACATGTGTGGCAAGCTTTCCAAATTACTGCTCACAGATGCTCAGTTTCCACTCTGACTGTTCCTGAGCTGTTTTCCAAAGAGGAATATGAAGGTTTTTCAGTTTCTAGATGTTTAATGTTGGTTGAGACATACCATAAAATACTTGCTGCTTTAACTGCAAAGTTTTGACTCAGGGGGCCTAAATACAAGTTCACACCACAATTTTCCATTTTTTAAAATCTTAAAAATATTTTGAAAAGTATCTAATTTCCCTTTCACTTTACAAACATGTACTATTTTTGCCATATGTATTGCAAAGAATCCCAATAAAACAGAATTTTGTAGTTGCAGCATGTAAAGAAGTTCAGAGTATGAATAGTTTTCTCAGACCACTGGGTCTCTAACATCTGACCTTTGTGGTAGCCCTTATCTACTTTGTCATCTCTTTTGAGTTGAATTTTCTTCGCTTTCTTAGTTGAAGCTTTGAGTGTCTCAGCTTGGTTTAAGGTTTCTCTTTAATGGTAAGACACAACTCAGTTTGTAGCCAAAGAAGTTCTCAGATATTAAGTCTGTTATTCTCTATGCATTTCAGCTTGGATATCCATAGATGGCACTGTGCATCAAGCTGCATTGGTTTAAGATCTTAAGCGTGATTCCCATGATTTCTTTTTAGATTGGAGTGACAGGTTATCAAAATAGGAAATGGGGAATGCCTGTCTCGGCTAATCCATCTCTGCTGTATCTTTTGATTGGGGTCACACGTACAGTCATCTGATAATAAGAGTATTGGGGAGGGGGTTAGAATTTGGCTACATGGGGTTAAGGCTGGAGCTGCACATGAGGGGCAGTTGTTCCTTTTATGAATAAAATTATGCAACCACCTCTTGCTTCTAGGTTATTTTCTGCCTCTTTATTTTTGTTCATATTTACTTTTTTGCAAAGGAAACGGCTGGCTCCAAGTAGAGAACTTAAAAGGGCATAAAAGACAGCTAGTTACCGGGTCGATGGTTTGTTTTACGGTTTAATATTTAGGCTTATGTTCTTCTTGGACTGCTGTATAATCAATTATGTGGACTTTAAGGAAAGATTAGAAGATATTTTCTACTACTCCACTTAGCAACCTAACTGTATATCTGCTGTTACAGTGCTATAAAAAGTATTTGCCCCCTTCTGTTTTTGCTTTTTTGAGACACCTTAATGTTTCAGACAATCAATAAAACTTTAATATCAGACAAAGATCACATGAATAAATACATATAAAAACAACCTGGCCCTATTGGAAAAAGTAAAAAGTTAGCACTCTCCAAATGTAGTAACTACCATCGAGCATTTGCGGTTATTTGGTCTTATACATCATTTTACATCTCTGTGGAGCAATTTTGGCCCTCTCTTCTTTGCAGAATTGTTCATAATCAGTCGCATATGAGGATTTACAAGCATGAGTGACCTGGTTAAGGTTATGCTGCAGCATCACAATTGGTTTTAATTCCAGACTTTGATTAGGCCACTCAAAAACCTTTTTTTAATGTTGTTTTAGCCGTCAGAGGTGGACTTCCTGGTGTGTTTTGGACTATTTTTCTGCTGCATTACCCATGTTTACTTAACCTTAAAGATTATCTCCCAGCTATTTTTATTTTTTTACCACACAAAATGAATCAATCGACAAAAAGTCCCAAAAGCCTGATGTTTGCCCGTCTCTTTCCTTTTGTTGAATCATGACCTCTGACCTAAACTGAGGCAAGTGAGACCTGCAGTGTTTTAGATGTCACCTTCTTTGTAACCATTTCCACACACCAATAGATGTCAATGAGTTTTTCTGTTTTTAGATTTCTTAGATATCTTAGCCTACTTCATGTTACTTGACAGGTTTTTTTTAAAGTGATTTTTTGATTCTACAGGTCAGGTAGTTCCCAGGCCTGGGTGTGACTAAATCAAACTCAGTTTTCCTAGGTATATGTGGTTTATAAATTAATACATGATTTAATAAAGGAGGGTAGTTGATCACATTCGACCAGTTTGATTTGGATAGCTTTTTACCTTTTAATATATAAAATCATAATTTGAAAACTGCATTTTGTTTTACTCAGGTTATCTTTGTCTTACATTAAAATGTGTTTGGTTTTGCTTCTTTTGTCACACAAAAATCTTTTGATCAAACAAAATCTGTAAGGTTTTAAGTACATTTTCATAACACTGTATGTCAAAAAAAAACAGAAACCAAGATTTTTGCACTGGTGTATATACAGTATCTTGCAAGAGTAACTAGTTCAAGCACTATGTGTGGTAATAAGCGATAAAAAAACAAAAACATTTCTAAACCTTTCTCGGTGCAAGTTGTCTCTAAACAGAAGGGTGTTGTCCTCAGATGACATTGTCCTAGATACATCATCTTTCTCACATCAGCACATCTGGACCTTAATTCATCCATGTGATGTAACTGTTTTTGCAGAAATGGGACATTCTTTAAAGTGGTACCTGTGCAGGTAGATAAACACACACGAGAGCTTTTAATTAGGGATGGGCATTTGATTAAACTGTCTTCATCGATCATCGGGAGAATTAACGATCGATTTTCGATTAATCATTGATATTTTTATATTAAAATTCATTGTTCATAGGCTATATTTAAATGCAGTGAGAATAGAAAAATAGCGTGTTTCCTCATTGAGATGTTCATTACAAGTGGGACACCTCTTGTGGCAGTTAATTCACGGTAGTTGCACAAAAACAATATGCGGACCGACAGTTAAAAGATGGTACTCATTAACACAACTGACGCTCATATTTTTTTCCTTCTCCATAAAAGTACAAAAAAAAAAGTCATGTTAAACAATAACTTAATAAAAAAAAATATATAATACTTATAGGTCTGATAGTTTTGTGTTATATTTGGCAAAAAGAGTCGAGAAAGAGGATGAGATAGATCAGCGTACCTAACAATGAATTAGGCTCATTAACAGAGTAAAAAAGACAAAAAACAGAAACCGTAACTTATATACAACTTTAGCATCAGTCTACTGATTTTTGAGGAGAAAGATGAGCATGTTAACATGCGCTGGGGTCAGAAGCGAAAGCAGCCTGGTGACCAGACTGACGATCACCAGGCTGCTGTCGCGTCTGACCTGCAGCGCTGAGATCACCTGCTGTGAGGGACAGACGTCGCTGTGATACACATACCTCCGTGCTAACTTGGCAAGCCTCTGGAATCTTGTTTGATTCATTTACCACCAGTCTGTAGGGGTGCAATCCAGGGGTGGCGGAGCCTCCCTCAGAAAGTAATCGGTAAGTAAGTTTCTCTGCTCGTTGTGCATCTCGGCTCCTCCATGCTAACACCGACTTGATGCTAGGTTGGGACCAAGAGCAGGAGGCTCCGCTTCTAACCAGGGTTGGAAGTGCGTTCAAGTATTTATACACAGCTTCGCAGTGTTGGCAGTGAACCGAGACTTTTTTGTTTGTTTATTTTTTTGTCAAAGTGGTCCCACGCCACACTTTGCTGCGACTTCTTCATGACAATGCCACTTTTGAAATAAACAGAAAAGAAACTGAGTTGGCCTGTGGGTTTTATTTTCAGTCATCGCCCTCGTGTGGTAAAGTGTTTAATTACTGCCACATAGCAAAATTAATTGCATTCCTTCAAAACTCACTGCGCAACAGAACATGCGTTAATTGATCTGTAAAAAAAAATGTAATCGATGAAATTCTTAATGATCAATTAATCGATCGTCGATTAATTATGCCCATCCCTACTTTTAATGCCTTATTACTTTTGAATGTGCATGTGTGTCTGAGCTAGTTTTTAGCCCACTAAGAGGCTAATTGTTGTGGTTTCCTGCTGTAGTTTACATTCCCACAGCCAGCTTGCAGTGTTTAACTGGAAGCCTACTGCCATGCGGAGTCTTCAAGGTTGTCAGACAAACCAGGGCTGCTATCTCTGTGTGTGTGCGTGTGTGTGTTTATGTGAACTACGGAGTGCTGCAGAGGCTGTCCAACTAAGACACCACTGTGTCTCATCTCTAGTCCCATCTGGAACGTATTAATCCTGTGAGAACTCGCTCCGTCTCCTTCAGTCTCTCCTCTTTTGCAAGTGTCTCTGCCGGACGCTCTCACTCATTCTCGCTCTTTTCTTCTGTTGGTGCCCGCAGGTCCGATCAGAAAGCCCAAATATGTAGAGAGCCCTCGCGTTCCTTCTGATGCCATCATGTCAGCACTCAGAAAGGTGGCTGATAACAAGGATTCCTCCCACAATGGTAAGTTTTGTTTTATTTGTTTTAGTTTTTATACATAGAAAAAGCATTTACATCTAAAAAAACAGAATCTAGATGTGCCTTTTTCAGTTTGTGTCCACTTTGATGCCTGCAGCTTCACAAGTGTTTAAAGTCTCAAGAGTGAGTCTGCAAGAGTTGATGCAAGGATTTTTGCATTTGAGCCTTCTCCTTCATGTAGTCGCTTGTGCAAACACACAATAGTGCTGTGTTTACCCTCAACCGTGTGTTTATATTACAAAGGAGTCAATTTTCCACTGTGTATGAATGCACTGTTTGACTGAAGCGCTCAGTTTTTATCACGAGAATCCAATGAGATCTTGTTAGTCTCTCAGAAGCTCCACATGTGTTCTCGTGTTTCCACATTTCTGCGAGGTGTGCCTTCAGCATTATTGCCGCCTATTTTTTCCTTTCTGTGTTGGGCGTTTTGTTTGTGTGTGCATGGGTAATGTTCCTCTATAGTCTTGTTTTGATTTCCGACAGAGCAGTGCTGGCTCAAATTCCTCCCACAAGGCTTAAGTGGAAGATGTAGAACACGTTATCTTTAGCAAAAGGCATTACAGGAAGAGTGCCCTTTGACTGTACATGGCTTGTTTAGGCAGACCACAGCCACCCACTGCACCCCAGTCGCTGTTGACTGGGACATACCGAGGCATGGGGGTGTGCCTGACAGTTTGCTGGAACACAACTCAAAGAAAACTACCAGTAGATAGCGGTCACTAGATAAGTTATCTCATGAGAGCCGGTAAACTGATACTGCTGGTCAACAAATTTTAAAAGATGCAAATTTTAGACACATATTTGTTTATTTTATATAAAAGTATAACTTTAAAAAGGTGGAGAATATGTCTAATTAAAAGTGTTCGTATGTGTAAATAAGTCATACTGCAAGGTCCACAATCATCACCCCCAAAAGCTCACCTCATTTAACCTCAACTCATGTTCTCCGTTTTCAGCTCCAGCTCCACCAAAAATGCACATGATCTACATGTTTCCACTGTCTTAAAGGCAGCTTGTATTACTTTATTTACAGTGCCTAGGAAAAGTAGTACACAGTTTTTACATTTTCTGCTGAAACAAATCTAAAAAAGTACGATTTTTTTTGGGGTTAAGTCCCCTTTATTCTGACACCCCAAAATAAAGACCTGTGCAAATAACTGTCTTCAGAAGTCACCAAAATACTTGCAGCCATATTTGCAGCAGAAGGTGTTAACCATTAACCTTCTAACTTCTAATTATGCACTACTTTGTGTTGGTCTATAACATTAAATCCCTCCCAGAATATATTGAAGGGACATAATATGAAAAAGTTGAATGGGGATGAATACACTTGCAAGGCATTACAAATACTATCAAATTAGAAGGAATAAGAAGGGAAATATCAGGTTCATAAGATGATCACATCATATAAAACTGTGAGTTATAAAACCTGTACAGGAACAGGGAAATAGAAGAAATGCATTCATCCAAAACAGTCAAATTAAAACCCTTTAAACATTGAGACTGAATTGTAGCAGACAAAAGGACAGGTGGCTGCAGACAGTGAAATAACTTTAACACAAATTTCAGTGTTGACACAGTTGACTGACATTTCCTCATTATTGTAAATCAGTTGTAAATAGAGATCTCAAGTATTTGATTTAAGTTACACTTTATAGGACTTAATATTAGTGTTCTCCCTGGCCATGGCTTTAAGGCAATAAATAAAAGCTAGAGTGAGAGGTTTTGAAAAAATTCTGATTGCGTCTTGTATTTTCAGTTCAGTTTTAATGGGAATGTATTATGCACACTTATCTTGATTTAATGTTTTAAAACAGGTTTTCGGTTTATTGTATAAAGCATTTATTTATTTTTGTTTTGACTTTATTCCCATTGGTGATATTTTCATATTTCGAACACATTTTAAAGGAAAACCAAGATGTTCTTACAGATACTACAGTATTATATTGTAAGGACTTTAGTTTATAAGGTTGTGATGTGATCGTGTGTAACAGAGTGTCAGTCCTGTGCAACACTCTTTAACATCCTTTTCAGAGTATAACTAATAGTTAATTTAGATTTATACAGAAAAAATGTGAGAATAAGTGTATTTAATGGAGTGGTTGAGATTAATGTTGGATAGCTTCACAAGGGCTGTTGAGAAATATGTAAAAAGCTGCCAGAACAGTGACTGTCACTGCTGCGCTGGGTCGGTCTAGCTTATTAAAGCAGCTGGACTGAAACTGGAAATAAAAGGGAAAAAAAATTTAAAAATTAAAATTGTTTTAATGTGCCTTGCTGTTCCTGCTGATTGATTATGTATTTTTAATAAATTAAAAAACTAATATTTTTTTTAACTTATTCTTTATTATGTGTAAACAATATTTTGCATAAAAGAGCAATTTTAAATACTTAAAATGTAATCAAAGCTTTTTTACTTTATACAAGTCTGCAGATAAAAAACTGCTGCATAAAAACTATTTTAAAAAGTTCATATTTAAATGTTTTATAACAATATAAAACATTCAATATAAACCATTTTTTCTTTTATATACAAAAACGTGCAAAATTATATTTTTACATTATTACAACATATACTATGAAGACTAATTTGGTTCATTCTTATCACCCATAACGATTTTAAATAATAGTTAAATCTTTCTCGTTGTACAGCCTGAGGGGTTTAAGCTTGATTCTGTTCTCCAGGAGTGACTTGTACATGTTCTCAAATATTGACTCGGCCTTCAAAGAGCAAGAAGAAAGAGCCAACCTGTTTTCAAGGTCAGATAGCTTCTTATTTGTACCTTTTATTACAGCTGTGTACAGTAATTCAATAAATGCAGCAGACAAGCCAATGTATCAGCCAGGAGCAATGCTCTTTGTCTTTACTCACAGCCACAGATGGCAGGGAGAAAGACTTCCCAGAGTAAAAAGCAGTGGTGAATGAGCAAGTTTACTCAATTATGTGTTATTAGGGACTTTACAGATTGCAACCAATGATTGGTACTGGTGAGAGCACAGCTGTTCACAGCTGACATACCTCTGAATTGATTCCTAAGGTCATCACCTGAAATGTTTTCTATTTCAATTTAAAAGGAATACATTGCTTGGCATGGCTTGGGTGTCTTTCTTTTACTCTATAGTCCAAATTTGTCAAAGTTCAATAATCTGTATCTTGCATCTTCTGGATGTGCTCTTCCAGGTCATTGTTAAAAACAATGGGCCCACCTCCTCCATGGTTGGAACCACACATTCAGATGCCATCAGTTTCCCTTTCCTGCACCTCAAAAAGACATGGAGACTTAAACTTAAACATAGGATGCACTAGATCATAGTTTACAGAAGGGTACCACAGTTTAATATGTGGGGTCAGAATTACTGTGTAGTTCTGTTTTCCTTAAAGTTTTATTTTACTCTGTCTGTGACATCAGGTTTTCATTCCTCCGAGTTCAAGGTAACTTTTCAGCACAGAGCATTTAACATTTAGGAGATTAAATTATTCTTATTTATAACCATATCTGTGGTCTTAAACTTAAGGTATGCTGGTCATTTCTTAAGCATTACTAGGTGTTTCTATATTTGTAGTAATATGATTAGGATATCTTAGTATTAGTCCACAATTTAAAAGCCATATGTAAACCTTATTTATAAATAGGCCTACTTGTTTTCAAGCTTTTGGTGCTTTGTGTTAGTTTTCCAATGATGCATCTTCTAAAAGTTCCTATGCAGTCTGGAAAATTATGGAATTTAGTTTCAGTGTTTTTCATATTTGGGGAAAAAAATGTATGGGGAAAAACATTATACAATATATAGTTGCATTCGTCTGCCCATCCATTTGAACTGGCGTTCTATCAGTTTCTTTTCCTCCAGCCATCTTCATCAGACCGTCCATCTGTTTGTTTTCCTTCCTCTTAATTCCCCGCCAGGAGGTATATGTTTTCGTGCCTGTTTGTTTGTGTGTTAGCAACATAACACAAAAAGTTATGGACGGTTTTGAGGAAATTTGCAGGAAATGTACCAGAAACAACTGATCCAATTTTGGGGTTTATCCGACTTGAAGCTCGTATCCACCCATTGACCAATGATGCTATTGTGGACGGCTTACAGACGGCTGAGCTCGCGCAGCAAGCCTGCTACGATTGGAGCATATGAGCATATCAGCAAATTAATCTCACATGCACAAATCTCCCCGCTTTGCTGGAAGAGCACAGCGACAGCACGAACACTGCCATGCGTCTCATTAACAGACATTTAAAAGCACCTAAAGTTAGAATTGGATAACAACGTGGGGATGAGTGGCCATGGCGGAGGTCTGCGCTCTGTGTGCTTTTCTAGTTTTTTGTTTCTTTGAGAAGACCTAATTTAGTTTAGGTTAAAACTGTTACAGAACCACTTTCACTACATTTGGGCAGTACAGTGGAGTCCCATTGTTCATGTTTATGTTGTCTTCTTGAAATGCAGAATAAATCATGTTAGATTTGTCAATTAATGTTGCGACACTATGAGCTGATTGTGTGACATTGCTGCTTTGGGAATAAGGTTGACGTCAGCAGAGGGTGTTGACAAAGAGCTAAACAAATCTGAGTTGGAAAGTCTTCCAGCATAGAAAATGTGTGACATTTAAGGAACAGATTTATAGCGGATTTGCTGGTGGAGTGATGCTTCTCTTGAATGCCAGATGACCCATGGTCCACATCTGTTGTCAGTGAATGTAACTAGAGTGTTGCTTACATGGTTAGTTTAATTTTGGATTTTGAATATTCTCACTCTTTAGTAAACTTTATCCTTTCAAAACAACTTGATTTGTATCCTTCTGTTTCATTTGGCTATAAAATAATTCAAATGTTTGCAGATTTACAGATGGATCTAATTTGTTCCTCTTTTGGTCTGGACTTTGAGCTCAGTCATGCTCTGTATTGTGGACAAGCAGGATGGGCTGTAGGCTAAGAAAGGAAACATAATTTTGACTGAGAGTTGAGTCTTTCCACATGGCACTGTCACTGTGGAGGGATCGGGTTACTTCTGCCAGGGTATGAATGCAGAATATATTTTATGTTGACAATTGCTGTTATCTATGTTTTTGTGTGCGTTTGCTTCCAAGAGGTGGCCAGCAGTTCAGCACACAAAATTGTTTTAGCTGCCTCAGAGCCCTTTCTCTGTCAGTCATCCATGAGTCACAGGTTCTGTCCTGTTACACAATTGTATTTCTTCCAAATTTACCATTTGACATAGGGATGCACCGATATGAAAATTTGGGCCGATACCGATGTCCGATATTAATCCCGCTGTTATGGCCGATAACGATACGCACCGATATGGTAAACGGTATATTTCCCTACACTATCGACACCGTGGAAAATCAACCACACCATCTACATCGCTTCTCTGCTTGAGTTAAACACCCCCACATTCCTGCGCCACATCACTATCGCTGTCACATGACCAAACAAACACCACATGGATAACACCCCCCCGAAACACAGACAGAAACGTCAAAAAGATGGAAATAAATAAACATCGGTTGTTAATATCTGCCCTCTGTTACTTATCGGACCGATGCCGATATGTTAAAAAACACCTAACATCGGCCGATACCGATGTTGATGTCGATATATTGTGCATCCCTAATTTGACACAGGTCTTCATAAACAGGTTTACTTCTACTACTACTGCTGTTTGTGTCTTTTAAGGTGGGAATAATCTTCTGCAAAATGTATGTTGCTCAATAATTAGTAGCTTTTGAAGCATTGCCAATAATACCACATTATTCTTTGAATTGTTATGATTTTAAAAAAGAGAATATGTAAAACTGAAAAATTCGACTCTTATTGATGAGGCAGCTTAAATGCAGGGTTTCAGTTTACATGGCATTCCAAAAATATACATATACCTGGATGTTTTCACGTTTCTTTTTTCACGTCACAACCGTTAACCTAAATGTATTTTAATGGGTATTTTATGTGGTAGACCAACACAAAGAAGCACACAACTGTGAAGGAAAATGAGTTTTTTGTTTTTGTTTACAACATTAAATTACACACAGGTGGACTTTATTTAGTAATTATGTAATTTCTTAAAGCAATTGGCTGCATTTTACTTAGAGGTTCCAGAGTAATGAAAACTAAATGTAATTGCACAAATAGTTAAAAACAGTGTGTAATTATTCTGGTCCATCACATAAATCCCACTAAAATAGACTTGATTTTTTTTTTTTATTCATGATTATTTAATGTGAAAGATTCACTGCTATTGTTGTATAGATCCTACAGCCACTCTGGCCTGGTCAAAATTTGTGCAGGAAAATGTGTTACTCTATTTCTCTAATAATTACCAAAATACCATCTGGCTCTCATTACAACATTTACTGCAGCCAGGCTATATTGTCAAGCTGAGACATAAAGGCAGAGATGTTTACTTGCATCCCATCCCTTGCCCCAAGCATTATTTTGTTTGCAGACTCTGTATTGTCAGTAATCTCATCCTAATTTCCACCAAAGCCTCATCTGACTCTCCCAACTGTCTGTGCATTAAAAGACATTTATGGTTTTCCACTGGAATGTTCAATTGGACAGCTCAGTTTGCTTGAGGGCCATGTCACCTTGTAGGTCTGAACTGAGATGGGAAAGCAGGACGCGTTCTCTCGTTGAGGGTTCATTAAACAGCCTCCACAGTCGGGGTAATGAAACTCCGGCTTCTAATGAGGACCGTCTGGATTGTTTTCCTGGCAGGAGTGAGTTAAGACAGCTCTGTGGAGCCAGTCTGTTCAAGGTGTCCCTCCTCCTCTTTCTCCCCCTTCTCCCTACCCCATTCCCACTCTCCTCCTCCTCCCTTCCTTTACCTTCTACCTTCTTGTATTACGGAAGTACATGGCTGCTATTTCACACCTGCTCATAAACTTCCTCCGGCAGCAGATATCGAGGTTGTTTTGTTATCCCTTCCCTTTGCAGCGCTGTTACTAGAATACCAAATTGGTTCCAGCTACATCCCTGGTTTTCCATAGCTCCAGGGCAGTGTACCTTTGAGAGAACAGACCAGGTACTTTTTTTTTGAACAGGCTACTATTTCTCTTTTGGCTACAATCTTACATAATATCTGCTTCGCATTTAGAAAAGAAATGTTACATTTTGTCCTTTGACAAAGCCAGAATTGGCCCCTTGCCCCAGTTTTATTGTCCGCAAGAAAATCGTTAATCATGTAATTTCTGTTATGAACTTTTAAAATGATTCATAAAATTTCAAGTACCTTGTGAATGTTCCTCTTCATTCACATATTAAGTCATTGTGTTGGGTGAAGTCCATTCAGTGGGTACCAATTAGAAAAGTAGGCCAATCATGATGAGTGAAGTTAATGAGGGCTGTGCCTGTACAGTAATTCTTCAAATCATTTCAAATCTTTTCTTTGCAATCAGGTTTGTATATTACTTATTCAGTGTGGAACTAGAAAAGGTTTGTCAAAATTAGACACCTTTCCAAATCTATTGTTACCCTTTTACTAGCATATATTATTACCAGATGTTGGTGGAGTAATCTAAAGCTCATTTGTGTATTTAGTCTGCTTCTACTAATGGCTTCCTTGTTCCCTTGGTTAAACAGAGTTTCACATTTTTTGCTTTTACACTACTCACCACTTTGTATGGGCCCAAATATATGTCATCTATAGTAGAGTTAAGCGTTGCAATTT
Organism: Valencia hispanica; assembly: GCA_963556495.2. Lineage (NCBI taxonomy): Eukaryota > Metazoa > Chordata > Actinopteri > Cyprinodontiformes > Valenciidae > Valencia > Valencia hispanica. The sequence goes on from OY747707.1 coordinate 25,017,359, forward strand.
TGCTGCACAAGTGCCTATTATATATAAAATTATGTCACACTGTCAAAAGCATAGTATATTTCAGTTTTTATTTGGCTGTAAAGGTGATGTCTTCCTTCTATGATCTGATGTTGTATAGCTGCTCCCTCTACCAGAGTTCCAGTAAAAACTCTTGTGTTTTGGGCTACTCCTCCACTTTTGAGTTTTTAGTGGGAAAAGTATAAAAATTGAGACAGAGTTCAAGAGTTTAGAGCCCTCATGTAGAGAGAGTTTCCTCTATGGAACATGGATTCAAAATGATGCCCACACACTGGGAGAAAAGCTTAATGATATGTGAGATGTTGGCCTTCCTACCTGGGACTGAGGAATGTAAAACACAGACTTCACAACTCTCTCGTTCATTATTTTTAGATATTTATTTCATGCATTATACATTCTGTCGTAAACAACTGTAGAAATGCATCAGGGTGAGGCTAAGATGTTTCAGACTTATGTATTTATTTAGACATTTCCTGTTAAGAGGTACTGAGTAGGATGTACTGAAATGGTAGTTGAAGCAGCAAAAAAAAGCAAGTAATGCACTCAAAACACTGAATACTAATGATGAAATAAAGACAGTTTGGTGTCTGACTCAATGCAATCCCAGGTAATATACGGACAATTAAATGAATGCACTCAGAGGAGCCACCCATCATGCATTTTATTTTTCTTTCCCCGATTCTCTTAGAGGTCTCACATTTTTCACTTCATCAAGTAAATCTAAGATATTTGTGAAGTTAGAAAAGCAATAGCTAGTGAGTACTTCCTTGTAGACTATCTGTTATTAGATTGTCATTAAGGAATTTACCCCTAAAAGAAAAAAACATATCTATACACTGGGTTTGTTGTGTTTGAATCTTTTTAGGTGTATTTGCAACTTCCAGTGAGTGCAAGATAATGTTTTCCATCGACTCTATGCTTATCAGTGTCTTATTTTCTCCAAGTATGCTGCATTTTATAACACTAATGCAAACAGCGGTTGCCGTTTTTGTTCCTCAACAATGTTTCCAACTGGGTAGTGATAATTTAGACCTCCAGCTTTCTTGTTTTAGTTTGTTTTGTTCCTGGCAGATAAGAACTCTGTAAGATCTTTCTTTTCCATGAGATCCAGAGACATGTCTGCATTATTTAAAATGAGTTTTTCATTTATTCATTTCACATAGCCAACTTGTCACCTATTTGAAAAATAATGAAATGAAATCTGTTTTATCTGAATGGCTCTTGTCTTGTTATGATGTGAAAGGTAAATAAATATTAAGGAAGAAAATCCAGAATTATACATACATGGGATCCCTGGTATTCGTGGGGGTTAGATACCACAACCCCTCGCAAATAGCTGAAATCCACAAATACTTGACATAACTGCCTATTTTAATAGCTGAAACACCAAATATACCTTGATATGCATAAATACATACATTGGAAACTGTTTCAGCACTCCCACAGAAGGTAACAACGGCTAACATTTCTACTTATAAATTACCCAAACTGAGCTGGACACTTGGGAAGCTTCTCAGTTTGAAAACAAAAGTGAAACAACATGGATACTTGGATTTTTTTCTTCTATGTAAACCAGATGTTAAACTTCACTGACACTTATATTGTTGATGGTTTTAATGCGTTTGGTTTTTACAGTAAGGAGAAACGAATGTCACCTAAACATTTATAAAATAAACATGTCCCAGATATAGCCACTTAACTTTGCTACAGAATGTCCATCTTGATTTACATATATATCAACAGAGTGAATAAGGAATCACTCAGTCTGTACTTTACAGCTATGTTTAAAATTAGTTCCCAAGAAAAAGCTTAAGTGGTGTTCATATATATTCCCTACAACAAACAAAGCTAAACACAGTTTCCACCATGTTACAATAACACTGAAGACTAAATGTCTAGCTGTCTGCAATGTATTGATTTCAACAGCTTAGATTAGCTGTAGAAATCATAAACTCAAGGTTTTATAACAAGTAAGTTTGATCTCTTTGCTTCTTAATGTTTTAAAGTCCTAAAATTTGGTAAAAACCACTTCTAATGAACAGCATATTTTGTCATTAATTAAAAGTGTTGATTAAAAATTCAATTCAGGAACTGACTAAAATAAGATGAAAACTATTTTTCCCCCTTTTTGTTGTTCCTTTTTGTGTTCCGTTATATCCAATTACTTCTTCTGCCTCCCAGGGGGCGCTTCAGTAAACTTCCATGAGCAGGGACAGCATTATCTTGAAAGCGGTATATCTTGTGTAAATTATTTCACAGCAAATCTAAGCAAATGTAGGTATTTGTATTAGGGGTGTCAAATTATCGCGTTAATTGCAATTAATTAATTACAGCCTTATTGTATTTTAATCGCATTAATAAATGTATTTAATCTTTAATTTTACTGTTTCTGCATGCAAATTGCCTTTAAACAAAATCCGTTTGTATGCTTTGGGCTTCTTGTGCTTGAGTTTGGGGTTAACCACACCCTGAAGTAGACATTAATTGGCGGTCATTAGCCCTGCTCATCTTGAGCTGACGCTTTCATTTTAGTGGAGAGGGCAAGATGAGTGAGGTGGAGCGGTGAGTTGCAGACAGTATTGCCAATTTAGTACTTTGTCGCTATATTTAGTGAGCTTTTAGAGCCCTCTAGCGATTCTTATTCAAAAAAGCGACTAGGTACAAATCTAGTAACTCTATCTGGGGTTATTGGATAGTTGTGTGAAGAACGTATCCTTTTCTTTATCCACTCAGACCACGCAGGTCCTCTAATTCCAGTCTAGAATTAGAACCAAACATGGAGAAGCAACTTTTAGTTTCTATGCTCCTCTAATCTGGAACAAACTTCCTGACAACTTCAGAAGCTACTGAAACGCTGAGTTCTTTAAAGTTATGGCTAATCTGTTCGGGCATCTGTTTAGAGCTGCCTTTGAGTAATGTTTTCATGGATCATATGTTTTGTGTGTGTTTCATGCTTTAGTGCTGTTTGTACTTTATCTCCTAATCATGTAAAGCACCTTGAATTACCATCTTTTTGAAAGTGTGCTATACAAATAAAATTGCCTTGCCTTTTTACTCTCACTGAGCAGCGGTGGTGCTGTGGACTGCTCTCCGTCTCAGAGCGCTCACAGCAGGCAGCAAGTCTGTACGCAGAAGCTCCGCCCACCTGTCCAGATCCAGCTGGACTCACTCAGAGCAGATATTTACCCCACTGAGTCCAGAATGCCAAAAACGCATGCTCAAAGCTGAAGTTGCAGGGAGCACTGGGACTACTCTCAAAAACAGAGAAATGTAAATGGCTGGGACAGCATCTGTTTAAGTCTGTTTAAAAATAGTAAATCACTTCATAAAGCCATTTTTTTGTTATATATTTGAAAATACCTCAAGATAAGGGCTTTTCTCAGCAATTAGGTGCGATAAAGAGATTAGATTCATTCATTGCAGATCATAATCGCCTTTTTTATCTCTTGACAGCACTAATTTGTGTATGATATGAAGTACAAGTTAAATGGACAACTTGTATCAATGGATTTTTCTTTAGGTCTTAACTATGTAATGTCCCTGACTAAAGTCAGATGCCTGGGTATTGGTGTACTTTTGGGGATTTTATATTAGCTACACCTCCAAGCTGTGCCCATAGTTAATGTTTTTTTTTTTGTCCGACTTTCAAATGGTAAATGGCCTGTATTTGTATAGTGCTTTATCAAGTCCAAGGACTCTAAAGTGCTACACACTACATTCAGCCATTCACCCATTTTTACAAGCATTTACACACCAATGGTGGTAAGCTACATTTTAGCCACAGCTTCCCTGCCGCAAGCTGACAAAGGAGAGGCTGCCATTCAATGGGCACCACTGGGTCCCCTGATAACCACCAGCAGGTGAAGTGTCACAATGACTGAGATGGACAGAGCCGGGGTTCAAACCAGCAACCCACCAGTTACATGACGAACTGCTTACTGCTACAATTTTTCTTCCTTTACAATGATGTTTCTAATTAACGAGAGCCTGTTGTTCTGTTTGTCACATGGCTTTCGGTATTAGGCAGTTTCAGACTCCATGTTGGAAAGAGCTACATGAAACACAGCAACAGTGTTATTGTAACATGGTGGAAACTGTGTTTAGCTTTGTTTGTTGTAGGGAATATATATGAACACCACTTAAGCTTTTTCTTATTTCCTTAAACATTTATAAAATAAAGATGTCCCAGATATAGCCACTTAACTTTGCTACAGAATGTCCATCTTGATTTACATTTACATTAATCACAGGGTAGATGTGAACGATTAATCAACATTCCTAAATATGACTGAAAAAGTACATTTTTGGTGTAAAGAGAGGACAAAACCGGATGGTTTTGCTCTATTATTTTTTTAAAGGAAATACAGGAGAGATGCATAGAATTTTCGTGTTGAATTCCATGTTCACATTTGACCTTTTAACTTATTCATCTTTTAGCCCGTGTCTAAGGCAAACTAACTGGTTAACATTTTCTGAATGTAAAGCTGACCATTTCTTCTGAACAATAGGGGGATTGTTTGTTTATCAACACAGCAGATGCGTGCGTAAATGGTGTGACACCAATCCTTTACATAGCTCCAGTTCCCAATGTTATTTGCGGTTATCTTGCAGTGGCGGTTAGCGACTTTAGCTTGTTTGACCATAGAAGCTTATGAACTGATCGCTGTATATTGTTGCATTTTTAATCATCTGCTCATTCCAATTGCTTCTTCTGATCTCTTGCAACCAAAGGCGTCTTCTGTTTACCTTGAAAGGGGTGTGAGTCGATGGAATTCTATAGAACTTGCTATTTTTGTTTTTATCAAAGGGATTTGTGCAACCAACAGCACAACAAGACAGAATTCTGTCTCCTTCTGCAGACGACACGTGCAGTAGGGCAGGGAGTGACATAGACTGATAATGCCTCTTTATGGCCTGCGACTGAGAAGAGACATTCACATGGAACTGTGGATGCAGTTTGTATCTGCTATGCTATTTACGTGACGAACACTGAACGCAGCGTAGGTTGAATTTTGGATTAAACAGGGCAAGTCATTCTGTGCATGCGTCAATGCATAAAAATAAAATAAAAATAATCGCGTTACTTCTACAAATCAATCGACCTGTGTTAATGTTTTAATTTTGACAGCCCTAATATTAATCATTACATTTTCCAATCAAAGCAAAGTGCCAAATTTATTTTTTAGAATGTGTGTGCATTTGGGTTAGGTAGCAGGACAATGATCCTAACCGGCTAATTCTCCTTTGATTGGCCCAAAAAACTAATTTAAGGCTTTGGTGTTACCTAGCTTTCAAGAGCAACTTCCCCCCCCCCCACCAGAGTCTTACTCCGCCCACATTTCCTGTTTGAAAAATGTGCAAAAAGGAAGTGTTGTCTGGTGGACTAGCAAACATGCGGAGGAGAGGGCTGGGCGTAGTCTGGGCTGTGATTGACATGTTGACAGCGGCTGGCGCTGCTTCCGTGGCACAGAGACACAGACAGCGAGAAAGATTTAGAGCAATAGAGATGTGAGCTCCTTTGCCTGATGCCTGGTTCACACTGCGTTTGTCAGCCTGCTCATGCCACACTGCGAGCTCCAATGAGCTCTAGAGGTGTGTCACACTGAACGGCCCAAAATTTCAGTGGGTCAGACTGCACGACGTCTTGACACACCAAAAGCCAACGTCACACAAGCATAGGGGCTGTTTACACGACAACGTTTTTCAGCAGAATGGAGGTTTTGCTCTCCGATTCGGCCTCTCGTTTACACGATAACGGGAAAACGGGGGGGGGGGGGCAGAGACTTTTGAAAACGATGACGTCACCGCCAGCCACCTACGGACATGTTGCACTTGTGCACGCCGACTTTCTACAGAAAAACAACAACAATGGTGGATCCAGGTATGCAGTTACTGCTGATGCAGCTTCTGAAGTTATTTGGTCGCATACAGTAGCTGCGTCAAATAATCAATATGCCTTTATTTGAGCGGAGAACTACAAAAAGACCGCCATTGTTAGGTATCATGAAATGTTTCTTTTCCGGGTTGTGAGGGGGAAACCTTGGAACACTGCATACACGGGGCAGACTGCGATCTAAAGGCCGGGCATATGTACTACATCGTTTTCCGTCGCGCGCCCTGTCGTGTAAACGCAGTGCGTTTTCACCCGCGTATTCAAAGAAAAACGGCAACGTTGTCGTGTAAACAGCCCCATAGACTGTCACAATCAGACCAGCACTGAATAAGCTTTCGGCGAGCATGTCACACTGCACAGCCACAGGGCTGTGAATCACATGCACGCACACTCGCCATGATCTTCTTTCACCAGAGGAAAGGGAGGGAGGTTCTGTGGAGGAGGCATGGGTGGAGAATATGCTTCTTTTATACTCTGGAGGGCAGGGCTGATATCAGCCAGTAGCAATGCCCGATTCAAATTCAAGTGCAGTGTAGAATTTTTACCTGAAGAGGGCACTTCACTGACAGTTTTTGGTAGAAAATGAATATTTTTACTAAAATGTACTAAAATACCAAAAATAATGACCAGATATGTAGACTGCAAGATTAGTCACTTATTTATACAGTTTATCAGCAAAAAAAGTTGATTTGGGGTGAGTTGCCTTTTTAAAGTTTAAACTTGAGATTCTGTGGCATGACCTAAAACAGGTCGTTAATGGTAAAAATCTCATCTCACTTAACACATTTCTGCAAAAAGAAGTGGATCAAAATTACACCACAGGGATGTAAGGTGATTGACCTTTTAAGTCTTGACCTTACTGATCAGAAAGTTCATAGATTATGGTAACAGTTGGTTTAATTTTTATTTCAATCACACTTATAGGAAAAAGTTTATTTTTTTTATTTAGTTGTGAATTGCCCATGAAAACTTTGCCTGTTTAAATAAAAGCATTTCAGTATTAAACCAAGCACATCAGTTTATGGCATTTTACAATTGGGGATTAGTTTTATTGTTGTAAATTTATCAGCTGACAAATATGTAACCTTTATAGCTTGGGTCTTTTCCAGGACTTGGTTTGCTTGTAATTGACTCAGTATGTCTGTTTCCTCTAAGTGTCTTTGGCTGCTGTTACTCAGGTTTTTTGTTAAACTCGTATCTTACCATTTCCAATAAATGGTTCCAGCTTACTTCACTGTTATTAAAGCAACAACGTGCTAGTCACAAGATTACATTAGAGGAGAAGCACTAATCTTGTTTTTGCATTGCAGTAATAAAAAATGCACCAGTCAGCCTTTCTTTATGTGTAAGAATAACTGTTATTATTATTTATGTTCTTAAAAGGAGAGGATGTTAGTATTATGGCCACTTGTGTGCCAAAAATGTAATGTCCTGCCTTTATTCTGATCATGTTTGGGCTTGGGAACACACTCCGCCATTGAACTTGTTTGTATTTAATCAGATTTACCGTCAACATTATTAATAACTGTGGAAGACTGAGGTCAAAGGAGAAAATGCAAGAGATGAGAAGAAGGTGCTGACAGAGAGCTGGATAATAAGCGGTTGTGCTTCGCTCTCTCAAAGTCTCTCACCCACTGATGGAACGTTCCGCCTGCTCTGAGATAATTCTTTGACTTAATTTGCATGCTCTATGTACAATGTATGACAGACATTTTTGTTCTACCATTTTAATCACAACTTCTATATAGTCTTGAAAAATATTTTTTTTGCTTTTTTGCTTTAATATTTTCCAAGTGACAAAACATTTGTGTTCAGACTGGGTTCCATTGCTCCATTATTATTATTTTTTTAATTGCTCCAAAGAATTGGAGTAATTTTCAACCTAATTATGCACAATAGATCTGTGGAAGCAGAAATCAGCTGTAACTGCTGTTTGATCAAGACTTATGCATTGTCCACATGTAGCCGGGTATCTCACAGAACGAAGATATTTTTATACGATTTGGCCTGTCATCCACACAAAAACTCAGATTTACGGCACCAAAAACGATTCTTTCTAAAAACTCCAGCCAAAGTGCAGATTTGCATTTTCTCCTATTTAAGTGTTTGCTTGTGGACAGAAATAACTGGAGTTTTAGATTTTGCAACGTCACTTTCCGCTAGAAAAACCCTCCTACATCAGTTGTGAGACCTGTGTTTACACTCAGGAACAGCAGTTACACCCTCAGATGTGTTGGCATTATCGATTGTCCAAGCGCTTTTTGCTTGCTTGTTTTTACAAGCTCAATTACTGCTCTATGTAGAAGTCAGAAAATACAAAGTTACTCTAGGGATGTAGTAGGGATGGTATTCTTGGGATGCAACTCATCCTTCTTTTTCCTCCAAACACGGCAAGTGATGTTTAGACCAAAAGGTTCTATTTTGGTCTCATATTACCACACGACTTTCTCCCATGCCTCCTCTGGATCATCCAAATGGTCATTGGCAAACTTCAGACGGGCCTGGACATGTGATGACTTGTGCAGGGGAACCTTCCGTGCAATGCATGATTTTAAACCATGACGGCGTAGTGTTCTACCGATAGTAACCTTTGAAAATGTGGTCCCAGCACTCTTCATATCAATTGACCAGCTCTTCCCATGGAGTTCTGGGCTGATTCCTCACCTTTCTTATCATCAATTATACCCCATGAGGTGAGATCTTGCATGGATGCCCAGTCCGGGGAGACTGACAGTCATCTTTAGCCATCTTCCATTTTCTAACAATTGCTCCAACAGTTGATCTGTTTTCACCAAGCTGCTTGGCAATTGTCCCATAGCCTCTCCAGCCTTGTGGAGGTCTACAATTTTGTCTCTGGTGTCTTTTGACAGCTCTTTGGTCTTGCCCATGGTAGTAGTTGGACTCTGACTGTGGGCTGGACAGGTGTCTTTAACAAGCTCAGAGAGGTGCTACTGATTTAGATTAAGAAGTGGAGTTGAGGTTGACTTTTTAAAGGCAGAGTCACCCCCAATTTCCACTGCATGCGCTCCGCTCCACTCCGGCACGCACTCCGCAGCAAAAATGCTCCCATTGTAGTCAATGAGAGCATTTCCACTGCCCCTGCTGAGCGGCGCAGGGCGCCGGCCACCATTTCGCCATGCGGCAAAAAATAGGACCGCTTTTTGCCGGACGCCGGAGCAAGTCCGCAGTCAATCTACAGAAATCACCAAGCAACAACCGGATATAGACAACCACATTTCCGGGTGTTTTTCAAAATAAATCAATAAAGACGGACTAGAATTTTTTTGTATGCATAGCTATATTAATATAAGCCCGCGTCTTTTTATACATATTTTGTCAAAAATATCTTGACACAGAATAACAGAGAGTAACTGTTCTTTTCTGTTCGTTTTCCACGGAATGAAGAATTTTGTTCTCACTTCCGCATTTATTACTGGCTTTTATTGCAAGATGTCGCAATTCTGGTGCATACTTCTTTGACCACCTCTGGGTTGCGGACCGGAGTGGATCTAGAGCGCATGCAGTGGAAATTGCGAACGGCTGCGGAGTGCGTGGCAGACCGGAGCGGTGCGCAGCGCATGCAGTGGAAATTGCCGGTAACATGTCTTTGGGACCCACAATTCTTGCTGATTGCCAGGTGTTCAAATACTTATGTGCAGCAATAAAATACAAATAAATTCTTTAAAAATCACACAATGCGATTTCTTGAATAAAAAAAAAAGCTGACTCTCACAGTGGCAATGCACCTACAATGTGAATTTGAGACCGCTGCATGATTTCTAAGTGGGAGAACTTACAAAATCACAGGGTGTTTAAATACTTATTTTCATCACTGTATGTGCAGCTTCATTTTTGTTCAATGTTAAATTTATAAATAAGTATTCAGGAAAGTAGGAAGAAATGTTATTTCTGTTTTTACATTTCGCACTTCAGGTCAAACAAATTAGAATTTTGTGTTTTCACAACATTTAGCTTTTGTTTTATTTAAAATATCTTCATTTTGATTTATAAGATTTTTTTTGTTGCATTGCTTTGAAAAAGATTTGTAACACACCTTAAAAATTACTTAAAATGTTTAGGTTTTAAAAATACATTTTGCACAATAAATGTTCTTTAAATTGCATTCTATATTCTTTTGAAGTTATGTGGTATGTAAAAATATTTATAAACAGTCATTCTGACATGTATAAACCGAAGAAAAGAGTACTTCGCCTGCTTCAGATTATATCGCAATATAGACCTGAGGCCATATCACCCAGCCCTACCTTGTACATTTTTCTACCAGTTTTTCCCTCTACTCAACTTCCTGTTAATATGCTTGAAACCAGTGCTCTGAACAGCCAGATTCTTTAACATGACACCCCTTTGTGTTTTTCCGGTTTGTGATTGGTGTCAATGACTGTCTGCTGGATAACTGTGAAGTCACCAGTCTTCTTGATAATTGTGTGGACCATAAGAATTCTGCATTAAAAACCCTTTAAGTTGTCATGTATAATTTCGTATTTCTGAGAAATTACATTTTGGTTTTTCATAACCAATAGCCATTATAATCACAATGAACGTAAATAAGTGATTGAAATTATTCAGTTATTGAATCCATTTAATACAAGATTTTTTTTATTTATTGAATTACTAAACCAAATTAACTTTCTAATTATCTGAGATGCGCCTGCAGTATTTCGAGATGATCCTTTGATAAACAGATATATTAACTGTTTTAAAGATGAATTGAGCTTAAAATATTATCTCAAGATAAGTTAATGAAACTGTTATCACAACAAAACAAGCTTGGGATCTTGTTATCTCAAGGAAATATGCTAATCAACTTGTATGTAGGTAGTAATTTAATAAATAACTATTATGGATATTTAGGTTTCTGAGTCACCGTCCAAAAGCGTTTTATTTTTCATTCATCTTTGTGTATCATGGTTTCTATAGCTCAGATTGTAGAATGTTTTGTTTTAGAACTTGAAAATGTAATTAAAGCCTGTAAATGACTGTAAATCTAAAATTATTAATCAAAATGATAAAAAAAATTATTAAGCTGATGAACTGTGAGTAGCCTATGAATGTAGAATATTTGTCTGTTATGCTGCTGCGGCTCCGACCTTTAATAGCTGTACAAATAAAAGAAAAAAAAATTTAAATAGCTTGAACAAAGTTAGTTAAAGCTTTCTCTGAGAAAGCCTTGGTCCACCTCATTGATATTCAGAGGCTTTATGAGTGAGAGCTGTAAACAAGCAGAAAGCCCTGGAATTGGCACTCGAGGCATGTTGCTGGACACGTACAGAGTATCTGCTTTCTTAACAATGCCAGACATTCACATGTATTCACACACACTCAAGCCACAGCTCCCTCCTCACTCCCTCACTCACTCGTCTCTCTACTGGTCTGCAGCACATCAGCAGCTGCTGGAGGAGTGCAGCAGTGCATTTCAAAGCAGAGCTGAGGAGGGCAGGGCAGGCAGCGTGGCCCTGTGTGGCCCAGCCAGAAGAAAAAGAGTAAGAGAGAGAGAGGGGGAATCTTCCCGGCTAACAGCACTTCTCCCCCTCTGTTTTTCACCCCTTCTCTCATCTCCAGAGCTGCAAACAGAGCAACAGCCAAGCTCCTCCTCTCCTGCCACTCAGGAACTGATGACAAGGCTGGGCTTTTTACTGGGAGAAGGGATCCCGGGCACGGCACGCATACCTATGGACGACAAGAACGAAAAGAAGGTATTTCTTTTTTTTTTCTCCCTCCCTCCCCTTCCTCACCCAGCAGCAGCTGCTGCCACTGCTGCAGCACTCAGATACACAGATAGAGCAGCTAATCAGAGGAGACCATAGTTGTTACACTCTAACAGTAAAATGGATTATTTTTTTTGCTGCTTGACTTATTTTTCCTCAGTGAATTATGGACAACTTTTCAAGCTGTATCTGTTGGATTCAATTCTTTTCCTCTACAAGCAATAGTACAATCAGACCGTTTAACTTAAAGCGGTATTTGTTTAAGGGAAAGTAAGTGGAGATTTAAAATCAGTTGCATCTTCCTTTATTTCTATGCAAGCTCTTTAGTGTTGTGCTGTAACTTAAGTGCTATTTCAGGGCTCGGCTCTGGAGTATGTAACAAGAGCATCTGAGCCTGGGTCCAGAAATAGAGTTTATGTTAGGTCTGAGCCTCAGTTTGTTTGGCTCCGCTAATTAAGCTGGGACTTTGCGCGGAGCAGAGCCCAGCATGCTGAGCTCTCCTCATCCATTTGATGTCCAGGACATGTTTTGATGCTGAACTGGCGATTTCAGGAACGTGAGAGGGGCTTAGAAAGTGTTTTGTGAATCACAGTCATTACAGGAGATGTCAGAGGAGGGGACGGCCAGTACAAGACGCTTAATGGTTTAGACTTTGAGGTGATTTTTGTGCATGTGCATATTCCCAGAGCTTGTTGCTGTCATCTGTAAGCAGTTCTCTTTTCCCCCGTGTCACTGTTTTACAGCATGTCTTTAACTCAGCATGTTTTAGTATTGCCTCAGAGCTAATTATAAAATCTCAGTTTGGTCTCTGACTCTAACTGGGTTGTTTGTTTACAGAAAGGAGGGATATAAAAAGAAAGAATTCCATATAGTTAACATTACAGCTCTACAAGTTATTAATCATGCTGTCACAGCTATTTATTAGTCTCACTGTTCTGTTTCTACAGTTTCAGCTTCAGATTTGAAACAACACAAAGAAAATTCAGTTAGTCAAGTCTCTTGTTTTATTCCTTTTTAGGGTGAAAGGGATTTATAATTTAAAATCATACATTAATGTATTAAGGAGAATAAAGGGGAGCCCATGCTTTAATTATTCAACCAGTATACACCATCCCCTGAATGGTTTAAGGTTTAAAATGGTAGTTTGTTTTGAACAATGCACAGCTGATTAAATTAAAAGGCATTTTAAGGGAAGAATTAAAGGAAAGTCCCTCAGGCAGCAAAATATCTGCAAATGGATTATAAAGACCAAAGAACACACCAAACAGGTCAGAGATTAAGTTGTGGAGAGGTTTAACACAGTTAGGTTATAAAATGACATTCAAAGCTTTAGAATCTCACAGAGCACTGTTCAGTCCATCATTTGAAAAAAAATCAAAACGGAGACCATTGACCAGAGAAGCAGGTTCCAGGAGGTCCATTTGAACTCTGGAGAAGCTGAAGAGATTCACAGCTCAAGTGGGAGAATCTGTCAACAGGACAACAATTAGTTGTGCACTCCACAAATCTGGCCCTGATGGAAAAGAGGGATCAAGAATGGCATTGTTGACAGAAAGCCAAAAGAAAGTCTGATTCACAGATTGTGGATAGTCATTTAGGAGACACAGCTAACATGTGGAAGAAGATGCTCTGGTTAGATGAGAGCAATAGTGAACGTTTTGGCCTACATGCAAAAACTGTAAACACTATCCCCACTGTGAAACACGATGTTGGCAGTATCATACTTTGGTGAATGCTTTTTTTTCTAGCAGAGACAGGGAAGCTGGGGACAATTGGTAGGAGGATGGATTGAGCTAAATACAAAGAAAACCAATTAAGTGAACCAATTAAGAAGAGTTCCAAAGACTTGAGACCGCGTTGGAGGGTCACCATCCAGCAGAGCAGGGACTCTTAACATGCAACTAGTTCTACAATGGAAAGCATATTATTGTGTTAGAATTCCCTGGTCAGAGTCCAGATCTAAGTCCAGTTGAGAATCTCTGGTAAAACTTAAACATTGATGTTTGTGAACACTCTACATCCACTCTGACAGAGCTTGAGATGGCTTCCTGTCTCTAGATGTTGGATTAGGGTCAAACCCTGCCATATAACTGCAGTGGTAAGGTACAATGTCCAGAATTTTATTTGAGGAAAAGTTTAGAAACCTTCCATGTCCCAGTTTTTCACTGCTTTGTGTTGAGCAATCACATTAAATCCAATTGAATACATTGTTGTTTGTAATTGTAACATGCTATGTGAGTAAGTTTTAGGTATATGAAAACATTTGAAGGGTACTATATATCTAATACAAACAATGCCACCTATTATCAGTCAGTTTGTAAGGTAAACCACAGAAGAAGAAATAAGATAAGCATTTATTGCTTGAAGTTCATGTGAACAGGAGCAGATAGGAAAGTTGTTGCAGAGTGATAATCATGCCTCCTCTCTGTTGTCTGAAGTAATTTGCCTCGTTTTACAATGAAGCAATGATGACCTTCACTTACTTTTCATTGTGTTGAAAGAAAATGATGAAACAGAGCAAACAAGGATTTATTTGGATTTGTACGCTTGTCTGTTTTGTTCCAAACAGAGATTCAGCTGTTGTATGGTTGTCAGGCAGGCTTGATGACTTTAGAAGCTGTCTATTGTGTCACGACATAGTGGAGTCTTTTCCTCTCTGCATTTTTCTTTAGACTTATTTGAGCTTCTCTGACACATGGATATCAGTGTGTATTTTCGTTTTACCTTGTACCGTTTACAGTGCTCACACCCTTCGACTTGTGTGTCATGCTCACATGTGATCCCCGTGCTTGTTTGCTAAGGAATTTCATCTATTGGATTCACATGATTCAGGTTAAATAGACTGTGAAGTTAGATCAAATCTGCCCTTTTCTCTTTTTAACTTTTTCTTTAATGCTGCATTTTGCCTTACAGATAAAAAAAAAAAAAATTGTCTTATGCTTACCAGAACTTTCATTGATTTTGCTGAATCTCAGAGGACATTGTTGTTGTATCCAAACCCCTTTTCTGGTCTCTCTTCTCAGTGCGCTCTGACCAGCCAGGGAATTAGCCCCTGCTCCACCCTGACCAGCAGCACAGCATCTCCCAGCACCGACAGTCCATGCTCCACTCTCAACAGCACGACAAGTCATCCCCCACTCAGCCGTTCCAGCCCCTGTGGGACCATCACCAGTCCCAGCTCCACTCTTGAGAGCAAGGACAGTGGGATCATAGGTATGATACAGCCACCCTTCCTTCTTTGACAGCAACCTTTTAAGAGTTCCAGGGGAAATTGTGAGCATGGAAAAATCTCCAGATTTAGCAAGGATGTCTTGATAAGGATTTTTAAAATTACTGATAGAAATGAGTCATTTCAATCTAGATTATGTTACTTCTATTTAATAAATGCCTGAATAATGAGTAAGAAATTAAGAGATCCTTGCAGCAGCTTTCATACATTTGTTCAGAATTTGGTAGAATTTGCTTTTTAACTGAATGACTTGGATCATATGTTTTGGGTAACCTTTCATAATCTTCCCAGAATAGTTTTTGAATTTTGCTCCATTCTTCCTGACAGAACTGGTGTTACCGAGTCAGATTTGGAGGCCTCCTTCCTCACACACACCTTTTCATCTCTGCCCACAAATTTCCTTCAGAACTGAGATCAAGGTTTTGTGAGGCACTCCAAAACATTGAATCTTTTGCCCTTAAGCTACTTGGTAACTAAGCATGCTTAGTCATTGTTCGTTTGGAACACCCAAACTTTAACTTCCAAGTTTTCTTTAGATCTTGCTTCAAATTCCTCAAAATATTATCTTCTCAGGATGCCCTTTATTTTCTGCAGGGCAACAGTCCCTCCTATAGCAAGACAACACCACAACATGATACTACCACCCCCTTGCTTCACAATTCGGATGATGTATTTAGGCTTTTAACCTTCGGTTTTTCTCCTCTAAAAGTAATAGTGGTAGTTATGGGAAATTATCCTAATTTTATTGCAACAGACATTTTAATGTAACTTTTGTAGTAATGGCTTCTTCCTTTCTGAGTTGCCTTTCAGCCCATGTCAGTTCTGGACAGTCTTCACTGTGGCCATGACACGTTTCTCAGCAGCTTCAACCAACATTTCCACAAGGTCTTTTGCTTTGGTTTTTATGAACTTTGCTCAATAGTTGGTAATGTATGTTGCATTATTTAGTATGTCTAACACATTTATTTAGATAAATTAGTAGCACAGCTTAGACAAATGACAACAATCTTATATCAGCCTCAGAGTTGCCCCCTTCAGTCAATCAATGGTAAAAGCCTCCAGTTGAATTTAGGGGAACCTTGAAAAACCGAAGGATGTAATGGCTTGTAAACACTCGTAAACTTTTTGTCACTTATCTCCATAAAGTCTCAAAAAGTAAAGAGTTTCACACAAAGCCCTTTTTATTTAAAAATTTTTACCTCATGTGTTGGTTGTGCTTCAGAACAAAGAGAATGTACCTGTGTGGTGTCAGTCATTTGTCACCCTGCCAAGCTTGTTAAGAATGAGCAGCATTTGTGTGACATGTTATTCATCCTGCAGTGTCAGTCAGTAGATTTGTAGGAAGCTGCTTCAGCAGGAGGGAGCGTCAGGCTGACAGTTGTAGCAGTTTGACGTTGTGTTGAATCTCTTGTAATAGTCCTATAAGATATCTGGGGATTTATACAAGCTGACAGGAAGATGGCATAGTCTGTTGATGCATTAATTTGTCTACCATTTCCTCTCACAATGCCTCACATGACCACACAGATGTTAGGATCTTATTCTGAAAATGGGTTTCGGATGTTTTTAAGGATGATTGAATAATAAATTGTCACTGGATCTTTAGTTTTAGTTCATACAGAAAGGTGAATCAAAGTGCATTCTAATGCTAACAACAATCTCAATATGCAGCTCCGAAAACATGATTGACTTAGTATATTTAGAGCAGAAAGCAATATGTGCCAAAGCCATTCATAGCGCAACATTTGGGTTTCCAATTCTGCAGGGTTTATGTAACTGATTGCCATGAGTCCCTCGTTCTGCCACCCCTAAAGTAGTATTATTGCTCGGTGGTGAATAATTTATGAAGGCTGTGATATACTATCTTCCTGCCAGAGGTGCTGATGCAAATCGTGATTAAACATTTGCTGGAAATCTGAAAAATGATGTTTGTCTGAAAGGGTGAGCCCTAACCGAAGGATCCTCAAGTTTTAGAAAGCATTTAACTTGAATTCATCGAGAAGTAATATCACGCCATCTATAAACTGTGTTGATCACAGAAATGTTAAAGCGAGTGTAGTGGTTGTGTGAATGAATCAGAGTTGATTTAGGATCATTTTTAAATGGTTTAGCTACACTGAATTTGTAATAATGCAGATAAAGCAAACTATTCATCTAGTAATTGTTAAAAAAGCAGAACAAAAATTTGCACATGTGACATTTGCAGACTAAACTATATTTCCAAAGGATTCTTCAACATTTCTGAGCACATTTAGACTGGCCTAACATTTTACCTGATCTTTCGTGAAAAGTCGTTAAGTTTTGAACCATGACACTTTCTTCAGGCCCTGTGTCAGGTTTTTGTTTGACTTTATTTTTCTCGTTTTTATTGGACCTAAATCTTTCGGCAAGAAAAAAAAGAGTATTCTTATATCTTACATATTCTTGTATCTAGCAACGCCTATGACCCAGACGTTTCTGTACAGCAGAGGGGGCGAACAACCGACCTGACTTTCAGGACAAGACGTTGAAGGGAAGGAATGTTAAAGACGTTTTAGACTCTCAGGAACTGTGAAATGTATGAACATTAAGGACATGATTAAACAGCTCTTCCTCATCTCAGCTGCATTAGCAACACCTAATGTGTTAAAAGAGCAATGACTACTGATTGTTTATTCATAGACATCAAGCTGAATTAAAATTCAGGGTTTTACTAATTTGTGTGCCAATGGAGTGGGTTGGGAAATGATCAGAACCACTGGGCTGATGCATCTTTCTCTCCTACCTTAATAAAGTGGTTCTGAAGAAAAGAAGAACAAAGCTCTGGTGCACGTCAGATTCCTGTCTGTGATTAATGTTCCCTGTTCTTTGAAGTTTCACCCTGACTGGTTTGAAAAGCACAATAATTTGACTTTGTACTGAATTTAAATCCTTTTTTAGCTGCATAGACTGGCTGAAAAGGGACATGTAAACCTGAAGTTGTTACTGAAAACATTTTTTTTTTTTTTTTTTGTATAAAAGAAAAGTCTGCTAACTAATAACCCATTTCTTAGTTTAAGATGGTAAGTAATCCAAAGCGTGGTTTGATGTGATTGTTCATATGAATGATTTCAAGTGGCAAATGTGCAAATCAATATTGACACAGCGCTGCAGCATTATGAAATTTTGATTACCAGTCTGTATAATCAAAACGCTACCAGGTAGCTGGACGATCCATTACACAGACTGTGGAAAGGGTTTTGTGTGGTGATGCACTGACCAGAATTTTGTAACCAATTTTGACACTTGACTTGCCAACACAGATATTAGCAAATCCTGGTTTTTTTTGTAAGTATTATAATATAAGGAGATATAGGAATGGCCTCCAAAAAATACTTTTTCTGTCCTTCCTGCCATAAACTGTTGAGATTTATTTATATTAAAAGCAGTGGAGATTACACTGTGTGTGACCAGTCAGTGTAATACATGATGTTACTACTATAAAATAAAGACAAAAGGGTGTCGACCATTTAAGCGGTTGGATCTTATAGTTGCAAAAATGTGGCTAACATTGCTAAAAAGTAACCAAGATTTCCGAAAGACGGCCAATGTTTTTGAAGCTACAGGTTTCATAACAGAGGTTGACAGCTCAGTAAGATAAAACAGAAACATTTTTGCTATAATATGTTTGCCTTCCCATTAACTGCTGAAAGTCTTGCTGTTTTGTGGAGACATGTCTCCACAAGTGGAAGAAAAGCCAGTTTCCTTTCAAATAGCTTTTTACATCTCTGTGCCCGCCATTATTGAACAAGAAGCAGGATACACCCTGGACAGGTTGGCAGTCGATCACATCGCAACACACAAACAAGCAAACACGCACATGCCTACTTTGGATAAATTTTGAGAGACCCACACAGGGAATGGTTATCGCTTACTCTAAACTCGTATTGTTAATGTGTGTGTTCTCTTAACAAAAACACATCTGAGTTTTTTTTTTCTGACTGTCCAATCACTGATCACTGATCACAACCAATCAAGAAAATCATGCAATTCCAGTCACCAGGTGATTTCTCAGCCCATGTCCACTTTTTATTTCTGATGTGTGTCTGTCTGTTCTCAGAGAGCATGTTTGTGTGATGGTGGTCTTTGTTAAAGGATTGGAGGATTTGTTCTCATCTAAACAGAACACCAGTCTAAACTCGAACGTCTTTTAGTTCAAGAGCTTCTTTCTTTGTCAATGTTTGGGTGTGCATTTTTTTTGTTTGTGCTGTACCTAATTACTGTTTTCACTGTATAAAGCTGAATGAATAGTCTCATTTAAAACAAGAACTCTTAGCTAAATCCTTAAACTAATTGAACAAATCCAAGCTGCCATGGCTACTACTTTTCATTAGTGCACAGAGACTTTTGCTGTCGTTTGAAAATGAGCTTCTGAGCAGCGTTGATAAGAGCAATGAGTTATTCAAAGTTCCATTACAGCTCAGTATCTCAATGAAGATTAAGACTGATAAATGTTCATATCACACAAAGAACACTGCTCTAATTTATCTAGCCTCTTTCTCTTCTGTTACCCTTCCTCATTTGCTCAAATTCTGTTTTCTATCTCCAATTAGCCACCATCACTAGTTCCTCTGAGAATGACGACCGCAGCGGGTCCAGCCTCGAGTGGAGTAAAGATGGCAGCCTGAGAAGCACCGGGTGCCATGGCTTGGCGCAGAGCGCGCGGGCTGACACGTGCTCTCCTGTGGTGGAAGAGGAGTCCAGCAGTGCCATGGCAACACTAGCTGACACCCCGTCGAGGACAGACCAGCAACAGCAGCCCTACACATCAGCGGGAGCACAGGGGCCACCACGACCTCTAGGTCACACATCCGACGGGTCTAATCCATATCCGCCGCAGACCTCATCTTCCCTCATAATGCCGAGGCCAAACTCTGTTGCTGGTAAGGACCTTCTCAGTTCTTGGAAAACTGTAAAAATAAACAATAGGCGGCCTGTTTAAGTCTGTTACTGTAGGTGACTCTCTGAAATGCTTCTCCACTGAAGCTCTTTGACTCTGATAAAAAGTACTGTGCCTGAGGCTGGCAAGGGAAATGGCATTTTAGTTCAAGAAGGTGAGAAATACGAATGGCCAGGAGCATGAGGTGATATAAAAGAAATCAGTACAGCTGGGTGTCAGGCCAGAAGTTTAGAATTAGGCATCTGCTGTGTGTTGTGCCTCGGCACTGGCTGCCATGTCAGCTCCAACGGCAGGCTGCTGTCTGGTTGATCTGTTCTGCATTCTTTCTCTTAAAGCTCCCTGTTGTGGTTCGGCTCACGATATTCACACAGCTGTCACAGTTGTTGATATTCCCTGGTACTCCCTTCCTCCCCTCATGTCTCACCCTTCTTTTCTACCCCCTAGTCACACCCTTTCAGATCGCTTCTGTTTTTGCTGTTGCTGCTTTTGACCTTGACCTTGTTACCCTGGTCTTCAAGAGCTATTACTTTCTGCTCTATTTTGGACCAAGATTTTATTAGATCATAGTCAGTGTTTGGTTTCTGCTGTATAATAGACTGTCAATGACATAGTTCATAGCTCTGTGTACAAACAGTGCCTTTTGAAGGGTACTTGTATCTCTTGTCATATCCACAAACAACAAAACGAGGCATGGTTTTTAAAAGGTTTTCAAAGAAATGTCTAAAAAAGGAGCCATTAGTTTTGTATTTAGCCCCTTTACTCCTATACCCCAATTAATGAAATCCAGTGTAACCAAAGGGTATTAGAAGTCACCTTGTTATTACAAGTAGACCAAGATTCCACCTTTTCATATTTTCATATTTATCTTAGTATAGGAACAGATGTTCTGTGAATACTTCAGAGGTGAACAAGCAACCATAATGAAGACCAAGGAACACCGCAGAAGGGTCAGGGATAAAGTTGTTGAAAAGCGAGGTTAGGTTTTAATCTTAATCTTTGAAAATCTCTCATAGCACACTTTAAGAGGAAAAGAGCATGGCACAACAGCAATTACCAAGATATGTCTGTTCACCTAAAATTTACTGGACAGATAAGAAGAGCATCAGAGAAGCAGCCAAGAGACTGCCCATCTTAGGCGCGAGAATATGTCGATGTAACAGTTATTAGCTGTGCACTCCACAATTCAGATTTTGGTGGAATGATGGAAAAAAGAAAGCTATTGTTAAAAAAAAAGCAGTAAGAAGTCCTTTCTGCTGTTTGCAACAAGTCATGAAAAAGTAATGGGAAGCATGCGGAAAAAGGTGCTCTGGTGTGATGAGACCAAAAATATTTTTATTTTTATTTTTTTGGTCTATGCTCAATGTGACCTATGTATTGCAGAAACATGAAGGTGGCAGCCTTAAGCTACATGGAGACTTCAGCATTCAGTCTTAAGACTGGAGAAAAGGTTCACCTTCCAGCCAGAAAATCACCCTAACAATACGGCTAGAGCTTCAATAGCAAGGTTTACATTTACTCATGTTCCCGTGTAGTGTATCTTGTCAAAATCTAGACCTAAATCCAAATGAGACTCTGGCAAAACTTAAAAATTACTACCCAATCTGAACAAGATTGTGCTATTTTGCAAAGTAGAATGGTTGAACATTTCAAACTGTAGATGTCCAAAGCTGGGAGAGACTTACCCTAAAAGAACTGTAAGAGAACTGCAGAGAATGGTGGTTCTAAAGTATTGACATAAGGGGTTCTGAATTGTAATGCATGTCACATCTCCGAATTGTACTAATAAAACAACTATGTAGTACTTTATGTTGATCTGTCACATAAAATCCAATAAAATCCATTGTTTGTGGTTGTAACATGACAAAATATGAAAAGGGGGGAAAAACCAAATTACAAACCCTTTAGAAGACACTGTGTTTGATTTTGTTTTTGCAGACCTACAATTTCTGCAAGCTTAGGGTCAGGTTTATAGATACTTGAACTGACAACATAAACACTAAGGTCATGACTTCAGCATTTGTTTGACAGACCAGAGTGTGTGTTGTGTATAGAGGGTGAAACATTTCTTAGACAAGAAGTAGATTGCATACAAAGTGAGGTTACACTCACAGGGGCAAAAAACAAAGTCCTCCAGTATACAGTATTGCTGCTGAAATATGTCACCTCCACCTTGGAAGCAGGCAACCGAACTGAAATTGCAGGAGCAGATGTGTTTTAACCTGGAAAAGGAAACAACAAATAAAAGTCACATCTAAAGCTGGAACAACAAAAAACACCACATTATATTTAGTGTCCATTGATTACAAATTGTTTCCCTTAATGTTTTTAACTGGATTGTATCTTTGTGATCCATTATGTTTTGTACCATAAAGCTTAACAGGCCAGACAGATTCTGGCTCATAAAGCTAGCAGACCAGGAAATATTTGGCAGTGTATGTGTGCTTGTTTTATGGGCTGATGTCATAGTTATGCAGCATTGCCCTCTGGGGCCCTTGACAATTCACACCTTAGATTTTACGCTGTTTGACAAAACCACAGGAGAGGACATCAAGGACGTGGTGAGAAAACTTCATTTATGGCAGTGACCGGGCTGTGTAGGTATCCCAGTGGGGCAAGGATAGTTCACCTGAAGAGAATAATATTTAGAGAAGAAATAATGATGAATGCATTTTAATGAAAGCTGTTTTCATCTTTGATGCAGTCACTCAAAATCTCAGTGATCATTGTTTTTATACACCTTTGCACTCTCCTTTGGAGACAATAGGAAAGTTGTCTGAATTGTGGCTGGATACCATTAAGGAAAATACATTACTGGAGTAGATGTGATATAAAAATAAGTCCAACGGAAACCTGGTATAAAGCTGAAAACCAAGCATTTTCAGTAAATACAACTTGTTATTGTTGCAACCTTAAAATAAGTGAAAATTGTTTTCTGTTGCACAGTGACTTAAGGAATGTCTTTTTAGAACTGAAATAGACAAATGTCACCTGTGGTTGTGTGTTGGAACAGTAAGATGCAGCTGGACCTACTTTTGGAATGCCTCTTGATTACAAAAACATTGCTAAAAATTCTCTTAACTGTTATCTGCTTTTAAAGTACATGGAAAATGATCAGTACTTTGTCTGGAGTAGCTCATTTGGAAATTTAGCCTCTTGTGGGTGAAAGGTATAGAGTCTTGGCAAAATGTAAGCGCACACATCAGCACAGTTCAAATTGAATTTAGCTAAATAAAAACGATAGTTAAATCATTGGAATATGTCAGAACCAAACTAGAAAGTGGAAGTAATTTGTAGAGACATTTGTTTTTTACTTGGTTTTCAGCAACTTCTTGACTAATTAGTAGAAAGGCCCCTCCAAATAGGTCTTATTTTTGCGAAGAAATGTTATTATACTTTTTAAAGTAAATTTTCTTTAGATCATTGATATTTAGAGAAATATTTTTAGATGACCGCCCATTAAAAACCTGCCTCTACCTTTCTTGTTATTTAAAAAGTATTGACTTGGCAATACTTTTTTGACTGGACACCTGGAACACTGTCACTTTTTTTGCATCATCTTGCTGCAAACATGCAACAATTGTTCTTTCTGATTATTCACATTTTTAACAAGCTTTAGCTGTCCGACTTACAACTTTATATTACGTTTTAATGAAAAGTCAATAGTTGAACTTGTAATAGACCCTCATTACAGGTATACCCTTGATTAAACATAAAATGGTTTCACTTTTACACATAGTATAGCATCATCCAATTGTTTTTATTTAAAACAGCTAAGCAACTAAAATAATGCCTGAATTGGGGTAATTTGTCTGATTAGTGGTTTTTTTGCATATAGTGATATATCCAAAAAGCTAAACGTCTCGTTTTGCAACGAGGTGAAAGTCAAATGGCCTTCCTTTAGCAAGATGGCCAGCAGTGTATAGTAGCAGGAGGAGGGGTGGCAATATGTAAGAACTCCAGTCCAACCGTAATTTTAGGCGTGTTTCACTATCAGAACTCAGAGTAATTTTACTGGGCCTGCATGGTGTGCATGTGCCTCCTATTCACCGGCCTGGCCCAATAGGGCTGTTTTTCGGACCATTTCAAGAACCTACAGAGTACCGGCCTTGTAGTATGTTCCCCGAAATGGCCCAGTAGAGTCGCTGGATGGAACTTGTGGTTAACTCATGCTGATTGGTTGTAACTCGGTGGGAAATTATATCAGCAGACGTCGCCAAACAACCGGCTTTGTAAAATTGGAAGAGTTGCTGCCAAAGCAGTGTATACCAACATATCAAACAGAAACGTGGCAACCATCCCTACTTCTTCCATTCTCAATCTCTTGTTGTTCTCTGCGGCTGCGTCACTTTTAAACCCCAGCTTTTGAACCCTCTATACAGCATGTGATTTGCTAAAGAAAATGTGAAATTTACAATTTGAGACGCTTCTCTTTGTTGTATTCTAGTTAAATGTTTTACAAATCAGATACATTTACCAAAACCAAATCAAAGGTCCATATGAGTTTTGGCCAGTGGAGTTCCACAGTTTTTAAGTCATATGTTCTGCTGCTTGTGATTGTGTTGCTCAGATGTGGAGCATGAGATAGGCCTACTATGTTTGGCAAGAATGATATTACAGTGCATTTATTAGATTTAGCAGTGATTGGTTACCTCCTCTGTCCTGCTTTGTGTGATGTTGTGTATTGGGCTTTTTCATGCACTCATTGTTTGTATTCTGAAGTTGTCTCTTCGTTTGGCAGCACTCTTGCTCTGAGCTTGCCTCTTCAAAAAATTATTGGTCCAAGGTTCATTTGTGTCCATAAAAAAACCATGTGGAGAATGAAAAGCCACATTGTCTGGTTTATTTTTCTACTAAGAGTCTGGCAAGTAACATTTAGATGTATTTCTGCTGTTTAGACATAATTAAGTCATCTTGGATCATTTCATGTGAATATAATTTATATTTTGGAAGTTTTTGCAGAGGTCAGATAGTAATTACAAAATTGTCTTTTGTTTCTATAAAGCCAAGGCGTAAACAAAAAATAGCTTTTTCAATCAAACATATGCTTGCACCAGTCTGTTCCAGTGGAGCAAGAAGACATAATTTCCCCTCATCTCGTATGTTGGGAGTTCTTGTGATTTTTGCTGTTTTTATTTGCTCTTTGTTTCCTTGTTTAATGACTGCATTTTATCAGTGTTTTTGATGTCTCCAGGGAGCCATGGAATTCACATCTGGCCATGGCTTTATGCACACTGATCTGTTTAGTTCGCAAGTCAAATGAAAACAGATAAGTCATTCATATCCTCGGGCACATTTCGGAAAGGTCGCAGAGGTATCTTCAAAAAAGTAAATTTTTAGAGTTGTTTTGATGCCTCTGTGTCACAGCAGGACCAAAAGAAAAACTCTTTCGGGGATCAGTCTTTTTTGAGTTTGCAAACCCCTCTCAGCGGCACCCTTCTGAAAGATCGGGACTTGTTAAATGCCCGGTCTTAAAATAGTAGAGTGTGGGATAAATTATCTTCACTAGAGTTTGACTGACAACACCCTGCTGTTTGCAATTCAATAGTGAAAAATCTGTTTTCGTAAGCCCATTTTCTTCCACAAAGTTTGTTTTTCTTGATTATTTTCATTAAATATACAATTTTTACTCCAGTTAAAGTTTTAAATTTAAAACTTGTTTTGAGTAAACACAATTTTAACTAATAAAGATGGACAATATCGAATAAAACTAGACTAGGTAGTGCAACCATTCCTCCGGCACCTC
Organism: Valencia hispanica; assembly: GCA_963556495.2. NCBI lineage: Eukaryota > Metazoa > Chordata > Actinopteri > Cyprinodontiformes > Valenciidae > Valencia > Valencia hispanica. The sequence continues at coordinate 25,042,886 of OY747707.1, forward strand.
AAGAGTTTTCCGGTCCTGGAGAAAAGATACTTGTTTTATAATTTGGCACGAGTAATATCACCACTACTAATACAAGTTGCATTAGATTAGGCAGTACATAGTTTTGTGCAAACTTGTGGTGTTGATAAGATCAGTGTCATAGATTAGCTTGAAAACCTAGTAGCTACAAAGTACAGTAAAATAGCAGGCTACATTTCATCCATCTGAAATGTATATTTGTGTCATTGGGTCCCACTTGCTAACCCATGAGGTTCAGCATACTGGAAGGCTTGTATTTCAATTTCAATTCAGTCAATTTATATAGCGCCGATTCACAACAGATTTCATCTCAAGGCACTTAACAAGAAGTCATTTCAATACATTTATACAAACATTCCAATCAGTTAAAAAGTTTCCTATTTAAGGAATCCCAGCAGATTGCGTCAGTCATTGGCTTGAGGTTGGGCCCCGTTGATGGAGACTGTACTGTATCCCAACTTGTGTTTTTGCAGAATACCCTAAATATGCTGCTTTGACATGGGGCTAACAACGTTACAAAAGTATTAAAATGTTGGGCTAAATCAACTTCTCGACTGATTTGTTAAAGAAATAATACTTGAAGCAAAATTAGATGAAAGTCATACTATCTCTGTATGTTTTAGGCACGGTGGGACGTGCCTGAAACACCTCACCAGGGAGTAGTCCAGGAAGCATCCTTACCAGATTCCTGAGCCACCTCAACTAGTTCTTCTTGATATGGAGGAGCAGCGGCTCTACTCTGAGCTTTTATCAGATGGCCGAGATTCTCACACTATATCCAAGGGAGAGCCCGGACACCCTTTGGAGGAAACTCAGTTCGGCCACTTGTATACGCTTGTATCTTTATCATTGGTTTCTAAAAAAATAGAACTTGACACTTACAGCTAGGGTCTTCAATAAACTCTTGCCTTGTTATTGATGACGTTTCCCAGCAGAGGAGAGACAGATGGGGACCCCCAGCAGCCAGCACAGTTTCTCTTTAACTCTGAACGTTATTGTAAAGTGCAAAAAAACATTTTGTAGCCAGAAATCGCAGACAGTACACCAACTACAGGTATAGGGACCGCCTTGTTCAGGACCCTGTTCCGGTACTTGGGATCAGATCTGGGCATCTATAATTTTTATCCACATGCTGTTTACTCAAGAAAATCCAATTGGACATATAGTATTTTCATCACTAAAAGACGGGTTAGTTCTTAAGGCCTGTACAGGAAAGTTAGGACATGCATACAGATTCATTTAAAATATGTGGATTAGTCCAAACTTTGCCACTGTTTATACTCGGTGAGCTTTAGAAAATTATGTTTAGAGGATTAGGCAGTGATAATTATGGCAGTAATAATTAGCTCCTATTGCCTTCAGCTTTATCACAGCAGGCATTCAGATCTCCATCTGTGTAAATGTGAACAAATATTTTAAATTGGCCCTTAGATAGAATTAGCAGAATATGACAGGAAGGCAAAGTTTTTTTCAGAACTCGACAGAGATGGTCTTGGTCACATCTTTACAGTGGTGTCAAGGAAAGGGAATATTGGTTGAAAAATTGAGAGGTACAGTAGTTTAGAGCAAAGGTGTTCGTCCCACTCTCTACTCTGGCATGGAGAACATGGAACTGAACATTTCAAAGTGCAAACCAGCCTAAGGATGAAAACTAGTCACATTTTCATCAGAATACAGCCTGACACATTTTTACAACTTCAAAGTCATTGCAAGCTCAAACTTCAAGGCATCAAATGGGATTTTTTTAAATGAGCACAGATTTGAATGAATGGGAGGAAATGCAGACAATAAGGGATGGAACAGGGTTCAGAGCTCAATATGACCTTCATTTAAAGCGATAGCTAAGCTTTAAAAGAGCTGTAGATAAAGCTTAATAGGACTCGGTAAAAAGGAGAAAAAGGGGACTGTATGTGCAGCATGGAGAATTTCAGATGGGAATAATTGTGTGTCAATGTAAAACATTCTTATATCAATAACCTCGACTAAAGTTTGTTCTATTTAGAGATGTACTGGTCTAAATTCTCTAGCCGATTTTAGATTTTTTGTTCTTGTAAAGTTTTGATCCAATTTTAGCGGATCTCTAAGACTATTTTTGAAACTGGGTTTATCACCGGTTATTGCAGGTAGCATTACAAAAACAGCTGTTTTTATGCATATATTCAAAATGTAGACCTTTACTATGAGACTTCCAAAAGGCTGCGGACATTTTCTAATCCAGAATGAAAGAGGTTGAAAGCACAAACTATAAAAAAAATAACACATATGCTGAACTCCAATTTGCCTTCTTGTTGTCTGCTTAAATTCTTGCTCTCTTTTGCTCTCTAGCAGACTGATTGATCCACTGACACCTTGTAGAAAATAGTTAACTTTTAAATACCCTCCGACAGCTCTGTACTTCCTCTAACTTCATTTTAAACACCTCACTGATACGGACAAGAGGTAATTTAGAGCCTTCTTTTCTTAACAACCTCCACACTGAAGAGTGTTGTCAAGTTTTGGCTTTTGTTTTTTGCTTCCGAATGTCCAGTCAACAGCTGTTTTTTTGTTTAGTTTTTTTTAATTTCCTTGAAAGACCAGTTTGGATTTTTCATAAGTGAGGTCTGTTTAAGAATGTTACATTTAAAGCCTGTTGACAGCGTTCAGTTTCCATAAACAAAATCTCGTGTTTGACCTTTTTGTTTCATTTAATTCTCCAATTTCTCACCCTCTGCTGCTTCCGTATAAAAGGTGATTTGTAAATGCAAATTCATATGACACATGGACAGAAATTATTTCCCGAATCCATGTGTTAAAAGGGCAGAGAGGCAGGGAGGGTGACACTCTATTGGCAGGCAATGCATTCGTTTAGCAAGTGCCTATAGTAGTAGGTTCTGTGACTGACTGAGCACCAGAAAGAGGACAGCCAGTCTGTCTGCTGCCACTGGCTCTCTATTATTCCTCTGCATGTGAGGAATAAGAGAGAGGGATTGCTGTTGGACCCCTTTTGAATTCATCCTATGTGGATGTTTCTAAACATTTAACCAAGCGTATGCACCCATCTTTTCCTTCTTGCAAGGCTGTCCAGGTATGCTTTGGAGGAGTCTTTAATAATTCCTGCTGTGCTTCCTGCCTGTGCTGCTGGGTGTGAGTAGTTGTAGCTTCATAATCGAATTTGTGCAATTTTTCACCATGTTTTGGTTTACACTAACTTTATATTTCTGTATCTGTTTTGTTCTGTTGCTGTTTTATTTAACTCGCTGAAAATTGGTCTATGCCCATGGTAGTTGTCGAAGAACACGGTATGCTATAGTAAAATAAACTCTGGGGCCTTCTTTCATTTTGGTCGCAGTTGCAGCAGACGTGTTTTAATTAGTGGGACATTCCAGAGAGTGAGTTAGCTACTCTGTGAGGGAGAGAGTAAGTGAAGAGGAGAAAATGAGTGTTTGACTGCCTCTCCCATCTGAAGCAGATAAAGAAGATAACTGAGGCTTTGATTCTGCTCTTCTGCAAGGCCAAGCCAGAATGAAGCTTGATGATGTTAGGGTTGAAAAATGAGTTGCAATTGGAGGAGAGACCTTGTTGCACTGTTGCACATCTTTAATATATTAACTGAGCATATCTCATGCTTCAAACCTTCTACTAAATTGCTGTGCAATCAAACTGACTCATCCAGAAATTAATCTGAAGGCTTTTTGGGACCAAAAGCATCTGCTGCTGTGAGATCTCAACTCAAATAAAATTGAAATGGAGTGAAATCTGGATATAGTTCAACATCCAAGTTGCAAAGTGTATTTTTTAAGATGGTAAAAGATCAAATAAAAATGAAATTAGCTGGTTTACCAATGATTTATGTTGCTTAAAATTATAGTGTTTGGATAAGTTATATGCTCAGCAAATTGTTGCTGATAAGTAATTTCTGAACATAAGATGAACATTTCTGAAAGAAAAGTAATCTGTCCCCTCCCTACAGCCCAACAGTGTTGTTTGAGGGAACAGACATCTTAATGCTATAGCTGTCAGAGGAAAGCAGAAAACCAGAGCACATCTGTGTTAACCATAAGATACTGCTATCCTTTCAGCTGCAGTGCACTAGTGCTCACACATAGTGCCTCTAGGAATCATCAAATGTCAAAACACACTGGCTTGCATCACCATCACTCATCTTCTGAGAGATACAGCTCGTGTGCTACAAAATCTCCAACTACTGGTTCTTTCTAGCTCACATATTGCACTTTTCAAAATGAAAGATGTCCTCCTGATGCACAGAGCTGTGTACTTCACTGTCTGTTTTTGTACCTGTGTCTTTTTACAGCAACCAGCTCCACAAAGCTAGAGGATCTGAGCTATCTCGATGAGCAGCGCAACACGCCCCTGCGGACATCCATTCGCCTGCCTTGGCATAACACAGGAGGGAGGCCGCCACATGACCCTAAAGGTGACTGTGCCATTATGCATTAATACTGCAAATCAACTGGATGTTAAACATTGAGTTTACTTGAAATCCAGATTTTGAATAGTTTAGTTTTTTTAGGTTAGGGTGTTGTTAAATATATCACATTCGGTAATTAGTAAAGCCAAATTTCTCAGGTAGAGTTTAAGTATATACAGTAGTCTGCAGAAGTGTTAAAGTCACTTAAAGCTTTTACATTTTGTCATGTTACAACCACAAATTTTTATGTTCTGTATTAGACTTTTATGTGATAGACCAACACAAAGTAGTGCATATTGTGAAGTGGAAGAAAAAATAAAGATTGTTTTCAAAATTTCTTTCAAATAAATATATGAAAAATATGTCATGCAATTGTATTCAGCCCCCTTAAATAATAATGATAATAATAATAATGGCTTGCATTTATATACCGCTTTTTCGAGACCCTCAATGTGCTTTACAACTCCATTATTCATTCACTCTCACATTCACACACTGGTGGAAGCAGGCTACGATTGTAGCCACAGCTACCCTGGGGCAGACTGACAGAATATCAGCTGACAGAATAAATCAGTAATGAAGAATCATGCTTGGCTGTTATCACATCTGCCTCTATCGACTTCGCACATAAACATACCAAAATATTTTGCCCAATAGGTCAAACTCATTCGATCTAAATCAAGAACATCCTCAAACAGAAATGTTAAAAACCAACCACATCTGCAAAATTTTACTTCGCTCCAAAATTTAACTGGCCTGTTGAAAAAGGCTGTAATTTTGGGTAGCAAAAAAACCAACCTGTTTACATCCAGCACTTTGTGAACTGTAGATTGGTAGGTTTGCAGTTTATTTAATTTTGTTTGACATGTGAAGCCATGCATTGTTTATTTGTTCAGCTAACTTTATCTTATTTGTTGTTATTCTTCAGAGTCTCTTAGAAATCCTTTAAAATATATATTTGATTAAAAAAAGAATAGCTTAAAGTTTTAATTGTTTAGATTTTCACATTTTATTGAAAGTGAAGCTTAATGCAGAAGATGTGATTTAAGTTAATTACGTTCAGCTAATTTGTTCATCGAATTCCGAGTTAAATCAAATGTCGTATCAAGTCACTTTACAAAACAGTCCGATCCAATTTATAAACAGAAATATGTAGTTAATTAAATCCATATTCAAGTCACATTTCAGTTAATGTAGTTTTAATCTAAAAACTTGATGCAGTCTGTTCATGAACAACGAAAATAGATTTAGCAGGGTTTGCAAAGCTTAAAGAGTTACTAGAATCACTTTCCAGATAGGAAGTAAATTCAAATTTTACAAGCAAAAGACAGAATTCAATTGCACATTGAGGATCTTTGTTTAAAATAGAAAAATGAATACATCAATACAAAATAAGATTCAGAGATACGCACAAGAGAATTTGATGAAAATTATCGAGAAATGCTTAAACTTGGGGTTAAGCCTGTATGTGTAGCTTGTTAGTTTTAAAGAAGTACACGAGGAATGGAGGAGAGATAATCAGTGTGTATCAATAGGGGTCCTGTAGGACCTTAGGCTAATACCAGCATAACTAATGAATATTTCAGGGTCACCCGAGCAATTATAACTACAAGGATTCTGAAAAGAAGAACTTTTCATGTTTATTGAAGGAAGGTTAAGATGGTCTCTGCTTTCTTAGCCCAAACTGGAAGCCGATTCAACAGAACAGATTCAAAGGTATTACTTTGGGTTTTCAAGAGAGCCAGGTAAAAGAAGCTACAAGAGGATATATATATCCTGTGAAAACGCGATTCCAGTTTGCACAAAAAATTTATCACTGAACTGTCTTGATCCCAACTAAAAGGGATTACAGCAAATATCTTCTGTAAAACAGATTGAGTCGCTATCTTCAATTTTTTTCTTTTGTTTTTGCACACCTCAAAATGTTGAAGTGTGGTGTATCACAAGATATAATTTTTTCTACCAGATCATTTTAAAATAGATCAAATGCAGCCGCTAGACTCTTGACTGGTGCTGCTAGGAGGGAGCATATTACACCCATTTTAAAATCACAGCATTGGTTGCCAATCCAGTTTAGAATTCAGTTTAAAGTTCTTTTATTTGTTTTTAAGCCTTGCCCCTTGTTGCCTGTCGGAGCTACTCTGTCCGTACCGGCCCTCCTGGGCACTCAGGTCTGCAGAACACTTTCTCTTCAGTGTCCCGAAGGCACGCTCCAAATGAGCGAGTTTTCTCAGTGTACGCTCCAAAACTCTGGAACAACCTTCCTCTCCCTGTTAAGCAGTTCTGCTCTTTAAATATTTTTTAAGACTCGTTTAAACTCATTTTTTTTAGCTTAGCTTTTAATTCCCCATAACTCACCTGGTTTTTATTGTTGGGTTTTGTATATTATACACTCTGTCTTAGTGGGGTGTATCTTTGCGCTTTTTAATTTCTATCTGTATACTAATTGTTTTGTATTTTGTATGTCTCTGAATGTGTTTCTTGTGTTCATACCTTGCCCCTCTGTACAGCACTTTGGTTGACTGCCATGTTATGTGTAAAGCAATTCATAAATAAACTGGTATGGTATAAGCATAGCTTTATGGTGCCGTTCTGTGATCGATCAATAATTGTTTATATTATGACCAGAGGCGACATTAAACTGTGTGTGAGAGCATTTGGGGTCAAACACATCTGTAGTTAATTAGGATTTAAGGCCAGTAAAGTGTAATATCAGCTGATTACAATCACTGCCACATTTCTTTGACCATTTCTATTTACTACCGGTCAAGTGTTTGAAATCCCAAAGGTAAATAGAAGTATAGCTGAACTGGTTCTGTTTGTAACCAGTTTATCATTCCTCACTAATGCTGCAAATTTTAATAACCAACACCATAAATATAATTCTGATGTATTTTATTTCCCATTTTACTTTTAGGACGCTTTGCTCCCTACAAACCTTCAGACATCATGCTCAAGCCCCTATTGTTTGAGGTACCCAGCATCACTACGGACTCTGTGTTTGTTGGGCGAGACTGGCTCTTTCAGCAGCTTGAGGATCTCCTGAAGGCCAGTGAGTCCACTGAAAACCACGGAGTTGTGGTGGTGGGCAGCGTCGGGTATGGGAAGACTGCCATCATCTCCCGGCTGGTAGCACTGAGCTCTCATGGAGGACGCATGCGCCAGATTGCCTCGAACAGTCCCAGTGCCTCACCTAAAAGTAAGCAGTTTTTCTTTTTATCTTTTTTTATCTTTGGGTATGATCTTGCAGAGTGTAAAAGGAATGCTATCAGACTGCCCAAAGTGGTGTCACACTATTTGTGATAAAAATGTATCAAATTCTTTATATATAAACTCATTTTATAAATATATTTTTTATTAGAAAAAAACATTGCATGATACAGATACAACTTCTAAATTTGAAGAAAGTTAAAATACAATGTTCAATCATTGGTTTGACATTTAGCAATTAGAAATTGTTTTTTGTAATCTTAACTGACCCTAAAAAAGAATGTTTATACTGATTTAATGTCAGAAAGTGTGTCTGTGTGTGTGGGGGGGGGGGTCTATTTTCATATAGCGTATGCAAGTATCTGGTTCCACCCAACTGCATATGGTTGATTTATTTCTTTTAGGTAGTGTGGGACAAGCCACAGAACTCCCCCTCAGCCAGCCTCCACAGCCCACTCCACCATCCAGTGCCACCAACACACTTGGTAGCAACAGCTGTCCAGGAACTCCTGAGATGCAACGGCGCCGGGAGGAAGCTGTCAAACGGCTGGCTTCACAGGTAGCAAAAACCTTAAACTCGAGGGGATATAATAGTGTGTTTTTTAATAGAAACACTGTAACCTTAGAGTGCTAATTACTCCAAAAAGTTTTAGTAGTACAAGTAACACTTCTTCCAACTGCACATTTTCTCATAATGAAAAAGAAAACCCCAAAAGGTAAAAACAATGCCTCTAAAATCTTTCTTCTTTTTTTTGTTTTGCATGCATGAAGTGGCTTGGTGTTGATTTACTAGCCTAAAAGTAGAAGTTTTACCACGTCTTGAGAGTATGGAGGTGAAATGACATTGCTCTGCTGTGAAAAAGTTACGTTTTAGCAAGAAACCTTCGTTTCTGTAGTTGTTAAAAAATAGGGTTAAAATAGTATTTTGTGGGCATTGTATTTTAAATCCTCATTTGTAGCTAGCAAAGATTGTTATTGATCCCCTCTTTTACTAAACCCAATGTTGGTAGTAAGGATGAAAATGTGACTGGGCAAAGACTTCATTTCCTGAAGATCTTTTTTTTATAAGATTTAAATCGAGCACAACTGTGTAACCAACTTAAGATATCCAGTTTTTGTAAAGCATTGACCGGACAATACAGTTTTCAGGCCAGTTCTTATTGCTTTTTAAGAACTATAATAAAGGAATATATTAGAACAGCGTAAAAAAAATGCTTCAAGCCTTCTTGTCATCAGCAGTAGTCAAAGCAGTGGCAATGCTATAAGACAGGGTTTCGCTATTTTGAAACTTGACAAAAATTTGTTGACATTTTAAATAACCGTTTGGAAATTGTAGTAGCGATTAGCATTAATAACTGTAAATTATTGGTATTAATATCTATAAACACAGTCTCTCTGTGTATTCTGTAGAGATTCTAAACTTTTACCATAATTCTGAGCTTTGCAAAAGGTTGCCACCACTTCTGTAACCAGGAGAAAGGATGAAAACTCAAAATGATAAAACAGATTTTTTATTTTTTATTATTTTTTTTTATCCCACGGTTTTTTCCCATTATTTATCCCCCAGTGCTCCTTAGTTCAGGTCCTGGGGTTCCACTCTCCCTCTGTGCCGGCCCCGGGAGGGGTCCTTCACTGAAACTCAAGCCTCGTTCGTGCTTTGGGAGTGGGCAGGCCATTCTTTTCACCCGACGGGGCGGGCCAACCCCACCCAGGGTGTGGGTGCCGATGATGCGGGGGAACAAACACACCCTCAGCACCCACAGCGTCCCCGGCGGTAATCGAACCCGGGACCTTCTAGCTGTGAGGTGAGCCAGGCTACCAGCTGCGGCACCGTGCTCCCTAAAAAAAACAAGAAAAACCAGAACTTTTTTGTCTTCCTGTTATCTGCAGAAAATCTTGCCCACACTCACAGCCTAAATGAGGAGTCTCCAACACCAGTCCTTGAGAGCTACATCCCTGCTCCAACACAAATGATTGATTTATCTCTTCAGCATGCCATCATGTTGGTAACAAACCATTTATTTAATTCAGGGTTCTTGGAGCAGGGATGCATCTGAAAGCTGCAGGACAGTAGCTCTCAAGGCCTGGGGTTGGAGACCCTCTGCCTAAATGAACACAGACGAGAGTCTTCACATATAAGACAAACTGCTTTCTTTTTAAATACATTTTTTCATGTCTGTACTTCCTTTGATTTCATTTTTAAACACCTTATTGACCTTAGTAATTTACGAGCTTTAAGTCTTCTTCCGTTTATAACAGCATCCACACTGAACAGTGTTGACAGCACAACCTCGAAGTACTTAGTGCAGTGCATTCACTGATCAGATTTTTGAGTTTTCAATCAGTTCGTACCCAGTTAGGGTCAGTCAACCTGAAAATCTACCAAATCTAGTCACCAGTTGACTTCTTAGCGTATATCCACTTTTTTAATAACAAATGTAAATTGTGGGCGAACATATTTTAACTGTAGAAGATAACTGTAGAACACTCTCCTTTTATTGCACATCCACTTTGTTGCTTTTTTTTTTAGCTTTCTTACTTGCACTTTATTATGTGCAGATTATGAGACAGTACTGCTCAGAAATGCAGGTGTAACTAAACATAAAAGAAAACACCAACAGTGGTTGGAACACATTTCTGTTCCTCCATTAGTTCTTATAAGCCCAACTAGGGAGAATATAAGTCACACTGTTATTCACTTGATTTGATTACTTCTGTTGATTGAAGACTGAGAGGTCATACCTTTATGGGATTTGTATTCTGAACTCTACCTCTGTCTTTGATCTTGCTTTGTAATTAGTCTAATGCTGTTTATTACATGCTGCTAGTCTTGTTTGGGGTTAAACAACACGCTGTGTTGTGGGTGCCTTTTGGACCCTCGCACATTGATATTGTACAGCTTTTTCTTGTCGTTGGGGCAGTTCACGCACTCCATTGCTAACTATTTATGCACTGAAATTCTGAACGTCTGTGGAGCCCAAAAACATCTCTTGAGCCAATTAATGTGTAAAGTGTTTTCAGTCAGTGCTCTCTCTCGGGCTCTGTTCCTGTGATGTGTGAACACTGATGCAACGCTGAGCAGCTTCTGTCAAATTCAGCCCATTTTTTAAAATCACTGATTTAAAAGCGATCTCATTTCTGCGCTCCGAGGCTATTGCATGTTATGGTGCATCACAAGCTTTATATCCTTTTCTTTTGCTGTGACTGAACAACTCTTTCAGATGTTTCTTGTCAACATTAGTTTATAGTTGTCCTTGTAGATTAACTGCTGGAGATTTACTGCTGTTGCATCATCTTGTCTAATATTATTTATTGATGCAGCAGTCTGCATGATTCATGTACTTAAGTGAACTATTTGCTGATACAAAGCATACAGGTTGCTTTATTATATCCATTCATCTTTTTTCAGATGCGCTGCTGTAATGTTTTTACTGCAAAGTGTTCTCCACTTTCTGCTTTTAGGATAGTTGTATGCTTTATGTGAAGTTAACAATCATGTCTCAGATCTGCTCCTTTTGAATAGTACAATAATATGATGTACCTTCTCCCTTGTTCCTGTCTACTTACGACCCAGACCCCAGTTCCAGATCTGAAAAACAACAAAATCCTTAACTTATATTTTTAGCTTAATAGCTTCCCATTTCAACCATTCATTTATGTATTGATTTGTAATTCTTCCAGATTGTTTAGATATTTGAACCTTTATTATTAATTAACCTATACTGTTCCACATTCTAACCTCAAGCTTCATCACATCTTATTGGGATTTTAATGTGGCGAATCAATGCAGAGTAGTACAAAATTGTAAAGTGTAAGGAAAACTAAATAAATTGAAAAGCATTAATTAGAAAAGCAGCTGGGAGTTCCATCGTCACTCTGGAAGAGCTGCAGATTTTGCTATGTTAAAATATGTTCAATTCAGTTCAATTCAATTCAGTTTATTTATATAGCGCCAATTCACAACAGATGTCATCTCAAGGCACTTAACAAGAAGTCATTTCAATACAATTATACAAACATTCCAATCAGTTAAAAAGTTTCCTATTTAAGGAATCCCAGCAGATTGCGTCAGTCATTGGCGTGAGGTTGGGCAGATTTCCAACCACAGCAATCCTTCAGCAATCCCTCATACTGAGCAAGCATGTAGCGACAGTGGAGAGGAAAAACTCCCCTTTAACAGGAAGAAACCTCCAACAGAACCAGGCTCAGTAGGAGCGGCCATCTGCCACGACCGTCTGGGGGTTTGAGAAGACAGAGCAGAACACAGAAGGAACAGAAGATCCGATATAAGAGAACTTTCTATGTTACAGAAAGTAAAAAGTTGATAACAGGACACAGTGGATGTTCAGTTACTGAGAGGATCATCCCAGTCGATGCCCCCCGTCCAACAGGGCATTGCAGCCAAGCAGGATACCAGACCAGGTATATCTTCGATGGGGAGAAAAACACTGAGAGAAAACAAAGTTAACAGTCGAAATAACAGAATGTACTGTAATACAACTGGAGAGTCGTAGGAGAAAAGGAAGTAGCAGAGTGAAGAAAATTGGTAAGTCTGTCCTCCAGCAGTCTAAGCCTATAGCAGCATAACTACAGAGATAGCTCAGGATGACCTAAGCCACTCTAACTATAAGCTTTATCAAAAAGGAAAGTTTTAAGCCTGGCCTTAAAAGTAAACAGAGTGTCTGCCTCACGGACTAAAGCTGGGAGCTGGTTCCACAGGAGAGGAGCCTGATAACTAAAAGATCTGCCTCCCATTCTACTTTTAGAGATCCTAGGAACTACAAGTAAACCTGCAGTCTGAGAGCGAAGTGCTCTTTTAGGAACATATGGAACAATTAGATCTCTGATGTATGATGGAGCTTGATTATTAAGGGCTTTGTATGTAAGAAGAAGGATCTTAAATTCTATTCTGGATTTAACAGGGAGCCAATGAAGGGAAGCTAAAACAGGAGAAATGTGATCTCTCTTTTTAATATTCATCAGAACTCTTGCTGCCGCATTTTGGATCAACTGAAGGCTTTTAATGGCATTTTGTGGACTTCCTGATAGTAAAGAATTACAGTAGTCCAGCCTTGAGGTAACAAATGACTAGTTTCTCAGCATCACTCCTGGACAGGATGTTTCTAATTTTAGCAATATTCCGGAGGTGAAAGAAAGAAATCCTAGAAACCTGTTTAATATGGGATTTAAATGTCAAGTCTTGGTCAAAAATAACGCCGAGGTTCTTTACGTTATTACTGGGGGCCAATTTAATGCCATCCAGATGAAGTGATTGACTAATCAGTTTCTGTTTAAGAACTTCTGGTCCAAAGACAGCAACTTCTGTCTTGTCAGAATTTAAAAGCAAAAAGTTTAGGGTCATCCATGCTTTTATGTCTTCCAGACATGCCTGTAATCTACCTAACTGACTGGGTTCATCAGGATTTATGGATAAATATAGTTGTGTATCATCGGCATAGCTGTGGAAATTTATCCCATGCTGTCTAATGATTCTACCAATTGGAAGCATATATATGGTGAAAAGAATTGGTCCAAGGACAGAACCCTGTGGAACTCCACAAGTAACCCTTGAGAGTGAAGATGATTTATCATTTAGATGAACAAACTGGAATCTATCAGACAAATATGATTTAAACCAGCCTAGTGCTGTTCCTTTGATCCCTGCAACATGTTCAAGCCTTTCTAAGAGAATATTATGATCGACTGTGTCAAAAGCAGCACTGAGATCTAACAAAACCAGAACAGACACCAGTCCATTATCTGAGGCCATGAGAATATCATTAGTAACCTTCACCAGTGCTGTTTCAGTGCTATGATGAGCTCTAAAACCTGACTGAAACTCTTCAAACAGCTCGTTACTGTTTAGATGTTCACAGACTTGATTAGCAACTATTTTCTCAAGGACTTTGGATAAGAAAGGAAGGTTAGATATAGGTCTGTAATTAACTAAGTCATCTTGATCAAGGGAAGGTTTCTTGAGTAAAGGTTTAATTACAGCTATTTTAAATTCCTGTGGTACGTATCCGTTTACTAAGGATAGATTCATCATATCCAAAATGGGGCCAGGAACCAAATGGAACACTTCTTTAAATAATTTGGTTGAGATTGGGTCCAAAATACAAGTTGAAGGTTTAGATGAGGCTAATATTTTTGATAATTCTGAAAGCTCGACTGAATCAAAACAGCCCAAGCAATACTGAGGTTCTACAGTTCTTTCCGATACTGACTCATTTACTGAGGAAGAAGTAATCATGTTTGGGAGGGTGCCAATGATTTTATTTTTAATAAAATTTATTTTATTTATGAAGAATCTCATAAAATCATCACTGCTAAGAGCTGGGGGAATAGTTGGCTCAACAGAGCTATGACTCTGTGTAAGTTTGGCAACTGTACTAAAAAGAAACCTAGGATTGTTTTTATTCGCCTCTATTAATGATGAAAAATATGCTGTTCTAGCTTGTCGAAGGGTCTTTTTATACAGCAGTAGACTGTTATTCCAGGTTAAATAGGAATCCTCTAGATGTGTAGAGCGCCATTTTCTCTCCAACTTCCTAGTATTCTGCTTTAAAGTACGCAACTCTGCGTTAAACCAAGGAGTCAGCCTCCTATGGCTAGCCACTTTCTTTTTTAATGGGGCTACACTATCTAATGCCAAACGCAATGAGGACGTAACGCTGTGAACCAGACCATCAATTTCTGAAGGGTTAGAGATAGAATTGCTGCCATCCACTGTGTTACTCTGAGACACTGAGGAAAGTAAGAATGGAACAGATTCTTTAAAAATTGTTACAGCATTGTCTGATAAAGCTCTTCTATAATGACATTTTCTTTCAGATTTAAGATGGTCAGTTAAAGTAAATTCAAAAGTTATCAAGAAGTGGTCAGACAGGACCGGGTTATGTGGGTGGACTGTTATTTCCTCACACTCAATACCGTATGTCAGTACAAGGTCCAAAGTGTGCTCACCTGAGTGGGTCGATCCCTGTACTTTTTGAGTAAAGCCAATTGAGTCTAAAATAGCATTAAAGGCTGCATTTAGGCTATGTTGGTGGTAGCAGCAACATGCTGTGGGTAGACTTTCCTTTTCAGCAGGTATAGTAACCTGGCAAAAGCCAGATCTATGTGTAGCCCCGCCCCATGTCTACACATGGATCTGGAACTGCTCCCGCAGAAAGTGTCTGAAAAAGGGAGGGCCATCTTGTATAATATTTTAAGCTGATTGGAGGACATGCCAGCAAGTGTCCGCCTACCATGACTTGTCTTTAGCCAATCACAGTAACGACACATCAACAACAACAAATCACCCAAGCTTCACTTACGCAGTGTCTTTCGGTGATTTCTGCTGGTTTTGCATGGAGAATATGCTCATAGAGTGTTTTGAAAAACACCTGTCTCATTTTTCAAAGAAGAAATAGTCTCTAGTTCTCCTAAAACAGATTCAATACAGATTCTACGTGTACGTGTACCGACACGGCCATGTTTGTTTTCCTTTGTCTGGGCACTTGCTACTGTCGTCATATCTGAACACCGGCCCATGCACCCGCCCCAAAGTACAATGCTAACCAACGATTGGTCCGCACCACCATTGGAGTCGAGTCAGATGGTTCAGTTGGAGCAGTACAAAATGGATTTTCGTGGGTTTGGAAAAATCCAAATCTCGCAAGAATCCATATTGCTGGGCAAGGTTACATGGATAGAGAAGCTGGTCTAAATATAGGACAGTTCTTGAAAGAAATGTCTTCGAAACTAGAAGAAGTTTTGAGATTTGATTGGAGGTTCACCTTCCAGCAGTACAATCACCCTAAACATATAGCCTGAGCTAGAAAAGAATGGTTTGGATCAACTCTTATTTGTGTTCGACTGGTCCAGTCAAAGTCCAGAACCAAATTCAGTTTAAGACATCTGTGGCAGGAATCCAATCTGGCTGAACTTGAATGGTGTTGCAAATATTTTAGTCTCTATAGATGCGCAACGCTGCTGAAGACAAAAAGACTTTTACCTGAAATTTCAGTGAAATGTGGTTGTAAAAAGTAGTATAAAAAGAGATGCCACGCTTATAATTTGAATCCTTTTGAAAGGTGCTGGAGATGTAATATTACTGGTTAAATATTTTGGCTTCAGTTGGAACATTCTTTAACAGTAGTTCTTAAATATTCTAGCATCCAGCCCACAAAACTGTGGCAGAAACCTTATGTGTCAACAGTATACAAACATTGCTGCTGCGGCTGTGATTATAAATCAAATGTTCAGCTTCTGTAATGTAAGAAATATGCTGCTAGCAATTTTCTTTAAATGTAATGTAACTTCCGGTGATCATGTCAAGACCCCCTCCAGGGGGTCATAGGATATCAAATTGCAGAGGCAGTAAAAGGAAGAGTAGAGGAACAGGTCATCTGCTTCTCCTCTTCCTGCTCCCTCTGGTAGTGTGTCAGATTCTTCAGCTTGGACTGTAATTAGTACATGTACACATTCCCAAGGTCATTTCTCTTTTCCTCTTCTCATCTCTGTCCCTTATTTTACCTAATAAATAAGATTTCCTTTATGAAATGCAGAAGCCTGCATTTAGAAGTTCACATGAACTTATTTTTTATAGAGTTTTATCTGTGCATTTTAAGTTGTTTTGTCTTGGCCTCAGTTATATAAGGAGATCCTGTGTATCTTTATGGAAGCTTCCACTGTAAAAAGACTTTCAACACTAAAAAGTTGTCAAGTCCCTCAGCTGTTTATGAAATTCTGCCTTTGTCTCTCCTTTCCAGGTGGTTGCGTATCATTATTGCCAGGCCGACAACACGTACACCTGCTTGGTACCAGAGTTTGTGCACAGTATTGCAGCCTTGCTGTGCAGAGCCCATCAGCTCACTGCATACCGAGAGTTACTGCTGAAAGAGCCCCACCTCCAGAGCATGCTCAGTCTGCGCTCCTGCGTCCAAGATCCCATGGCTGCTTTCCGAAGAGGGGTCCTGGAGCCACTGGCCAACCTTCGTAATGGTAAGCAAACTACATTCCAGTGTTTGGTTATGTTGGCCTGTTTATTTGCAGCTTTATTTAAGTTTTTCTGCCTGTCCATCCACCCTTTTGTCCTTTCTACCTTCGTTCATGTTTCTGATTTTTGCATGTTCCATATTTAAAGCTTGAGCACTGTAGAAATATATTCCATAAATGTGTAATCAGTTTTTGTATTTATTGTATCAAAGTATAGTAAAAGGACCCTGAATTCCAGATCTTTAATTCGGGAAAAGTATCTTTCACCTTTTAGGAATGAGATTATTTCTTTTCCTACATCGCTCCCTCCAGTTAATAGAAGTGCTGATAAATGTTTAGATGTTAAATGCCACTGCAGTATCATAAAGCTCTCACAGCTGAGTAGTTTAGTTGAAATAATATTGGTTTGAGTTGCATTTCCCTACTCATCGTCTTCTCATTGTTTTTTGTGTGTGTTTTTTTAGAGAAAAGAATTTCAGAGGAGGACCATATAATCTTGATAGATGGACTTAATGAAGCAGAGTTTCATAAGCCTGACTATGGAGACACCATTGCTTCTTTCATCACTAAGATCATTCCTAAGTTTCCTCCCTGGCTGAAGCTGGTGGTCACTGTCCGGGTTAACTTAATGGTAAGGAAGAAATGCCGAATTGAAAGAGACCTCAGCGGGAGCTTTTGTTGTTTTGTTATTTTTTAAAACGTTTTTAGCGTCATAGGTTTAGGTTATAAAACAACATCCTAGGCTGTCCTTTTTGGAGTTTGTAATGGACTCTAAACATGTGGAAGATGGTGCTCCAGTTGGCATTGACCTAAATACAGAACGTTGTGTGTGTTGTGAAAAATAATGCTGCACATCATCCGAAATACCCCATCCTCATGCTGAGACACAATGGTGGCAGCATCGTGCTGTGGGGGTGCGTCTCAGCTGGGACAAAGAGGTTTTGTCATGTTCATGTGAAGTTGGATGGAGGTTTAATACTAGGCATTATTCAAGGAAAAACCTGTGGGAAGCTTGAAGGAGGTGTCAAGCTGAGACAGAGGTTCACCTTTCAGTAGTACATTAACCTTAAACAATGAGCCACAATGGAATAGTTTAGATTAAAATGTATTTATTAGTGCTGTCATGAGATTAAAGAAACTTTTAGATTAATTAATTATGATCTGTAATTAATTAATCTAATTAATCTGTTTTTTAATCACACCTAATAAATGCTGAGAAAAGCACTCATCTTGAGATATGTTCTTTTAAATTCATTACATTATTGTGGTAGAACAAAAGTTTCATACATGTATTTTAAAAAATGGCTTTATGAAGTCTTTTATAGTATTTAACAGACTTGAACAGATCCTGTCGCAGCAATTTACATTCTGCTGTTTTTGTGACTAGTCCTAAGTGGCGCCTGCAACCTTCTGCTTCGAGCATGCGTGATTCATTAGTGTTCTGGACACAGTGGGGTAAATATCTTCTCTGAGTCCAGCTGTATTACGGGTTAAAACAAAAAGGAATATGCACATTATTTTAGTTTTTTCTTCTCAAGATCCTTTATAAACTTTAACAAATGTGAGACACCCTTTCAGGAGAAGCAAGCATTTCCAGGAAGAATTGGCAGACGGTGACCCAGAACCTGAATCTGCATGACAGGAAAGAGGAGTCTGAGACTTTGGGCTTCCTAGTTTGATGACCCTCAGTCAAACAGCTGTAAAGATTATTCTCCGGCTGCATTGAGGTCACTGTGGCGGCAGCTGAAGCTTTGACATGCCTGATGAGCCAAGTGACACCTGATTGAGTCTTGAATAATAATGTGGTAGCTGACTGACATCCAGTATAGAGGTTATTAATGCCCAAGCAGAAGCCAGATATTGACTGCTGTCCATCAGTATGCGCTGCCAATTCAGTCTGTCTGGTTATTTATTTTTTAGCCTGCAGAGCATTTTAAATTCTGGTATTGGCACAGCTCACTGACCGTAGTAAATCACTATATAGAAACATTGATCATTTGTGTTTTCTGGATCTAAATGCTTTTTATGATGTAGTTGACTGCATGAATGAAGATAAGCTCCAATATTTGCACTAAAGCTCCTTAGGTTGGTTTTTTTCTTGCTTTCCATTGGGTTGTACACCAACTATAAGTGTATCTGCAGGGCATTGTCTTCGCTTCACCTGATCTTTTAATCGCGTCTGTGGCTGTGCATACCCCGGTGTGTGTGTGCCTGTTTGCCTTGTTATGATGAGGAAGAAGTAATGTTTCTCAGGCTTCAGACAGGCAGAGGATTGGAGGATTAAGACAGTGACCCTCCAGGACATGAATTGAAATGTGAGCTCTGGCTGAGACTTCTGCTTACCTGCTAGTAGCCTCCATCCCCCGCCTCGTAATACTCACTTTACCCGCTCCTGTCATCCTTGTAGCCGCATTTCCAACAGTCACAGATGTCTGCTTTGGCCTGATAGCTTACTGAGCGTACTTCCCTGCTGTTCAAAAGACTTTTCTCATAAAACTGTGCATTCAAAGGTATTCATGACCTCGGAACCTTTTTTCACTTATACTAAAAACTTCACTGTATTTTATTGGAATTTCAAGTGGTAGATCAACACAAAATAGTGCATAATTGTGAGGTGGAGTGTTTTTCCAAACGTCTTTAGTTTTGTATCCTACACTTTACAAATGATCTTTCTGCCTATTTCCACCTGCAAAAAAGCTAAAGCTCAGTAAGATTGGATTTAGAGCATCTGTGAACATCATGTTTTAAGTCTTGACACAGATCTTTGATTGGATTTTGGTGTGACTTTGACTGGTCCATCCAAACACATGGATATGCTTTGATCTAAACCATTCCACTGTCGTTTGGGCTGTATTTTTAGGCCTGTTGTAAGAGGATCCTTTTCCCCAGTCTAAAGTATTTCTTTTTGTTTTTGTTTTTTTGCAGTATCTAACAGTGTTCTGTAATTATCTCTATCCATTTTGCCAATAACACCAGCTTCATGATGCTGCCACCATCAGTTTCACATGGATGATGTGTTCAAGGTGATATGCAATGTTAGTTTTCTGGCCCACATTGGGCTTTGCACAAACGCCTTCACAGAACAACTGGATTAATACTGCTGCACAATATATCAACACTGTCATCCCCATTTCTATTTGTTCAAAAGGGTTATAGAAAAGGACTGGTTGGATGTGACATTTGATATTCATGATATTTTAGATGCTGTGTATTAAAAATCTGCTTGCCAATAGTCTATTTGTCCTTTTGGATGAACCTTTAGTATATTTTATGCCCACATCTGTTTTTGATCTTAGTAATCAAGATCTTAAAACTCAGGTGGATTGGTGATGATTGAAATGAACCAGACTATTGAGGGGAAAAAAGAGTTAATGACAACTGATAAAGCTATTACAATGTTGAATAAGAATAATGCAATGTAATGTTTTCCTAACATTGTGCAGCTCTGTTCAGAAGGCGGTTGGTGTGACTTGATTTTATTTGGGGATTTCAGAGTAAACAGGGCTGAATACAAATGTAAGCCATTTAAATAAAACCTGTTGAAAACCAAATATAATTTTATGGACAACTCTGTGTTGGTTTGACAAACGAATAAAACACATTTTTTTGTGGTTGTTATTCAACAACATGTGAAAAAGTTTAAGACAGTAATGTGCACCAGCACAATTATATTTAATTATAGCTCAGATTGTGAAGGCAAATAATAACTTGGGTTCCATAATTTTCCAGGAACTTGTAAACTCAGATTTACTGTGAATAAAATTTGATTAATTCCATTAGAATCAAAAACAAATGGGATGAAAAAACTGAGCAGCAACGTTGCACAAATATTCTGCCCTGCATCTTTACCACCTTTATCTTGTCCGTTGCAGGAGATCGCCGGTCTTCTCCCATTCTCTAAAATCTCCCTAGATGATTTTACGGACAACAAAGAGATCACCAATGACCTCAGTTCTTACATCCAGTATCGGATCAACAGCAGCAGGGATGTTATGAACAACATCAGCCTGAATGGCAAGGCCGATCCTGGCACTGTGACCAAGCTCAGCAGCCACTTGATCTCGCGCAGCCAGGGTTCCTACCTGTATCTGAAACTCACCCTGGATCTCTTTGAGAAAGGCCACCTTGTGATCAAAAGTGCCAGCTACAAAGTAGTGCCTGTTTCACTGGCTGAACTATACCAGCTACAGTGCAACATGAAGTTCATGACCAACTCGGCCTTTGAGCGGTCTTTGCCCATCCTGAACGTAGCTCTGGCCTCTCTGCACCCAATGACCGATGAGCAGCTGTTTCAGGCCATCAACGCCGGACACGTCCGAGGGGAGCTGCAATGGGAGGACTTCCAGCAGCGCATGGAGCTGCTCTCGTGCTTTCTCATCAAACGGCGGGACAAAACGCGCATGTTCTGCCACCCTTCCTTCAGAGAGTGGCTGGTGTGGAGAGCTGATGGAGAGAGCACAGATTTCCTCTGTGACCCCAGGTCAGTCCTCTGCTCTGGGAGCAAATGTTATGCTCTCAGCAGCTCTTCCTTAGGAATGTGGGCCTCTGTTATTTGCATGATAAGCTTGTGAAGCATTTAGTCAGTCCTCTTTCTGTGGATTACAGACTTCAAACAGTCTGGAGCAAAGTCCGACTAAAGCTAGGCTATAACATGAAGGCAATAAAAGAAATATCAGGAAAGAAAGTGGTTTCATAAATGACTAAACAAAGTGTCCTGTATTTTTAAGTCTTTCTTTGAAAACTAAATTTCTACAACAGCACACACTTCTTTGCAAATTAACCGATTTCGCAGTATGATTCCCATTTAATGGTTTGAGGTGTTCATGAATCATGGTTGGTTGTTGCAAGGAGGGATTGTGTATAAAAAGCAAGCAAAACGCTTTAATCAATACGCCTAGCGTGACTGTTGTCTGACTCAACAAGGTAATTGGGTTTTAGATGCTTCAGGTACTCTGATTATCCTTACAACTTTCTTTTTTGTACCAAGTGAAAAAACAAAAAATGTTTATAGGGCCACTTAAGGTCGACCAAATATGTTTGTTCGCCTTAAATCATCATGCACAGGATTATATAAAGCTGATAATTTGTCTTGTTTTTAAGGTTTATCTATAAAGCTTTTTGTAAAATAAAAATGTAATGCAAACACAAAATTAAAAGGAGCACATGGGACAATAAACAAAACCAGTAAACTAACTGCTATAAACTGCTATTAGAAGGCATTAAGAGTAGGCCTTGCACAGCATGATTGAATTTGTGTGCTAATAACTTCACTTTGAAACCAAAGACATTTTAACGATTTTATCCAACTCAATACTGCCCTACAGGTCATATGTCTGTCAAAAAGTAGGATTAACTTAATTTTGTCTCCTTGATATGTATGTAATGGAGTTTAAAATGATGGGGGGTGTTTGATAAATTGGGCTTGATGCAAAATATAAGACAGAGAACTGAATATCTTCTCCCTAAATGAATAAATATAATTCTATTTCATTCCTCCTGACTGCCAGAGGACGGTGCTTAGCACCTGGATATCTGTGTGTGTGCAGCACAGAGGTCGAGAATATATATCAAGAAAGTCACGCCATTGGACTTGACCTGGCGTGCCCAGTGCTCGTTTCTTTTCTATGTTCTCGCTTCGTGCAGAGGTCGGTTATTGGATACTTATTCAGATACGATTGCCGCTCTCGCTTGTAGCCTCGCAAACCATCTGGTTGGAGTTGCATGCCATTCCCACGTCCTCCAGAGGCTACGAGACACAGCCAGAGATCGTTGGAGTTCCTTATCTTAAGTAGGCTACATCTTTTCCGGCCAGGTGTCACGCCATTCTTTGAGTTCCAGGGCCTAGCTTAATAGCTCCGGTTCGCTTTCCTGTGCTAGCTATACCTGACAAGTT
Source organism: Valencia hispanica (assembly GCA_963556495.2). Classification (NCBI taxonomy): domain Eukaryota; kingdom Metazoa; phylum Chordata; class Actinopteri; order Cyprinodontiformes; family Valenciidae; genus Valencia; species Valencia hispanica. Next base: position 25,065,397 of record OY747707.1, read on the forward strand.
GAGCTGACAGGTTGTTGTTCGACCTGAGTGAGCCAGTGTTACATTTTTTGGCGTTTACGACCATTGCCTCGATACTAGCCCGTAGTATATATTTAATCTGTTTTGCAGCTTGCTGGTGTTATGGTAAAATACTTCAGGGTTCCAAAATAAAAGAAGACTGAGTCCCAGAAGGCGTTTAAGTATTTAATTCAAACATGTCTGGCCAGAAACATGGAGGTAACAGGGTTGTCATGAATTCCCTACCCAACCTTCTTGATCCAACAGCTTAAGAAATATTCAGCTATCACTGTTTATCTCTCCAGCAACCATTTGCAAGAACTACTGGAGAAAGTTATTTCTGTCTCCACTATCAATGTATATTCAATTCGGTTTAATTAAATTTCAAATTCAAAAATACTTAATTGATCCCAGATGGAAATGAAGTGTTGTTGTAGCTCATACATTTAATTATTTAAGGAGTTGTTGTAGATCATGATGGCTGTGGGCAGGAAGGATTTCCTGTAGCGGTCTGTGTTGCAGCGAAACTGAAAAAGCCTCCGACTGAAGACATTCTGTTGTTGGAGGATAGTCTCATGAAGAGGACGCTCAGGCTTGTTAATAATTTTCTTGATTTTATGAAGAATCCTTCTTTGCATCATCATCTCCAGATGTTCCACAGTTGTCCCAAGAACAGAACCAGCCTCCATCAGGTTGTTTAGCCTTTTTTAAGTCCCTGGCTCTGATGCTGCTACCCAACAGATGATGGCTGAAGAGATTACACTCTCCACAACAGACTCGTAGAAGATTTGCAGCATCTTGTTGCAAACCTTGAAGGACTTAAAGCTGCAGTAGGTAACTCAGAGAGGAGAGCAGACTTTGCTTGAAAATTTAAACACAAACAAGCTTCACATCACTCCCCCTCCCTCTCCTATGCACTCAAGCCCCGCCTCCAATGCCCTCCTCCATCCTTCGGCTGCGCTACTGGCGTAATAACTGCCAAAGATAATCACCTGACGCGACTTAGAAAACAAACTTTCGTGAATATTTCCTAACAGTAAACCACATATGCTGCGGAGGTTTACTGTAATACCGCCACCAAAAAAACAAAACAAATGTTAATCAAGCAAGGATAATTACCTGTCAAGCAGAAACATTGCCAACTCTGAATCTGTTTTAAACGCTTTCAGGTCCCGTAGCTCCCTCTCAAAGGCTACGCCAATATTTACCCTCGTTTTATCTCGGGCTCGGTCAACTTCTTTCTTCTTAGCTTTTTGGTCCTCCTCGGTTATCTTCTTTTTTATTATCTTAGCCGTATATGCTGTTGTTGGCAGCGGCGGTACGGGCAGTTTCTCTTTAGGTGGCTGTTGCAGCCGATCGCGTAGTGGAGCGAGGGGCGGGTCGCGGTGTGTTTGTGAGGAGTGATGGACAGATGTCAGACACTGCTCTGGCTCTGATTGGATGTTTTCTACCGGGTGCGGTGGATTCTTGCAAATCGCAGTAGGGGCTGTAGGACCAATTGAGCTGCTTTTTTAAACAGATTACAAATCTCATTTCCTACTTTCAGGACATATGGACAGTTTTAGGAAATATCACAAAAAGTTACTTTTATTCAAGTTACCTACTGCAGCTTTAAGGTTCCTCAAGAAGTACAGTCTGCTCTGTCCCTTCTTGTAGACGGCTTCACTGTTCAGTCTCCAGTCCAGTCTGTGGTCAAGGTGAACTCTGAGGTATTAATACTCCACAACCACCTCCACTTCCTCTCCCATGATGGAAACAGTATTTGACTTATCCTTGTTTCTTCTAAAATTAATATCTGTCATGCTTCTGCTTGCTAAAAGATAGCTAAGGTGTAGTTGTCTGAAAAGAGTCAGAATTTTGCTTAAAATATTTTGGGGGGTGCTTTGTGTTTGGGCTCTCTGTGTAGAAAACAGATAATTACAAGTCACGTGTGAGAACTGTATTAATGACTTAAATTCACCATTTTCGCGGAGGTCTGTGCACTTGTTATTCATACTTCAGGTTAACCAGCAAGCACAGTCATCTGAACAACATGGGGGAGTAAAAATTTTTTCCGTCCCCAAATTGGTCAGGTTTCTGCTCAGGTAGTCTGTCTGCGGTCACCTGTTGCTTGCCAACTGTGGCCTTATAACAGTGTTGCCATTTTAAGAGTATGGGTGGCAATCCTGTACATCCCACACAATGACTATTCAGTTTTTTTGTGACAGGAAATAATTTGCAGTCAAATTAGTCTCCCTTGAAAGTGAGGTAAAAGCATTGCAGCCTTCTTTCATCCAGCTGACTAACAGTGCACAGCAACAGGTAAAGGAGAGCCAGCACTGCCTTACTTACTCTGCCTTACAGCTGCTTCAAACAGCTGAAGAAAACTGTGGCCTTTCTCTGACAACTTCAAACAAAAAGAACTTCAAACCATATAACTGGTATGAAATGTTTTTGAAACTAACTTTTTTTTAAACCTCAGTAAACCTGGATACTGCTAATTGGCCCTATGCATTTTGGATATATGATGTGCTGAGTCTTAATAAGCCAGTCAAGTCTCCTCTGTGAACAATTTCCATAGTGGGAAAATTACATTTTTACCAGTATTAGGTACACATCCTGTATAAAATTACTAAATTAGAAGATGAATAAACGGATAAAAATAAAATCACAGAACATGAACAATAAATTTTTTTGGTGCTTTTAAGTGTTTACATCTTTTACGAAACATATTCTGTCATGTATCCATAAAAGATATCCCACATATCCCTGTGTTTTGCTGGGCTCGTCTTGCTCTGCAAGGCAGATCTGCTACAGTTGCCTGATTTGAAATTCTTCGGATCAGCCATGCACGCCTAATAAGCTGAAAGATATCGGTCTGGCCGGCTCTCCTCCCCCCCTCGTGCACCTCTACTCACATACTGATGACTCTGAAGTGGACTAGATCTGAACTTCAAATTCTGGTCGTTCACAGCCTTCCAGCTCTATTAAAAAACAAGAGCTCATAGTCTGGCATGAACAGACAAAAGCTTGCTGCACAGTACTTCTCAGTGTCTGTGTTCAAATAGAGGGAAATGTAACCAGATCAAAGTGATCTGCAATCATGCATGTCCGTTTAATGACATTCTGCATTAATTGGTGCCAGAGTGCCCACGCAAAAAAAGGAAAAAATACAGCAACCTTGTTTTATTTTATTTTTTACATTTTATTCCATCTTTTTGTGTGTCCCTGCCGAACAAATGCACACCAACCCTGAATGGAGAGATTCTCCATGAAGGTCCCAAGTTACACATTGTTACAAAACAATAAGCGCTTTCATGTTTATGGTTCAGATGAGCAGTCTCTCCTCATCTGGGCAGCTGAGTAATCTCTCTGTTGATTTGTAACTCAGGACTGGCCACGCTCTAATGGCCTTCATGCTGTCTCGCCAAGAGGGGAAACTGAATCGTCAGCAGACAATGGAGCTGGGACACCATATCCTGAAGGCACACATATTTAAGGTAAAACCATCTTTGAAAATTGGAAATGCATCTTCCACAGAAAATACTTTTATTTAAATGGTCTTGTCAGACTATAGGTTAGTATAGATAGTGCCTTGCAAGTATATTCATGCTCTTTCAAATCTTTCACATTGACTCACGTTAAAACCACAAGCTGTAAAGCATTTTATTAGGACTTTATTTGATAGACTAAGACAAAGCAGCTTATATTTGTGAAGTGAAAAGAAATGATTCATGGTATAAATTTTTTTATAAGCAATATTTTGATACTTTGACGAGGACATTTTAACACGCGAATATGCTTGGATCTAAACTGATCTACTGTGCTCTGTCTGTATGTTTGAAGTCCTAATAAAATATGGTAATGTTTGTGGTTGTAATGGGAAAAGGAGTATAAAAGCATTAATTCCCTCTGTGTGTTTGTTTATATGTCTGAATGATGTATTGGTTTGCCTGCAGGGTCTGAGTAAGAAAACAGGTGTGCCATCCAGCGTGCTTCAAGCTTTGTGGATCAGCTGCAGTGCTGATGGTCTTTCTGCAGCCTTGGCTTCCCTGAGGAACCTCTACACACCAAATGTCAAGGTAAAGAGGCTTTTCATCTCCTCTGTGTGTAAGGCAAACCTGCTAGAACCAGGCATGCCTTTTCTGTTTATGCCTCTGGAAGGTGAGTTGTTTGGGATTGATTTTTGTCAGGCAAAAAAAGCTAGTTCCATCTGCTTTTTCTGGTTCATGTATGTGATATCACATCAAGTAACTGAATCTCACCAGTCATGTTCCTAGCACACATTGTGATATTTCAATCACGCACTCAAATTTGGCGAGCGATTCTCATTTTCATACAAAGAACATCCACAATTAAAAACACTGGAAGGAATGTGCCTGGGTGGAGAAAAGGGGAAATGTAGGGAAAGAAAGCTTGGTTCATGATAAATATGGATTTGGGAGTCATGCAAAGGTAAATTTTCCCTCTAAACAAAATTGCATGTCTGATTTTCTCTTTTTAATTAGCAATTTTTAATAATTCTACAACCTGCGAAGAGCATAATTATTTTTCCCCGTCACTAATTAGACTAATGTTTGTAGCAGAGCTCGTTAAACGGCTAACGTGACAATCGTCCATGTATTACCCTCTACATGAGTTGTTTTCTGTAGAAATAATTGGCCTTCGCTGGAAAGGCTATTACATACATATTATTATGTTTTCTACCGTGCAATAAAACTATCCCTGTTTTTGTTTTTTTGCTTTGTTATTAAATTTGTGCTGTCACTGAGTCTCTATCACTTGTCTGGTGTGAGTCAGCGGGTGCACTTGCAGAAGGATTCAGAGACATTTAGAGAATGACCTTGTTCTGTCCTTTGGGAAAAATAGTCTCTGTTAATTGATTCTGCAGAGGATTCAAACACAATTTTATCTCATGTTGCAGAATCCTTATTTATTGGTGTGGTCTTGTTTGACAAGATGATTTTGTTATTGATTTCCTCTGTAGGGTAGACAATAACAAACATTTACAATTAAATTCAGTGGAACACAGCTACTTTAATTGGTTTCTGACCTTTATTTGGAGATTTAAATCAGTTTTTCAATAATAACAAATCATTGAGTCATTCATGGTTTTGAGAGGAATGTTCTGAACACAATGGTTTACATGGTTAAAATGGTCATCTTGACATTTGATTATGAACTCTGAGTTTCATTTATTCATTTTGTGATTTAATGAACTTTAAATAATCATGAAAACAAGATTTTTAATGCACTAGAAAGACTTGAGATTTGGTTGCTAATATCGTTCCAGCTGCAGTTATCTGCACGTTTTGTTGTTTTGGGTTTTTATTTAATTTCAACAAGGAACATTGTTATAACAAATAAAAAACATTAATAGAGCTTAATATTTTGATATAGGGTTATTCACATACTGTAGACATCAGTATTTGTTATATCATAAAAATTTTAAATAATGCACAGGAGAAAAGTTACGATAAGAATGAGTTGAAAACTAGTTTGTAATTGTAAGAGGACGTGTAATGCGATAAATTTGTGGCATGAAAGACATGCTGATCCAGACAAGGTCACATTGGGCTCTCACCGTCCTCCTCGACTTATTATTATTACTTATTACTCATATTTTCCATCTCTATAATCAGGTGAGCCGTCTCCTGATGCTTGGCGGGGCAAACGTGAACTACCGAACAGAAGTCCTGAACAATGCGCCAGTGCTTTGCGTCCAGTGTCACCTCGGTCACCAAGAGATCGCCTCACTTCTGCTCGAGTTTGGTGCCAGCGTTGATGTTGTGTCTGAAAATGGGATGAGCCCTTTGTGCTTCTCAGCCGCTGGAGGACACCTGGGTCTAGTCATCCTGCTCTGTAAACGGGGGGCCAAGGTGAGGACTCTTTTTTTCTTCCTAAAGATGTAATTGACATTAAAAGACTATGTTTCAGAGTTACCTGCTCTGATACATACAGCATAAAGTATGCATACCACAAGGTTTGTTTTTCATGCTTTGTCAAAAGCATGCCCCATGTTTCTGATTTTTAATGGTAAAAAAGAAGAAAAAACACGTATAATTTCCTTCCTATTCTCTGTGCTACTGTGTGTTGGTCTATCAAAAATCCTCATAATTATGTGGAAATTTGCGGTCACAAAAGGAAATAAATAAAAAATCCTAGGGCATCAATAGTTTTTCAAGGCAATCTAATTGGCACCCAACTTCAGTCTCCAGTCGTGACAACCTGCTTTGATGCATAATATCTGCTGCATCAAATTTACCTTATATGTAAAGCCTATTTTCTGTTACTGAGCAATAATTCCAAGAATTTTGCATTTCTGCCAGGTGGATCATGTAGATAAGTGCGGTCAGTGTGCTCTGGTGCACGCCGCGTTACGTGGACACACCGAGATCATCCAGTACCTGCTGGAGCTTGAATGGAGCGTTGAGGGACAGCAGCAGGACTGCTCTCTGAAGAACAAAGCTTTGCAGCAGGCTTTGATCGCAGCCTCGAGCATGGGACACACACAGGTCTGACCAGCATGCATGCATATTAATTTAGCCATCCAACTCCATGCTCTTATGAATTTGAAGATGGAAGAACTTGGGCCAGGTTTTCACAGCGGTGATGAATTAATAATCAAACACAACAGGTCGCCAGCAGACCAGGTTGCTTTTAGGCTTTGGGTTTGTTTAGAATTTCTCATCATCTGAAATGGACTTCCAAAGCTCAGCTTAAAATAAACAGAGCTAAAACCCCTTTATTTGGTTATTTGAGGATCTAAACATGTCGGTTCTGCTGTGATCTATATATAATCATTTGCTGAAAATTTTCTTTTCTGCTTCAAAGTTTTGCATAGTGCATCATCTTGAAGGTTTATTTGATATTTTAAACTGCAATGGTACACCATTAATCTAAGTTTCTCTTTTGGCAGGTTGTGAGAGCCCTGCTGGCGCTGAAAAATGAGCATGGTGTGCAAATTGATAGTCATGACACTCTGTGGGGTGAAACAGGTTTGTCCTCATCAATCTTTTTGCATTATGTGGCTCTTTTGTATGATGACCTGCTGTTTTACCTTTATCAACCTGGCTGGTGTAATTGAATGCTACAATGGAAGAGCTTGTAGTTTTGCTCTTCACTTAAAAGCAGAGCTCATTTCAGCCAAATGCATATGCACTTACACTTATTTAACTCTCACTACAAGTTAGGTTTACTGGCAAAATGTATGAACTAGCAGTGGTTTGCGTTTCTAAAAAATAGTAGCTTGGGCATGAAGCCCTTCATTGTTTCCTATGATCCCCACTGTGGAAACCTAAGTCACAAAGTGTTCATTCTGGGGTTTTTGCCCCCTGTCTCCTCAGGAATCTGGTGGCAGCTACTGATAACTTTCTCTTTCTGCCACCAGGTGGTTTTACCACTGTTCCTTTACCTTAACAATGGCAAACTATTCTTTCACCTGTATCTCTAGGATCATGCAGGGCCTTTTGGTTTCCTTTTGTACATTTTCATTGTATGTGACCGTTTATGATCTCTTCTCTGCCATTTTTGGACAGTTCTCTTGACTTTGCTCCAACTATTTTTTTAATCTCAGGTACATTTGATGCAGCTAAGGAGGCTTTTTACAGGTTGCATCATGTGTGCCTGATACTACACCTGATTTGAAAACCTGTGCTCCGATGGAGAACTCTGTTCAAGTGGTTGAATTATTTTGAGACTGCAGATGACATTAAAAGTAGACTTTAATGTTGAATCTGGGTTGTTTTATGTTTATTGAAATAGATTTATTGAACTAAACTATTCTTGTGTAACTTGTTTAATGAAAGCATCTGAAGAATTTTGCAGACAGACCTAGTTTTTGGTGAAGTTTGAAGAATCTTAAAGGCAGTTTGTTCACACTTTTATGCATGCCTCAGATTTAATCTGTTCAGCATTTTCTTTAGTTTTATATTTCAGCAAGAAGCTTAATTTCAGCAACAGATTTCTCTTGGTGTTTAAATTTGTGCTTTGCTGTTTATTCTGTTAAACATAACTACAGCACAGCAGGTAGCTGACACACGTACATCCACCACTAAAGAAACGATGTGCTGATAAATGTAGCAGAAAGTGATCCTGATATTCTTTCAAAACTACCAAGCTTGTTTTTTCTGTTGTTTGAAAAAAAATGCACAAACAGCAGAACATCAGTTTTATTTTCAGGTGAACAGTTTAGCAGCTAGAAATATCTTTAAATACAGGGCTAGAAATATCTCTAAATACAGGTGCACAGGAAGAAACATTGTGAAGTTTTTAAATACTGCCCTCCTTTCTTCCTGAACGTCTGCATTCTTGGTAAAAAATGTTCAAAAACCATTTCTTACCTTTGAAACCAGTGTTTGAAGTTATTTGTGGACAAATCATACTAAAATCAAGCCTGAAAAGGGAGAAAGGTAATAATAGTATCTTTGTTCTGTTCTAAGCTGTCAGGTTTTAGCTTTCACCGCTTTGTGCTTCGGTTATGTAGGTAAGGGGACAAAATGGACTTACTCAAAAATACAGTATTCACTCATGAGAATCACTAATCTGCATTTACTTCAGAAAGAAAATGTGCTTTTTTTAAACCTCAGATGGTGCAGATTTTCAAAATCTCCATGCCAGTTGGAGAGATAGTGTTTGTGGTCATTTAGGGACTGTCTGTTAATTGTCTATGTGAACATAGGCATGTGAAGATGGGCACCAGGCCCCCCAGGGCCCTGCAAGAATAAGTGGTATAGATAATGAATGGATGGAAGGACACTTTTAAATTCAAAATACTTTGAAAAGAATTTAGGTGTAAATATTCTGCATTGATTTTTTGATAAAAGATAGCCAACAAGCGTGATTATAAAAGACAAAAAAAAAGAACTGATATCATTTTTTTCCCCGACTTCTGCAAAGTTCTTACACTGTTTCAATCCACAGCCCATAATTTTGTCACTCGGATTAAATCAACAATATTTTTGCCTACACCATCTTGCGAAAATCCTGCACCACTTTTTTCTATTTTCCTCAAATGTCAATGTATTTCATATGTAATTCATGTGATAGACCAACACAGTGTGTGATTATAAAGTGGAGGAAAAACCATAAATGTTGAAAAATGTTTTCCTTGAAAAATCTGAAAAGTGTCCCATGTAAACTGCTCAAATTCAGTCAAGTTGGATAGAAAGTGTCTGTCAACATAAATCTGGACTTCCATTTTTTTTACATTTTGGGGCATCTGACTGCAGCAATTTTTTCGACACGTTTCTCATTTCCCCTTTGTAGCTTCTAGCAAACTACAATTTCCTTTGGCTGTCTATCCACACTCTTCTCCTTCTCACAACTCTTCCGTAAAGACTAGATTTGTGTAGAGCACAACTATTGCAGCTTCTTCAGAGTTACCATGGGCCTCTTGGCTGCCTCTCCTTACCTGGCCTTACTGTTTAGGTAGATGTACATCTTTAGGTAGATTTGCAGTTGTGCCATACGCTTTTCATTTTTGGATGATGAATGGAACACCACTCCCCGATATGTTCAAACATTAGGATATTGCTATTTAACCTAACCCTAATTCTCCAGATCTTTATTCCTGACTTCTCAAATGTGTTCATTAGTCTTCATGATGTTGCGTGTTTACTAATGTTGTCCAAAGGCATGACATTTTACAGATGTTTAATTGTTATAAAAAAATAGCGTTTTCCTTCCACATCGCAATAATGTGCTCTGTGAAAAAAAGATACAACAAAGGGCTGCAGAATATTAGGAAAATGTGACCTTGTGATTTTACTGTTGAATATGATGATGATATTGGACATGATTTACAAACATTTTCCTCACCATTGTCTCTTTTCCATCATTACAACCTCCCCAGTGCTTCCTTAAAATCTTTGTCAGTTAAGGACAATGAAAGACAGTCTAAGTGACAAAATATATAACTGGAAAGCAGAGTTTCAATCCAAAGCCCATGAAATGTCATAACCTACCAAATATTGCACCCAAAATGCATCCTTTGCAATTGCAATATTGAACACACTGATATTGTAATGATGACTACGATTCAATAAAATTTGCTGCTCTAGTTCGATGATTGAAAGAACACTGCTGGTAAAGCAGGCTCTTATTTAGAAGCAAAATTTTGACTACGTGCAAGACCATTTTTTGTGTATGCTGTATTTTGAGCCAAAACAAATACTTATTATTTTTGTTTACCAAAGTAGAACTAAGAAGCAGTCAGCTTTGATTTAAGCAAAAGGAAGAGCCCTATCAGGGTTAGACAGTACATTTTAGTCTTGGTTTTCAGCTTGAGAAAGATTTGCTGTGAGAAATTTACTACAATAACTGACTGAAGCTACGTTCTGGGAAATTAATCTTTTTAAAACACTAATTTCAAAAAACATATTGGAAACATCACTGTATAGATGTTCACTTTCTTAGAAAAAAAAATTTAACTTGTAGGATCCTTGTTACACAATAGCCTCTCTCAGATATGTACTGGTTTCCATGAATCTGTCAGGAACCTGTGCTGGACATAAGATTCAGTAACAGGACACCAGCATGTACAAAAGCAGCTACTACTGTTGCTTTACAGTTTGAAGCTGATATCTTACACGTCCGCTCCAGAAATATTAATATTATCATTTTCTTTGCACTGCACCAGATTGGAACGCTGCAGTACCATTAACTTGAAACATGATCTAATTTGAACAGGATCCAACTGACTTGAAATTGAGTAGCTCCGGCTGGCTACATAGTTTTTGCGTTCCGAGCTGAGGAACGTTGCATCATTTACGTCTAATAGTGAAACAGATTTAATAACTGAATGTATTTTACCAGAGCTGTTCATACTTTGTAACTCTGCTTAGTTTTCCTAGCCACTGCTTGGTGCGGCACAAACTTTTACTTGAAAATATGATCGTGCTATTTATTTTTCGTTCATCTAAAGTACGGACAGAAATGCAGCAGTTTAGTTGCCCCTCAGCTTTACAAAGTGGTCCATCTGGTAGTTTCTCCTAAAATCTAATCATTTTATACAGTTTAGAAGCACATAGGAGCACTAAGCTGACGTTACCATATATACTCATGTGTTTGCTCTCACCTGTCAGACATCTCTGCTCATCTGCATTCGGAATTAGTAAATCAGTAAAAAGAGATCAAATCAAGATAGATTGGATGGATCCTCTGGTGGTTTGCTTTGAACACCAAACATTTTAGCACTGATCAACAAATTAAACTTTAGGTAAACCTCCAGTCCTTCTTATGCCTCTCAGCAGCTTTATTAATCCAATCCTGCTCTGATGTTCAGAAGCTCAAAAATAATGTCTTTTCTGAAATATCCTGATCAAAACCATTAATTAATTTTGGTCTCTGAAAATGCTCTCTGATAACAACCTTTGAGGCCTTCTATCATACTCCAACTTCAGTAGTATATTGCATACTTATGCAAATAAGCCCGCCGTGTTCTGTGTTTAAATAGAAGCAGATCAGATTGTTCATCGGTGCAAGCTCCATTTTTTAAAATCCCTTTTTTAGGATTCAAAGCATTTCATTCTTATGCAAAGAAAAGGTGATTGAAATGCAGACAATCATTCTTGTTTCAACAACCTAGGTCTGCCTTGTGAACTCGACTACTTTGGATATAGAACAGAGGTAAAAATAGGGTTTTGCTTCAATCTTGACCTAGTCTTTATTTTGATTTTAAATCTGCTGACAGCATTATGGTGGTGAATTGTACTATTTTTAAGAGGCAATTTTCTGTTGCAGGTTGAGAAAAGGGTCAGGGATAGAAAGATGGGGATGTCTTTTATTCAGTTGGTTTACATGCAGTAAGAGAAAATCTAATTATTGCCTTAGTCCGACTAAGTTCGAACTTTAAAATGTACCGTATGTATACACCTTAGTCCGGCTAATGTTAAACCCACCTGGCCTACTCCTATTCGAGCTAAGACATCCAGATAATGTGGTTAAAATAAGGAATTCCTCTGCATGTATACGACATCTTAGGTTAGTCGAGCTATGACTGGCCTGGGTACTTCCTCTTCTGGAAGTGGAAATAACACTAGTACAACAACAAAACAGATGAAGATGGCGGCAAAGATAAATGTACTGGGCTCCAGAGCTGTTGTCATTACTCTGTCTGCTTTACTGCCACCAGCATTTATTTACAGTTTTTTTGTGACGCTATATGCCAACCGGAAGAATGCCAACACGAAGAGGCGCTTGTCACCACCAACTGTCGCGCAGTCGAACGCACTAAATTCAAAAATTCGATTTTCTTACTAAAATGTGCACATGGATAACGGCTCCCATTTTGGTTAAGGTATTACCTCGATTATTGCCATAGCTCGATTTAGATATGCATGTACACACACTGATAACTACCAATCATAAAAGGGTGTGGTTATTTGTTCTCAGCAGTCCTATTGGTCCTTTCCAGTTGCTCTCGTTTTATTTTTGATAGATGGTCACACCTGAACCACGATCCAGGATAAGGATTTTCCTCCGAGGGTTCTTTATTAACTGCTTGGTTACGTCTGTTGATAACCAATTTAAAATAATTCACTGATTGCAGAAATGTTCCTGAATCTTTTTTAATAGGTTTAAAATATATTGTAGAACAACGACATAAGGGATTTGGCATTGTTAGCTGTCTTTAGCAGTCTATATTAGAATTACTAAACCATCTCCTGTGTTTCCCTGGAGAATGTAGATTCCAAATATTTCCACATCCATCATGTTACATAAAAACAGAAGTTAAATACTCAAAAGCCTTAACGAACCACAGACAGGACCTCACATGTTATTGAAAATACAGTTTAACTTTAATAGGCTCTGACTGAGATGTACAGTTTCTGAAAACCACTAACTATTCCAGTCAGTAAATGTGTCCACACTGAAGACTAGTGTTGTCAGTGCAACCGGCAGTGCTTTGTTTGATGCGTTCACTTGTCAGAAAAACATCCTGAGAATCGAGATTGGACAGTCATCAGTCACATTCAGTAAAGCTATAAATTGTCTTAATCCGTTCACCAGACAATTTCTTGATGCATGTCTTGTTTAAAAAGGTTCTCCCATCTCTTAGTAGAGACATTTCTTTAGCTTCCAAGCCCCAACTGTCTATTTTTGTGCAAGTTGGCTAAAAATATTTTCAAAACAAGCAAACATGTCTGTCTTGCAAGAGACTGAAAAGGGTTTCTTCCTCTTTCGGCCAGTTGTTAGGCTACTCTCTGGTCAGACTGGCACTTTCTCTGGTATCTCAGTCAGAAGACTTTAAGCTAGAGAAACGATGTGATGTGAAATTTTAATGGTTTTGGAAACTTGGCTTCATATATTTGAATTTGTAAGTGTTCAACATTACTGATATAACCCTGATTGTGTTGGGTGACAGTGGCTCTTGATGTTTTTGTGTCGAGTTAAAGGTGCATTTTAAAAGATTGAAAACTGTTGCTGGTCTGAAGGTTCTGGAGATTCAGTTGTCCATGTTTCTTTAAATGCAAGGTATGCTAAAGCTGAAATGCCAAAGTCTGCAGGAACTTAACATAATTTTAATTGGCTGCTTTGTTAGTAGGTGAAAACACTGGAGTGAACTCCTGGGTTTATCTGTAGAAATACTTCTAAGTATTCTACAGCCACAAACTTTCATTCAGTGAAGTCTAAGAAAAAATGAAAACTTGCCTTCGAGAAACCTCTCACACTTTGACTCCTTCAGGTGTGTGTACTGCTTAGTACTGTAAGTACAGAATCTGTAGTATGCCAGCTTGTTTAGAAGCTTGTTTTCTGGTATTTACCATCTGCTACATTCTCAGACAGGACATGATTTCATTTTATATACATAAATATTTCTGTTGCTCTGTTTACGGTCCTTGAACCATTTCTAATTGACATTTTCAACATTATTCAACTCTAAACACCATAAGCAAGAAAAAGTTAGTTGCTTTTGACATTTTTGTGTTAATGATAAAGTTCTACTTTATTTATCTACAAACCTTTGCTAGAACGCCATATCAAGAACTCTAAGTGACCAAAACTTGAAAATGAGCTCCTTCACTAAGGATTACGAATTTAAAAAAGTTCAGGTATTATGCAATGGAAGTGTTTTTGAGATGACTCTTATTACTTACATAAATATTATCATTTTTGGCCTGAATATTTGAAAATAGCTGAATGAGATGTGCATAAACAGCCATCAGTCAACAGCTGCTCTCGTGTCTGCTCTTTGTAAACTAGCGTGCACCTTCCACAGTGTTGCTAATGTTGCTCCCAGGAGCCCGGGCTAAGTTTAGCTGTTTGAATCATTGTTCCCATGTGGGAACTGTGTGAGGATATCCACGTTTTTAACAGATGGCGGGTGGGGTTGTTTTTTGGCCGGGGAGACTGTTCATCCAGATGGATCATGTCAGTTAGATATGGAGGCTCTGCGGCACCTTTCGTCTCAGAGGTGAATGTGAGAACAGACCTGCTCCCATTCCTCTGGTGGAGCTCGCTCTGTTTGGAAAACCAGCGCTCATTTAGGACCGGTCCATCTGTTCTCTGTAAGCATCCAACATTATAACTGTGTCTCCTCTTTATAGTAATACACTGCTTGAGCTGTTGGTTTTTCATCAGAATGCTGGTTTGAAGACTTAAAATGCAAAGAGGAATGTGTGTTTAACAGAACTGGTTGACTTTGTCGGCTGGTGTTTGTCTGCTGATGCAGGAAATGACTGAGTCCTCGTCTCTGTCTATGAGGTCTAGGGAACACGACGCAAGAATTTAATGAGTTTTAATAAGTGCAAACATTATCTGATTTAAACTCAATTAGCACTGCACATTTACTGCATGTCTTTAGTTTGTAAAGAATGGGAGTTAATTTTTATAGCAAAACGTTCCCTTTTTCTACGCACTGTGTTGCAGCTAAAGGCATTGGTTCACAGCAGTATACATTACCTTCAAAAACATAATTTGTACTTTTTCATAGCTGGTCATGCTACAGTCACAAATTTTAGTGTATTTTATTTGGATTTGATTTGATGCAGTAACACTTACTAGATTGCATTAGTAAAGTGGGAAGAAAAGATGGTTGATACTTGGTTACTAAAAATCTAAAAAACATGACATGCTTTTGTATTCAGGCTCATTGAGTCAATTCTTTATAAAATCACCTTTCACTGCAGTTACAGCTAAGAGTCTTCTGGGATTCATTGCAGTCTGATTAAAATATGCTTTTAATCTAAATGCTTCCATTGTAGCTCTTGCTGCAAGCCTAATCGCCCTGCTCAAAGGTGAACCTCTGTGCCAGTCATAACTTCAGTTATGGTCTTGTGTAACCAGATCACCCTCTTCCACATGTTTGCCATTTTCCCTGCATGGCTTGTGGCAAACTGCAAATGAAACTTTTTATGGCTTTCCACTTGCCATACTTCTATTAAGGTAAAATTTGTGGAATAACAACAAATAGTTCCTTTTCACCCGAGTTATGAATCTCTGCAACATCTCCAGAGTTACATTCGAACACTTTGGTGCTTCTCTACTTGGTGCTCTTTTTGTCCAGTCTGTCAGTTTAGGTGTATGACCATATCTTGGGACGTTTGCTGTTGTGCCATACAGTTTCCATTTTCAAATAATCAATTGAACAGGGCTATGTAAGGTGTTTGGTGGTTGTGATAACTTTACTTTCATTCTCCAAATCCTTCTCATTGCAGTATAGTGTTATCGAAGTTCTTTAATAAAAGAGATGAGAGAGATTCCTTCAGCTTCTTGGAGGTTTTAATACAGACTTGATTGATCAAACAAGGAGGTACAGCATTAACAGAAAAATATGCGGTACTGACCTCCCTTACAAAACAAGACACAGGATTATATAGGTTCAGTAATCAAGAGTCTATCACCTATGACATTACAAACAAACATTTCTCAGTCGGAAGGCATTTGACTCATTAGGCGTAGAAGATTTGATATAGAAGCATAATCAATGTATGTCAGGACGTTCTTAGACGTAAAAGAGAGTTGCCATGCCAACCCAGGGTGTAGAAGTCTGAATCAGCAGGTTTGACCTGACCTAAATTCATAGTGTCACATAATCAGATTGGTCACCATATCATAAAGAAGAGACACATAGTAACTATCAGTAACTATCAGTATGTGAACTACACAGAACAGAACATTACATTTCTTCCATAATAATAGTCACAGCCTACTTTGTGATGGCTATCACAAAAAATCCTAATAAAATATATTGAATTTTATGGTTGTAACATGACAAAATGTAAAGATTCTTAGACGGTATGTATACTTTTCTAGGATACTGTATCCTTCCTTTGTTTTTCTTAGTTTTGACAAAACAGTTTGTTTTCTTCTCTTTGTATTTCAGCGCTGACAGCTGCTGCAGGCCGGGGGAAGATGGAGGTTTGCAGCTTCCTGCTGGAGCAGGGGGCAGTGGTGCAGCAGGTGAACCGACGGGGGGTGTCTCCCCTGTTCTGTGCTGTCAGACAGGGACACTGGCAGGTAAGATCTGCTGAGCAGCTTGTTTATTCCTGATAAACTCTCCGTTTCCATTCGCAGTATCCTGCCACAGTTGCTGCCTCCACTCCACCGCATCAAGGCATCATAGCAGTTGCTTTTCTGGTCTGATAAATTTAGGAGGGAGTCGGTGTCTATGCTAAATTAAAACCCTGTTTAATCGCTTCTATAGCTCTTGCGTTTTTTGTCATTTTTCAGATTGCAGAGTTGCTGCTGCAACATGGTGCTGACATTAACATTAGTGACAAGCAAGGCAGAACGCTACTCATGGTGGCTGCCTGCGAGGGACACTTGAGTACTGTTGAGTTTCTGCTGTCTAAAGGTGAACACCAATCATGCTTCCCCACTAAGACGAAAGTCTGTTTGCTGAGTGCAATAAATAACCTGTGTGGTAATGTTTGGCTTAAAGGTGCTTCTTTAACTTCGATGGACAAGGAGGGACTGATGCCCCTGAGTTGGGCGTGCTTGAAAGGGCATAAGAATGTAGTGCAGTTTTTGGTGGAGAAAGGTGCGGTCATCGACCACACGGACAAAAACGGACGAACGCCGCTGGACCTCGCTGCCTTCTATGGAGATGCTGAGATCGTAAGTAAAACCGTTGTTTACACAGACACAACGAACATTCCAGTGATGTTATCAGGGTCTCCGCACAGTCTGGAAAATAATTAAACTGAAGTTTCTTCTAGGTATGAAAAACTACGAGAAAAACTAGAGAATGTAGAAATATAATTTTTTTCCTGCAGCGTAGTCTGCATGACAAATATCTGAATTTCTAGGCATGCTTCTATCAGTGCGCTTTTATGCTGGTTTTTGCTTTAAAAAATCTGCCTGTGATTTTTTTTTAATTACTGTTTAAACTCAGATGTATGAACAGTTAAATGCATCTAAAGGTTTCCTGGATGGACATTACTGTGATTATTGCAGAACAAGTGATAATTGATTGTCACAAAGAAAGCAGATCAAAAGCTCAACTTTGTATCCATCCATTTGTGCTTCCGTCAATATGTAAAATGTATCTAACTCTCTATCATCCATCCATCCGTCCTCGCATTTTCCCTATTTAAAGCTTGACTACTTCTAAATTCACAATGAATATTTCCTTTAAATCCTTACTGGGCGTAAAGTTGACAGCCACATCTTAAAATATTTGCCTGGAAAATCATGAAGCCTTGAGAGGACAAATGTGAAGCTACCTTGTGTCATTGAAGACTGCGGTATGTGTGGGCATCGTTCTGTAGGTCCAGTACTTGGTTGAAAAAGGAGCAGTGATAGAGCATGTGGACCACAGTGGGATGAGACCCCTGGACCGGGCCATCGGGTGCAGGAACACTTCAGTGGTGGTGACTCTGTTGAAGAAAGGGGCCAAGCTGGGTAGGAGCTCTTCTCTTACAAACATACCCCCATGTTAAAACTGATGGAAATTTACGACGTTTGACATTTTTTGCTGACATGAACTGCATGTGTAGTTTTCTTTGGCTTGCTGAGTTTCACATCTTTTGGTAAACAAAGAAAAGCTCTCTTGTCGCTAGCTTGTTTGTGTCTCTCAGTATCTCATGATTCTAAGAATAATCCCAGACAGATTTAAAGGAATGTTGTGGGAAAAACTTCTCCTATTGCTGCATGTCTTGCTAAATCTTCTGTTTGTGTGTGTTGGGTCCATTTCCTTGTGTGCTGCTTCACTAACTTATCACCCCCAATGACTTTTATGAAGCTATCTGGAGCCCGTCGCTTACAAGTGGTGCTCTCTGCCATCTCGGAACAAAACTGACAATGGGCAAAACATTTAAATTTCCACCCCATGCATTTGCAGCTCCAAAGACAAAACCCATTTCAGACTGAGTGACACATAATTGCATATTGTCACGCTGCAGTTAGTAACACATTTTCGCCTCGCTGCAAATGACTGTCGCTTGTCTTACCTCTCCCTCTCCCAACTCTTTTCTAACTGCCTTCAATAAACTAAGGCTACAGAACGTCTCCTTACGATCGATCAGGTACAATCTTTAGGTAACTCTAACTTGTACCAATTTGAAGAGTATACGCTGATGCTTGGTTGGCCACAAAAAAAAAAAAAGCCTCACAGGGTGCTTTGCGTTTCCACAGGGAATGCTGCCTGGGCCATGGCTACTTCCAAGCCTGATATCCTCATCATTCTTCTGCAGAAGCTGATGGAGGAGGGAAACCTGCTGTACAAGGTAAAAGGCTGCCTAAAGGCTGCTGTTTTAATGAAATCTTCCATATTACTAATGAAAAAGAGACATTTCATTAATAGTGCCAGCTGATAATGTCAAGATTCTTTGTCTGAAAGGAATCATGAACAAAACATCAATTTATTCATGATGATCTCTCTATGGTATAGAAAGTGAATACTAAAGGAGTCATGATCGATGTTTGACATTTATCAGAGTGAGGTTTGTAGCAAAAGCTGCTTGTCAGATGTAACCTATTAGCTTTGCATTAGAGCTTGCCTTTGTATTGAATGTGTGATTGATTAGAGTGAAGGAAGTTAGAAAACAGATACTGAAGGGAATACCTGCTAAGTTCCTCACTCTGTCCCCCTCTCCCACATTTTCTAATTCTTCCTTCTGCTTCTGTGCTTTATTTTTTATTTTTTTGTTGAACATCTGACCTCATTGTGTCCACCAGAAAGGGAAGATGAAAGAGGCAGCCCAGCGGTACCAGTACGCCCTCCGGAAGTTTCCAAGAGAAGGCTTTGGTGATGACCTGAAGGCTTTTAAAGACCTGAGGGTTTCTCTGTATCTCAATCTCTCCCGGTGTCGCAGAAAAACCAATGTAAGTCTCACATAAGTCTCATACATATAATTTTGTCCGGCTCAACCTTTCATCGAAAAGTTTTCGTTTAAAAGTCCTTCTATTTTGTGATTTACCTCGAATAAAAATCTTTGCGGTAAACCTGTGGGACACAAAGTGCACCGAATTCAGAGAATCACCCTTCAATAAATTTAAGAGACATCTCATTCACCAGATATTTGCTAATGCAATATCATTAATAATGTTCCAGGAAATTGTAGAAAAAGATGTATGAGCTCAGATGGGAACGAAGGGGGGAGTCAGAGGACTAAAATGCTTTAAATCTTCTAACCAAACACTTTCAAGAATAAAAACTTGGGTGGTTATTGAGGTCTAGCTGAGATGTTTTTAAATTACCTAAAAGAAAACAATGGGAGACTTTCAATGGTATTTGCATTGTTTTATTTCTCCCAATTCTTTTTGCAGAAAGACTTTGTTTTTATAGACCTAGTCCAACAGGAAAGACATCTGTATTCCAACAGCTGCATATGTAATTACGTACGGTGAGACAGCGGGCAATATGAGCCAAACAGCTCAGATAAAGTTGTCTCCTGTGGGTTTCTACTGTACACTTTAACATGTGTTTGGGCCGAAAACAAGTTGCTTGGATTTTCTATTCATTAAAATCAATGCTATGTATATGCAGAACACTATAGCTTTAAGAACTCTACATGTCATCAGTAATACATATTTTACATCAGCATTGTGATTGTGTTCCTCGTAATTTGCTCATCATTGCCGTTCAGGAGCAGCTGTCCCTGCAGTCGGTCTGCTTTAACATTGTTACCTCTTTAATGCAGAACACTTTGCTTTAATGCTAGGCTAACATTAGTATGCTTACTCTTTGTTTTGATATCATTTGTTGATAATTCAACTTGTAAATAAAATTAAGCAACTTTGCTTTATTTTGTTCAGTCTTCCCGTTATCTGCTGAAAGTCTTGATCTCACTTACCATCTCACAGATTGCAAGACATGTAAAAATTATTTTCTTTAGCTTTGCACATCAGTGCGTCCTCAGACTTTATTTTAAACTCCCCACTGATACTGATGAATGGCTAACTTTGAATGTTTACTCAGCAACAGAGTTCACACAGAACAGTGGTGTTACCGTAACCTGATTGCATGCTTTTGCATGGTTCAGTCAGTGATTAGAAAGAATGAAGATTTTTGAGTTTCTGACCGTCTTGTCACCAGTAAAAGTTGATAAAGCTGAAAACTCTGATTCTGTTTTAAGATCAGCAAAAAGATGTGCACGGCTTCTAATATAGTTTTGAAAATACAGCCACTCAGCTGAGGGTGTGGCTGACATGTAGTCACCAGAAGTACATGACCAACAGGAATTAGGGGTAAAGTTTCATTGGATACTCGCACACAATTTAAAACTGCTTTGACAGGAACTCTGACATCCTCGTAGAGAGTTATGGAGTGTTTTATACAAAGTAGATGGAACGTTGGACCCTGAAATAAATAAAGCCTAAGTTGTACTTGTTTATAATTTTCAAAGTAAAATTTTTGTCTTTGTAGGATTTTGGGATGGCTGAGGAATTTGCAACAAAAGCGCTGGAGCTGAAACCCAAATCCTACGAGGCCTACTATGCCCGCGCCAGAGCTAAAAGAAGCAGCAGGTAAACTATTCAACACTTTAACCAGCGGTAGCTGATCGTTCTTGTTCTGTAACTGGTAACACTACCCCTTCTGTTCACAGACAGTTCACTGCAGCCCTGGCTGACCTGCACGAGGCGGCCAAGCTGTGTCCCAATAACCGAGAGATCCGCCGTCTCCTGGCTCGAGTTGAGGAGGAGTGCAAACAGATGCAGAGAGCTCAGACTAAAGGAAGCTTCGCTGGAGCTGCAGCCGCTTGCAGCCAGGCATCAGGAGGACATGAATCTGATCCGGAGCAGGATGAAAGCCAAATTGAACCCCCAGAGCACAGACTGGTGAGGAGTCTGGAAGCCCAAATAGATATTTTAGAGGAGGAGGAAGAGGAGGAGGACGAGGAGGAGGAGCCAGTGGCCTTGAAGCGTGACAGGACAGGTGAAGCCTGCTGGTCCCAGAACAGTTTCTCCTTCAACAGAGAATCCGCAGCAGTTAACAACTGTGTAACTCCCACCTCACCTCCGGGCCCCAACAGACTCCCTCTCTACCGATACCCTCGAGAGCACCGCGAGGCGCTGGCCCAGCAGGCTTTGGTCCTGCAGCCCACCAAGCAGGCTCAGATAGTAAAGACAAACCAGCACATGAGTTCCATGCAAGCTGTGGGGGGCTGTTCTGCTGGGGCCAAATCTCAGTACGCGCCCTCCAGCCCTTTGCCCCGCCGACACATGTCCAACAAGCTGAAGCCAGGCCCAGGTATTGACATAACCCCCTTGCCTGCTCCAGTTGATGAGCCAGTGTACGAGAACCGCATGTTGCTGGAGGCTGCTGCCTCCTCCGTGGGTCAGAGTTGTGACGGCGACGGCCTCCTTTCTTCCCAGGCTTCTTACTCATCATGCAGCTCCTCCAAAGTGCTGGGGCCAGAGAGGCTGTCTGCCCACTCTTCTTCTTCGCTGGAGGGACTGGCCTACTCTGGTCCAGGACACTTGGGGAACCATGATCCTGCTGCAGCAGGCCCACAGGGAGGAAGCGTCAGCAGCATGCGGGTGTCCAGCTCCACCAGCAGCCTGGCGTCCAGCAGCAGCTTGTCGGACAGCGGCAAACTGGGACCCGACGTCCGCAGCAAAATCTCTGACAAAATGCACAGCCAGCAGGGTAGTGCTGCAGCAGAATATAAACCCAGACCTTTCATGGGCATAACTGACAAGACAGCACGATTTCAGCAGCAGCAGTGCCATCCTAGCCTTCAGTCTGTCGGCCACAGCTGGTTTAACCACTCCTCTGATGGCTTCATGTGCCACAACGTATCAACGATGGGTCTGCAGCCGGTCGACTGCGAGCTGTCTTACGGCAAATCGGCGAGCACCTACCAGGAGCAGCACAAAGCTCCCCTGGCTCAGGGTGGCGCGGTGATGAGTAGCTTACACAACGGCATGCATGCCAAGGAATTAGAGAAGTTTTGCCAAGCAGCCAACTGCTACAAAGAGTCCAAGCCAGCGCTGGCCATGCCCCACACTTTCATAGACAGTAAGCCCAAGCAGCCTGGCCTGGGCCGAGATAATCCCGCCCTTCACGTAGCTTCAATGAAACCAAAGCGATCCTTTATAGAGTCGAATGTGTAGAAATGTTTCATTTCTTTATACCATCCACAACGCACACAAGCAAAAATTCAACGTGAGAGGGATGGGTAGTTTTTTTTTTAAAACCAGCTCCAGAGTCTAGTTTCACCCAAGCTTTTAAGAAGTACGGTTTGCTGACTGCTTGTAAACACAAACTGGCTGCTTAGAGTTTTTATTCCTCCCAGTCTGCAGCTTCTGTTACATGACAGCATGTCCGCAGCCATGCTGTTAACGTTGCACTGAAGGAGGTCTGCGGACATGTCGTACAATCCTGATTAATGCAGCGATGACAGTGAGCACTTTACAAACAGTTAGGCCAAACAAGTGCTTCAACAACTCATACAGTTACAATATAATGTTATTACTGAACACTTTTTAAATGAGGTCTGAACTGTGTTCATCACATCTATGGTGCTGAGGGACTAGTTTCAAGAAGTTTCTGACCCCTTCACTTTTTACACACTTTGTCCATTTAATTAAATAAAAACTAAACTTTAAGCTCACATAATTACCAAAAAGAAAAACAGTTTCTAGTCCTATCAGGCCTGTCATTTTTGCTTCAAGTATTTTGATTCCGTCTTCAACTTGTCATAATAAATGCACACGTTACAATTCACTGCTCATCCTGTTGGAGGAATGATCTTGGGATTACACTTGGGCTCTTTTTGCAATTATCCAACCCAGAAAACATTTTCCCTTCAAGTATGGGATCAAAAACCTGACCGTTTCATGTAAATTATGTCCGCTGACCCTAAGAGGGTCCTCCTCCTGTAGGAGTGTTGCTGCTTATAGCACTAGTAAAGAACAGTTTAAAAAAACACCAAATATTTCCATGAAGTAGTCTCTTCACCCCACCAAGTTCTTCAAAACTAACTAAACCTTTCAAACGTTTGTTTTTTGTTAGCGGTTTGTTCTGGAAAAAAATGTGATGCAACCCAATTTTTAAAGTAGTTTCTGTTTTTGTCAGGGAGATTGTTACCTTTTTAAACTTTAAAAATATTTAACATTATGGTAGCAAAAGAAATGAATGCACTACAATCAATCCGCACCGCTTTGATTTTATTTGGGTACTGTGAGGGGGGGGTCTGGTTGGCCTTTGAACTACCCTTACACATCACTCAGGTTCTTACAAATGGTTCCTGCAGTGAAAAATGCCCCTTTTCAGCCATTTCAGTTCAAACTCTTCTACAGTTGATTCTTAACTTTACCTGCAGGAGATTTTAAATAGCAAACTTCTGCTCTGAGTTTTATGTGGAGTGAGTAACTATTTGTTAAAATGTTTAACTGTTCATGTTAAGCATCTTTTAAATTTGATAGATATCTTATAAGTTGGGATGTGATACCTTACAAGTTGTGGTACTAGAACACCGGGTTATAATCCAAGTGTCCTGGACCAAATCATCACTGCATCTTTGTCAGAGTAGAGCTGAACTAGGAACTGAGTTTATTTGGAATACATTTCAAACTCAATCATTTCATCTCTGCATGGAGTTTGGAGCGACTTTGAGTTATAGAGTGAAGAGACTAAGACAAAACGTATCAGTTCTGGTATTACTGCCAAAAAAGCAAATTAAGTTACAAAACAGCCTGGTGAAATTATGGGTTTAAGAGTAAGTCGGTTCTGGGAGATAAACAATAGCACAATACATGGTTTTAGTCTGAATACATTAAAATATTTTTGTTCACTTATTCGTATAATTTCTGAATGTTCAGTTAAGTAGAGCTTGGATGGTGGGGAGAAAACATACTGATCTGTTAAGAATCAGCAATATTAATGCAGTACACTGTGTGCTAAAAGTGATGCGGTCCGAGTACTTTGAGAAACGTCTGAAAGAACAACTATGGGATGGGCATTCCTGTGACTTACTAAGGATGTTATAGATCCTCATGTGTATATTATATAAATATGTACCGTTTCTTCTTTTCAGTGAAGGTTGTTATGTTAAGTGTATTGACAAGTTCAGACTTGTGTATTTTGAGTTTTAGGCACAATGTGGTTGAAAATGGTGTTAAATATAAATTTGTACAATGCATAAGCCACCATTAACACTGAATCATTTCTGTATCTGCTTGTTGTTGCTGTCTAGTTAATTTATTCACAGTGCCAATAGCTTGGTTAATTGTAAAAGCAATATATTTTATAGTTATTTTTGCACAGCTATAAAGGCATTTGACTCTCAGTAATGAGAATTCAACGCATGCTACAATTGCAGTTTATATAACAGAGTAAAACAGGAAGATCTAAAAAAAAAAGTGATTTGGGGGCTCAGCGCCAGCTTTATTTTGCAGTTGTAAATGCAGTTGTTGCCATGTTGTCAGTATTGAGCTTTATTAGCTGTGATCACATACTGTAATAAACATTACTGCCATCATGGGAGAGCAAAATAAAGACCCACTGAGGAAAAACTCACCTCTCTGCTGGGTTTTTGTTTTAAGCACAGATGGATTATAACTGTTTAAAAATGTCTATAAACATACAATTATTTAGTCTGCTAAAAGTAATGAAACTGATTATTAAAAAGGACATTGGACTGAACCCCATTTATGGTGACTGCAGGTTGAAAGGCTTTTTTTATACCCCTTGGAGGTTCCTACACTGTCTGGAAAAGAAAATAGTATGGGGAAAATGTTTTTACATGTTTACCTCAATTTCTAAACTAGTATCTCTAGGCAGACTACATTTTGTTATTACAAAGCATGCACATACAGTCCAGATTTGAATAAGTCACTGAGATGAGAATTTATATATTTATATTATATATAATGTCATGTGGCCTACACAATCGTGGGATAGTCTCCTGGTGATGTTGTCTAGCAGACATTCACACAAAAGGCTTCATAGAGTGCTATATGTCAATGGAAAGTTGGAAAAAGGTGTGCAAGAGGAGAGCATTGAGGAGCAAAGCCCATTTGTGTCACCCAATAGGGTAGGGCTGTAAGAGCCACCACACAGAAATCCAGGAGAAGGGCTACAAGTGTCACATTCCTTGTCTTAAACCCAGTTCTAAACCAGAGACAACTTTAGGAGTGAGAAAAAGGGACTGGATTGCTGCTTAGTGGTACAAAGTCCTCTTCTCAGATGAAGGTAAATATTGCACTTTATTTGGTCACTGCTAGGAACAACCCTGGTTTCCCTCAACTTGGAGATACACAGGCTGATTGGCTCCATGCCACACAACATTGATGCAGTAAATCATGCAAAAAAAAGCCCCACCTAGGTATATTGTGCAGTAGGCTAACAGTGTTACATTAAAAGTCCTTTTTATTGGCGTGATGTAATCTGATTTAGTTTTTTCGCTTTTTAGCTGTGAGCCCTAATAATCAAAATAACAGATGAAACACTTTGTATTGAATTACTGAAATAAACTGCCTTTTCAATCATATCAAAGTTGTAACAGTAAATCATCAGTTCATTGAATTTAACAAATTAGCACTTTATAAAGCACAATTTGAATCATATTCTCATGATCTCTTTCATTGTAACATTGATAAATCTACAGCATAATGCTGAACAGATGCTCATTGGCTAACATTTTTTATTCCTTTTTTACTATTTAAATATCAACTCAACATAATTTATTCACAGTACAATACATTGTGGCAAATATCAGATCAACACCAAGACTCAACAATGTAAGAAAGTGTTGTCAGTAATGAGAACACGTATTACCTCCCTGGTAATTACAGTAATTTTTAAAGTACCTGTGGCATTTTAGAAAATCTAAAATGAGCTGCTTATTTACTGACTGGATTTCCATCGGGTTATTGCAATCTTCAAGGATCTATCGGGGGTTAGCAGGGTCATCTGTAGGGGCAGGTTGGTCATTGGGCTTGTTTTGTTGCCTCGGATCCAGGTCTCGATAGATTCTCTCTCATATGAGTACCCATCTGTAGAGCAGACACACAGAAATCCATTTTACTTTTTAAAACTACAGTGGTGGTGCAGTTGCTGAGAACTGGGTTACTGTCTCTGAGGAAGCCGGCGCTAGGGGACAAAGATTTTATATTTTTAACGTGAACAAACCTGCAGCTATGACTGGATCCTTCATCAGCTCCCTGGTGATTGGACACAGAAACTCATCTGGAGCTTCTGAGCCGCTCTGCTCCGCCTTCAAGGCCTTACAGGAGACGTCCACGAAGACCAACAGACTCTGAAAAACCACAGCCCAATAGTTTCAGTCCGTATGGCTTGGTAAATGAAAAATTTTTGATTTGTCATTTTGTAAGACCAGCTCAGTTTGGTCCCTTTTGTTACTTTCCTTTGAGCTAAATGTGTGAAATCACAGCAGATTGGCTAAAACTGACGAAACAAAAATCAGGAATAAATCTGTGCTGAGTCACAAAGAGCCAGACGCTTTGCACCTCAGCTCAGACAACTTAACGTCTCTTATTCTGCCAGACAATAAAAGTCCAGCAGGTCCAAAAGAGGAAAAATCTCTCTGCACACAGCTGCATGTCTCCGCCTGCTGACTGCACCCTTTGAATTTGTCATCTGCAGCAAATTTCCTTGAACAGCTAAAAGGGAGGGCCGACCTTTATGGTTGCTCATGATTAGTTGCGTGTCTGTTGGTAATGGCTCTGCCACAGAGAAGCATGTCTCATTCAGGCAGTAAGAACAGCTGCAGTGACATTTTCTAGCATGACTTCTAAGTCCTGACAACTTTATTACAGCAAAGGCGCTGAACGATTCAACATATTTAAGCCTATTTTTCCTCCATGACACTAATCTAACACCATGCAGGTAACTCACTACTTTCATTTTAATGGACAAATATCTTAATTAAAGGTCCTGTGGTCTGATTAAAATAAATAAAAAATGAGTGATTGCCCATAATGACCAGCATAACATTTAAAGGAAAAACGGGGAAGCCTGCAAGCCTGAGAATGTCAAGATCAGAGACAGCAAGGAGGCATACAGGAAGAAGTTGGAGAGCAAACTGCAGAGGAACAATATCAGAGATGTGTGGACAGGAATGAGAAAGATCACAGGCTTTAAGGACAGGAAGGGTTGGATAGATAGAAGTCTGAACACATCAAATGAACTGAACATATTCAACAGGTTCAGTTCAGGAACTAGCTCATCATCCTCCTCTCCTGTTTCCAGCCAAACAGACATCCCACCCTCCTCTGACCCACAGCTTTCCTGTTACTCTTTAGATGTTTCATCTTCCAGCTCAGTCAGGGACTTCTCTGCTTCCACAAGTTTGTCTTCAAACAAACCAGGAAATACTGCTGCCCCCTTTGCCTCCTCTCACTTTTCTGTCTCCAAAAGTCAGGTGAAGAGGCAGCTGAAGTAACTGAACTGAACTGGAACAAGGCTGCAGGTCCAGATGGTGTCAGTCCCAGGTTCCTGAAGGCCTGTGCTGAGCAGCTCTGTGGGATTCTGCAGCACCTCTTCAACCTTAGCCTAACTCAGGAGAAGGTTCCAGTGTTGTGGAAGACATCCTGCCTTGTTCCAGTACCAAAGAGAACTCACCCATCAGTCATCAAGGACTATAGACCTGTGGCCCTGATATCCCACATCATGAAGGTCCTGGAGAGACTCCTGTTGGTGCCCCTGAATAAGCAAACAACATATCAGGACCCGCTGCAGTTTGCGTATTGCTGTGGAGTTGGAGTTGAAGTTGAAGAGGTCATCATACACCTGCTTCAACCAACCAGCAGCACTGTGGTGATCATGTTTTTGGATTTCTCCAAATAATTTAACACACTTCAGCCTGATTTGCTTTGTCAGAAACTGGAGCCCTCAACAATCACCTGGATCAATAACTATACAAACCAGTTTGAGACTGAAGAATTGTATGTCAAACTAGGTGGCTCAACAACCTGATATAGAAGGCTGGTTCTGTTCGTGGCACTACTGTCGGACCACTAGAGACGATGGTGCTAAGAAGGATTCTTCATAAAAAAACCAAGAAAATTATGGACAACTCCTAGCATTCTCTTCATCAGACTATCCTACAACAACAGTGTCTTCAGTTAGAGGCTTCTTCAGTTTAGCTGCAACACAGACCGCTACAGGAGATCCTTCCTGCCCACAGCCATCAGCGTTTACAACTTCTTGAAGAATTAAATAGTATGAGCCCTGATCTCAGTCCTATAAAAAGCTGAAAAGCTGTGTGAACAGGGTAACCCACAAAACTGACCCAGTAATACCAGCTCTGTCCAACTTCCTGCTTTTGTTTTACATTAATTTTGTTATGGATGTTAAATGTATTTATGACTTTGATATATAGATGCTAGCTTGCTAGGTAGACACTTTATTGGGGGCAATTTGTTTTATTTATGTACTTTTCTTAACCTTGTAAAATATCAAGCCTATTAGTCTCAGACTGTTTTATGTTCAGGTTCTCTGAGGTTAGAAAAGTAACTTTGTAAAACAAGAAAAAAATTAATGTGCTCTGTGGAATTAGACATACATTTAGATTCTGTAGGTTGTTGTAGGAGATGTATCATTTATTCCCTTTTTTACATTTTGTTATAGAACAATGTCCCAAGTTTTGAACATCTAGCAGAGCACTGTCAAATTGATCATCGGAAAATAAAAATAGTATGGCACAAGTGCAGACCTACAACATGGCAGTACTAACAGGCAGGGCAAGGCAAGGAGATCATTAATTAGTCACAGTTAAGACGCTGAAGGTAACTCTGGAGGAGCTTTGCACATCGACAGCTCAGGTGGGTGAATCTGCCAATAAGACAGCTATCAATTGTGTACTCAACAAATCTGTGGGGGAGTGATGAGAAGAAAGACTGTTGAAACAAAGCTGTAGGCAATGCAGATCACCATGGAAACACTGACCTAGGGATAGGGAAGCTGTTCAGAGTAGATGGGACGATGGATGGAGGTAAATACAGAACAATCCTGGGAGAGAAACTTGTTGGAGGCTGCTAAAGACTTCACTGGGATCCCAACATACAACCACAGAACTGAACGTTCTGAACTGACTGAGTGTGCAATATGTTCTTAGATGCAAAATGCCCTTTATGCAACTCCTTTCTAGATAATAAAAATTCCTTGTACATAAATGCAGTGACAAAGGATTTTAATTGAGAGCTAAACATAAAAATGGTTTAGATCAAAGTACATTTAGATGGGCCCAGTCAAAGTCCAGATCTAAGTCTAATCGAGAATCTGCAGCATGTCTTGAAACTTCATATCCACAGACATTCTCCATCTAATCTGAATGAGCTTGGGGAATTTTGCAGAATGGGCAAATGTTTCAGTCTCTAAATGTGCAAAACTGGTAGACATACTACAGGAGGCTTACCACTGTAAGAAAAAGGTACTTCCACAAATCATCATCTGATTGTAAGTGATTCACAAAGGCAAACACTGGCATATGCATAATTTTATTTAGCGGTCCTGTTGGTAGCAAACTAGTTATCCTTAGTAAGCACATTGACAAAGGAAATTCATGAAAAATTACTAATACAATAGCAACTAAATAACTTTTTAACTACAGAGCCTAGTCCTAAAAAGAAAATAAATATTGCCAACTTGATGTGGGAAACACTAATATAGCAATGTTGACTGTAAAATTGGATTTATTTTATTTTCTGTTGTGATATATATAGATAGATAGATAGATGGATGCGCTCGTGAAATTGAAAAAAAGTAGAGATTAATTAATCATGATCTGTAATTAAATAATCTTTTTTAATCACACCTGATAACTGTTGAGGACAACCCTCATCTTGAGGTATTTTCATTTAAATTCATTATATTACTGTGGCAGAACAAATATAACAAAATATGGCTTTATGATCTCATTTACTGTTTTTAACAGATGCAGTCCCAGCCATTTACATTTCACTGTTTTTGAGACTAGTCCCAGAGCTGCCTGCAACTTCAGCTTTGAGCATGCGCGATTTATTAGCATTCTGGACTCAGTGGGGTAAATATCTGCTCCGAGTGTGTCCAGCTGGATCTGGACGGGTGGCGCTGCAGTGCACAGACTGACTGCCTGCTGTGAATGTTCCGAGACGGGAGGCAAACCCACGGCTGCACCGCTGCTCAGTGAGTGTAACAAGGATACATGCTTGACCCAAAACTCCCCAATAACCCCAGAAAAAGTCGCTAAATTTTTCGCTAGTCGCTTTTTTGACAAAGAATTGCTGGAGGGGTCCAGAAACTTGCTAAATATAGAGACAAAGACACTAAATTGGCAACACTGTCTGCAAATCATCACTCATTTTCACTCACCCTGGCCACTAAGCATCACCTCATGATAAGCAGGCCTAATGACAGCCAATCAATGCCTACTTCAGGGTGTGGTTAACTTCTAACAACTCAAGCACAAGAAGCCCAAAGCATAAAAACGGATTTTATTTAAAGGCAAAATGAAGAAACAGTAAAATTGAAGATTAAAAACTAGATTAAAGCAATTAAAAAACATAGCATGCTAAATATGGCCGTAGTTAATTAATCACAATTAACTTTGAAATATACATAAAAAATATAAATGAAAAACAATTTCAATTTCACGGGTCCGGGCAGAAATTTCTTTTATGTGGGCGGGTTGTGGGTCATATTTCCCAACTTTTCTGCGGCTGATTTACATTCAGGAACAGAGAACACAGTTAAAGTTAGGGACTGTGTGGACGATATTTTGTTTCTGGACAATCTTTTCCGTCTTCGACCGTTTTTTTTTAAACTGGTGGTGGAAAAATCTAAAGACCATCCTCATTTTGACAGATTACAATTCACACCCCTGACCACGTGGTGCAGACATTTTTAACTTTACGCACAAAGTTCAAATAACTCAAATCAATCAAAAAACTATTCCAATTACAGCATTGAGCATCATCTCAGATCTGGACACCCTAATGCATCTCACTATTCGAGCTCCGCTTACAGCACCATGGAGACTTTGGAGCCAGTTCAAAAATAATTTTTTAAAAAGGTGTGGGTTGGTTAAATTGGACCCGTGCATTACTATGCTGCAGTTAACCATATTTTACTGCAATTGTTTTACATTTAAAACATACACGAGAGAGACAAGTGAGCCTTAAATGCAAGGAGAAATTCTTTAGGGAAAAATATTTTATGCGACTTTGAAGACAAACCGATCCCAAAATTGTTGCAGGACTGGAAAATGGGTTAAAATGGGCCAAACATCACACAGTGAATGCCCACCTTGTTCTTTGAGGGATTGGCACTAGACCGGTGCCATTTGTGCATACATGCACACCTGTGCCATCTGTGTATACGTGCACGTCACACATGCACACCTGTGCCATCTGTGCATACGTGCACGTCATACATGCACACCTATGCCATCTGTGCATACATGCACACCTGTGCCATCTGTGTATACGTGCACATCACACATGCACACCTATGCCATCTGTGCATACGTGCACGTCATACATGCACACCTGTGCCATCTGTGCATACGTGCACGTCATACATGCTCACCTATGCCATCTGGGCATACGTGCACGTCATACATGCACACCTGTGCCATCTGTGCATAATTAGAAAACCTTGAAATAAAGAGATACAAGTAAATCAGTTACCTGTTGATACTGTACCTACTTTTGATTGTCTTTTTTGAACGTAGCATCAACCTCAGCAAAGAATGCTGCAGCATTAGTACAGAAAGAAACATGGTTGTGTCCTACAGCCATGTTTCTTTCTGGACTGGAATACTAGTCAGTTTGATTACTGATGATACAGAAATTGTGCTGGGAGTATAAGTGGATGTTAGATCTGCGCTGGTAATAAATTCAGCATCAGGTTTATAAAAGTGTTGAGGACAAAACCATCAATCGTATTTATTGCATGGGACATGTCCCCGGCTAAAATGACGCCTTTGCAGAGAAGCAGCCAGCAGCAGCCGCAGAGCTGTTCCAATCAAATATGGAAATTGGTCACAGAATCTTTTTGTGCTAGAGTTTGCTAACCAAGTAAACAAGTTTGTAGCATCTTTATGTATGACTTGATGAAGACCAGTTGTTTGCATAAGGAGATTAGGTTTGTGTTTTGAATTATTAGTTTACAATAATCATACTTTGCACACTTAATTCTGATGTCATGATTTTGTGGGTAGGAGAGATGACCTAAAGAGAGGAGCTGTAGCTGTAGCTCCAGCAGAAGCACCAGCATCATTAGGCATGTAAACTGGTAACAATTAAATATTCTAACATTGTGTTATAGATAAGAAAAGGTCCTTTAATTTCAACTATCATAACACCTATTAAAATATAGATAAAAACAAATTAAAAACGGATCATTTGCAGTGCATCATTGAAGACATAATAAATAAGTAAAGCTTTGTTTCACCTTATTTACTCATTTACAAGTTTGGCATTATTGACAGAGCCAAACAGACTAACCAGGACAGCACCAATGATGAGAGGGAGAAGAGGAGAGACAACAGCAAGAAATAAAGACGGAAGGAAACATTAGGTGAATAGTGTATGAATGAAAGTACAGTATGTGCATGGTGTTTGTGAGCAATCTAATGCTAAATTAAAAAAATTGGAGGAGTTCACTGGTGGAAGGAGAGAGATGGAAAAAGCAAAGACAAATGGGAAAAAGAAAGGGACATTCATGTAAAGAAGAGAAAAGGGAGACCAACTGAAGCAAGTGACAGATGACTGATCGACCTCAATTAGTTTGGTTTTGCGGTTTTCAGATGTAGTTTTTAAACACAAAACATTGAACATTAGATATAAAATAATAAGCCATTGTATATTAGATGACACATCACACTGTTTTGACATGCATGCATTGAAAAACTATAATTTAGGCACCTTACTGTGTTTGCTATAGTCTACAATCTATTGTAACCCTTTTTACTTTAAACAAAAATATTACATCTTGTCTGGGCTAAGCCCAGGTACTCCTTAAAGACTAGAGATGCTCTGCTCTTAGGCATTTTATAGTTCAAGGAGAAGTCACTCAGCCTCTAGGCTGGTAACACCATTCCAATCAACTTCTGTAAGAAAGAAACAGGCTAGTTCTACTCGTGCTTACTGTAGAATATTGCCTTGACTCTTCATAGAGCAGGAAATCAATATGGATTCAATTCAATTCAATTCAAAAATACTTTATTGATCCCAGAGGGAAATTAAGTGTTGGTATAGCTCATATAATACATTTTTAAGGAGTTGTTGTAGATAATGATGGTTGTGGGCAGGAAGGATTTCCTGTAGCGGTCTGTATTGCAGCGAAACTGAAGAAGCCTCCGACTGAAGACGCTCTGTTGTTGTATGACTGTCTCATGAAGAGGATGCTCAGGGTTGTCCATAATTTTTTTGATTTTATGAAGAATCCTTCTTTGCATTATCATCTCCAGATTTTCTGCAGTTGTCCCAAGAACAGAACCAGCCTTCTTTATCAGGTTGTTTAGCCTTTTTAAATTCCTGGCTCTGATGGTGCTACCCCAACAGATGATGGCTGAAGAGATTACACTCTCCACAACAGACTTGTAGAAGATCTCCACCATCTTGCTGCAAACCTTGAAGGACCTAAGCTTCCTCAAGAAGTACAGTCTGCTCTGTCCCTTCTTGTAGACGGCTTCACTGTTGCGCCTCCAGTCCAGTCTGTTGTCAAGGTGAACTCCGAGGTATTTATATTCCTCAACCACCTCCACTTCTTCTCCCATGATGAAAACAGTGTTTGACTTATCCCTGTTTCTTCTGAAATCTACAGTCATCTCCTTTGTGTTATTCACATTCAAAGTAAGACGATTGTTTCCACACCATGTCACAAAGCGGTCCACCAGCTCTCTGTATTCAGCTTCTTGTTCATCTCTGATACAGCCGACAATTGCAGAGTCATCTGAGTATTTCTGCAGATGACAGGTCTCTGATTTGTACTGGAAGTCTGAGGTGTACAGAATGAAAAGGAATGGTGAGAGTACGGTCCCTTGTGGTGCTCCTGAGATGCTGACCACCTGGTTTGACACACAATTCTTCAGTCTCACAAATTGTGGTCTGTTGGTCAGGTAGTCATTGATCCAGGCGATTGTTGAGGGCTCCACCTCTGTCTTCAGGAGTTTCGGACAAAGCAAATCAGGCTGAATTGTGTTAAATGCACTAGAGAAATCAAAGAACATGATCCTCACAGTGCTGCCTGCTTTGTCCAGATGACAGTGGGTTGGTTGAAGTAGGTGGATGATGGCATCTTCAACTCCAACTCCACAGTGATAAGCAAACTGCAGTGGGTCCTGATACGTTCTTGTTTGGATGAGGGAAAACAAAGCAAGCGCACTACAGAAAAGACCATGTGTCTGTATTGTTATGAACCAGTTAACCCATCAAGAGCTGATTCAGCTTATGATTATGTCAACATGGCAACAAAGCGACTCAGATGCTAATGTGTTAAGAAAAAAAAAAAAAACAAGCAACAGAAGACAGCAGTACAGCCAGTCTGGATCACGCTGGAAAAATGACAGCATTCAATCAGGTTGAACTCTTCGAACCCCTCAAGTTCTCGCATTCAGCTAATAAATGATGTTTGAAAAGTTGCACTTCAAAGTAATACTTCATTTAGGATTTCTATACACTCCAGGATCTTTCATCATGAGTACTATACCGTCCACTTTACATTTAGATTGATAATGTGATGGAGTGGAGGGGGGCATGAATATTTCATTAAGTTTACTGAAATCTCACTTGCTGTGTCTGTTGTGTGTGCGAGGAAGAGTGGGTGAGTGTATGCCTATGCAAATGCACACACCATTTGCATGCATAGAAATAATGTGTTGTACAGTGGGGATGTAGGTTGCACAGCATGACAAAAAATGTGCCAATCTGTCCATTTCTTCTGCGGTAATGATGAAAGCTGTCATCCATACTAAACACGTGGAGATGGTATGGGGCATGCTTTGAATAACTGAGCTGCATGCGAGTCTGGTTTTGCGGTCCGCTGCTATAAAACTAAAGCTGACATAAAATTATGGGTTTTAGTCTGATTACAGTCAGGAATGTAATGCAGTGAGTTCTGTAATTAGGCAGGAGACAGACATTCCACATGTTTTAACACCGATGTCTGATAAAAGTTTTACCATATTTTAAAGTGTAATGTGGGTATGTTCTCTTTTTACCTTTTTAACACCATTCCCACGTTAAATGGATGAGGTGACTAACACTAAATGATTCTTTTCAAAAAATAGCTTTCAGGGTTTTAGATGCATGAAGCAGAAATGCAAAAAGCCTATGGAATAAATTAAAAAAGCTGCAGGTATTATTGTGCATTTCTGGTTTGCAGTGTTAAATACAAGGTTTGTAACAACCTAAAGCTTGCTGATGTAACCAAAACTGCCAATAACCAGATGGCCTGATTAGATCTACTCTTGATCCTTTGACTTTTGCTCAACAAAAAAGGAGAGTGGGAGCAGGTCAAATGTTTTTGACCTGGAAAGTGTTTGCAACTTTGTCAGATAACTTCCTGTCTACCATTCTGCAGGACATGCAGAACAGAGTGATAACCAGGCACTGTGAGAGGCGCAACAATAGGAACGTTTTTTTTAACGCAACATCAAGTGTCTGAGCTGTTACAAACTTTGGCGATCTGAGAAAATGTGACATATTTAATCCAAATCCTATGCAAAAGTCTCAGCAATGACACAATAATAGTACTTAATCTCATGCTACACTGATGAATATTCTCTCTTAGGCATGCTAAATGTTTGGAGTGGTTCCAACAGCCGGCCAGTCTGATCCATTTTCTGATTAACTTACGGTAGCTATTTATTTGACCACTTGGGGGCACTCACAGCATATATAAAGCATTGAACTTTCAGCCCAAGACAGTCAGATGCTCATAAAACAGAAGAAAAAAAAATAGATGACAATGTTCTTGTAAAAGTAACTTTCTCTGTTCTTATACTGTACAACAACATATATAAAGTAATATAATAAACATAATATAAATATAAAGTATCTATCTGATCTAATAATAAACCCCCCCACATGCCAATATAGGCACCTGCGCAGGAAACAAACACACGCAATGCAAAACACTTCCAACCTGCAGGATTGTACTGAGAAACACCTCAAGTGATATTCTGTTAGAAAACATCAGATCCTGGGAATTATGACACTACAGATGGAATGATTTTTTTGGGAGGAATAACATTTACACTGGTGGCATGACAGCCAATAGATATGGACATTGCTCATGAGATGAAGGTAAACCGGTGGGGTGTTGTTCTTGCTGTGTGATTTCTAAAGGTAAACAGACAGACTCTGTCCTATTCCACCTTTTCCAAGCTCAGCCACAGTCTCCTTGCTCATGTAGTTCATCTCTGCTCCGTCGATATTGTTGGCTTCAAAAGATCTTGACAAGCTCATCTAGTCCTTCTTTGCGCAGCCAGCTTTGCACATCCTCCTCCGTCCAATCGGCAAGCAGCAACCTGGAGTGACCTTGCAGTTTCCTTCCTGCAAAAAAAAACACACAACAGGATGGGAGGACGTGCTGAGCTATTACAGCCCAATCTCCTGCAAACAAACAGTTTCCTCCCAAGCTCTACAGAAAGGACACAATCCCTCGGAGTCGATATGGGAGCGATAATTACTTTCATGTACACCCACCCAAAAAGATCCACAAACACAGTTGTATTTCCATCGTCTCAAAGGAAACTGCTTTCAAGTTCTTGTACTGTGAATTTAAAAACTTGTATCCTGTGTAAGACATTTTTTTGAACATGAGTGAAGGCATGGAAACATGTAACAGCTAAAAAAGGACTGCTAGAATCATTGATGGCTTAGTTTCATTTTGTGTCTAGAAGCTTTGAAAGTCATAAATTATGCAACAGTATAGATTTCCCAGGACCTTGAATGTATGAGGAAATGCTAACTTTGTAGGTTTGTGCAGCCATGAGTAAAGCAAGAGCCGTTTTTTGGTGTGATCCTGGCAGATATAGGGTATCATCTGGAGTCTCCCAGTCTAGGGGGGTGACTCATTGGAACATTGTGCCAAAAGCAGGGAAGATTCACTAGAGTCAGTAATTCCAGATTGCAGTGTTTAGATCTACATGTCTTTTTGTTTCACTTTTAAAACAGCAAAAACTATACATGAACTCAAACTTAGTTAAGTAGGACATCTCATGAATTTTATTTTTTATAATGAAATATTTACAAGCAAAACTGAGTACAAAAGCTAAATGAGAGGGAATGGTTGCCCAAAAGATATTTCTTGAAAAAAAAAAATACTGTAAACTGTGGACATTTTATGTGTTCATTCAGTTAAGCTTGCAGCCTGGGCAAAGACAGCATTTATCAGAGAAAAAAAAGGAACCAAGAGGCTCTTAGTAACTCTGGAGGGCCTTCAGAGATCCACAGCTCCGGTGGGAGAATCTGTTAAAACAACCACTAGTCATACACTCCACAAATCTGGCCTTCATCGAAGAGCAGCTAGAGGAAATCTATCTGTAAAAGTAAGGCATGTAAAGTCTTCTTTGCAGTTGGCAAACAACGTAGAGGACACAGGAACACATGGAAGACACAGATAAGGTAAAACTAAAATGTCCCTTTTTGGCCCACAAAACTCTGGCAGAAAACCAACTCTGAATATCACCCTGAATTAACCCATCCTCTTGGTGAATCATGGTTTTGGCAGCAGCATGCTGTGGGATAATCTTCAGGTGGTACAGGGAAGCTGATCAGACCTGATGATGAATGAAAAGCTCACCTTCCAGAACGACCCAAAATGTAATTGACAATTTGTGGCAAGACATTATTAATTCAAGCTGCCTGTTCAATTTACAAAGGCGAATGGTCAAATAGTTTACACTAGATGTGACGATCTGGTATAGACACATCAAATAATAAACTTTTCAGATTTTCTATTGATAAAAATAAACAAAAATCAAAAACCATGCATCATTTACCTATGTACTTCTTTGAGACTGTGTTAGTATATAACATAAATCCAAATGAAACACTGAAGTTTGTGCCTGTCACGTAGCAAAAGTGGTATAAGAGTTCAAAGGCTTTAGATAGTTTTAAAAAGCACTGTTGATTTATGGAGCAAGCACGTGTTCAGCATTTCAACATGCTGCACATCATTAGCAGTATTTACCTCAAAAACCTGGTCTTTAACAGAAATGAATAAGTCAGACTATATAGGTTGTAGCAAGACAAATGGAATTTGTTGTTCAAAAAGAATACTAACCAAGCCAGAAACTCCAAAATAAGATGACTTTTTTTCAGGGGGTCAACAAATGACATTGTTTTAATGCTTGTGCTAGAAACCACTACGTGAGCAATTTACACAAGATGCAGAATTACCATGAAACAACCGAATAAATCCAGATACCAACTTACTAGTTGATGGTTTCAGAGAGACAAAAAAAAAGAAAAAGAGTGAGGGTTATTTACCTCGACATGGTGCCTGCTGTGATTCAGCCGCTGCAGGAAAACATGAAAGGGAATAAGTCCATTGTATGAAAAGACAAAGAAACAAGATTAAAGCAAAGATGTGGAGAGGCAGCGGTGGAGGAGTATTAAAAGATGGGTCTTAATGGAGAGGGAATTTGTTTCATCAACATTAGGCTGACTAAGGGCAGATGGAGGAGTTGTTCAGATGTCTATCGATTGCATCTTTTCTTTCAATATAAGCAGGAACCTCCTGTTTTCAGTAGCATTCTTCCCTCCATAACAACCACTCTCTGAGGATCAGTGATAGTCTATCCAGCTGCAACATCGTAATTCATAATGTAAACATCATAATTCCTCCTGTAGGCAAATAGGAACTTTGGACAATAACTATGCAAAGATTTCTGAGGTTTTTAAGTCAAATTTTTACATTTAGGTTTATTCAAGGTGACAAACTCAACTGCAAAAGTATTTACCTTCAATTTTCCACACTTTCACTGATCTGTCCTTTGAGCCGGTTGCCATCAGGCCAAAGACAGGAGACAGAGCAACTGCCGTCACGTATCTGTAGAAAGGTGAGACAACAGGAAAGTAAAAGGTGTGTGTGTGTGAGAGACAAACTGAAACTGGCACAGGAAGAGATCAGCTTTAAAAATCTGTTTCCCTCAGCCCTAAAAAAAGAAAAAAAGGAAAAAAAAGAGATCCCTAAATCCTTTCCAACACTTCAAAGAGCTCTGATGGTTCTTACCTGCAGCGCCACATCAATGACTGTGCAGAAAGCGGAAATACACTGTTGCATCACTGCACCCTGCGCGTCTGGGAGAAACTAATCAAGCAAAAATTGCACATTTTGCTCTGAAACACCATGGCTCCATATTTTGCTGCTTGGCTGAGAGCTACAGAGATTGCATCACAGCAGGAGGTTGGGTAATTTACCTGTCATGTTGCTTCAAAATGTGGAGCAGGGTTCCCAGGTTCTGTGAACAAAGTGAAAACTGTTCAACTCTAATGTTTTGAATCCCTGTTTACAGAGATGAGGAATTTTTTTGATTCAGAAGTCATTTTTATATGACTGTGAAATAAGGCGGAATAATAACTTTGTGGGCAATGCTTACCACATCGTATATTGTTACACTTTTATCCACCGATCGGTAATAATTACAGTAAATAAGGTCATCACGTGTTCAGAATCCATATGTATGCATTTACATTACAGATTAACCACGTAAGATTATGAGTTTATTAAGAATGCATAAGACAAGGGGAGAAAAAATTCTGAATAATGTTCAGTACGTTTGACTTTGAGCCAAGAGCAACAGAAGGAGCCAACAGAAGCTTTATAATAAAGTACACTCCTCCTGTGGCAGACTGGGAGAACAGGAAGATCTATACTCAGCGGTGGCATCTGCTGCTTACTCACAAAAAACCCATAAAAATCATTAACGTTTTAATTTAAAAAGTGCACATATTTGTACAACTTTGTCTTTCTGAGTCGTGTTTGGGCTTGTAGTTCAATACAGTTCTAAATTTAAATGTTTCATTTAAATGTTCTAAATTAATGTTTTAAAAAACATGAAAGAAACAAAGGCAGCCAACAATATATTCAAAAGCTGATTAAGAGTAATACTCTAGGTTTTGAGCACCGAACTCTGGCTTTGATAATCAGCAATGGCTATCGGAGACAAGAAATGCTGCCAGAAATTCTGCAGCTCCAACGTGAGCTCGTAAAGACTTGTGTGAAAAATTCTTCAGTGAGGAGGAGAAAATCAGGAGAAATGTTATTTGAGAGCAGTCGCTCGCAGACTCAAACCGGCACCCTACACAAGAATTTCTGTGGCAAGCCCAGCCTACCTGTAGTAGGGATGGGCATTCGATTAAACTGTCTTCATCGATCATCGGGAGAATTAACGATCGATTTTCGATTAATCATTGATATTTTTATATTAAAATTCAGTGTTCATAGGCTATATTAAAATGCAGTGAGAATAGAAAAATAGCGTGTTTTCTCGCTGAGATCTTCATTACAAGTGGGACACCTCTTGTGGCAGTTAAACGGAATAAATTCACGGTAGTTGCACAAAGAAAATATGCGCTATAAGCAGCGGAGCCGACAGCTAACAGACGGTACTCATTAACACAACTGACGCTCATATTTTTTTCTTCTCCAAAAAAGTAAAAAAAAAAAAGTAACGTTAAACAATAACTTAATAAAAAAATATATAGTACTTATATATGGAGAGAAAATAGTCTCAAAAGATCTGTGTGTGCGTAATACTTGATTTGTAACTTGTGCCAGCCTATTTGTGTTTCACTTAGGGTAGTTGTGTGTAAAACATGATTTGTAACTCGTAAAAAACATTTTGTGCGTAACTTCGAGTACTTGCAGCTGTGTGTTCAAATGTACACACAAATATCAAGAAAGTAGAGTACAAAATAATTTTACACACGCACCATTTCAAATTATACGAACTTAAAACTAACTACGAATTCAAAACGACTCCTACGCATACAAATCGTTAAATACTACTCACCAATCACCTGATACACACAGACAAAACCACGTTTACGGACAAATTAAGGTTACAAGTGCACGAGGAGTTTTGAGACTGATTTCACGTCTCCAGATTTGCGCGTGCATGATGCGTTTAAATGCTGGTAGAATGCTG